>CM055973.1:8825000-10132500 GCA_029531755.1 Holothuria leucospilota
AACAGTGGTTCAAAGGGAATAAAAGCGAGGCGGTAGTGGCCATAACCGAATGATTGAAGAAAGACAAATAATGTTTTTGTTTCGAATGTATCAATAAAAAGGTCACCATACTGGTTGGATGGCGATCGCGGGGGAACAAAAGTCATATTTGTAAATAAATTTGTAACGAGAAATATGTGCACTGTAAATCACGAATGATATTTCCTTGCCATTTGATTCTCTGTCGATGCACGGTCTCTATTGAAGACTTCATATATGAAAGGAGGTTGAAAGGTTTGAAGTATATGTCGGGAAAGAAAATTGCGCAGGAATAATTTCCACCTGATAATGGGTAACAGGCATTCAGCGTGAAGCATGCAAAATTGCGCGGAAAGCGCGATAAAAATTTCAGTAGGAATCACTTTCAATGATACTAATTGTGTACAGGCTCTGAACTAAGACAATTGTAACTTTGTGACTGATGTGTCTCATGTGAAGGCAAATGTAAGTTAAAATGGGCGCTAATTCGATGTACATTCAATTTTTCTTCAATGTTGTCTCCCTAGAAGTAGAGGAAAGCCACCCTGTCTTTTTGGAAATATTGTGATCATGTACCTTCAAAATGGTCATTTCGAGAAGGCATAATGGAAGCGGAAAATCAGTTAAAGGTCCAGTACAATACTCTCAAGCCATTTCCACCTAAATATTACCTTTATTTTATATTTTTAAATGTTTTGGGCAAACGTTGATGTGGGTTATTTCGAGATGTAAGTAGGCTATGTTTATTGCTCGTTACATTTACAATTATGTAGGAGGAAAGAAGAGCGGCTTTCCTAATAAAATGGCAATTCAGTTGCGTAGCCAGAGAGGGGCAGGGGGCAAAGTGCCTCCCTAAACAGAAATTTGAGGACTTAATGGGCGATGTTGAAAAAATGGAAGAAAGCAAAAAAAAAAAAAAATAGAGAGAGAGAGGAGGGAGGGATGGAAAGTTGGTGGGCGGAGTGGAAGGGGGTAGGGATCTGGGTCTCGAGGATGAGAAATGAGGATGAAATCCTCAGCAGAAAGGAGGGCATATTTATTTTATGCAAGACACATTGGCAATAGGCCTCCAAAAAGTCAATCAAAACCTTGGATATAAATGATGTCATCGCATCTGGAAACAGTGTTCCCGATCTTTTCTCCTTTTTTCAACAGATTATGCTTTTGGGACTGGCCATGTTTTCGATCCCTAATCCTGATTTTGAAACAAAATAAATAAATCCCGAAAAATTATGAGTGGTCAATGTCATTTTCACTCGGGCCGCTCCTCCACGGGTGGCTCTAGGTGGAGACAGGGGGCCATGGCCCCGTCAGGGATTTTTACAGTTTCGTCGGGAATCTTTGTCGATATGGTAAGGCATGCGGTCCCCGACGGCGACAGTCGCTCCTACGGTTTACCTCTTGTTTGCCCTCAAGAGGAAAGTTTCTCTTATAAGAACCCAAAATTTTCTGCGCGCTACGGGCGTTGCAGGGTCACTCCATTTTCTTCCTATTTCCATTCCATATAGCTCGATAGCACAAGTCCTGTCCACCTTACCTTGTAACATTTAGGCAGAGTACACAGCTTATGTAGAGGTCGTAAATTTCATCCCATATCGCAATGCTTAGTTGCCTAGTAATGTGTGTCATGCTGTACGATCAGTTGGTAAGCGAGTCCAGGTGGTTTCGATACAATGTATGTTATCCCCGATACGGTCTCCAACCCCTATAGTTTATTTTCTTTCTTTTTGTTCTTAATGATTACATATGTTTTTCGTGTAAGCCTACCAAAACGTTTCCCGCGCTTAGCCGTTTCACGATTAAGATTCAAAAGCACGATATCAGTGCGCAACTTGGCTCTTGAAATATTAAGTGATATTATGCTATATCCCTGCAATGGCATGGGATAGTTAGGCTCCTTCAAATCCCTTTCTCACCATGCACACCCTCGACATAGTGGGTTGTCGGAACTTGGGGTCGCTGACATTGCCCGGTCCCCGTTCGGGAAAATTCTGTCGACCCCCATGGTCAGTTCACTTATTTTGGCTTTCAAAAGGATCATTTCTGAGATACAATCCACTATTTTAGTACGCTTTGCCCATTCTTTCTCAGTTTCGTAACTTACAGCTAAATAAAGTACGATGTCATCTCATTTCGGTAAACCTAGTTAATGTTCCCTTATGTCTGTCGTGTGGTACGGCTAGTGACCCGAGGAGGGAAGTTAAATGTGAGTTATGTCTCATAGGGCCCAACTGCCTGTGCAATTGACCTATTGAAGTTTTAAACAAGTACTCATCCTCTCAAGTGTAGGCTTACCCACAAAATTTTCGGGCGCTTAGAGCGGTCTTCAATTTCACAGTTTAGATTCCGGATAAAAACGACAAATCTAGGTTCCTCCAGTATATACAAATTTTATGCATGGGCATGCAAGGGCATGGTATAGTACACAGGGTTTTTTTTTTCAACTCCCCATTCACCAACCCCTCGACGGCATCGAGACTGTCGGGGTTTCCGGTCGCTGGTCTCCTCGCCGGGGAGCCTGTCCCCTTCGGGCAAATCCTGGCCCCACCCTTGCGCCCCTCTAAAACCCCTGTGGAGAACAATGAAATCTAGTATAAAAAGAAGCACCATTTTGCATCTAAGCCCCTCTAGACAATAAAAAAATTCACAAGGGCAGGGGACACCCTTCCACTTATACCCTCCCTAGGACTGCGCTCAAGAATGGGGACGATGGGTCGACTTTGCCCCCCTTCCACACCAAAAAGCTGGATACACCCCTGATTGGCAAGTTTTGCACACTCCTCAACATCTCTCTTGCACGACTTTGGCTGCTGCAAAGGCGAATCGACTGTCACTTCGTGTGTTTTGTACACTTAATACCTACCCCTGTTAGGGACTAATGACCTTAGCAAAGCTCCGCCATTCGTTGACGCATTGCGTGTAGGCAATTTTTGGCTACGGTCACATGTTAGATCACTGGAATATGACCCTTCTCACCAGCATTAAGTGGAGGTATCAGCTGCTCTTTGAACATTTGCTATTGCGGCCAAAAAAATAACAAATTAAATAATGTCAATTATAGCTTCAATAATAGCCTGAGGGTAAAGTACCATAAAAAGCTTAAAAGGATGCCTGGACCCCCTGCAAAGCATAAGAAATTACTTCTAGATTGCAAAAATAGCACTCTGTTATGCAACGTTTCCATTAAACTCTCTGTCTACCACACATACCACTGGTATGTGTGGCACGTGGCACGAGGTATTGAGAACACTTGGCGTCACAAAGCCTTCAATTGTACGAAATCGCTTTCAGAAACAAACATTTTATGTGCAATTCTGCGTATTATCTTCTACATGATGGGATAAATTAACATGACAAACACGAAAGCGCGATCTAGAAAACAAATTTGTTTCTACCTGTGGCGTATCTTCAATATTTGGCGCTCATAAGGATCCTTCCCTTGTCGCCAAGTGCGGAGGTATTGTCCTTGACAAAGACCGAAGGAAAATTACTCATTTTTGCAAGGAGGCTAAGATCATTAGATGTAAAATAGTGCTGTATTTGATAAAACCATGAACTGATTATTTCTTTCAAAATTATCGTTATTTAATTAACGGTTTATAATTTTGGTATTTGGCGTTTTGGGGAGGAACTAATAGAAAGGAATGCTCCTTTTTCTGAGTTAGTAAGTTAGTTGCTTGGTTGGTTGGTGGGTTGGTGGGTTGGTGGGTGGGTTTTTGGATGGGTGGGTGGGGGGTGGTTGGTTGGTTAGTTAGTTGTGTTATATAGTATCAGCTAGAATGGGGAGTTAAAACTTAACTGAAAAAAGGAAAGATGGGGTAGAATTCAACAAGAAAGGCCAAGTAAATGCAAATGCAGAAGTCATGTCAAAAATTTCTATACAGGTCACTTTCCTTCAGAAAGTTAGAATGAGAGAAGGGTCTTTTTGCTCAAATAATGTCTTCAGGTGTGGCACGAATATGGAAGTATTCATAACAGTCAACGAGAATGTGACTGACGGTGACAGCACAATCATAGAGGATGCATGGGTAAGGTAAGTGTGGCCAGTGAGATCTCTAGTCAGGACTTAATCATCTCTCCGCTTACCGGGGGCTGCATTACCCACAGTCCCGGCCGTTGGTTTTATTTGGTACAATTCATTCTCGAGGAAGGGATCCCACAGTTTCGATGTCACATAGCAAGTGATCTTACGACGATAAGCAGTGTGAGGCATGTACATTTTAGTGACGTCCATCTGTAGGGCTTCTTTGGCAAGTGTTTCGACCTTTTCATTTCCGCGTATACTCACATGACTCGGCATCCACGATAGCACAACTGACTTCTGTAGTCTCACCAAGTTTGAGTAAGCTTCACGAAGAGCTGTAACAAATGGATGTTTTTGCTCATGGCCTTTAAGTGCTAAAAGACAGGATAGCAAGTCAATGAAAACAATAAAGTGGTGACCGTCTGAGCTTTCGATCAGATCGAATGCCATCTTAAGTGCCTGGAGTTCGGCAGTAAATACTGATGCATCATCCGATAGTCTGACTTGCAGGAATGTGCCCCGGCATGCCGCCGCGGCTGCAGTCCTGTTCGTGGTTTTGGGGCCGTCGGTATAGACAGCATGATAACGACGGTACATATGTCTTAGTTCATTAAAATTGTCACGAAACACTAGTTCATTTATTGAGTTTTTCAGAAACTTCCTCAAACTAAGGTCAACCACTGGCTCAACTAACTTCCATGGAAGAGTGATGGCGAAGGTAGACTCTGCCACGAACCGGGGTTGGCAAACACCTGTGATAGGGCTTCCCTTACGCAAAGAGCAAATGGGAGAATAGCTGAAGGTTTTGTGAGATATATGTGGCTAATATGTGGCTAAACGTATGGTTTAAGGCAGTCTCAAAGGTCGGGTTGTGCCTATGGCTCTTCATTTTTAGCGCAAACTGGAGTGACAGTTTATTCCACTTTATCCAAAGGGGTGGTTCGTTCGCGTCGATATAGAGACTCTGCACTGGAGATGTACGGAAAGCTCCCGGACAAATTCTAAAACCCTGGTTATGAATAGGGAGAAGTTTCCTGAGGTACAACTCACGAGCGGAGCTGTACACAACACAATCATATTCAAGTTTGGACCTCCTACTCTGAGAAAGTTTGCCTTATGTGATGTAGCCTAGATGCGATATAAATTTATCTTTTGTTAAGGCTTTGAACTTACTTTATGTTTAGAAATCGTCATCATGTGGTTAATTTGTCTCTTTTTCCTTTACTTTTTCAGTGACATATCACCCCCAAGGCATGAGCCAGGAGCAGACCACCCCTTCCCCTCAGTTCAGAGCATCATTTGTCCGCACAAGCATTTCACGCTTTCCCAAATAGCAAGAAAATCCATGTACGTTAAAACACAACTTTGTCACTCTCGTTACAACTTTCCGCGGCCACTTTACGCAAAGAACGTTTTATTGGGATCATGATAAAGGCAGGAGCGTACTTTCTGGTTTCATTTGGGTTGTGAAATTCGGAATATCAGTTTCAGCCTGGGATTGATAGAGTACTGGCATTCTATAAGAGTTCAGTTTTGTGTTGAATCACGGAGTACTGATCGCTAAATTCTGAAGTTTATAATAGTATGTGACATACATGGTTATCAACTGCACATATTTTGAAAAAAACACTGCACACATTTCTGTTTATGAATGCACTTTTCCAATTTATAACTGTACATTTCCAATTTATTACTGCACATTCCACTTTTATCACGTTGAAATTGAATTAGCTATGTCCAACGTTGGATGACAAGGTAGGTCCGAATAAAATAATTGACTGATTTCATATTTTCAATTGTCTGTTCCTAGAATTATGATTCATTTTGTTTTGAATCTCGACATTGCACTTGTGATGATCTTTACAGAGTGATTGGAATGAGGCTCATACTTCATAGAAATACAAAATGTCCAATAAATTTTTTTCCAGTTTCCTTTCCAGTGAAGGGAAAAGTTTTCCTTTTCTCAATTTTATGTTTTTATTAACTATGAGGAAAAAGTAACATGCAACATAACTAAGAACAAAAAATCATCAAGATGTGTCAAAAAGTAAAAATATGACAAGGCGTCTACAGGTGACGTTATGAAGTTGTTGGTTAGTGAATGATTTTAGTGTTATCTCACATGCAACTGACGCACTGTGGTTGAAGCGCAGACTCAAACCTCGAGATCAAAACTCTAAATCTTAATGTTCCCTTTGAACTGTGGAATAAACAAGTATATCCCTGTCAACTTGACAATAATGTATCGTTTGTTGTCTATCAAAAACAGAGAACATGAAAAACTTTTGACGAAGCATCTGCTTTTCAAAATGAAGCTAAATATTAGTTTACAAAGAATGATAGTTTTAGATTACCCTTTAGTGACGCTTTCAGCTGTAACATCATCACGGCAGACTGCATTTGAAGTCGTAAAATATGTCTCTAGTCAATCATTTACTCATTTGTGCAGACGTATGGAATTTATCAGGTATGGGTTGATGAAAACCCATAGGGGAGCATTTCTTCATTAGGAGGCAATTGTTACCGGTTGTACAAACATCTCTTTCGGAACTAACATAATGGAATACACGGAATGCCTGACAGGAGAATTACGATGTTTTGTCATTGTTTTTCATTTGCTCAGAAATAATAACCAATTGATAAAATACTGTAACAGATTGAAGTTCACAAGAAATTGGACGGAAGGGACAAAGCGGATATCAATAATTTCAAAGAAATATTGTATTGACCCACGAGGACAACCGAATAGTCCTTACAGTCGGTATGGTCCCTAGCATTCGGTACAACGAAGTTTGCTATAAATCACGGAAATGATGTACGAGGACACTTTGAGTAGTCATGAGAAAATGCTCCGATAACATGAATAATTCATAATTTACCCACGCTATGCACAAGAAAAATCTAGTGTGCGGCGAGCCTTAAGATCCGGTACGGTTTGTGAAGTATATACAAGAAAGAAATCTGGCATATCAGAAATACGGTGAAGCGACACCAATTTTAAGAAGAACGTATTTGAAAGCTGACTCACAAAGAGAATAACCTAGATAAACAGCAACGTCAATGTCATCTTTTTATTCCAAATTAAATTGTATGAATATTCAAGGTTTACCAAGCTTACTCATATCGTAAGACGCATCCACATACAGCCACTGATTAAATCCACCTTCACCAGCTAGGAAGTGAGAACGGCCATGACCCCACTGACGACCTTTGCAAAAATTTTCTCGGTATTTGGCGATTGAACCCATTTTTAAAATGTACCACTAGCTTCTACTGAAAATATTTAAAGTGGCCGCTATGCCACGTTTAATTCAACGATTTAAACTGTTTGCTATCTTTAGGAGTGTGTTTTCTACAACGAAAATCAACCTTTTTGTTCGCGTACAACTTGTTTTTAAACTCGAAAATTGAAAAAGATTATACCCTCCTTCGGCCTTGAAAAGTTAGTATTCTTGAAAACTTTCAAAATCTTGTGACGTCATGTGACGTCACTTTAGGAACTGCTCGCTGTTACTGTGGTATCTTCCGAACATTTGATACAGTGTTTGCATACATTTGATACAGTGAGTAAAACCTGCGTAAAAAGTAGTAAATTTTAAAATTGTAGTCTCCTTATTCGTGCTTGCCAGTTGTTTTGAATCAAATGCATTTCACGCCCAGGTTTTTCGTTGTGTTTGTACCAGCCTGTACAAACATGTACAACGCAGCAGCATAGGTAATACACCGCGGTTCACAACATACTACACAATGTATCGCCATCACTGTTTAGTAGAGCTACCATGTGAAATAAAGTTTAATACTTTCTTTGGAATGGCGGATCTGAGCCAGCACCGTACTGATGCAGGTTGAAGAGAAAGTGATTCTTTATCGGGTAGATATGTTGGCCTGTCAGTAAAGTGATTTTTTCTCGGATTTCAAAGCAGACGTTAAGGCGACACTGAACAGGATGTCAGTGGTGAATCTGGGGTGAGTAGTGCGTTACGCATAGAACCGCATCGGATTGAGCCTGGTGGATGAACCAGAATTACAGCTCCACAAAAATTCGAACAAACGCACCGTATGGAGCGATTAAAAGGGACTTTAAAAGAAAAAGATCAACTTTAAGTTACATTTATGGAAGTGTCAGTGAAATTCGTGAAACTACCCTATCTATGAGTGTGCATAGAAATTTGCCGGGCCGCTGCCAGTCCACTCACTGTACGTATATTAGCCTTCTGTCGGCGGAACCGAACTTGAATTACTGCCGAGTTTTACGTTCTTCCTTCGGTTGTCAATCAAGGATATTTATCCGAGTAATACTGCAGTCCCAAAAACAAATTGGACTGGCACCACTCTCATTTTTTTCCAACGGACAGAATAAAGTTAAAATTTCTAGACTTGCCGCGAATTATAATCGCTTCAATCTCATAACAGTGTAGTAGGCCTATGTTGTACGCCAGGTTCGGTGTACAGAGGCTGTTGTTCCTAATATGACGTCATTTTGTGTTGGCATGAAATCTCCTTTTCACCGTCTTCCTCCTGGAGTAAGTTTTTAAAAACATTAGTTTCTTATTAAATGTTAAAGGCTATTAAGGTGATGAAAACAGTGTTGGAAGTAGCTTTTTGTGTACTTCCAGGCTAAACTACTCTCTTGTTATTTCAATTTACGTGTCATGGCCACTTTAAAGATTTGAGTGCACGCTCACTTCTAAGACTGGTGAAGAATAGTCATTAGGTAAGTCACTAATTCATGTTCGTCTTAAAATTTATTGCATTATAAAATCATTGAAAAGTTTTGAAAGTATTTACATTACGGCCATGCAAGGAATTATTTATGCTAGCGATCACGGCATGACACACATTTTCGTCATGCAAGTTTTCAAAGGTAAATGAGTAATTCCTTAACCACTTACAAACTCTGGACATAGCTGGAGAAATGCATCCAAATAGTTTAAGATCCCATCTTTTTTGATATAGAACGTTGAAGCTATTCACGTAGTTTAATATGATAGATCACGCAATAATTTGTGATGTCATCCTTGTACATCTATTCAAATTACTGTCTTTGTTTTTCTTTTTCCTTTTTGAAAGCCACTGCACCTTGTAACAAAATGTGATATCTGTCTTACTGTTAAAGGGTGGCTTGTCTATAAAAGCCATCACTGTACAAAATGACCAATTCAATACACTTTACTCCCAGCCCACAGTGCACTTGCACACATGAAACATTGTACACACGTACGCACAGAACACAAACACATTGCATGTTAGTCACGCTAGTTTCCATTAGCCTATACTCCTAGACTCCTGTAGTCTCCTAGTGTAATTAATTTGTCACGTCAGTGACTAAAATATCGGTACTTTTCTTTAAAATGTAGTATAAAATCCTTGGAGTAATGTTAAAAACACTACAAAATGTTTTATAAACAAAACTTTCAGCTACAATCCATTAAAAATGAATATCAAAATCTAATGAAAAATATGACAATTATTCATAACTTCTTAACCTTTGACCCAGTAACAGGTCAGTGTACATATAAAAAGAAAATATGTGCAAAATATATCAGAGATATTCATCAGCAGTAGATTGATACCATAATATTGTTCACTGATAAAGCAACAGTGGAGAAATTGCGTGGCAAGCTACCTCTACCCCTTAATATGAAGAAATTTATGGTTCAAGCTGTGCATGTATATAATATTTTGTAGCAAAAGTGATACCTCAATTTGATTGTACTAACTACTTAGTGATGTTATAGGCGTCCATACTCACTTACTATGGTATCAAACCTTGGATGTAGTGCCGGTTGAACGACCACATTTTTCACGGGTCCCTGCTCCCAGTTTAAAATTGTTGCGCAGTAGACTATTTCAAACTGAGTGAATAAATTTCGATATTTTATATCTCAGCAACGGAATAAACTATGAAAATAGGAGTTGGATGAATGAAATTCATTTTCCAACTTTTAAAATATATATATATTCTTGTAATTCTAGACTTTAGGTACACTTAATGTACAAAATCAAAATTTAAATGACCTAATCTTGATTTCCTTATCAGTATATTGCTAAGTTTCTTTTTACCCCAAGGTATGTAGGAATATAGAGGAGATGAGATTGCAACTCGATGGATTGTCCTCTTGTACATTTTTGAAGAACATCGTCCTTAAAAACAGCATATATATTGCTCGAAAGTAGCAAACACCATTTCGGGCCACCATCCTACCCACCACCGCGCAGGTCTGTGCCAATCGTACTTAGAGAAAAAAAAACAGTCCACTCCAAGTTTCTTCAGAACCGCAGTGGACAGGTGGATAGAGTTGAATGTCTGCCTTGGCGTGTCGAATATTTATTCGCGGGATTGTACCGTATTTACCCAAGAAAGCCAATATAACCTACGGAAACCACGCTTTTTCCAAAACTTCTGCCCAAGAAATAGGTTTTGCCTGAACTCGGAGAAGGCTACAGCATCAGCCCCTGGCTCATGCACCTATGTGCGTCATTAAATATGCACTTAGGCAATAGATGGCTCCTTCGGCTTTATTTTATATATGACTCGAATTCATCAAGGAAATCAAACGAGATTCATGAAGTGTTTAAGAAAAACGGTTTGAATAGGCAGAACAAGTACACTTCAGACTTAGAAGGTAGGGGCAGTGTATACCCTTGAAACTGTTTAAGACAAGTAGAGCCCATGCATACACTTAAAGGATATCCATCCAGTGGCGTAGGGCAGGCCATGTACTAGTACAGGCACTAGTTGAAAACTTTGGATTCAAGAATAACACACACTTTTGTATACATTTAAATGTAATCATTAGACTAACTTACTATAAATGTTAAAGAGGTTTCCCCATCATCCAAACATGTTTATAAGAGCCGCCGTACTTTTACTCACAATTGGTAGCTGCACTTTGAAATAAATTCAATCGACATCTTGAAATAGTTCAACCACTGTGAGTAGTCTATTGTGACTTGGATAGATCAGTGGTATGTGAAGTCGTCCTGAAGCCAATTGAATGTTGACGTCAGATTAAAGTGGCATTAAACTTGTGTTGATCTCAACATTAATGTAGCCTTGAACAATTTAACTCAGTATAGGCTACATAAGCTTTACCTGAGAGGTAAAACAGACAAAATGTGAGGAGGGGTAAAAGTTAACTTGACTTGACAGGAATAATTCTTGCTTCAGGCTTGAATTACGTTACTACAATTAAAGTTGTACATTTTGTTATACAAATATTCATTTTTCTCTTCTACATCCATAACCCAAAAGCGTTGTTATACAGAAATATATTTCGAATATAGCAAGCCGTTTGAACCCTATAAGTCTAGCTTTTTGTTGATTGCTACCCCTTCTCGATTGTTACCCAAAATGCAATTTTGGTACAGTCACAACAAACCATAGAATAATATAAAGGCCTAAATAAGGCCTTACCCAGAGGAAAGTCCCAATCAACGGCTGATTGGTTTATCCAGTTTTGGTTGGTTTTAACTGGTTTTGTCAGGAACCTGTTAAAACCAGACACCACATATTTGTTTCTTGACTCGAAGTTTCCTGGTTTTAAGTGGTTTTGTCAGGTACCTGTTAAAACCTGACACCCAATACCTGTTCTTGACTGGAATTTTCTCCTGGGTAAAGACATAAAGGCAGGTATTTACGAACGGCTCTAATTTCTGTATTGATTGATATCGAAAATAAATATGGCCTAGTTACTTTAATAATTCTGTAGACGTGTAGTAAAAGAGTTGAAGTGGCAACGGAAAGAGAACCAAATAAAACTAAAAGCACGGTCTCGTGTAAGCAGTTAGCAAAACCTTTCCACAGCAGAATGTTGATTCAGGGATTTGTTATCCAAATAACAACACCCTGGTTGATTTCATGTTAAGTGCCCTTTACGCACTGATCAATCGATCGAATAAGCTTATTTCTGGATTTCCATTTCGAAATTTCTGACCAAAGAAAACTAAAGGCACGGTCTCGTGTAAGCAGTTAGCAAAACCTTTCCACAGCAGAATGTTGATTCAGGGAGTTGCTATCCAAATAACAACGCCCTGGTTGATTTCATGTTAAGTGACATTTACGCACTGATCAATCAATCGAATAAGCTTATTTCTGGATTTCCATTTCAAAATTCCTGCCGTGTGAACAACCTCACTACCGCCACCATCACCACCACCACCACAATTACGATCACGATGAAGTCGACGAACGACCATGACGATGATATTCATGCCAAAAACAATAACAGTGAAATAATGGTGTCATGAAATATTCCATTTCCTAAAGAAAACGACTTGTGAAATTCGATGCCCGGTAAAACTCCTCGAAGTGCAAGATGTCGACATGACGACAGAAGAAATGAACTCTTAACAAAAGCGAATCCGAAGACGGAACCTAATCAACAAAATTTGGTGGAAGGTGAGTTTCTGCCTGTAGTTTTTTCTCTACAATATACTTATGCACGATACTACAACAGAAAAATATGCCGACATATAAAGAGGTTTACAGTGCCTCATTTGAAGAGGTCAATGTCAACAAGACATGTACCTGTTTCATTCGGAGGAGGCAGCTAACTGGTATGGTAAATTATGCAGTCCGTAACAGCGACTCTGACAGTCATTGCTTCTTACAGTTACTGCTTGGGTCAGTGAAGTTGTAATCAACCAAGGTTCAGTTGGTGAAGCAAAATAATGAAGTTCTTTCAAAATGATGCAGCTTTATGAAAAAGACTGAAGGTCTATGAAAAGTTTGTAGCCGAGGTGAGTCTGGACTTTGTTGGGGTCATCTTACTTTTTCTTTCCTGCTAATGTTGTGGATGACCTCATAAAACTGGTGGTATAGTATACTGTACAGGAAAGAGTTTCACGGTCAGCAGCTTTCACCATCTCTTTCTTGGGTGTATCACTGATGACGCAGATAAAATAAATAAAAATATTCATTTCTGCTCAAGGAAAGCAATTAAACTGGTGTGATGTAACCAGACTCATACTGAAAAAAAAAGCATAAAGGATCCCAACCTCTTAGGGGATCAAATCTGATAAATCCTGGAACTGAGTATATCCTTATGAGAAGCAAGAGTGGCCTTCCTTTAATGTTTGTACTGTTTTTGGCTATCGCACATTTCATAGTTTGGTTTGCTATATATTTTGTTTACTAATTACTAGCAACAGTTAAACCATTCTAATGAATGCTTTCAGAATCTAGGCTAGATCCTTGGCTAATGGAAATGGAACTGGGAATCTTTTGTTACAAGCCTTGGCTACGTAACAGGTAAAATTATGCACAAACCAGTACTAAAATAGGTTGTCTCGACAACTCCTTGAATATGACTGGGTACTACGGTACACAGCAGGACATGAGGATGACCTTGGACCGCACAATTGCAGAATACCCCGTGAAATTGAGCTTTTTCTTTTTTTTTCTTAGGCTTCGGGGCCACGCAGTTAATGCATATTTTGGTAGCCTCCTTACCAAAAAATTTGAATCATGACTGCGTATCCCACTATCACCACAGCCTCTTCTAGAAAAAACATAAATTCTGACTGTCTATCCTCTTAGCCTCTTAAAAGGTAACTTACCAAGATGCCTCCTTCATAGCCAAAGAATAGCTTAGTTTTACAAGGCTCATAGATGAGTCACTGTCAAATTGCATTTGTTGCCTAGACTCTGTAGACTTACGTTTTCTTAAAGGGAGCTTCAATGTGCTGGATATTCTGGAATTACAATACTTCCATAAACCTTAATACTGACCCTGACGTAAAACACAATTGCAACCCAGTGCACACAGTACAACACAAGAATGACAAGTCAACTTGTTTTATTAGTAAGCCAAACTTCGAGTCAACTGCATTAAGTTAATAGCCTTAAAATAGTTATCCTTGTAGCCTGACCAAATTTACCCCAATGTGAGCCCGAAATTGTCGCCGCACTTCGCGCACCAAAATTTTGCTTCAGAAATCGTTTCGGCACTTTATCGTCCTCGTCGAGGCTTCGGGTTGCTGGCCCCAGTCGGGGAGCTTGCCCCCCCCCCCGTCGGGCAAATCCTGGCGCCTTCCCTGTGGGGTATGAACTGTCGCGAAAAGGCTCCCTCAAAATTTGCACAAGGACAGTCTTTCACTGCTTCAGTGTGACTGGCCAATGTGAAAACTCAGTGAAGAAAAATGTGTGTATGTTAACTTCATTGAGACTAAAAAGTACAAAATTATCATAAGAATCTTACTATTCAAACCAGATACAACTCCCTTCTAGTCTCTGGTTGATGCGGATAACTTACAAGGAAAGATTGTTGCATGTTTCTGAACACGAAAAATCTGTGTAAGTTGTACGTGTTACAATGCAAGCTCAACAGACGCTTTTTGCCTCCTCCTATAATGGCGGTCGAGTCCCCATGCGATCGCAGCTGTTTCGGAAAGTCCGCCCTCTATTCCAATATCCTGCTCTGCGGGCCAACTATAGTCTATTTCTTTTCGTGGGTCAGGGAACAAAGTTCTCGTGAAAACTAGGCCTAACCTTTGTGGCTAAAGCTAGCTCTCAGTAAATTCATTTGTATAGCCGGTCCCCGAAAGTCTCCTATTCACTTGACTAATGAGCTCTCTACTCGTGTGTACATGTGAGTTTTCGGCATGCGACCACTAAGTCCATATTGAGGCTAGGCTACAGCTGGCCTCCTCTTTGTGCATTTGCGAGCAAGCGGAGGTAACAAATACTTGAGCCAGAAGGCCCGAATATTTTTCTTCGTTATGAAAGTGAGTCAATACCAACTTTTTGCCCCATTGAAGAAAAACACGTAATGAAACTAAAAGGTTCTGTTTGAAAAGGGTTTGTTGAAACTACTACTTCCACTTTAAGGAATCTGTTTTCAAGTGCCAGTGATATAGTCGCATGTTTGTTTGGAAAAATGACAAATGTCTAGAAATTTTAGAGTGGTATTTATGTATTCAGTGTAGATTTGGTGTTAGTGATGAGAACCAAAATAACAACTGAACTTTTGCTAGAAATTTGCGAGGAGACAGAAAATTATTTGTGGCGTCAAAGTACCAATGGCGTTCTGGTGTTTCTTGAAATCAGTGGTACAAGAAGATTCTAGTGCAGAAGACTCTAGATATGGAGAACATTAATTCTTGCGAAGATTTCAGAAAATCAAATGTATTAAGCTTTTTAAGCTCTCTAAAATTAAAACTGAGTGTAAGGGTTAGAACTTTATGACTGGATAATAACATTTGACAGAACCGATCAAATTTGGGGTTTAATTAAAGATTTTGGAGTTTGTGAATTCGATAAAGCTGACTGCACAACACGTCCACGATGAACAGAAAGTACGATCTAGACCAGTGGTTCTAAAATTTAGGATGTCAAGCTTAGAGATACGAAAATACTTGGAAGAGCGAAATCCATAGTTAAGACGTCCTATAGCTAGATATGTCTACCTCAAACAGAGACAGAGATATGAAGTCCCACAGAATGCGGTTCCTTGAGAGGGCAGTTTGCATTTTTGCAGCGTTCAGCGGAGGGGCATCCTGACCTCGGCCTCATCATGGTTGGGGCTGAGGAAAGAAAATTTTGCTTTCCAGGGGCCTCTATAGATTGCAGGAAATCACATTCGTCACCACAAATTTTCCTCTTCAATCAGGGGTGGCTCCAGGTGGTGGTAAAGCTCCCCGACGGAGCAGCCGAGTTGCCGATAGGACGGTTAATGAGAAATTTTGGCGCGAGAAGCAGTCCGGAAATTTCGAGGTAACTATTGAAGAAAATATGAAATATAGTGGTCTTTATAGGGTAATCTTCCCTACCTAGGGCAAAACCAAGAAGTTTGTTGCTGCGGCTGGTCGTCGTCGGGGGATTATATACTGTATAGTGCCCATTCAGGTTCCGGACGAATGGCGTTCCCCCGACAATAGGGGTCATGTCCCCCTATACCTTCCTCATCTGGCGCTACTCGTTAACAATTCTGCGTCTAGCACGTTTGGGTCACCAATAGGCCCTATTGTCGTTTTGATGTTTATCATGTGTCGGTTTGCGGTATGAGAGAACCATGGCATTCCAAACTAAAACGGATGAAGTCACAACAGTTCTGCACTTCGACCTATCCTTTGTTAGTGGCCAGTATGTGAGGAAGCTCTTATTTAGTTATTCTAAAACGCGTTCAGATAGGGAAGTAGGTCTGCTAAGTTCTAGGGCCGTATTCCCAAAAATCCAAAAACCTTTGATTAAATGATTATATTTCATCTTACACAGCTATGGAAAGGGCGAGATTATAACATTATAAAGCGTCTCAAACACATTGTTAGTACCAAAATATAACTGGCAAAAATTTTAATTTCAGTAAGCAATCAACAAACGTTAAACACGATCCTTTTATCAATTGTACAGTCACCTCACGTCTTAATTTTCCGGGATAAAACTTCGCTACAAACTCCGCAATGCACCACTACATAGACACATGCCACCGTGTACATAACATGATTGTCAACAAGACACGAGATCATAGTCTTGGCCAGATATGACTGAATAAGCAATATACCGCACATCCTGTTTAGTAGGCAGCCTAGCCCTCTTCAGGAGAGCAAACTTGGACTGAGTCAAGTAATTACTTTATACTACATAATTTAATTTTCTACTTTGTTACCTTTTGTTCTTGTCGAATATGATGTTCCTCAAAACCTAAAATCAATTCAGGGGCCGCACCGACAGGGCCCGGGCCACATGCCACCCTTTGGGCCGCGTTTGAGAATCACTGACTAGACGATCGGGTTGATCCTACCGTCGCCCAATTGGGCCATGAAGTAACTTGTTTGTCGTTCATACGACTTGCTATGTCTTTTAGACTAGTTATTATGTCGTTCCTACAAATTATTATGTCCTTCCTCTGACTTATTATGCCGTTCCTACGAGTTACTAGGTCGTTCCTATGAGTTATTATGTCGTACGTAAAATATCTTTCCTACGAGATGTTTTATCGTTCCTACTATTCATAATGTCATTTCTTCTACCAGTTGGCATTTCAATATTTACTAAAGAAATTAGAGTCATTTGATGCTACAAGGGGTTTGTCTAATGGATAAGCCGAAAGAGGATGTTAGGGGTCGCATGTGACCTTGAAAAACTAATGTCACGCAAGCTGTCTTGCAGGTAAAAATAATGAGAAAGCCAAAATTTGCGTACCGAAAAACTGAAATTTGAAAACATTTCAATGTTTTACTTCATAGTACATTGCAAAAGTTGTCTATTATGTTACCGCAACCTATGCAATTGCCACTTCTGTCAGTATGTCATGTTTATGGACAACAAGGAAAAACTTCATTCCAGGTAAAATTGGCAGGCCAATTTTTGTGTCATTGCCCTTCGGTCACGGCTTTCATTGCAACTTGGAATATGAAGTTCCTCGCCAGGCAAAATTGAAATTAAACACTGTTAGAAGCGGTTTCGTGGCATCTGCCAAAAAACATAATTCCCAAACTTTGTAGTGCATCTGAGAAGGGAATGTTACACCTCCTCGACTTGTTACTTCATTTATCTCCCTTTTAGGCGAACCGGTTTGAGCCATAACTCAGCTAGAGGGAATCTGTTGGAATCTTGTAAGGCCCGGGTTTAAATTGGGTTCCTATTTTTTGGTAAAGTTTATGTAAACAACTCCATTTCTCCTTCGATCCTTCATGATGACTTAAACGTTTGTGTTAGAAACTGCCCCTGCTACTATCTTCTGGTTTGCCCTATTAGCAGGAATGCCAAGAATATCGAGTGTGACAATGCTCAGTGTCAATTTTTTCTAGAGAAGAGCTCCCCACCCATTTTTCAACACCTCCACCGAACCCTCTAAACTTGGGGTTTTAAATTGCATGAAAACATTTATGGAACAGGCATCCACCCGTCCCAAAAATTGGGAGATCAAGGCCCTTAGTAAAAAAGGCTGGCGTTAATTTAACCTTTACTTGGCTGCTCGCTTACTTTGCAGCGGTCTGCAAATAGTATATCCATGTTGTCAGGCGTTAGGCAAAAATATGCACGATGACAAGCCACCACTTTACTTCCCAAGGGCAAATATTTCAAAGGGTTTTCATTATAGACCTAAAAAGAGTGTTCGAACCAGGACCAGCCACTTTGAAGTTACAGCTCCTTGGACGAGCCAGGGACTTACTCCCTGGATCAGTGGTTCCCAACTTGCATTATCGTCCACTGGGGGTGTTTTTGCACCTCAGGGGGGATGAGGAATAAGAGGGATAAGAGGGCTAAGAGAGGGCAGGGGAGCTTGAAAAACTGAGATAATTATTTTAAGCCGGGGTCGTACAAGATTTCAAAAGGTTTCCTCTAGCTTAGCTAGCAAATTGGTCTCCATAAAAAGGAGATAAATGAAGTTAACAAGTCGAGGAGGTCTAACATTCGGTAATTTGATGCACTAAAAAAGTGTGAATTACCTTTACTACCATATGACGCGAAATCGCGTCTAGCAGTGTTTAATTCCAATTTTTTCCTCATATTCCCATCATTGGCAGTAAAAGTTGTAACCAAAAGTTCATGGCTAAAAATTGACCAGCTTTTTTACCTCGAATGTAGTATTTTCCTTGCTGTCCATAAACATAACACACTGACAGAAGAAAAAAATGTAGGTAACTGTAACGATAAAGATAACTTTTCAATGTGCTATGGAGTTAAACGTTAAATGATTTTACAAATGCAATTTTTTGGTACCACAATTCCGACTTTCTCGTTGTTTCTACCTGTAAGACAGCTCGAGTAGCATAAGGCTTTTAAAGCCCCCTGTGACCTCCACAGGAAAACCTCCTTGCAGCATCAAAGGGAACTTCCGTAAGTAACTATTTAAAAACAAACTGATTTAAGGTAGATTGTTGTAATCACTTTAGCATGCATTTCGGGTTATTAGGCAATTGGAAGGCCTAAATTCTTGTGTCGACAATATCGTAAATGCCCCAGAGTTTTCCCCTGTTACCAACCGGGACTTTGCCCCTGGACCCATTAGTCGCGCTTGGGGGAACGGTCTACTGCTTAATGGGACCCCTGGCATCTGTTAAATTTCAAAAGGATTCTCCGCTCCTGATCCCGAGACATACCGTCATGCATTCGTATCTCGTGTTTAAGATTTGTCATCTAAAAAGGGAGTTACTTTTTGAAGTACCCCACCCTTATTTTGATACCCTAGGTCGGACCACCATGTAAAAACTATGTTTGTGTAGATCTACCCTTTCTTTCGAGACCTGCTTTTATTATTGTCATTTCATTCACAGCCTTTACCGTCTACTATGCTATAGACGGTGGAGGCGGGGGGTTTCCCAACTCCATTTGGTGAAAGGGGCGGTGAGGCGAAAAGGTTGAGAACCACTGCCCTGGATGGAAATAAACAAAACACAAAGGTAAAGGTAACAGATTGTAGCATTTAATCCTACGAGACTAGTGTTCTTGTTACATGGAATAAAGATTAACTATACTGTTTGAGGCTCTTTCGAGGTGAAATTGTTCCATTAGTTATAAAATTACGGAAGTTTCTTCTTCTGCCCAAGTGGCAGCTGGTTGATCAATGCTGTCGTGTTCATGCAGGTGCCATAAGTTTCCGTCGGGCAAACCCCACTGGAAACTTGGGTATCATAACAGGGGCATACGTGGTCCCTGATATGGATATACCCAACACAGGGTATAGGAAGCACAAAGCTTACTCCCGAAAACTAAGGGCCCAGGGGACAATGCTTCTATTGGTGAGGAGTACTGTAGAGTATTTACAACCTGGTGGGTATTCAATAATTAAATGAAGACTTTTACTTCTCCACGTTACTTTGTATGCAAATGAGCAGACCGCAAAAATCACAGGGTAACAATTTACATCTTATATTAAGTAGTAATGACAAACCGGTTTACGAAGCGCACTGAAATGGGCACTGTGGTATTTTATGACAGCAGAGAAATGTTAACTTCATTATAAAACTTAAAATGTTAAGTAAACCCTTTACAGTGAACTCGTTAATTTCTCCTTTTTCGTCTTTTTTTTTTTTTTTAAGCTCAGCTGAAAGCTTCAGCTGAGCTATCGCCATGGTAAGAGGCAAATGTCTGTCACTTTTTAAATCGTGTTTAAGTGCGTGGTATTTCGCTATTTCTTCATAGATTTAACTGACATTTGGCTGGCGTTGTGGTGAGGAAAACATCTTAATGATGCAACCGTTTTCGATAAATATGAATATTACTGCACCGCTCTAGAGTGTTTTGTCTGAAAACGTAAATCCCAGCCTTTTCGTTCAGTTGTGCACTAAATGTGCTGAAACGTTTCATATGGATAGTTTGAATAGTGCTCAAAATAGTTGTGTTTACGAATTGTTTTCGTTATCATTTGAGGGCCCAAAACCGAACTTTGTGTAAAAAATATGCGTTCAAAAGAACACTATTCACATTTAGATTTACAGGACGTCGAGACTCCCAGTTGTTGTTGTTATTATTTGAGGGCCAAAAACAGTACTTTTTGTAAAAGAAAACTACCTACAAAAGTGTACTGTACACACATAAATGTATAAGACGTCTCCTGCTTAATCGTGTGGAAGCGTTTACGTAAAGTGCAGTATATCGACAACGATGATGTCGAGCGGGGTTATTAATGAATGATCGATATTGCTGGCCTGTACAATGAATGCCCGACCTGTGTGAATGAATGCCAGCGATGTGTTATTGATTGCCCGACCTGTGAATGAATGCCCGACCCGTGAATGATTGTCTGACCTGTGAATGATTGCCCGATTACGGCGATTAGAAAAGGTCTTGTTTTGAGGCCTAACGTTAGGCCGCACCGTTATGATGAATGTAGAGATATCTGGACATGAACGAGAGGGGTGTGAATTTAGTTCTATGGATGTTGGGGATCGCGTGTAATTTGGTAGCTACTCGTGAATTGGGATGCCAGGGTCACTACCTCAAGTTAAGGAGAATGTTGTTTAGGAGATGGGTTCAAGGGGAAGAGGAACTCCCCCTCCCTTTTATAAAGGAACATAGCTCCTTGATTGGAAATATAATACTACATGTTTAAGCTTTAGGGCTTTGTTAACATTTTAAAACATTTTTCGGAAAGGAAAACGTGCATTCTTGAAGGCGCATGTGTGTCAGTTTCGGAGGCAGGAATTAGTGTGCAGTACAGGGGGCGCCGACGCCACAGGGTCACCATTCCAACTTATTCTTCGTTGCAGAAAGCCCGACCAGAAGTTGGTAAGGGGGAGTCATGGGGATGATATTTCAAGCCCATGCGAGATAGCTTTTGCGGCTATTACGCGTGCATGTTTTTTATTCCTATACTTACGATATATACAGCCAGGCCCTCTGTTGCGATACATTCACCGGCCCTAAAAATCGTCCAGAGCAACGATTTATACCTGGTAGATCCCATCATAAAAATGTTATGCAGTAAAATAATTTTGCAGGAGAAAACGGGATTAAAGGGTACACAGAATTTGTAACTAAAGGTAATCATTGGCAAAGTTACGTAGGCTAAGCATGGTGGACACCTTACTGCGTGAGAACAATACGTATATAATATCTTTATATTTCGGCTGTGTCGCGTGCATCATGCACCTCAGGGAGGGTCAATGCCTCCGAGCGAATTACTCGCATCAGGGAGTTGCAACAGATCCCTTGCATAAGTGCCCTTCTGAGGTGGTGGATCCGAGGACCTCCGGGGGAAGATTTTGGGAAAAGGAAACTGGAACCTCTTTATGCGATTTCCATGGCTCTGAGCCTAGGCCTTGGAAACATAACTAGGAATTGAAGTTTTAAGCATTTCCAAATTTCTTTTTGGTTTCTCGAAGGGAATACCTATGTAGTTGCCCGATGCTGACCTTGCAAAACAGCTCTAGGGTAGTGCATTTTAATGTCGACTGTGATTCCGGTCAGCACACATTCCCCCATCCTGTGCAGTATTTAAAACCGAAGACACATTTTAACACCGTCTTCTTGTAGTCTGCGTATTGGCTCATAGCCTCTTACGCCCTTCGGGTCTTCTGCCAATAGTTCTTTCATAGTGACTAGCTGAACAAAAGCTTTTGTTCGCTGCGCCTATCAGGAGGTCATGTGGCGGTTTGAACTTCGTAGTAGTTGTTATTTTGCTTGCTCTGGTGCACAATTCTAGAATACTCAAATTACTTGTTGCGCAGTAAGTAAACATAGCGTTTCGAAAGAGATCTACTTCACACGGACGCTGAGAGTTACGGTGCTATGGGAGAGACTTACCTACTTCAACTATTATGGTGGCAGCTTTGGGAAAATTTGTTCTCAGTCATCATTCCACAAACCCTTCGAGAAACATTTCACAATTTAGCCTTGATTATATAGGGCTTGGGAATATCAACCTGCCAGGACTGTAACGACCCCATTTCGGAGGTTATGGTCCTGTTGTACGGTCCAACGAAGCTACCAAAGGAATATAAAGGCGGGGCACTTAAGTCACGAGCGATCGACATAAGTGACGCTAAACGTCAACTGCTATCAATGTCATTCAAGACAGCTTCGTCCCCAGTATAGCTGCGATGCTAGTACGATGTCCAGTCTTTACAAACATCTGCATATAACATCGGCATATAATAATAATTTTGCGTACCACATTTAGTCTTTTAGTGCTTCAAGAGTTCAATAAGTATTTGTTTCCTTACAAAGGTTTATATTTTCCTCTTTATTTTTAACGTAATTATGGACAACTTGAGTTATAAATCAACCGAAATATTGACTGCATACTTTTCCATGACCGAGGTTAAGCTGAGCTGCGGCAACGTTGTTGCTCTCGTTTTTTTTTTTTCTTACTTCTCATTTCGTGTAGAGAGTAGCTGCACATCATTTCTAAGAAAGGTGTGGGGGTCCGGGGATGTACCCTTCTCTCACAGGTGAAACACACCCAGTCGTTTCGTCGCCTATGCAGGATCTCATTGTTTTTACTATGGACAATCGCCATATATTTGTGTTCTCATAGCCATTTGTTGGTACCACTGTTACAGAAATTGACAGGGACATACCTATTTGACTCTCAGTGCCTGGTAGTCTGAAACCATCCTTTCGGTAGATTAAATGGGAGGGAGGTGACGTTTACCTCCCTTTGAAAAAAAAAATGCTTATTTGAAGCTCCTTAAATGCAAAGTGGTACAAGAGGTAGTTTCTTCAGTCTACACAAGTTAGTGCTATTGTACCGAATTACAATTAAGGAAAAGAGAGACCGGTGAATTAGGCTATTCAATGACACATGAGTGCCGGGTATTATGTATGAGTGATCATTATCCAGCACCGCCCACTATGTGGCCACATCTCTGAATGCCCTGAATGTACTTTAAATATTCTGGCATAACCGCCATTTTGACAAGAAGCTGACAAACTCTTTTGTCCAAAATTCCCATAAACCTCATAATCAGTCATAGGAACAACATTCTAACTGGCAAAAACCCCACACTAACTCGAAGGAACGACAAAATATTTCCCATGAAAGACATAGTAAGACGTAGAAATGACAAAATGTCTCACAGGAACAACATAATAAGTCGTAGGAACGACATAGTAACTCGTAGGAACTACATAAGAGCCCGTAGGACATAAGTCGTAGGAACTAAAAAATACTTAATGAGCCCTAATGCGCTACCGTGCGATCCACTTATCTCACAAGCACTTTGTATGTACCCGATTCACATAGTAGTATCACCGATCTTCATGTACGACTGGATGTAACATGTGGGTCTAAAAAAGGGAACCGCTCCGCTCACAGCAACTACTCATAAAACGCCTAACCACGCACAAGCTCAATGGAGAGACGCCATAAGAGTGGCGTATTTTTAGAATGCCTACAAAATGTTAGTATATACAGCTTACAATTGCACCAACCGTCAAAGCACAACTCGTCGTTAAACGCTACATGCGTCAATCGTAGTAATACGAGTTTTAAAAACTTTTTAAGAAAAAAGATGTAGCTTAAACGGACAATATATGATGACGTCACGGTTGACAAAACCTAAGCTTAGGATTTCTCTGGACAAAACCCATACCATGATAAGTATGTGTGCGTGTTAAGTTTACTGCGCGTGTTAAAAGCTGGCACCTTTGTGCGCAGGAATAGACGAATAAGGATTAAGTTGTACATTGTTACGATGGGACGGCGTGCAATGTCTGATTATTTTGCAACAGGCTTAGAGTTCTTTTGCCAACGAGTGATGACGTTGAGCATTTTCTGGTAAAACATATAGACCTATAGCACTACGATATTTTTGTAATGAAGTCAGAGCTCACTGGCAGTTTAGGCGTAATCCTACTGTCCTGCGTTTCTAAGGGCCGAGTTTTCAATACTATATGCTTTAAGGGCCATGTGACGGCATGATTTTGACATAAATGCATGGGTGCTGGAAAGCAGAGAATCATCCCCCCCCCCCTTGATTCATTTCATTTCGCAAGTTACTTCCCTTAACATGTAACGAGAGCCGAGGTGTGGATAAACGGAAATGCAAAGGCTATAAAACAGGTCTGCCATAGAGAGAGGAATTTAGGAAGTAAAGAACGAAGAAAATTTTGAATAAATGAATAGCCTATTTTTAAATGTGTGCAGTGTTCAAACATACCATACGAGAAGGGTGAAAACGAGAAAGGTATTGCGAGCCACACAACAAGTCTGAGAGACCAAAGAGATCTCCGCTATCAATAAATCCCTTAAATATTTCTTAATCTGGTAAGTTAAAGTTAATAGGGTCTAATAGATGAAAATAAGTACATGTATTTTTAAAGATTTTCAACAGAATGACACTAGTTTATAACAAGGTTGGCTCTAGGATTTGCCCGACGTTGGGTCCATGCTACCCGACGGGGGGCCAGCAGCCCAAAAGCCCCGACAAAGGCGACGAGTTGACAAAAGGATGAGGAACACAAAATTTCGAGCGCCCAAAAATATTTGGCTTCTTTTACAATTGATAATTTGGGAGTTTTATTGAAGAAATTTTGAAAAATTTGAATTTTATGGAAGAAAATTCAAGAAAATTGGGTTTTTAATGGAAACTGGAAAATTTGGGGTCTTTATTTAAAAATATGCTCTTCCTATGAGCAAAAATCAAGCAGATCGTTGGGGCGACTGAAGGTTATTGGGATCATATTTTATTGTACGGAGTGAGGCCCTCCGACGAAATTGGAAAACTACCCCAAGGTGGGAAGCCTTCTCCGACGGAAGACCCCTGCCCCCCCCCGGGGCCACCCTTGTTTGATAATCTTGCTACCTTTACCTGTAATCAGCATACTTAAACTCCAAAATCCAATATAGGAACCTAGAGGTTGAGTCAAGAGTTAATAATTCCATAGGTATGTCCCTGGTGGAAACAATTTGAAACAACTTAAAAATCATAAATTTACAGAGTAGGAGTTTCCAGTATCAACCATTCAATCAACCTCTTCAATATTTTTGCACGGTGTTCTAAGCCTACATAACGTAAGTGCACTTAAATCATTGCCTGCATGGAGAAAATCTCTTTGTTTCACTTTTCGTGTCAAAATTGTGCGGTTATTACTGAAAATTTATCAAAACAAAATGTAGATAAATCGAAAAAAAATTGGACAATGACCTTTTGTTTTCTCCGTCGGTTAACCAATTATTTCTAATATTTTTGATTCATTTTTCCCGTGTACATCCTGCACCGTTTACCATTACGTGCTATTTGCGCGATGATTTGTTATAGAGTAGTTTGCGCCATCTTGTGAACACCAAGCAGTTGTAATGCTAAACAATAGCGCGTGTTACATCCAGTCTTACATTAAGATCGGTGAGAAGTATACAATATTATTGTGCCATAATATTAAAAAATCAACGATACTATAATACTGTAATATAATACGGTACTATGTAATACAGATATCATACAATAATATTGTTAATGTTCTTATTACAAGAGTAGTTATTTCCCAACGGTAGCTCGTTATTGCCATTGGCATTCAGGAAGTGTAATTTCTACTGTTTGGAGATAAAACTGGAATATAAGTGTATTTGAACCACTAATTTGCTCTGTGTGGACAAATGTAGTGGAGAAGAGGTAAAGAAATGGACGTGGCAATAACCTGACATGATTTTTGGTAAGCATGTCCCACTGTTGTGGGGCATCTATGCGCCTCCTAGTTGGACACTACCCCTTGGACGGTCCCTTTCCACCGACATCGCAATTCCTCTTACTCTCCTCTCGTCTGTAGATGAGAGGATGGGAGGGAGAATGGCGATAGTTTCCCCCTCAAGTCCGCAGACGGACAAAACAGCCAGGTGACAAAGAAGTTTCGTTATAGGAATCGTAAGATACGATGCGCTAACACGTGCATAGCCCAGGGTGGTGACCTAAAACAGTACTAAGCTTACAAGTGTCCAGGTACCCGAGGGATATAGGTTTATCCTACTAGATTTTTGCAAGTAGGCTCTAACTTCAGCCCTCCATAGGTAAATATTGAAATGCAAATGAAATAATTTAGTTTGCAGAATTGCAATTTTGGTGTCGGGTGACTGCTAACCCACAGTTTTTATTGCCATTTTGCGAAAATGTCACGGGAGAACAAGGTAGGCATTAGGAAGAAAACGCCCTAAAACGCCGGATAACACAATCAACATTATGCTGTTATTCTCTTCCAAGTAAAACATTCATTGAGCGAGAGCACAGAGAAAGTTTGACATCCCAAAACGCCCTAAATGCAGACCGCTCCCTGCATCATCGGAAGTCATCAGAGATGTACCTACGAAACCCTCGTTAACTAAATATACAGAGGGCGTTATCTCCAAATTTGTGTCGGCGTGTCATGACCATGGAAAAGTTAGGCTGAATTTTTTACCATATTAAAGATAAAGTGTCCCGTTGCAATGGGTTTATATAACTTTTGGAACCATTAATAAACCGTGTAAAACGAGTGTTGCTGTTTGTTTGTAAAGCCTTGAGAAGACCTGAGCGAGAAGTGTTCGCTCCGCTGGGTAATGAACTACTGCTAGGCTATTTTATTTCATGTTTTTTTTTTCAGGTTCATAGTCATCTGGTTAGAAGGATATGTTGTGAAAAGAGGAGTGTTTTAAAACCGTGGGCGGGCAAGACGAATACACATGACCCTCGGGCCTACCATAACAAACACCAAAACGAAATAAATATAACAGGAAAAAATTGAATCACAGAACAAATTTCAGCCATTCTTTCGTCTTCCATCATCACCCCAAGCCTACATAACTTACGAACAGGATACTAGTTAAAGATATATAGTTCAATGCCATAAGACGTCTTCACTGTAGCAACGATGCAGGATGCACCGTTACTCCAAGGAAAATCGAAAAGGGTTTTTGGGAGGCAGCCAGGGTATCACCAAACTGGTGAGAGCTCCCGTTTGTGATGACTGATCCTATAATTTGTGTCGGATTTCTGGGGCTTGGGGCCTTGATTGTGGTCAGTACAAGGGCAGAAGTGGTAATATTTTAGGAGTGTGAAGTGTGGAATGTTCCGGAGCCAAGTGGGGAGGATTATGAGGCCGCCTGCCTCAGGGCCTGATGTGGTCTTGGAGTGATGTCACGGTGGGGAAATGGGTGCGTAGTCCCGAAAACTGAAACAGTGAGAAATTTTCAGCAAAATCATGAAGCACATGACTATCGTTTAACTATCCAATAGCTTTGAATGTGCACTGCAAAGATTAAAAAAGTCATCAAGATCATTTTGTGTAAGTTATATCGGGAACAAACGGTTCTCGTGTTTATTGCTGCAAGAGGTTTTCTTAACTTGGGGTGGGAAGGGAGAAGGCTACTAGGAGTTGCATGTGGATTTGAAATTCTCATACCACTCAGCCTATCGTACAGCTAGTAAAATGAGATACGCAGTCAAAATTCCCCCCCCCCCCCCCAAAAAAAAATATATATAAAAAATGCATTTTTGAAAGCATCACGTTTTACTTCATCTTACATTGCAAAAGTTATCTATTATACACAATCATCAACACATCGACTTTTTATCTCATCGCTCCGTGAGGAGGATGAGATATTGTAGTTACTTTGCCTGTTGGGCTATATACGGCAGTATCAGCTGAAATAGCAACCGTTGCCATGGTAACAGTTAATTTTCCTAAGATTCTAGTCTAAGGGGCTAACTCATAGTGGGGTACTCCAGGGTGACCAAAAGTCCATAACTGAAGGGAGCGTCAAAACGTTTCCGTGTATCTAAGCTGTGTAAGCCATGATATGGGCATGGGTGCACTCACAGACATCCCCTTAAGCGGGTACATAGGCAGCCGGCGAGACCGCTCTCGCACGTCTTTCCTAGCTCACGCGCGGCTCGTAACTGGCGTAGCTGCCCGAAAATTCTGCCACTGCAATGAAAAGTGTGTGTCCAATTTTGTTTTGCTAATATCTCCTAAACGGTGAAGCCGATTTTCTTCAAACTTGGTGGAAAGGTGCCCTAGGTAAAACCCCAGTGCTACAATGACTTCTGCAAGTAAAGGTCAAAGGTCAGAGGTCAAAGATCAAATTATGTGAAAATCACTTCTTTTACAATAACTCCAAGAGGAAACATCCCATTGACATGAAATTTTACATACATAATAAACATATCTAGTACTACTTAAATATGTAGTTGACATGGCCACCAAGGGCAAAGGTTAGGGGATGGAACAGAAAACACCTATTTTTACAGATTTTAAGCCAAAAAGTGTGACATGAACTCCTCCTTTGTGGGCCAGACCGACTCTTTTCAAACTTGGTGGGAAGGTACCCCAGGGTGGAAACTTGTGTCTCGCAGACTCTCGGAAGTAAGGTCAAAGGTCAAATTTGGTGAAAAATTGAAAAATCACTTTTTTAGTATTATTTCAAAAAGAAACATTCCGCTCACTTGAAACTATATTAAATGTGTCTAAGACCATACAAATATATGGTTGCCATGACAATCAAGGTCAAAGGTCACGGGACAGAAGGTCAAATGTACATTTTCTTATTTTGTTACTGCTACTCAACGGCTTTACCGACTCTCTTCAAACTTGGTGGGAAGGTATCCCAGCGTACGAACTTTTGCCTCCCAGACCCTCGGAAGTAAAGGTCAAAGGTCAGAGGTCAAAGGTCAACTTTGGTGAAAAATCATAATTCTTAGTATTTTTAGTATAATTCCAAAAGGAAACATCCCACTTACCTGAAACTTCACACACACAATAAACGTATCTACTACTACTGCAGTGGCAACTCAAGGTCTAAAGTCACTTGACAGAAGGTCAAATTTACATCTTCTTATTTTGAAAACTGCTATCAAACGGCTGGACTAATTCTCTTCAGAGTTGGTAGGAAGGTACCCAAGGGTAAGAAATACGGTCTCCCACCCGGAAGTAAAGGTCAAAGTCAGAGGTCAATGGTCAAAGTGTGCAAAACTGTTGTTTTGGCTATAATTACAAGAGGAACCCTTGCACGAATATGAAACTTTACACGTATGATAGGGATGACAAGTCTAACAAAATATGTGGTTGCCATAGCAAATGAGGACAAAGGTCACGTGACAGATGGTCAGATGTACAAATTTAATTTGTTTCAAAAATTCTCTGCAGTCGGCTTAACTTATTGTTTTCAAACTTCGTGGGAAGGTACCCGGAGTGGGAACTTGTGTCTCGCAAACCCCCAAAAGAAAAGGTCAAAGGTAGAGGTCAAATTTAAAGGTCAGAGGCCAACGGTCAAATTGTGCAGAAATCTCTTTCTGGTTTCAGTTCCGAGGAAAACACTGCACTGACAGGAAACTTGATATGTATAAAAAAAAACGAATGTACCAATTTCTTCCCCTTATCAAACGCGTAAGAAACAATGCCACCTTTAGTAGTGGTCCTGCGTACTCTTTATAGGATAGGGCGTGTGAATAGCGTCTCGGTACGCAATGATTTAACATTGATGATGGCAACGTAAGTGAACAGTACACAGTGTAGACGCGCTTGTTACTAGTACTGACCAAAGATATAAGCATAGATTCCAAACTCCTATACCTACACTATTACTCTCATTGACTCCTCCTGGAGACGAAATATCGAAGTGTGAATTTGACAAGCGCGCAGTTCTTTTCGGCGATCTGCGTAGGGAAATAAGAACGCGTACGTTACAGAAAATTTCATTGTTAAAAGAGGTTAGTGTGCGTGTCTTTTTACAACGCGTTTAAACGCGCAGAATAAATTTCTCTGTGTTTTATCCGAAATACTTTACGCACACTTCTGCGGTCTTAGAAAGCAAACGCGCTAGTTGATTTCCCGTTGTGAGGGCGTAAGAAATTACACACGCATATGAAAGTGCGTTCCTTAAAGATACCATAAGAACTGAGTAATGAATGTAGGCAAATAAGTGTATGAACTTTAAACCAGTCATTGTGCGTTCATGTTCAAGTGTATTTATTTGTAATGCTTTCAGGAAGAATTAAACTTCTTGTAAGTAGAATTTAGTGTTGAGGAGTGATACTTCTTACATTACAGTGTTCCTAAATAACAAGTATTAATACTTTTGTAAGACATTCATTTCCCTGTATGTTTTTTTAAAACGGCTGAACAGTGATCAGCACTCCCCCCCCCCCCCGCCCAGATATTTTGGGCTCAATGGGGAGTCAGCACGCCATTTAAGCTTGAAATCTATGCTTATAATATTTCTGGTACTGACTGTCCATTCCAATGATGCGCATGCTAACACGTGCAAGCATACACATCGTATTATGTGCACATATTTTCTGTATAGCTCACTGAAGGCGTCCTTTTTGCACAACAAAAGGGCACATGAAGGGAAACTTGTACGCGCGCAGACGCCTGAAATGCGTTCACACTGTTCTGTGTATGTTGATCTTACACATAGATCAGTGCGCCATCCGCGATCGGCGCCTTATGTATTATCTTTTCAAAGATATAGACCTTATGCCTTGACATCACACTAACGTCATTTTGGTTGAAAACAATGAAGCTCACGTGAACGAACGGCGTGGATTTCGCCGCAAGTGTAGTAGACTTACGCGCGTATACGATTGGTTGACAAATCAGTTGTGTGCATTTATTGGTGAAACTTGCAATGATAAGCGCTTTTCCTCCATTTTCCTCCAAAGGAGAGCGCACTTTCTCCTTTGTGACATCATATGCATAAGGTCTATAGACTATAGGGTATATAGGAAAGGAAAAAGGATAAATATGCCACAAGATTTGAAAATAATTATAATTATATTGTAGTAAAGAAAAGGAACCACGTCAAGATCACTAAAAAACCAAAAAATATTAGGAGCCTATCTCACAGATTAAAATATTAGAAAGATGACGTTACCTTTAGATGTTTAAGACATGAATTTTATTTAATATTCCACTTTGAAAGTGAAAAAGTTTATATTCCCTTTGAATGTACTGTACTGTCAAAAAATGTTTGATAGTAATAGGTGAATTTTTATTGAAAATTATAGCCTTTTTCTACTAATTTTACCTTTTATCACTGAAAACCCTTTCAATGACGTTGAGTGGGAAAACAACAGCACCCTTTCTGTGACTACTTTCGTGTGTTAGTTAGGCCAGTAATACTTTTGTTTCCCCCTTAGTAATTTGTCATCAATACAAGTAATCGTAAAGTGTCTCTGGTTGTGAGTGCCAGTCTGAGTGTGCTCCTTTCTCATAAGACCTGTACAAATAAAATAACTTCTGATGAGGCGGTGGGCTGTAGTCCCACTGTCCCCTTGTGTAAATAACACATATATTTCAACCTTGCACATATACAGGTGATGTCATGAGTCAAAAACTTAATAAACATGTGACAGTAAAATTTATAGAACGTCCAATAAAATGAATAAAACTTAAGAGAAATATTTCCTTATGTGTCTTCCTTACTGTACTGTAGTGCGGTGTTGTTTTATTTAAAATACTTAAATTTTGAATTGAAGGTGGCAGTATTCAACACAAAGTTTCTTAGGTAGTACCTTGATTCAATTACTACAGAAAAAGGGCAGCTAAACACTATTAAAAACTTTCAAAACATAATATTAATAAAAAAGAGTATTTTGTATTTTCTAAAAAAATTTGAATGGAGTACCATTTTTGGTGACATTTGCAAAGTTCTAGTTTCTAATTGCAAAACTTAAAAATTTGGATGGGAGTAAAGCTTTTCCTCTGGAAATGGAAATAACTAGAAAAATACTTGTTTTCATGTTTTTCTAAGAATCTTCATTGTAGGTCATGTTTCCATTGCATTCACATGGTGCCTTTATGTTTTGCTTGTGTTTAGAATGAGTGACTGTCTCAAGATACTGATCAACTCAAAACTCAAGACACCTTTATAGCAACCATTCTTTTTGCAACTGCTGTGCCGCGTTCCTCAGCACTAATTTACGATTGAACAATAGAGACATGAAAGGAATCCTGATCCCATACATGGCTTATACAGTAACAATGAGATGTGTCTTTATGTAATATTGGCAAATTGACAAAAATTACTTTCATGGTATTTACATTACTATATGGCATTTATCCTCATTATTCCTACTTAAATCACATAAATTCTGATTATTTTACTATTAATCCATATGTTACAACTCCCTACTGCACCCAGTGCCAAAGTTTTGTACCCTCTTTGCTATCACTAAACAGCATAATCACTACGGAAATTCAAAGCCAATCTCATAAACAAATTGTTCAGGAAAAGAAATGCATTTTAATGCTGATTAGAAGATCAAGAGCATTCGTTCCGTGAGAAACTCTGCCACGGTTTTTTCACTCAGAACAAGAGGCTGCAAGCTTGCCTGCCGACGACATTTGTTGCTTTGTTAAACTGCAGCTGTTGTTTGGCCCAAGAACCAACAAATGCATTGTTATGCCTGCCAAGAATGGTTTCTAATGGCACACTCTCAGGCAAAGGCATAAGAAAATATCATCTGGTGGTCCAAGGACATCCAATCACCAACCTTCACACATGACAAGACTATTACGGTGGATTCTGATGTGAAGACTGTAAGTTTACCCTTAAGTTATAACATCCATAATTGGTGAGTTTGCACCTCCTGATTCCTACAAAATGATGTACAAATACAACACTGCAGATGATAATAACTTGAAAGAATGGTTTAGCTTGTTTCAAATTGTAGGTAAGAGGGAACTTAGATTAAGCATTTCGGTGAGATTTGCACTGATATCTCATCTGTGGTTCTCGAGATACTATCAAAAAAATTCATCCCATTTTTGACCGGAATTGAACTTGAAGCAAGCAAATTTGGCATCATAAACTTTTAACTCACATTAATGAGCTGTTTTTCGTTTTTCTTTAAACTTAGCGACCATGTTTTTCCTCCATGATCTCCTGTTTTCTGAATGTGAATGCATAAGAGGCATGGTCATTTTACAAACTTTAAATCCCCAAAGGATGGCATATCCCTATTATTTTCAGGCCCAGAACAATAGATTGAATATACTAAGAACACAAATATTATTCATCCATGTGAGGGGTATTATTCATCCATGTAGGGGATGACATTTCCCCTACTTACTTGGAGTCAACTTTAGATAACAAAGTTATTAACTTATTAACTTCCTTTTGCTGATCCTCAAGAACTACACGTCGGAACTAAATGAAAATGTCACCAAGATGTTTAGATTTAGTGCCTATTTTTCCATATCCAACGTAGTCTTTTAATGTTTCACACAAACTCGCCAGGTGAAAATAAAATCCTCTTGTGTGCCATCAATACATTTTCAGTAGTGTAAATGAGTAGATTCTTGATTGTCAATACTGACATATCCGTACAAGTATGATACAGTTTGTGTGTAAAATACCCTGTCTACACATCCCCTCCCCATTTTAATTGCTTACATATGTACAGGTTATGTGTAAATCATACAAACTAAGAAAAAAGTTAGTTACGATTTACAGTATGTTATTAACTTTAAGAGCAATAACACACCAAGATGCTCTGAGAGAGAAAGCAAACAACAACAAACAATTCTTGCCACAGCCATACTATTCCATGTTTATGGGAAGCAATTGCACCTCCAACGATGCGTAATATGTATTATGTGTTACAATTGTAACTGTCGAAAATGTAAATACCACATATATTTTGATGCAATTTATGTGGCTGAGGATTCCATGAATATTCAAGTTCTGAAATGAAAGGTGTTGCATCTTCATGTTAGCCTGTTGCCACCTGGTCAGTCCATTTGATCCTTCTTGTTCAAGGCACTGTCCTAACAAAATGTAAAATGCAATTATGGATGTGACAATGGTGCAGTATATAAGACCATGAAGCATTGTTATTGTAAATTGCAAAATAGCCAATGACTCATCAGAAGTTTACTTCTACTGAGCTTCTTGTAATAATGCACATGGATATCTCTATAGGAAAATTAGCATGCATGATGTACCAGCAAACAAAAGTACTGAAAACAAAACTGTCTCCTCTTTGTGGGGATAAATTGTCTTGAAATCCATACAGCAATTAAGAACATTATTAAAATGTTGCATAGCATTTCGTGGTAAAGTGAAGCTATAAGACTCTGCTGTAGGACCTTCAGTAGTAGGGGACTGACAAATGACTCATGTTTGCCCCATTAGTGCAGATCCAAAGGCACAAAGAAGCTGTCGTACAAAGCTTTAATACCTGAAACTCCACATGACACCACATAGGCAAGCACTTCATGAAATCCGCCAAAGTTCTTACGTTCGCTTCACGTTAATCCATAGGGGCTATTTTTAGACAAGATAAATTCGTCCTGCGCAATGTACGACACCAACTGAATGTAGATAATCATCAACTTTAGAGTTTTTACACAGTATCATTGGCTGTTTGAAGGTATTCCACGCCCTTTCTCATATGGTCTTAGCGAATCAAAAGTACTTGGCGATGAATAATAATATTCATGAAACAAGCACAGTGTTATTTCACATGTTGCAGATGCGGCTGTGATGTGGACGATTCCATTGAATGCATGGGGAAATCCATGGAAGTACGTCGGCTGTTACTTTCCTGTGTACATTGTCTTTGTATGAACAATGCAAGATAGTAGATACACTCATATGCTAAAGGACGGGGTGAAGAGTTTCAATAATGTAGCTCAAAGGCAGTCAGGAAAGTTTGGTATGCGTATATTCTTTATTTTAAATTTTATTTTAAATTTCTGTATAATAGAGGTACATAAGAAAAATTTTTTAAAGAGAGTGCATCTGTAGAGTCAAGAAAAAGTGGAGAAATGAAAATCAGGATTCACATATAAAAGAAAGGGAAGAAACTAACTCATTTCAATAGTTATATTTACCACATTTTATAGCAGTTAAAAGCAACTCAGTTAAAAAAGTCCTGATCAAACTTATGCATGAAACTATAAATAAATTTCATACAAAAATCCCTAAGATGTTACCATAATTTTGATGCATATCAAGTATCTTGAATTAATATAAACCATCAACATTAAATCTAACTGGACAAATCTGAAATCCTTACAAGCTTTTAACGTCCAGATAAATACATTACTTATTACTTTAGAAACTGTGATATTTTTATTTCCTCTACAAGCTACGTGTGAGAACAATTCAGATTCCAATAAAACATTTATCATTTCATCTTTCTTTCAGTTAAAATTCTAAACATTAAAAAGTGAAGAAGTTGTAACAAAAATGACTGTGCAGGTTACTTTACAAATCCAGCACACGAGAAATACACCCAGAGTGTACCTCTGAGCAGGGAGCTCCGTAACAGCTCCCTGCTCTGAGATAGCACATAATAATTATTGTTACTGTCTGACCACTTAATACCTGAATTTTTAATACCAGCACAAGGAAAGTGTCTGTATAAGTAAAAATTACAGAAGCAACTTGGTCTTCTAAATACAGTAAACAGCAGTGCAGCACTTGGTTTTACTGAACTTTTACACAACCACTTAATGAAAATAGAACGGCAATCAATAAAGCAAGTGACTAAATTTCCTTTACAAATTAGTATATATGTCAGAACATTGAGGGAAAAATGAAAGTCATTTGTTAAATGGAATCGAAGTATTGCATTTGAGGAGAGAAGATGTTTAGTACTATAACTTATGTGTATAGGATGAAAGGCAGCTCAAAATTATGTAGCTGGGAGTCTGGGTATAAATTTTATTTTCAAGAAAATAGAGAAACTTACTGTTGCACATGAATATTTTGTTGGCCCAAACATCAAATTTTGAATAAAGCTACAGTCATAAAAACATAGCAACAGTAATATTTTGGTATGTATAGCTATTCCCAGAGTTTGTTAGTGAGACTAATGGTTTGATATTAACAGGCATTTCTGTCTGTACCATGGTGATGAGATTTCAAAACAATATTTTCTTGTAACTCTTACAGCTCATTTTGGTACACAGATTACATTTTCAAGCATGTCATCTTGTTATGGCCACCTGACCTGTAAATTCAAAAATGTATTTCTTGGTCCTTTTGAAGAATTATATTTGATTTTGTTAGCCATTGTTTCCTAATATGTTTTTGCATACTTTGTCGTTAGGCTTCAACGCCATTGTGGTGATTTGTTGATCAAAAAAGGTCAACACTTGCAACTTCATTGAACTTTTAAGACCCTGGCCACTGTATATCAATAAAGACCTACACTTTTCAATTGGTCAGGCACATGCTGTACCATTAAATGAATGTAGGGAGTAAAAGTGTTATCTTGGGATAATTCCAAGAAGCTGCCATGCCAATCAAAATTCATCTTCTCTCTTCAAGTCCTCCAGTTTAGAAGTAAACTCTACATCAGATTCACTCGTTGAAAAACACTGCAGGTGTACATAGAAATCTTCTCACAGTTTTCTGGTCTTAAAGGAGCATATTGAGTTGATATCTATAACTTAACGAGGGTTTTGAAAGGAACTACCACATGGCAATGATTATTATTAGCATTATTAGTCAAGTTCTACATCCAATAGGTACGCATAAAGCTAAAATTTTCAATATTTTGGTTTCCTGGCTTGTAGCGGTTGTGTGCGTAATTTGAAAAAGTGTCTGGTCACGAATTTTTGAAAACCGAATTGAATTGTTTATTACTCACTTATGAAACATTTATTTGTATGCAAGATGTAGGGATTGCTTAAGTCTGACCATTTACCATTATTATGTGGAGAAAACTTAACAGGTTTGGGAAAATTTTGTGAATTTCATGAACCAACTCAATGTGCCGCTTTAATAATGAGCACTCCAGGTAAGTAGTTAAAAACTTTGTCTAACTTATCTAACTTGGTGAAAAGCTCCAGTTTCTCTGGTCCAGTCAAATCACGCCACTTTAAGTGACTGTTTCCTTGTCTAATATAAATATAAAAAGTGAGTCCTTTTACTGCTATGTCATCAACAAGCACATTTGCAAGCTGATGACAGTGTGGCTGTTTCTCCGTAGACAGAATGTTGACCTGAGAATTCTTTGAAATGCAATGCAACCTTCGCATCTCTAGGATTAGCTTACTAAGTAAGCGGACAGATATACGGAGGAAAAGATGTAGAAGATGTATACATATATTCTGTCAAGAGGGATAGATGTCAACATTAGCTCATTACAGCATGCATAAGGGTTTGAGCTTTTCTGAGAAAGTGATATAATTTCCTCCACAGTTCTTTTTGCTGCTACTGCATTTTTGTCCCAAAATGTAGATTTTCTAATTTACAGGCAAGGAATATTTTGAAGAAGCAGACTAATCCACTTATACAAAGAAGAAGAAATTTGTAGTCTCCACCTATGCAATAGCTTATATTATAGTTAACGCCACCATATGAAAATGCACAAAAAGTCTCAGTAACGTCCACTACAGAGGAAAACTATTCTTTCAGAATAGAATAGCTGTCAGACTCGCGATAGATAACAAAGGAGTAATTTCCGTGAGAAGAATTTGCTGTTCCTTCATTTCTAATTGCACATGTAATATTCACTACATGAATGTGTTTGCCTATCCAGGTGCCATCACCTGCTAATTTTACAGTAATTGTCTTGTTCTCAGGACCTATGACTCTAGTCTTTGACAAGTCCGCAATCTTAAATTTTATTATTTTTCTCAAGTCAGACCCGCACTCCACGTGTGCTACCACTAGTTCCAGTTATTGACAGTCTTTTATTCAAAACTGTTCTTCGCTTCCTAACTGCAGATAGAGATGGTAACTCAGAAATCTTAGCAATTTTATTGTATCCTAGATCTGATACATCAAGTATATCTTTAAAGGGGAAATGCAGTCACCCCAACTTGAAGTAGTGTAGTAGACTGTCCTGTTTCATGATTGGCTCTTGAGAGTCATGTGACAATATTTTTTCTCCTCAAATGTGAAATTTACAAGAAGTAACTGATTGGTTTACCTTGAATATGCAATATTAAAGCCCTAACATATTATGAAAGATACTTTGAAGAGAAATAAGAAGACAGTTGTGAGATTTAGCTGTTGCTTCAAAATAAGTTTGGGACGACTGCTCTTGACCTTTAATAAGAACAACTAGGTCAATGGCATCTACCTTGTCATTTTTGATTTTACTCCGTGCACAATCAGGTTGAGAATTGTTTACAATATTTAGTTTTTCTAACTTCTTTGTCATTTTCTTCTGCACAACAACTGTCATAACATCATATCCTTGGTATCCAAGAAAGTTGAGTATCGGTGCACAGTTACTACTCATTTGTTTCAATAATCTGTACCGACGACATCTACTAAAGGCATTCCATGATCTAGTCAGCCTTCGCTCTCTCGGGTTAGAAAAAAGCAACTGGGTTTTCTTTGTTTAAGCCAATTTCTTGTGGTATGACTTCACTTTTTTCTTGGGGTACCTTGTCCTAATCTGCAACCTCTCAACTTTTCTTTTAAGTTGTCATTTTTATGTTTTAGCTGAAGAGTTGGAACTCCACCAACCATCACTTTAAACTTCCACACAGGGTGTTCATTCAGCCACTAGATGAATCTTTTTACTGGACCCTCCTTGTTTGACTATTTTGATACGTTTGATTAGTTGTGTACAATAAGTTTTTATCTGACTCTCAAACTGTTGGTTAAACACCAAGCCGGATACTTTATGACTAAGTTGCCTCCGGTTAAGAGTGATGTTTGAACAAATCAAATCCTTTACCACAGGAAGACTGATATTAACAGTGATAAAATTGTTAGCCATGTCCATGATCAACCAAACATTTTTTAGCTCAGCTGAAAGCTTTCAGCTGAGCTATTGCTGTCGTGCACGGCAAACGTCTGTCACCATGACATTTGCGATTAAGTGCCTGACATTTCGCTGTTTTTCGTTAGATTTGGCTGAAATTTAGCAGAGATGTTAGCAAAAGTGATACCTGTATGCTGCAACTCTTTTTGATTAATTTAACCGCTATTTGACCTCGGGAGGGCGCTTGTTTTGAAAACGTAAAATTCCCTACTTGTCTTTCAGTTTTGCACCAATCGTGATAATATGTTTCATATAGATAGTTCAATTTGTGCTGAACAAAAGTTAATTTTTTTTTTCGTTTCTGCAATCATTAAACGAAAGAGAACAGCACTTTTTTGAAACAAATTCTGGCCAAGTCCTCATGTTCGGGAATACACCTACATCGAGAATCCCAGTTGTTATCATTTGAGAGACTGTACAACGAAACGAGGTAAAAAAGTATACTGAACATATGTAAATGTACAGGACGTCTCGTGCTTAATCGTGTGGAAGTGTTACCCCACAATGTCAGACTATGTTTGCTCAGCTCTTTGCTTTCCAAACCAGGGATATGACATGAATACGAATAGGATAAGGAATACACCGTACAGCCTACTATGGAGGTGTCACGTGAACATATGGCTCTGATCTCATTCAGGCATTTGAATAATAGACTAGCTAAATTTGTTGGGTGCCTACTCGAAAAGAAATACCGGACGTTTGAAAGTTGTGCAAGTTCTTGCGAATATGTGGCCTTGTGCGAAACAATGGTATAAGATAGACCTACACATTTTTGTGTTGAGGCAGAAACAAGTATTCAACTTAGCCTGATGTCTGAATGGTTTTAGGAGTTTGGCTTAAAGTTTAAAGACAGACAGTCATCACTCCAAAGTATATTTTTAGTGTGGGGGTATGAAAATTCTCAGTTGGTGACTGCTCTTTGATTGACATCAAAGTTTGAAAATTTGAAAGATGCAGAGTAGCTCACAATCCACACAAGGTAGAAAGAGTGCTTTTATTACATTTTGTAGCCTTGTATGCTCACCAGGACATGGCCTTAAGCAATAAAACAGGTTTATTTCTGTACAAGGAGCAGCTTTATACAGTTATCGGAGGAGCTAGAAGTTGCATAGTTGGGAGAATTGGAACTGTCTGGGATGATGAAAATTCCCCTTTAAAGAGAATATATCCAGTCGCCTCAAGTTTCAAGTTATTTGTAAACATTACCTTAATCTTTCAAATCTTCTTGTATCTCCTTTACAAACATTTTTCTTAACATTTCTGGACAAAAACTATTTAGTATGAAAGGTAAACATATGACTCATCCTTCCTTAATAGCAAATTAGTTTATATTGTCACATGAAGGAAAGAAACGACTCGCCGCGTGAACTGGGATGCCGGGGCGGGGTACACTACTTCAAGTTAAGGTGAATGTTGTGTAGGAAATGTAGTAAGAGGAAAGAGGAACCCATCCCTTTCTTTTAAACAAAGAACATAGCACGTTGATTGAAAATACAATGCTTAATATGGTTTAAGCTTGACGGTTGTGCTACTATTCCAAAACAATTTTCGGTTTGAAAAGGAAAACGTTCTCTTTGGAATATTTTTAGAACTGATTATATATGGCTGGAAAATATCCATAATTTAGTGAATTCTAATTTTTGTTTAGGTGAAAGAGGAGAGTGTGCGTCCCTGCGATTGTATACAGCAGTGTGGGATCCTCCCGTTATCACTACATAAAGGTGAATTCTAATTGTTGGTTAGGTAAAAGAGGAGAGTATGTTGTCTTAGAGAATGATATGTTGTCAACAAACCTCCTGGGGTCCCCTTTTGGCTACTTTAATGCCTTCGATTTGGGGGTTACATAAACATACGTGCGTGCACGCCCACAAAAATATTCTTGGACTATTACGAAGATTTTCCTTTCCTTCATTGTGCATTATAAAAGTGTATCTATAAGGTTGGCAGACTACGGTATGGTGCCTCCTGGAGGCTGTGGATTAATTATATAAATTGGGCACTGATATGATGGTTATTACTTGAAACAAGTTCCAATTTCAAAATGGATTTTCAAATTCCAGGTTTAGTCATCATTTTCATGAAATATGTCTCTTTCCTTTGGGATTTATGCAAAGAATACCCTAAAATGTGCCACATTTGCCAATAACCCCCGACTATTTGTCACACGTGCGGCAAGTAGTCAGTCCGTCAGTCCGTGCATCACGACTAGTTGTCGCAAGTGCGACTAGAAGCTTGTCCTTGTCTGAGAGAATGACATGTTTGCTAATAATCTCCTACTACTTGTCGCACGTGTGACAAGGAGTTAGTCCATTTACCATGGAATAGCATATGAGGATGTCGTATTGTGCTGTAATTTTGTCAAAATTTGGCAAGAAGTTATGCAAGAGAGAGCTGTCCAGATAGAGGTAGAAAATTCATTTTGAAAATAGAACATGTTTTGACATCAAAATGATACTGTAGAGTACGTATGATGCCGAACACTTTGCAATTATCGTATTTTTACTACGTTTGAACGAAAATCCAGACAAACAGCTCCCAGCAATGGGGACGAAGAGGGGGATTATAGGTGCAGGGAGGTGATATTAGACCTCCCTGATAGGTGGAGCAAAAGGGGTTAAGGACTGAAAAGCGCGTTTCAGAATGTTTTTTCATGGTAAGTGTATTAACATTTACCATCTATACCGGTAATGGTTGCACGCAAACCGCTCGGTTAACATTTTTGAATAATGTATAATGGCAAATACGTACTTTCAACCCTCCACATTACACTACAAATTAGATTGAAAGATCCCATAGGCCCCTATAGAGGCTGAAGATGTACCTCCGGTTTTCGGAAAAGTGTTGTGATCAGAATAGGTTCATGTATTATTACCTTAATAACGAAGCGTTCCAAAATTTTTCATTAAGTAAGATAACCATGACAAAACCCGCATGCATGTTCTGCCTCGAGACACTTTAAATTTCCCAACAAACCTATTTGCCAATCACAAAGGCAGTCGTTTGCCTGGGAATTAGTAAAGAGCTTTCAACTTTTGCTGCTGTGCTCCTGCGGGAGTTACTACCCGAAAATATTGATAATAAGGACAATATTGAAGTAAGATTTGATGCCGGTGGAGCGCGCAAAAACTTTGGTAGTTTGCGGAGGATTTGCAATATTTCCTATAGATTGAGAACCATTTGTGATAGAAAATAGTTACAATAGATCCATCACTCAGACGAAAACACACCTCACCCTACCCCTACAGAAATCTATTGCTTAAACGCCTTTCGGGATCATTTTAAAATTTTCAAAAAAAATCTGAAATCGATTGGGGGCACGCGCCCCATGCCCCCGTGCCGGCGCCACTGGAGCCTAGGATAGGAATACAGATAACAAAGTAGGCCTAGCATATAATATTCCATAAACAGTGTAATATTTAGGCCTAGACTCACAGCCTTCAGAGTTGCCAGGCAGCTGTAGTATTATACCTGATCATGATGGCCAAATATTTTACAGTTGCACCTTTTTCCCATCTAAGAAAGAATTCTGGTGCATAACTTAAGATATTTCTATATGGAACTGGTATATTAGTTCATTCTTTTTTGATAGCCAAATGATCATTAGTAGCCAGATTGGGTTAAATATGGTCATGAAAAGGCCAACAGGCAATCCTGAAGAGCTGAGAATGGATAGCACTGAACAAACACTGAGAACAGGATTTCAACACACACAATCACACACTGAACACTCAAAGCAGTGCAGTACCAGACTGCCACTGTTCTGATTATACTGTATAACCTGACCTATGTGCTAGTCCAAGGCACTATTATCCCATTGACGAAGTTAAAGACCCACTAACTCACAGAAGAAAGTTTAACCCATAATAGATATAGTGTTTGGACTCCCTGGAGGAATGATTTTTCCTTAATGAAATGTTTTTCAATCAAAGTAAACAAAGTAAAAACAGTTTGAAATAAATGAGTTTATTGAAAAAAAATAATAAAAAACGACGGTTTTTTTTTGCCGGTCTCGAAGCGATACCAGAAAATTTCCGAGCCCGCAAGGGTACGAGACCTAGACCAAGACCGAGACCACAGGTTGTCGTTACCAAGACTGAGACCGAGACCAGGAAAAACCGGTCTCGAGACCGAGACCGGTCTCGAGTACTACATCCCTGTTATGTAGCAAATATTTTCTCGCTCATCAATAATTCTGAAGTGACGATCTTCTCCTAAGATACTCTCAAGTTCAGAATTTGAGATAAAGAACTTACCATCTTGTTTGAAGATTTGGTAGAATGAATATCATGACAATCTATTATTAAGTAAATACCAGGATCTTGCTTCCTCCTGTCGCAAGGAGCTTTCTTCAAAACCATCATCCAAACCTGCTTAACATTTAAAATTCTGTTCTTTAAAGGACCAAGTGGGTGGCAGTACAGCTTTTAAACTACTTCCTCTTTTGTAACTGATCCCAGTAGCTCCTATAGAATCGATAGTGCACCCTGTAGTGAGTGTCTGTTTCTTCAACTATGTGAAAGATAAGCCAAGGGGGAAAACCTCCTGATATTTACTAACTTTTATGCATTTGCTTACCTGTCAAATCAAATCAGAAAAGAGTAAACATGCCCCTTTCCAGCTTATACCCGTTTTAAAAAGTACATCTAAGTACGTCTGGGCAAATACAAATTGCAATGGAGCACCCTTTAATAATTTTTTTCAATGAAGAAGGATTGGGGCTATAGTGCCTGTCACGGGTATCTCCCGGGTTTCCTTTAAAATTTAAGTGGAATGAGGTTTGCGTGAGACTTATTAAACAAAAAATGACTTACAAAAAAATCTCTTCTAAAATGCTTCTTATATGTATTCACATAGGGTTCTCGTTCCCTTCTTCGCTCTTTCCTTTTCTTTTCCTTCTTCCTTTATTATACTTTATTTCTCCCGCTCTCTTCGGTTCATTAACAAGTGAACAAATATATACAATTCCGATATTCATGAAATAACAGGACTCTTCCTTCACCTCAAATTGTAACAAACTTTAGCGAGTTCTCTGCATTTCTCTTTAAGCAGATAGATTATCTTTCGCTTTCTCTGGCTCGCTTGATTTAACTTAACGTACAATTTTTCCTCGTTCTGAATTCAAATTAGCGCTGGATTTCCTTTTTTTCTGGATTTAAACTGTTAAAATTAGCGTTCCGCTTTCCTTGATAATTTTGTTCGATAACTCTTAATTTTGTGGACTTCTATGGTCTACGTCTCCCTTTCCGTACTACACGGCTGAGCTAAGGGTTAACGGCCCTTCAATACGTAGCCATGGTCGTATCTCGTTGATTTTGCCTTAGAGGCCGGACTGGCTCCGTCGTGTTTACCTGACGGGAATCACATGCACAGTGATCCTCCTAATTGAAACGCAGAGAACTCTCACTAGACGTACAATGCTGTTAAATTCTTGATTACATAATACAACTAGAAAATGTGGTTACGAAAATCGTAACCACTTACTGTCCATGATTGTTTCTGTGCTGGTATTTGGAAACGTCCTAAGTGGTTATGCTAGCTTTAGAATATCGCTCTTTCAATTTTCAGTGTTGGCACAGTGAAGATGTGAGAATGCTCGACTAAATCCGTCAGACAATAGGCCTATATGTAATTTAATCCTCTTCATGTACCGAAGTTTGAGTGACAGATCACTTCGCTTTTACTGTTTGACTTTGAGAAGCACAAATTTTTGGTTTTGCATGCAGGAAATGGTCTTGTGAGAAGTATTCAAAAATATTTCATGTCTTAACAAATCGTCCCTTGTTGAGACGTGTTTACCACGTACACGTGCATACAGTATACTTCATCCGTTCTTAGTAAGGAGGGACCACCTATGCACTGAGCGCTGTAGGCCTAATAGCCCAGTGCATGGCCGCGACGCAGCTAGGCGTTAGTGTTAGTGTACTGTAGAGAGCTGTCAATGAGCCTAGCTGTACTTCTCCGCAGATATTATCACAATGGACTTATAGTAGGCTGCAAGCTTCGTTTCTTGCTTCAAAATGCTTCAAGAAATCTCACTTTTCGTCATTGACCTTGCCTACATACTCTAAGCAAGGAGGTTCTACAAGGACCAATCAGCAAACGCGACAGCACTTATAGCCGCACAGTGTGTGTTTTACGACATAAGAAGTGTGCGTAGAGTACTGGGCGAAATACGACAGTACGACCATGTGCCACAATATACTGTACTACTAGGTAGTTTGACTTACTCAAGCCATTCTTAACAAAACAATAAAATACAAAACTGCCGAAATAAAAACCAGTCATGCTCAGCCCCATTCCAACCAAAAGTGACCAAGAAGTCTCGTTCCCATCTACATGATTCACTCTACATAATGAGCTTAATGGTAGAACAAAGCACTCAATGAGAATCAAGAAACATTGAACGAAAGAACTGCTTCTCGAAAATGAGAAGCGTGCCTAAGGTACTGTCCATGACGTCATGGACAGTACAATAAAGGGTTTCAGCACAAACAATACCGTATGCTTCAGCAGTGGCTTTAATAAGAAAGTACTACGTGCCACGTCGGCTTAAACCTTCTCAGCAAATTCCAAATGCATTAAAACTCTTTAAGATCGGCATTTGCAATATGAAAGCATCTCACACACCTTATAACTAGCAATGGAATTTACAAACAAGCACTCTTATGAATAATATTCAACACTGCCGTGACAGTGCCTGTCCTGTCCATAGATATTGTAACATATTGACGAATTCTTTGCTGTACGTATGGAGTCCTGTTCTTACCCAGTGAAATGTTTACTATTTAAAAAATATGTTGTCAGGCTAAAGACAAAGCTACTGCTCAGCTCTAGCTTCCTTTCCAGGATGCAGGTGCTTTTATTTTTAGTTTCTCATAGAATGGCTGAATGACAGTTTCAGATTCATATTTAATTTGAACAATTCACTGGCACAATAGTTAGAAATATTGGAAAATTGTTGACAAAGTTGCCTGAATTTTGATACAGCTGGCATTGTTCTTTTTTTTTTTGCCAAATATGTCCCCCTGCCCTCCACCGACCTTACATGCCTATGAACCTAAAATGATGTCTGATGCACCCTAAAGAGGAATTTTCACAGTCAAAACTTGAGCATTTAGCTCTTTTATAATGAGGTGGAAACTGAGAAAATGCAAAAGTTTGCAGAGGGAAAACCAGACTCGTTCAGGAGGGTTTATTGGGCAAGAAAAGCTTCTAATTTTCCATTGACAGTCAGTAACAATCTTCGGTAAAAGAGCATAGATCTTTGCAACCATGATGCTCCCTGATATGTGTGCTCTTTAAATAACAGTCAAAAAAAGCCCATGACACAGTTCATAAAGTAGTATTTATAAATTATAAAGTATGTAAAGTATGTTGCTTAGCTGAGAGCCGCAGTACATTGAGGGCTAGACTTAAACAGGAGTACCTAGACTCAGTTCTCAGACACACTTTGTTCCTTTAGGTAGGCCTAAGCTATTCACGTTCAAATTTAGCCTAGGTATGGCCTACATTGATGCTACCTGTAACTTTAGCGCGCGTTAACCAGCCTAACGAACGGAACATTTTTCCTTAGTTTCCAAATCCCCACAATCAAGTGCTTATGACCATCGCACGCAGACATAATGGAATACATAAGTACGTGTATATACAACACGTGTACGATACTGCGACCTTCAACATATACTATTCTGTACATTAATATGTAATATACAAATAGGCGTGATTCCGTAAGCACACCCTGCTGTTCTTTTTTACTCTCACGTCTTCGCGAAGCATACTTACGTCAACGTCAAAAAGCTCGATACTTACGTCAACGTCAAAGAGCTCGATTGGTTTCCACCGTCATCTAACTGGAACTTTTTAGGGCCCATTATTAGTTGTTTTACACAGTGATAGGGCTACATAAAATCCCGGGCTTTTCGAAGGGATGACAACCGTGCGTTGCGATCGTCTGACCGGCAACTCCATGACGCTCCGTGGTACGTACATACACAAGTACAGTATAGTACTTCGTACGGTATGTATCCTACGTGAGTAGCAGGACGGTGCAAATAACTTCATGACACTTGACCCACAAATTATGCATATTCATTACCAATTGAGAAAATGGAAAATGAGACTACATTATGTAAACAAATCGTTATGCAAGGACAGTAAGGACTGTGAGTGTGGTAACAAACTACAAGGTTGGCAGCACTTCGTGGTGAAGCTCAACTTCAAATTTATTTTGTACAGGCCATCTATATGTTCAACAGTCAGATAAGTTACAGGTTGCTGGATTAGACACTTTAAGAAGCATATGTTCTTCAGAACTTGAAATTGCAATGAAAGAATAGGTGCCCAGGAGAAAATTCCCATTGAAACCCATTGATTCCCATAGGAACATCCAATGGGACCTAATTGGTTTGAATGGGGCATAACTGGATTCAATGGGACTCCATGAATTTTATGGGTAACCCGTAAGATCCCATTGGGTGGTTCCAACTGGGCACAATGGGTAATAATTAGAAGCAATGGGTTTAAATGGGACCCATTAGATTCAATTGGACATGTGGTGGGTCCCATTGAAATCAGTCCCGTCCTACTGAGATCAACATGTTCCCATTGAGTCCTGGTTAGTCCCAACTGAATCCAATGGGGGATAAATACTGCAGCCCCATTGAATCTGATAGGAATTAAATGAGCCCCATTAGATGTTAAATTATAGATATAAATATATGTGGAGGTTATATTCAGCACTCTGAGGAGATGTGTGTCATTTATTGGGATGGGGTTGGTAATGAAAAGGCCACTATTCGTAATTGAATCCAATGGGTTGAACACTACAGGTCTTGCTGAATCCAGTAGGAAGTGAGAGGCCCATTGTCTGTTCTGTGATTTTAGGTGTTAGAGACGGTTTAATGACACACAAACACTGCAGTGTCATACAAAGGTTACACCAATCTCGAATAAAACAGGTCATGGGGGTGTCCCCTAGCTCCGGCCCCTTACAGGGCCCAAGAATGGGAAAGATGCTGAGAATGCCTTTACATGCCTTCAGTTCAAATATCTTTCAAAAAGGCCCTGGTATGGGCAGTTTTCAATAATGAAGGCTGTCTGGAGACAGCTTCAAGGGGAAGGGATCCAAGGAGAGGGGGAGGGGGTTTTATGGGTGATGAGATTCAATGAAACACCCATACGAATGTGTTATATAGTGTCAACTAGATAAAAAGTAAAGTTTAAATACGGTTTCAAATACGGTTCAAACAGGGGCGGTGATCTGTTAGAATTATGGGGGGGGGAACACTTGCATGGGTAAACACTAATTTGGGCCTCCGGTCAGGGGTAGAGGCGCAGTGGCGTAGCCAGGATTTCTCTCATGGGAGGGGAGCATACAGTATGTTGTGTGATCGTCTGCCTGGGGAGGGGTCTAAGAGGAGGGGTGTCCCCATCCCCTTTGAAAATTTATGAAAAATTAGGTGTCCTTACATGCAAACTGGTGCCGAATATGCTACCTTTCGAAGTAAAATTTGTGTTAAATACTTTACGTATTTTTAGGAACTAAAAACATAGGCATCAGTAAGGCCATGACCCAGTGGGGTGTCCCTCTTCCATTTGAAACTTTTTGAAAAATTAGGTGTCCTTACATGCAACCTGGTGCCATGTATGCCACTTTTGAAGTAAAATTTGTGGTAAAAACTTTACGTATTATTAGGAACTAAAACAAAAACAAAAAATCGGCATCAGTGGTGGGGGACCATGGCCCAGTGGTCCCCGATCACTGATGCCGAAGTGGACTTGAAGTAAAACTTGTGATAAAAAATTTACGTATTTTTAGCTGCTAAAATAATCAGCATCAGTGAGAGGGATTATGGCCAAAGGCTCCCTAAATATGCCACCGGTACAGGGGACAACCATAGGTCTCCCGTTGGGGACCAGGGGCAAAGTCCCTGGAAGCCAAGCGGTTTGGTGCATTCTAGAGGACACAGATGACATATCTCTGATCTGAATTTCACCCCAGCTGCCATGAATATACTAATATCACAATTATTCACATCAAAAAGGTGAGTCACAACATTTATTTTTTCTGTATACCCCTAAATATTGGGGGCATGTGATATTATGCCCCCCATAAAAATATTGGGGGACATGTCCCTCCTGTCCCCCGTGTTCGTGCCGCCCATGGGTTCAAGTTCAAGTTCGGTTTCAAATACAGTTCACATACGGTGCAAGTCCTCCCCTTTAGTCGCCTCTTACGACAGGCGGGAAATACCGTGGGCATATTCTACAACCCCCAACCTACAATGTCCGGGGGTATGCAGGAAACTGTTAGATGTAAAGCAATAGCAAACCTGTTCTCAAAAGTTGCAGGTGGATGCCATTTCCCGTTTCCTTGATCATGTGCCTGAAACAGCACCATTTTGTATGTTGGTTAAGCAGCTTTTCAATGTGTGCAACTGGCAAGATCCCCCTAGCTTGCACCCTCTACAGCCAATACAGCACCTGCATGGGATGACAAACTAAGGATCCACTGCAGGTTCAATCACTGTAGGTATTCCTTGCCAATATTTATCTATAATTCCAGTTAGTGAAACAAAGCACATATTTTCAAGAACAACAGTTAAAGCTTTTGTCTTCTAGTACTACTTGTTGGCATTGCCTTGCCTATTCTATTAATAAACTTTTTGGCGTTCCATACTTACATCACAACAAAAACAGTTATGTCTCACTTTTAACCTTCCTGCTAGTAACTATCTGGGAAGACCTCGAAATCTCAACTACTTACTCCTAGAACAACTATCAGGAACACTGGTGAGTAATTTGAGTTTTATTCTTCTTTGAACGGGCTAATAGCTTGCTAACACCTAAAAGAAAATGAAACTTTGTGCAATATTGGCGAAGTCTTTGTGCAGCACAGAAGCTCAATTAGTCTAACAATGAAGTGCATATCGTAGTTGCAGCCTAGTGTTAGCCTAACTGTACGTAGTAAATGAAGGGTGGCTCAAAGATGTATACTTGTAGTACTGTAGGCTTAGGCAGTTAGGCTAGGGCCAGTTTATTTAGAGTAGCAGTAGTGGTAGTGGAAGTAGCCCGGTGCACCATTGAATTGTGTCTTTGAGTGACTTAAGTGCTAATCGAAAACTAGGCCTAGGCTAGGCCTACTGTTCAATTTCCTTGATGAGGAGCTATTAAAGTCTGATTTCAGTCAGGCCTTTGATTGGTTTTAGTTTAGGACTAGCTAGCCTAGGCGGGATTAGCCTAGCCAAATTGAACAAAGGCATAGCGGGCCTATGTCTTGATGTTTCAGAAAATTCCTGTGTATAGCTGGCTACATACTGAAAACACATGCACAGCATGCACTGATCAAGGCACATACAAAGGCCCATGGTCAGTCAAGTAGTAGGTCATTCCACATCAAATTACCCAATTTGGCAGAACTTGTCATGACAGGTTGAGCCCACAGGACCTGTGGACATGGCTAAACTGTCTTACTCCCTGGATGCTTATTCAAGCTGAATCAGTTTGAGCCTGACTAACCACAGGTCTTCAAACACAGGCTGTGTAGCGCTTGAGCTTACTCCCTACACCAACCTCGTTTGTTCGAACAGGAAACTAACGGAAGTTGATAAGCTTCTTACTTTTGAAAGCAAGCTTTTTTTACAAGGAGAACCATTTTAGCCAAAGGCCCTTGAAAGTAAAGTACAAGTTGTATTTTAAATCCCTGTTTTGTGTTAGCTTACCTTACTTCGCGTTTTATCATTTACAATTGTTCGTTGAATGAAGCGACTTAGGTTTCAAATATTCTAGTAGCCTACTGTTTAGTGTTTATGTCTAACAAGGGAGTTGCACCTCCCTGACTTATGTAACCGTAAAATCACCCTTTCGTGTTACGCGTCAGAATATAAGCCTAACAAGACGTCCAGATAAACCTGACAAGACGAAAGACAAGCTGCCAGATATCCCATATTTTCAGTTCCGTTTACAGCGATATTCGAATGTGTGTTGCCAGCCTAGCTCACCAGCATTGTGGCCTGTTGGGCTGTTACGTCCCTAAGTTTGGTGCGGCAAAAGTTGTCATTTAAAATGTCAATGAAGGAAGTGTAAACAGAGTGAAAAAATATAAAACATATAAAATAGGCCGGAATTTATTTTAATCTATGATTTCGTAGTTGTTCAGACAGTAAACTGACATGGAAGATGTGTTTCGTAAAACTAGGGTTAATTAAGGCACGGGTAACGCTCCTCTAATGATCCTTTACCCCACGGTAGGGGGTGTTTCAGCGAAAACTGGGAGATAAGAATAAAATTTACTGAGAGAAAAGTTGAAAGTCAGTGGGAGCATTGCTAAAAAAAGGTGGGGAGGATATCCCCCTAGCCCTCGTCATTTCCGCCTGTGTAATATTCATGCGTGTAGTCAGACAAGGTGACTGAAATTGGAGGCGAGATGGCCTCCAGGGCTAGGGCGAAATATTTATAAGGGGTGCGAATATACTGAAACGTATTATGACAATGGTAACTTTATTTAACAGAGGAGGCGGACGATGTGTTTTTGTACAGGGGACCCACTCCCCTCCCCCTTCTACCTGGCCAAGGGCTTGAAAATATCCCCTTATCCCCCACCCCGGCCATGTCCTGCCAACCCCTACCGCAGTCAAGCTGCCCTCAGAATGATTTATGCATTACTCAGAATTCTCAACCATTATTAAGAACAGAGGCGGATTGGCCGTTGCCGCTGGGATGTGGCCATCACCTTCCAGTCGGCTCGGGTTTAGGACCATTTATGGTCAGTTTCTGAAAAAAAAACTAACTTGTCGTCACGATCACTGCCCCTTTACATTTTCCGAAGCCTCTCAAAGAGCAAGTCTACCCTTGCATCACAATGACTGTACTGAAGTAGCAGTCATAATTTCCAACGCATTATTTAGAATAGAGCGACGGGATTCCACACTGGGGTTCTGGAGATTGATTATAAAGTCTTGCAACCATCCGTAATGTTATCACGTTGCAGACCACTTAAATTTTCAAACCGTTTTACGTAGGACTTACTGCACCTACCATTGTTCTCTATTAGTACAAATAACCTAACATTTACATAAAAAAAGAAAGCAACCCGGGACCGAAAGCATCGTTGTCAGAAAGTAACGTCCGTTTAGGTAACAAAAAAATACTTGCGTGAGTCCAAATAGCTTTAAAGCAATCCTTAATAATTCAAACCCCGTTCAATGTGTATTCTTTGGAATAACAATGCCTCACTCTTTTGACCTGAGACTGGCTGTTTCACCTGTTCGAGTGAACGGTGACTTTGTTGCCAGATAAAAACATTGTGCTTGGTGCTTCTTGCGTAATTAATTGAGATCTCTCAGATTTTTAAATGTTAGCATTAAAAAAGCTTGAGTATGTTGCATAAAACGATGAGTTTCAATTATTCTGCATTTTTATACAGCTGAGAAAAACGCTTATGTTAAAATAAACTATACCAAAAGACCTAATTACAGGCAGAGCCGATATCCGAGTTGGGCCTCGACCTAGTGCCTTTTCTGTGGAAGCAAACACGTACAGAAGGATTAGCCGGATGTTTATTGAGAAACGGTTTAAACGGAGAGGAAGTCCATGGCTGTTGAAAGCACCCCATTTTTACTATTTCAGTCGATACTGCTTCAATTTTTACGTTTAAAACATGGTTTTAGGACTACTGAGCAAGTAACGTATCGTACTGAAACAAGAAAAGGGCAAAAATTAAATCTGGGGGGAGATATGCAGGACTTAATTTTCTTCCAGTTCTAGCCAACCGTGCTTATCAGTCCTGTGTAAACAAAAGGTGTTATTCGAGTTGGGCCTCGCTTGATCCGAGTTGGGCCTCGCCGGATATCCACAGGTTCTGTGGGATCGACTTGGTATGGTTGTTGCTCAACTGACTCTAAAATATTTGTGTAAAGGTTGCCAGTCAAGTCGCCCCCAAGCAAAGTTGCCCAAAGTTGCCCGTCACAAAGTCGCCCCTTGGCTGACAGTCGCCTCCTAATAAGGTCGCCCCCGACAAAGTCGCCCCTCAGTTTAACAAGTGTCCCAGCAAAATTTCTTAAAAGCATTAATAATAATGATAGCTACAAAGATACAGTAATCGTTTTAATTAGCTGTTATCAAGTGCAGAGCTCAAAATAAACAAAGGCACGGATGGCCATGGCCGTCGGACCCTTTCTGATGGCCGTGATGTCCCTCAGTAAATGTCCATTGAAATAACATAGCTCGACGGCCATTTTGCTCATTTTGGCCGTGCCCTTTGTCAAGCTTATTTCGAGCCCTGCAAGTGCCTACAGTATACGCACTTTTGTTGCTGATTTGGCATCAGGCTTTAGCCTCATAATTACGCATAGCTATAGTTGAATTGAAACCAACATCTAACGTTAATTGCAATATTTTTTTTCTCTTTGAAGTTTAGAAAAATTAGTCCTAGCTATAATTTAATTTTAGTTACTTAAAACATTAACTTGTTTTACACTAAATGTTACGTAACATTCAATTAGAGGTGTTAATTTGGCGACAGTTCAGTGAAAAGTATATATATCGCTTGAACACTGTCGATCAGTTTCATACAAAATGCAGAAGTTAATACACTGAGTAGGTATGGGGACATGGTACGCGATTCTATATCCTACATGCACGTAGTCTTACCTACGTACTGAAGTATAACCGAGGCATACGTAAGTACAGGCCTATTGCACACAAATGGTACAAGAACATAGACTAAAAGATTATCTTTTTGTTTATTATAATTTACTTGAATCAATTTTGATGAAATTTTACCGGTGGCGACTTAATTGAACTGAGGGGACGACTTTGTAAGGGGCCGACTTTGTTGGAAGGCGAGTTTGTAAGGGGCGACTTTGTTGGCCAAAGGGTTGACTTCGTTAGGGGGCGACTTTGCTTGGTGGCAACTTGACTGGTCCCCTGTGTAAATTGTCATGAAAACTGTAGCAAAGAGAGCCATATTCCTCGACGGGTGTAAAGCTCCTTGAAATCCCGCAAATCGGCAGTGCTCAAAATGACATTTCGCCCTTTTTGTCAAGTTTGAGGTCTTATTTCTCAGTACACAGCCTATTAAACTTATCAGATAATGCTTTGAAAGAGGTGCCTGTAATGTGCAGTCTTTCAAATGTGGTTTTGTAGAGTTACTTGGCTTCCTAAAATGGCCAAAATTTGCCTTTTGAATATTATCACCACACATTTGGCCAAGTTTAGATATCGATGTCTCTGTAGGTATTGTACCTGCATTGATATAGTAGGTAATTTTTCAAGGTAATTATCTGGTATACAATGAACACAGAATGTGGTTTATAGTTTTTTTCTAGGGTGAATTTTTTAAAATATACCGCCCTAAAAATGCCATTCAATCTGCACAGAACTGTGCCACATGAAGCATTTTCAGAGATCCATTATCTCTGCTGGCGTTATGAAGTTCCTGGGAGGTTTTACTGTACCTGTGTACTGTACTTCAGATGGAAAGTACTCACATAATAGGTTAGAAACTGGGCGGTAAAACATCATCTAACTAACAAAATTTCAGAGTTATGGGCATTTCCATTTGTTATCTATTAGCTTGTAAAGTCACTCTACTGCACAAAAATGCTCATCTTCTGGATTAAAACGGCAATGTGGGTCAAGTTAAAAAAAGTTTGATAATTTTTCAGAAAGAGATATATATCTATCCCTTCACTAAAATTTTTAGAATATGTGCTATTTTCATAACAGACCGTTCACACAAATGTTTTCGGAATTTTTTGAGTCAGTCGAGCAACAGTCTCTGATGATTTGACACGAAATGACCCATTTAAATTTTACAACAGAACCAGCATGCATGAAACAAGTACTGTACATGCTTCGTTACCTAGTTCTAAAGTGGACTAGTCCAACATCAGTTCACCAGTCATTTGATAACAAAGATTTCTGGTGTCATAAATCTCATGACAGGAATTTTGGCTCCCCTTCATGTAATTTTGGCACGTGATTCTAACTTTGCCTGTAATGTACTGTAATACTGTAAATCACTGGTTAAATGTAGGTTACTGTAATTATTGATATGAATTACATTTAAACACAAGAAAAGAAAATAAAGTATGCTTAAGGTATATGCAGCTAATGCCTAGAGGTCAATATGTTGTAAATTATTAAGCCTCCTTCCTCTTATTTTTCTAGCAAACTGTAACCCAAATTGAATTGCTGCATGCTCTCTATGAAATACTGTCACATGCAATGCATTTTATGTATATTTTGATGTTTAGATTTTAGACTCTAGTTCTCTTACTAATATGCTACCAATGTCAGTGACGTTGAAGCAATTTGGTTTACTGTACAATTACTTTGAAGATTTATCATTTTTTTTTCATTACAGGGAGCAAATCATATTTTGGCTAAGCCTGCATGATCTGCACCATGTTTAGGCCTACAGGCTTACAGCTCAAGCTTGGAGGTGGAGATAGATCACTGATACTGCGTGGGTACAGCAGACATCATGTGAAGGATGCAGATACACATGGAGAGCCTACAACACCAGTGTCATAATCATAATGTAGGAGCACTGAATTGAACATCCTGCACATGACGATTAATAGGTTCTGAAATTCCACATTTTGTACTGAACATTAAGAAGCATGACTGATACACAAGTAATTGTCAGACTTTTCAACTATAAGATACTGCTGTATCCTCACCTGAGCTTTTATTGTGTTGAAACATTTTCCCATAACCACCACTTGTGCTGAGAGTGGGGACTGTGAATCCCTTTGGAATGTTTTGAAAATAATTGATCTTGAGGAAGGAACTGTTAGTCAATGGAACACTGACATCGAATGACAATGCATACAGTCCTTAAAAGTGCTAAAGTCATGATATACAGGCATTGTTTCTTCTAAACCTTACAGTAATATTAATTTAAAACCGTGAACTTCAAATGACATGTTTCAGAGGAAAATGTTGCTGCAGAAGGAACATTCAGTACCTTTATATGGTCTTCAGTATAACAGCGCCATGCACGCCACAGTTTGGCTTTTCTGACAGGCTTCGACAAATCCCCCGCCCGACAGTCCGGGATAAGTCAAAACTTACTCGGGCAAGTGCATTGTTCAATATCATAGCCCTCCTGGCAAGTACTCTTGCAAAGTCTCCTCCACAAAGGAATTCAAAGTGGACAACCAAATATTCATGTGGACAAAAAGACATTAGAGGGAATGTCCATTAGCCAGGATTGAGAAAAACTCTAACCACAACTAATCCTCTTAGCAGGTAAACTGTGCAGCTCAACTTCCTGGCAGGCATGAACCTCATCTTGACTCCTGAGAACTTGTATTGTTGAAAGTCACTCATGCATAACACACTGAATACCTGTGCTGGGCCTGAATGGGAGAGCCTCCCCAACAGTTGTGAGGAGGAAACCACAAAGCAAACAAATCAATAAGGAGGTCTTATATTACTTCCCCGACTTGCCACTGGCAGATAGGGTTAGAGTAGGTAATGGAAGATACCTGTCATGGACTAAGAGAACAGCTTGCCCGATGGACAAGAAATGAAAAAAGAATTTGTCAAAGCCTGTTTTCTGAAACAAAACACAACACACTGTGCCAGTTGACAAAGGTATTGTTTACCAAACTCTTGCCTTGGATAAACTCCCGCACTTTCCAAATATACTGCATGTTTTATGTTGGAAGTATCGTTTTGGATTGTACTGTGCATTGAGTGCATGAACTGTGTAATTAAATTTTCAACCTGTGAAGTTTCAGTACTGTATGTCTGTAGATTCCTAACTCTGTTAAGCTTGTTGTCATTATCATTACCGTAGTTACAGGAAAAAAAGTGCCACCAATAGTACTGCACTGTGATCATCTTTTTCAGACTAACTGCTACAATGCATGGAAAATATGGCTGTACAAGAGAACAAAGAATGCAGGATTAAAATGAATGTTATATAGCCTGGTTGAAGTTTTGGTACTGTATGTAAAGTTTACAAGTTTCAGTGCACTGGATCTGCTGCACTCATTAAACATGTATGTCTTCATGTCTTAGTACTTTATGTACTGTGCTTAAACATTCTTGTGTACATTTCCAGTTTTTAAAAGATGTTTTTCCTGTTACAAACTGTCTGTAGCTCAGTCCATAATAAAAAAATACTTTAAATGAGACTCAAGGAGCCTTTGCCAAATATGACAATGATAGGGGTAAGGCATTTTCTCATTTATTCTCATTTACATATCCCAATTTTTGAATGGGGTCATACAGATACCAGTGAAACATTTTCCAATTTGGTATGCACATTAATGTGCCTTAATATTGTTGGCATCAAGATATTTTGTTTCAAGTAACTTTAAATTGTTGAATAGTGTGCTACAGTATCACTGCTGCTCTTGCCTCATGTTATCGCCACCCAGGTTTTGCATTCATTCATGTAATTTGATAATAAAAAGCATAAGTTTAATTTACACTCTACATAATTTGTAAAGGAGTACTTGATTTAGTTTGAGCTGGTTAGTGACCAAAAGTTGGGAAGTGACTGGCCCACAGAGTCAGTGGACAGGATCCAGTGGGTACCTCTTTGTACCCATTAGAAGGAACCCACCATTGACCTGTTGGACCATTGAAATACACCAATTAGACCTGCTACAAGGGATCTATTGAACCCTTTGGAAGAGACCCATTAGGACCCATTGGGTCCTGTTGGAGTGACCCATTGGGTCCTATTGGACTAATTAGAAAGGATGACCTGTTGGACCCATTGGAAGAGACCCATTAGGGCCCATTGGGTCCTGTTGGAGGGAAACCATTGAGTCATATTGGACTATTTGTAAGGAACCCATTTGGTCCCATTGGTTGTGACCCATTGGCCACCCACTGGACGGAACCCATTAAGACTCATTGCATGAGTATCTCCCATTAAACCCATTGAACCCCAATTGCATCCCATTAGAACCCATTAGGTCCTATTAACACTGTTCCAAAATCCACGTTGAAACCCATTTGATGGGATTTAATAGGATCCAATGGGATCCCATTGAATGGGACCTTATGGGTTTTAATGGGCATTTTCTCCTGGGTGTGCAAGCTAGTGACAGTGCAGGAGAAGATACAAATGTATAGTGCTGCCTTGGGAAGACATATAGCAGACCGCTGCCATAATTTTGAAAACATTTTTCATGGACGTATACGTAGTTGGATTCTGTTTCGTGAACATCCTGTTCAGGGAACAATTAACACCATGTGGAACATACTGATTAATTTGACAAGTTTCCCAACTCCTTGCAACTCTGTGATTTAAACATACTGTTATATGGTATAATTGACTGCCACATGGAATATGGAATGGGATGTATCAAACTGTTCCTCTGAAGTGTACGGGTGTATTTACCCTGTTGATGGTAATGCAGCATGCAGCACATCTTTCTTATTGTGTTATTTTTAAAGGGAGATGAATACTCGACCACTTCAAGCATGTGAAAACTATGAACCAATTATGCTTTATTACAGAAGATAGGCTATATGGTAAACAAATCGGACATACAGATCATGACATACATACGTGCCCCATATGCTAACCGCAAATCATCCTTGGGTTCAAAAGTAAAACCCATGAAAATCTTACATATGTCCCATCTGGACCCCTTATGAGTCACACACATAACCACATATGCCCCATATGAAACCCATATATAGAACTCATATACACCCCACATATGCTCATATATGGCCCATGCAGACATTAAGAATGCACTTGGTTTGTAATATATAGGCGCCATGTGGGCCCCATTTTCAGCCCATATAGAATCCCATATAGGCTCCATTTTTCCCCGCTGACACATAAAGCTGGGTCCCAGATTAGAATCCCATGTTGGTCCCATATAACTATTACTACAAATCTATTTTGTTTCTGAAAAGGAGACTTTTTTTGGTCGCAAGTTAGATTTTAATTATCCATAAGTTTGTCATTTTTCATGAAAAGTACGTTATTGTTTGAAAGCTCCATCTGTGAAGGAGTTTATAGGCGGATTTAAGCTTTCGATGCAAGTGGAATAGCATTATTATTTAAGGGTGTATATCTGTTCTTTGCGGTCGAAGGTACACCTCATATAGACAAATTTGCACTCAAAAGCTAAGACGACCAAATAAGCCTTGCATCATATCATTTATCGGTAGTTTATGATATATATCTTTTAGTTTGTTCAAAGTTCAGTTTATGTTTCTATATACGAATGAATAGGCAAGGCATCAAGGGCAATCACACAAGATTCACGTACAAAAAGTTTATGAGAGGTAACAACACTAATAAGAAGAGAATTGCTTTAGTCAAGCTGAACATTGTGCACTTTAACTACTTAACACTACTGGAAAAGGCTGGTTCCTGTATGAGATCAACCGATACTTAAATTGTGAAACAGGAAAGGTCTGGCATGCTTTCATAACAAAAAATAGTTATCATGAAAAACGTAAAAAATTAATGTTAATAGAAAACAATCTCAATAATAGCAAGTGCACTTTTGAGTACGGTAACTTCGGAACGGTTTTAGTCTGACGGGGGCGTTGATTCGTTGTCACGCTTCATTGTTCAGAACATAATACATAGTAAACAGAATATCCACCTATACGGTAACACAATATATGGAATCGTTTATTAGACATTAAGTATGGTAATCTTTCGGTTTAGGCACTTAAAATCCCATTCTATGTGTGGTGTGTTAGTAGCAGATATTGATCTTGCTCTCAGAGTAAGGCGGTCTCGACTAAAATGAATTTAGAGTTGCATGCTTTCTGCCAAAGAAGGGTTAAGTCTATCGTAAATTATTCTTTAGGGGTTTGGGAGGGTAGGGGCTGTACACTTATTCCCACGTTTTATCTAGTCGTAAATGGTATTTTTCTCAATAAGCCTTCGGTTCATCTGCTTTGTGTACATATTTACAGCATAGGCCTAGATTTGGGGGAAATGGGGGATATATCATCCCAACATTTCACTAGGGCGACTGGCCCATGTAATTATCCTCCTCCCCCCCCCCCCCCCCCGATGTTACAGTGTAGAGATAAGGGTGTACTGGAAAGTACATTTTATTCTTCACTTTAGCATGATGAAGAATGTTTCTTGAAAACTTAATCAAACCCCACACCTCCAAACTGTAAAGCCTTATACGATCAATAAATATCTGACTAATTTATAGCCTCATATCAGTAAATAGCCCATTTTATTCTACGCCTAATTATCACATACCGGTAGCCTACTCCGAGCGACGTACAGTCGGCCTTAAAACAGTGAATCGCACAAAGAAAGTGACTTCCGTGCCCATCGGTGGCATTATTTTTGCAAGAAACTCTTCAATCTCTGCTTAATCTCTAGGCGTTTTCCATTGTTGCAGGTTTTTAAAATCGATTCCAAGTTGATTGAGGTTCTGAAAATAATATAGGACTCAGCCATATTACGACACAGTTGTAACGTTGGGCTGTCTCAATCTGTCACAATCCTTGTACAAACGTCATTTATTCCCTGTAGTGAGGAATCCAAAAATTAGGGTTTGAGAGATAGCCCTGCATTGTTTGCTTTTTTTTTTGCACTTTCTTAACAATTCGGGTGAACTGAATTTAAAAATGCAGGGTTCCATTTTTCCGACACTGGAAAGGCGGCCATTTTGAATTTCAATATGGCATCCATTTTTTACAGAAATGACCATAACTTCCTTATCAGGGGCGGATCTAGCGTCTTTTTTGAGGGGGGTCCAACAAAAAAGGGCACATTCATCTTTTTTAAAGTTTGGTTCTAATAAACGTCAAAAAAGAAAGGATCAACCAAGAAATATGCAAAAACTGGAATGATCTAAACGGTGAAATTGCAAAGCGCGCGGAGCGCGCGAAAATTTTGGGGGGTAAGCCTACACTCATAAGAATTTGTATTTATTTAAAGCTTATACAGGACAATTGTCCCGGCAGTTGGGCTCTTTCGGGCATAACTTTAATTGTAGGCCTACTTTCCTCCTCGAGTCAGTAGCCGTACCGCACGACACACACAAGAGAACGTTGACCGAAATGATATTTACATAAATCCGTGTATTCTACTTGAAAGAGTTTGTACTAGCCTATTTAGCTATAAGTATAACGGAACTGAGAAAAAGTGGACAAAGCGTACCGAAAATTTTGGGTTTTATCACAGAATTTACCCTTTTGTAAGCCAAAATAAGTAAACCGACCATGGGTCAGCCGCGTAGGAAAATGTTTGACATGGGGGGGGGGGGGGACCAGATGCGATTTCTCGACCTTGACCCACCTTCCCACACCAAAACATCATAGTGAGAAGGGGACATGAAGGAGCCTAACGATCCCATGCCATTGCAGGGCATATTTTGCAAAGGGTCACTGAATACTCCAAAAACTGAGTTGCGCACTGATAGTGTACTTTAGAATCTTAATCGTGAAATTGTAAAGCGCGCGAAGTGCGGAAAATTTTTGGCAGGCTTACATAAAACACATATGTAATCATTACGAACAAAAGGAAAAACGAAAAACTATAGGGGTTGTAGACTACATCCGGGATAACACACATTGTAGCGGAACCACCTGGACTACACGATGAAATAGCCAAACTTTGCTCACCAACTGACTGTACCTCGTGACACAGACAAGAGAACACCAACAGGGTTTGCGATATTGGATGAAAGTTACTACCTTTACATAAACTACGGTACTCTGCGACAGCAGACTGGTCATCGGTCCAACTTAAAGACGTCAAAAATTGAACCGACTAACATTGCGTTATTTGACCTGGTGGTGATTTTCTATAGTAATTTTAAACTGAAACAAATACCGATTTGCCTATTGTGACTTCTGGTCAACTCTTGGTTGTGGACATTTACTTAAAATTGGCTTTTATTCCTATCACTAGGGCAACACTTTAAAGAAGAAAGTAATTCCAGACCATGAACATCATAGCGAAACGTATTTACCTACTGTCTCTTGTTCATGATAGGAGGGATATCCAGCGGGTGGAGGGAAAGCTTTGTAGCGTTAAGGAAGTGTGAACAGATCATTATTTTGCAAGACCAAAAGACTAGAAGTGACCTTTTGGAATCAGTATCAAAGCCCAACGGTAATATGTTTGCATAAAGCGCTAGCTAGTGAGTATGACGTAATATCTGTGTGCAAATCTGTGTGCTTTGTATTACTTTGATTGCCCAAGTATGCCACATGTGGTTTCCAAGCGAGAAGTAATGAGAATGCCTGACTGTCACGCAGGTAGTAAGAAATACTGTAGTCACATTCTCTCTAAAAAGATTGCACTGTTCGTCTTTCGGGGCGGGCAATAAAGGCTACCGAAGTCAAAATATATTGCCGAAATTTCTGCTGTATATATACTGTAGCTTGAGTTTTACGGGCGAATTGATCAATACTGGATGGGAGTAACCAAAATCTCTCGTGCTTTTCTTTTTTTATTTCAGGCCACGTGTAAAAAAACCATTTTTGAAAAAGGGCAGATTGGGAAAATTGAGGGGGGTCCGGACGTCGGCGACCCCACCCCTGGATCCGCCACTGCTTCCTTATTCTAGAAGCAATAAGAGTAATTGTGATAGCTCATCCCATGTTTTTAACACCAACTGATCCATTGATGATATCGCGACCAAGCATAAATGGCGACCATGTCGAATTTCAAGATAGGGGACATTTTCGTTAAATTTGCTCTGAATATCGCTTTAAATGTCTCGACACACAGATTTGGCCATCTGTTTAGTCTAAAAATCTGTTTTTATCTAAAACAACTTATTCATGAATAAATAATTTCATGGGGCAATTATGACGGGCAAGCTAAATTTCAAGATGGTGTTCATGTATTGATTATAGTCTGGGTAACCCTGTCACAACGGGCATGCTGTCTTGTGCATAGGCGTACGAGGCGGGGGTCTAGGGGGGCTGCAGCCCTCCCAGAGCAGGGAAAATGCTTATTTCAGGGCACTGAAACTTTTATTTTCAGGGCAAGGTTGCAGTGCAGTGGACAGTGCGGCTGGCAGTGGCGTTTGCCAACAGGGCAAAATGCTTATTAGTTGCACAACGAAATAAGATCTCCCAAACTAATATCTTTCTTTATAGTCTGTGTTGTGCGGGGGGAGGGGGAGAACTCATCCACACCCGTCCCGAGTGTTATCGTGGTAAAAGGAGAAAATCAGGACAATTTGCAAAATTTTCAGGGCAAACACCCTCCGCCCTGTGAAATGTCTTCCCGTACGCCTATGGTCTTGTGGTCCCTTCACTTATCCCTAGATGTCAAGGAGATTATCACCCCGAGTTTTCCTCCCGATGACCTCCCGATGAGGGTGCTTGTGGGCTTCAATAGTAAACATGGAAATATTTATTGGTAGGTCCTCACTCTTCAGAAGCTTGATGTAGAATGGGGTAAACACTCAACAGTACTGCTAGGATTTTCGACACTTTCTGAGTTCTACCAAAAGCTTTGACATCATAATATGCAGGCATAGTGAGTAGTGGCATCAGGGTCGTTACCAGTCGTACAAATGTGGATTACTTTCATAGCATTTACCCTCAATGGAATAACCTTAGGCTTTCGAAATTTAATACCTTTTATCAAGTTGAGGGGTATGTGAGGATAACAAGAGAAACCACGCCCTTCGGGCAAAGTTACCCCAACTAATACAACAGCTTGCACATTTTCCTCATTTAAAAGCCCTCTGTTTTGAAACTAATTTCAATGCTCAACCTCATTCCACTGAACAAGGACTGTGTACATTAGACCAAGGCTAATTCGTGAGGAAACAGTGACGATGATCTTCCCCTGCCCTTTAGAGGGCAATTTGATCGATGTCCTTGTACCTGAAGGATGCGTACCTTCACACTACCCTTTGGGAGACAGCAAAGAAGGACCAACTGATGAAACATCCAATTAATAAGTAGAACTTAATGATATGGGCTCTGTGTATGCTGGAACTGTCTACATTTAGTACATACAAGATGTTCTCCTACAAAACACGTACTGTGGTACAAGGAAGCAGGGCTCTTGTTGTAGCAGTCGTACCTCCTAATAGCCTATAGATCCAAACAAAATTCCGATTAAGATTAGTTCTCGAACCTTGGATACCGGTCTTTATTGTTTGACATCACTAATGAATGCATACTACAGCACAAGTAAAGCTTCATATAAAAGGGTAAAGCTAGGGCGTCTCCTCGCGCTCTCCTCTACAAATCTCACTACAGAAGCACTGGGAATACTCATCCTGACCATATATACCGTCTTTCCAGTAGAATTTATAGAAATTAGGCCCACGGAGAACTAGGGAGGTACGTATATTTTGTAAGTTGTACGGGACGTAAGGGCAATACTGCAATATACTGTTGTTTCTTTACAGGTTTGATGGAGGTATTTTTGTATGTCTGAATGTATAGTTTTGTATGTATTTTTCTTGTATAGATGTAAATTGTGATAGTATTTTTTGTATTCTATTTGAATGTCTTTGATATATTTCTGTTGTCCTATAGTTATCACGAAGGTTGAAGGTCGAAGGATTGAAAGTCGAAGATTGAAGGCTGATTGCCAAACAAAAAAGGGAAAATCCATTAAATATATATCATCTTCCGTGAAACTGCAGAACTCTCTGGGTACTTTTCTTCGTCAGCAAGTCTGGTGCTAATTCCGGGCCGCCCCCCGCTACAGTGATAACTCCGGCTTCGACTGAGGAAACCGGACTTGGAAAATTTATCTAGCCAGAACATCAACATATTGACGTTTTCTACAACTTTCACCAACGTTCCTAACCGCGACTACAGAATTCCACAACGTTCTTTCATCATCGCCGTTCAGCAGACGCCACCGACTTTGGAACAGTATTGTACCGGTGAGAGAACCTATTTACTACTACCACCCCCAACCCTGGGAGAGAGGGACATGTTGACAGCAACTGAAACATCATGTATTCTCATATTATGTACTACATTTTGATATCTCTTATACTAATTTTTACAGGGACGTACTCCCGTAAAACTGAAGTGGTTGTTCCTTATTCATTCAGTAAAGTCCCTATTCTGTAACCTTTGATACAGGGTGTAGATTTAGATATCATTTAGCTATGAGTGAGACTGATTCCAATACGTCGACAACCGATACTGTCGTCGATGGTACCTCTAGTGCTAAAGAGATGCCTGTGCGCTCTAGCTCTCGAGAGGTTAAATGTACCGAAAAGGGTTTAGAGTACGAAATAGATCGTCGCCAGAAAAAAATTAAAGCTAGTATTTCCACATGGCGGCGCCGGGCGGGACACATTGCGGGACTGTTGTGTGAGAGTAACGACGTTTCTGCATTAAAACAAGAACGAAACTTACTGGAAGGGGATATGACCACTGTTACGAACTCATATGAGGAATATAATGAAGTGTTATTGCTTGCAGATAGGCCTAGCAGTTATGAGAAACTTGTACTGGTTGAAAAGGAACATTATGCCTTATTAAAACGAATTTCTGGTTGTATAGCAAAACTTTCGACAGATGTTGAGACCTCTAGTAAGAGTCATCAATCGTCCAAATCATCACGTGGTTCAACTATTGCACAAACTTCGCATAGTGACATTCCTGCTAAACTATTAGTTGAACAAATTGGTTTAAATCGTTTGCCCTCTCCCGAACCAGGTGTATTTTGTGGGGACCCTTTGAAGAATTGTGGTTGGAAAGCTGCATTTGAAGCATTAATTGGTACAAAACGCATCCCTAACTCTAAAAGAATGCATTACCTTAAAATTTACTTAGGGGGTTCGGCAAAGGAAGCTATAGAAGGCTACTTCTTATTATGTTCTGTGGAGGCATATGACGAAGCAAGGAAATTGTTAGATGAAAGATACGGCGATCCATTCATTATCGCTAATGCATCTAGGGACAAATTAGAGTCTTGGCCTAAGATACCGTCACGTGATGGCCAGGCATTAAGGAAATTTTCCGATTTTTTGGGTCAATGTGAGACTGCCATTCAAATTACTGGTAGTTTAGACTGCCTCCACGACATGAGAGAAAACAGGAAAATTATTTCAAAACTGCCTGACTGGCTCGTTACTAGGTGGGGTAGAAAGATTATTGAATGGAGAGAGGCCGGTTAAGGCTTTCTCAAATTTACAGAATTCCGCAAATTTATGGTACGGGAGTCCAATATACCATGTGCATAGGCGTCCGCAGAAAAAAATTCAAGGGGGGGGGGCAAAATTTTTAGGGGCCCAACTTTTTCCATGGGAAATATTTTACTCCCAGAAAAGAGTTTAGATGCTACTTTTTTCCCCCAGTGTTGACAAAGGAATTTGCCCGGAATTTGTCAAGGGGGGAGGCGAAGCGGATAGAGAGACTCTCAGCGCTCCGCGCCACCATGGGTTGGCGCGGAGCACAAGAAAATTTTGGTCCAAAGTGCTTCCCAGATCGCTGGAAATGGCACTTTCGAGGCCTATTTACCGCATATAAAAAGGGGAAACATAAGCAATATCGTAAGTATAAACTTTAAAAATACCAAAAATATGCTCGGGGGGACTGCTGGGGCCTGAGTGTTGACATTTTTATTCAATTCCTGTTTTGAGAGTATAAATTCACACTGATTGAACTGTTAAAAATGTTGATGCTATATTTTCTTCGTTTTTTTCTTTATTTTTTCTTCGTTTTTTCAAGTTTTTGATTTTCCAGGGGGCAAGTGCCCCCTTGCCCCCCCCCCCTCCGGACGCCCATGAGCATGTGACCCCGTGATATCCGTCCAAGCCCTCAGGTCTTATGACAAATCTAGTGATAGTTCTGCAAAGGGTAACCGTACAAAGTCCTCGAGTTCCTTTGCTGTTGAATCCAAGGAAAGTGAGGAAGACACAGAAAAATCTAAGCACAAATGTTTTCTTTGTAGTCAACAGCATAACATCAATGATTGCAGCTTGTTCATGAAATGGTCTTCAGAGGAAAGACACAATTTTGTCAAATTGAAAGGACTTTGTTTTAGGTGTCTGAAGTATGGTCATAGAGTAAAGTTATGTCGTAATAAGTATACACATATAGTATGTGGTAAGCTTCATCCGACATTCCTTCACGTTGATGGGGAGGAGACTAGAGAACAGGTTGAACCCCTCGTATCTGTCAGTCAGAATGTTAGTGTTGTACATTTTAGTGGTTCTAAGTTATGCAACAAAAGTTCTTTAATAATACCGGTTTGGTTATCCCATCGTAACGTTCCAAATCTCGAAGTAATGACATATGCTATGTTAGATACCCAGTCAGATACAACTTTCATTCTTGATAGTATATCAGACGAGTTAGATGTTTACCGTTCGGACACAAAACTGATATTATCACAATGGTTTCAAAAAACCAAGTTATAGACACAAAACGATTTGAGGGACTCATGGTTCGTGGGATCGATAGTTCTCTCAAAATAGAGCTCCCGCCTGCATTTTCAAGAACGATGATTCCTGCTTATAGGAATCATATTCCCACCCCTGAGATTGCTAACATGTGGTCCCACTTAAAACCCATAGCTCGCAAACTAATACCATTGCAGGATTGTGAGATTGGACTTTTGATTGGGTACAATTGTCCCAGGGCCCTTCTACCTAGAGAAGTGATTCCAGCAGTTGGTGAAGGTCCATACGGGCAGAGGACAGATATAGGTTGGGGTGTCGTGGGAATAGTTAATCCTGAGGATATTCACGATAGTGCATGTGACCCTATAGGATTAAGTCATAAGATACTCACTTAAGAGGTCCCAGTTAAATCCGATCTGGGTCTTCCTGCGCCTCAGAGAGTACGCATTTGTTTTCGGTCGTCTGTAAGGGAAATTAATCCTGTGCAGATAATTAAGGTACTTGAACAAGACTTTAGTGAGGGTGATCTTGGCGTAGACGGTTATTCTCAAGATGACTTTAAATTCCTTGCCATATTAAAGGCTGGGATTCATCAAACCAAAGACGGGCATTATGAAATGCCTTTGCCCTTTAGGAAAACCAGTCCGATGCTGCCTAGTAATAAAGAATTGGCATTACATCGATTGAAAAGGTTAGAAAGACATTTAAAGTTAGACCCTATTTATAAGGTTGATTATGAACGTTTCATGTGTGATCTGTTGTGTAAGGGATATGCGGAAAAGGTCCCGGAGGCACAGATTTCAGGTACCGATGGTAGCGTTTATCACATCCCACACCAAGGGGTTTATCACCCCCAGAAACCTGGAAAATTACGTGTCGTCTTCGATTGTAGCGCTAAGTATAGAAATCAATCTCTAAATGACCATTTATTGCAAGGCCCAAACCTAACAAACACGTTATTGGGCGTACTATGCCGTTTCACACAGGAGTCGGTAGCGTTTATGTGTGACATAGAAGCTATGTTCCACCAGTTTAAAGTGAACCCCGAGCACAGGGATTTTCTAAGGTTTATGGTGGGAGGATGGCGATTTGAATACAGACCCGGTAGATTATCGTATGACTGTTCACCTCTTCGGGGCGACGTCATCCCCAGGTTGTGCAAATTTCGGCCTAAAACAATCAGCCATAGACTATGAAGCAGAGTATGGGCAAGACGCGTCAGATTTCATACATCGAAATTTTTACGTAGACGACGGTCTCAAATCTGTACTGACCGATGAAATCGCCATAGATCTCATAGGAAGAACTAGGGGGCTGTGTAACAAAGTTGGCCTGAAATTACATAAATTTTCATCAAATTCTGAGAAGGTATTGAAATTTCTAAATCAAGTTAAAGGGAAATATTGCGTTTGTTTGGCTTTTTATTGAATCTATCCTCGTTTATTTGCGATCGGGTCCCGTTCGATGAAAGAGAGGTAACTAAGAAAAACATTCTACCCTCCGAGCACTAATTAACGAGTAATTAACCTTTCTGTAACAACTAATAGATTTGTTCACCCAAACAATTATGCATGCAAAACCACTCCTTCATCATCCCTGATTTGAAATCCACCAATCAAATCATTTCTATCACATTACGTCAGACAATAACAAACGCCTTCTACAGCATGTACAAAAAGTTCGGAAAATACGAACTAAGTACAGTACAGTACTTTAGTGGGAATTATTACTACATTATGTCTGTATTAGTGAACCAGGGAGTTTCTATTTGACAACCTAACGGAACTACCGTTACATTACAGTAGGTGGTCTTATCACCTCCCTGGTATACTATACACAAAGTTACAGTTATTCCGTAATTCGAATTGCAGCCCTTGGGCCTTAGCAGGTTTGATTTACTTTCAAAACAGCCGGATGTAAAAGAGACTGTTTGAAAGAAAGGTTATGGAATATAGGTTGGTTTGTTTACCTGATTGATGATGGTTTATTTCTGAAATAATTAAATAGAACAGTCAGATCAAAAATGTACAAACGATCAGCAATTACAAATCTCAAATCATATAGCAAATACGGTACAGAAAAGAGCAATCCTTATGCCCACTTCATTAATCTGTGCAGACGTACTGTACTGTAAAGTAGCCTAGCCTGTTTATAACGCTAGGCCCAAATTGAACCTGCACATGTATGTATCAGGGCTACATAAGTAAACAAACTACACAGTAGCGACGTTACTATTTATGGGTCATCTTGATCAAATTAACCTTAAATATGAAGATAATAGCTTCCACAACATCCTTACACTCCTAACTACATGCTGTTAATTCTTCAAAAACCTGCAAATTACTTACTTCACTCACGCATCGGATTTAGGAAATGGTTTGGGAAAGGTTATGGTGATCGGAAAATAAGTTTGACCAAGTGGTGGCGCTATAACAAAATTAAAAATAACCTACTCATTTACTACAGCCGCCCCCAAATTTTGGCACTAAATTTGCTAAATGTCCTTTAACTCTGGCAACTGAACAACTTTAACAACTGGACGAGTATAGTAATGTCCATCAACTTCAACCTTAACCGTCCTCACACGGCCATCATCACTGGCAAAAACTTCTGTGACTCTCCCAACCTTCCATTCTGCTCTTGGTGATTGAGGGTCAACAATCATTACAGGGTTCCCAACAGAGAGGTTTGGTTCCTCCTTTGTCCACTTCTGTCTTGGTTGTAGTGTTGGCAAATAGTATTTGATGAAATGCTTCCAGAAGTGGTCTGCCAGTACTTGACTGTGCCGCCATCTTTTACGGGTAAGTAAATCTCGATCGGAATAGATCACTTGAGGTAAGGCTGGATCGTGTCGTCCCATCAGTAACACATTGGGTGTAACAGGGTCAATGTCCCTCTCATCTGAAGACACGTAGCCCAACGGCTTTGAGTTTAGGATACCTTCAACTTCAATTAGTAATGTACGCAGCACCGCTTCTGTTACTCTTTTAGCACCTAGTGCTACCTTCAAGGCATTTTTTACACTTTTGACCTCATTCTCCCATGTACCACCAAAGTGAGGTGCTTGAGGAGGATTGAATCTGAATCGTACCTGTTGTCGTGCTAGGCGTTGTTCAAGGTCTTTGGAAAGAGAATTAAATGATTCTCTTAGTTCCTTTTCTGCACCTTTAAAATTAGTGCCACAGTCTGATAGTATCTCGAATGGTTTCCCTCTTCGGGCTATGAAACGTCTAAACGCCATCAAGAAGGCATCAATATCTAGGCTCTCTAGCAGGTCCAAATGGATTGCACGGGTGGTCAAACATTTAAAAATAACTCCCCATCTCTTCTCACTCCTACGCCCAATGCTGACTGTCATAGGGCCAAAACAATCTACACCAGTGGAGTAAAAGGCAGGTTTGAACAGTTGAAGTCTGCTAACGGGAAGATCACTCATTTTTGGCACAACAGGTTTAGCTCTCCACTTTCTACATTCATCACATTCACGTTGATGTCGACGAATAGCTTCTCTCCCTCGGATGATCCAGAACCTTCTCCTTATTTCTGCTAGAACTCTCTCTGGGCCAGGATGATGAAGCTGGTGATCATACGATTTGATAACCAAACGTGTAATGTAATGGTTTGGATCCAAAATAACAGGATGCTTGGTTTGTTGTTCCAAGGGATCAGCTTTCCCCAACCTTCCCCCAAATCTGAGCAGGTCACACTTGTCATCATACACAACGTCGAATTGAAGTAATCTGCTGTTACTTGGTAGGCCCTTCCCAGCTTTGGCAAGTTTAAATTCTTCTGGGAAAGAATCCTTTTGGATTTGACGGTACAATATACCTTCAGTCTTCTCAACGTCATCAGCTGTCAAATGAGAAGTCTGACTGACACTGGCCGCCCCATCTTGGGATTGTTTTGTTGCCTTGATGAGGTCTTCTAACTGGTCAAATGATTTTGGATCTGGTAAAGTGGGTGTCTCAACTGCACCACAGAATGTTGTTTTCTTCAACTCTACTCTGACGTCTTCCATATCACCCTTTGTGCCACGCTTTGGTTCATCAGGCCATTGATCTGAAGGCTGGAGAAGAAAACTTGGGCCAGTTCTCCATCTCGTTTCAGCAGCTAGTTCCTTCAGTGTTTTGCCACGTGTAGGGTCGTCTGCTGGATTAAGGTGGGTATTAACATATCTCCACTTGCTGCCATTAGTTATGGTTTGAATTTGACTGATCCGTGTCCCACGAAGACTTTGTACCGGCATGATTCTGAGTCCAGCCATCGCAGAACTGTGGTGGAATCGCTCCAAAGGTGGGTAGACTCAATGGGAAATGACAACTCTTTAGGTAAAAGTGCAGCCAGTTCAGCACCACTTAAGGCAGCGCATAACTCCAAGCGTGGCATAGACAGTTGACGTTTTGGGGCAACTCTTGATCTGGCCATGACAAAGCTAACTTGAATACTCCCATCTTCAGTTTGGTTTCGTAGGTAAGCAACTGAACCATACACACGTTCACTTGCATCGCAAAATGTATGTAACTGGCGGTGGACCTTTGTGGTGTCCACATCACAGGAGTATAGCATCTATGCAAGGTAACCAATGGCAGGTCTGGAAGTTCTTGCTCCCATTCACACCATCTTCTTTTTAGTTCCCCCTCATTAAGCTCAGTGTCCCAGTCCTGACCATTCTTCCATAAATCTTGAACGAGAATTTTAGCTCTGGCTGTAAATGGGCTGAGATACCCTAGGGGGTCATACTGACTTGCGAGGACCTTGTAAACATTCCTCAGGTTGAGTCGGTCATATGGTATTGGTTTGTAGTTGTAGTGCAACTGGTCTTGCCTACATCGCCATCGAAGGCCAAGCATTGGTTCTGGCTTTTCATCACGATCGGACATAATTGAGAATTCGCAGTTCTCTGATTTGGCTTCTGAGGGTAAATCCTCTATCATTTTGGAATCGTTACTCGCCCACTGTCTTATGTTGAATCCGCCTTCTGCTAGTACGCTGCGGAGTTTCAGGATAAGTTTCTTTCCTTCTACCACCGTACGTACACTGTACAGGCAATTGTCTACATAGAAGCCCTCTTCAAGGGTTTTTAGTACCTCCTCATTTCCTTTCTTGTTGTCTGTAACATGCTTTTTCAAGGCAAAAGAGGCACAACAGGGACTGCATGTTGTTCCAAAGGGCAAGACTTGCCATTCATAAATGGTGGGTTTTGAGTTTTCCTCCATGTTTCGCCAAAGAAACCTCAGTAACGGTTTATCCTCCGGGAGTAGCAAAACCTGATGGAACGTTGCTTTGATGTCGCCGGATACTGCAATTGGATGTTGGAGGAATCTAAGGGATACTCCCAATAAGGTTGAGCCAATGGTTGGTCCTGGTAGCAAATGTCTGTTCAGTGATTTGCCTTCATACTCATAAGAACAATTGAAGACTAGACGGTGTTTTCCATTGTGTTCGACAACGTGGTGTGGAATGTACCAGGATTCCTTTGATTCCTTTGCTCCTTCCTCGGAAATCTTCTTCACAAACCCTGCTTCAACCAGCTGGCTAATCTGTCTGTTATGGATTTCTGCCACCTCTGGCTTACTCTGCAGATGCTTTTCGGTTCTTTTCAAGTTGGGATGAATGGACCTTTGATCAACATTAAATTGGGTACCATCTTCCAGTCGTAACAGTGGTGTAGCATAGCGTAAAATGCCATCAACATCAACCCGGATAGTTCTCTCCTCAAGGACTTCTAAGGCTTTCTGATCCTGTTTTGACCTCACTGCCTGTCTAGTGTAGGGTAATGTGTACACTTGCCACAAACGTTGAACATCCCTCATGAGTTGGTTATTCTGGGCTGTTGTTATGAAGTTACATGACTCATTTCTGGCTTTCACAAGGCTGGATGGGCCCTGCAATGTCCATCCCAGTTTGGTTCGAACTGCAGCCGGTGAGCCGGAAGGGCCGAGGATAACTGGTTCTTGTGGCAGTATCAGATTGGCATTGTCTGATCCAATAAGTATAAGTGGTCTAGCATTATACACATCAGGGAGTTTTAGCCCTCTAAGGTGAGCCCAACGGCTTTGCAGAGACTGAATTGGATAGGATTAATCGGACAAACGAAGGAGAGGTGAGGTGAATGCACCTTGAATTTGATACCGTTTATTTGGTTGCTCTGCGGCAGAAATTTCGAAGGTAAGGGTACGCCCTATGCACTGGGTTGGTTCTTGTCTCACTGTGGTTAAGTGTATTTCATCTCTCTCCCCAGTCAGATCCAATTTGTTAACTGCTTCGTCAAGAATGATTGTTCTCATAGACCCATCATCGAGTACAGCGTTGGTATCTAAGCATCCGTTCGGGCCATACAACCTTACAGGAACAATCTTCAGCATCACATTGTGGGGCCTTCGATCTTTGTCAATGTACATGTTTACTGACGGTGTGGGTTTATCTACGCCCTACTGTATAGCATCGTGTAAAATAGTGAGATGTAGGTCACTGCAATTATTACATGGCCTCTTTAAGGCACACTTTTCTGGATTATGTTTTCTCCCACATCTCCAGCATCTCTTGTCAGACTGAATCCACTGTATAATTTCATCAGTTGAGAACTTTCTAAACTCTTGACAACCTCCTAGGAAATGGTTTGTCTCATTACAGTAGGGGCAGTAGACCTTGGTTTTTTCTCTTACCAGGTAGGAGGAAGTAGATGGTTGGTTCTTTGACCTTGCCATACGAGGCTGTGTATTTTCTCTATAGAGATCTGAAGCTTGGTGTGATATTCGTAGGGCTCTAGCCTTTACTTGTAGCCACTCAGCTTAATGGATGAGGTTATATGTTTTGTCTGAATTGGGCTCTAGTATTTTGTTGGTGATGCAGAACTCTACAAACCTGTCCCGGTATGATGGTGGCAATTTACTGATCAACCTGTCAACATGTGAACCGCACTTAAGTTTAAATCCATTTTCACCTTCCAGTGATTTAAGCATGCCTACCAGAGAATTTACTGTGAGGGCGAAATTCTCAAACCCATCATAATCACTGAATTTGATTACAGGTGTCTGCATAATTCTTCCGAACTCACTCTGGACAAGTTGTCTAGGTTGCCCATATTTTTCCATAAGGGCCTGGATGGCACTACTGTAAGGAGTTGTTTCATGCATGAAGGATTCAGCTAGTTTTCTAGCATTACCCCCCAGGCGTCCCAGTAGCACTTGGTATTTATACTGCTCGGTGAGGGAAGGGTGCACTCCAATTAAACTATCTAGTGCCATTTTTAGCATGGCAAAATCCTTTTCCCTGCCACCTGAAAACATTGGTAGGGAAGGTTTAGGAATCCCATACAGAGAGGATACTAGTTGTGGGGCATTTGAGCCTGGTACTGGTAAAGGTAGGCATGGTTGTGCCGAACTATCTAGCACCTGACCTGGGATATTGACCGTAGGCGTACCTACAGCTGGTCCTGGGGAGTTGTTCTCAGCAATTCCACTGTCAGGGGCATGAGTCTCTATGTTACTTTCTCTCTGGTTACAGTAATCTTTCTGAGTGAGGGTTATCTTAATGAAATTCTCCGGACACTCTTCCATCCACTGTTCTTGTCTCAGGAATTCCTCCTCATCCTCAATTTCGGAAACTAACAGATCATGTTTAGTTTGTACTGTCTCATAGGCCTCACTAACCTTGCTATAAGACTCATTTACTTCCTGTATCGAACGCCCTTGTGCAATTAATCGTTCCATTCCCTTCACTAAACGAGTTAATTTGGCCTTTGCATTACGCCTCTGTAGTCTAAATTCCTTTTCCTTTGCCGACATACTGGATTATTGTCTGGTTACTAGTTAGGAAATAGTAGGAAATGTAGAGCCTACCGTGATACGGAAGGGGTTCGTTGTTGTGGTACTTGTACGTTTGAAGGTTAATCTGGTAATTCTGTATGGTACTATAGTGGTTCGGAGTTGGCATTGGTATGGCTGTTCTGGTAAGGCTTGGTCAGTGGTAGTTAGTACAATACTTTCCGGCTCGAAGGACCATGAAAGAAAGGCTATGGAATATAGGTTGGTTTGTTTACCTGATTGATGATGGTTTATTTCTGAAATAATTAAGTAGAACAGTCAGATCAAAAATGTACAAACGATCAGCAATTACAAATCTCAAATCATATAGCAAATACGGTACAGAAACGAGCAATCCTTATGCCCACTTCATTAATCTGTGCAGACGTACTGTACTGTAAAGTAGCCTAGCCTGTTTATAACGCTAGGCCCAAATTGAACCTGCACATGTATGTATCAGGGCTACATAAGTAAACAAACTACACAGTAGCGACGTTACTATTTATGGGTCATCTTGATCAAATTAACCTTAAATATGAAGATAATAGCTTCCACAACATCCTTACACTCCTAACTACATGCTGTTAATTCCTCAAAACCCTGCAAATTACTTACTTCACTCACGCATCGGATTTAGGAAATAAGTTTGACCAAGTGGTGGCGCTATAACAAAATTAAAAATAACCTACTCATTTACTACACTGTTGGTGCTTCGACAATGGTACAAAATGAAAATTTTACGAACCTGTGATGCCAGGGATTGCCACTTATCCAAAACAAAAGAAATATGCAGGGCCTACAAGTCTTTCGCAGATAAATTAACACGTTTGTAGTCACTCTCCTGTAACGACTAATAACACACACTCACGGTGAACCAGGGAGATGACGCTGCCTCTCTATGTGTGAGTTTTGAATTCCAATGTACAGCACGGAGTGGTACAGAAACTGTGGTTGTAGTTTGTTGTGAGCAGTGTCGTTGGAATTACGGTAAGCAAGGTCAACACGCATTGTGTAATGGGTGCATTTATGTCCTGACATGACCACTCTTCCTAAATGAATATGCAGCAGTACGAACGTTGCATAGTGTGGGCGAGGCTTATCGTTCTATAATGAGCCTGTTAGATACAAAAATTACTGCTTCTTTCTTTCCATATTTCGTGAGATTAGTGTTGATTTGCTGCTCGTTATTTGTGTTCTATGTTTGGAAAGGGTAAAAGACCACAATGGGATTAAATTAGAGTCACGTCGTGGTATTTTTTCAAACGCAATATTTCCCTTTAATTCCTCTGATAAGAAGAAACCCCTTAATTTTGGACTAGGCCATACTGAAAGAGCTCTAGGGATTCACTGGTGTATTGAGTCCGACACTCTGCAATTCAGAATTTCTGTAAAGGATACTCCTCTGACGAGACGTGGTATTTTGTCTACTGTCGGGTCGATTTATGATCCCCAATGTCTTGATAGGGAAACAGATACTACAGCAAATGTGTAGTGAGGGTTTGTCATGGGATGCCCCCATTCCTGAGGACTTAAGGTCACAATGGAAGCATTGGCGAAATAGTCTATTTCTGCTAGAGAGTATACAAATTAGTAGGTGTTATAATCCAGGTAAAGATTTTGACGAATGCGAGGTACAGTTGCATCATTTCTCCGATGCCAGCACAACTGGTTACGGTCAATGTTCGTACTTGCGCCTGATAAACACTCAGGAAAGGGTTCATTGTAGTCTCTTGATGGGTAAGGCTAGAGTAGTCCCACTTAAACCGCTTACCGTGCCTCGACTGGAACTTACTGCTGCCTTACTTTCTGTCAAGATAAGTGCCTTGTTAGGACGGGAATTGGAATACAGTCCAGTAACCGAGACCTTTTGGACAGACAGTCAAGTTGTCTTAGGTTATATCCATGACGATGCTAAACGATTTTAATATTTGTAGCAAATCGCGTTCAGCAGATACGTAATCATTCTGACCCTGCGCAGTGGAGACATGTCAAAGTAATGATAACCCAGCGGATGCAGCATCTAGAGGGCTAACCGCGGCAGAGTTTGTCGATCAGTCCAGTTGGTTCAATGGACCAGGTTTTCTTTGGGAGAAAGAGATTCCTAATGTAAGCGGAAGTGCTCCTAAGGTACCCGAGAATGATGTTAGTAGAACTCAAAGAAACTTGCAAGGTACTGGTAACACACGCTAAAGGCTTCCCGTCGTATTTCGAACCGGAGAGACTAGGTCATATCTCTACTTGGATTAGGGCTAGAAAGGTCATTGCACTTTGCCTAAAATTAAAATCTAAGTTGAGAGCACTTGTTAAAAAAAATTCTGAAACACAAGTATTTGAAAATTCGATTTCTGTTAACGATCTCCAACAAGCTCAGTTAGAAATCATAAAATCACTGCAAAGAAGTCATTTTGAAGAAGAGATAAGGGTCTTGTCCAATTCTAAGTCTCGCGAAACCCAGATTAAGGCTTCAAGTCCTTTGCGTAGTCTTGCCGCCTTCTTGGATGATCATGAAATTTTCCGCGTTGGTGGGCGCATTAAGGGCGCTAAAGTACATTTCGGGCAAAAACATTCTATAATTGTGCCTCGTAAGCATCACATTGCAGATTTATTAATTCGACATTTTCACCAGAAAATCGAACACCAAGGAAGGGGTATGAAAGTTAACGAAATAAGGGAAAATGGATTTTGGATTATAGGTTGTACGTCTGCAGTGTCTAGTATAATTCATAAATGCGTTATTGTCGTACATTGCGTGGTGGGACCCAAATTCAAAGAATGGCAGATTTGCCAAGTGATCGACTAGAGTCATCTCCACCATTTACGTACTGTGGGGTAGATTACTTTGACCCGTTTGTTGTCAAGGAGGGTAGAAAGGAGATGAAACGTTTTGGTACGCTGTTTACGTGTTTGAATTCAAGAGCAGTTCACATTGAAGTGCACCGACTCCTTTTTGAACGCATTGCGACGATTTCTAGCTCTGCGGGGTCCGATAAATCAAACACACCGATGAATCAAACACACCAGGTGGGGGTAGCAATACATTCGATTTCTGAGTTAAAAGATGATTAGGCGTAAGGGGAATAAGAGACTTGGGATCGTTCAAACTATCGGTAGTGAGGGGTCGACTCTATTTACTATGGCGGTCGCCTCTCACATAAAGGTTCTGAGGCTTTCGTCGTCAAGACTACTACCAGACTGAATCAATAAGGCCTCAAGAACGTTTCGAACGGTGCGGATTTGTCTCTCCCAAACACCCCCCATGTGGCTAGCGCCAGGCACATTGAATTTGAAGACAAAGAAATCACAGTCTTGCGATAAGAAAAATTCCTTAATTGCATCATTATTTAACTCAGTAAACGCTTGTTTGAGTTCATTTTTCGCTCCTACGAAATTAGTGCCCTGGTCTGAGCGAAGTTGCCTTATCGATATTTATTCTCGTAAACGATGGCGTAGGGTACAACACTTAGTCAATGAATTTTGTACATGTTGGCGAAAGGAATATCTCCACAATATTCAAACCAGGCAGAAATGGGTCTCACCCCGTAGAAACAAAGGCAAATGATGTTGTCATTGTTAAAGAAGACAATGTACCTAGAAATCAGTGGCGGTTAGCAAAGGTGGTAGAAACGTATTCCAGTAAGGACAATTATGTTCGCAAGGTAAAGGTCATGATGAGTTCGCCAATAGATAATAAAGGCAAACGTAAGGGTCAGGTGACGTTCTTACAGCGTCCCCTGCACAAATTGGTGTTGTTGGTAGAGGGCGCCAATGATGCAGAATGACGTAAGGGTAACCCCCATGGGGGGCCATAGAAAAATTACATGATCGTAGCGATATGCAACGTAGCGTAATTCTTGTAACCACAGAAAGGTTACGGTTCGATGTTTTATATTTGTGTTAACCTGCATTTTGTGTATGTTTGGATATTGAATTTAATGTCGATATGTGTGTTCGTGTTTGATATTTGATACTATATGACGTAGTAATTCTCAGTTCATGCTTGATATTTGATACTATATGACACAGTAATTCTCAGGGGCGTAACCAGACCTGACTGTCCGGGGGGGGGGCAAGACTCAAGAGGTTTCCCGGAAAAATTCCGATTCTGCCGGTACTTGTTGAGCTGAAGTAAACTGTGGCAGTCTCAGACTGCGAGTCTGTGGGTGTCTTAGGGCCTTAAGGGAAGTGTTCTGGACCCCCCACCACCACCATCTGAAAAGAATTGTGAATTTTTACATCCTAAATGCATGCAAAAATATATGCAAATTGTGAACACCTACGTCATGGTGTCTTAGTTCAGGCAAAATGAAAAATTTTTAACAAACTCAAATTTAACAATGCAAATGTCAACATGACAAACATATCAAATAAATATTTTTCTAAACGTTGAAGTTACACACTTAATGTTCTTACACGTGATAGGTTCCCTCGCAGGACATTGGAAATTCTTAAATGTGGACTATATGTGGACTTAAAGACGGATTTGCATCACCCCAAGTATGACTTTTAGTTGGGGGTAAGCAAAAGTCTCAGTTGGTGACTACTCTTTGGTTGACATCAGAGTTACAAAATTCAAAAGATGCACAGTAGCTCATTTTACACAGCATGTACATAGAATGTTTTGATTACACATGCTCACCAGGATGTGGCCTTGAGCAGTGAACTATGTTTGTGTCTGCACAAGGAGAAGCAGTATAAAGACAATTATGCAGCGGCGTAGGAAGATGTTTGACATGAAGGGGGGCAGACCAGATGTGACTTCTCGACCTTGAACCTCCTTCCCACACTATAACACATTTGCTCAATGTGATTCTTCCGATTTTAATTTGAGCAAAATAAAAATATTCAAAGCAAAAGGAAACAAAAGCAACACCATGCAGGAGTGTTTTTGGAGGACTGGGGATTTTATGGGGGTGACTCCCGTTTACTACCTAAGCGGAGCGCCACAATAGGTTGGCGTGGAGCGTACCAAGAAAATTTGAGATTTGAATACGTCCCAGATCGCCGGAAATGGCACTTGTCAGGCTTGATAGCAACCATCGTGAAAAAATGTAAAGCTTGATTTGATTTTTTTTTATAAAACACATTTCTGTGAGGAAAGATTAGTTGAGCTGGCCTGGACTTGAGGTCCGAAGACTGGAAGTTTGAAGCCCATTTACTATCTAAGCAAAGCGCCACCATAGGTTTGCGTGGACCTAGCGTACTGAGAAAATCTGAGATTTTAATACATCCCAAATCACCGGAAGTGGCGCTTGCCGGGATTTTTTATCAAGATGTGTCCTTGTTGTGCAAATTTTGTAAAGTTTGATTTGAATTTAATACTTTAAGTCTGTTACAATCTATCCGGCTTCATTCAAAATTATTCAGCGTTGAGTTATCCCCCATGGATTTGAGTGGATTAGTTGGAACTGAGAGTTTCTACAGCCAGAATCTGTTAACTTATTATTAAGTTGAGTAGAGGTAGCCCCACGATTTGCCCGGCGAACGGCCAACGACCCGAAACTCCGACAGCCCCAATGCCGTGGAATATTGGTGAGGTAGGATTTGAAGAAAGCCTGTGTACTAGCCTCAATTTCATTCGGGTCATATATTGCATAAAATTTGTATGTACTAGAAAAGCTAAGTTCCGAGTTGATTAAATGTTTTTTCCGGAATTTAAACTGTAAAACTGCAAAGCGCGCGAAGCGCGCGAAAATTTTTCGGGTCATTTTCCACAAAAAAACATAGGCCTATGTAATTATTAAAAACAATAAGAAAGAAAAGCTGTAGTGTAGGGGTTCTAGACCGTATAGGAGATAATATGCATTGTATCGAAACTACCTTGACTATCCGATGAAATAGCCAAATATTGCTCGGTGAGTTCTTCACCAACTGGCCGTACCGCATGGCACACAAGAGAACAGTAGCTAGGCTTTGCAATATGGGATGAAATTTACGACCTCTACATAAACTGTGTACTTTTCCTACGTGTTATGGTAAGGGGGAAAGGACTTGCGCTATCTAGTGATGTAGAATGAAACTACTGAAGAAACCAGAATGTCTCTCCTGCGCGCGTAGCGCGCGGAAAATTTTGGGTTTTTATTAGAGAAGTTGTCCTCTTAAGAGCAAAAATGGGTAAAACGAAACTTTGTACTTCGCTCAAAATTTGTCTACAATTCAATCATAACTAGGCACTCCAATTTATTAAAATATCCAAGCAACCCTTTTGCATCTGCATTACTATAAGCAGATCTTTCGTCATTTACAATGTTTTCCAGAGCAAATAAGAGTGCAGGGTACAGTTCCTTCACAGCTTTAAGCGCTTCGTACCGACAGTACCAACGAGGGCTTTGTGTCAGCAGTTTTTTGCCTTTCATTTTTAGCTCCTTTATTTCCTTTCTTTCCTTTTCCTTCTTTTTCTCTTCTTCCTTCTCTTTCTCTTCTTCCCTCTTTCCCTCTTTTTCCTTTCTTTTCTTCCCTTTTTTCCCTTCCCGTTTTTTTGCTCCCCTTCCCGCTTTTTTTGTGTCCGGGGGGCAAGTTGCCCCCCGGCCACCCCACTGGTTACGCCACTGGTAATTCTCAATTCATGCTTGATATTTGATACTATATGACATAGTAAATCTCAATTTGCATTTGCATTTAGACATATTCTAATGTACTGACTGACGTAGTACTGATTGATACTGTATGATACAGTAAAACTCATTTATTGAATTAACAGTTTTGTAGTTTTCTTCCTTTAAAAAGGTCAGTGACGTACTTGGTGCGGTACGGGAATGTTTTGTAAGAAAGCCATGTAAGAATGCATCCTGGGATGTACATGCCAATTAGATGGTTGACCGTGCAATCTTTGTCGGTATGGTATAGTGTAACGACGCATGTGCATGATGTGTTCCCTAAAGATACATGAGCTCAGTTATAGTTGTTGATGTATTGCATAAAGTATTGATGTCACATTGTTATGTGGTTATCTCAGTTTGGTGCGTTTGATATGTTATAGTATTTTAAAATGAATGCTTCATTTTGAGAGGCCATGTAGCAGTCGTACCTCCTAATAGCCTATAGATCCAAACAAAATTCCGATTAAGATTAGCTCTCGAACCTAGCATACCGGTCTTTATTGTTTGACATCACTAACTTGAATGCATACTACAGCACAAGTAAAGCTTCATATAAAAGGGTAAAGCTAGGGCGCCTCCTCGCGCACTCCTCTACAAATCTCACTAAAGAAGCACTGGGAATACTCATCCTGACCATATAAACCGTCTGTCCAGTAGAATTTATAGAAATTAGGCCCACGGAGAACTAGGGAGGTACGTATACTTTGTAAGTTGTACGGGTCGTAAGGGCAATACTGCAATACACTGTTGTTTCTTTACAGGTTTGATGGAGGTATTTTTGTATGTCTGAATTTATAGTTTTGTATTTATTTTTCTTGTATAGATGTAAATTGTGATAGTATTTTTTGTATTGTATTTGAATGTCTTTTGATACATTTCTGTTGTCCTATAGTTATCACGAAGGTTGAAGGTCGAAGGATTGAAAGTCGAAGATTGAAGGCTGATGGCCAAACAAAAAAGGGAAATCCATTAAATATATATCACCTTCCGTGAAACTGCAGAACTCTCTGGGTACTTTTCTTCGTCAGCAAGTCTGGTGCTAATTCCAGGCCGCCCCGCTACACTTGTCTTTCCCTATTAGGGAAGGGCTCTAGTAATGGGTACCTATAATTGTCCATGAATGTCTATAATATTAGGTCTAATTGGTGGGAATACACCGATGGGGGCTGTGGACTTCACTTGAAGCCACTACACAAACCTGCCGATATCATTAATCATTAATGTGACCCAGCACGGTCATTAATATAACCCAGCACGGTCATTAATATGACCCAGCACGGTAAACTTCGCACGGAGACCATATGGGCCAACACTGGCCACCCTCATGCAGCAGCCTTGTTTCTCCTCATTCACCCATATGGGCCTGGTTACACAAGTATAATGTGGCCCGGCCATTTTTATCCTATACAAAATTGGCCCAAACAACCCACAGACTGGGCGCCTCCCCTAACCAGTTACGACACTGTGGGGGAGCGGAGTGCTTCGTAGCAGACAGTTTTATTTTGCGTTCGCCCTCAGTTCTATATTGCAAGTCACAACCAGAAAGCCCATAGGCTTAGTGATTCCTTGCCGAACGGGGATGCTTCGTTGCTCTGAGCTTTACCCCTCAAATTTATCTTTCCTGAATACATCATTTTATGATGTTTTAACAATTTGACCTCTGCTGACCTCACATGACCTCTGAACCCCACCAAATATAACAAAAAGGAAAACAGAAGTGTCTTGAAAGGGATTCAACTCCAATGGATCGTGGATCTTGAAAATTCTCGGCAAATTTTGCTTTCTGACCTCTGGTTACCCCAGATGAAGATCTTGGGAATACTTGGCAAATTTTGGTTTTTGACCTCTGGTGACCCCAGATTATGATCTTGGGATTCTTGGGAAATTTTGCTTTTTGACCTCTGGTGACCTCATATAACAATCTTGAGAACTGTTGGGAAATTTTACTTTTTTGACCTCTGGTAACCCCAGATGACCTTTGACCTCAACCCAAAACAACAGGGTTCTTCCTTACATCATGAAAAATCTATACACTAAATATCAAAAGAGTCCTTCATTCCTAACTTGAGATGTTGTGATTACAAGCTTTTCGGTTTTTAGCTCCTGTGACCCTCAGTGACCTTTGACCTTCACCAACAACAATGGGGTTCTTCCTCTTAACATGACAAATCTATATACCAAACATGAAAAGTGTCTGTCATTGTTATCTTGAGATATAGTGATTACAAGCCATTTATAAGATTTTTGCAGTTTAACCTCTGGTGACCTCAGATGACCTTTGACCTCTACCAAAAACAATAGCATTCTTCCTCTCAACATGACAAATCTATATCAGTCATTCCTATCTTGATTTATCGCAATTTCAAGGTTTTCGGTCTCTGACCTCTGGTGACCTCAAATGACCTTTGACCTCCACCAAATACAATAGGGTTCTTTCTCTCAACATGACAAATCTAGGTACCAAATATGAAAAGTGTCGGTCATTCCTATCTTGAGATATCGTGATTACGAGCTTTTCAGCTTTTTACCTCCGTTGACCTCAAATGACCTTTGACCTTCACCAACAACAATAGGGTTCTTTCTCTCAACATGATGAATCTATATACCAAATATGAAAAGTGTCGGTCATTGCTGTCTTGAGATATCGTGTTTACAAGCAGTTCACGAGGTTTTCACAGTTTAACCTCCGTTGACCTCGGATGACCTTTGACCTCCACCAAAAACAATAGGTTCTTCCTTTTGACATGACAAATCTGTATACCAAATATGAAAAGTGTCGGTCATTGCTAACTTGAGATATCGTGTTTACAAAGTTTTCAGTTTTTGACCTCTGGTGACCTCAAATGACCTTTGACCTCCACCAAAAACAATAGGCTCTTGCTCTCAACATGACGAATCGATATACCAAATATGAAAAGTGTCGGTCATTGCTATCTTGAGATATTGTGTTTACAAGCTAGGCGTTACATACAAACACATACACACACATACGCACATACACCCATACTCACCCTCGCTTCCTTAGCGGTACGCGGGAAATGTACCGGTAAGGAATTCGCGGGATTTCCCCATTAGCCTGGCTAACCTCCAACTAACCCAGCAGACGTACGTGTCTGGAGGGCGGGCTGCTTGCCAAGGCAGGCACGTGCAGCCGTGCGAGACTTCTCATTGCAGCGACGGACTTTTCGGGCAGCTACGCCAGTTTCGAGCTCCGCGTGAGCTAGGAAAGACGTGCGAGAGAGGAGCTCTCGCCGGCTGTACCGTGTCCTGTTAAGGACATGTTGCTGAGTGCACACATACACACACATGCCCATATCATAGCTTACACAGCTTAGATACACCCATGCCCATATCATGGCTTACACAGCTTAGATACACCCACACACACGACATCACCATCGCATAGATTCCTTACCTGCCTTCGGCAAGGAATCAAAAACACTCATGATCGCAAATCATCACGGGTCCTCCTCTAGGGAAAATTAAATGAAATAAAATATTGTTAGATTCAATGTTCTGGCATAGAGCTTTGGTTGTATTGACAACTACAGGAATCGATACAGTTTCAGAATATGGATATTGTTATGATGTCATCTCAGGACATAGCTTAGTAGATAATGAGGAAGATGATGGGTGTGACTGCAGTGGCAAAATGAAGTGACATTTCTTTACTTACTTTACCACACTGCATAGGAAATACAGGTTTCCTTGGCAGGGAAATGGAGTATTAGTCGTCGGAATCTAAATTGTAGACCTGCAAGTGCCGATTTAGAAACTGTATGCACATAGTAAACTACGATCTAATAACAACATTTGACTTTGTTTTCTCAGGTTACTGAAACTCAAATTCAGCCTCTCTCCTTGCCTCAAAAGCCCAGCGATCGTCAAAATAAATGTAATTTGTGTCCCCTGTGGCTATTTGTAACGAGGAAGTAAAGGGACCAAATGTAACACCGTTACTGTTACTTTTGCACTGAATTGTAACTAGTAACTTGATGCGTTACATGATTCTAAATGTAATGCGTTTCGTAACTTCGTTACTCAAAAGTAACTCGTTACAGTAACGGCGTTACTTGTAACTCGCTACTTCCCAACCAAGCACGTACAGTGTAGCATCTGGCTTCCAGCTGTCCGTTGCCTTTAAAGGAGCTCCGGATCCCTTGCTTCTACAGTTTGGGATTCTCGATTGAAGTAGTTTTGGCCAAGGTCATTTCCCCCACCTGACAGAAGCTATAGACCCTTTTGTTTTAACGTGAGATGACGAAGGCTATAAATAGGAGGAAACGGTAACCCGCCAGGCGCTGTAGCATATGTTCGAAAACCATAATAGCGAACAAAATAAATTAGGTGTGGCTACAAAATTTGCACTTAAAAACAGGTGACCAACTTGAATTTTACCCAAAGTGGAGGGAGCACCGAGCCATTAGCCCCAGAAGTGAAGGTTACATAAATAGTGGCGACGAGGCAATCTAGATGACAGAGGAAGTGTTTGGTATTTATTATCCAATAACATTCTGTGAGGGTGCTTATTTTGCACAACATGCGCTTAGTTTGGACTTAACTGAGTTTATAGTTTATTTAGTACTCTTCCAGGCAATCCGAAATGTGAAACTGCATAGCAAGTGGCCCGGTGTTTCCACACCTTTCGAAGGTGGGGGTGTGAGGATGTTCCGCCGGAGGGACAAGCGAAAACAAAAGACTGAGGGTCTATTGGAGGCGTTGTAGTGAAGCGCAGCACTCCCTATAGGCGTTCCCAGTTGCCACCGTAGCATCCTGGTGGCGTACAGGGACAACGCTCCGATGTGGGTCCAGGGGCAAGGCCCTCAGCTGCTCTCGGGTACCTACAACTTACGGTTAATAGGATAAGCTTTTATCTATTTTGAAAATTCGTTTGGTGGCACACTCACCAGGCCACAAAAATACAAATCACAGTTTGAACATATTTGGCTAGCATTACTGGCAAGAACAATCTGGGTACGATCATGTTAAGCTTTGCGTTGGGTGTAAAAAATAAGCCACTCATGTGCCAAATAGAAGTTAATGTTGAGACAGACTACCATCCTGGTATGCCTCTGAGGGGAAGCCTTCAAATTTAAAGCATCAAAGTTCCATCTACGGCTGAAGATTCGGAACTAGCAGAGAAAATTTGGGAAATTGCGCTAACCTTGAATGTGGTTCGATAACGTGGGTTTTGGATGCCCCAATTAAAATTATATTTATGACCGATGTATTTCCTGAATTTTATTTGGCAATAAAGTAAAAGAGGTGCTTGGGCCCTTTGAGACCACCTCTCAGTGCACGCGCGAAGCTGAGTATTCCTAGGTATCACCACTTTATGATCTCTAGTGGTGCGGTGCATTGGACATTAGCCTGTGACTGCCTGTGAGAGTAAAGCAGGCTATTTAATTATTTTCATATTTTTGGAATCCCGTTGGAAAAGGGCAACAAAAATCGCAATTTTACTGTTCTCGACAATAAAATCTGACTAAAAGATAGGCTAATCGATGTGTGAATTGTAGTGACAGAAGAGGAGTCCCATAGCTGTTGAAAATAAAATAACGTTGAAACATTAGCTGTGCACGGATTACGATACATCTCCCAATAAAAAAGTCCTTCACGCATAGTTCAACATGAACAAATAGATGAGCGCAAGGCATACCACAAGATTGTAGTTTGAGAACATTTTGTGCAATTGTAGGCACTTGATTGACTGATAAAGTGGCAGTGAGCTCTCCTGTTTTTATCGATTTCCGAGATCGATGGTATCTGTGCATGTTTTTGTACCCAAAATCTCATTTTGGGAGCACAAGGGAACACAGCGAACCTTTGGAGGCTCGTGTTTACGCTCGTTGCGACGCTACTGGTCAAAAATCTTTTGGCTTGTTGGAATAAAGCTAAAAAAGGAACAGAACTACCGTACAGAATCTTAAACGCCCAACAAATTTGCTGTCTAGGGCAGTGATTCCAATCGTTTCAATTCATTTAAAATGTCGTTTTGCATCGTGGAATTATAAAAAGCAAAACAGGCGTCTGAAATACATTAGATTTTCTTTATTTTTGCTAATTGGTATTTTAGCTCTTTCTTACCACTTCCACATCGAACACATTGGACTGGTCACTCCATAAACATAGTCTATAGCCGGGTCCACCCTCCCCCACCTCACCTACACGTACTCACACGCACACATAAAAGTGTGGTGATAATTGGGTAATACCTTTCGTGCACTAGGGATATTAAACCTTCCTTTAAAAAGTCCTATCCTTTCATGCTCAGTGTTCACTATAACGTAAGAACGCAATATAAAAATATAGTTAGACGATTGTCTACAGTGCATGTATTAGTTTATTTGGTTGACAATTGTTCTTTATATTTACGCATCCTGTGGTGTGTGAATGCATAAACGCATACACCCCATATGAGAGGCTTATTCACCTGCGCCTACTATTGGAAAGAGGAGTTGTTAATTAATCTGCTTTGACCAGAGAACTCGCATGTGACAAAAGAACTTGTCTGGGAAGCTTTTCAGTAAAATTGTAAAAGATAAGCAATTCACGAGTTGAATGCACTGTAAGATTATCTTTTTGATCGAGCATTTGGTCCTGTAGGTTGATGCACAGATGCCGAAGTTGTTTTTGTGTTGTTTGTATCTCATCTTTTGAGGACAAAAACTCCGATCCTCGAATGTATCTCTTTCCTGATAAATATATTTCTTTCTTCAACACCTCGCCAGGCAACGGGCCTCAGCAGGGTATACGCAGAACTGAAATTGTGAGATTCATGTTATCTTGAGTGTTTGAGATGCTAAGGATTTCCCATTTTCCATATCAAATTCAAGTAATCTCATCAACATTGCGGACATTTAAATGGAATCCTTAAGCTCAATGACATTTTGCCATTACATTTATTGCTACTTTTAACTAGACCACTGGTAGCAATTATCATTAAATTTTTGCAGCTGACGATGCCTATCGATAACAACAAACATTGTTGGATACCAACACGGCACCAACGGGGACGACCGGGAGTGACTGTTAAACCAGGGAGTTGTTATTTAAATAACAACTCCCTGGTTAAACCTACTGAGTCATATATCGTATGGCAAACATGAGATAATAGCTCTGCCTCGATTTAGGATGACATTAGACATAAGCTTTTCTAAAAATGGTCGGGTTGTTTATTTGTAGCTAACAAGGCAAAGGAGTCTCGTAGCAAAGGGGTAGCCCCTTTGGAAAATTTTGGCCGTCCCCTAGAAGATCAAAACTTACATTGCCTTAATGCATTTTGGTATATCTCACCCCCTGAACAATTTTTCGCCCCTGGAAGCTAAATCACCCCTTCAGTACCTTTAGTTTTTAGTTTAGTTTGTTTCCAAACAATCATATGGAAAGAATCTTAATATAAACTACATACACTGGCGTACTCAGAATTTCTCTCAAGGGGGAGGGCATGCAGTATGTTGTGCTATCGTCGACTTGGGGAGGGGTCTAATGGGAATGGTGTCCCCCTCCCCTTTGGAAATTTTTGAAAAAATAGGTGTCCTTAGATGCAATCTAGTGCCACATACGTTATCTTTTTGAAGTAAAATTTGTGTAAAAATATTTACCTATTTTATGGACGAAAAAGAGTCGCCGGCCTAAGGTAGAGGCCTAAAGGGAGGTCACCTTCCCTTCTGAAAATTTTTGAGACAATAGGTGTCCCTAAAATGCAATCTGGTGCCACATATGCTACCTTTAGAAGTAAAATTTGTGTTCAAAGTCTTGCGTATTTTTCGGAATTAGGAAAAAAGAATCGCTGGGCTGGGGGAGGCCAGGGGGAGGGGAATAAGGGTTGGGTGTCCTACTTCTACCCTTTGAAAAATTTTGACAAATTAGGTGTCCTAACATGCCATCTGGTGCTACATTTGCTACCTTTTGAAGTAAAATTTGTGCTAAAATATTTAGGTATTTTAAGGAAGAAAAAAGAATGGCCGGCATGGGGATGGGTCTAAGGGGGGTCCCCCTCCCCCTTTTGAAAAATTAGGTGTCCTTATATGTAATCTGGTGGCACATATGCTAACTTCTGTGGTAAATCTTGTGTCAAAAAATTTACGTATTTTTAGGAACTAAAAAAAAGTCGGGCCATGTCCCAATGGCCCCCTGTGTACGCCACTGCAGGCAACTTAATTTACCTTAATACCCAGATAAGTTAAAATCATTTTAAGCTTAATTTGAAGTCAATTATTAATTTCCGGTTTTCAACGACTTGAAAACTTCCTTGGTAATAAAAATAAAGTTTTGATTTGAATTGCACCAGAACCTTTGTGTTAAGTATTGATTCACCAGTGTGTTTTTAATGGTTAAACTCATATTATGATTATCAGTGGTGTATTTAGGCGGGCTATTGGGCAATGCCCCCTCACTGATGCCGACTTTTTTAAGTACCTAATGTACATAAACTTTTTAACACAAATTTTACTCCAAAGGTAGCATATAATGCACGTCACCACCTTCTTGAGAGAAACTCTGGCTACGAAACTGATTATTATCATTATTATTGTATCGACTTCCCCCCAAATTGTATTCAATATGGATGGATAGTACCACGGCAAATAATTGTATGTAACTGGCATGCGGTGTGATAAGCGATGCATGCATATATAATATGTATTATTGTTTCCTTTTTCTTTGAATATTTTTAGTTTTTGTCGCTAAAATTAAAATCAGAAAAATCAGATTGATAAAGTATGATGTTTTGGTGTAGGAGGGGGATCATGGTCGAGAAATCGCGTCTGGTCTGCCCCCCCCCCCCATGTCAAACATCTTTCTACGCCGCTGTGTAACAACCTCCTTGCTTCAAAAGGTAACATAATTAGGTCTTAGTTACATTTTTTTTTCACGTCGTGCGGACAAGAGTAAAGTAGTTATAGGGAAGTTGTGCAGAAACGTAGTCTGCCACACGTGTGTGCGCTGTGCGTATGGCATGCGCGCACACTGAAAGGGTTCAGCTAAATGACATTATGAAGGAGAGTTGGTGGAGGATGAATAGGCCTAATTTTTTATCAAAAATGTGAATGTAAATTTGAATAAAGAAAACAGTATTAAACAAAGTTTTTCATTGACATCTGCATATCAAACAAAAGCAGCATACCAAAATTCCTGTCCTTCTTTACAATGAGCTTAATCATACAAGTCATCCGCTCCAGATTTTACATGTCGAACCTCCCATCATCACCCGCATTTAGGATGAAACTGATGCATATAGGGTCCGCCCTGGCGTCAAGGCTCAATTAGCACGCACCTTGGTCCTCCGCTTTGATAATGTCATAAACTTCCCTTCCCCCAGGGACCTTCCCAGTTTACTGCCATGAGACCTCTGCCAAAAATGATATCTTTAATTTACTTCGAAAGATGCACATGTTGAGTTTGAAATTCCTCAGGAATACGCTTTTCGGTATATTTACCTCTTAGGCGTTTCACAAGTTGACCTCCGGTGACCTCTGGTGACCAAACCCTTGTATTTGAAAAAATCACTATATAAAAATTCGGATGTATTTAGTATTATGTCAAAAATTTTAGTTGCCTTCGGATTCTCATTGAAATCCCATAAGGTTGCTACTTTTCTTTAATAATGCAAAGATAGTATCATACCTCGACGTTAAAAAATTCCGAACAATAAAATATGTGAATTGAGTTCAGATTTTAGGGTGTGTGACTGTCTTTGGAGGAAAAATATTAGCCCAACTAATAAAACAAACCTATGAAGCATAAAGCATTTCAACTATTGACAAGCGCTTTTCTCCCTCTTAATAAGCGCATATCTGCAGCCATAAGGACAGCAATTTTTGATGTAAAAGGGTTTGAAATTTCATTTTGGTCTTTACTGTAAAAGACACAAGTCGTATTTAGTGTGATTTTTACTAACATCAAGCTTGCTTTGTTTCTACTCAAGCTTTGTCCAGCTGGTCTACATTGATTGTGATCTTTGTACGTTTATCTTGTGTGATTGCCCTTAATGGCTTGCCTATTCATTGGTATACAGAGGCCTTTACTAAACTTTGACCAAACTCAACAATATAAATCATAAACTTATCATTACTGATTTTATTCGAGGCTTATTTGGTCGTTTTAACTTTTGGGCGCAATGATTTTGATACTAGGTGTACCTTGGGCCGACGAGAACAGATGTAATCTCTTAAATAATGTTAGTATGTTGCTTTTTATTTTTTTTTTCTCCTTTTTTTGTTAAGTGAGAACCCTATGGTTACAATTCTATTGGTAAAAACTATGGACCTGCTTAGTAAGGAAACGCTTGCCGTTATTTTTATTATGCAATTGTATTTCCACTTGCAACAAAAGCTCAAATCTAAGTAAAATTTCGTTCACAGAAGGAATCTTATTAAGAATAAAATACTTCTCATAAAAAAAAAATTATGAGAAATTTATAGGTGCTTGAGATTTAATTTGCAACCAAAAGAAGTCTTCTTTTCAGAAACGAAATTACTTTCATGAAAAAGCCTGCTAAGCGTCTATAATAATATCAGACGTGTATCTGCATTCCCAAAACAGGTGATCTGCAGTTTCATCCTTTTTCACACAGAAAGTGCATCTTAGGCTTTCCTGCATATTAATTCGATGTAAGTAAAACTTTGTACTCAATATTCTTTGAATAACGTCCTGGGGCCAGTAATTACTCTTAATTAAATACTGTAAATATATACACAAAGCAGCTTAACAGATGGCTTATTGAGAAACTTATTATATTCAACTAGATTAAAAGTGGAAATAAATGAACAAGAACCACCCTCACCCAGCCCCTCCAAAAAAAAACTTCCCATAGACTCAATCTTTCTTTGGCAGAAACCACACAACTCTACATCAATTTCATTCGAGATGGCATTTCTATGAGATCAAGACCAACATCTGCCACTCACATTCTACACAGGCAAAGGGATTTTAAGTACCTAACCGAAATATGACCATACAAGATGTCTCATAAATGATTCCGTTAGTCCATGTGTTATAGTAAGATACTGTGGTATCTGTTACTTGTATTTAACAACGAAGGAAGACCCCTGTAGGACTGAAATTACCGTACTCAAACCTATTCGCTATTATTGACATTGTTTTCTATTAACATGAATTAATTATGTTTTCAGGGATAATTATCATTTTATATTATTTTTTTTTTTAGCTATAAGAGTATTCCAGACCTTTCCGGTTTCACAATTCAGATAACACTTGATCTCATATATCAAGTAGTTACACTGCATAATGTTCAGCTTGACTGAATCAATTCTCTTCTGATTGGTTTAGTTACCTCAGGCCCTCAAAAACTCTTTGTACACGCACCTTGCTTGATTGCCCTTGATGCCTTGCCTACTTATTTGTTTTTAGAGACCCTTTCTGAACTTTCAACAAACTAAAAGATATAAATCATAAACTACTTACAACTGTTTTGCGAGGCATATTTGGTCGTTTCAGCTTTTGAGTGCAATTATTTCGATACGAGCTGTACCTTGGACCAAAAAGAAGAGGGGTAAAATTCTAAATAATGTTTGTACTTGGTTTTTTACAATGGGCACGGTGTGGTTACAACTCCATTGGGAAAACTGTTGACCTGCTCAGTGTCGTTTGTCTTAGAAAGAAAAACTTGCCGGGGTATACTTTATACAAATGCTTTGCCACTTACAACAAAAGCTTAAATCCGTTAATGAACTACTTCATATGAAAAATGAGAATCTAACAGGCACTCGATTTTTAATTTGCAACCAAAGGAAGTCTACTTTTCAGAAACAAAATGGCTTTTCTGTAATCACCTCCTAAGCGTCTGAAATATTACCAGAGATGTATTTGCATTCCAAAACAGGCGATCAATAGTTTCATCTTTTTTTCCACAGAAAGTGCATCTTGTGCTTCCTGCATATTAATTCGATAAAAATAAAAACTTGTGACCAGTATCCTATTAATAAAGTGAAAATTGGAAATACTCCTATTTTCTCTCCCTTATTGACTTAAAAGGGATCAGGTAAATTTTCTTTGAATGCTCCTCAGGTAAATCAAAAACAGGTTGTCACTCTGAAGTCGCTCCTGAGAGCATTCAAGTACTCTTAATTTTACACTATATGTAAGGAAACACACACGGAAAAGATTATTTATTGAGAAACCTCTGTCAAAGTCTAAGTTAAACGAGAAAATAAATGAACAGGCCAATACTCCAACCCTCCCACATAATTTTCGACAGACTCAACCTTTCTTTGGCAGAAACCACACAACTTGAAATCAATTTCATTACAGACGGCACTACTATGAGATCAAGACCAACATCTACCACTTACATCCAACACACAGAAAAGGTGTTTATGTGCCAAAACCGAACGATTACCATACTAAAATGTCTAATACACGATTCCGTATAAATTCATGTGTCAAAAGCGGGAACTGTGATCACTTTTACCTGTATTATGTTCCAAACAAAGGCGTTTAAGCTTTATATTTCTGTAGGGGGGTAAGGTATGTTTTCGATCGAGTGATGGATCTATTGTAATCGTTTTCTATCGCAAATGGTTCTCATACTATCAGAGTTATGGCAAATCCCTCACAAACTATCAAAATTTTCGCGCTCTCCGCCCCAGTCAAACCTTATTCAAATATTAATTGTCCTTATTATCAATAATTTCCGGTGGCAACTCCCGCAAAATCACAACAACAAAAGTTAAAAACTCTTTACGAATTCTCAGGTAAAAAACTGGCTTTGTGATTGGCATATAGGTTTGCTGGGGAATTGAAAGTGTCTCGATGCAGAGCACGAATGCAGGTTCTGTCATGGTAATCTTATTAAATGAAAAATTTCGGACGGCTTCGCGCGCATTCATCACGGTTTACACTCCATCTCATGACCATTATTAGGGTTAGAATATATGGAAGTATTCTGATCACAACACTTTCCAAAAACCAGAAGTACATCTCCAACCTCTGTAGGGGCCTATGGGATCTTTCAATCTAATTTGTTGCATGATGTGGAATGTTGAATGTACGTATTTACCGCTTCGTGAGTAGCCATTACCGGAATAGAAGGTGATTGTTAATACACTTACGACGAAAAAGCATTCTGAAACGCTCTTTTTAGTCCTTAACCCCTTTTGCTCTACCTATCAGTGAGGTCTAATATCACCTCCCTGCACCTATACTCTCTCTCTCTCATTCCCCATTGCTGGGAGATGTTCGTCTGGGTTTTCGTTCAAAATTAGTAAATACACGATAGTTGTTAAAGTGCTCGACACCATACTCTATTTTATCATTTGGATGTCAGGTAATAAGCGGCATGTTAGTGCTCCATTTTATATAACTAATCCAGAGCTTTCCGGAGGCACTATATCGGTGTCTGAAAGCCTTAGATACCATTTTATAATGCACAATGAGGCAAAGGAAAATTTTCGTAGTAGTCCAAGAATGTTTCTGTGGACTCAACGCACGTATTTTTACATAAAAACTTCCCTCGAACTAGAAGGCATTAAAGTACCTAAAGGGGGGCTTCAGGAAGTTTGTTGACATATGTCCTTCTTTCAGACAACATACTTTCCTCTTTCACCTTATCAAAATTAGAATTTACTAAAGTATGGGTATTTTCCAGCAATATATGATCAGTTCCAAAAATATCCTAAAGGTGGCACCATTTTGCATCTAAGCAAACTTAAATTAACAAAAAATTTCTCAAAGAAGTAGGGGGACACATCCCCTTTCCTTAGACCACTCCCACAGGAGGACATCTTTATGTAGTGACAAAGGAAGGATCCCATACTGCTGTATGCAATCGCAGGGACGCGTACTCTCCTTTTGCACCTCATCAAAAATTTAGAAAATTATGGATATTTTCCAGCCATATATATCAGTTCAAAAATATCCCAAAGATAACAACGTCTTGCAACTAAGCAACCTTGAATTATCGAAAATTTCTCAAAGGGGAGGGGACACCCCTCCCCTCAGACCCTCCCCCAGGACGGCACCTTTATGTAGTGTAAAGGAAGGATTTCACACTACTGTATACAATCGCAGGGGCGAGTTTAAAAAGGTACAATTTACGCAGACGGGGGTAAGTGAGGTGGCATTACGAAGTCATCTGTGGTGCCCCCAAACACCAATTCCGGGCGGTGCAACTGATAACTAGAGAAATTCTCTTCTGACTGTTGTAGCTACCTCTCCAAAACTCTTTGTGCATGCATCGTGCTTGATTGCCCTTGATGCCTTGCCTATTTATTTGTTTACCCATACCTTTACTGAACTTTGAACGAACTAAGAGATATAAATCACAAACTAGTTACAACTGATTTGATGCGGAGCTTATTTGGTCGTTTCAGCTTTGGGGTGCAATGATTTTGATAGGAGCCGTACCTTGCACCGAAAAGAAGAGGTGTGTAAACTTCTAAATAATGTTTGAACTTGGCTTTTCATAAAATGATTTTTTTTTTCAGTGGGAACTCTATGGCCCTGCTCACAGTCGTTCGTCTTAAGAAAAAAAAAACTTACCGGGATATACTTTATGCAAATGTTTTTTCACTTGCAACAAAAGCTTACAGCCGCTCATAGACTCCTTCTCAGACGGGGTTTTCCTTCGATAAAGTACTTCACATAAAATGAGAAACTTATGGGTATTTAGACTCTATTTTCAACCAAAGGAAATCTACTTTCAGAAATAAAAAGGACTTTTCTGTGATAGCCTCCTTAGCATCTGAAATATTATCAGGGATGTAATTGCATTCTCAAAACAGGTGACCTATAGTTTCATCCTTTTTCCCACAAAAAATGCATCTTGATCCTTCCTACATATTAATTCGATATAAGTAAAACTTGTGCCCAGTATACTATTAAAGTAAAACTGGAAAAACTACTATTTTCTCCCTCCCTTATAGACTTAAATGGGATTAGGTAATTTTTTCTGTGGATGCGCCTCAGTTAAATCATAAACAGATTGTCACTTTGTATTGTTTCTTGGAGCACTTATTTAACCTTCATTATATACTGTATATAAGTAAATACACAAAGCAGCGGAACAGACTGTTTATTGAGAAACCTCTGTCAAACCTCTATTAAACGTGGAAATAAATATTCAGGCCAATACTCCAACCCTCCCAAATCATTTTCGACAGTCTCAACTTTTTTGGCAGAAACCACACAGCTCTAAATCAAATTCAGTCATCCCGGAATTGCTAAGAGCTAAAGACCGTCATTTACCACTTACATTTCACACAGAGAAAGGGATTTTAAGTAACTAACCCGAAAGATTATACCATACTAAGTGTATAATAAACGACTCCGTAAAGTCATGCGTTATAAGCGGATATGAAGGTTATTTTTATCGAAATTTTATCCTGAACAAGGAATGGTGACAACGAAGCAACATCCCCCGTCTGAATGAAACCGTTCCGAAGTTACGGTACTCTAGCCTGTTTGCTATTGATAACATTGTTTTCTATTAAATTGAATTTGTTATGTTTTTAATGATAATAGTAATTATTTTTTGCTATGAGAGCATTCCAGACCTTTCCCTTTTCATAATTTAGATATCACTTGATCTCATATTGGACCTAGGCTTTTCCCGTGGTGCTAAGTAGTTACACTGCATGATGTTCAGTTTTATTAAAGCAATTCTTTTCTGATTGGTGTAGATACCCCTCAAAACTCTTTGTACGTGAATCTTGCGTGATTGTCCTTGATGCCTTACCTATTCATTTGTATACAGACACCTTTACTGAACTTTGAACAAAATAAAAGATATAAATCATAAACTACTTACAACTGATTTTATGCCAGGCTTATTTAGTCGTTTAACCTTTTGGGTGCAATGACATCCATACGGGGAGTACCTTCAACCGAAAAGAACATGTATACACTATTAGAAACATGTTTGTACCTGACTTTTCATAAAATCTTTTTTTTTTTTGTAGTGAAAACGCTGTGCTTACATTTCTATTGGTAAAAACTGTGGACCTGCTCACAGTCGTTTGGCTTAGATAGGAAAAGCTTGCCGGTATTTACTTTTATGCAAATAAAAGCTTAAATTCCCTTATAAACCCTTTCACAGACGGAGCTTTCCCAGAATAAAGTACTTTGCATGAAAACTGAGAAACTTATAGATACTTAAAATCTAACAAAATTGCTTTGCTGTATTAGCCTTCTAAGCGTTTAAAGTAATATCAACAATATATTTGCATTCCCCAAACAGGTGATCTATAGTTTCATCCTTCTTCCCACAGGAAGTGCATCTTGGTTTTTCCTGCAATTGGACATAAGTAAAACTTTGTGCCCAGTATCCTATTAATAAAGTAAAATACTTTATTTTATTGGAAATACTGCTATTTTCTTCTCCCTTATAGGGACCCCGTAAACGTTCTGCAAATGTTCCTCAGTTAATTAAATCAAAAACAATTTTTTACTTTGTATTGCTCCTGGAGGTAGGAAAATGCACTTCATTAAATGCTGTAAATCAGGGGCGTAGATATCTTTCCATCTTCAGGGAGAGGGGATGGGGTGAATTATCGCAAACCAAGAAACTGTACACCATATCAGGTGGATCGACCAGACTGGTTGATAAGCCTTCGACTGGGAGCCAAACTCGGAGGAGTGAGCACGAGCCCAGAGATAGCTTCTCTGTGGACGGTAAACCTTTCCATGAATGGAAATTCTCGTCCTCTATTCAGGTCTAGCTCGCAGGGTAAAGATGGGGTGCAACTTTTCTCCCGATTGATCACTGATGGAACCTGTTAGAGGCCCTCAACTCCCTTCCAGACCAAAACCTCCCAAGCTTCCTCAAAAGATGCTGACTTTGTACATCTGCCGATCCGGGACATCAGCGGTCCACTCTTATTCAACTCAATAAAAGAGGGCCCAAGCTTTAAATTTACATTACGAAATTGTTCAGTTCCACTACTGACATCTGAAACGTCTCAAAAATTCCTTTTTTCCGGGGTGCTCTGCGCGCACTCACCACGGGTATATAAGAACTCTATACACATTGCATGAAAAGGGCTATAGGAAACCGGTGTAAGCTTGTGCACTAGTCCTAACGTCTTCAGGGGCCATCATTATTCAACTGAAGTGAAACGGACCTAACTCCGGGCGCACACATCGCACATACATGTTCTCTAATTAGCCTTCTACCAATACGACAGCTTCAGTGAAATTCTTGTTCCAAAGCTCAATGCAACGCCAATCAACATTCATCCTACCCGCCCACAACCCCATGTGTACATACAAATGTGCGACCTCTAGTTCGAGTATTATATCACAAAATAGTCAACCTGTGATTTTTGTGGTCATTTTTTGCACATTTAATATGATTTGAAGGTATTCAAATGCTTTATTCTAATGTTCACACTTATGAAATTATTCCAAGACTCCTGAGGTGTCGCTCTCTAGGCCAAGCACAGCAATGCCCTTGGACCCTGCTTGGAGTCCAGCGGCGATCCCCTGAATCCCAACCCTCAGGAGAGCGGTGTATTCTGCATCGTTGTTCGGTCAATTTACTTTTCCCATTACTTCATCTTAGAAGAGGGTAGACCCCTTGGGTTGTCCTCGCCCCCTCAGCCACAAGGCTAGTTACCCCACTGTCCCATTTTGATACGTAGATGTATGCAAGTTGAGGTTACTAGTTATTTTTGAGTTGTAACTAGTTACTTGGCAATCAAAAGTAACTGTAACTAGTTACCACTTACAATTTTAGAGAAATAACTGCTATTCCGAGGCAGTTTCTCTCGATTTCGGTAATCCACTTAAAGGCCGTTTCCACAACTATTTTCAAGCTTGATGTCATTGAATAGCAGGTATATTGCAAAGCACAAGAAAGGTGCGTATTATTTCGTTACCCTTTTGGGAAAAGAGCTGGGTCCCCTCTACTTAAAAAAGTGGTGGAAACATGTGTCCCCATCCCCCTTCTGAAGCACATTAGCTACAATAATTTTGCTTCATGCATATCCTAAGGTAAATACACGATGTCTTAAAAGAGACGGGTATTGGCTAACATTATTGAACCTCAGTTTTTATTGGTTGGACCAAATTTATTTTCACCCCATAGACATTGAAGAAATGCTCACAAACCGAAAAGTAGACTCAGGAGTTTCGCCAAAGAAAGACTGAGTAAATACTAAAGTTTGTGGATTAACTTTTAAATGCATCCTCTCCATAGCTCTGCAAGGTTAAGGAGTTTATGTGTCAAGAAGATCTTGCTGGACCTCTAAGAGGCATGTGCTTAGGGGAAAGCATTTTCCAAGGGGAAGGGAGGTGTGTAACCTGAAGTTTTACCTAACTGGCAAACATTATGTCATTAATTAATTTGGCTATGAAAAATACTACCATATTTTCCCTGACTGAAATCGACGTTATCTTGACCGGAGGAGGGGGCTACCGTCCCCAGACACCCATCTTGTACGACTATGCAAGGGAACATTGAATATGATGTTTGAGTGGGATTCAGTCTAATAAAAGAATGTGAATGTTTAACGTGAACATGTCAAGTTCATGAATTGTCATGTTTGATTCGATATTGATACATAACCATTGCCCACATTGTATCAACGCAGATGTGACCTCAACTGAAAATCTTAGCACATTCAACAACAAGATGGGGCCCAAATTGGGCCTATGATGGTTATCTCACACTCACATTAACTGTTGTTGTGGAAGTTAGAACAAACTATTTATCCTTGTAAATGGGATATGGAGCAATATTGCGCCATTCTGTACAACCAGAACCAGCACAAAGCTTGTCAGTAAATAAGCCTATTTTGTTTTTCGCATCCATGAAAACTTTTACATATAAGGGTTTAGAAGGACAAAGGAGTATGGCCATGCATGTTCTTCAGCTACTTGCTACATGCAATATTCTAATCCATGATTGGTTTTAACTCTGATAAATACACTGGCAGGCAGTATATACTCACAGGTCTATCATGTATGTACTAGGACATGTGTTTCCATTTTATGCCGTAAATCGGTAGAATTTCTCAACTTTGTATGAAATAAAATCCTCCGAAAAGGAATGCTACTGGTATGCTTTAAACTTGTGGTTATCACATCTATCTTAGAAGAAAGACCCATTATTTCTCTTATTTTGGATTAACTCGGTCATCTGAGACCCATCTTTTGGACAAATGGTAGTAATGTATGTTATTACTAACCTAAAGGGGAAAAGGTATCGAGTACTTCATTGTCTGTAAAAATATTTGCATAGTGTGATCCTTCACACAGGAAGAAAACGGCAGTTCTTCAGATTGACAAAATGTTTTACTGAAATTCTATATAGAGACGTGCGGTATACAAAAGTCCAAAACTTGGACCTTTACTTGAGTGACCTGCCTTCCCTAAGAGCAGAACAGGTAAACCGTCGCCACCTGGTCGCCGTTGTGGATAACATACTATGTGTAGCCATTTAGGTCCCCCTAAGATATCCAAGATTTCTTCCGTCGAGAGGAGGGCACCCATTCGACGACTACGAGTTTCTTATTAGCTGCCCTATCTGGCGCTACGCATTATATTCCTTTGTAAAATATCTTCCTGCCTATCAGTTTTTTAAACACTAACAATCAGCATATTTTAAATTGGAATAGAATGTTGTGTTTGAGCTGGTTCGGGACCGAGTTGGAAGAGGCCGAGATGGTTGGGACCGAGATGGCCTGTTTTACAAAGACCTTCGTATGTACAAAGGGACATGCATACGTACATAAATAAGTGTTAGCGAGGATACAAAAATACATAGGCCTATATTCAAACATGCACACATACCAAGTATATACCCACTGAGGCAGGAATAAATTTTTATTTGACGCATACACACATGTATGTGAATTTCAAATATGGGGCCATTCTACGTACCTATAGACGTTATTACTGAGTCGTCATTAAATTTTAATTTCATAAACAGTGAGGTATAGTCACTACATTTCGAAATTTCATTATGGGTTGTGATAACATCATCAGTCATTCTTTTATTACCTTATTGTTTGTTGCTACATTACCGGTAAATGACTGCAGTATTGATTGAAGCAGTGGATTCCTCTACTTAAATTTAAATGGAATCAACTTACCCCAGTAGTCCATGATATGTAAGAAATAATTCAACATTTGAGAACTCTACATCCAATTCTACGGTAGCAATGATCAATGGTCAATAGCCGATGTTAACGTTTTCCGCATAAATGATGATGGAAGTGTGAAACGTTTACGTTGCACAGACTGCTTTATGATCCCTCTTTTAATAAAGGTCAACATCAGACACCATCCCGATTACTAACTCAAATAACGGTTAGTCTGTTCGGACCAATATAGCACCCAGTGTACACAAACTTCCATCAGCTGCCAGATGTGTTTGCTTTGTGCGGTCAAGCTATCAACTTGTGCAGATTTAATTTTTTGAAATGACCAGGGTGCTTTTCTTTCAGAGTCACAGGGCAGATTCCTTTTTGCCTCCTCAGGAAAAGGTTTAGAGTTTGTAACGTGATAATAGAAACGCCGCCTCAGGATGTTGCCATGTCAAGAGAAATTTTAACCCATATGCATTTCAGGGTAGTTCTGGTTGGCACTCTCGTATCAAAAGGACACTACAAAAAATCTTGCCAGTAGTAATACTGTTCAGTATCTTGGCTATTGTTTCCTCCTTGATTAAAATAGCACCAGTTAAACCTGATATTATTCTATGTAGGGGGAAACTTGTAACTAATAAAGGGAAACAGCAAGACAGTGCACTGTCTCTAAGTAACAAAACAGACCTTTTGAGACGGCCAAAAACTCTGGTCATTGCGAGCAGTAAAATGAATCAACGATGAGTGAAATTTAAACAGCTAAACACAAGTAAACTAAATAATCCCAGCATTCTGCATTCTGAGTTATACCCGCAATATTGGGTAGTCTTGCAAGTTAGACGACTAACTAGATTCTATTCCGAAACTTCCACGTAATGCTACTTTCTATGTAGTACAGTTCCTTTTGCAATTTTGTTGGTAGTCTTGGAGGACTTGACAAAATTTTGATGTTTGGAATTCTTTGCTGAGCCAGGATATCAACTTTCGCAGAGTTCATCGTGGCTGCCATTCTGCTTTTTCTCAAAACGGCCGAGGCGCAGCAGACTTTTACCACAACCTCTGAGTACAAACATTTGCTACAATTTCAAAAGCTTTTACTGTGTTTTTAAAAGACCTTTATAAGGTGGTGTCATGATCAGTAACGTACATTTGACCCAAAAGCCCCTATCGGACAGCCAAATAGGATTTTCAAAGCGATCGTAAATTTATGTTTTAATTCAATTTTTAGCCTTGAAATGACATTGAAACCTAACGTTGGTGACTAAACGTATATTTTCAGGGACCATGAATAATAAATTGACAAGATCAATAAGGTTGGTACTGAGCCCAAAGCCTCTATTGGTCAATAAACTTGGATTTTTGACATTGTCTGAAGTGTAAACGTTGAATTTAGTGCAATGTTAGTTAACAACTGACACAGTAATGTGATTTTTAAGACATAACCTACACTTTCAAGGGTCCAGAATATAGTGTGACAGGATAAATAAGTTGGGTCAAATTTAGTGGCCATCTTGGACTTTTACAAAGGCCTTTGTAAAAGATATCAGTTGTATCAATTTTCAGCTTTTAAGTGACAAGGATGTGTTACGTATACATCTACATTTCCAAGGTTCTGTATAGAACGTACACAAGATTGAACCCCGAAGACCTATTGAGTAGTCATCTTCAATTTTCAGAACTGAAAGTATAGAAACGTTATTTAACGTTTGATAATATAAATTTAAATTTCAAAATTTATATTTGATCGCGGAGAATACAAGAACATTTTCAAGTGCCCTGAATATACTGCAGTGGTGGGGTAAGGTCAAGAACATGTACCTGGCCCAAATACTTCCGATTCGGGGTCATCCTGGTTTTTCAAAATAGCCATGTTAGACCTATGTTTGTTCGGTCCATTTTGAACATTTAATTATCAAGGAAGTTTTATTTTGGATTTTAGACGTACCTTTCCATTCCATTGTGTTGCAGTGGTATCAAATTTTATAACTTCCGCCTGACCAATAGTTCCAGTTGTATCACCACCTTTATTTGTACGTAGCTGCAGCTAACCCATTATCACAGTTTCATTGGTTACATGTTAACAGCATGTGGCGAACTTCCAAGCACTTAATCCTCCGTTTTAAGTATCCAGAATACATGGCGAATGCATGGTTTTTTATAATCAATATACCAGAGCTTACAAAGTCCCTGTATAGCAGCCGTTAACCAGTTTGTAAAACCACAGCAAATATACCAGGTTTTAAAGAAGTTATGTATAATTCTGAATGCTCAATTTACATTTTCAAGGATTCAGGAACATCAGGAACTATCCATTTTCTAAGGGCAGCACTGGGGTTTGTTCATATCGGTGACTCTAAGTAGCATACTACCTTCATAAATTTAGATAACTTACCCTACAAATTGAAGGGTAAAGAACCAAGAGACCCAATTTAAATTTGATTGACTGAACAAATCAGAATGTAAAATACTCTTCCTTTTTGTTTCTTTTTTATTTTCATTCAGCATTGTAAACAAATTTTGGATTAATTGTAAGAAATTAAGTATTTATATATATATATATATATATATATGTTGCCTTCAGGGGCTCATAGTAATTTATTGAACTTTATTAGTGATCGTGGTTGTGGAATTACAGTGGTTTTGACGATAGGTTGTTCTTTAACCTGGTAGCCCTTCCACATTATCATCCTGGAAATAATCAGCCTAGTGGGAAGTTTTCAGCCCTATAGCCCTGCAACCCAGAGGTACCTACAGCCAATTTATATTGAAATCCATTGTTCCTACAGCTAATTCGTTGCCAGCCCATTTCTCAAATGGTCAACGGAATTTCCGAATTGTATAACAAATGAGTTGCACGACTAATGGGCTTTTATTTCTTTTTTCAACTGTAGGACTAATTGGCCGTACGAATATATTGCAGATCCCCCCTGACCATTTTAATCATCACATTTGGAGCTGGGTAGTTCTAGTTGGGTTCAATTGAACATCTGTGTCGCTGAAGAAGCTGCAGGAGCCTTCGAAACTAAAGAAAGACGTTGAGCAATAATGGTGGAGCCTCACATGGTTCTGTCAGTGAAAAAACCCAAATTTTGCCGTTTCTATAGACGAGTTTGTATGCTGGTACACATAACAAAAACGTGCTTTTTACGCAAGTACCCTGATACGCTTTTTCATGTCTAAATAAAATTTTAAGCAAACATATCCCTGTTTCTTGACGAAGCATTTTTTCAATTCTTGATTCAGTTTGAACTATATGGGACTGTATAAAGCTAGCATTCCACACAGGTACAGGACGGTATAGCGCTGTACAGTATTATCCTGTACAGTACTTCAACTGTTGCACATTCCCTTTCATATCGTAGTCTTATACCATTGGGATTTTTGCTCTAGTAATGTATACAGTATGTACTTAACAAAGACATAACAATGATTCTGTTGTTTCATATTTGCAGTGGATAGTAGCCTTCTGTGTATCTGTTACATTTCCCCAATTTGTTACCCCTCCCCCATTTAATCTTGATCTATCCCCAACCACCCCACTCATTGCCTAGAATGGTGATGCGAAGACTGTAACATTCGTTGCAGCTTCAGCACATCCTGTTTATATAGTTTACATAGTTTCTCCCGTACCAAAGTCAATTCATTCTACATGAGGCACATCGACTGACTGATGAATCCACTGACTGTCCATACCACCGATACCAAAGGTGGTGTGTCTATTTAATTCATTCAAAGTTGCCAGGTCAATCTCTGTAGTTTAATTTCATTAACCTTAACCCTCTTATGGCCTGCCCTGACACGACAATTGATGTGTGAAAGGCTGTAGAATGATTTCAATGTCACCCTCTAGTGTCAGCTGCCCTACAGCTTTGCAACTGAATACTTCAATCATTCAATCAGTCAGTCAATTAATCAATGAATCAATCAGAGACATTCACACAGGGCCGAAATCAACATCAGTTGTGCACCGGGCACTTAGTAAACAGTTAAATAGATAAATTTTCTTGTGCTAAATTTCATTCACAGTGTCCTGAAAGTGTCAACAGTCTGAGCATTTTTGGTGTAAATTGGAAAGACGTTCCAATCTTAACGCCCATAAACAAGACAAAGATCGATCCACAAAGTAACACAGCTTTAACAGGGAGGTATTAGGAAGGAGATCCAACAATAATTCCGACAATAATCTTGCCTTTCTCTTCAAACTTCTTATCCCAATACCCAGATCAACTACGATCAATGATGCTCTCTCAAAATGACAATGGGAAGACAAACGTTGAACTCGTTAACTTTTTGTTGCAAGCCGTCATGCAAAAATGTAAAATTTTAACCCCTTGTCGTTATTCGTCACACTAAATATCATTTCATTTAAAGCCAGCTAAGAATTTCTCTACATTTTACATTTAGAATATGTTTCTTAATGATGGGAAAACTTGCTAAACGCTGAGAGAAACGTATAGGCTTGAACAATGTTTCCAGCAGATGACGTATTAAAATCTTGGGGGCACAATTGAAGTACATTATTTAAACGTTTGTTGCCAGTCGTTTTACTGAAAATCCTGATTCAAGTTTTGTAATCGGCGGAAAAAAAACCTGATTTCAAAGTATTTATAAACAATAACCTTTGTCTGGGGATTATTTGGAAAAGAAAGGAGGAGACCATTATTAAAATGGTTTAGTCAATATATTCTTAACAATACGATCAAAGAGAGCTGTCAATTGCATATTGTATGACAGTTTTGGTCGTTGCATCTCCTTCCTAACACCTCCCTGGTTTTAGGAACAATTTAATAGATACAACTAAGAAGTAGATTATCTGAGTTTTCTACGGGTAAGTTGTTGCTAAAGTAAGTCCGAAATATACCTGGGCGATTACTTATACGATTTCTTGCTCTGTCTTCAGATTCTTTACAGGATCTCATAGTTTTGCAACTGATGGTGCCTTAGTTTTGCAGTTGATGGGGTCTGAGTTTTCTGGTAGGGTGTTAATTTTGCAGTTGATGGGGTCTAAGTTTTGGAGTAAGGTCTAGGTTTGCAGATGGTTGGTTATCAGTTTTGCAGTAAGTTCGAAGTTTCGCAGCTTTAGGAGTCTTAGTTTTGCGGTGGGATCTTAGTTTTGCAGTAGGTGGGGTCATAGGTTTGCAGTAGGTGGGGTCTTAGGTTTGCAACAGGTCTTACATCTTAAGTCGTTTCAGGTCTTAGTCGTGTAGACTCCCTCCGAAATCCGATTTTTCAAATGACCAATGGTAGGTCTTTTCACGAGAGTTATTCTTCATCCAACATATAAAACGACTGACTGAAAAAAATGTGTTCTTGTTGGAGGTCTAAAGTCATCTGAGTTCACCACAATTTAGGACACCTCACATAAGAAGCTGTATCAAGCTTACACCTTTCACGTAGGTCAAGACTGGCTGCGCATTACACCTCGCCTGATTCAACGAACCCACCCGACTCACTGCTTTTATTATCGGCAACGTTCCTGCTAGCATCATTCCCAGCCTTTACTACATTAATTAGCAGGCACTATCAACCTTAACTTATTGCTGCTGTTATTAATTTCTTAGCTATTAAAATTGCAGCATTACTTCCCACTGTCATTATTACATAGCTTACTCACCTATCATTGGCAGTGCTGTGTTGTTTATTGTTGCCCTACGTTTACACTTGACAGCCCCTAAGATACGCTTTCTACTGTATGGCTGCCCGTCGACCTACGTGTAGGTTCTGCATAAGGTAATGTTATAGACTGTATGCTAACTTAATATATCGATAGCTCTTTTCAGGACCCCCATGGTGAGTGAGGGACTGGACTGGTTCATGGCGTTTAACTAGCAAAGTAAGAACAGGTATGGCAAATTACTACCTTGTTTCCCTAAACTACTTCTTCTAGAACTAGATCCTAAGTGGAAATCGAACCACTGGGCAACCCCATTCCACCACAGCCCTCACCCATAGTTATTTAATTGTTTTTATGTTTGTAATACATTTATCACCAGCTTTATAGGTGAGTGAACGCACTGAGAAATCAAACACTTGTAAAAGGTAATGGAATTTAAGTCAAATGCCATATTCAGTTACAGTCTGTATTCTTCTGTGTGTGGATTAGAAAACGTGTGTTTGTAGTTAACTGCATGCACATTAGCCTTTCCAACTCATTTTTTCAAGTCGTGTACATGTTGCCGAAGACTTTCTATACAGTTAGTAGAACTTCTTTCAAAAGCGGCTTCATTATATAGATTTTATCCATTTCAGTGATGTAAATTACCTTTTTATAACTTTTCATACTTTCACTTTTTTATTCAATGGTTAGAGGGACGGTTTAGACACGAATTCATTTTTTAATTTATGCTAAGGATGTTCATGCATATTTTGGTGGAATTTTGTATTCGAGCCCTACATATCTTGTCAGTTCTCTGCATATTAACAAAAGAAAACTTTGACAAAAGTGCAACGCCCAACATGTGTTTATGGAATAAATCTATGGGATTTTAAAATTTTATTATAGAATTGACTGACAACTTTTAGAAATACAAAATAATAGGTATCTAAGTTTTGCTATCATATCATACCTACAGGATTCAAGATCACTCTTGGTAGAAAATTTGGTATATCGTTGAGCTCAAAATATAATGAACCATAGGAATGCAGTGGCACGTGCTTCAGAATGCTGAGATTACAATCCTCTTGAAACGTTAAAATTACACAAATTTTTTTGTTTTAAGGATATCGTTTTCAGGCGACTATTAACCAGCAAGGGCACATTGCCTTCTAGAAAAGAAATTGATGTAAAAGAATGTTTTAGGGCCTTTGGTAACTTTTTAACTTATTGGACCGTTATTGAGCCCCTAGGCAGTTAAAAAGAGAATTTCAGGTGCGATCGAGAGTGCAGACTGGTAGGGAAGACACTTCGGAGTTTACAAATGGAAGCTCCGAATGCTGACGAATATAGAGATGAGTCTGTTTTGCAGCTGTAGACACAGCCGTGTCACAAATACGTGAAAGATTTAAGACAAGCTGAAAACAATGGGTAAATATATAGAAACTTCTTTTTCATTTGAAAGCCAGACTCTCTTTTAATACATCCGTTAATTTTCTTTGACATGTTAATTAGGAACACAAGATATTGAGCTTTGATCAAAACATCCTTCAGCACCAAAAACTCTTTCATATCTGCATTTAAGTGATTTTGCATCACTGCCAACTTCCCCTTCTGTTGAGAAAGCGCATTTATTTTTAAAAATTGAATTTTTTACAGAAAAAAGGTATTATGTAACCCTTTTTGTAACAAAATGGAACTCTAGATGCAGACAGCACGCAGCAATTGATAGGGAAAAGAATTTGGAGTGAAAACTTTCGGTGCGTTGCTAGCAGAGTTTACTCAGTTCGATCTCCATATCTGATATCTGATGACCACTTGCATGCATAATTCCATTAAACGTTTCTTCTTTATCTTTGCTGAGCGGCACCTTAACACTTTTGTTCAGTTGCTAAAGCGTTATTTTAAAAGTCAGTTAATAGTGGAGCTGTCCTTAGGTCGTTTTGTGATAATGCGTTATGAAAAGGTTTCCCGACTTCCAAGTTGTTGTTTTCATTAAGACGCTTCAAGTTGGTGTAAAGAAAGAAATTATACTTAGAAAGCAAGGTGTAAACTTAACGCCTGTAGGGCTATCTTGTTTATTCTTACAACATCATTACACGTGGTTCCTCAAACACCATTCTCTGATGGTGTCCTTGAATTGGCAGATAGGAATAGCCATATACCTGCACAAATCACTGTGAAGAGTAACTCGAAAAAGGCTTGGTGAGAGAACTGACAAATGTCCATAATTTTTGTTTTAACTTATGGATTGAATGTATTAAAGGAGAATGAAATTCCATGAGGAGATGTAACAACCGTAAATGACATGATTAGCCACTAAGCTATGTTAAGGCAAGTTTCGGGCTGCCCACCAAAGTTTTAGACTCCTTGCATACGTCCGGAAGGACATCAAGAGTTTAAAATTTTAAAGGTCTGGGCAGGGTAAAGAGATGTTCCAAATGTGGCATTGTTTGTCTTTTAATTTAGTTTACAAATAAATTATGGGCGTTTAATGATTGTGACCATTCCCTCTTTTTAGGTATTTTGTGCTCCATTTGGTATTGTAGCCTTCTTAGATCTCTAACGTTGAACTGGGGCAAAATAAGAACCCAGTCAAGAGTTTTGTTTTCATAGCTGTAATCCTGCAGGTCTACTCTACAGTGCAAAGATATTTCATGGAAATACCCAACTCTCGTCGTCTTTGTCTGTTCCCTGGCTTTCCATGCGCTACACGAGCTCCTTGGGAGTTATGCCTCAGTTTGATGGCACGGCCAAACCACAAAAGTAGTATAGTCCAGATCGCCATCTCGGAGAAGTAGAAATACCATCCAGGAGCATTGCTTTTTTTCAAGAAAAGTTATTTAATCAATGGTCTTTTGTTGGCGCATCAAGTTGTGTTTTCTTAAAAACTAAACGCTGGTGCTGTTCTTCAAGTTTTCAGGTAAGAATAAAGTGACACGCCAACAAGATTTCAAGCTGAATATCTTTTTTCGCTTTTGCTGCGTTTCTGACAGCAAAATATAATTTCCTTTCTTTCGGATGTGCTTAGCACTATACAGTTATTTTTATGGGGAATGTGCAGTTATTTTTATGGAAATGTGCATTCCCATATTTTATTTTGCATAGCATTCGGTAGTTGCGTAAGACAAAACTGAAAGTGTTATGAGCCTAAAATTCTGCTTCGATATAGTGATGTGAAAAGTTTTTATTGTGCTTTTTCAAAGTTATTCTTAGGATCCATGTATTACATTACCCCGTGGCCTTAAAGGAGCATTTTTACAGGCATGTGTGCCCACGTCAAGAATTAGTTCCACATTTATCCACTTATGCAATGTGAAACCTCCCGTTGTGATGAGAGTTGAAAGTTCTTTCTCACTGCAGACCTTTTTCAAACCTAACCGAATGCCGTTGTTGCTCCATTGGCTAATGCGGCTCACTTACATTTACCTTAGTCCATTGGTTATTGTGTGATCAAACCAGGGAGTTCTAAATAGCAACTCCCTGTTCAAACACATGACAACCGCATTTCGTAATTTTGTACTTCCGTAAAAATGCAATATAGGGCACAAACAAATCAGACAAGGATTTTCTCTTAAAGAGAAGTTCAAACTCATGTAAAAGAAACAAATCACACATTATGGAATATACAACCAACCAGATATGCTGATAAGCAGTTTTAACAGTTTTGCTTACAAATGAACCTTTCGCTCACATGTCCAAGATTAAAAATTCGTTTATGCTTTTACTGAGAGACTAACTCTTTATGCCTGTGAATGATTAACGTATTGATATGATATTCAAGTCGTAAAGACGTTTGTATCAATAACGTGTACTTCTTTGACCTGTGCTCTATTGAAATGGCAATACACTTTGGGGGCTTGCATTAGCTTTCATAGTTGATGTATGTGTATGTTATGACAAGTACTTTTCAACTACCTCTAAACACTATTATCCAGCTATTATTTTTCTTACGAAATTTGGTTTTAGGGCAGTCTTAAAGCAACAAGATAAAATTTTGGAGAAGCCTTTCTAGTAACCTTCTCTCTAAAGTTTTCGAAAACTCCTTTAATGGCAAAATTCTTAGTTCTTTTTTCCATGAACATCATGTTGTTTATACGTTAAGAAAACCTTTTTGACAGAATTTGCAAAGTTGTATTAATTTCAAAACAGTTTACCTTTAATGTATCATTAAGAAAGCTGAAATTTGTTACAGAATGACTTACTTATTAGGGGATATGTACACTCTAGAATGCCGTTTTGTTTTTCATTTGTCTTTGCTTGTTTTGTGTGTGTATGTTTGTTTTTGCATTATTCCAGTGGAGAAGCTAAATGGGGAAGGGAGTTTTATTCTTAAGGGTAATTATATGCAGCACTTGTTGTATTCATTACTGCACATGTCTCTTCATTTTACTGGTTCTCTATGTGTCCGCAGAATTTAGAAGATCATAACGATAAGTAAATGCTGCAATTACTGCTGTAAATTGTTGATAGCTGCACTTTGAGAAATGAAACGAAAGACCCCTTTAATGCGTTTATACCTATTTCAACATGCTTTGAGGTAAATGGAAGGAACTTACCCGTTTTGCACACAATTGTGGGTTTGGATTTTGAGGTCACTTTCCTATCACAATGTTTAATCACGAACTTTGTTTAAAATCGTCAGTTATCAGATGTTCTGCAAAGCATCGAAGCACTTTTGTAATGCTATGTATTGGCTTTACAGCATTAACGAGGAGGAATGATAAAGGTTCTTGCTATGAAGGTTCAATCCCATACCTGGTATCCCAGGTATTGATCAAAGCAACATTAGTTACTTTGACACCAAGAGAATCACATAGTTGCACATTGACTCATCGCAGTGACCCAGCGTTCTCATCAGGCAGTGAGATGGCGCGAATTCCCCACTTGTCCAACAATCCCCCAAGTTTTAAAAGCATCCGCACCTGCTGGGAAAATTGATGAGAAGTTCACCTTTGTGTTGCAACTTATCGAGATCCCCCACTTTTAAACCAAAATTCCTTGGAAAATATTTTTGAGGGGGGAGATACCCTCATATTCTGAGACCTAGTGCGAGCACTGCACCGCACTGAAGAGTGAATTAAAATTTATATCCTCGGGTACATAATTTATACCCTCTAGAGTTATCTTGGGCTCTTTTCGTGGTAAAGGAATATATTTAAATATTTTTAAAATAAAAATATATCTAGCAATGGTGATTTGGGGCTACTTTCTGTCTTTGGTAATCCTAACAGAGAGATTAAAAAATGCAAAGTTAAGAGTTAAGGTAGTCAACAGTGTCTTTAAAGCATTAACGTCAAATTCTGTAGTACGCTGTAAATTATTGTTGTTGATATTTTTAAGTGAAATTGCAACAGAACACAATCAGGTGATAAATGATGGTCAGGACATAGCCATTCATTCTCAGTTTCGCCTATGGGAAGTTGCACTTACCAATTTTACTTAATACTATAGTTGTATAAAGTCAGTGTGTTGTACCGCTTTTGAATATAATAGGCACTGAAAATTAAGATAGAATGTTATAAATTTGCAGATCTTTAAGTAAACTTAATCACGTTGTGAAGAAATAAGAAATTCTTACATCTTTTCAAAGTGAAAAGCTATGTATAGTAAGAACTTTTAGAGTCAGATTTTATTGCTCGCATTGTTAGATGTTTTGCAATGCACAACTTGTGCTGAGGTCCTGATGTCACACAATAAAACTTGTCCATTTGTATGTCTATGCTCAAAAGGTTTGTTGAACGAAAACAAACATCATACGAAGTGCAAAGTCTGATCATGTATCTCTTTTGATTTCCTTTAATTGCTCCTAAACCATGAACTCGTGATCACGATAAGCAGTAAGGTTTAGTGGACTTTGTTGCTCCATCAAATACTTTCGAGAGTTAAGAGCATTGAGCTTGCTATTTTTGTTCAATTGTTTTGTATTTTATTTTACTATTTCGAGGTTTAGCTCAAACAAGCATTCATAAAACTAAGATGCAGAATTGTTAAATCTTTGATACGAAAAATGCATAAAAAGTGAACTGGTGGAAACAGCAAACCCATTCCTGTGCCTTCATCTTCAGATGTCGAGTTCAGTTGGTGCACCTGAAATTTCGAGACTCACCATAAGTCAAGGTATGTTTCTTATGTGCTTGTGAATATTATCACTGTTAGCCTGCATCTCTAATATTGTTCGTTAGCCTTGCAAACTTTCGGCAAAAACAAAGCACAAACTATGTCATTGTTAACTAAACCATGCTGTCTCCATCTTAATTTCTAGCACTGATTGACAGTGAACGTGTGGTAATACGATATTCAAACCCTTTACCTTGATTTTAGTATTTCTTACTTGTTTACAAATCCTATCTTCCTTCTGCGATATTTCCTTTTCATGTAAAACATGACTTCATGTGCACTCATCTCTTTCCAAATCATATCATTCAATAGTCAACTTCAACACCGTCATAGGTTTTTGTCTGCATCGGAGTAACTCTTGGGGGCAGAATGGACTTCATTTTGAACAGATTTTACTTCGTTCATATTTTTTTTTTTTTTTTTTGGCTGATAGGGTGGTGATCATAAGGTACTCATATGAGCTTCTATTTTGCAAAGATTTTTTAATATTTCGTGTTTTTCATTTTGTGTTCTTGTTCTTCTTTCCGACAAAAGTGGGCCCAGTTCAGAAAACAAAAGCAGGTAGGCATTTTCCCCTTCTAAGCATCAACATCTATTTGGTCTTTATATGACTAGCCATTGTACTACCTAAAGTTCTGTTAATTCATCATCTACTTATATCGTTCATGTCGTTGAATTAATACATGGAGCTTAACAATGTACCTGTTGCTTTTACATACAATCTCTGCTCGCATGCTTTTTACTTTTGGATAAAATATCACTTGCACATGGACTTTTCGTGTAAGTAGCCGCATAAACTGTGCATTTGTTTCTTCGACTATTTTTTTACTTGACAAAATTCAAAGCATTCATATGGTATCGCTCTGCCGCTATGTTACTATGCCATTTTGATTTTGTATGTAAACTACACTTAAAATACGACTTTAGATTCAAACGAAGAGTTAAGCTATGCAGACTGAAATTTGAGATTGCTTTCTGTTACGTCACTCTACAATATTCTGGATAACTTAGCGTGTCATGGTGATGGTTTGCCCGCTTATTCTTCTTTCAGAAATTAGAGTTATATATAAAATATAATATATAAATATATATATATATATATATATATGTGTGTGTGTGTGTGTGTGTGTGTTTGTGGAACAAACTGTGCACAATCTCACCCAGGGGATTAAAGCTTTCATCGATTTCTCTTTCTATCGAACTGCTACTTTAGCTTTGGGGGCTTTTCATGGTCCACTGCTTTCTTGCACGTCGTTTGTTTGCAGCCTTCTTTGTGCATTTGAGTGTTCACTTACTTCATTTTTCTCATTTGGTGGCTGTTACTTGATAAAGGCACTGTTGTGCCGAAAATTTGTACGAATATTCCTGATTCGGAAATATATATTTTTAGTTTTTGAATATATGTTTCAATGAAGGCTTATTTCAACAATGTTTCGGGTGATGCTCCTTTTTGGACTAACTGCTATATATATATATATATATATATATATATATATATGGGTGTATGTGTTTATGTATGTCATGCATGTATGTGTGTTTGTAAGTATGTATTTATGTGTGTATATAAGTGCGTGAGTGCATGGACGGATGGATGGATGTGAATGACTGTGTGCGTATATGTATGTAAGTATACATATGTTAGTATGTATGTAGTATGTTAGTATAGATATGTATGTTAATGTAGATATATACATATATATATATATACATATATATAAATATATATATACATTTATATATATATATATATATATACAGTAGGAAGAGAGAGACCTGGCTACTTTGTAGTCCCACATTTGGTAGTTAGTGAAGGGATCCTTCCAAGTCAAGGCATATCTTGTGCAAAACAGGAAAATGATGCACCATACCGAAAGCGCAAAAATTCGGGAATACTTAAAACAGGGAGTTAGTATTCGTAAGGAGGTTGAGTTGAAAGGTTAATTTATGCTATTACTCTGAGAATCACTAAATCCCGAGGAGAATATCAACCATAAGCTACTTATGAGACCGGTGGGGATTACTTTCTTTTATTCGTTTGTTCAAAATGTCAAAAATCTATCAACACCGTTCACTTATTGTAACCCTACCATAGTTGGCTTATTCAGATCAATGTTTTGATAAGCAGGTTGACGCCACCCCTTATTTAAGGGCAGGTGCTACAAAACTCAAAATGAATGTTTAATTGAAATAAATCAATGAATCTGCTTCTAATCAATCAACCTCATACAAATGAGCTGCAAAGGAAGAAGTCTAAATATTGTCACAATGATCCGAGAACTTTCTGAAGTTTCCTAAAATAAACGGGTGTAAATTTATTTCCTCATTTTTTAGTTTTTATTTCCTAACGACTGGCAATGGTATAATATTAGTGTCAAACCCCCTGGGAGGTGGTAATAGCATCCCCCTGTACTGTAGATGTAGTGTACATACATACCTTTTGTATGAACTACCTAATCTAGTGTAAGTCTTAAAGAAAAGCGATGGAAGTTACAAGAGACAGATCACTGTTTGACCTAAGGGTGCTAACCTCACTTCAAGGCGATGTATCACCTTTCAAATAGCAACCTACACGGATGTACAACGGGAATAAAATTTATATGGCAAACAGCCATCTGTTTTACGGAAACGACTGCCCCAAGTCGTTTTTCACAAGCTGCCTTTCGACAAAAACAAGAGAAGAACTCGGCAATTGACCATGTAATCCGTGGCCTTCACATAAACCTGTTTGCGTATATCTGTCTTGGCATGTCACTTGGCAAGGAGTAGGAGTGGGTAGGGTTTTCACTATCTTCTAATAATCCTCATTAATAGATGAAAGGGAAAGTCTGCGCGGGTGACTAAAGCTAGCCGACAATTTTGGTGTGCGATTGAAGAATTTGCTTTCCTAAGTTCGAACCTTCATGTAATCTTTAAAGGCGACCGACTGTTCAGCTTACTGGCAAAATTAAAAAGCAAACTGCTATTCAAACTATTGACTAGATTAGACTAACGTCACTCATCTATGTTAAAACGATGATTACAAGGAATATATAATGAACTTGCTCCCCAAGGAACTACCCCATCTCGCCCCTAAGACTATCCAATCAGGCCCCGCCAGAAAAGCAGCATGTTTCTTCCCATTTATCCCTCGAGTGAAAAATAAGAAATAAATGTATAAAGCAGGTTTTCCAGCGGATCTCGTAGTGCAGGGGTGTGCAACCTATTCGAACACCGGGCAAAATCATGTTGCTGTGACCATCTGGCCGCAGTGGAACAGAGATGTGTATACGAGGGTGCGTCTCACCCTCACCACTCCCCCCACCCCTTCCCCACCCCTTTCCCATCCCTCCCCCACCCCTTCCCCGTTAGTGACCAATGTGCCCATCTAGGCACACCCACATGCACTCGAATAATATTGTAGTATGGGCCTACTAATTGTAGGCGAAACTTGTCCCGTGTATAGCATCTCTATTTTGTCGACAAAAATATGTTTACTTAATTCAGATTTAGAAATTAAGTGAAATCTTTAGTTTATCAAATAATGAAATGGTCGAGAATATCCACCATACATCAAAGAAAGTGATCGTTTCTTTGTTTTTATGATTTCCTGTACTTACGTCAAGTTTAAGTTGTGGTCAAATAACAAGACGTACAAGGGCCAAAAATTAGGCAAATCGAAATTGGTTCGCGGGCCGCACAGAAGAAAGTCGCAAGCCGCAGGTGCACACCCCTGCCTTTAAAGATTTTGATCCAATTATCACTAGTTTTAACTTTAATGGTACCATTATCCGTTTATCTAGTACGGTTAAGTTCTTTGGTATTTACATTAACAAGAACTTATCTTGGAGAAACAACATCCTTTATGTTTGTAACAAGGTCTAATGTGCCAGTAGTATATTATATGGTCTTTATGGCCTCTTTCCGAAAAATAGTCTTATCACACTTTATAATATATTAATTTTCCCATACGTAAATTATTAAAGTGTGGGGTGGTACTAACCCAAGGCTGTTGTCACTTCACATGCTTGAGAAAAGTGCTATTCGTATAAAGGATGCAAACTATCACACTAACGAATTCCTTACAGAAATAAAGACTTTATCAATCTGTGATGTAAATCGTTTTAAGATCAGTATATTTACATATAATTGGATCTGTGGTAACCTTACATTTATCTTTAACAATCTACTAACTTTGTCTTGCAACAGGGGCGGCCCCAAGGTATTTCGATGGAGGGGGGCAAAGCATGAAATGAGTGATCGCCGTCCAGGGGAGGGGTCTAAGGGAAGGGGGTGCCCCTCCCCATTGGGAATTTTTTTGTTAATTTAAGGTTGCTTAGATGCAAAATGATTGATGTCTTTGGTACATATTTTGAACTGATCATATATGACTGGAAAGTTTATGATTTAGTAATTTTAACTTTTGTTTTGGAAAAGATGCTTTTCTGGAGAGGGGCGTCCTCTCCCCTTTAAGAAATTTTTTATTGATTTAAATTGCTTAGATACAAAATGGTGATATCTTTGGTATATTTTTTGAACTGATCATATTTGGAAGAAAGTGTTCATAATTTATTGAATTTTAATTTTTGCTTAGGGGAAAGATGCTTTTCTGGAAGGGGACTAAGGGGATGGGTGTCCCCTCCCCTTTGAGAAATTTTCATTAATTAAAGATTGCTTAGATGCAAGATGGTGATGTCTTAGAAATTTTCTTGAGCTGATCATATTAGGCTGAAAAGTGTTAATAATTTATTGAGTTTTAAGTTTCGGTTCAGTGAAAGAGGACAGTAGCCTTTGTTGTCTAAGAGAAGGGTATGTAGTCAACAAACCTCCTGAAGTCCACCCCTCCCCTTGTGTATGTGTATAATTTCACTCAAAAATACGTGCGTAGAGTCGACAAAAGCACGAACTTTTACGAATATTTTCGTTGATTAATATGTGCATTATAAACAGAAAAAGGGTAACTAAAGGCTGGCATACACCGGTATAGGGCCTCCTGGAATCTCTGCACTAATTATATGGATCAAAAAGATGCCTTCCCCACCCCTGCTCTTGTCTTCTTCCTTCTCCTTCGATTCCCCTTCTTCTCTTTCATTTTTTCCTTTTCCTCCTTTTTCCTGTTTTTTTCCTTCCCTCTCTCCCCTGTTCTTGCAAATGATAGAAGGCGGTCTCTCCCTGAACCCTGTGGCGCCACCCCTAATTTTCTTTGCTCTTTTTCTGATTGACTCAAGATTCTTCATACAGTACCGGTAATGATTGTGTTGTGTACGGCCATGCACCTACTATTTAAAGTTCGTTTTCTATGTATTACTCAGTCGAGACAACACCATAATAAAGCACAATAAGGCATAGGCGTAGGTTGCTGTTTGAGACTGGGGGGCTGAACCTTGTTTTGGATCGCCGTCCTGGGGGAGGGGTCTAAGGGAGGGTGTCCCCCTCCCCTTTGAAAAATGTTTGGGTATTTGAGGGTCCTCAGATGAAATTTGGTGCAACATTTTGGGCAAATTTTAAGGAAAATTACTGCATTTTTTTACATTCTTAACTGAAGAGACCAGTAAGGGGTTTGGGCCTTTGATGTTATGGCAGAAGCATACTTTAGCCCCCAGATTTTTGACTGAGGGCTTTAGCCCCCAGCCCCTCGCTTCCTAAGCTTATACAAAAAGGGAGAAATGTAATATTACTTCAAAGTTTAATTCATTTTATTAAATGTTTTTTTTTATATTTTTTTTTTTTTTTTGGTCAAAATGTTGGGTTAAGTGATTGACTCATGATACCCCAAATATATATGTTCACGTTCTAAACTTTAAATGGTCACATGCTGGGAATGGAGAGACAGTAAATGTTTGAGATTGCCAAACATTACATAATCCGGACAGGGGGGATACCCATATACGGAAGGTTCACTTGGTCGAAGGTCACTAAAGACCGAAGATTCCCCGGACGAAAATATATTCGAGTTACGGGTAGGATTTGGGTTTTGGTTAGATAGAGATTCATGGATCATGCACAAATTAGCTGTCTGTATTTTTGGTGTAACTTGCATTGATAGGCACCTTTTCTCAAAGAGAGGGAGAACTTTTTGCTCTGTGACACCATATGATGTGTAAGGTCTTACAATAACTTGGCGTTAGGGTATACTACTGTATTGTTTTAGCTTTACTCTCGGTTCCTGTGCTCTTTTTGTTTGCGCCTTATGTATAATGGCCTTAGTGTTTATGAAATACTAAACCTGCATTCATGTAAACAATGGAGAAAACGGAAAACGTTATGCGTGCGGGGATTGCAAGTTTCAGGTATTTTGTAACGAACAATTTAACTAATATTGTGATAGATGGGTGACATACTGTAACACCTCACCCCACCCCCTACAAAATTGTGTGTCTTAAAACGTTTTTTGGACGATTTTATTTTTAGGGTTGAAAAACCATAAGGGCAAGTGCCTACCCTGCCCTCCTGTGGCGCCTTCCCTGTCTTGCAATATCCATGACCATTTCACCCCGTATCTCGTCTCAATTTATCTATTGAATTTTGTCGTTTTACTGCCTTTCAGCATAGCGGTTTTTTTCTAGGACTCAAAACTTGGAATAACTTAGCAGAAAAAAAAACTTCGTAGTATTAGTCCTCGTAGTATTAGTAACTTTAAAAATCTCTTACAGATCAAATAATTCAAATTGAATGCAAACTAATGCATATTTAATTGTCGCTGTTTTGTTTATTGGTTATTTTTCTTCTTAACCTTCTAAGCCTTCTTCTCAATAGTTGTGTTCATGTTTTTTTTTTCCTGTTAACGGATAACTCATTCCCACAAGAGTCTTTTGCTTTTTCCGAGTTGTCCCCAGTCTTACAATAAAAATATACACCGTGTTGATTAAAGCCCAGGGAACCCAGGAAATCTTTTTTAAATGATCCCTTTCCTTCATATTCTTATTAGGGAGCGCACCCAAGAAAGAAATAATCTTCAGAGTTCTTATGTGAAGGCTTCTTCCAATAACTAATGAGTCAAATTTCTTCAGTCGTTGTTCCCGCCCCCTAAAGGTAACAAATAAGTTTGTAAAACCAGCTTAGTTGTTGGAATCAAACTATCAACAACAAATGTGCCGACAACTTGTCTCCTTGGAATACAAATGGGCAAGACTGTGACATGAGATCGTAAAATTGGTGGTTCACAAAATCTGTTAAGTATGCTCCTTAGATACTGCCTGCAAAAGGTTGGCGTTTGGTGTCCTACAAAAAACTCGTTTTTGTGAGCTTTGCAGTTTTGCAAGAGAGAAAATTAAGGACATAATGCTAAATCAGTCCTAGATTCCTACACATCCAGACACGTAGCCAGGGGGCAAGGGCAGCCGCCCCCTTGAGTATAATTTTTGTATTTTTTTAATGATTTGTTTTTATGATATTGCTAGTACCCAAAATAAAAAAGGGTTTCTATAGATGCAACTTACAAGGCCTGGGAAGTGCCATTTCCAGCGATCTGGTAGCTATTTTCTGCCAAATTTTCTTGGCGCTTCGCGCCAACCTATGGTGGTGCTACGCTTAGGCAGTGTACCTACAGGTTTCGCCCCCCTCCATGTTAAATTCTTGGCTACCCGCCCGTACACCTTGACCTCAAAGTAAGGAAATCGAGTCGTTTTTAAGGTGCCACAGTAGGGGAAATCCTGTAGCAACCCCTAACAGTTTCCGAAACTAATTCATTATGCTAACGTGCATTGCTGTTTGTATTAGTACATTTGAAAGCCATATCATTAGCTTTAATTCCTTTGAATTCGGGACCAGGGTGTGCAACTTAAAAATGAATTAATATTTTTTACCATTTTTTACCATTTTTAACCATCTAAAAGTTATTAAGAGCATAATTCTGAATACGACTCTGGTTGTTGAAGGCGTTAAGTTTGCCGGAATTTCAAAAAATTCTGAGAAGGGTCTTGCGGTGAATCATTTTCCTCCGCAAATTTAACCGCACATTCAGCGTATCATTGATGATATTCTTTCGAGCTGCTTGGAACAGGTTTTGAAAAAGATATGCCTGGATCCAAAAGTTTTCGAGAGGAGGCACGACGGGTAATCTCAAGTGCACTGATGGTTACCATGAGCGTACGTTTTGGAAGGATGTTTTCTAAATATGCCCACGCGATTCTGAATTGCACCTTATAGCACCCTTTCAATCTGGGTCTGGATTTTGGAGATTCTTCATCTCAAATCAGAAACACTGTTTTCCATTCGAACACTATTCGCTTGAAATTTTTATGCGCCTATCAGGTAAATTGAATGGTTATTGTTATTTATATTCGCCACCCTGCCATGAAAGTAAATAGAACCGTATTAGAATATACGTCCGATGCGGCTACAACTAGAGCCCTATAGTGGGAGAGATTGGCCAACTTATTTCATGGGCTCCATTTTGAAGCCAAATGTTAACTATGGCCAGATATCATATACACTGTGAGCGTACGGTTTTCCGTACAAAATGTAAAACAAAGTGGGTTACAACATTCTGTTCTCTTGTGGCAATCATTCGTATCGGTTGACTCTGGCTGGCACTGTCTGCCGGATCCTTTAGTTTGTCACCCAGTGCAAGAAAAGCATTCCTGGGAGGGGTCTAGAGGGAGGGGATAACACCCTCCGTTTTGAGTAACTTTTGCTAATAGAAAGTGACGAAAATGCAGAATGGTGTATGCTATTTTGACAGATTTAAAAGTGATTTTATTTTAAAAAATCTCATTTTAGTGTCTTATTTTTGTGCTTGTAAGAAGGGGATGGGTCTATTCTGGGCTGGGTTTACCCCTTCTTTCTAAGAAAACTTGCTAGTACGTTAATGCAGGATGACATTCATGCAAAATGGTGCAAAACAATGCTTTTTATGAAAAGTCCAAGCAAGTTGAACTAATCATTTAAGATTTTTCATTATTTAGTGAAAGATTCAGGAGAGGTCTGGGGGATGGGGTAAATATAGGGGGGCACTTCCTAGTGAGACTTTTTTATTTTATGGAAAGGCCTAGGCAAGGGCGTCAATCTTTACTCGAGTGTGGGGGGACATGGCCACTTCTGCCAAAAATTTACTGTGTAAAAATCTTAAGTCAATGGGTGTTTTTCCAATATGTGGGGGGACGACGTCCCCCTGTCCCCTTAGGATTGACGCCCATGGGCCTAGGCCTAGGTTTTATAAAAAAAAAAATGTGACCGACCAGGGTGTATTCCATGTAAAAACCTACATCAAAGTCAAAGGTACGCAAATGTTTTAGTTTTCTCATGTTACTAATAGATTGAGGAGCAATGTTTGATCTGTTATTGTGTCCCCCTCCCCTATGAAAATTTTTGAAAAATTAGGTGTCCTTAGCCTACATGCAATCTGGTGCCACATATGCTACCATTTGCAGTAAAATTTGTGTTAAAAACTTTACGTATCTTTAGGAAGAAAAAAAAATCGGCATCAGTGAGGGGGTGGGGGTATGGCTCAATGTCCCCCTAAATACGCCACTGCTCCTACACCTATGACTGGGGACTGCAGCTCTGGTATTCTAACGTCTCCCTGGGGATGTTCCGACAACTCTCCAGTAGGGTTAGCACTAAGATAAGGGTTAGCAGGTTAGGCCAAAGGGTTAGGAGTTGTATTTGGTTTTATGTGTTGGAATATCAAGAAGTCGGAATATAGAGATGGTACCGCCGTATACGGTAGGCTATAGGCTAGGCCTTGTACAGAACGTCGTAATCTAACTCTAAGGCTAAGCCTACTCTAACGTTACTCTACATGTATTACTAAGTCGTATACTGTAAAGTTACGTCGCATAAGCGATCGCTATTTGATGGATTCCAATTGAACCTTCTAACTTTTACAGCCCACCGAAGCCTTCTTTTTGTACAGGATGGGAATCTATACAACGTGTAACCCTTTTCTGGTCTGTTCGTGCATCCAAATGCAGCACAACCTGGCCGCAAGTTTGGAAACAAAACATGTCTATTTTACATAGGATGCGGCCGTACGTACGTACAGCAGTGCTTCCACACCTTGAAATTCGATTTCCCGAAAAATAGACCCAAAAGGCTAATATTTCCCAAAAACCGGTCCTCATTTCCCGAAAACGAAATCACCTTACTAAAATTGTACACAAAATGGCAAATTCTCTTTCCCGAACTCTTCTCGAAATCAAAAATTTTTCCCAAAATTTCCCGAATTTCGGATAATTTCGGGAAGAGTGGAAACACTGACGTACAGTACAGCCTGCAGCCCTGCACAACTTCTCGAATGTACAGGCTACACATGATCTTGCAAGCTCGTACTTTGGCTCCAAAATGGTGCCCATACATTTCGTCCAATCAGAATGCGTATCTGAGAACAATGGTTGGCCAATCTCTCCCACTATAGGGTCTCATGCTACACCTTCATTGATCAGCCCTCATTTGAAAGAGATGTGTAAATCCGCTTTGCCAGAAGATACTGTAGAGATGCAGTATAATGTGATATCTAGTGTAGCTGTCACAGAAGAAAATTCCCATTGATTTCCATTTAATGGTACGTAATGGATCCCATACAATGGGAATCAAATCTGAGTTTGGGTACTTTCAATGTAATCCCATAAAGTCTCACATAATGAGATTTCATAATGGGACCTAATAGGACAAGAGGATTCCTTAAGTTTCCATTGCAAAAGGATCTTATGGGACCTCTTGTGGTTTTAGGTCCTGTTGAAGTGGACCAAACAGGCTGATATTGTCGTACTGTAATGGGACCTTGATTTAAATTCCACTACAATACCAAAAATAATTTGACATCCAACTTGCAGTCGGAAGGTCTTGGGTTCGACTCCTGGCCGCGTCAAACCGAAGTCTTTAAAAATGGAACCTACTGCCATTGTGCTTGGTGCTAAGCATAAGCATTGGAGTAGGCAGAACAAGCCTGTGAGCCACAACTGGAAAAAATGCCGTAAAACCTCATCTAACTCTAACACCAAAAATAATTTAAAGAAATCGTATCTGTCTTTGTGCAGTATATGCATTTTATTACCTTCAAATTTTGTAGGGTGAGTTTGTCTTGAACTTTCAACAACATGTTTTTAAAACTATCATGAACGTAATTATGACAAAAGTTTTAATTGATGACACCGTCTTGGGTAAAATAACAGATTGTATGTTTTCCAGCTTTGCCATGGACCTAATGCATATTCAAATGCATATTGGTGATTGCAGGCTTTTTGCAAGCTCAAACACATGAAAAATAAGATGACAATGTCAGTAAAAATCTTTCATTGCCTAGAGTACCATGTCAGTGATAACAATAAATAACAGGTTCAGCCTTCTCATCCATCCTCGTACTCTAATCTTTGTCTCAGAAAAAATGGTGAACTCCACTTTTAAACATATTTCAATGATGAAGGTCCAATATGTTCCACAGTTAGTCTTCTGTCTGTTTCACGTTACATTATCGATTTCAATATTGTATTTCATCAAATCGAAGGACTCATTGGTTGCATTTTTATACGGGTTTTTCCTCCTCACGAATGAACTATCTTCGTATAAAAGACACAGCACATGAATGCACTAGCAAATACGCTGGCTGAAAATGAGTTCAACTAACATAACCTTTAATCATAAGCTACACTCAACGAGCTGGATAGGAAACTTATAATGTAAAGGACATAAGCAGTCCCCGCAAACGTATTTCGAAACAATAGCTCAATCTCACAAAGTCTTCTCATTTAACTTCAAGTATCTTTCCTGATATGTTAGAATATATATATATATATATATATATATATATATATATATATATATATATATATATATATATATATATATATATATATATTGCATATTCAAGGTAAAGCAACGGAGCCGTAAACTGCAGAGGGCAGTGGAGAGTCCCCCTGAGATTTCCAAATCGTTAATGAAAGTTCAGGTGGCCTACTTGAGAAAACACTGAAACACCAGCAAATTTTAAGGTCTTATTATGATTTCAAGGCTCAGAAACCTAGAAAATTGTCTATAAGAGTTCCTATTTGGCCCGAATTTTCCCGGGGATGTCTTCTTTTCTTGCAAGGCCTACGCTACAGCGACGCGCCAACCGATGGTAGGTCTCTCGGTGGCGCACAAAGAGCGCTAGGAAGAAGTAGACACCGGTTACTAGCCTTGTAGGGATGCCATACCACAGTCAAAATTTCCAGAAATTAAATTTCGGATCAAATTATCAGTTTTGGATCTAGGAAAAATTAAAACAAGAAAAAATTTCTCATAGAGTTGTCGATCACCCCCCCCCCCCAGCATCATCCCCTTCAATGACACCTTATCCAACACGGACAGAGATCACTAAATAATGAGGATTTCAAAACATAAAACATCAAGTCAACGCTTTACCAAACGTCACCAACTATAGCAACATTTGGCATCAAGGCAACCTCACAATGACAAAAATTTCTCAAACAGGCGCAGATCCAAGGGGAGGGGGCTTTTCCGGCCTCAGCCCCCCCCCCCCATTTTTTGCCACATCAACAACAACAAATACGCAAAAATTAGCATAATGTTAATCTAGAAGAATATGCAAGGGCTTCAGCCCCCCCCCCCTTTTCGAAATGTCTGGATCCGCGCCTGTCAAAAAGTTTAGAGTCTCATTCACTTTTCTTAGTCACAGCACCTCTTGACTTACCCCCAACTAAAAAATGGCAATAACAATTTGTAAACATGAAATCAGTTCAAAGCTTCAATACCTATAGCACAATTTTTCACCTACGTCAGGCACGGTGTGGGGCGGGGAAACGTTTCTTACCGCCATTGTTGGGAAAAGATTAGCCAAAACAATTTGGAAATTAGAAAAGCACTTCACAAGTACACTCATATTTATACATGGTTGTAATAACGTAACCATAACGGATAGGAAACCCCGAGATTATCGCCTCCCCCTCCCGAATGATGAGTTTAGGAGGAGCACTCGAGAAGAGCTGAATAGAGCATCTTTCTGCAAGAGGCTTAATGTTTAGATATTTTGTTCATGAATATTTTACATTTTTGCTAGAGATATTAAAGAATTATTGTCCTCAAATATTATTGTCAAGCGTTCGAATTATAGTATTCCTTTCATAATTCATCTTTTCTGGGCAACTTTATACCTTGTTTTTCTACGGCGTCTTAAGCTTTAAAGTAATTCCTGTTATCGCCCAGCCTGTCTACTTAGGTGGATCCACTGCACTCCGACTGTGCAGCCACGAATGAACTCGCTTACGTAACCGGATATACGGCACAAGCCCCTAGCCACTAGCAGAAGTTTCGTCCTTCCCCCAGAAAATTAAAAAAAATTACAATTGCTTTAATTCATTTTAGTACATCTCTCTCCCTTCAGAACATACACCCTCCCTCCTGAAAGCTTTTTCGCCCCTTCAGTACCTTTACTGGCTATGGGCCTGCAATTTCCTTGCACAGCCCTCAGGGAAGCCTAACAGAGGGCTGAGCAAACAGAGCCAGTTCCGCGACGAACGAATCTATGTGATCTTAGAGACAAAGTAAGAGCGATGCGAATGTGGTAAAGAATATGGGATCAAACCTTTGCTCACTTCAAGATGCATCCTTGACTGCTGAGTAGTTACTTATGGCAGATCCGCCTCATTATGTAGTTGAACATCACACCTGTTAGTAAGAGTGTCTAAGGATCTGCTGTATGGAAGAATATAGATACGATACGCAATACGTTCAAGTTATATTTTGACGCAGATCACTTATTGTACTGGCTTTACGAAACCGGCGTATGCCCAGCAAAGTAAGTAGTAAAAATACTAGTCTTTCTTGTAAAATACCGTAACGACCTGCGCAAGTACCCACATTCAACACTTTCACCGCATTTATATAGATTGGTTAAGAGCTGCAACAACAGAGAGTTATAGGATACGTTTATCTAAGACTTCTGTTTTTCATTCCTCAGCAAAGGGCCTTTTATAAAGGAATATAACGTTAGGCAACTATAAGGCTACCCCGGTGGGAAAGACGCAACGTAAACTTTAGAGCTATGCAAAGTCGCCCTTCGAGACAACATTATGGCCTCTTAACAAAGGTACAAATCTATGAAGTCCTCTCCCCCATCCTTCCATGTTCAGTAAATTAAGTTGACCATTTGAAGTGAATTAACTAAAGGCCTTGAAATAAAATAAAATATCTATTCTAAGTGCATTAATTGCCAAGTGGCAAGGTTTTTCCCGATGGACCTAAAATTTCCCCGACAGACGTCTCTTTTAAAATTTCTGAGGTAGTAGCACCCAACTACTCCCACTACCAACACATCGGTAGAAACACACCTGCCATTGTGAAAAGAATTATACAAATTTAAATTTGATTTACTAAAGGTCTGATACATACATGATTAATCAAACTTCAGATCGTCAGTATTTCTTTGTGCAATGTATGGAATTACAATGTGTGGAGGAATATACCAACAGACGTAATAATCGGAAGAAGAGATTGATTTCCTTTGATGACATTGACTGATTAACATTTATTACAGGCGCGGATCCAGAAATTTTGAGGGGGGGCCCAAGATGGAAAACCTCATGTGCACCGAAGGTGCACCACGAGCGCGAAGCGCGAGTCCCTACGCGTGGGGTCCAGGGGCCCGTGTTAGGGTCCCTGGTGGGGTCCAGGGGCGGAGCCCCGGTGGGGTCCAGGGGGCGAAGCCCCCGGAAGCTCTCTCAATATTGCATTTTAAAAGCACAGAAATCGGCTCCAGTTCTTATGTCAGTAAGATTTTATACCTTTTCATCTGTTCATGTTGCATGGAATTTGATGTGTATGGCTCATTTTAAGTTACTATATGTACCTGCAGAATTTCCGGAGAATCTAAGGTATCTTAAAACTTACACGCCAACATTATGAGCCCGGTGTAGGTAACTTGAAATGATTTTTGCTATAATGAGTGTTTTATTTTCGTTCTACGGTATTCGGGTATAGGACGTCAGATGAAACAATTGCGCGTGAAGCGCGCCGAAAATTTGAATTTACATTTAAAACCATTGCTATGACTAACGGTGTCAATTCCCTTTATGTGTTTTTTTATCAATTAGAAGGTGGGTTCGATACTAAGTTTTCAGTTCACATAAGAAGAGGAGGGTGAAAAAATGAATATCAGTTGTTTTACATCCTTACAATGCTGACTCTGAAATCACGTTTATGCACACGAATAATTGGCTTATAGTAGAACCCCACCGATGAGTAATGCGAATACGTTTGGGACCTTATTGATAGTAAAAGGAGCAATTCAAGGCTAACAGTGCGCAGATCAAGCGAAAATCAAGAAATATTGAGAAGACTTTGCAAAAATCGTGAAAGATTTCAAATGATTTTTGGTAAAAAGTGATAAAAGTAAATCCATCACTCAATAAAATCGTACCTCTCTCCGTGATCGTAAACAATTGCGCGCGAAGCGCGCCGAAAATTTTCGGTAAAGTGCGTCCCGGGAGCTCTGCATTAATTGTACACTGAAAAGGAGGACCAACAGGATTCTCACAACCTACATCCATATTGGAGGAAAGATGATATATCACCTTCTTTATAGACTTCTGAACGGTATACCCTTCAGAAATCTATGACCGATGGTGCCGGCTGGAGTTGGTGATTGGGGGAACCGCAGATAACTGCTAAACCGTGCCTTTTTAGGCAGTGGGATTTTGTATACGCTATATACAAGAGCGGGAGAGCCTTTTCTTATTAGTACATGAGAGTGCAATCCCAGGAAGGGGTTTACCCTCCCTTTGAGAAATTTTTTGTTAATTTTAGGGGACCTATATGCAAAATGGTGGTAACTTTGGGTCATTCTAAAGTGATTGTATGTTTAGAAAATGTCCACAATTTAGTGAATTCTAACTTTTGTTCGGGTGAAAAAGGGGAGTAAGAGGCGGTTAAAATATTGTCTTCAAACCTCCTTAAGTCCCAGGAAAAATCATGGGCGTGGATCCATCTCCAAAAGTGTGTGCGGGGGGGGCCTTTTTCACATTTGTGAATCGCCGTCCTGTGGCGTGGAAGAAGCAGTTGGTGGTAGCCAGAATTTGCGTCACGGGTAGGCAATACGTTTTGTAATCTTCGGCATGGGGGAGGGGTCTAAGGGAAATTTTTCTAGAACTGAATGTCCTCAGATGCGATTTGGTGCAACAAAAGTGTACGATTTTTAGGTTATTTTTCTTCTAAAAATTTCGATTTCCTAGGCATAATTGCAGTCTGTTTCATCATTTTTGAAAAAGTGAGGGGGACTTTTTGACGATGTTCCCCCTTCTAAAATAGTGAGGGGGACGCGTCCCCCCGTCCCCACGATCCACGCCCATGGGAAAATTGTACACGCAATTATACCTGCGTGGAGTCCACAGAAACATTCTTGGACTATAATAAAAATTTTTCCTTTACATTTTAAAAGTATATCCAAGGTTGACAGAGAACAGTATAGAGCCTCCCGGGAGCTCTGAATTAGTTACAGTATACAAAAGAGGGACCAACGGGATTCTCACTACCCGGCATCCATATGGGAGGAGATATGATATATCACCTTCTTTTTAGGTATAGTAAGAGGGATGGTGGACAGGCAAAATTCGTTTCAGAAAACATTTTCGTCATTATTGAACGTTGCGATAAGATGTTTGGCCGGAAAATAAGCAACGGCAATTACGTACATTCAATCTTTCAAATCATGTGCTAGACTAGATTAGTCAAAGATCCCATAATGATGAGAGCCCTACAGAGAAGGAGATGTACTTTTTAGAAAAATTTTGTATTGGAATAATTTCTTGCGTCAAAGCTTTGTCAATGGTATATAAAATCGGGTGTAAACCCTGTCGTAGGCGCGCGAAGCGCCCCGAAATTTTGAATAAAATATTAGTCCATGACAAAACCTGCATTTCAGAACCTGCATCGGACAACCTATGCTATTCAGAAACGAATCTTCTGATTGAGAATTCTTAAAAAGCACTTTTGCTCCTTTGTTCCCCCATGAGTAGTTACCGAAAGCTATTGATATAAGGACAACTCTGACACAAGGCTTGACGCTAGCGGAGCGTGCGAAAATTTCGAATTTGTCAAGAATTTCCAGAACTTATGATAGTTTGAGAACAGTTTGTAAAAAGAAATGGTTAGAACAAATAAACCAGTCATCAAAAATAAATCTCACTCTACACCCTCCACAGAAATCTGTAGCTTAAACGACTTTTGGGACCATTTTAAAAATTTTCAAGAATCGATGGGGAAGGGGGACACACGTCACCCATTGCCCACTGTGCCGATGCCACTGTCTGTAGCTTAAAAGCCTTTTGAGTTCATTTTAAAACTTTTTAGACAGTTTCAAAATCGAATAGGGTATCATGCACTCCGCTACTTTGCCTGCAACAGCTGGTGCCACTGTGCACAATATTAGGTCACCTGACAGCTTGTCTTCTGTATTCATTCTGCAAGGTCTGTATGGCGAAAACTTGGCCTCTCAATCCCTCTAGATCGACGGTCGCCAAACTGTGGGACGCGTCCCACAAAGTGGGACGCCTGAAATTTTGGGTGGGACGCCTCGCTTTTTGGTCAAAGAAAAAATTATAAAAAGTTCGGCTGAGAAACTTGTGGAAAGTAGAACCTTTTCTGATTTCGGAAAAAAAAAACTATCAACAGAAGCCAAGAAGTGACATGATATAAATATCAAGATAGATCAGTTGATTATTTTTCTTCAAAATCGTTCGTTGTTGCCATTTTCGTAGCATACGTGGTATACATTCATGAGATCATGAAAAGCATGAAGTATTCGACATAACGTCGGAAACTGAAGTAATAATTAGCTTTTACAAATTTGGTACAGGTGGGACGGTTCAGATTTCCGATTTTGTTAGTGGGACGCCAGCGAGAAAGTTTGGAGACCGCTGCTCTAGATTACAAAAAATTTCACTCTTTAACACAAAATTGTTACTAAATTTCAGTGCAGCTAGCCAAGCCCATACTACATATGTCACCATGTTTACTTATTTAGATCTCAAGTCAAGGATCATTACTCAGCTATTCTCCTGTTTTCGAACATTGCAGCGCTCCTTTCGTCGCCAACCACTTTGAAAGATATATAAAGAGATAATCCAGCCATAGCTTCACCCAACCCCTACAGAAATATATACTTTGAATACGTTCTTAGACACTTTTATTCATTTTTTGCTCTTAATTTTTCTTTCTCCTTTTCTTTTTTTTTCTTCTTTTTCTTTTTTTTCTCCTTTCGTTTTTTTTTTTCGTGGCGAGGGGGGTTTTTTCGTGGCGAGGGGGGGGGAGGCGGGCCCCCCAGGCCCCCCTGGATCCGCGCCTGATTTATTACTACCAGCTATCCTATAGGAAGAACAATATTGAGATGCACTGCACACTGTCATGACGTAAACTTTTGGAATTGTCTTCTGCGTCACTACCACATTAAAGAGTTACACTGCTTGAGCCTAAAGTCCTGAAAGTGTATTGTTTTCTTTGATAACTGGTTGTATCTTGGCTATTTAGCAACGTTAATTGGAAAGAAAGAATTCTCCTGAATGCACTTTTATTGCTAGAGATATCAAACTAACCACATCCTATTGAGGTATTTAAGGGGTTACTTGTAGATCCTTCATATACGACAAGCCAGTTTATTTGCACTAGAACTGCATTTTTTTTCAAAATCATGAACACTGAACTGAGAGGATGGTACTGCTAAAGCCTTCACCTTTAAGTAAGCAATCGGCTTGTTGCTTAAGTCACAGCGTTATCAAACCCACTGTCTGTTACTTCCATGGGCTTTAGAGTAATTGTTCAATTGTCCACTAGCTATGGAAGTTCGGTGTAATGAGCTACGGGCGAGCTACTAAGAAATAATTTATCCATGAAAAAGCGATTAATATTAAGTTAGATTTTAGTCTAATGAAGTCCCTAGTAGCCATGAGGTGGTTACGGGTCAAATGTTTACACAGAAAGAGTACAGTAGGTGAATTTCTGAGCCTTTCCACACCTATGGGGAAAAGGGTGTTATTAGGAAAACCTTTAAATGGGACATGCAATCTCTTGGTAAGAGAATTTTGAAGGCCCTCACCATTCATTTACTAAAGGTTATAATAATGAGACCCTCGAGTAATAGAAACAGTTGAGTTCTGCTTAAATGGAATCATCGGGGTTACATATAAGATTGACAGTTTTTAATAATTTTTTCATAATTTCAAAGTTGAACTCAGTCAAGCAAGAAAATGTTTATGTAAATCATTCTGCTTTTTGTTGCTTTTGAATGAATGAATTGTCCTTTGGCAAGGAGAAATAAAAAATATTAAAACATACACTCCCAGAAATACGCTTCATAATTTAAGTAAAATAAGAACTCCAGATCTTTTAAGTAAAACATTATACAAAATAGCTGTAAAAATTACTCTCATCTTGTGCAATGAAGTACAATTACTAATAAACAATGTAAAAAGTATCCTTTTTCTAGAAAATTACACAAAATGAAGGGAATTTTTATATTAATTTTGTATAAAATTTTACTTAAACCTTTTTTTTTTTTTTTTTTTTTTTGACCATCTCATTAATTTATAATCTATTTATGCAGTACGTAAGTTACAATACTTCAATTACATACATGCAGTGTTCACGTTAAATGCTAAAAAAAAAACAGTTTCCATTTAGACATATGACACATAATAGGGCCTATATACATATATAACATGCTTTGTACACAAGACCCCAATAAACAAAAAAAAAATAGATTGTATACACAGTATACGTAATACGACAAACGCAAACCCCAAAAACAAAGCAATGCTCTGGTTGAATGATATTATACACAGTTTTCAATAGGCCTATATAAATAGCACATGATATAAACAAAGGGTACTTTCTATACCTAACACACATGTACTGTACATAAATGAGATTGTATACACAGTATACATAATTATCATAGTAAACATAGTAACATTAAATACCAAAATACCTGATAGATACTTAAGTCTCCAAATCGTCAATACAGTGCGAGAGACTTCGCTTTAAAGCTTCATAGTTGTTCCTGCGGGACTTTGAAGTATTACTTTTAAGGGCTATATGCTTTTCGACTTTAATAATGAATTTCATCTTATGGAAAAAAGTGTCACAATCGGGTACAGAATTATTTAGTTTACAATTGTAAATATAGTATTTGCAATGCAGAATGAAGAAGTTAAAGGGATCATAGCTAGCATAAATACGCCCAAAGAAAAGGACGGTCCTTTCTGGAGAAAATAAACTGACGCCCAAAGAACTTAAATTCACAATCCAAAAGAAAACTAGAGGTGACATGGCATGACCAGAACAGATGATCTAAAGACTCGGTACCAATATGACAAAAGGTGCAGAGAGGGGTGTTTGTCTTTCCCATTAAATACAGCAGCCTATTTGTTCCTAAGATACGGTGAATGAATTTGAATTGAAAGTATTTTATCTTCGCTTCCAATACAGTACAAAAAGGCATCTTGAAAATAACAGCCCAGTCATCTGGCGTAAGGTTAAATTTAAATTTACTTTCCCACTTAGCACAAGCCTTGGGAGGAGTGGTAATATGATTAATCAATAAAGGGTACACTACATGGGAAATCTTAGTATTACTACCAATAGAACCAACAATGTGGTCACTGTTGTGATGATCCGAGTGATGAATAGAATGAACCCAGTGATTTGGAATTGCTGAAAGCAATCCGAAAAATCTAGGAAATGGATAGTTCAAAATTTTATATTATTCCTAAAGGTATCATAAGACATTTTACTACCATCAGCCAAAAACAAGTCCTTAACAAAAGTAACACCGGCCAAATGAAGTCTTTTATCATAAACAATAGAATTATCAATTTTAATATGAGAGTTGTTCCAAAGTACCTGAGATCCATAATTATCATTCGGGATGGTAAAACTTGCATCACTCCAACCTTTACATATATCAATAATAAAGTTGCTCTCAATACATTCCACATCCTTAGCAAGAAAGTTACAATGGAATATAAAGTCTTTACCAAACTGAGAGAGAAAGTGATCGAAAAACAGTTTCCAGTAGCCCGTATTACTAGGATCCTTGTACCTCCCGACCCAAGTGGCTTTCAAAGCATATGCAAAACTCTGTAAATGAATAACCTTTAGGCCCCCTCTATTGATATTATTATACATTGTGCTTCTTTTAACTTTGTCGGGGTTACCACTCCAAATAAAATCAAAAATTATACTCTGTAAATTCCTAAAAAACTCTGTTGGGGGATTTGGAAGCACTTGGAACAAATATACAAGCTGACTAATGCCATAAGCTTTAACAATAGCGTTTCTACCAAGTGGGGTAAGATCCCTGATATTCCAAATTTTAAGTTGATTTTTTAACCTAGAAAGCTTCTTCAGGTAGTTTAAGCGAAATAAGTCATTACCGTCATGAGTGAATAATATTCCTAGAAATTTAATTGGACCATTACTAACAGTGATGCTGAATTCCATAATATAAGCTGGATGATTGTTAACAAAGGAACCAAGTGGAAAAAGATGAGATTTACCATAATTGATTTTAAGACCCGAAGCGGAGGCAAACTTATCAAGAACATTAATTACATTAACAAGAGAATCACGCTTATCATCCAGGAAGAAAGTAGTGTCGTCAGCATAATGTAAAATTTTTATGTTCTTTCCAAAGAACTGGAGACCATTAAATGCATTGTCGTAAATTATCTTCCTAGCCAAGGTTTCTGCAACAAGAATAAAAAGGTAAGGACTTAGTGGACACCCCTGTCGTACTCCTCTTTCAATAGGAAAGAAACCCGTGGAATGGCCATTGTTCAAAACACACGCAGTACTGCCTTTGTAAAGAGTCTTAACCCACGAACGGAAGCTATCCCCAAAATGAAAGTAATTCAACGTACAGTCTATATAACCCCAATCAACACGATCAAAAGCCTTCTCAAAGTCTACAAAGAAAAGGAAACCAGGGATATTATGCTTATTTGTGTAGTGAATAACATCTAATACAAAACGAATGTTTTCTCCTATAAAGCGATTCTTAATAAATCCCGTTTGGTTTTCACCAATTATGTCAGCAATAACATTCTTTAATCGGTTAGCAAGAGACTTAGTGCAAATTTTATAATCGGTATTCAGAAGACTTATCGGTCTATAGTTACTTTATTTTTTAATGATTTTTATCTGGCTTTCGAATGAGAGTAATTATACCTCTATTTTGCTCTGGAGATAAGAAGTGGCGATTGTAAGCATAATTCAGAGAATTTACAACATACTGCCCAATAAGAGGCCAAAAATGCTTATAGAAATCAGTAGACAACCCATCAGTACCAGGAGATTTCCCGTTCGGCATGGAAGATAGTGCATGATAACATTCTTCGAGAGTGAGAGGACCATTACAAATGTCAGTATTAAAGTCAAAATCATTTAAGTCTGCAAGATCTGAGATGAAATCGTAATCATGAATCGAGGAGCGACTATACAATGAACTATAGAAGTTACGAATTTCATGTAAAATATCCTTATTCTTATGAATAATAACATCATTATCTAATTGTAGGCGAAAAATACTATTATTACTTCTGTTTCTCCTCTCCAGATTCAAAAAATATTTGGAACTCTTCTCACCAAATTCGACCCATCTGGCCCTTGATCTTACCATAATACCCTGTAGTTTAATGTTATAGATAGCCAATAGTTTTTCCCGAGCCTCAGAGAGTTTGCGACGAATCTCATCAGAGTTATCCTCATAAGAGAGTCGCTCAAGAGTAGAAATGTTACCTAAAACTTCATTTTCGTACCTACGAGAATTCTGTGCCTTGCTAATGGAATAATTAATTGTAACCTTGCGAATAGTATATTTAATTCTTTCCCACTGAGAAGAGGGGTCAAGTCCATGCAAGGAAAGGAAGTCAGACGAGAAGAGATTCTGAATAATATTAATGTAATCGGTATCCTTTAGGAGAGAATTGTTAAATTTCCAATACCCCCTTCCTCTGCGCTCTTCATGAGTGCGAATAGTAAGTACAACAATGGAATGATCAGACTGAAGTGGAGGGTGGAATTTAACATCAATAACATTTGCAACCAGGCTACGGGAAATAAGAAAAAAATCTAAGCGACAATGGATATCGTTAATGTTGGAATGCCATGTAAAATCTTTAAGTAGGGGATTTCTCTCCCTCCAAACATCCACTAAGTTGTGAACGTAAATAGCAGAAATGCACTCATCCCGGGCCTTAAAATTGGTACGAAGATCACCCCCAAGCTTATCCAAAGCCAAATTGAAAACAAAGTTAAAATCCCCTCCCCAAATAATAGTATTACAATCAAAGTCTCAATGAAACGAGAGACGTCTCTGTAAAAAGCAGGATCATCAAGATTAGGGCCATAGATACAAACAAGAGTAAAGCTACGACAGTCAATATACACATCAACGATTAAACAACGGCCAAAACGATCGGTGTGCACTTTTTCTATGCTTACAGAAAGGCCAGGTTTAAAGAGAATAGCAACTCCTTTACTTAATGTGGTACCGTGGGAAAAAATTATTTTACCTCCCCACTCGTTTGTCCAACACCTTACATCATTAATAGAACTATGGGTTTCTTGGGCGAATATAATATCAAAACTATGCCTGTGGAAGTAAGTGAATTGTGATCTACGTTTTTTAACTTGCCTAAGTCCTCGCACATTATAGGTACAGATTTTAATGTCACTCATTGGTTACCATATGGTAAGGCGGCAAGATTATCATTGTGTATCTGTGTATAACATCTAACAAAAACAAAAGATAAAAGTAACATACCAAGCAGATGAGATGGTCCAACAGTAAACACAAAACACAGAAACAACAGCTACAACAAATACTACAAAAAAGAAAAAAACACACAATCAATCGAAAAGAAATCCAAACCGGAATCCAAATAAAGAACATGGCGGTCCGGCGATAGGTTCCTGAAGTGGTCCGTAAAGGACATAATTAACCGGCCCATTGCAAGAAGGCATGTTTGCTGGATCATGATGATGATGATGATGACCATCTTGGAAGAAGCAAAAGGCCGAAAAGTGAGTGAATCTCGTCAAATAGAAGTAGCCTTGACAGGTCTAAGGGAACGAAACCGTCGAATAGATTTTAAATCCTTGATGTCGATGTATTATACAGCGGGATGAGTGAAGGGGTATGGTTTTCCACTGCGGTCACGCCATTTCCCGGCAGTAAAACGCAAACGTGTACCCTCTTGAAAAAGCTGGGAAACTTGCCTCCTCCATTTTCTTTTTTCCTGCAAATCAACCCTGGTAAGATCATCAGTCAGGAAATAATCTTTACTGTTGAGTTTCTCCCGTTGGTATTTCAGTGCAGTTATTTTGTCCTGATAAATGGACAACTTAACGAGCAGATGGCGGGGTCTGGTGGGATGTAATCTGCCATCTCTGTGGGCTCTTTCTATTTTGGGGTTAGTCACACCAACTTCCTCGAGTACAGATTTGGCGATTTCAATACAGTTCTCCCCTTCTGCGGCAGGATACCCAACAATTCTTAAGTTGCTCCTTCTAGAGAACCGTTCTTGCACGTTAATTAGATCAGCTTGCTCGTGGTTCACACGTTCAAGTTCCTCAACCTTCTTTTCCAATAGCTCAATACGTTTGGAATGAGCCTTGTCCTGTTTTTCAAGTTGATCCACTCGCTTGCTCAAAAACTCCACAGCTTTCCCAAACTCTTTTTCAATACGACCCAGCTCATCATTAATGTGTTTCACGTCTCTGCCTATTCTCCTCAACGACTTTTCCATTGACAGTTGTAGTGTTTCCAAAGGTGCCTGTGTATCCCCCAGCTCACCCTCTGAATCGGAAGTGTTGTCCTCGATTGCGTAACCACGCGTAGTAGACCTCGTTACTCGATGACTCAGTTGGTCTAGCGTGGACTGAATTTTTTGCTTGGTTTTACTGGCTTGAGGACCACTCATCTTAAACGTAGGACACCAGAACAGTTCTCTGATGATACTGGAATCTCTTAATAAATTTGCAGAGACAAAATAAGGCTAACGACGTACCAAAAAGGTCAATTTTGACGGAGCCTCGTTCCGGGCGTGTTACTAGCAGGCGGCCATTTTACTCAATTTTACTTAAAACTTCTGGAGTTCGTATTTTACTTAACTGTTCTGACAGTGTACTCTTGCTTTTATTTTTTGAGTGACTTGACAGTGATATCATTTGTTTTATTTTTTTTCTTTAAGATTGAAACATTTGAAACCTCTGTCATCTCTGACAACAATTTCACGTAATTCCTTAATACTTTTAAACAATATTAGCTTTCATTCATAGTCTGGCACAAACGTATCGTATTTTTTTAAACTTGGTTTCATCCAATCCGGATGATGTATGAATATTTCTGTAAAAGTCAACTTGAAGAATGAACTTATAAACTCCTCATTTTATTGTACTGAAAGTAGCAACAATTTGCCTTGTATTTATAATCCACTGTTTTTCCAAGAAGTTTTTCAACACGTTTAAATGTTTTAATTGAAGTTTTCATGATCACACTCTCAATACCATTTTCGGTTTGTATTAGTGTTCTGTGTCGAAGTACGATCTGAAATTTTTCAGTTATCACAAAAAAATGTACACTAAACAATGGATACCATAGAACAATTTTTGTTATCCACCGCAAAAATCTGACTTCATTGTCATTATCAGAAACTATGTAACTTATTATGAGTGTCATTTCCAGTGATGTATGAGAATCTTTTGGGCTGAATGCTGTATTCACTGCCCGTCGACCCATGGGAGAAGTTTGCTACAATTTGTTTACTGGGTCTTGAAGTCCTCCGTAACAGGTTTGGCACCAGGGTGGGGCAAGGGGATATAATGGTGTCTCTTCACAGAAGTTTCCTTTCTCTGGAGAACCTTGTAGTAAGTACACTGAAGAGCGATACACCTCGAGGGAGATCAGTTGCCTAAACAACTTATCTGCAAGTTTTTGCTAACATGTAGGGAAAATTGTCATTAAAAAAAACTTTCGGTATGTTATGCACGGTTTTGAGACTTCTGTCTTTATTTCTTTTGGCTAGACATAACACGCCCAGCCCCTTTACAACCACGTCACTTTTAAATGTAACCAAAGCCTAGAATAGAAAATTAGAAAACTAGTTTCACCGAACCCATTTGGATAGACTTTTCTATTGCTGATGTATAAAATTTATTTACTTAATTTGAAATAGTCATTTGTAAAGTAATTTGTGATGTCCTTCTTTTACAATTCACATTACCTTCTTTTGTTTCCTTTTGAAATTAAAAAGTTTAGGTGACTTTGAATTTATCGTTTCTTTTCATAGCATGTTGTATGGATAGGACGTTTATAGTCATATCACCCTATCACAATGAGACAGTGGTCACATCTTGACCAAAGGTGCAGTGGTATTCGAAAAAAAGAAAACCAGAGACGGCAATTTGAGTAGTAAAAGAATGAAATCACAAACTGCTATCCGATCCACTTTTTTATACAAAAACGCTTAATTAGTTCACATCTCGTAAAATGAGTTTTACTGCTAAATTTATGTTATTGAATGCTATCAAAGTTTGTAAAGCATCTCTTAACCTTTACTCCTATTATCATTTTCATCCCCTCACCTTTTCTTCCAGAACCCAAGTCGACCCGGAGTGACGTAGACTCCTACCACGTCAAGGAGCTTAATAGCTTCTCCTGGTTCCAGTCCTGACTATCTTTATTAATATTTTCTATTAATTACATATTTCTCGATTTGTGTTGCAACTAACTGATAGTTTTCATCTTGCACATGAGGCAAAATGTCTTAGGCTTGATCTCGAAGATTGGCAAAGCTTTTAAGAGAACAGACTAAAGCTTGGTTGGACCAGGGATCGAGTTGTTTAAATACCATCTCCCTATTTGGACAGAAAGGTAATGCATGTATGATTACAAACGAAACCACTGGCCGTTTTCACAGTCGTCTTGGACTTCAACTTACTTATCTTTAAATTGAGATTGTCTTCTTGCCAGTGTGTCATTGCACCTCGGAGGCCGGTTTGGTAATTCAAACCGGGAAGTTGCTAGAGGAAAGTAGATCAGCGAGTTCTGTGGGAACGTCTTCTCACGGTAAATCTCTTATAAGATCTAATTCAATTTCGAAGAGGCATATGAGTGTCATTGGTGAGAATCCTTGCGATGGTAACATGGTGGGAGTTTACTTGACCTACCCCCTGCTCTGTATGTTTACGAACTGCGGTGACGCACAGCAAACCTCAGTGCACACACTTAATGTATCTACAAAGAAAATTAGCAATACGCCTACGATTAAATACATTTTCTACATCGCCAATTGACGTGTTCTTATCCCCAGTCCAGATATATATTGACTAATGGGATGAACAAATTTCAAAACTCACGAAATGTACTGTGTATCAGTACGATAAATACACAACGGTACAGCTCTGTTCGAATTACTTTCTGTATCGTTACATGTTCGTCGATTTAAAACGACCATCTCCTATTTATAATAGAAACTGTTGTGTGCCGCATTAACAGATTCGCTCTCTCACAGTATAGGCAAAAGGAACAAAATAGAATAAGCCTTATGTAATTAAAAGTGTCCTTCGCATATTACACGCAGAAGTGGAATGAAATCTTTTCGACTCCCTGGTTGCAAGATATGGAGAGGGCGGTAGGCATAAAACCATTGAACTCCATGACTGTAGGGTACGCATTTTACATGACGTTTCACAGAGACCTTGGGATAGTTAATACCGTTTCTTGATTTCGAAAAGCTCTTAAATCTTGACCTTTGCGACTCATCTATATGAGAGGGGTGTTAATACTGGGGAAAATGAAGACCCGCAAAGTAGACGTAGCTATTGAGTGCTGGGAGGGATAAGAGAAAGGTGAGAGAAAGACGTTTCGGACCACCGAATGTCCTGAGGGGATGTATGTCCTGCTCACCTTTGGAAAATTTCTGACCAGGCTACATGGGGGACCCTGCTCCTTGGATGCACTTTGGTGGCACAAATGTACTGCACAAAAATTGTGAAGCAAAATTACTGCATTTTGTGAACGTCTTTACAGGGGACACGTAAGGGATTTACTGTTAAGTGGAGGACAGATGTATACACGCGCTCTCAATCTATGACTTGAAAAGGGGCTTAAGTCCCTCCCCCTATGCTCATGGGAGAATCTTAGTGTGTAACAAGTTCAGGCCCCCGTAGGACGACAGACGACTAGACAATGGATTCTTGGGGCAAAATATGTTCAACTTGAAATTCAGCAGTAAAGCCAGTGAAGGTGTTGAGGGAAGGGGTGAGGTGTGCGATACCTTTCTGGAACCCTGGGGACTAAGTGAGGGATATACAGCTTTTTGAGATGGTTGGGGGAGAATTATTCTTAAGGGCAGAGATTTGTTATAGTGCAATAAGGCAAAGTAATCTTTTTATTGCCTAAGGTATGAACATTTTGCTACGGTAACACCACCCCCCCCCCTCCCCCGCTAGAGGCCTGGTTGCAGATCTACCAGTAGTAGCCTTAACTGATCATGTTAGCAAACTGTCCTAAAATCTTATCAACTTTACTTGATGAAGTCGAGAAGGCAATTGTTTTTTTTTTTCTTTTTACACAGTTACACTCTTCTTCAACAGATTAAACAGCCTGCCCGAAGGCCATCATGGTGAAACACATCAATTGTAAAAAAATATGGTGTAGGCATTTTTCCAAATTCTGATAAATGACACGAATGATTCTGTATCATCCATGCTGTGTTCAAATTTTATGTGATCGAATTTCTTTTTGTCCTCCCGTAAATCGCTCTCTCCTCAACCCAAAGGACTTATTCATATGAAAACAAAAATTAGGTTAAACACCATCTCACTACATATGACTGAAAGCTACAATGCAATAACAGACTATTTTAATGGCCTGGAATCAAAGTTGGCTCCTTCATGACTACTCAACTCCAACAGGGACAATTTCCACCAGTCTCATGGTTTTCTCTCGGATAATGTCCACTTCAGCTCAAAAATTCCAATTTTTGGAGGGATGAGTTATCTGAGGGGTATTTATCTTGACTGCATAATTTTTCAGGGAAGCTGGACCTTCTAGTGGAAGTTTTCCAGGTGGTAAATGCCTGGGGGTTGTTCTAAAATTGACTAATTATGTCAAAGTACGCAAAACCAGGTGGCTAGAAACCAGGCTACAGAACCTTCCTTGAACCAGGCTGCAACGGATGATTTGATGGTGACATACTGAGCCCCACCCCAACTACTTCACAAATATGCCACAAACCTGGGGACTTTACATCAAGAAAAAAAGTGATGATTTATGAAGTATGTGTCTCCAAAATTTTGTATTCAGGTCAATCACACAAAGTCCCATACACACACACATTCTTCATATTTTAGTTTACTGTCGATTTAAGTTAAAGTAATGTTTCCTTTTAATGCACTTTTGCTCCTGACTGTTCTGAGAAACTTTGATTGTCCATCAGCCTCTGAATTAACTGCAACTTATACTTCCTGTCATGATGTACACCCAGTTCGACTGTGGCATGTCTTACTATTTGCTCCCTGTACCTTACCTGTGATGATCATTGTCAGTCGCCCTGTCAATCCCTCTGTCATAGGTGTGACTAATATTCAGTCACAGAATATGAAGTTGAAAAGTCTTTTTCAAAAATCAGTGTTGTTTAGAGGTTACTCTTATTTGTGCTAACTCTGTGCTAACTCATGCATGTCGTAAAGATTTGATATCAAGTAATCTTCAAAATTATGAGAAGTTAACTTAGAAAAAATTTGGGGTTTGCTTATCCTCCAGGGGAAAAATAAATGATCAACTACATTGCATTGAACAAAGTGAAGGAACTTGGTTCAGCCATCGTTATAAAAACATCAATATTCAGTCTCCATTGAAGGGAAATGTTACGTTTGTTGTACTGGAAATTTTCATATTCTTAAACCGCTATTTGAAGATAATGACTAATAGATAATTAAAAGTATGACAGCACAGTAGCTTTTTTCAAGAAATAGGTTCTCAAAGAAAGAATTTTAGTTATGTGTTGCTCAAGAATAATTTGTTGGCCCAAACTTTCAAATGATACAACATCCGTTACACTTGTAATGCATAATATTTTGCGGAAATAAATCTGTTTCTGGATTTTGTTGGTGAAAATAAATTTTTCGATAATAATTATTACTCTTTTCTTTGTGTTCCATATTGGTGCATTTCAAATGCAATATTTACCCTTTAAAAGTTGCATATTTATACTTTTTTCATAGTTGTTTGAATCATTATAGATATTACACAAAACAGGCGTGAAACCAAGGTGGAAAGGGAAGATGGAGCCGATGAGTTGCTCAGCCCCCCCCCCCCCTCCCCTCCTCCTATTAACTTACGAATAGACAGAAACAAAAGTCACATTCTTCTTTAAAATCATTCTGATATGCCTGCCTTTTTTATGTATCACTTTTCATTTGTCAAAGAAACGAAATGTCTTTACCGGTCTGTAGCATCTATCTATTTCCGAACCGCAGCCTGGACGAAATCTCTAGCGGGCAGTTCATGACACTAAGCCGAGCCTAGATAGTTAAAACCCAGGCGGAGCCTTCCTTTTTTACATGTTCTGGGTACAATCGCGAATCGGGGATGAGGGGAGGGGCACATGTAATGCCTGGCTTAGGTTCAGGATATCGTCGGCAAAGCTTTGAACTGGATTTGATTTGAGATTGATTATACGTTTAGGAATCATCATTTAGTGATTTTTCTATCCAGTTAGGATGTAATTGAAGGGGATATTGCCTAAGGGGAGGGAATACACCTCTACGCTTTGAGAAATTTTTCTTGTTTTAAGTTTTCCTAGAGACAAAAGGGTGCTATCTTTGGTGAAGAGTAGTACCCATCAGATGATCTAAAGGTTTAATTATTTACTGATTTCTTCGGCTGTGGCATTCATGACACTCCTACAAGGCTTTTACTCGGTGTAGGTTTCCCCTAGCGCTCCTAGTGGGACTGGGGGAGCAACCATTAGTTGGTGTGTAGCCATAGCGTCGGTTTTGCAAAAAAATGGGGGAAATGGCACATTTTACAGCTGAAAAGTTGCATCTAAGCATTTTTACATGTAAATTTCATGCTTTAAAAACAAATTTAGATTTCAAGAAATAAAGTTACGTTTGATTTAAAGGAAAATGCAGTCACCTCAATTTGATTTAGTGTATCTGGGCATCCTATTTCACGAATGGCTCTGGAAAATCATCATGTAACAATATCTTTTCCACTGCATGCATATAGAATGAAGTCTTGAATAACCTTCGTACTAAACAGTCCTCCAATTACGTGCCGTCATCTGAAGTGCTACCCGAAGCAACGTCTGTGCTTCAAAAGCCTATCGAGCCAGTGCTGTTACAAGAGAGAAGAATTAATAGCCAAGAAAGCATACTCAAATTCAACCAACAGAAAACCAAACACTTTAGTCTCATGCATCTAACTTCGAGTCTCTTGAGTAAAGTAAGTGAACTACTTTCCCCACCTACAACCCCCCCAATAAACCATATGTAGAAGTGGCCACTGGCACTGACATGCATTCCCTGTTACATATATCGAAACCTAAACCTTTCACAGCCCGATACGTAATACTACCTAGCAGGATAAAGTACTGTTCACAGACACGTACTATAACGTAATGAACCTACCACGCTTGAAACAACCTGGCAAGCTAAGAACATAACCCCTAGGAGTTTGTGTGGCTTTTTGAATAGCTGCTACAAGTAATTCGTGGCGCAATTGGAAATTTTTAATACCGTGAACTAGAAACAATATACAGAGCAAACAAAATAACAGCATTTTAGAGCTACTCCGACCGAGCAATGCATATTTGAGTGTAGGAAGCTCTAAAGGTGGCCCCTAAGAAAAGACCAAAAAATACGGTAAACTGATTCGGATGATATGTCCCTAAACACACTGGGTGGTGATTTGGGCCTTGTTAATAGTTAGGATACTTTTCCATGGCAAAATTTACGATGTCGAGGTGGATAAAGATCATGCATTAATGCAGGGAACAATTCGGAGAATCAAGTAATCTGCGGCCATTTTGAATTTGTTCGTCTAGTACTGAATTTTAAACAAGCCTAACTGATAGACACATGTACTTTTTACAGTTTTCATGTCCATATCAACTTCAGATTCTGTTTAGTTAAAAAGTTGTGTTACATTTCAAATAGATGGTCAATAACGTAAAGAACTGTTTTAACCTAGCTGACTGCACAGTGCACTATAGCTAAAATCGGGATGTCTGGGAAACGGTTAAACTTAACGCAGAAAGCTAGTGTGACAAGCATTAGTTGTCACATGCGCTCAAACACGTCAACTAATGGTAAAAGACCCTAGGCTAATCTCCTAACAATGTGTTTATACTGGTTTAAGCATGAAAAGAAGGCAGAAAGATAGGGTACTGTGATGAAGATCATGAGCGTAGGAGTCCAAGTTGATGGGGGGGGGGGGGGGGGCTGTAACGACTTGCCCGTAAAATATAACCAAGAATTTCCGCACGCTCCACGCGTGTCAAAATATTGATCTACATATCATATACCAGTGGGCATGCATCGTTTATCACACCGCTTGCTAATTAGTTAGTTTGATGAGGTTTTACGGCTCAGTAAATGCTAATTACATACAATCATTTGCCTTGTTTCTACCCTTCCGCATTGATTATAATATTTAGGGAAGTCGTTACAATATAAATGATAATAATCAGTGACGTAGCCAGGATATCTCTCATAGGGATGGGGGCGTGCGTTAGGTTGTGTGATGGCCGGCCTGTATCCACCTCCCCTTTGAAAAGTTTGGATAAATTAGGTGTCCAGTAGGTGCCGAAAAAATCTCAGCATATTGCCCAAATTTTCACAAAAATATTTCGTTGGAGGCTGCAACCCGCCCAGCCTCCCCACCGCCTACGCCTATGGTAAAGATTAGTCGTCACACGCATCTGACCACAAGTCAACTGATGGTAAAATACACCCTATACCCTTCCCTTACAATGTGTATACTGTTGTAAGCATCAATTGTAAGCAGACTTATTATGTGACCAACATTGGTCGTCAAATGCAACCAACTACTAGTCAACTGATGGTAAAACACCCCTGTCACTCCTCCCCATATGATGTGTTTACTGGTGTAAGCATCAACAAGTTAACTGATGGTAAAAGACGCCTTATCCTCTCTCCTAACAATGTGAATACTGGTGTAAGCATCAAATGAAAGCAGACGGATAGTTTGACCAAGATTGGTCGTCATATGCACCCAACCACAAGTCAACTGATGGTAAAATACCCCTACACCCTCCCCATACAATGTGTCTACTTTTGTAAGCATCAAGTGTAAACAGACTTATTATGCAGGGGCGGATCCAAGGGGGGGTTTTAGGGGTTTAAACCCCCCCTCTGATTTTAGAGGATTTTTTTTCATTTTGTATAATATATTGTTTGTTTTCCCCTGTATGTTTTGAAGGTTATTGTCAGTAACAACAATGCAATTAACATGCCATAATTATAAGTTTGCTGACAGCGTATTTTTCCTTCTATCGTCCCGATTCTCTCTCGTTCAAAATCCTTATAGAGTCAGTGAGTCCTTCAAGAGGAGGTCCAGCTCTATGATTAGCTCACCAAAGAATCGTAATGTTTCCATGGAAATGACAATTGACAAACATACAAAACATGAAACATGACGATGGCCTAAGTATAGATTGTAAGGTCTGAGAAGGGTCAATTGTTCTTGGTTCACGCCGCGCCAACCGATGGTCGCGCTCCGCTTAGATAACGAGACAACCAAAAATCCCATGCATGCGATCAAGCCTACCAGTTGAATTTTGAGGCCCCAATACCAAAGTACTTGCAGGAGATTTCAAAAAGAGAAACCAAATTTTCTTTATTGAGCACAAGCGAGAAACTTTCAGTGAGTCACTGTGAGTGCCTAAAGAGAGCACAACAAATGACTCAATGCTCCTAACTCCTGACGCCCAAGATCGTTATCGGCATTGGCGTAGCCAGAGGGGGACCACGGGGGCCATGCCCCCCTCATCGAATTCTGAAAAAAAAATTAGGAATTAAAAACAGTTGTCGGCTCTCCAGAACTCAGTGACGTGACTGAAGTGATGATATGTCGGGATATACAAGATACCTATAATGTATCATATAGAACCGTCAAGTTACCATGTTATGGTAACTAAAATAGGACTATCATCATACCAGGGATGGGTCTGGTTTAAATGGTATAGAGTGACCTTACTTGGTAGTAAGTCATAGCTGGTATGCTATTGCTAGACGCGTTTTGACCATGGAAGATAAGTACCAGGTCTCATCAGTAGCGGTAGGGTAAAGTCGGCGACAGAATGCCAACGAGTTGACGTATAAATTTGTTGAACCAATCGTGAAATCTGAATTTTCCTATTTTTCGATAAGCTGGTGCATAGCTAGCAATGGAGAAAAACAAATCGGTTGCATGATAACAACAAGATCCCCTCCCAAAAGCAGTACTTCACTTCATGATATGATTTAAGAGTGTTACGATTCAATGCTTCTTTTCGGGTACTGTATGTCGAGTTTGTGCCAGTAGCGGTTAGAAATATCACGTGGTGAATGGATATTTACACAGCGCAAGACTGCGTCTATGAATGGTTTACAAAGGATAAAATTGCGGTGAAAGAAGCAAGGATGTAACCGACTGGATGTAAAATAATTTTTCCAAAATAAAGTAGAGCTAACTCTTTGTATGTGTCGAAAGTTTTCTTAATTTGCACAAGGATATGTTTCAGTTTTAGGAAGTTTCTCGAGTGCAGATAAATCTTGATAGGTTATCTCCCTGGTAAAGTATAAAAAAATTCTTTGGGATTTTTATATTAGCTTTGATAATACACATGTCTCATCGGTATGACCAGAAAGGCGAAAAATACTCATGATGTGAATTTCTCCAGATAAACAAAGCACACCTCCGACACGAGTGATGTTCCGATGAAAATAGAAAACGCCGTTATTCAGTGTATTTGTACTCGGAAGAGATTTGGTAAAGTTGCTGTGACACTTTAAATGAAATGGTTACAAACGCATAGTACGACCAGTGTTCCGATGGGATGGAAGCGTAGTGCGCGTAAGGACTTACAATTCTGTGTTGTTAAAAAGCAAAAACTTTAGTAATAGCCAAATCGCTATAGCTTACTACTACGAATAGTCAACCAACTACATAAAGTAGACCCTACACCGGTTTCCTGAAAATTTACTCCTATGAGATATAGATTGACCATTTCTATGTCAAATTATTTTATCCCGATATATCACTACTTTGGTCACGTCACTGAGTTCTGGACAGCCGACCATTTCCTCTAATTATGCCAGTGCTCAACCCATGGCATTATTAACATTCTGAAGCGAAAACTATTGGCTATGATCAGTTGTAACGCTTATGACTTTTGGTAATTTGTTTGACATTTTCTTATGACTGAGTTACACCAACAGCCCCGGAAAATTCTGCATATAGGCTAGTGCCTACCTCGAGAAAGGCCTGACTACACAACTACACCAATGTACTGACAACCTTTGATTTGGTTAGCATCATTTTTCTTATGACAGTTCAGGTCCGGATCCAGGGTGCGTACGCAGCCCCCCCCCCTCCCCCCCGTTCTTTGAAGAACAATTTTTTTTTGTAATGAAACAAAAAATGACTTCAAATGATGCTAAATGTTGCACCAGATTGCATCTGAGGGTACTTAAATATTCAAAAATTTCTCACCCCCTCCCCTTTGACCCCTCCCCCAGGCCGGCAATCAGGTCCTGCGGTTGCCCACCCCAATCAAAAATCCTGGCCACGCCCATGGTTATCGGGCTGTAGAGCATGCATCTCTCACAAAAAAAGAAGGAAGAAAACTTTCTGACAGGACATTTATCATAAAATTTCTGACACAGGGAATTTCAATGAAAGCTTGTTTCTATACGGATCAAAGAGCCTAGGAGAAGCGTGGGAAATGCCATTTCCTGCAATCTGGGGGTCTTCTGGACCAAAAAATTTTTCTGTACGATTCGCGCCAACTCATGGTGGCGCTCCGCTTAGATAGTAACTATATCGCAAACCCCCCCCCCCCTTTAGTCAAAACCTGCATCCGCCCCTGATTATGTGACCAACATTGGTCGTCAAATGCAACCAACTACTAGTCAACTGATGGTAAAACACCCCTGTCACTCCTCCCCATATGATGTGTTTACTGGTGTAAGCATCAAAAAGTCAACTGATGGTAAAAGACGCCTTATCCTCTCTCCTAACAATGTGAATACTGGTGTAAGCATCAAATGAAAGCAGGCGGATAGTGTGACCAGTATTGGTCGTCACATGCACCCGAACATAAGTCAACTGATGGTAAATTACTCCTATCCCCCCCCCCCGACCCAGCAAAGTACTGATTAAAGCAAAACCTAATAGTGGACCGTGTCACCAAGATTTGGAGTTACACAACGTACACCAAAATTTGATGGAAACAGAACCCCTGACCTCCCCCTCCCCTCTCTCCACAAAAACAAGTTACAGTATTTACCAATGTAAACACCGAAGGCATGGTTTCCACTGGGTTTTAGAGGGTGTGAGGTGGTATTAGTCCATGGGGGTAATATGGTGCCAGCTTTGGTGCCAATAATGAAGGAGAACTATCAATACCTTTATAGCTAGTACAGTACAGGTGGAAATTATAGCAACCCTTTGCGTGGTGGTTGCCAAAAACTATAAGGTAGCCGTCTCACAAAAGGAATGTCGGGAGAAACCCTGGACGCTGACTGCTAAAAATTGGGACCAGGATTCTTTGTAAAATTGAACTCACTGCAACTCAAGCCTACCAAAACTGAGGCCTACTTTATTTCTGAGTGATTTATTTCTACTCTACATTTTCATGTTGCCAAAGTTCATCTACAAATTTCACACCTTTCTCTCCATTTCAAGACACTGTAGTGATTATGTCTGTTTGAGGCTTCTGTAGTTTTGCGTAAGAAGCCGAGGCCGGGCTACCGCCAGGTTCTTGCGTTGCCTAGCAATTCGCGGGATATCTGGTTCAGGAGGCTCTCACGTGTGTTTACTGTTTTCGAGAGACTTACCAAACTAGCGTTCTTTGTATCCAGAGTATTTTCATGTTTTGGACCCCATCGCCGTAATCTTCGTAGATAATCATCCTTACGAAGGCGATTCAGATTGAACAACCTTATTTTTAGTTCAGAGCAGTCCAGTTATACGCTGTTTTGTGACTGATCAGTTTTGTTTACTTAGCTAGCTTATTCTACACTGTGTGTAGCCAGTATTCCAGTTTAGTGTAGGCCCGTATTGCGTAGGATCAGGTAGCTTGAGCCTGTGATCGATCACTGCGCAATAGTGTGCCAATCCTTGCAGCATACCATGTTTAATATTAGTAACTAAGCAGTATAACGTTGCCATTGGCGAATTACCGCCAGGCATAGAAATCGTGCGCTGTTCAGGTAGTCAATGACCGGCGAATTACCGCCACTAATATATGTAGTTAGTTAAGTTTAGAGTCATGTTGATCGGCGAATAATCGCCGCTATCACTACTCCCCTTGGATCCAGGACCTGGTCAATCGTCCGCTGCAACTTGCTGTGAACACGAGACTTGGGGTAAGTTAGACTAATGTTTTTCTTATCCTAAGTATTAGTAGGATACTAAAGTATCAAACCTACTAAAGTGGTGACCCCGACGTGCGAAATCGTAATTTGTAGCGACGTAGTAGACTAACTTGGGTCTAACGTTAGCCTAGGCCCTAGGCTTTAAGGTTAGTGCTCAGATTCATTTCATGTTCAGTTAGCAATAGAGCTTGACCAAGTCGTAGTAGCTTACTTATCTGGATAGGTTTCTAGCCTCATATCATAGTTGTACTTGTAGTATTTGAACAGTTCGATAGGATATACCCAACCAGTTTACTTCGGCTTTTATAGATCAAGTAAGTTCCTTGGTGTTGCACAGTTGGCTTTCAGATGCACCGTGTTAGAGAACCGCGGGTTCATTTACTTCTTGTTGGAGACTCTAGAGTATACTCCTTTGATCGATACCGGTTACCGGCAGATTTCAATCTACATATTGATTTTGTAATTAGGCGAGGTGCTACTCTTTCGGATTTAATTGCACCAACCTTGAGGCAACTTAGAAACTACAACAGCCAGGACTGGGTTCTTGTACGCCTCGCTGCTGGTATCAATGACCTCATAGAATTTACGGGTCCTGGTCCACACCGCGTTCTAGTACGTTCACCAACTGACGCGAATCAGTTGATATTACGCCTGCAACAATTTCGAGAGGCCATTCTCAGGCAACATCAGAATACTGTTATTTCCTTCATCACCATACCTACTGCCTCATTTTGCAAGTTTCAAGAAAACAAACAGCTAGCAGTGCCAGAACTCACTCCAGTCCAACTTAAAGTCCATCAGCACGATTTGGACAACCAACTCGACACAGTCAACAGCTTTATCGAGCAAAATAGTCAGGATAGTCAAGCCGAAATTATCCCTAGGTATCTACATTGGCACTCGTATATCCGTAGGCCCACTAAGCGTCGTAACCGCACCGGTCGTATAACAAAAGCTATTACACGTAATCGGTTTACGCTATTATATGACGGTCTTCATGCTGTGTCAACCGTGAAACGTTGTTGGTTTGCGGAACTTTGTAGAGCTTTCGTACAGGATCACATGGCACTACGTTCCAAGCTTAACCTTACCTAGTTGCCTGTATTTTACATCAGTTTTACTGTATCTGGTAGTTACCGCTTACTTTTATACCATCTCAGCATTCCGTAGCACATTTCCTCGGTGTATTTAGTATTCCCTAGTTGGTCGCAATGTCCTCCCCAGAGGGGCAAGAGCAAAAAGCCTCGGCCGCAGCTGCAGTTGCAACCTCAGCCTCCACAGCAGGCCCAGCTGAGATATCAAATGTCTCATTACGTCTACCCCCATTTTATTCAAACGACCCAGCCATGTGGTTTTGCCAGGTAGAGAATTTGTTCATAACTCGACGCATTACGTCCCAACAAACTAAGTATGCGTATATTATTGCCTCACTCCAGCCTGAGGTGGCACAAGAAATAAGGGATCTCTTACTGCGCCCTCCCACTGAAGACTGCTACGATGTTCTAAAGGCTGAACTCATACGCCGTACCTCCGAGTCCGAACAAAAACGGCTAAGACAACTCCTCACGACGGAGGAATTAGGTGATCGGAAGCCATCACAGCTGTTGCGGCGTATGCAACAATTACTCGGGGAAAACAAACTGGACGAAAACCTATTTAAGCAACTCTTTGTCCAGAGGCTTCCAACTAATGCACAGCTTGTTGTTGCCCCATCTCTAGACAAGTTAGATCTTGAAGGGCTAGCTAACATTGCAGATAAAATTTTAGAAGTTTCCCCATCCCCAGCCCCACCCCCAACCACAGTAGCTGCAGTTAGTCTACCTAAACCACCCCCTTCTCACCAGCATACCAATGACACAGATGATCTACGTCGGCTAGTATCGCAACTTTCCCTCCAAGTTGCTAAATTATCTGAAAAGGTAACAGAGCTATCTGAACGCCGCTCTCGAAGTCCTCAACGGAGGACATATCCCAACCCACGTAGACGCTCTCGCTCTTCTTCTCGAGGCATTTGTTGGTACCACAACAGATTCTTTGACCGGGCACACAGGTGCATTTCACCTTGTAGTTATACTTCTAACAAATCAAGCAGTAGTCAGTCAACCAACAAACCAAACAGTGATAATCCGGATGGGCCAAAAGATCAGGCCAGCAACTAATGACGACAAGTTTCACTGGCCTATCCCGTAATAGTCGTCTTTTCTATGTCACAGACAAATCTACTGGCACACGTTACCTAGTGGACACGGGGGCCGAAATAAGTGTTTTTCCCGCGTCTGCTAAAGATAAGTCCAACCCTGTCTGGTTCACATTACGGGCAGCCAATCAAACATCTATTCCTGCTTTTGGCGAATTATCGCTAACCCTAAACCTAGGATTGCGTCGTGTTTTTAGGTGGCTTTTTATTAAAGCAAATGTTGCTAAACCAATTTTGGGAGCAGACTTTTTAAGTTACTACTCATTGTTAGTCGACGTGAAAAACCGGAGACTGATGGATACCCACACCTCGTTGAGTATCAACGGTATTCAGTCTTCCTCAGCATCTTCTCGCCTCACGTTCAGCATTACAGATGAGTCTGACCAATATCATTCATTACTCAAGCAGTTCCCTAACCTAACTAAGCCAACCCGCCGCGACACTCCAGTCAAGCACAATGTAACACATCACATCGTAACTAAAGGTCCAGCTGTAAGTGCACGTCCTAGACGATTAGCACCGGACCGCCTCAACATTGCCAAGAATGAATTCGAGCACATGCTTGAAATGGGAATCATTCGGGCATCTCAAAGTTCATGGGCCTCACCACTACATATGGTTCCAAAAAAGTCTGGCGACTGGCGTCCTTGTGGGGACTACAGGGCCCTGAATAATGCCACAGTACCAGACCGTTATCCTATCCCTCATATACATGACTTTACCAGCACATTGCAGGGGAAAAGTATTTTCTCTAAGGTTGATCTCGTTCGAGCGTACCACCATATCCCCGTAGAGCCAAAAGATATTCCCAAGACTGCCATCACTACCCCTTTTGGGTTGTATGAGTTCGTCAAAATGCCATTTGGCCTTAAAAATGCGGCACAAAGCTTTCAACGCTTTATCGACGAAGTTGTCCGGGGCCTACCTTTCGTATATGCCTACCTTGACGATCTTTTGATTGCTAGCGCAAACCCAGAAGAGCATAAGCAGCATTTACATCAATTATTTCAACGTCTTGACTCCTATGGCATAGTAATTAATCCTAGCAAGTGTCTGTTTGGTGTCCCCTCCCTCGACTTCTTAGGTCATCGTGTGGATTCCAACGGTATCAGTCCTTTGCCATCTAAAATTGAAGCCATTAAACAATTTCCCCCTCCCCAGTCACTCACTAAACTTCGTGAATTCTTGGGCATGGCAAATTTCTACAGGCGCTTTATTCCTCACTGTGCTGATCTCATGCAACCACTCACAGATCGGTTGTGTACTAAAGTCAAAAACAAACCCATAACTCTAACACCTTTAGAGCTTCAAGCATTTGAGAACGTTAAGCATGCTTTAGTGCAGGCAACAATGTTACATCATCCAAATTTTAAGGCTCCAGTTAGCCTCATGGTGGATGCTTCTGATTTTGCTGTAGGCGGCGTACTACAACAGTTAATCGACGGTGTATGGCATCCCCTCTCATTCTTTTCTAAACGCCTGCAAAAAGCTGAGTCTAAGTATAGCACGTTCGGCCGAGAATTACTAGCCATTTATCTAAGTATCCGGTATTTTCGTCACCTCTTAGAGGGAAGAGACTTCGCAGTTTATACCGATCACAAACCGCTAACCTTTGCCTTCCAGTCACGTCCCGATCGTCATTCTCCAAGAGAAATTCGACATCTTGATTTCATCTCACAATACACTACGGACATTCGCCACATTGCAGGCAAAGAAAACGTTGTAGCCGACGCACTTTCACGTAATGTTCATACCATATCAGTAACACCAGTAGACTTCACATCAATTGCCTCCGCACAGCAGCATGACGAAAAACTTCAACAGTTACGGAATTCGTCTATGTTTCAGTTCAAGGAAGTACCTATTCCAAATTCAGAAGGCACCATCACATGTGATACCTCTACTGGTACTGCCCGACCGTACATTCCACCACAGTACCGTCGCGAAATTTTCGATTCGTTACATTCCCTTTCTCACCCTGGCATTCGCGCTACACAGCGTTTAATCACTGAACGTTTCATTTGGCCCAGTCTCAACAAGGACGTAAAAACTTGGTGTCAATCCTGTCTCAAATGCCAGCAAGTCAAAGTTCACCGTCATACCAAGTCACCTGTAGGAACCTTCCCAGTAACCTCAGCTAGATTTCAGCACATTCACATGGACATTGTAGGTCCACTGCCCCCATCTGATGGTAATTCTTACATTTTAACCATCGTAGACCGTTTTACTAGATGGCCAGAGGCAATTCCAATATCAAACATTACAGCTGAGACCGTCGCAAAACACTTCGTGCGTAGATGGATTCCTGTATTTGGCGTGCCTTCCGTCGTAACCACAGACAGAGGATCACAGTTTGAATCGGCCCTCTTCAGGCAACTCACTCAACTTCTAGGCACACAGCGTATAAGAACTACGGCTTACCACCCTGCAGCTAATGGTCTTGTGGAGCGTTTTCACCGACAGCTCAAGTCATCACTCAAAGCAGTTGATCCATTACATTGGTCAGAAGCCTTACCTCTAGTTCTGCTTGGTATACGTTCTTCCTATAAGGTAGACATTGATTGTTCAGCAGCAGAAATGGTATTTGGTTGTACACTGTCGTTACCAAATGATTTCATCTCCCCAGCTCCGGACGATTCGATTCCAGACCCATCAAACTATGTATCACGGCTCAAACAGCACATGTCTAAACTTCAGCCAGCCTTGACAAGACCATCATCCCATCCAGTACAAGTACATCCTGACCTCTCTAAGTGCACACATGTTTGGATTCGTACTGATGCGGTCCGCAAACCTCTACAACCACATTATCAGGGCCCTTACAAAGTCATTGATCGACAAGAGAAGTTTTACACCTTAGACATCAACGGTTCAAAGAACACTGTCAGCATCGATCGTCTGAAGCCTGCTAACGTTCAGGGAATGTCCACACAACCCGAGGATACTCCGATTCCTCAACCACAACCTACTCCAACAAGTCCTGCTACAACTTCTGCAGCCACTCCTACTACGACTCAGAAGCCGCAGGAACCTAATTCTGAAGTGACGCGTACCACTACTAGAACCACTCGCTCCGGTCGCCGCGTTCACTGGCCGCGTCGTTATGTACAGTTTTTTGAGATAGATTGAAGATGTATATATGTTTCCAAGGTATTTCTTGTATCTTTCATTTTTTGTATCGATTGCTTCGTTCCCCTTGCAATCTAGGGGGGAGCTAGTTGTAGTGATTATGTCTGTTTGAGGCTTCTGTAGTTTTGCGTAAGAAGCCGAGGCCGGGCTACCGCCAGGTTCTTGCGTTGCCTAGCAATTCGCGGGATATCTGGTTCAGGAGGCTCTCACGTGTGTTTACTGTTTTCGAGAGACTTACCAAACTAGCGTTCTTTGTATCCAGAGTATTTTCATGTTTTGGACCCCATCGCCGTAATCTTCGTAGATAATCATCCTTACGAAGGCGATTCAGATTGAACAACCTTATTTTTAGTTCAGAGCAGTCCAGTTATACGCTGTTTTGTGACTGATCAGTTTTGTTTACTTAGCTAGCTTATTCTACACTGTGTGTAGCCAGTATTCCAGTTTAGTGTAGGCCCGTATTGCGTAGGATCAGGTAGCTTGAGCCTGTGATCGATCACTGCGCAATAGTGTGCCAATCCTTGCAGCATACCATGTTTAATATTAGTAACTAAGCAGTATAACGTTGCCATTGGCGAATTACCGCCAGGCATAGAAATCGTGCGCTGTTCAGGTAGTCAATGACCGGCGAATTACCGCCACTAATATATGTAGTTAGTTAAGTTTAGAGTCATGTTGATCGGCGAATAATCGCCGCTATCACTACTCCCCTTGGATCCAGGACCTGGTCAATCGTCCGCTGCAACTTGCTGTGAACACGAGACTTGGGGTAAGTTAGACTAATGTTTTTCTTATCCTAAGTATTAGTAGGATACTAAAGTATCAAACCTACTAAAACACTAATATAGTATGCATTTAGTCCTGTGGTAGTATTGTACTTCGGTAGCAAAATGGTATTTCACATCTGTCTTTGGTATGTGTATTTGTCACCCTGTCACCTGCATTTTCCACGCTAAAGTAGCTATGTACTATAGCTGCTAGGGAAAATATTCTTTTCAAAATGTGATCTGTCACTTTACCTGTACTGCACACTTCTGATTAAAACCCTATGCTTGAGTAATCTCAAGTGTCACACATCTCAAACTTATTTCTTCTTTCCATCTGCTAACCTCTCCTTATTGAAGGCTCTTGTCCCAATTGGATTTAACCATTGAGGGTTACACCTGCATAAAAGAAACTGTTATAAGTGAGCACACATCTATAGCACATGCTAAATCCTATTTTATATGCACTGTGGCTGTGGAGGGAATGTCTTCACTGATTTTGTTTTAGGGAGTTTGGCCAGAGATTGGTTAAGCTTCTAGAGGTTTAGTTGAGAATTACAATACTACACTAGGTCAGGGATATGGGATTATCTTTGGGTTAAGTAGACTCTTGTATGCTGTAAGCCGTACTTTTTCATGTATAACAGTACTTTTTACCCTTATTTAGAGGTCAGAAAACTTGCCAATTCTAGAATGATGTCACTGATTCTACTGTGACGAAGGGCCAAGGCTATGTCACATGCTTGTTGGTTGACTGAGGAAGGTCTACCTTTACCACACATACTGTAGCCTGACTTAATAAATAACCATGGATTTAACATAGCATAGCCTAATAAATAACCATGGATTTAACATGGCGTTATAAGGCTTGGTGGCATGATCAAAATTTGTATTCATTCTCACCTTCAAAGTGATTTCGTTGTTCACCTCCGGTAGGAAGGATACATGGTGTTACAATGCAGTCTGCATTAGGCCTAACAAGTCCTACCTCATTGTACTGTAGTGAAAGAACATACTGTACATAATTACTAGCCTCAGAGGTTGAAGCTTGTCCTAAGGTTAGGCCTACCCATTATGTATTACCAAGGCTAGGACTGGGTGCCTGGATTTCGTTCAACTCAGGTCAGTAGCCAGGCAGGCGAATGGAGAGACCGTTGCAGACAACTGTTCCCCCATATGGGAATCGACCGAAAATAAAATTTTAGTACATGTAAACGGTGGCTCTGGTATGACACCAGGCGATTGTTGACCAAAAAAGATCACTCTCCAGAACTCAGTGACTTGACTGAAATGATGACATGTCAGGATATACGAGGTACAGAAAATGTATCGTAGAACTGTCAAATTAGCATGTTTATGGGTAAATAAGGTAGGAAAACAAGAAACCAGGGATGGGTCTGGTTGAAATGGTACAGAGTGACCTTACTTGGTAGTAAGCCATGGCAGGTATGCTATTGCAAGGCGCGTTTCGACCGTGGAAGATAAGTACCCGGTCTCATCAGTAGAGGTGCGGTAAAGTCTGCGATAAATTGCCAACGAGTTGTCACGTAGAAATTTGGTGAATCAATCGCGAAATTTGTATTCTCGTATTTTTCGATAAGCTGGTGCATAACTAGCAATAGAGAAAAACAAATCGGTTGCATGATAACAACAAGAACTCTTCCCAAAGCAGCACTTCACAGTGGAATAATTAAGAGTGTTACGATTCAGGGCTTCATTTTAGGGTATTGCATTCTGAGTTTGTGCCAGTAACGTTTAGAAATATCGCGAGTGAATGGATATTTACGAAGCACAAGACTTGCGTCTTTGTGGATAGTTTGCAAAGGATAAAATTGCGATAATGAAAGCAAAGATGTAACTGGATGGAGAAGTATTTTTCCAAAAAGGAAGTAAAGCTTTACAGGTAAGTCGGTGTGGAGTGTTTCCTGATTTGCAGAACGATATGTGTTCAGTTTTAGGAAGTTTCTCGAGTGCAGTTAAACCTCGATAGGTTATCTCTCTGGTAAATTGAGGGACATTCTTTTGGGATTTTATTTCAGCTTCGGTAATACAAATGTCTGATCGGTATGACTGTCACAACTGAGCCGATCTTCGCTCTTCCGTCTTGACCCCAGGTCGTTTCTTCCCTGCCAGCGAGGTTGGCTATATATTAACACAAACTAATTGTTGTCAGAAAAATTTACTGACTTTTTTTTTTTTTGATTTTCAACAACTATTCTTAATTATTGTCGTCTCTTTCCCTCTCTCTCTGATTGATGATCAAGTAATTTTCAATTTACAACATATATACACAGTTATTTTAAATCCTAGAAGCCTAACGCACCGGTGAAATTAAGTACTCAATCTTAATTCTTAATTGTTATCACCTACGCGACGCGAGGGCCCTTTTAGGTTTCTTTCTGTTTCTTTCCTTTCTTCTCCCGACACGCTTGATAACCGACTCCTGGAGTTCGCTTTCGCTTCTCCCGCCGTTGTCACCATGCAGCTCGGTCCGCCACCAGCAGAGTATGGAACTCCTGCCTTTGTTACCCAGATGACGAAGCCAACTGGTCCTCCTTTAATAAATTAAATTCGACGCCCGTGACTACGTATCACTGTCCAAAATACTTATCTTCCAATTCACGTTATCCTGCAATCCCTCACCATCTATCCTCCTTCCAAAAAAATAATTAATTAAAAATCTCCAATTAATGTCAAGATTGATCTACTCTCCTTGATTGTCAGAATGATTGTCAGAATGATTATCCCCAAGATTTGATTCTCGTGAGTTCACCTCTTGCTAAAAGACTAACTATTTCCTTTCATGACAAAACTTTCCCGTTCGTCCCCTTTTGGACACTATTTTGGGGAAACTTTTCCAAGAAACCTTTCCGGTACAGTTCCGCTACAGTTCCGCTACAGTTCCGCTACAGGTGTTTACTCCTGCCAATCATTCCTTGTCATATCTCCCCGAGTGGTGCGCTCTTTCAAATAAGTTAGCTCAACCGTGACAGAGGCGAAAAATACTGGTGTGAGTTTCTTAAGATAAAAAAGCACACCTCCTATATGAACGATATTCTGATGAAATTAGAAGTACCGTTATTTGGTGTGTTTGCAGTCGGAAGAAATTTCATTAATTTGCTCTGACACTTTAAAATAGAATCGTGGTACAGACGCATAGTACGGCCAGTCATCCGATGGGTTGGAAGCTTCGTGCGCATCATAAGGACTTACAATTTTCTGCTGTAAACAGGCAAGAGCTTAGTTTAAGTTGTGTCGAGCAAGTAATTATGACGTTGTTTTTGATATTATGAGATTGTGTTACGAACGCATGATACGCCCTGTGTTCCGATTGATTAGAAAATGTGCGCGTAAAGCAGGGGCGTAGCTAGGATGAAATTTTTAGGGGGCCATGGTAACAAATGGGGGCACCGGCACCGCCGAGGGTCAGGCTTGTCAAAACTATCTAAGCTGAGCGCCACCATCAGTTGGCGCGGAGCATGCAAGAAAATTTTTGGCCTTACAATTCCTCCAGATGGCCGGAAACGACACTTCTCACGTGTTTTAAGCTGCGTGTACCCAGCCTTGAAATTCGAATCTCATGTCTGCCATTTCTCAAATAATGGGAAAAAATCAATCCATGCAAAATGGTAATACACAAGACCATACATACACTTTTTTGCTAGGGGGCAAAAAGTGGGCATTACCGATCTGTGGCCAGGAGGAGGGGACTAAAGGGAACGGGTGCCTCCCTCCCCCTTGGCGAAAAATTGTAATTTCGGGAGGACGTATAGATATGGCAAATGGTGCAATATTTGAGGGATTTCAGCTTTAAAAGGAAAACGAAAAGTAGTTGAGACTAAGTGCGACAAAAGTCATTTTCAGAGCGTGGTGGATATGATGTGAAGCATGACCTCAGCCATTGTACTCGGTTGTGGGGGAGGGCTTAAGGGGGGGGGAGTGTTATTACCTGGTTATAAAACGTTTTTATGACTAAACTGGCACTTAAGAAATTGATGATTGAAGCTACCTATAGCAACAACAGCAACTTTGTAGCTATGCATAATCGCGCGTAAGCCCGAGAATTTTAGAAAACTAGGCTAGAAATAGGCCTTCATCCTAATAGAGCTGTAAATGATTGGTGATGTGTACAGATATAGGCATGAAAATATTGATCTGCCTATTTGAAATTGTTTAAGTTCTATCATTACGATCACAGCTATTTCCTATATTTTTAATGCGTTTTCTCTGTATGTTCTCAAAGTTGGAAACGGTGCCCCCGCTGTGTACGGCCGTGGATATCATATGAGCTGAGATAATACAAGAATCATACTGAATTATGCATCCCTTTTCATTTATTCTGCCTGCAATTCTTCCATATTTACCTTCTTGTATATCTCTGTTACATTTGTCCATCACCCTATCCATAGGCTGCATGTCCACTACTCAATTTCGTATCCCCTAGATCATACCATTTGTCTCCAACCTAGGGTTGCCATATTTGTTTTCTAGGAAGGAGGACATAGATCACTGTCCTGATGTAGGGGTCTATGGGTGTCCCTTCCCTCTGGAAATTTTTCCGGTTTTCAGTGGTGTCTAGATGCAAAATGGTGCTGTATTTGTTCACGGACTCAAGTCATGGGTATATTACTTGGTCAGACCTATAATACCACAAGTAAATCTTTCAAACTATTTAACCCGCAAAGCAGAAGTAGGGATCATGTGGCAAACACATGAAATCCGGACCTTGTTGGCAATTTTACAAATCCGCCCGGACGCCAGTGCAAACTAGTAAATATAGGAAACAATCGTTCTACAGTGCACTTGTCATAGGCAAGGAGAGAACATACTTGTTAAGGATAGAATAATATTTGAACACAGTACCTTACCGTTCGGCATATTTTGTGCATGATACCGTATAGGAATAGTCGTGTAAGAATGGTCTTCAGTGTACGGTTGCCATATTTTCAGTAAATCTACCAGCCATCCGAAAGGCAGAAAGGGTCTAAACCTGATAATGTCACATCCGAATTTGTCGTCGGGACGTTCGTTTCATCGTCCAAGTGAATTATATAAACGACAGTGCAGATTATATACCTAATTTAGTGAAAGTAGGCATTGCAAAGTTATAAGATGATTTCATACGTGGGCAAAATGTGTTTTCACACATTAATTTTTCTTAATTCTTACACATTTTATTTATTTACTTATTTTTTGAAGGAAATATTTGAAAGTTTATTTCCATTCAAAAATTTATTTTTTTCTTTATTCTTACACATTTTATTAGGACACAAAAAATCTGGGGGGCGTGACGAATATCTGGCGGCTAGCCCCCCAGCCCCCCCCCCCCCGTAGCTACGCCACTGGAGTAAAGACTTACAATTTTTAGGTGTAATTGGTCAGGATGAGCAAAAGTAGAGCTCGCTCTGAAATTTAAAATTTTATTCAAATTGTGTTACTAACCTATTAGATTGGTAGGCGTTGTACACGTTAAGGCTTACAATTGAATTTTCGGGTGTAGAAACTCAGATATCAGCCTCAAAAGTCTAAGCGTGGACGTGAAAGAAAATACCCAAAAAGGAATGATTTGATTGGTTAGATTCAGATTCGTGGCGGTTGAATGCTTCTGCAGTGGTATCAAATGGTGAATTTGTGCTAGTTAAGGATGCAAAATTTGACCGGTAAAGTGGTCAAAACTAGCAGAAAATTCATTTAAAACACTTCAAAGTGTAGATGAGAACCAGTTAATCCGATGGCAGAAGTAAACAACCGAACTGATACAGTATGAACAATTGCAAAGCAAAAACTTTCAAAACATGTGCTTGCTTTCGGTTTAGTAAGCAAGTAGGGTAGACTGACAGGTTCAAAAGGATTTCTGCCTGAGTGAGGGCGACATATCAAAAATCGGTTGCTTCTTCGATTGAGGAAGAAGAATCACAACCTGAGGATCGTCGAGGATTCACACTTTACCAGTCAAGACCGTCCCACATCGAAGATGGGAAAGCATAAAACAGAATTAAAAAGGGTGGTCGATTCTCCAGAACTCAGTGACGTGACTGAAGTGATAATATGTCAGGATATACGAAATACAGATAATGTACCGTACAACTGTCAAATTACCATGTTATGGGAATAAGGTAGAAAAACAGGAAACCAGGGATGGGTCTGGTTGAAATGGTATAGAGTGACCTTACTTGGTAGTAAGCCATAGCAGTTATGCTATTGCTAGACGTCGTTTCGACCCTGGAAGATAAGTACCCAGTCTCGAGCCTGCCTAATGACAGCCCCTTCCCCTCGCCAATCCCAAAGTACTCAACTCTTCAACTGCGCTTGCGGAGCTGAAGAAGCATCATCGTGATTATAGCCTTGATCTCTTCACTTGTGGAGACTTTCCACGTCTCTGTATTGCAAAAGGAGGGGAACGTTTCAATCAAAAGAGTGAAATTTTGGGCGCTTTGCGCGTATGTGCATACGTAAAACCGATACTTTTAAGCTATCTGCGGTAAGCTTAAGATATCATCCTCTGCAGTTCCCGCAAACAGTAATCATATGGTAGCACTACTTACTACAAACATAATCTTCGGTGCCCGCTATTCTGTGCCGGTGCCCCCTATATCGGAATTCCTATCTTCGGGCCTGGTTCACCTTAATTTCAAACGGTTTCCTTTTCAAAATTCAAAAATTGTCAGGATTTTGTGCCAGTTGCTCATGTTATCGAATTTTCTTCGGGTAGACAAATCCTTGCTTCCAACAATTTCAAAGGATTGATGGATTGACGTGACTAGTTGAGTTCCTGATATCAAGTTTGTGAGTGGGCTAGGTCAAGGCTAGGTATGTGAAGTGTATGTGATGTGAAAGGAAGAGACATCAGTCCTTCACAAAACCTCAAAATGAACTTCAAAACAAACTTCAGCCTCCAACTTCTAAATTCAACAAGCAAAATTTCAGGATATTTTTTTATCTTTAGCCTAAAACAAAAGGCTCAAAGGTCTGTGAACAACTGACTATGAATATTTACTAACTCTGTGGTTTACATCAGCACGCTAATGGGCCTTACCGTTGTTACGTCATTATGAAATCCTTGCAGGGGTAGCCTGAAATATGATTAAGTGCTGTAGAGGAAATACAGGGAACAGATGTTCGATGTTACATCAAAATCTTATGCACGTGATGTTCTGATATCAACAAATATTTCGAATCCTACAGTAAATTCTACGTCGGAACTAAGCCTATTATTTAATTTTAAATTTTCTGACTGTTTTGGAAGATTTGGAAAGGGTAGACTAAGGTTTGGCAGTAAATCAAGACTTTAGGTCCTATAGGTTTGTTATTAGCAGGGAAAACAATTTCGACCAGCACTGTGCTTGTCAAAGACCCAGAATTGTCAATGGGTTGCAGTATAGGCAGTGTACAGGGAGCTATACACGTCTTATTATGAAACAGTTAATCTATTCCATTCTGTTCATGATGTTGCTATTCTATACTAAATTATAAGTATCAGGTGAGCAAGTTCTATTCCGGGCTAGTGCCGAGTCAAACTAGTATCTGTGCAATATAAATAGGAATTTAACACAAGTGTCCACAGCATATGCTGTGGACACTTGTGGTGAAAGCTATTATTACTGGTTCTAGCCTAGTACAGTAGTTATAAATTCCTATTTATCTGCAGAGCGAACCTATTTTCTTTCCCCTCGCTTTACCTTGCGCTGCATGTTTTAGTGGAGAGACAGTATAGAGCCTAGGCTAGATAGCTGCGCAGGCTACTGCCTTTCTTAATTTGCCCCTAAAAATCATGTCTTCCGGGAGACCTCAGAAATGAGAAATGCCGTTTTTAGGAATAATTCCGTTTAATGTTAGGCCTAGAAGTGATTTAATAATGTCCAGAGTTGTTTTCAAACTTCCGAAGAAGTGTTGAATGTTCTGCTCCAACACACGACATGATTGAAAAGGTCCAATATGGTTTACAACTGCAGAATACAACGCCCCTCAAAGACATATCACTGAAAGGTTGGCGCCAGCGGGGGCCATGGGGCAATGTCTCCCCTGTCAGGGAAGGATGGTCCGATGTCGGGGAAATCTTCCAATTTCGTCGGAGAGCCTTAATCCGTACGATAAAACATGTAATCCCAATGACCTTCAGTTGCCCCAACGACCTGCTTGATTTCGCTCATAGGAAGGGCATTTTCTTTAATAAAGACCCCAACTTTTCCCATTTTTCTTGAAAACCACCAAATTTTTCAAATTTTCTTCCATAAAATCCCAATATTCAAAATTTCTTCAATAAAGCTCCCAAATTTTCAAATTTTGGGAGACGTAATTTTTTTGTTCCTCATCCTTCTGTCAATTTATCGCCTTTGTCGGGGTTTTGGGTCGCTTGCCCCCCCCCCTCCCCGTCGAGCAAATCCTGGCGCCACCCCGTATCACTGAGGCTCGATCTCTAGTCGCAGTCGCATACACTGCGACTGCACCTACAATTAGAGACTCAGTGAGCATAGCCAGTCTCCCCAAAAGATTGCCACAAGACCCACATTGCGTCGTTCTCATACCAATTTATACTAACGTTAAATCATACATGCACGACCACTGCAACTAGTGGTCGTGCATGTACTGAGCCCCCAACAGATTGGGGGCTCAGTGAAGTTGGGCATTTTCTCCTTACAACGAAGTGTCCTACCATAGGCTTATTAGTATATTATGTATAACGTTTGTCACTCAGTGTGTGGGCTAGGTCTATATCGTACTATGTAGTACTGTAAATAGCACGGTATAAATATTAAATGTTGAGGACGCCTGTGGCCTATGTAGGCTATTGTGCCTAACCAGGGAGCTCTCTAAGCATTTGCAATATTTTGTGCTAAAGCTAAACTTTATCGAAGTCACCAGGTTGCATACAAAGCCTCTCCAGAAAACCAGTTCTAGATTGTGCAATGATGACAGATATGTTATGACTGACGGTTGATTAAAGCCTTCCAGTTTAGTTACATGGTCACGGAGCACAATGTTCAAGTTGCTGTATAGTCTAGTAGTACTGTAGTCCTCAATCAGGTCCTACACTCTACGGTCCATTAGCACTTTGCTCTCCGTGTAGTAGTTTTTATTAAACCCCTTTCACAATAGGATTACGACCTGTTTACGAGCGATTGCGACCATTTATTTTCGCTGTTCCACGAGCATTCGCAAGGTGTCTTCGGAGGAGTCGCACTCGTTGCAGTGGCGCAGGCGATCTCACCAGGTGGCCTCTGAAATTCGAACATGTCACAATTTGGAAAATTCAGACGCGACCGGTTGCGATCGATCAGGTCGTATTAGGTCGCATTAAGGGTAGAACGAATGTTGTGCAATGCTGTCAGGTGTCGCGCGAAAGAAGCCCACGAGGTGTTGCGAACCCAATATCGCGTTTGATCTGTATAGTGCAACACTTGTACGGTGTGCTTAAGATCTCAAGCGATGAGTCGTGCGTTTGATTGTGTGTGTAATGTGATCATGGGACTGTTGCCCGACAGCTCGCATCCCATATTGCAACGTTGTACCGTTGTACGACTGTGCAAGAAAATATGGGAATATTCCTATTGGTATATATAGGAAGAAAAGGCCGTCCTGTTCATTGTGTCCTCAGCATTCAAAGAAGAAAGATGGCTGCTGCTGCCATCTTCTCTGTTTGGCATTCAGCTACTTTTTGATGAGGATCCAAGTTTTCGGCGGTATTTATACTGGTGAATGTTCGCACGAACCCCCGCGCGAGCGATTACATGATCGCACCACCGCTCTCATCCAATTGCTCGTCAGCTCGCACTACCATGTGACCAATCACATTGTTTTATGGGGTGGCGTCACCCGATCGCAATCACTCGTGCGACACTCGCATGTAAACGTACGTCCACTCTCACGAACATATGCGCCGGGATCGTGCGTGCAACGGTCGTCTCTAGACGCTTGTTTCACGCTATAGTGTACTACATGACACCGGACAGTGGCTCTAGGCGTATCTGTACTACACGCACCTAATCATCGATTAGGCGCGATACAGCCCAGTGAAAAATTACTGCTTTTAGACGATTTCGTCCAAAACCTTCCGAAATCGTCCTGTCATTAAAAATTGTCGAGGACAGTTAAAAATTCCAGTATGTCTGCCTGACAGTTCCATCCTAGAACAGGAAGCATAATAACCTTCATGGTTTCTTTGTTATATGAAAGAAACAACTCAATTCGTCGTTATATTTAGTATAAATGAATTCTCCCTTATCGAAGCTTTGATGTCGAGGAATGCGAATGATTGGAAGCTTTATGGGACTAACAATCGGATATGCAAATTAATGAAGAAAGGGATAGGTGCTTGCCATCAGAGAGTTGTTACTTTGCAATTCCATGTTGCCAGTCAGTAAAGACTTGTTCAGGAAAAATTTAATGGCGATAAGTTATTCCAGTAGTGCGACTATAGTTACAATATTATGGCTGCTCTAAGCTAATTGCATGGTAAGAGTAGGAAGTCAAATCTTTAGGCAATAATTCTTAAACGGGAACCGAGATGTGGAGTATCCATTGGATAGTGCTGAGTGTTAACGCAGGAAGCACTTTAATGTCATAACGGAGAAATTGGAAATAAAACCACATTTTAACGAGTTAACAGCTACTAAGCCAATAGCTAGCATCACCTTAGGTTCTTATATTACGAAAAAGGCATCAACCTGTTTATCCTTTGTTCGATGATATTTAGAGTGGACTATATGGGTCTACCTGGCTATTCTTTAGTATCCATAAGACGGTGGCGTGCTTTCTAATCGGTTTCATCGACGTTAATGTGAAAAATATCCAGACGCATGGGCGAACCACGGTTTGGTCTGTATGATTGTGCCTGCGAATAAGATTTTAAGATACTTGGATGAACTACAATTAATAATAGTAAACTTGTAATAATTGTTTACAGTTACGTCGAGGACCAATCGGAGAGAAACTGATATGGCAAACACAGAAAAAATCGTTGCTTGTGGAATGTCGGGACGTTTGCCTGAATCTGATGATCTGCAGGAATTTTGGGATCATCTAATGAACAAGAGTAACCTGGTGAGAAGAAATTTTAGGAAATGGGACAGCGGTAAGAAAACCTTGTATTCATACCTTTGGGACAGCTAAAATTGCTATCAACATTTCCTGGAAAATTATATATATATATATATATATATATATATATATATATATATATATATATATATATATATATATATATATATATATATATATATATATATAAATAAATATATATATATACTGAAGGAGGTTGAAATGATTAGCTAACGGACGGCAGGAAAGGTTTTGCTTGATAGACAGCAGGCCGTACCCAAGTGTGTGCTTCGTTTTCAAATTTTGTGACGCACATCTGAGGGACTGAATGATCAAAATTACCCAGAAAGGTTAATTTTAACCTTGTAATTATAACACCGATCTACCACAAGCGAAAAAGCTGTCCTACGAAGAGAAATTTGAGAGTGAATTGCTAGCTTTATTGTGGTCACAATTCATTGCACGTACTAGTTCCACGAATCTTCTAACACGTACAAACTGTATGTAGATTAATATGTACAGTGCCACAGTACAGTAGACAGTATAATTTGAATGCAAAATTGGTACATCTAAACCAGTTAAACACTTTTATGACAATTTGAAAAACGGAGATAATTTAGCATAAGCCCTTTGAACTGGTTCTTCAGTGGTTAGCGTAAATCCTATCCAAAGCTTTGAGGAAACTCTCTAGGCTTACCCTACGGTAGCCGAGCTCCAAACCAGTGCAGTACGTTTTCTTGAAGATAGATATTGCCCAAGAACGGCCAGCAACCTTCATATTCATAGCAACCATCACTGTCAGCAAGGAAAACTTAAGCAGAAAAGGTAAGTGGCGACCCTGTTCCCGAAATTAATGGACATTCAGTACAAAACAACAAGTCCTACTATCTCATCACCCATCAGATCAGAGTTTATTCTCTTCTAATTACTGCCGTGTCTCTTGTTTCATTTACCTTTTTATCTTAACATGATGTCTACACGACGTTTTACCAGACCCAACTCTGTTACTACCCGACCCAAACATCCTGTCCCATTTCAAGAATAAAACACTGCATACGCTTCCACCTGTAATCAAACCCTATTACAAAATAAACTTTATACCTGTCTCAAATTTATCAAGAACCTTTCGACCCGAACCCTGTTGGACCCAGCTATCTTCTCATGGGGAAAGGTTTGGGATTTATATCCACGTCCGGACCGAGACCTAACAGATATTCTCTGCTACAGGCTATTAACCAGCTGACCCGGCCGTAAAATGATCGAGAAGTAAATATTTAATGAATGATAAATCCTCCAAACCATGCCATAAGTTCCGTCTATCATCTACCTGGAAACCGAAAGTTCCCCCATGCACTGCCCAAGAGGACTAGGCTACCTACAAATATAACACCAAGGCCTCCCCCGTTTAAATTCCGTTTCACCTAGACGAATCTAATATATATCCAGTGCCGAGCGCTCTGCCATCATTACGCAGTGAGCGTAATGATTGTCATAAGAAAGTCTATAAACCAAGAGGTGTTGCAATTATTAATAAAAGTCTGATTAAGGCAGAGGCGTTGCAATTAATGATAAAAGTGACTACAAAAAGGAAGCACTCAGGCAATATATCGGGCCCACAATACCAACAACTCACATCTGACATCACCATGGAAACCATCTCCATGGTCAAATCTCTCAGGATTAACCTCTTCCGAAATTAAGAAATCTCCGAGGACATATTATTTTTTTTTTATTTTACCTCAATCCTAGTAACCACAGTATCCGAACACCTATAGCTCTCGTCCCCTGTGGGCTGGGGCTGTAGAATATGCCCACGGTATTTCCCGCCTGTCGTAAGAGACGACTAACGGGAAGTACTTGAACCGTATTTAAACTTGTTGACACTATATAACACATTCGTGTCGGTGTGTCGTTAAATCTCATCTAACTAAGTAACCTATAGCTCTCTTCTATATGTTACCCAAAGTCCATAAAAAGCCACCCAAGGGCTCCCCCTTTATCGGAAGACCCATAATCTCTGGCTGTGTGGGACCTACCCAGCAAATATCGAAATTTTTAGATTTCTTTCTTCTTCCTCTGGTTCAAAGACAACCAACGTAAGTGAAGGATACGAATCAGATCCTTGATTTAATAAAAAATCTAAAATAACCAAATGGCAGCATTTTACTGGTTACTTTAGATATAGTCGGAATGTACACCACCATTTATTCCTGATGTTCAAGCATGCACCGATGTCTACGCATCATCCGACAACGGCTTATACTCATTACCTGTCCTGAGGTATCAACTGAATCTTTCCAACAGATTCTAGAGACCATTATAAAATAGTTTTAAATTCGATACAAACTACTATACTTACAAACATGGGCTTCCGCAGAAAAAAATTCAGGGGGTGCAAAACTTTTTAGGGGGCAAAACTTTTTTCATGGGAAATATTTTACTCCCAGAAACGAGTTTAAATGCTACTTTACACAGTGTTGACAAAGGCGCAGTCAGGAATTTGTCGAGGGCGGGGGGGGGGGGGAGCAAAGCCCATAGACAGACTCTCAGCACTCCCCACCACCATGGGTTGGCGCGGAGGAGCGCAAGAAAGTTTTGGCCCAAAATGCTTCCCAGATCGCTGGAAATGGCACTTCTAAGGCCTATTTACCGCATAGAAAAAGGGGAAACGCTTGCAATATCGTTAATATAACTTTAAAAAATACCAAAAATATGCTGGGGGGGGGGGGCTGGGGGGCCTGAGTGTTGATATTTTTATTCAATTCCTGTTTTGAGTGTAGAAATCCCCACTGAGTGAACTGTTAAGAAAAGTTGATGTTATATTTTCTTCGGTTTTTCTTTATTTTTTCTTCTTTTTTCAAGTTTTCGATTTTCCAGGGGGGAAGTGCCCCCCTTGCCCCCCTCCGGACGCCCATGCTTACAAACAGTAGATGTAGCAATAGCAGAGTTGTAAGGAGTCACTCAACTTTTTGCAGTCAAGTCGAGTCATTTACTACTTTCAATGTGACTTGAGTTGAGTCAGACTCGAGTCATTGTACAATTTCTGTGAGGAAAATTATGATACAATCGCTCGAGTCATTTTCCTTTTAAAAATTAGTGATTCGAGCCATGACTCGTTACATCACTGAGCAATTGGGCTCTGAATCCTTGTCCCAGACTTTTCGAACCCTGGACTTGCGCCCATCTCTGAAATTGTGTGTCATTTAGCATTCTAAAATCTATTTCTGCCTATAAGTTAACCTTATCTCAAAAGTCATCACATCCCACTGGTACCGGTATGATAGGTTGTACTATATAACCATTTACTGGATAAAAGTGAACATTTTAAGAAAGTATACAAATTACAAAAGTGTTGTCTTCTAAATCAATGATTCTCTAATTTTCTTTAGACTACCTCCCCCTTCCACCATTTTGAACTGTCTCAATGTACCTATTATACGAAATATAGCTTGGTACTAAATCATGCTAGCATTTAATGGTTCCATCGACGTACTTTCAGACCTTTCGACTCTTTGCTTTTCAGTGAACCTTCCATAGCAACGTGAGTGATATCTGATGTTCATTGGAACCGACTTTTCGAACTGGGGAATGTGTGAGAGGGGATCAGAGCTGGGCTGGGGGCACAAAAACCTAAATTCATGCTGATGCTTAGCAAGGACCTAGCTCGCATGCTAAATCGCGCTGTTCATCTCCCAGGAACCGCCATATCTCGACTCACAACGGGAATCGCTCCCACGAGTTGGGATTGAAAGATATTATTCTTTTTTCAGAAGTCGGAGATGCAGATTATACAATTTAGGGCGGAATCACTTTCAGCTGGTTTTCGTTCTTCTCATTGTTCACGTTACACTCACAACCGATATGTAGCAGAGATATGTACCGTTCCTCGTTTGCGTCACCTGTACTTAGTGCTTCCACATTTAGTTACCGAATTTTAATCTCACTCACCAAAAAACTTCTCACCACATTTTGTTAAATGTTTCTTTAACTCCTATTAGGAATATTTCGAGTCCACAATTGAATATAAACACGTAATTATAAAACAAAGTGCTGTTGGAAGACGCTGCACCTGCAGTATGTTACTATGTGAGGAAAAAGTGCCTTAAAAATGGAAGTGCTGGGTCTACCCCACTTTCGACAAATTTCGGATTTTAAGGATTACTTTTATTTCTTTCTTTCTTTTTTTTTAGTTCCATAGGCCAAATGGATCGCTTGTGGTAGTTGCATGGGTAATCACTTTATCTTTTTTCAATAAATCTGTGTTTTTTCAATCAGTCCCTCCAAGGTGCGTCACGAAGTAACACGAAAGAGCATGACAGATCATGGTCTATGATGGACCTTAAGTGTTCGGTAATCGATCAGCCAGGCGACATTTTGTTTCACCTACACAGAAAATGACACAACCCTTACAAGTCAAAATATTTACTACATTAGTGGATGTACGTCTTAATTGTTGGTTAATATTACATCTTACGCGATTACAAGGAAATGTCCCTAGAAGGTTGGGCATGAATGGTTGAGGATGAGAGGCCCGAACAAGTTTGAGGAAGTATATGTTGAAAGCGTTAAAAGATACTCAAATAATTCCAATGAATGTTTATAGCCTGGGAGCTTAATCTATCATTGTTGTGTAAAACAGCTGTTTTGGTTATATGTCCACAGACCTTTCAACTCGACCATCTTTGAAACAATCGCATAATATAGGGAAAGGAGAGAAAAAAACATTTACGAAAAGGAATTTTGCTACAAGCATCACTCAAAGCTGTGTTCGGGCTCACCGTGCAGCTGCTTTTACGACTAAGAAATTAGGGTCTTTGGACTTTTAGAGTATAACCACTCTTACAAATGAGTTAGTACCAAAGGGGGAACTAATAGTCAATAGACAGAATTACCCTCTAAACGTATCCCAAGTATTAGTAGTAAACTTTTGGGGAAAGGGGGAAGAACACAGCGAATGCATTCAGAAATAAAGTAATGCAGAATAATGAAATACCATATTCGACCAGTAGGACAAATATGGTACATCGACCATAAAAAAGCAGGTCTCAGTTAGTCCTTACTACTAAAAATAGTATCTGTAAAGGAGGGTAAGAACAGGAAAAATAAATTTGAAGAGAAAATAAAGCTGCCGGTAGAATTTAAATCCGCCCCTGCCACTCCCGGTCCCGCCAACTTTACCATGAATGTGGCAATACTTGAACCGTGTTGTCACGTCTGAATATTTTCAATACAGACTCTGTAAACATGTATTTTCCGGTGCATATTATTGTTATTCATTTGCGTGTTGCTAGTACTGGTTGTCTTACAACTGATTAAAATGAATGATTGAAATTTTAAAGAGTAAACTGATCAAACATAATTTCTTACAAATAGTTAATATTAGGCACTTGAAAAACATTCTTTTCATTCATAATTGAAAAGTAACATATCAAATGGCATTGCATTATTTCATTACCCATATAGAATTTTTGAAGCTTCCAGTAAGAAGTGGAATGCTAAAAAGTGTTTCCACCTTTGATGCATCATTTTTTGGTATGCTCCCTGAGCAAGTAAACACTACCGACCCCCAACTTCGCATACTCTTGGAGGTTGCTTACGAAGCAATTGTTGACGGAGGTAAGGCACTTTCTAAAAATTCTATAGTACTTTTTCGCTATGCTCGAGATTACCTACGACAAAAAATATCAATCATCCCATGCATGTATAGATTTACTTCACCGAATTTTATCTAAGATATTTACCTTGACCCCTATACATTGCTGTGTAGATACCGCGTGTACTTTGTGCAAGCATTCTCAGTGTCACGTCAGAATTGTACCCTGCAATCTTGGTGTAACGAGAAGCCGAGTACAGTCAGGCTGTACTGCGTATTTCTATTCAGTCTTCAAAGTAGAGCTGAGCTAATCTAGCAACTAGACAAGTCTGTACTTGCAGACAAATACTGATCAAAGCCCTTGAATATGATATAAAACGAAGAGGGAGAGCACAGATATTGTTTCTATCTGATGTCTTGATCACCTAAACATGTAAGGCACTGTAAAATCCAACGCCTGCAGCTAAATGTGAAATTCCAGATATGACTTCTATTTCTGTCACTGCATGGCCCACTATGCTTACTTCTGCAGGCAACAATGTTCTGCAAAAAAAAAACTTTACTCACTATGCAAGGAACGGATCTTCCAAGCAGGTAAAGTAACGATTCTGTCATAGTTTCGAGCCTCTGCGCATGGGCACATAAAGCTAAGACGTTTGAACGAGTTTGTGCGAGAGATCTACTTGTTAAATACCCTGAAGTTTTAAAGATTTGGTCACTTGTCCAGAACCATAGCTAGCCTTCGAAGCGGCTTCCTATGCTGGTTATATTGTTACCAGATTACAGTAGTATTTCAACAGAACCGAAAGAAAGTATATATAACTGCTTAATGGTTTATTGTCGTTTGAGATAAAGACTGTATCATTGTCCCAAATGGTTTGTTTTTTATAAATTGGGACACAGTTAACTTGGTGAAATCAGGAAAATGACCAAAAATTCCACTCATGAAATTGTCAAACTAACTGCGATGCAGATGGAAATTGTCAGTATGTTGAGTGTAATCGTGTTTCATACGTATCACACTCAAAAATGCCATACGCCATGACGCAAAAAAAGGCCCATAAGTACTTGCCAAACTGAGCAATTGGGACAAGAGGAGTAGTAGGATTCATTAATAACCATTGGGTTAGAAGAGCTAACTTATCCTGGCGGTATATGACATGGTCCATGAAAAAACTGCTTTTAGGATGACAAGGTATGTTCTAATCAAAGTAACAATGATTGATGTACTGGCTTCAATTGTGAATGAGTTTGTGCTTAACTTTTACAAATGTGCAAGATCATTGATTTAAAAATAGCTGCTTTAGGAGACAAAAAGAATAAAAAAATCATTTCCTGTATCAACACTGCACAGGCTGTGTGGACGGTTTTCGTAACCATAGTGTAACGTCTAACCATAAAATGAGAAATCCCAAGCTAACTTAAACTACAAACAACTGCTTTTCCCTTTCTAACTTTATGATTATTCAAAATTCAATCATAGCTTTACTGTTTTTTTTTACAGCAGGAAACAGAAATAGAAAAGTTTGTTATTTTATTTAGGGGGTAAATGTTTATCTAAACCATAAAACCACATAAAAAGTGCAGAGCATCGTGGGAAGTTTTTATGGTAAGATCCAATTGCAATACTCCCACATTAACAAGACCGCTATGCTTCTGTTTTTGTGATCACAAGGGTTTAATCCTCGGGAACTGAAAGGATCCAACACAGGTGTTTACATAGGTTCCTCCTATGCTGATGCTAATATTGTTTTCTGTGGAGGTTCGAGCGCTAGAGAAGGCTCTACTTTCAGAGTGAGCGTTCCCGCATTTCTTGCAAATAGACTGTCATACTACTTTGACTTCAAAGGTTAGTGCACATCTCCCTCTTTTTCTTTAAGTCGTTTTAAAACAACATTCCAAATTTTAACCACTTACGGGACAGTGAGATAACCTCGTACTGTAACGTGTAAAGAACCATTGGATAAAACTTGGTTGAGTTAAAAATTATTTCTATATGTGCAGCCGAAATGTACTTTGAGAATGTTCGAGAAGAGAAATCATACAAAAACTCAGCACGAGCAACCTTATGCATATTCTTTTTATACAGCTTATGAAAACACTAACAATTCAAGGTTTCTTTACAGGACCAAGCTACACATTAGATGCAGCTTGTGCATCAGGTCTTCTTGTTCTAGAAATTGCTTTCAAAGATGTTGTCAATGGGGAATGTGATTATGCCTTAGTTGGAGCAGTGAACTTAAACCTCAGACCACAAATGGCTGCGGCTTTAGATCAACTCCAAGTTTTATCTTCCGATGGCAAAACCAAAACCTTTGATAAATCGGGTGAGCACACTTGTTTTTTGATACAACATGTAATGTCCATTAAAAGGTCTCAAACAGTATTTTTTGGATAGCCACAAACCAACATCAAGAGAACATCCTTGTTTTATATTGTGATACTTCACGTTTTCAAAACTGAAACTAATGAGTAAGGTCTCAGATAGTATTAATAAATGATGACAAAATTTACATCTTTCAACTGATAAATACACTGTTCATGCCCCCTTGTTTTCTAACAAGCCCTCGCTCAATCCTCTTCCATCATTTGTACTTAGAACGTTAATTATTGCAAATAAAACAATTCCGGTAGCAGATTTTCCTTTTCAAATAGTTTTGCCACCAGTGACCCTTGCCAAATCTTCATAGACACTACCTTCTATTCATTACCCTACGTTCTCGACTTATCTGTTAAGCATAGGTGCCAAATATATATTTTTTTCTCGATTGCTTTTGAGAAACAAACACATTTGAAACAAACGGGAGCAAGTTTGCAAAATGGGTATAGCAATGACGCGCTGTTTTATTATCTAATATCTCTATACAAGAATTCAATGTAATAAACTGTTTTTCCACAGTTAGTTAAGAAGTGGTAGGCATTTCTGTTTCCTTTTGCTCTTAAGAGCTGCAGGTATTTCACCCTACGTCTTACGTGAGTCTCATAAAGCTAACTATTTCAACTTAACCCAAACTCATCAAACTCTTACATCGGTAAATCAAGTCAACGTATAATGCAAAGAAAGTGAAAAGGCCTGTAAAATGTGCAGTCAAATGTGATTTTGTAAGGTGTTTAATTAATGCTCGTCTAAGGTCGTTCAATACTTTTCACCAATAAATGCCCCTTGAACTCGCCATGTCTGCAAAAGGTACAAGTTGTTTCATGCATTTTTGCAACTTTACAAGGAATAGTGTCTGGCAAAATGTTACATATCCAGCACCGACACCTAAGAAATACTGTGGAAGCAATACAATGGCACGGCCCGCTGTCGGTTAATGTTTTGTCCCCATGCATGTCCGAAATTCAGTTCCCTTCCCCTCATTGGCACTCCTCATTGGCACTCCACATTTGTAAATGTTTCAGCAAACTTCCGTCGTTCCTGTCGAGACTTGGGTTTGCTGACTCCCGTCTATGAGCTTTGCACTCCGTTGGCAAAATCCTGGTAGTGCATAAGTGGGCAATTGTGTATGAAAGAATTTGAAACTAAACAACGTTAGTCGACCAATTGCTAATTTTTAAAGTGACTTATTCGCATTAAAAGCTCAAAAATTGTCTGCAAGGAATAAAGTTTGACGCGGCTCAAGGAATTTTTGACTACTAAAACCAATAACTAACATCATCAACACTCTTGTCAAATGAAACAGGTGGGGCAGCTTTTGCTTAAACCGTATACATTGTAACTAAGGGCGTTTACACTTCTATAGTACCGTTACACATAAAGATAGTGAACAATCCATTTCAAATGTATGAGTTAATGCATGTAGTATGTACTTTTTCTTTTCATTCCTTTACCAGCCGATGGATATGGAAGAGCAGAAGGGATTGTTGCATTGTTTATCACCAGGGAGTCTCTTTGCCGTAGAGTGTACGGTCATTTGGTCCACTCAATAACCAGCCATTCTGGTTTCATGCAGCAAGGTATTCATATTGCACGAAAAACTAATAAGTGCGTAAATACTAAAAAGCATTTAATAATTTCATGGTTTTTCCAGGCATTTTGTTCTCCACTGAAAAGACGAGAATGTCCGTTTTCAACAAAATTAAAATTAATACACTTTCCTTGATAATCAAGTTTACATTCTCATGCACTTTTTCACTCAGGAATCAGCTTTCCATCACTGGAAGCTCAAACTGAACTTTTCAGGCGGGTGCTTTTGGAAACTGGTATATCGCCAGATGAAGTCGAATATATTGAAGCTCATGGCACTGGTACAAAAGCAGGGGACCCAATCGAAGCAAATTCTATACACAGGGTCTTTTGTCAAAATCGTACAAAAGACAACCCACTGCTCATCGGTTCTGTCAAGACCAACATGGGACATGGTGAATGTGCATCTGGTTTAATAAACATCTTGAAGGTGCTAATGATAATGAATAAAGGCATCATTCCCCCACAGATACACTTCCATGACCCAAAACCTAGCATAAAGGGTTTGATGGATGGTTCTTTAAAGGTTGTGACTGAACCAACCAAGTATTTAGGTGGACCGATTGGAGTTAACTCGTTTGGCTTTGGCGGGGTTAATGTCACCGCAATAGTCAAACCTTACAAAGTAAAATCCCAAAATTATCCTTGCAATATTCCAAAGATTCTCATCAGTTCTGGTAGGACCAAAGAGGGCGTGACCAAAACTCTGCAATACGTGGCAGCGAATATGACAGATGGAGCATTTCATTTCTTGGCTAATCAAGCAGCCGATCGTCCGGTCGAAAGAATGTCTTACAGAGGATTCAAAATTCAGATGGATAAAAATGGTATTGAATATGTGACGAAGGTCAAAGAAACATGCAGCAGACCAGTATGGTAAGTAAAAAAGTAAGAGAGAATTTGCTTTACTACAAAAGGCAACTTCAATACCATGGTGATCAGCCATAAAAGAATAACAAGAACGAAACAACTGTACATATATATACATACATATACATATATGCATATATACATATAAATATATATATATATACAATATATATACATAACATATATATAATATATATGAAGGGGGAAATATCATCTAAAATGTACTCAAAAAAATGTTTCCTCAAACTATAAAACTCAACTTTTAACAAAAAAATTAAATTTGCGTATAAAAACAGTGTCTTACGGGATTTTGCTATTCATTTTACAATTGAAAATGTAATGATTAGCATTAAAAATATGAAAAAATTTATTGGATTTTTAGTGTCATCCGTAAAGCCAAAATTAATTTTCTCGTTACTTAATTCTATACCATTCCGAATACACCTAGTGGTAATGTTATGCCAAAAATCCTTAATGATCTTGCAGGTCGAAAGTCAATGTTCTAATGTTCGTTTTTACTATTACCGAATGTACGTAAGGGGGAGTCACTTGCCTTGATTTACGTAAAAATGAAGTAAAAGATAAACAAAAAATTTCATACCAATTATAATTAATATTATTAATTTGTTCCCATTCATTGACAGCTGTCGGCCGTTGGACAATCTTTACGAAAACAATTGTATGTAACCTTGTTCGGGCGAGAACTTGTAAGAAAAGTAACAAACCGGATAGTATCATTTTGTTTTACAAGATATATGAAGTTTGTTTTCCAAGAGCCAGAAATCGCATGAACAATTCCATAGAACAAAGTAAACTGAAAATTACGTGTAACGTTGATCTTTGTTGTAAAAGATGTACAGTTTAGCAGATTACCATTTACATCACAGAATTCGCTCCCTAAATAGTCTTTTTTATTTGCTTTTTAACAATTCTGAATAAAAAATGTTATCAATTTAAATATATTAATTGTTTAATACACATTAATTTGCATACTCATTAACAGGAGGGCAAAAATTAAAATCTGCACAAGCACTGCGAACCTCCCTAAAAATATGATACTAATTTTGATGTCTGCTTTATGAAAGTAACATTCAAATACAAATTTACCTCTATATTTTTCCAACTCTTGATCATATAATAATTTCCTAATCTACTTACATTTTAAACTTTAGGAATCATATAAATTTATAATTGTAATCTTGCCAATCGAAGTTATATCTCTGGAGGACCAAACTTTCAAACAGTTTGTAAATACCTGAGAGTTTTGGAAGGTAGTTTAGTTTAGTTTATAGACATCATCATGGTGAGGGGTAAAAGAAACACCAAGGTATGTAACGGGTCAATTGTTGGCAGTTACATGAAGATTTCGAACATAGTTAGGAGGGGTATCACGTAATGGACCTAATGGGAATAGGAACGATTTATCAAGATTAAGCCTTAGCCCTGAGGCTTATAAAAAATTTTTAAGAACACTTATTACTTCATTTACAGAGCTTTCTGTACCATCAGTAATAACTACCGTATCATTTGCATAAATAGAGATTTTAAGAGATAATTTGAAAGAGTGACACTGGAAATGTCGATATTGAGATTGATTAATATAGTCAAATTTCACTGACTGTAATAACTAAATAAGGAATTAAGGGATAACCCTGGCGCACATCCCTTGATAACTTGAAGTTATCAGTAATAAAGCCATTGTTTGACACTTGAGTACACATAAGTGTACATTATCTTAATCCAAATGCGAAAATCATCACCAAAATTGAGGAACGGGAGAGTAATATGTATGATTTCCCAGTGGAGAAATTCAAATGCTTTTTCAAAATCCAGAAATAATAAGGCCATGTAGGGCAAAGTCGCCCATAGGGCGACAAATCCGTTTCGCCTTAACGTTTTAAGGTTGTTTAAAGTTTTAATGGGAATACGTAACTGTGAGGTTAAGTCCTATAAAAGTACTTCATTGTATACGAAATTACGTACACGTATCCGGTAACACGTATGGCTGAGAAGTCATTGAAATAACACATATGTATATCTTGAAACGCAAACGGGAAATATATGTTTTTTTATTTTACTGTTTTTTTTTTCGCCTTAACGTTCTGGTGGTATACCGACTTCGCCCTATGCGTTGATCCAGGTTATATCAGGGCTGTAGTCGAGTCCACCAAACTCGAGTCCAAGTCCATAAGTTCAAGTCCGAGTCCAAGTCCAAAGTTGTAAAACAAGTTAAGTAGAATTTTTTCTGGAATTTAGCTTTGAAGGCTTAATGAACTAAGCTCAAAACGTAGTATCAGAGAAACCTCATGAGCGTAAAAGTGAATGAAATTATAGTAAGAAGCTGATCAAAATGTGCTCTCTGCACAACCAGTTCCTATATCCTTGGCTCTCCGTGATCAAGTTTTCCACACCAAGGCTGAATCAGCTCGAACTGAGTTACATTATGTCAACAACTTGCACTCCGGAATGATCAGGGTTATATCCGCACAACGGTTTGAACCTAGTATGCCACAACATATGCACAGTACCACATATTAGTCACAGGGAATATATCTCCAGGTTCCCTTTGTCACAGCCTCATCTCCCCTATAGAATGGTTTCACCGATGTTGAAGTGTAAGTACAGGACCACAAGTATCGGTACGGGTGCGGAGAGGGTATCAGGTCACGAGTACGGGTACGGGTATGGGTACCAAGTCATGGGTAGGCCTACGGTCATGCATATTGGCTACAAGTCTTTACTGCGTCACTGTAATTACTGGGTATTTGGTCAGACTCGATCCCCCATATTGCCCTTCCTTCCCAGAAAATTCTAACGTTGAACAGCTTCCAATTCAGCATATTGCCCCCGTGAATGACACTGGCCAACTACTTCCTCCAGACAATCCAAAAATAACTAAATAACAGACAAAATGAGCTATGAAACTTATTATAGTTTTTTTCAGTTTTATGGGGTACGTGTCCAGAGGATATAAAGATTCATGGTTGAAAAATACAACTCTGAGTTGAGATATGTTTGTCAGGGTTCGTGTCTTGATAGAAATTGTGTTGTGATGAGTGTCCCATGCTAAAATCATGTATGCAGGGGGAGTCAGCCCTGAAACCAGGCTCTTGTTGTTGACTTCCCCCCAACACTAGTCAGCAGGGTTGGAGGGCTCGGTCCGGTCTCGGACTGAAGTCCAATTTTTCGTTCACTCAGACTTGACTCGGACCTCTCTAGACTCGAACGTGGCTCAGACTCGGACCTCTGTGGACCGACGTGAGTCCAAGTCAGGTTGAGTACACCATCAGGTTCATTAATTACTTTCACAATTTGGCAAAAAGCAGATGCTTGCTGTTTGTGTGATCAGCATATTCTTTTTAACCAGCATAACATATAGCCACAAACTTGAAGCAATGGCTTTTGCAGTGCTGTGTTAACAGGTTTACACCAAACAGTAATTATCTTTTTGGGTCTGAAAGTTTAAGAGGAGGATTACAGAAATCTCCAATTACGGGAAGATCAAAGGACCCGCTGCCTTGAACATAGCTATCTCCCATTCACTGGTTTAACAGTAGATCTAATACTTAAAGATTATTACACACCTTGCACAGCACATTACAAACCAAGATCAGGATGTACACTTTCTTATCAGTACATTTTCAGTGAATGTCCTAAACCATGAAGTTATCATGGACTCTGAGGAGGGGACAAATTGTTGTTTTGCTTTCTGTTTAATTACAAATTTTACAAACAAAAAAATGTTCTGTGTAGACTGCTAAATAAGCAAGCAAGCAAGCAAGCAAGCAAGCAAGCAAGCAAGCAAGCAAGCAAGCAAGTCATTTGACAACAAACGATTGTTTGCTTAGTCGGAGCAAATATTTACCCTGCACGAGAGTCAGGAACTGACCATTGTTCTGTTGCAGTTTTCATGCTAACCATTTTTTATAATTCTACAAAACCTGGACCGATTTTTCTGGTTTAAAATTTGTTTTAACGTCAATTTATCCATGAAGTTCAGTTCCAGCGAACTATTTTGTGTAACTGCGAAAATTACTTCATTATGCTTCAAGCCACCTGATGTCCACTACAAGTGAGTTAACCGCAAAAATGTGACATATGGAGATATAATCCTTGAAGCAGATGAAGGCAATTTTGTCCTTCCTTCAAGGGAACGAATTCTCTAATGGGTAATTTCTCTCGTCCATAACATTTACGTGTTTTTGTGACGTTAAATTTGAAGTTAGCTGTATGCAAACGTACATCATTTGTTCATGTGGCATGCAAGCTGCTGACAAAAAAGAACATGACAAACAACAACAGTGCATATGTGGTAAGCCATTTTACGAATGATTCCGTGCTAAGCTAAGGAAAGCTATCTTGAGGAAGAAACTTTCACAATTTTATAAAATACCCAGTAACGATTGCGTCTCTAATCCTGTGTAGGTTTGTCATTGTTAGCGATGAGTGTGGATGCTAACAAAGCATTGCAACTTGGTTCATAAATGAGCGCGTCATTGCTTTGTTGTCATTCGACTGCACCGTTGTCTTTAAAATCGAAATGCCTTAAATGTCAGGACAGAACGCCGGGCGCGCGTGCGTTTAACGCTCCGTCCTGTGGCTCTACCGTCCTGAAATCGAAAAGTCGCTATTGTAGGCGGCCATGCTACAGCTGAACCGCAGTTTTATGCACAGGGAGCTCTAGCATTACTTAGTGCATACATACCTATTATCACTATTGTGAGGATTATGCTCAATGTTTCAGTCATAGAGCAGGATATGGGAACAATATCCTGCCCCATGGTTCCAGTTCTAATGTTTACCTATCTTTTGCACATGTGGTACTAGTTCTGCGAGAAAGTCCTCTGTTACATTAAGTTAAACAGTAGCTCGTTGCTACCTTACCTGGGAGGAAAAACTCCACTGACATATAGGCCTTGTATGTTTCAGTTGTAAAAACTTCACCATGCTTACCAAGTTACTACTCCAGCATGCGGAACCCACCTCTCCCATGGAAGACGTATGAGTAAGGATCTTTAAGGAAATTTTGGGGATAGAGTTACAAAATAGTTACGGCTAACGCTGGGTGTTGTTCGGTAAAGCATGTATTGCGCGAGCCACTTGCCAGACAAGCTGCAGCATTATCCATCTCTCCATAGGGCTGCGACCACAGAACTATGTGTCTAGAAGTGGCGTCATCCCTGTAGTTTGCACCTAAAAGCGATAGCCTACACAGCTGTTTTGCATTGACCGTGCACGTTAATTAACAGCGCGACAAATAAATTTGTCTTCCTTTAAGAGTTGAAGGGTTTTAAAAAATTGCTTTTAACGAAAAAATATGTGTTTACTGTTGAAAAGCATATGGAAATGAAGTGTGGACAGGAAATAGTTCTATTAATTCTAAACGCTGGAAAATTAGTCTCGCGAAACAATACTGTGCATAATTGTGTACGTACGTAAGTACTGATGGTAACGTTACTGCCTGTAAATAGTGCAATGTGGCAAATATTTAATCTATTACAGCCGCAAGCACATAACTTGTCCGGCCATTATATGCTGTATTCTAAGTTACAGGACCAAATAACATCGGGCTTGAAATTTCTTTTTATATTGCCAGTGTTGTGGCTAGATTTTTGTTGTGCAGGGACAGCTTAGTTTAGCTTAGCTACTGTTCTGAAATTGAATACAACACTCAATCTGGCTATTAGTGTCTATAAATTACCTGCAAGTGCCTTTTTGCTGGAGAGTCAGCTTCACTTTGTGTATGTGTAGGGGTGTCAGGTGAGAGCGGGGTACTTTTTTGGCTTGAAATGCTGTTCTCTTCTGTGGGAGGGTGAGGGGAGGGAATTCCACCTCTTTGGCTGCGTGGAGGGTACCACTCCCCCACTGTACAATTATACGAAACAATTGCTCAAATATGTTTTCGTGTGTGAAATTTCATAGAAATGATTTTGCTTTTAGAAAAGGATGGGGACAAACGATTTTAATTCAGACATTGAATTCTCTTGACGTGATGCTGGCAGGCACCAAAGGTGCAAGATCTAAACCCAGAGCTGCAGACATGGGGACATCTGGGTGTTTCTTTCAACTTTTCGTTTAACTAGGCTCTGCTTGAGGCAATGGACCATTAACCAAATCCTTTGTCTTGGAGGTTTAATATGACATACATAGCTCTAGATGGTTGCAATTAGGCTTGGACCAATGTTTTATATGTAATTTTGCTTGGTCCTTCGCCTACCAGCAAGCCATCCAGGGCTCACCTAACAACGGTCCAGGGGTCTAAGAAACCATGGGAGTTTTTCAAACTTATGGACAATATACCACTCCACGATACAGCTGTAAATTGAACCTATTGAAGGCCTTCTCACCCCTCCTAACTCCCCAGCTAAGAACAGTTTCCAATACCAGGGTGTGGTCCCTGACTCACTGGTGTATCTTGCGCTTTCAGTCCTGCAGCTTTGATTGCAGACGTTTTGCCAAGTAAATCAGCTAATCAAAATTTGGTCAGATACTCCCTACTGAATTACAGCCTACAGTATGGATTCCTCAGAAAGGAATAGCAACAAGTTAGAACATATATATTTCAACATGTGCAGTGGTACCATAATTAAAGTTGCTGGATAGCAGCAGGGTGTGCTTTAAAGGTATGCTACATGTCATGAAAAATACTGCCGTCATGTCCCTTGTCACCTCAATTTCAATTTTTCTGTAAGCGAAGTGTTTATGTAAATACCTTTTGCAACTGGTCCATCATCTGGCAAATCTAGCTTTCTGTTGATCTGTTGTCACATGCATACAGTAAGGTACATGCAGTATTCTTGTCCACTGTACAGAAGATTATTTGTGATTTTCAGTTAAATGTTTGTAGAAAACACAATAAACAGTTTCATCTCATAAGCTTTACTTGATTAGCAACCAGAATTTGATTCCATATCCAAAATAGCTCACCATTTTCAGTTGTACGGTGTTTTCATGAACTGTATGTGTTCTCTAGGGCTCACCTCAAAATACATTAATTTGGTATCAAAGCCGGCCTTTTACTTTAATTTGAAAAGCACTTTCAGTTTTTTAATGTGCTAGAAAGTTATATGTTTTACTTACATACTTTAACTAGGCTGCTACCCATGTCAATTGGCCTGGCAGGCATGACCACGGGTACGGTATTTTACTTGTTAACAGTAGGCCTAATACGCTTTTTTGTAATATTTAAATCATAAAGCAAGTGCCAAAAATTTCAGATATTTTCAGACACTTTCACTTTCAGTGGCGCCGGCAGGGTTTAGTGATTGGGGGGGGGCACCACAAATGACGTCAAAATGCCACCTCAGTTACCCCAAGTCTGCGTAAATTGTACCTATCTTATGCGTACCTGCGATTGTATACAATAGTTTGGAGACCTTCCTTTGTCACTAAAAGGTGCCATCCTGGGGGAGGGGTCTAAGGGAAGGGGGTGTCCCCTAACCCTTTGAGAAATTTTTGTTAATTTAAGGTTGCTTAGATGCAAAATGGTGATATCTTTGGGATATTTTTTGAACTGATAATATATGGCTGGAAATATCCATAGTTTAGTGAATTCCATTTTTTGGTAAGGTGGATAGTATGCTGTCTAGAAGGGTATGTTGTCAATAAACCTCCTGAAGCCTCCCTTTTGGCTACTTTAATTAATGCCTTCTATTCGGGGAAAGTTTTTACGTAAAAATACGTGCGTGGAGTCCAGGGAAACATTCTTGGACTGTTACGAATATTTTCCTTGCTTCATTGTGCATTGTAAAAGGGTATCTAAGGCTGGCAGACAGCCCTGGAAGCTGTGGATTAATTATATAAAAAGGGGCACTGACATGATGGTTATTACCAGACATCCAAATGATACTGTATAGTATGATGCCGAACACTTTACAACTATCGTATGTTTACTAAGTTTAAACGATAATCCAGACGAACAGATTTCAGCGGGGAGTGGGAGGGAGAGTATAGGTGAAGGGAGGTTATAGTAGACCTCCCTGACAGGTATAGGAAAAGTGGTTTAGGACTAAAAAGCGCATTTCAAAATGCTTTTTCCTCGTAAGTGTATTAACAATCACCATTTATATCGGTAATGGCTGCATTTGAAAAATGTATAACGGCAAATAGGTACTATCAACCTTCCACATCATGTTACAAATTAGACTGAAAGATCCCACAGGCCTACAGAGGTTGGAGATGTACTTATGTTTCTCGGAAAAGTGTTGTGATCAGAATAGTTCCATGTATTATAACCTTAAAAATGGTCATAAGATGGGGTGCAAACCGTGACGAATGCGCGCGAAGCTCGCCGAAATCTTTCATTAAATAAGATTACCATGACCAAACCTGCATTCATGATCTTCTGCATCGAGACACTTACAATAAGCCAATTCAGAGTTATTAGTGCGCATGTCAGGTCATAGGTCAAAGGGGTATAGTAGAGTAAACATTGTACGCAGTAGCAACGCTTCGGTATGTCATTGGCTAGGTAAATGAAGCCTTGAAGCAAATTGACTTGACTTCAGCAAAAAATATTGCCGAGGCGATGAAATGTGGGACACAGTGGCTTACCGGGAATGAAACTTTAAGTTACAATTTAAAGTTTTTTTTTACAGAAAATCTTGATTTAAATCTTGCAATGACCGACTCAAAGTACCCACCTACTGAAACATATTTCGCGGAACTGGGTGTAGCTAACCAGCCAATCACAACTCGAGATACGGTTAATACAAATTTCGTGTGTATTCCTGCATTGAAGTCCCAAAATTGAGTTTATGTTATGATCGCACTGCTTGTGTCTTGGTAGTTTTACGATTCGATAACTTTTAAAAACAGTTTGTTTCTTGTGTAAAATAACAAACAATTGCTTGATAAAGGTTAACTTGAGACAGGGGCGTCAATCCGTATTCAAATGTGGGGGGGGGACATTTATGACTTAGCACAAACCAGTCCCTTTGGTTTTGAAGAGGGGTGTCTCCCTATAGACCCTTTCCTCCCCCCCCCTTATGATGACTGACGCCCTATTCTAATAACAGGCCCGTAGCTAGGAATTGTGATATAGGGGGCAAAAATTTCAAGCGCGCAAAAATTTCACTCTTCTGATGGAAATATTTCCATCCGCTTGCAACACAGAGACGTAGAAATTCTCCACAAGTGAAGGGGACAAGACTATAATTAAGATATATCTCCAGCTCAGCAAGCGCAGGTGAAGCCGGTTAAGTACTTTGCGAACGGCGAGGCGGGACCAGGGCTGCCATTAGGCAGGCTTGGTGTGATCCAGTATGATTTTGTTAGGACCCACAGGGAAATTCCCCGAATGTGGCGTATTAACAATATGGGAACACTAGTATGGAGCTTTGAGCAGGACTTTGAATGACAGTGGGCGCACACCAATGTCTTCACAGTTCACACTTCGGATGGTTATTATCGTATTTCTACTTTGAACGAAATTTTACATGAAAAAAAAACAGAAAAAGTTAATTTTGGAATAAGTTTTTGGTACGAGTAAATTTAGCTTCAAACCGTACAGTCGTCGCGGAGCGAATTTTACTCAAGGTACTAGATTATTACATGAAAGCCCCTTGATGTCAGGGATCTAACTTTGAGACTTCACCTAGCTTTTGGCTGGAAGAGTTCACTTGAATTTTTGTACTAATAATGTTCATGGGTGATATTACTTCGCTTGTAAGAATTGCGCGCGAAGCGCGCCGAAATTTTCCAGGAAAATTATTTACCACGGTAAAACCTGCATACGGACTCAGCAAGGGGTGGTGGAAAGATAAGCCCGACGAAGGGACCAAGCTCCCCTAAGAGGTCCAGCAACCCGAAGCCCCGTCAGAAGCAATGGGTTACAGACTGGATACAGAACGCGAAATTTTGGGCGATCGACGAAAAATGTGGGGTTCTGTTGAAGAAAAATTGAAAATATTTGGTTCTTCTTAAGGAAAGTTAGAAAATTTGGGTTTCTATGGAAGAATCTGCCCTCTTCGTCCTAGACAGTTCCAGTTCTCCCGACTAAGTTACTCCTTCCAAAACTGTGTTGAGCCCCTCCTTGTGCAAACACAAACCTAGTTTATTGCTTAAGGGCATATCCTGTCGGGCGTACAAGGCCATAATGTGTAACCAGAACATTCTCTGCGCATGCTGTGTATTGTGAGCTTTGATGTCAATCAAAGAGCATTCACCTATGACCAATTGAGAATTTTGCTTTCTCCCAACCAAAATGCATTTGGGGTGATGAGTGTCTGTCTTTAAGTACAAAACCAAGACGCCGGGCGACTGGTTGCGAGGGATGACCCCTTCCACCACCCCTGGACATTGAGACACTGCGTTTCATACAAAAATGATTAACATGATGTTGAGTCTGAATTCAGAATCTTCCCGATCGTAAGAGAAAGAGGATGGAACTTTTTATGGATTCAGTTTTGTGTTTTTCCGGGAATCACACCTACACGAAAGAACAATAGCCTAATTATGGAATCTGTACATTTATAAAATAAGCCAACATATCTGAAACGGGTGTTAAAGCTATATGTAACTGAAGATGAAAGCGCGCGTAGCGCGTGAAAATTTTTGTGATTATAGAACAAAAATGTTGCAGAGAACAAAATACTCCTTTTGGGATCATTTTTGGTTACAAATCGCTTGGCGTCATACCAAGGGCCACCGTTTACATGTACTAAAATTTTATTTTCGATCGATTTTCCATATAGGGGGGCACAGTGGTCCGCACGGGGGGGCACTGCCCTCTCGTGCCCCGGCCTGGCTACGGGCCTGTCTAATAAGAATTATCATTTCAAAGTTAACATGACCATCATAGAGAGCTGCCAGGTGAAATACACGGAGTCCAGGGAATTACTTCAGGGTGTTATTTTATCATGTCCCAGAATAGCTGAAACCACGCTTCGCAGCGTGGATCATTGTCGGAGATCATGGACCCGACCAGGCCCGTTGCTTGGGTGGCATGTTTGGGGTGTGAAGGTGACCGTCCGAAATTCCGACTGGCTGGATGTTTTTTTTTTTTCAACTGGGTGGAGGCGTGTAAATTGCACTTTGTTTATGAGTTTATGAGCGTTTTGTATACAGCAGTGGGGATCCTTCCTTTGTCACTACATAAATGTGAAATTTTTGTTAATTCAAGGCTGCTTAGGTGCAAAACGGTGCTATCTTTGGGATATTTTTTGAACTGATCGTATATGGCTGGAAAATGTCCATAATTTAATGAATTTTATTTTCCCGACTGGCTAGATGTTTTTACTAACTGCAGTGGCGGGGCGTAAATTGCACCTTTTAATGCACCCTGCGTTTGTATACAGCAGTGGGGATCATTCCTTTGTCACTATATAAAGGTGTCAGCCTGGGGGAGGGGCTCCCCCTCCCCTTTGAGAAATTTTTGTTAATTTAAGGTTGCTTAGATGCAAAACGGAGCTATGTTTGGGATATTTTTGGAACTGATTGTAGTATAGCAAAGGTGTGAAAGACTAGCAAGGGCGTTTTCAGAATGTTTTTTAGTCGTAAGTGTATTAACAATCACCATCTACACCGATAATGGCTTCGGTGAAGCGCTCTGTAAAAATTTTTGAAAAATGTTTAACGGTAACAAAGTACTTTCAACCTTCCACATCATGCTACACATTAGACTGAATGCAGTGGCGTACCCAGGATTTGTCTCGAGGGGAGGGCATGCAATATGTCGTTGGACCGCCGGCCTAGGGCAAGGATCTAAGGGGAGGGGTGTCTCCTCCCCCTTTGAAATTTTTCGAAAAATTAGGTGTCCCTACATGCAATCTGGTGCCACATATGTTACCTTTTGAAGTAAAGTCTGTGTTAAAAAATTTACGTTTTTTGAGGAACTAAAAATTAGGCATCAATGAGGGGGAGCATGGCCCAATGGGGGGTCCCCCTCCCCTTTGAAAATTTTTGAAAATTAGGTATCCTTACATGCAATATGCTGCCAAATTTGCTACCTTTTGAAGTAAAATTTGTGTTAAACTAATTTACGTATTTTTAGGAACTTTAAAAAAATTGGAATAAGTGAGGGGGCACGGCCGAATGGCCCTCCCCTCTGCGTACGCCACTGATTGAATGATCCCATATTGATGAGAGGCCCCTTCAGATGTTTGGAGATGTATGTCTGTTTTCGGAGAGTGTTGTAATCAGAATAGTTCCATGTATTTACCTTTCTAATGGTCATGAAAAGGAGTGCAAACCGTGACGCATGCGCGCGAAGCGCGCCGAAATTTTCTCATTAACTAAGATATCCCTAACGAAATCTGCATTCAGAATCTGTCTGCATTGAGACACTTAACAATTGCCCATCAGACCTACATACCACTCAAAAAGCCAGTCAAATAGAGCCACGACATTACTCTTTTACGCAAATGGGGGATTTGATATTGTGTCCCCCACCCATCGAAATGTGGGGGGACTTGTCCCCCCGTCCCCCCCCCCCCAGGATTGACGCCCATGACTTGAGATGTCACATTTGTAAGATATCTGAGGGAGGGGATTGAAAGGCTTCTTCGAGTGTTGGCATAATTAATTGTTGCAACCGATTTTCCTCAATTGCGTACGGTTAGCGAGAAGGCTTAGCTATTCGGTCCCGGTAGTCGCCGGCACTACAGACTGAGTGAGTTTCGGTACGTAAATAGCGATCATAACGAAAGTTTTAAATCAAGATTTCTGTAAAAACTTTAAAGTGTAACTTTAATTTTTATTCCCGGTAAGCCCCCGTGTCCCATATTTTATCGCCTCGGCAATATTTTTTGCTGCAGTCAAGTCAATTTGCTTCAAGGCTTCATTTACCAAGCCAATGACATACCGAAACGTTGCTACTGCGTAAAATGTTTACTCTACTATACCCCTATGACCTATGACCTGACATGCGCAGTAATAACTATGAACTGGCTTATTCCTCAACAAACCTATATGCCGATCACAAAGCCAATCTTTTACCTGAGAATTCGTAAAAAGCCTTCAACTTTTGTTACTGTGCTTCTGCGGGAGTTACTACCAGAAATTGACAATAAGGACATTACTGTGGTAAGGTTTGGAGCGCGCGGAAAATTTTGATAGTTTGCGAAAGATTTGGGATAATTCTGATAGTTTGAGAACCATTTTTGATAGAAAATGATTACGACAGATCCATCACTCGGTTGAAAGCTCACCTCACCCTACCCCCTATAGAAATCTATAGCTTAAACGCCTTTTGAGATCATCTTGAAATTTTCAAAAAAAATTGCTGAAATCGATTGGGGGGCACGCGCCCCACATGCCCCCCCCCGTGCCGTCCCCACTGTTCACTTTCAAGGGCAAGGAATGCCATTGTGTACATAAACATTTTATAGTCAGTTAGAACCAGACACTACTGTACATGACATAAAATAAAAACCTTGGTACCATACGCTAAACGGATGCTTTAAAAATTTAAGTTTTTACTGGATCTTAGCAGAGTAACTTACTATGTGCAGGATTTTCAGTCATTTTAGATGCACTATGTAGGAGGACATGAGCCATTTCCCATACCTTGCAATTTAAACAAAAAGAAAAAATGGGGGATTACAAACTTAAAAAAAGTATAACTACTCATACTGTAGTGTAACTTGGTAGGGTAATAAATTGATTCACATTCTGTATTTTCATATGCCAGTTAATAAATTAGGCTATGACGTATGAAATGTCATCTTAGAAGGTAAAGTAGGCCTACCATCTCTAGGCCTGTGGTATACCTACGATGTGCACCTTACCGTTTGGTAAGGTTAGTGCTCTCTAGTGCTGCCTCAATGTAAGTTTACAGCACTAGTCAGTACAGCAGATAGTATTACTTCTTCAATTTGACCTTTGTTTGAGGCTTTCAAATCGCATCAGCCATTGAATGCACTCGAAAATAATATTTCCCCCCAAAATTGGCAGAAATTCAAATAAAAACTGATTTATTGTGGAGAAATTTAAGCAAATTTTGATGCTTAAAGCAGACTTCGTCGAATTCTTATTGATATAATGCTGACATCAAATCCGCGAATATTTGTTTTGGGTAGATACTTAACTTGTTCAAGTCCGTTCAATTCGCTGCAAAATTTACTGCAGGTGCTGCGTGCAAAGCCTGTAGTTCTGTGACTGCAACACACAAATTGCAGGCAGTGCGTGCTATGAATAGTATTAGTTCGGCCTAACGTTACTTCCGATCAGGCTGGAACTTTGTTCACTGTAGGCTAAAGCCTATGCAATTTATTGTTCAGTGTTCACTGCCTTGTACATACATGAAATCACACCACTCCCAGGTTTTGGGCACTGAATCAAGCTAGTTCTATAGGCTGTAGTAGATTAGGGCTTACAACTTCAACAAGTATGTGCATCTCAGTGCTTAAATTATATACTGTACTGTAGTACCTGCAGGTACAAGGCCACAGGTATACATAAATTGCTCGTTAAGCTAAGAATAAGATATACTTGCATAATATAGTAATCATTAACATTGTGTCGAGTTCAAAACAGGCTTGAGGGCTTTGAGCTCTTCAATAAACAGTCGTGGTACTTCAGAGAGACATTTTAGGTTAAATTATGCAAATCGTCAGTTAAATTCTAGCATCTCATGTGGTAGCCCATTGCCCGTTTGTGGCCCACGCTGTGTACAAAAATGGCCTGCAGAAGAGTTCTTATTTCCTTAGACACTTCTCCTCTTCCCTGTCCCAGTATGGTGGTCTAAACTATTCAGCACCCCACTGGAAAGAGGGAGGATGGATTATTTTGGAGGTTTCCAGTATCATTGGAACAATAATTTCACTCTAATTGTCCTACAGCTTGTAAGAATGGGAGAACTTATGGGTGCCTGCAAAGCACACCAAATAAAAATCTCACATTTACAGTGATGTGACAAACAGAAAAAAAATAGAAAAATTCTCAAGGAGAGGGCGCCCCCTTATACACCTATCCCATTTAGGCCTACAGTATACTGGAAATGGCATATCCATTAATAGGAAACGTCCAGTAGCCAGAAATGAGAAAAAAACTCCAACCACTTTGCAAGTAAATCTCATAGCAAATAAACTTGCAGCTCAACTCCCTGGCAGGCATGAACCTTATCTTGAATCCTGAGAATTTGTGTTGTTGAAGGTCACGCATGCATGAAACACTAAAAAGCTGTGCATGGCTTGAATGTAAGAGCCTCCCCAATCAACGGAAACAGTTGTGCATTACCTACATTACAAGAAGTTCTCAGAAGATAAATACTTCTTGAACTTAGCAAGATAAAAGCATGTAACGAGTGAAAAAAAAATATTATTTTTTTAAATGCGACGACGGATTTAAAAAATAGTAGTTTGATAAAAAGGCAAAGTGTAGCCTAAAATGGAATGGATTGCTTATAGTGAAGCCATCTATTTTGAATGCAGGTTTTTCATTAGTATTTGTATTAATTCTTTGATATCGTGCACTTCCCAATAGAGAAAAAGTTACAGCATCCATGTCCAAATGTTTAATATGCAATTTGCTTGTGTACTTTGTCACAATTTAAGTCAGTTTAAACCATATGGACCAGTCAACCAATTTGTGTTCTTAACCTAACGTTAGCTGTACGTAGGCAACATGCTTTTCAGCTAAAGTAGATGAAACGATGGGGTAGTGTACTAGGCCCAACATTTAAATATCTTCTAGTTAGATGCCCCTAAACGTTAATGTCCCATTCGACCGAGTAAAAGAAATTTTAACAATCAAGTTTTACCATTATCAAAATAAAATTACAAAATAACAAAAAAGTGATTGAATGCGGTTTAAACCGGGACGTTAAAATGTGGAACAAAGTACTTTTAAATTAGGCATAGACATATTGACTTTAGTTGCAAGCTTTTTTCTTATTTTGTCGTAGTAACATTTTACTTCACACACAAGTCCTTTAAAAAGAAATTAAAGTTTAAATTAATAACTGCTAATTTACCCGATTTATGTTTCTGAAAAGCCGTATGTTGTTCTCTATAATTTTATCCTGGAAATGTCACAGGCATTGGGCTCTCCCTCTTATTGGTCACGAAAAGACATAATTTGGAGGAACAAAGTTTTCCATTTTTGGCTACTGGTGGCCTCAAATGACCTCAGATCTCCATCAAAGTATGTTTGGAATATGGAAAATTTATACCCACAATGAAAGTATCCATCATTACGATCTTGAGTAAACGTGTTTAAAAGCGGTTAACAAGTTTCAGTAGTCTCACTTTTGTTTCCGAAAGGTTTCATGTTCCTTTTTTTTTTGTGAGGAAAATATGGAAAGTATGTAATTAGTTAGGAGCTTGAGTAAGTTGTTCAATTGTTAAAGACACGTTATCATAGACACGTTTAATAAGAACATACTACTTTGCCACCTCAAAGTGTTGAACAACGAAAAATTGAGGGAGTGTAGTTGGTGTGTGTACTTTTAGGTGTCGATTAACCTTAGAACTTTGCAGCATACGGAGAAAACGAGTCATATATGAAGGTTTGGGACTCACATTTTTAAAATTACAAAAGCAGTAAAGCTTCCAAATTTACGCTCGGTTTGCCGGGTGCACAAAAAATTGTATTAAAACGTCTTCTGGATAATGCTCTGCAAAAACAATTGTAAATACCGAGGCCATTTTTTCCTGACGGTGAGCTATAACCAGAGTTTATGTCCTTGCTGGGAGTTGCTTCTTTTTGTTTTTGGATTGACCGTACAGCGACCGGCATGTTTTGGCTATTTGTTTCTGGAAAGGAAACAAAATTCGAAGTATGTAAAGTGGGCTTTCTTAGTCATAAGTGCCCAATAGTTTAAGCAACTAAAAGTTGTAAGTATGTACTACAAATTTCCTTTATGTTTCAATATTTTGTTTGTCACAGGTACATATTTACTGGAATGGGATCGCAGTGGCCAGGTATGGGAAAAGATCTGATGGTTTTTGAAACTTTCAGAAAATCTATTGAGAAATGTCACAAGGCCTTGGAAGCCATTGATCCAGACGTTCAATTACTAGACCTTATAATGAATGGTACCAAAGAAAAAGTGAATGAGACAATCGCTGCATTCGTTACCACAACAAGTATACAGGTATACATAAATATATATATATATATATATATATATATAAATATATATATATATATATATATATATATAGTAGGTCGAAATATGGTAGATTGAGCTATGAATAAGTAGGTCGAAAGTTGTATAAACTGTTTCGATCCTGAAATTTAATCAATCTGGAAAGGACCCTGTGATATTTACAGGTAAAAATACCATGGGTAAGAATAAATTTAATATCTTTTTCTAAAACTAATTTATGACTTTGCGAACCCCGTTGTTTTGAGTGTTTCAGTACTCACTGCAGGTCTCGCCTCCGTAGGATCAAATTTCTATGTCGGAAAGAAAGTTTGCTTGCAATTGCTCCATATCAGAAATACGATCAATTTAGCAGTTATTATGACACTGACGCTGGATGCAAGATACTTTGAATAAAAACATGTAGTGCTAAAATTACATGCCTTCCTACCAAAATGCTGATATACTGTGTAAATTTACAGTATTGTAGTTCTTTTTTCCTTTTTCCACAGTTGTGATGTAAGTAAGGTCACCCAGGAGAGCAGTGACGATCTTTGACATGCTCTCTTTATAAAGTATTACCCATTGTACTTTCAAGGACACTTACAGGGTAAGCGCCTTGGACAAAAGAAGGGCGTTATCAGTAAGTGGAATTCTAAGGTGTCAACATATACACACTCATAAAAATATCAAGACTTTAATGGATAACCTTGTAAATTTTTGAAAACCAAATTAACCTTTTCTCCATAGAACCTCAGGCCCCCAGATGAGAACTTAACACATAATCTGGGCAGAGAGCTGGCTTCCAGCTCCCTGATCTGGGAACATGTGAAAAAAGTGCGCATGCTATACCGTCCCAACCCGGAAGTTTCAGAATGGAATTAAATACAAAGAGAATCAGACAATGCGTTTGAAGAGTAGATATCATTGTTGCATACAAAGAGGTTGATACCTCTTTTACCGACAACTAAGGAGGTTAACTTATTTCGGTACTTGTTCACAGGTAGCTCTAGCCAATTGCCTGAAAGAATTGGGAATACATCCTGACGGAATGATTGGTCATTCAATGGGAGAAACGGCATGTGCATTTGCAGACGGGCTCATGACAGAAGAACAGACGATACTGGCAAGTTACTGGAGAGGTCGCTGTACTTTAAATGGCAATCCTCCTCCTGGATGTATGGCCTCAGTTGGTATGTACTACCAAGCAAGTAAACACTTCTGTAATCCAGTCCTGCTTAACAGGCATGGCTTCGCCTAAGAAAATTTGTATGCTTTAACAACTGCCTTGTTAAGCATTGTAGAGGATATATTACTATGCCGTAGGTTATAGTGAACTGTCATGAAACGGTCTGACGGTTTCAAGCCCTATGTGATCATAATTTTTGTTTGGGGCAATAAATTTAATATTTTAATGTATACTTTATCGGGTCCCCGTTTAGCCAATGTGTCAATTCAAAACGGACACACACCGCCATACAAACACAAATTACCTTACATTCTAGCCATCAGACCTAACGTTTTCCTTACCTAAGTAAGTAGCTAGGGTTTCCGAAAATGAGTACGCTCAGTTTGGATATTCCTTACATTATTTGAAGAGATAAAATGTAGATGCAACAGGGGCGAAACTTTACTTGAATGAGAGGTTAAAATTAGGAAAAGACGAAACGGCTGAGCAGTCTTCCTTGAGTGCCAGCCCCCTCCCTGCATGGGACAGTGGCCCGTTGTTAATATTCTGGTGTGGCACAAAGTAATGCCCACGTTGGAAGGCACAGGGTGAATCCCGAAGAAGCCTGATTAGAGCTATCTACAAAATTCTGGTCATCAAAATAAGGCTTTTAGATATTAACAAAGATCATTGCTATGTTTTTTCCTTTTGTAATAGATTTACCGTTTGAAATAACGGTCTGAATTTTTTAGGGGCTTGATGGTAGGGAGAATAGATAATTTTGAAGAAGGTTTCCTATGATTCTGCAATATTCCATTCATGCTGATCTAGAAAAATAATAATGAGACAATTAGCAAACAAGATAGATACAACATAGCGAGCCAAAAACAGCACTTTTAGGGAAACTTTAGAAATGCTTAAGTACAGTTTGCAAAGAATTTATCTACCTAGTAATAATATTGAAGATACCCTAGACTAAATAATATATGTAACTTTTCATTAAAACTAGTTCGGACTATTGCCGATCAATTTGTACGATGCTTTGAGTTTGATGGTAGAGAGGACATACATTTGTAGAGGTTGCGTGGAGTTTGCAATAGCCGTTACACAGAGCTTGCAATAACAATTTACTAGGGAAATTATAATAAAGCAATTAGATGTTTACTATAGACAAAATACGATGTTCGAATGTAATCCACTAAAGTTTCACCTCAGTTTCAATGCTGTGATATACAAAATGTCAAATAGCAGACCATAAAAAATGCAGTTTGACTACGTTTTCTCACAGTGTACTGATCTGAACTAAGATGGGACGATTTCTTGATAACGGAGTTAGGTTGATGGCGGGAAGCTTGAGTGATCGTAGAGGTTGCCCAGGGTGTTGCTATAATTCCACTCACTATTTTCTATGGCAAGTAACAGTGAGATATTTAGGCCATCATTAGAAATTTGCGTGCAGCCCATCGAAAACTAGCATTTTCTTTAGAAATGCTCATTTTATTTGCTTTAATTTTATTTAATATTGCTACAGTACTGCATCATCAGTTATAATTCGTCCAAATTCTGGTAACTTTTACGAAGTGCAGTAAATTTGGTTGGCAAAATGAATTTTGCCCCATCTTTCGTTTAGGAGCGTTACTCCCCTGGCCCCTTAATACGATTGGCTTGTAAATGCAAGAATATCTATGGAAAGCTATTCTAAGGGGGCATGACGTACTAATAAAAGGTTTGCAACCGTTCTGAAATAACTCTTATCCTAGATCTTGTTGAAAAATATCTGAACGTCGAAATTTTGGGGATTTTATGGCCGTTTTGAAATTAATACTCCAAAAAAGGGTTTAATCTGAAAAAAAAGTTTTGAAAAAATTGTTCTGTTGTCGGACTACCCATAATTTAGCAAGCTTTGATTCCCTGTTTTGCCGTGGACCTAAAGTCAATATTTTTTTATAAAGGATTAACGTAAGGTGACATGTTATAAAATCCATGATAAGTAGTTCTTGTTCGCGTTAACTGCAAACCACAATTGCTATAGCTCCTGATCGGGCCCTCACGATAGGTGGAACTATCTTGTTACTCTGAAACCCGAGAGCCAAATGTAAGAGCTTCAACGGGAGTAGGGACGCCTCACCAAAATTATTAAATTAAAAATTAAAACACTTCTGATGTTGATTTCCTGCTACTTTGTAAGACAGAAAAGTAGTCTAAAGAAAGAACCATCGTTCAGTTATCGTGCATAATTATGAGGTGTGACCACTCAGAACTTTCTGAATAGGACAGCCTGTAGCAGTGGCGTCGCTAGGGTTTGTTGCGCACGGGGCAAGAAACGAAATTGGCGCCCCTACCCCCATCTTCTGGGGGGTAATCTTATGAATACTTACACAACTCAAGATCTTAAATAGAAAAAATGTTCATGGGCGTCCGCAGAAAAAAATTAAGGGGGGATTTTTTAGGGGGCCAACTTTTTCATGGAAAATATTTTACTTCCAGAAAGAGTTTAGATGCTACATCACACAGTGTTGACAAACGCATAGCCAGGAATTTGTCAAGGGGGGGGGGCGATGCCCATAGACAGACCCTTAGCGCTCCGCGCCACCATGGGTTGGCTCTGAGCGCAAGAAAATTTTGGCCCAAAATGCTTCCCAGATGGCTGGAAATGGCACTTCCAAGGCCTATTTACCGCAATATCGTAAATATTTTATTAAAAGATAAAATTGCTATATCAATATCATGCTCATGGCAAATGGGAGTTCCAACATTTTTTAAGTGATCTCGATTTTGCGCCCCTTTGGCGCCCCCCAGAGGTGGTGCCCGGGGCAACTTGCCCCCCTTGCCCTCCCCTAGTTACGCTACTGGACTGTAGGCATCGTAATTTGTCAGTATATGAAAGAGAAGATGTCATGGAGTCCTTCCCAACCAGTATATAAACTTGGTTAAACTTACATGATGTTAACTGGTATTTGGCACTCTAGATAAGTGCAAAGGTTTTTATAAAATCTTGTATTAATTGCAATGTGACCTCTTAAACTTACGAAATTAGGCTAACATGTAAGTGATCTCGTATCCTTTGCATTGGCAACACACATGTCTACATTCTTCCAAGAAAACTTATGGACACTTATGGAGAATAATACTCTTCGATGAAATAATCTCTCATTTACTATTACCACTAAATCTATGAACGTTTTTTAAGACATAGTATAGTATTTTGCTTGAATACCTTTTTATCAGGGCTTGCAATTTTGGATAGGCTGGGACTTAATGAAAATTGCCCCGACAATGATGTCTGCACAGTCAATCTGGTTAGTAGAATATTCTTCCAATTGAACCTATATCTTTACATGTGCCTGCTTCGAAGCAGTCTGGATTTTTAATGCCCAGCATTGTGCTTTTAAAACCTTTTTCATACGTTCCTCTTCCCAAACATTAAGGAAGGAATATTAACTTCCCCGATTACTTTGCATTCGTGAAGTCCTTTTGCGCCTTTGTGATCTTGCGTTTCCACAAGCTCACATACACTAACGAAACAGCTTTAAGGGTTGACCGATTCATAACGTCAAAATGTCTGAGACGGTATTGAAGATAGGTAAAAAAAAGATAGGTAAAAAAAATAGAAAAGGAAGAAAACGGAGATAAACGCCTGCAGGATGTGTAAAAACTGGTACTTTGCAAAGGATTTGTGAAACAAACAAAATTAAAACATATTTATCATCCATTCCAGAAGACATATCGTGCCCCAATGATAAAAAACATACAGCTTAAATGCATACCTTTGGAAATGATCATGGTAAGCTTTTCCATGGATACCTCTAAATTTGTGTAATAAAATGCATTGCCGACACAAATGTCTGTAATTAGTGCTCATAAAGCCGGGTGTTAAGATGACGAAAAGTTTCAATATGCTTTACATTGTTTCAACATGGGACCGTACAATATTATGATTCCATCTTGCAAAATGTTGGATTCCATCTTGTTAATGTTGGATTCCACTGTTGTTGAGAAAACATGAATTTCCATTTCTTATTTCTGGGGTTTATAAGTCTGCCCTTAACCTATTGGACAATTGATACTATGTTCCCCACTTCTCAGAAGGAGGGGAATGTCATCCTGGCCTCCATGGTTGGAGACAGAGTAGCTACCATGTAAAGTCACCAAGCTTTGAGAAGGATATTGGAAATATGCAAAGGCTCCGGTTTTGCTCATGACATACATGATATTGTTAGATACAGAAAACAAGCGCATGCGATAATGGCAGTTTTAAAGAGAAGTCGTGTTCTTCCGACCGGACAACTTTGGTTTTGGTGTTTTTGTTTAAAGGAGTAGTGATCGTATCGTCAAGAAAGGTCCCATTTTAACCTATACATGAGAGTCTGTAAAAGTAGGACAATTAGAGTTTTAAATTTGAAAGATGTGTTTTAGATTTCTCTTTTTTTTTTTTTGAAATATATAGTCAAGTTTTAGGAAGTAAACAAGGGCCGAATCTTTACGAAGGTAACTAAGGCCATACTTCAGAATTTTTTACATTGTCATTTGAAAATTAAGTTGGGACTAAGTCCAAGTTTTGGCTTTTTGCAAGTTTTTTTTTTTCTTTTTTGAAGTTTAATTACATAGTTTTGCATTTGAAGGTTCCCAGTAAAAAAAATGTTCCCCATATTGCCGGAATTGGTACCGTGCCTAACAAGTCGCATCTAAACAATGTTTTGGTATTTGCAGTAACCGAATATTTCACAAAACTACGCGATAAAAGTTGATTTGGGAAATTTCGGGGCAATTACCGCAATGACTACCTGAGGTGTATGCCACGAGTATTTTTGTAAGTTTATGTAAAGGAACGCAGAAAATAGTTTCCAATCACTATATATGCCTTAAAGAAGTTGTAGGTGGCTGTCATTGTATTTTTTAAGACCACTGAGGTAAAGGTTTTGCAGGTCTTGTTCTTTAGGTCAATTGCATCTTCGAATTGTCCGGTTTTGCACAAATCAATGTTGCAAAGGTTAATCTAACAACAATAGTCTGTCAAATGTAGTATAATCTTCGCAAACATTTACTATCAAAAGGATTTAAAGTCTGACACAGGAAGTATTTACTACACTAAAGCATCATAAACTTGCTCTTAAAAAGTTTTATTTAAAGACCCCCATACACGATCAACCTTTTCGTCAATTAATTGATGTCAAGTAATTGATTCAATTAATTGACTTCCTTACAGACGATCAATGTTTTTTCAACCTTAGTGTCAATTTTGATTCTGATCAAAATCTTTGAAACGAAAGGATCTATCGCACTGGCAATAGTTCTTGCCCTGGAGGATACTCCAATTGACGAGCCTTCAATAAATATGAAAGGAACTTTGATCGGTCAATAGTTGCTTCCATGAAATTGTTTCCATTAATTTGCCGTCAATGTCTCCCATACACGATCATTTTTTTCGTCAATTTTTTGATATCAATTAATTGACATCAATTAACTGACGAAAAAATTGATCGTGTGAATGGGGGCCTTAAAGCTCTCTGCAAGAAAGCAAAATACTTAGATCGTCTAAATATGGAATAACATGATTGCTAATTGTCGTACTTTGTCTTCAGTGAAGATTCTTTTCTACCTTGTAGGCTTAGGCTGGAGTGAAGTCCAATCCAGACTTCCTGAAGGAATTGTCGCTGCTTGCCAAAATGCTGAAGATAACACAACAATATCAGGAAATGCAAAGGCGGTTACATCCTTTGTTTCTGAAATGGAATCACTCGGTGTGTTTGCCCGCATTGTCAATACAAATGGCATAGCATACCATTCGCCCGATATGTTGCCCATTGTTCCAGCTCTACAAGCCGCATTGCAGAAGGTACAGGATAAATTAAAATAGTCCATCCTTACTGAATGATAAAAGAAAATGTTTACCCACTCCAACTCAAGTTTCGGTCCAACGTAAGTTGCACCGATTATACGGTTTGCACTCCTTTACGTGTTTTCAACCAAGTTCAACTGGAAACCAGAATCAAGTGGGAAACTTAAGTTCATTTAATGTCAGTAAGAATTCCACCTGTTTGTTGTACCTATTGGACTAAGTGACCATAGAAACTGCACACAGCTTACTAGGTTTATGATTATGGTTACGACCAGATAAAAAAGTAAAAAGGAAAGGATTCTGTGAAGTGTTCCTTTGCACTAATCTCCTTCACAAAAAATAGTTTTTCAATTACACAATTTTATTGTGTGAAAAACACCAGGCTTTCACGTCCTTGATTGCAACAACACCCTGTTCTCAGAAATGTTCAAATTATAGGTAACGCAACAACCAATGGAGGCCATTGTGAAAGATAACCACATAAGACAAATATATTCCAGTGCCGCAGTCATGGGCATTTGATCATGTGTCAAATATCAATTTTTGTGTCCAGGACAACTCTTTCTACATGGAAATTTTTCAAAATAAAAATAAAATAAACACGAATAGCTGTCATTTAGAAACATGGCTGCTGCTGTTGTCCCAGAACAAATCTCAGATAACACTGTAGCCAAATATCTTTGTTAGGGCATAATCTCACTGTGTGGTAAATGTCAAACTTGTATCATTAAAGGCGCAATTCTCTTAAATATTCAACCCATCTGATGTAATTCTATCATACCAAAATTGCAACTTAATTGAAACAGATTCTTCAGATAAAAACAAATTCAGAAAATCCTCTTAAAGAGCTAAAGTCCTGCCTAACACAAAGAAAAAAAATAGTTAAATCCAACTTCACAGTGTGGTTAAGAAGAAGTATGTGACATTTATTACCGGTATTGTATAAAATTTATTGAAAACAGTTGCACGTTATTCCAAATGCAGGTTATCACCAACAGCTTCCCCAGATCTACTACTTGGATAAGTACTTCAGTTCCTGAACATCAAATGCAAGCAGAGCAAGCGAAAAATTTCAGTTCATCTTATCTTGTGAACAACCTTGTAAATCCAGTTAGATTTTATGATGCAGTACAAAAGATACCACCCAAAGCAATTATAATCGAAATTGCCCCACACGGCTTGATGCGGGCCCTGTTGAAACGAAGTCTTCATGCAGAATCAGATTGTTTATCTCTTATGAGCCGAAAAGAGTCAGATAACCTTCATTACTTCCTGTCAAACATCGGACAGTTGTACACACTTGGTTTAAGATTAGATTTAAAGAAGCTATACCCACCAATTGAATACCCAGTGGGAACGGGTACTCCAATGTTATCACCGGGAATTAAATGGGACCATTCAAAAGAATGGGTTGTACCATCATGGGAAGAGTTTTTGCCAGAGAGTTCCATATATTCGACAACAATAGGTAAGTGGATGATTTGATTTTGCCCGTACGATAAACTTGTTCTGGCTGTTCAGTTTCGAATAATATTTAGGCATTTTAAGTAAGCTTCATATGTAATCTACTCTTTACAGCTAATCTAGAGTAGAATCAAATAAAATAGGCAAATGGTGACAAAATTTTTAGGGCGGAGGGTCAACAATGAAGTTTTGTAAGCTAGTTCCCCTTTAAAGGAGAACGTTCTGATTTTCTAATGCGTAATCTTGGAAGGCTTTCCATGTGTAACGATATTGCATTTTACAAAGACATTAGGCACTTAGACAGCAAAAATGTCTCTTAATATTCCGCTATTAACAAACCGTTTTGAAATAAGACAGTGAGTTGTTATTCCTATTCCAGTGGGCATGTAGGGGTGGCATTAGATCTTAATTTATGTCAATAATTTAAGATCTGCGAAAAAAACATTCACCAATTATTACCTGGTAAGTAGTCTTACAAGTTCGTAATGTGATTTTTGCTTTAAAATTATTTCGATTACCTAGATGTAACATACAGTGTAAGATGAATAAGTTAAAATGCCACAATGCTTTAATTCGTCGGGTGATACAATATCTTTCTGAGGACTGTAAATATTATGCAAGCGGATAAAATCTCCCCACTCTACTGAAAATATGACACTTACATTGCACTTTTTGCGCCAGCTTCTCAATCCAATGAAGACTTTAATCAACGCACTCATTATCCTATGACTGTTCCATTAACAAAATTATTCACAAAGTAAACTTGTTTGATCTGGTACCTATATTTTTGTCAACTTTTCATAAACCAAATCCTTTATGTAGTTAGTTAAATCGTTATTGTAAAGGTGATGCTTAAAATATTTGTTACTATCATTAGCGGCAGTAGCAGAAACTGGGTAATCACTTTAATTTTATAATTCATATTTTAACTTCTAGATGCTGGTGAAAATGGCAGGCATACGTTTGTAAAAGATCATAACATAGATGGCCAAATCTTGTATCCAGCAACTGGCTACATTGTCCTTGCTTGGCAGGAAATAGCTTATATGATGAAAACTGTACCAGAAAAACTGCCAATAGAGTTTGAAGATATCACCATTCATCGAGCAACTGTCATATCGGAATCTGGTAGGTCTTACTAACGGATAATGAAGAAGTATTGGCTTGGTATATTTTACGAATTATGAGTTCTTGCTGGCATGTTTTGTAGGAACGCAGCGCCAGGGATTCCATTGATGCAAGCCCTTATTCTAAATTCATAATATGACCCTAAATCTTCACGTTCCTCATGAAGATTACTTTTCCTAATTTTTTGAACGTTTATTATTATTTTCTTTAGAGTCAAATATTGTGTAGTTATGTTTGAAATAAAAGTTTGCAATAGCTGTTCAACGGGCATGCTCCTGATTGGGGGAGAGCCGAGTTAGCCGAAGGCTTTCCTTAGGCATCTGGCTCTTTTTAAAGCTGTACTAGACAATAAGACCACAAAATAAGGTTTGTCAAATTTCTTTTATAAAACTTCAATAGTGCCAGGTGGTTGCAGTGTCGGTAGGAAAGCTGGTGTTATTTTTCATGGACTTTTGGGAAATATTTACCACTTATCTTTTTCCCGTGCAAGATGAAATAATGGGACGATTATTCGACATAAGAAGTCGAGCCGCCGAAAATGCATTTTGTAATACTCTTAACATACTTTTGAGATTTTCTTCGCTCATTTATATTTTATATGGTACTCCAAAATGCCATCTCCGTCTTACCCTTAGCTTTGTTATTAAGTATATATGCAACTTTTTTGAAAGAGACGGTTACATACTTTCTTTGATCCTCGCCTTTTGACTCTTCAAGCCTTCAATGCTGAGATTGCAGGGCGCGGAGTTTACCACCCCAAAGATGTACCTGCGTTATGTTATGGTGTCTACGGTCCTACTCTAAGATAACTGTATTACATGTTTGAAATATTTCTTGAGGGTATGAGTATGGGGATATTTCAAGCTAAGTGACAATCAGTAGTTGACCATTCTGTAAAAAAGAAAAGAATAGGTAGGTGTAATGTAATGTCCGTAGGGCGCACGCTTTCACACGTATATATCACAGACACATTTACTTGTGTATTTTCTATTTATTAACATTAATGCATGTACGTGTCAAGTAGCATCCCAGTAATATGCCACACCTTTCCTCCGTGAATTTGTTTGAAACACAAACATGTTAATTATCTTTACATAGTCTGAATGACACAGCTCTATCTGAACACTGTTAGAAACATAGGTTGTATGATTAGCATCAAACCAACATTTTCCAACACTGTTACCAAGTTTTGAATTTTTAACAAACAAAGCAATCAAACATATAAATGATTAAATGAATACAACTGTCAAACGCTTTATTTACAAGTTCAGCTTAACTACCGGACTTTTGATACGAGCAGATCTTCTTAGTACTACTGGACTTTCAACATTGATGTGACCTTATCTGGATTTTGAGTTCCACCTTGATCTCTCTCTCTCTCTCTCTCCACGTGACAAACCGGGAGTCACATCAGTAGGAGTGTACTTTGGGTTAGCACAATCAGATAGTATGTTTTCAGCCACAATTTCTTGATGACTATTGATTTCATTTTCACATCTGATTTCTCTATCTGCCATGTTTGAGTTGGAAATATTCCTCAACTGGTCTATGTGATGTTTCCAATACACATCATCCACTTATTTCAAATAAGTAACAGAACCAAATCTTTTTACTACTACCTCTTTCGTCCATGTTTCTGTTGACTTTCGATAATCTCTTACATGAAGCATATCATCAACATTCAAATCTCTGTTTGAACCAGACATTGATACCTTTTTCATGATTGACTGTTTTAGATCAGGTTTTAGAGCTAAAAGTCTAGTCCCCAACTCTCTCCCCAGATATATTTTAGCTGGAGTTTCCTTTGTTGTGCTCTAAGGAGTGGTTCTACATCACAAGAGAAATCTGGCTACTTTTGTTTGGTTTGTGCCTGACTCATTTTTCATTGCCTTCATTACAGATTTGAATGTTTTTACAACTCTTTCAGCCTCACCATTTGAGGATGGATGCCTGGGTGAGCTTTTAATATACTGAATAGCATTTTTGGTCATAAACTCGGAAAATTCCGTGGACACGAATTGAGGTCCGTTATCTGTTGCCAATTGCTCTGGCAAGCCCCATGAGTGTAATAACCCTACGAACACTGATTTTCATTTCACTGGTCTTGCTTTTCGTGGGTACAACCTCTATCCTCTTAGAACATGCGTCTATAACAATAAGAAACATATGATTTTGAAATAGACCAGCAAAGTTAATATAGATCCTCTGACCTGGCTTTGATGGCCATACCCAAGGGGTTACTGTCACTTTTCATGGATCAGACATTTGAGCACAAGTGTTACAATTTCTTACAACCTGTTCAATATCTTTACCTATCTCTAGCCAATAGATATGTCGTCTAGCTAAAACCTTCATTTTAACTATTCCAGGATGGTGTACATGCTCTTCATTAAGAATGTCTGACCTATACCTCTCAGGTATTATCACTCTGATTCCCCAAAGTAAATATCCCTCTTCAACTGTGATCTCATTCGCTCTCCTAACATACGTTGTGTACTCACTATTCAAGGTCTCTTGAGGCCACCCTTCTTTAGTAAAATCCATTACTCTAGACAAAATGATATCATTTTCAGTAGCTTTTTTGATTTTCTCTTTACTGATAGACACTTTGTTAATCTAAGCCTAATTAGCCTGAGAACCTTCCTCAGTCCAGAAAGCTGTAAAATCATCTGGGTCTTTTTTGTGATCATGAAAGTTTGGCAATTTGGAAAGATAATCTGCATTTGAGTTATAACTGGATGATCTGTAATTGATATCAAAAGACTAGCAACTTAGAATCACTGCCCATCTTTGAAGGCGTGATGCAGCCAACACAGAAATTTGCTTCTTTGGTCCCAAAACCATTGACAGTGGCTTTTTATCTGTCGAAAGTGTTAAATGTCGACCATACAAATATGTGCTAAACTTTTTCAGCCCGAGAATAGTTTTTAAAGCTTCTCGCTCAATTTGTGAGTAACTTTTCTCTGCTTTTGAAGGTGTTCTTGAAATAAATGCAATACGTTTCTCAATTTTACCATCAGTATGTGATATGACAGCACCTAAACCATATGCATCGACAGCTAAACCTACAGGATTGTTCGAACTGTAGTGAACGAGATCATTGCTTGAAATCAAGAGCTCTTTAACTCTAACAAATGCCTCATTACACTCTGCGGTCCACTTGAATTCTTTGGACCCTTTAAGTGCATATAGCGGAGCCATAATGGTAGATAAATTTGATATACATGACCTATACTAACTAACAAGACCACTTAATGAATGTAGGTCTTTATATCTATTGGTGCGGGAGCCTGTATTATGTCTTCAACTTTATCATCAGTGAGTTTAATACCCTCTAAAAACAAATCCCAAATTCACTACAAAGTCGTTCATGAATTTACACTTAGAATTGCGCAAGCGGATACCCCAATCAGCTAGTCTCTGTAACGCATTGTATAGATTTTCCTTGTGCTCAGCATCTGTTCTACCTATTACTATGATGTCATCAAAATAGTACACAATACCTTCCAATCCAACGGGTATCTTCTCCATAATTTCTTGGAAAATAGCTGTTGCTGAAAAAATACCAAAAGGTAAGAACCGTATATCTGTACAACCTTAGGTGAGTTTATACACACGAATTGTCTGGAGCCCTTATCTAGAACTACTTGCTGATACGCGTATCAAGTTTGGTAAATTTCTGTCCTCCATTGAGTTTCATAAGTAACTCTTGTTGGGTTGGAAGTGGGTTTTCCTTGGTTTTCAATACAACATTAACTTTGACTTTATAATCACCAAAGATTCTGTAACATCCATCAGGTTTATCAATAGGTGCCGCCCACTCACTGTAGTCTACTTCTCAAGACGCCTCAACCCAACCATGCGGTTAATTTCTTCTGCCATTTTATTTTTAATTGCAAAGGGCATTGGTCGAGGTCTAAAAACTTGGGTTTAGCATCCATCTCTCACTTCCAATTTGACTTTGGAATTTGATCACTGAAAATATCAAGTTTAGCGTGGGATACATCTGACTCCTTGTAAACATAATTTTATTGACTCCAATTAAGCCTGATTTATCTCAACTCACGTCCCAACAAGTTATGTCTATCCCCCTGTATGATAAATACTTGTTGGATTTCTTTTTGTTGATTTTCATACTTAACATCAACATTCAGTTAGCCAAACACCTTTATTGGTTCTCCTGGAAGGGTTCTAAGGATCACTTTTCCCTCCAGCAGAGGTTGATTATGGAAGTTTTCTTTAGACTCTTTAAATGATATCAACGACTTTGCTGGCCCTGTGTCTACTTGCATAAGAAAGCGAGTTCACCAAACAAATTTACAGACACCTCAATGGACTGTCTTTTTTGTCACTGAATTTATGTAGAATACTGACCACTCACTATATTCATTATCTGAATCTTGTCTATCCTCAGCATCAGTTATTTCACTCTCTCCATTAGATCTCTCTACATATCTCACATTCGAGGATTTCTTGTTATTCCTATGGTAACCTTTCTTGAATAGAGATGAAAACATTCGATTTCTTGGGCTGTTATAATTATCACTTTACATGCTCTTTGTAGGTTTGTCTTTAAGTGAACTGCATTTACCTGACCCAGATCTGCATTCATATCTTAAATGATCCTTCTTACCACACTTTGACAGCTTTTGTCACCATGTTCCCTACTTTCAAGGAACTTTCGCCTACTCTCCCTCTCTGACAACTGATGTTTACTTGGACGCTGTCTCCATACTTAGGGCCGCTGAGACTGGTTTCTCCAGTGTTAACCTCTCATCCTCAGCAAAACGTTTTTTTCTATCAACTCTTCTTTTAGGCCACAAACGAAAGTTACTCTCAGTGCTTCATTCAGGAACTCTCCAAACTTGCATGTTCTGGCCATTTTCTTTAATGCTGCTCGGTATTCTGATATGTTCTCTGAGCTCTGTTGTTTTCTTACATAAAACTTGTGCCTTTCTCCCATGCTTTTGGGTTAACTGAGATTTCAGCTTCTCTGTTAGCTCATTGTATTGCAATTTAGCTGGTAGTTAATTAGGGCTTACGTTGTCTTTCAACAAACCATATACCGTTGGCCCTATGACACCCACTAACATTGCCACTTTCTTCTTGTCAGTTTCACATTGTTAAAAATGAAATGTTGTTCCAATCTCTCTTGATAAGAATCCCACTTCTCATCAGACGGGTTGAACTGATCAATTCCTAGTAGGCCTGATGCCATCTTGCACAATAGACCTTACCTTACCAGATTCCAATTATACAAAACAGCTGCCCAGAATTTTTTGAAACTTGATCGACGCAGTTGCTTTATCTCTAGAACACAGGTGAATTGACTTTGTCACCCCTTTAAACTCTTGCCCATTGTCCGAGATCGCATCTCTTCACAGCACAATAACCCCAGCCTAACGTTAGGCTATACAGACGTTATCAGTGTTATTACACGATGTAGACCATGTCCCATGCCGTCACAGTCTTAGCATCAACACACTTGCATACACCATGCAGTTCACTACGGACGGTTCTTTACTCACACACTGAATATGCACATTACGGTAGATGTAGGCTAGGCCTACACGACGATTACATTCCACCACGGGAAATGTTATCATGAATTTAACCTTCATCCAGTAGATGAATTCACTGGATTCATGCTCTAACTTTTCTTGTGACAAAACTCACTAGCATATTTTTGGAAACAGGATCTCATCCTCGTCGCCATTTCTGTAATTTCCGTAGGGTTCACGTTTTAACACACAAACCACAGACACGTTCATCTGGGTTCCATGATATTTACAGTGTGTATTTCCTATTTATTAAAATTAATGCATATAAATGTCAGGTAGCATACCAGTAATATTCCACAGTAGGCATGACATTTTACAGGAGTTGCAGTTTGGTTAGATGTGTTGAAACTTGTGCCGATGAAATGGAGAATCTGAATCATTTGTCTGAGCATCTCTGGAGATTTCTATGTTCCCGTTTTTCCTGTTTATCATTCATAAACTGTAGCAAGGAACGAATTAGACTGAGTTATAAAATTTTTTTAAAACAAATATTATGTTTGACGATTTTACGAAGATATACACAGTATTAACGCTTAAATGAAAACTGGTTGGCCTTAGTCCCTGTCGCTTTCAGAATGCTAATTTAAACGAGACATAATTTGAAAATTGATTGAGATTTAAAGCCACCATGAAAGAATACGAGTGATTATATGATAATTTACAATTGATTAGTCTCCGTTTTAAAAGACTTTAGAAACAGTATTTAATAAAAAAGGCAGGGTACGACTCCTGAAGTTAGGGAGTCCCTGGAAGACACATGTCACCAAATGGAAGGGTATGTGATTCCTCTTATCTGTGATGTTGATGGAATCCCAGTAAAACTTACAACTAGATCTTGTTTAAGTCAGGCTTCTACCTCAACCCACTACACTTCCGAATTACAGGAGATTTCAAAGCAGTAGGCGGTGAGGTTGAAAATATTACGAGGCGAGTTTTATTTCAATTTACTCAATTATACTGAGCCTTCACCATTAATGTAATTTCGGAAGTAATCATAACTCAACATCTTGTAAACACTTTCACTGGCTTTCAAATCAGCCAGAACTTCCCGTAAATGATACCTTGCAGGGAGAAAGTAATACATGGCAATTTCTTCCATTTCGGACTGGGTAACATACTATATGGCTCTCAAACATAATTTGAAGCACTATCTTTCAAAATATTGGGTCTCTTAACGTTTTCAATCTTTAGGTGTTGCTGTTCAGGCGTTTTCTTAACTGTACCTCTTGTAACTCCAAACGACCTTTTCCACTCAACAAAAATTGTCCTCCAGGAATCTAATGTGGAGCAACACTTAACGTTACACTGCTAGAGATAACTTGTTTACAAGTTTTAAACAATTTGACTTTTCATGACCTCAAATGGCTTTAAAACTCTATTGCAGACAATACGGTCTTGAACTCAAAGTCAAACATCCATGTGCTGACTGTGCTATCCCTCAAGAGTATCTTTTTGACATATAGCACTTACTAGTTATACACAATTTTACTACCAAAGACTTCAAATAACCTGTATCATCCAACAAAAAAACAAGCACTTGAAACTCAGTGTAGAACAACCACAGTCTGTGTAAAATCCAGTACGTATATTGATCTCTGTTGAAATTATATGACCTCTGTCCCCCACAAAATCATTAGGAACTTTAAACTCAAAATGTCGAATCTACATTCCAATTATAACATCTTTCAATGGTACCTTATATCTATGTATATGTACATATATATGTATATATATATATATATATATATATATATATATATATATATATATATATATATATATATATATATATATATATATATATATATATATATGTATATATATATATATCTATGTATATGTACATATATATGTATATATATATATATATGATGACCTTTTTGAACTCCTGTCTGTGACCTCTGTGTCTTTGTCTAAGCTCACCTCCCAGTTTCACCTACATATTGTTTCTTACAATCTAAGCACTTAATTCAGTAGACAAGTAACACACAACACAAGTACAAGTAACACAGTTAAAGATTTTATAAGTAACACCAGTAATCTGACTCTTAAATACTCTGGTTTCCTTAAAAACATCACAAGTGACACAATGGCGTGCGGGTAACTTAACGCAACCCTTATAGGGTTGGCGGCTCAGCATCAGTTTGAAGACTTGAATGCACCAGAAGTTTGCATAAATTTGTCAGCTGGCGAAAAATTACTTTGGGGAGCCTTGATTTCCTTGCGCAAAATTGTTGAAAGCTGCAAGATAAGAAAATGATTTTGAAGAATATCTCTAAAAGGCAGGTGACGGGGGTTCTGGTAACTACTAGGGGATCTTTAAGTTTATATATATATATATATGTATATATATATATAGAGAGAGAGAGAGTTGGACAGAAGATAAGCAAAACACGTCGTGAAGTGTAAATATAGGAAGAAAACTTGAAATAACTTCACAAAACACCACCAAAATGGTATCATAAAATGTATTAAATCCTACGCGCTTTCACCCGTTCGTGCGGCATCTTCAGAGGTAAATGACACGAGTTTATAAAATCTTGGAAACGTTATCTTGATGACTGTTTTATAATTTGGAATAATGCCTGGGGCAACATTAATGTTCTTGTAAATATCTTACAATGTTTACAGAAGGATATAAAATTTACCATTCATTGTAGCGAAACGGAACTACCGTTTCTTGATACCCTAGTTATTAAGTCAAAGAGCAAGCTTTTGACAGACATTATTATAAAGCGACGGACACTAAACAAATACCTCCATTTCAAAAGCAGTCATCCTAGAACCTGCAAGCTAAACATCCCTTACAACCTTGCCAGATGTATTTGCACTATTGATAACACGCCAGATTTACGTACAAAAAGACTTAATGAATTATCAGCTTGTCTTACCACACGGGGGTTATCCACATAAGTTAATTGAACATGGGATCAGAAAAGCCGAAAGTATCCCTATTCATATTTTACGTAATTGTGAAAAACAAAGGGACACGACAGACACACTCGCTTATGTGTCCACCTTTAATCCTAGACATCCGGAAATTTTCAATTTAATATGCCATAACATGCCTATTTTGAACTGCAGCGTCAAAATTAATACTGTCATGAAAGACGTAAGACTTATCAAAAGCAAACGACAACCACCTAATTTGAAAAATGTTAACCCAAGGAAAGTTTGAAGACAGCGAATCAACTTCGCAAATAAGCAAATGCAACCACCCTCACTTCAAAATATGTCCTATCATAATGCAGGGTGAGAAAATTTTTTTTCTGCCACAGACAAAGACTTCTTTGTTAAAACTAACTTTACGTGTGAGTCCAAAAATGTTGTATATGTTCTTAATTGCAGTAATTGTAATGATCAATATATAGGAAGCACAAAAAATTTTGCTAACCGTGTTACTTTACATAGAAGCCAGATTAAAAATGAATGTTATAGGATTCTGGAAGTTAGTAAACATATTCATACATGTGGTAAAAATAATTTTAGAATTTCACCCTTCTATCAATGCTCCAATGAGAACCAACTCCTTATTAAGGAAAACTATTTTTTCTGTAAGTCTCTAGAATTGCTGGTTAGCACAGAAAATAGGCATCTTAAGTTTGGTAAATGCCATGATTCGTAAGGCTTTCTTTAAAAAACTAACATTAAAATGATTTGTATCTGACTCTGATCAAAATGTTCCACTTTAAGAATCATGACGAAGGAGTTGTCCAATTAGGTAGAAAAACGTGTCCAAAAAGAATCGTCAAGAGAACGTGAAACTTTCTCATACACACATATCTGAAGAAGCTGTTCTGTTTCTTAATGCACTTCAAGTTCTTCGGCTGGGGTAAATCTTGGTCATAATCCTAAATCAGACAAACTGTAATCAGTCGTTCTCTCCGTATCGAAGTCTATATCTTATCCTTTCAGACAGGACGACATGTCAGCTTGTCGGATATTTTCTTTTTCTTTGAGGAAGAAAATTTCCTTCTTCCTGTTTTGATTGAAATGCACGACATACGGTAGGCCTTTGCTTCAATAAGGATCGAAGTATTAGAGTTGCTAATAAGCAACGCCTACTTTAACAATTTCTTCAATTCACGAGGAAAGAAATGATGTCACCCCTGTCACTAGTAGTTCTTTCAACAAGATATCATTATGTGGCTCTGTTTCCCCCAATTATATACTAAAAAGGGCTGTAAATAATGCTAAGTGTCAACCTTCAGTTGCACTTCGTCTACCCTATTTCATGGTTTCAATGCCATCATCGTTCAAATACTACTAGACCTACCGTTTATTGCACTTGATATTACCTAGTCAGGTAAATGAAACGAGTTTAACTTTCAGCTCTTATTTAGCGTAATGCCTGTGGCTCAATACTACTGCTACTACCCAGCCATTACCACTACAACTACTGCTACTGCTACCACTTTTGCTACTGGTACTACTGTAATACTGCTTCTGCTGCTAGTACTTCGATACTGCTACTGTTACCACCACCACTACTACTACTACTACTACTTATGCTGCGGCTAGTGCTACTGCAGGTAATGCTTCTGGCAATGCCATTACCACTGCAACTGCAACTGCCACTGCCACTGCCACTGCCACTACAACTACTACCAATGCCGCCTGCACTACTACTGCTACTACTTACAATAGTTAGCAGATAGATCTTAGGTTGGTTGGCGAGCACGGTGTTAGAGGTTCGTCCTATATATGTCCTGTCTTATAAAGATAAATCAGAAGAGATAGAGCAATAACGTTTAGCATTAACTGAAGCACCGAAGGAAGAGAAAGAGGAAAAAGAGTGGGCGTCAATACTTTCTCCCTCCCTACGATCAACTTGTGCATTGAAGCTGATCAATTATATTTCTTTATGCAATTCCAAAGAGATATGTCATGTGATATGAAATATCAGGTATTCCAAACAAAATGAAATGCTCCCTACGTTGTTAACCATAGCAATATAACGTGTTTATTTTCTCATTTAGGGAATCCAACATTTACGGTACAAATTATACAGTCGGCCAATTCGTTTAATATAAGTGAAGCAGACGAATTGGTTGCCTCGGGGAAGTTTACAGTGCCGGAAAACCCTTTCGTTCTAGCCAAGCAAGGATCACGTGTGCATGATAATTCCTACACTGTGTTTCAAAAAGACTTTTACAAGGAATTACGGCTAATTGGGTACAGTTATGGCAAAAGCTTTCAAGGAGTGAAAAAATCGACGGTTGACGGTATTTTCCTTTGAGTTTTATATGTAGATTTAGGTAAAGTGTATAAATGTGTTAACTTAACAATGTCTGGAGTTACAACTATACGAAGCATTGGTAAGAATATTCTTTTCAAGTTTAAAATTCAGAGCACTGCCCTAAACCTACTTGTTCTTTTACCGTTTGGTAATAATTGTTATGATCAAAACATAGACAAAATCAAATGAGACAAGGGAAACGGATGCTGCTTTTACTTTACATGTATTACATTTTTTCGGTAAAATATTTAGTCAAGCGTAACAATACTTTCTTCAAATAAAACGTATCCATACACTGCCTGGTAGTAGACCCTCCCTGTTATTTCCGAAACAGAAACACTTATTTTGCTCTTCATATTGACTTCCATTTGCAAAGATTTGTAAAGCGTTGCTTAATCTTACGGTGTTTTGGGATCTAGTTGTTTTTTTTTAAATCTCGACTAATTAAAAGTTATTACAAAATGACTATGTTTTCAAGTAGAACAGGTCAGATCTTGAAAGAAGGGCAAACTTCCGATTAAGGTCATGTAAGACAGCACTGTTTGGCAACTTACGTTAACTGTCCTCCTGGGTGGTCCAGAAACCAGACTTGCCTACGTTGAAAGGTCAGTGCCAAAAGACAAAGAAAAGCTTTCCCAACCCATTAGCTAGTCCAAGACATTAGCCATCCTTGCGTTCTTAATGGAAACATGTGATCTGCTTAACGAAGAAAGTGTGCCCGTGAAGCTGCTTGGTTAGGTTAGGTTAGGTTAGGTTAGATGAGGTTTAACTTCCCAGTTTCTAACCAATTGGTTCAAGTCGAGACGGCCACGGCCTTTTTTTCCAGTTGTGGCTCACTGGCTTGTTTTCCCTGCTCCATTGTTTATGCTGAGCACCAAGCACAAAGGCAGTAGGTTCCATTTTTAAAGTCTTTGGTATGACCCGGCCAGGATTGGAACCCTAGCTTGGTAATTCATATTTTATTTCCAAGTAGCTTTCTGTAGATGTTGCATCCACCATTCTTCGAGAGTGCATGGGTGCGTCACCATTGAGAGGTTGGGGTCCAGCCATCGTTTCAAATGAGCAGGGAAGACAATTTCAAAGCAAACAGTACTTAGTAAGATCGTCTCGACATTAAATGACGTGAGTTTTTTCGTGTCCAGATAACCTGCGCAAAATCCTGAATCTAAACACAAGTTAATTGATGTTTCTGGATTGCGCTAACATACATTTTCATGACGAAACGAACTCTCAGAAATGATGCAATTACACAACTAGTCTTGTGGAAAACTACACATCATTGCCTTTTATAGAACATAGAAAAGATAACTTTAAATACAATTTTGTTACTCTCTGGGAAAACACAGTAGGAGAATGAACTATAGGGGAAAGTAGAAGTAAACGTACCTGATGGAAGACCAAAGTTAAACAAAAGTTTCTGTAAAAGAACAAATTGTAATTAGACGATATGTACGTCTTCTTCTAACAAGGTTCTACTTACCAGGTGATGAAAATGTTTACACACTATTCAGGATCTCAAATATCTGTAGTGATTAAGTAGGAAGATGAAATTTAATGTTGCGTAGTAAGTACTGACGTATAGCGATAAGAATGGTGGACATGAATTTGAGCAAGCTCTCCAACTGGTAGGGAGGGGCAGCAACCCCAACCCAGGGTAGGAAGGAAGAGAAACTCAAAATGCTCGACTTGCTTTAAAGACAATTTGAAAAGTTTATGTTCTTATTTCAGAGAAATTAAACATTTGTGGTTGTTATTGAAGACCTTTTGAAAGTTAACTTTAGAACTGAAAACCGAACCCTTCTAGGGAACAAAAACAAGTCAACAAGCTTGTCGCAGTCGGAGATTCGATACTTAATCCATTTATTATGGTTCTCCAATAGATTGAAAAATATACAAGACAGTAGCCCAGCCTTCCTCGCATACCCCTCTGACCACCACCTGATGCCATCAGTTGAAAATTCTAGATGCTGATGTTAAAAGCCTGGCCAACTAAATGTTTGAGTGCAGAAATTTGACTCATGTAGTTTTTGACCTACATAGGACATTTCTGCCTGCCGACACGATGGCAGGATTGAACATTTTTCCCTAGCAACGAATTTAAAAACAACTTATTAATTATAAAATTATCATTGAAAATATTTTGACACAACAGCTCTTAATAGATGTTTATAATTTGTAAGAAATATTCAAGATTTTTTTACGGACTTATCTGTTAAGATTCGGTCAGCCAAGATGGCTGACAAAACAAAATGGTCACCAATGTAATAATAATAGTATATCATTGTTAGTAAGGGAACTAATCATAAAAAATATTTTTATACAATTGTAAAAAAATCAAAATGGCTGGAACATTCATTCCAATAATCTAATGCTGTAATTGCAAATAATAATTGAAAAAGCCATTAAAGATATTTTTGACACAATTGCTCCATATATGTGTTTATATTTTGTGAAACATATTAATGGCTTATTTTTTGGACTGATTTTGTCAAGATCCGAAAAAGTAAAATGGCTACCAATATTACGATAATAATATATTAAAAAAGTAGAAAATAAACAGAGAGGATATTTTGCCACAATTGCTCCTGATTTGTGTTCACAATATTTGAGAAATATTCAAATTTACGCACTTGGAAATACTTTCATGTTTCTGTGAATCCACAAAAAGTGAACTTTTATTAGAAAAAAAAAATGAGCTTAGCACATCAAATTTATTTTCCCGAATAAATGTGGATGGAGGCACAAGATCTCAAATTTTAGATAAAAAACTGTAGAAGTTAGACCAATTGTATTTTTACCGTTAAAAATAGAAACAGGATTAGTACGCACTTCTTGGTGCCGCAATTATACTGACAATTGTATTTTTTGAAGCTTGTGGGCGGTTTTTCCTTGAAGCCCCAATAGACGTTTGAGTACATTAAGTATCCTTCTGTTTGGTCATTTTGTGTTGCTCCAATAGCTATTATATTAAATTAAGTAAATAAAAAGAGGCTTAATGCGTTTCAGCCCTATTGGATCTAAAATTTGTTATGTTTCTATTGCAAGGTGTTCACTGAGATCATGCTCTCGTTTCTGTGCAATTAAAAAAAACAGAATTTTTATCTAATTTCTACAACTTTACCTTTCCTTTGATAATGTGCTAGTTTATCTGCAAGATGCATGGAACTTTTTTCTTTACAAGTAAACAAGTCCTGCATAAAAGAAATGACAAACTGTAAATTATTAAGAAAATCCTGAACTGAGATGTGCGCTCGATTTACAAGAATTCAAGTTTATTATAAAACTTGTTAAAGTGAAAACAATTTGTTAACTTTAAAAATTGTAATTCTAAGAAGAATAATTGATTCTGTTTAATATAAGTACAAAACAAAAATAATATTTTGCACAAGGCAGGGGCATTTAGCCATTTCCAGAAACGACAAATTATTTTCAGATGCGTTAAATTTAATTTTGTGAACTTTTCTGTCAGACAGGATTCAAGTCAAATAGTCTGGCAAAAAACAAAACGGCCGCCATTAATATTAACCATAGCATATTCAAATTACAGAGAAAATAATCATTTAGAATATGTTTGACAAAAGTCCCTTCGATATCAGTTCCAATTTTAATAAGAATATCCAAAACCTATTTTTGGAACTTTTCTGTGAGGATCAAGGCCAAAAGCGATAACCGAGAAACAAAATGGCCGCCAATATAATTATAATGAGATGTTATTATAATGAAGAAAATAATTATTTTCCATATTTTGACACAATTGTTCTTATTTTTAAGAAGTATTTAAAACTCATTCTTGTAAAGTTTTTCGTCAGGATGCAAGTCAACTAAGATAGCTGCAAATAAAAATGGCTACAAAATATTATTCTCATAAGATATAATAACAGAGGAAACAATCATTTAAATTATTTTCGATGGATTTCCTCCTAATAGCTGTTCTTGTTTTATCATAAATGTTCTAACATTTTTCTGAACCTTACTGTCAGGGTTAAGGTCAGCTTAGATTGCCGAAAAAGCCCAATGGCCGCCAATATTCTAATAATAAGCTGTTAAAGAAATAAAAGATGACAATAATTTTCTCAACTTATATGAGGGGATCCAGGCCAACCAATAAAGACGAAAACAACAAGATGTCTGCCAATATTATGATCATATACTGATATAATGAGAACAATAAACCTTTGATAAATTTTGATTTTATATTTTTGGCCATCTTTATTGACCTGGATAATGACAGAAACATTCTGAATACTAAAAGAAACATATATTTCAAATGATGGGTGTTAAAATAGTTTGGTTACAATTTTCTTTATTAGTATAGTAGATGATTTTGTTGCACTGGCGTCCATTTTGCTTTTCAGGCAATCTTGATTGCCCTTGATTAGGAAAAGACATTTAATTCTTTTGAGTTGAATTTTATCCATGCTACACTTCTTTACGTTACGTTTGGTATCAACTTTATGGCGTGGGTGCGTACTTCTTATAACAAATCACCTATATGTATGTTCAACAATAAAGATTTCTCACGGGTTACTGGACCGTCAAAAGAGGCGCACGTCAGGATGTTCTTTAAGCCCATATCTTTCCATTCTGTGTGCTAAAATTTTAGAAAAAGCTATTTTCAATAATGTTTAGATTTACGGCGTCACCATTTTGAGCCGTGAAATTAATTAGTTAATGCTATACTCGGATGATACAGTACTCTTCTTAAACAGAGACATAAATTCCTTAGAGGCATCCATCTATCTTCTTCATTATTTTTAACAAGCTTCTGTTTCAAAATTACCCTCCAAAATCCCATCTGTTTCCATTAGCCCCTTTGTAAAAAAAAACTATACCACCTTCATTTCCTACTTTAATCTGTCACTTCACACCGGGGAATTATCGAATTTTTTGCAATGACTTTTACTCATAATGGTGATTACCTGTATCGCTTTAACTTCGTTACGAAACTATCCCGTCTTTAAGAAAAACATTTTGAACGTAAGGTCCAGTACGAATCTGACAGAAATATTATTGTACGGTCTTTTGCCCTATCACAATAGGCGTATTTATTTCAAGTGTCTTCTTGACCCGCCGGAATCTTTTAAAAATGATATTTAAACTACACATTGCTTTATTTTATTGGTCAAAAATCCTGACAAGATCAGACGGAGGACAATGTTAAATAGTTATAGAAACGGGGGCGGGGGTAAAATTACTCATATGAGAATTTTCATATCTTTTCTAAAAGTATCTTCGTTGAAACGACACTTATGCAGAGACAATAGTCTTAGGAAAATATTTTTCGATCATCAGTTAACTTCTTTTGGAAAGCATTTTACTTTTTAGTGTAAATGCACCTCTGCGGACAGAACTTAAGTAAAGAATGTTCTCATTAAACAGGTTTGCCCTATTTCGAAATCTTTATATTCTATACGCTTTTGAACAATATTTGTTGTAGCCAAGTTCTCTGGAACAACCATTTTATGAATGTACAGTAAAAACTCCATAGGGCCGGTGTTTTACATATTAAGGACCTATTGGATGATAATGGCAGTTAAATATCATGTGTTTTTCATATGAATTTCGAAAGAAGTTCAGTATTTCCCAGTGCCCTTTTTCCATTTGCTTTTCGGATTGTTGGCCTCAATTCCAACCGAGTGGAAAGGAATCTCCTTTGCATTGAATATTGTAAACCTCTGTTTAGTGCTGCCCTTAATTGTTCCCCTGTTAAGAGTTTTGCCTATTGTAAGTCCATTGATAAAATCGCCTTGGCGCCTAAATATTGTGTTGAATCGAATGCTGATTTTTAACTTCTCAGAGCATGCTTGACAGAAAATATTCACATATACATATATATTCACAATATTACCCTTTTTTGATAGCAAGCTTATTTACTTCCAATTCCGTTTTTGCACAGGATTCTTGTGACTTACAAGTTGCTTTTGCTAATTATGATGATGATAATGATGGTGGTGGTGGTGGTGATGGTGGTGGTGGTGGTGGTGATGGTGGTGGTGATGGTGATGGTGATGGTGATGGTGATGGTGATGGTGATGGTGATGGTGATGGTGATGGTGATGGTGATGGTGATGATGATGATGATGATGATGATGATGATGGTGATGATGATGATGATGATGATGATGATGATGATGATGATGATGATGATGATGATGATGATGATGATGATGATGATGATGATGATGATGATGATGATGATGATGATGATGATGATGATGATGATGATGATGATGATGATGATGATGATGATGATGATGATGATGATGATGATGATGATGATGATGATGATGATGATGATGATGATGATGATGATGATGATGATGATGATGATGATGATGATGATGATGATGATGATGATGATGATGATGATGATGATGATGATGATGATGATGATGATGATGATGATGATGATGATGATGATGATGATGATGATGATGATGATGATGATGATGATGATTTTGTTTTTCGGAGATCTTGGCTGACCTGCAACCTAAAAGAAAATTCCCAAAACCTAAGTGCTAAATATTTATTACAATATGTGAACTTTGTCGTTCATTTTGACTTTCGTTGCTAGGGAAAAATTTTTAATGTTGCTACCAAGTCAGCAGGTAGAAATGTCTTATTTAAGTCAGGAACTATATGAATTAACCTTAAAAATCTATAAACCTCAAATCCGGTTTTAGCCAAAGAGGCCCTGTATCCGGCCGGACTATTATGTCACAACGCCAATTAGTTGGATTGACTGAAAGAAAATTGAAACGTTGCAACCCACGCCACTAAAAATATTCTGCGATAGTCTACTTACCACTGTACCCAATTCCTGTTAATATTTGTATCTTCTCTTAAGGAATAACAAAAGAAATATTGCCCGGCTTTTAATCAGTTAGTTTTTGAGTAAGTGTATATTACTCCCCAATCGCTTTCAGAATTCTTTAAGACCAAGTGGTATTCGTGGTTCTTACCAAATCGATACTTTGATGTATTAGTAAATTTATAGTTGGAAAACGAAATTATTTTTAACTTATTTCTACAGGTAGGGATGCTGTTCTTGAATGGAATGGCAATTGGGTCACATTCTTGGACAGTATGCTGCAGGTAGTAGTTTTTGGAATGGAAAACCCAAGCAGAAGTCTCTTCTTGCCCACTCGAATACGAACGATACGTATTAACCCAGCACATCACGCCAGCAAGATAAAGGAAAGTCCGAATGCAGGTAGTAAGATTGTTAGCATTGATAAATATTTAAATAATAATTTGCAGTCGTTATGCATATTTTGGAAAATGAATCTTTACCCACTTTATTTTTATGCCCACTACAATGAAAACAGAAATTCCCGTCTCTGTGGATACAGTCTTGGACACATGCTGCTCTAGTGGGGTAGAAATCAAAGGCTTGCATACGGCAATGATACTGCAGAAGAAGCATTTTAAGGAAACCGTTACACTGGAGTCCCTTGAATTTGTTCCCTACGGAAAAGGGAACATTCCACTACGGAATGATGTTCTAGAGTATGGGATGATCTGTAGAGAATACCTTCCAATCGCACTCAAAAATTTCCCATTTTCTAAAAAAGTCTTAAATGACGGTCTGTGTAACAAATTTGACGAAAAAGCGTTCAAAACAAAGCTGATATCATACCTGTCTCATAATGATACCGGTTATATCAAGATGCTGCACGAGATTGGTAAAGTTCGAGGAGGTAACGATTTTTTGGCAAATGTCTTGGACATAATTGACGCGCATGCACTTGAACTTGCACAAGATAAACTACTGTCCCATCTTTCCAAGAGCCATACCCTTAAGAACCTATTGGATGTTGTTTGGGAGAATTCTCATACTAACAAAATGAAAGTGGTTGAAATTGGCGCAAGATTTGGTGGACTTTTCAATTTCGTTGTACCGTGTATGATGCTTCAGCCTTTGCTAGAGTTAGACTTTACCGCAACTGACACTCATGTTGAAAACTTATCCAAAGCTTTCAAAAATCAGCTAGACATGTTCAAAGTGAGAACTGAATTTCTCGATATTAATAGAGAAATTTGCGATGACTTAGGAACAAAACACCTTGTTGTTGTCCGAGGACTGGCACAACAATCTAATAATGTCGAAAATGCTTTGCAAAGTATACAAGCAATGCTAATTGAGGAGGGGTTTCTTATACTTCATGAGATAACCTCAAATTTTGACGTGCTAGATTTCTACGAGATAATGCGTCGCGTATCGTGTAATGATTTACGGGATATGACCTTTAGATCCTGCTTAACATGTGCAGAGTGGGAAGAAGTGTTTCACAAGACTGGATTTGAATTGATTCAACAAATGTCTGATGGAATTTTGTCCACTCTGTTCCTGTGTCGTAAAAGGAAGCAGGACGCCTCCGAAAACAACAACATTTTCATCTCACTGTCAGGAAAAGAATTTAATTGGGTGGAAAACGTCAAGAACGAGTTACGTAATTTACAAGGCAAGCATGACTCTGGCAACATTTGGTTGATATCTGAAAACAACTGCCAAAGCGGTATCGTTGGGTTAGTAAACTGTTTAAGGCAGGAAGATGGAGGACACAAAATCAGGTGAGCTTAAACAAAATTCTCTAAATATTTTATGGTGTCATAGTGTTTAACGGTGTATATCGCTGTATTGATTCACCTAAATATTCCTAAGTTTCAGCTAAAAAGTATCTTTCTTATCGCAGATGCCGCTTTAATGCTAGTCACGAGTCAGACTCTTCTGAACCTTTAACCGAATCGCCAAACATGCAACAGCTTTTGAAGACTGATCTTGTCATGAATGTTTTTAAGAATGGTTACTGGGGCTCTTACAGACATCAAATTTTGAAGGAAGGTAACTGATAAGATTATTTCAATCATTATTAATTGATAATAATAGTAAGCGCACATGACAACGGACCTGGTTAGAGAACAATCTGAAAGCTTACTTTAATATAAAACTAGTAATATTGTGGCTTTGTTGGGACCAGAAAACGAAGTTGCTGAAGACTTTTTGTGACAAAAATGTTAAAAACAATCCTATCTACTCTAGCGTCTAGCTTCAAACGGTAGGTCAGTGTTATTTTCTATTTGTTTATTTTTCATTTGTTTTGATAATGACAGGGCTTAAATTCTAATTCTAATTTGAATTTAAATTCTGCTAGGATATCATTAAAGCAAATTTGCACACACTCTTCTTTTCCAGAGGAATTTTCTACGGCAGCTCAAAATGCCTTTGTTGACGTCCTTACTCCTGGAGACTTTTCTAGTCTGCAATGGGTAGACTCACCAGTGATCCCTACATCACTTGAACGATGTACTGTTCATTATTCTTCTCTCAATTTTCATGACGTTGTGCTAGCTTCAGGAAAACTGCCCGTCGAAGCACTGCCAGGTGAAGTAATTTACTCCGTTTGCAGGTTTTATTAGTTTATACATACGAGTTCCATTATTCAAGCAAAATTAATGAACTTGACAAAGGTCTTAATGACGTTGCCTTTAAAATATTTTGTTTGATCGACTTGTATGGGTGTATTGAGTTGCCTAAATAAATTACAGATACATTCAAGGTAGAATCCTAGTGTATATACGTTGTTAAGGAAACAGTACTTCGTAACTTAGTCTTGTAAAATATTCTTGTATAAATGCTGTATAACGTGTTTTTTTTATAGAATGATACTTTCAAAAAGTACTAGTCAACTGCAAAATGCATACTCTACAACGTGATGAAAGACACATTGAAGAACGAATTTATTTTAGCTAAGATCCAAGTGAAATTTTCTGTTTATTCCTTATTGTCGTTTTCGAGATATTAGCAGATCAAACAATCACACTTTCAACTCACCAGAACTAATGTCATCATAACCTCATATTAATCAACACTGGTTTGTTCCTCTAAACTTGACATCCAGTTTTTTCTCAATGGTCCCATGCTTTCATCATGTAACTCACACGGGTAGCCAGGATTTTACAAGTGTGAGTTCGCTAGGCTGACTCCTCAGGCGTACGAGGAATTTTATCTTAAGCTCTAGCAAAAAGTAGCAAATCACACCAACATTACCATAGGTATTTATTCAAGCTGGCGGAGCTTGCGCTTGACGTCATAGTGGAAGACTGTGCCATTTGGTGTTTGAATTTAGTTGACCAGCCCTTACTTACGAGCAGTGTTCCTATTACTCAGTTTGAAACAGAGAGCTGCACGTTTAGTATCAGGTCCCTGGTTCGAATCCCGCTCGGAAGTCGTTTTTCCATTATTTAGTAGAGTCGTCTTTCATAGAAAGGCCAATTAGTTGAATTGATTGAAAGGAGGTCATTGGTCATACGTTGCATCCTACGCCACAATTTCGGTTTTAAAAAAAATTTGCAACTGTATCCGCTACCTACCATTCTAATACTTCAGTTTTATTCACTAAAAAGTCAAAACGTCACACCAACATTAACTAGATATTTGCTCAAGCTGCGGAGCTTACACATGACGTCATAACGGAAGACTGTGCCATTCGGCATTTGAAGTAAGTTGACCAGCTTCTACCAACAGAGTTTCGATAGAGTAGGTGTTGCCTTCGTGTTTGTCTCTGTGTGTAAAAGGTTTGGATGAAGTGAGTAATCGCGTAAGGGTAGGTGGTTGCTTCAAAGCAAGTAGAGGAGAGCACTGAAATGTTCGGATAAAGATTTGTCTTCCTTCAGTAATTCAAAATCACGTCTAAGGGTACTCATGAGACATTTGACAGACGGATGGTAGGTGGTGGCGAATGGTATGCGAGTGTTCGGGCCCTTTTTCTGGTATTGAAGAAGGTCCGAAGGGCTAGCTTGTTCAGCACGGGTAAATGAATGATGAATGCCTGTCCAATAGATGTGAAATTTGTCAAGTCACACCTGTGTGAAGTAATACTTATTTTGTGTTCTTATGGTTTCACAAATTTCTTCATATTGTCCAGTGAATTAAAGGAACTATACATTTTCACTTGAACTAATTTTTAGGATCACATCTTACTACGGTCTAAGGTTATTTGTAGACCCTTGCCGCCCTTTCGGCTGCCATGAAGACAGAAATCGTATTATTCGCTGTAAAACATCCAACTATGAAAAAATAACAAGACGACTCTAAAAAGGTTCTGAGCGCAAGAAAGTTTGGATCACATTGACAAAGGTGACCTCGTTGTCACTCTCTGCGCATTTAAAGACCTTTTCTGTGACCGACTTTTCCCCAAGAATAGTCATTTTTCAGAATGGGGGGCAATAAGGTCAGCAGGCGGGGAGGGGTAGCTCATGTGACATAGAAGCTTGCTGGAAAGGGGAGATTCGTCTGAATCCTAATCCGCCTTCAAATCACGCTTCCTTTTTAAGACTGAAAGAAAATGAATTTCTATTTTTAAAGATTTAAAGTGCCTACCATCGGGCGGATTACAAATAAATGCTCTTTTTGCCTGTTGGGTTTATTTTTACTTAGTGTGGAAGTTCATTGCCCATGTTTGATAACTCCTGCACACATCCCTATGAAGAAAGCGTTTAATTCTAAGATAGTGAGGGGCTAGGTCCTATCTACGGAAGGTTCGCTCAAGACAAATGATGTTTCTCTTGAAGGGGTTCGCCTGAATCTCCAACCCTCTTCCTGCTATGCGCATGTTATTAAATGAAGAACATGGGTTACCCTTTGGGAAGCTGATGTAAATGTCTATTCGCAGGTAAAACAATAGGTTTGAAAAATAAAGAGTCCCCGTGTTACATATCGTAAGAAGTTAGGTAACTGTGTATTCTTTTAAATCTTCATATTAATTTTTATTTCTTCTCCCTTATAAAACATCTCCTTTGATTTTCAATTGACTTTTGAAGTAGGATTTCGCAAACGGTTTTGCCAGCCGTGAAGTTTGAAGGTGGGGGAGGGGTACAAATGAATTCTCCACATGAAGCAATTTGCAATCACTTTTTCAGTTATTTTGTCATTAAGAAAATTTTATTGTCGCCAGGTTCAGAGCATAATAACACACACAAAACAAAGAATACCAAAGACAGTTAGAGAATTGCCATTCTCCTTTTCTTCACACTTTAGATGATCGCGCTCATAAGGAATGTCTTATCGGAGTAGAGTTTGCAGGCTACGATTCAAAAGGAAAGAGAGTTATGGGTGTGGTAGAAAATGAAGGACTGGCTTTGGAAGTCTTCGCTGAACCTCATTTGCTTTTTGACGTTCCCGAATCCTGGTCCCTTGAAGATGCCGCTACAGTCCCAATAGTTTATAGCACTGTTTACTATGCTCTTGTTGTTCGTGGCCAGATAGAACGAGGGGATTCTATTTTGATTCACGCTGGATCTGGTGGTGTTGGACAAGCGGCAATAGCTGTTGCCTTGAGTTATGGGTGCAAAATTTATACAACAATAGGTGGGTACATTGCTATTTTTAGGGTAATAAACGTAACCCAGAGAAGTTTAAAAATTTGCTCAAAATATATTTGCCCTTTCACAACAGTATCTAAACCTTTAAACTATTTACCAATGTTTTTTCCACAGGTACGCAGGAAAAACGAATTTTCCTCAAGGAGAAGTTCCCCTCTTTAACGGACGATTGCTTTGCAAACTCACGTGACGCATCTTTTGAACAGCACATCATGAGGCAGACGAATGGCTTTGGAGTTGATCTCGTTTTAAACTCGTTATCCGGAAAACTGTTTGAAGCTAGTCTGAGGTGCTTGTCTACTTTTGGACGATTCTTGGAAATTGGGAAGTACGACTTATCGCAGAATACGCAAATAGGTATGAACACACTGAAACAACTCCTGTTTTGTTTTCCATTCTGCTTACAGGTTTAATAATTTTCCGCTAAACCAAACGTTTACTAACAACTGTATTTATTTAATTAGATAAAAACACCCTTTTCCAGGTTCGTCCATATTCTTGCACAATACCTCCTTTCACGGAATTCATCTTGATCGCCTGTTTGGAAAAGAACAAGACTGGTTACCAACTGCCACATTGATGAAGGAAGGCTTACGAAATGGAGTAGTGCAACCACTGCCACGCACTGTATTTTCCCGACATGAGGTGGAAAATGCTTTCAGATACATGGCAAAAGGCAAGCACATCGGAAAGGTATTAATTAACGTAAGTATGAGAATCAAGTTTTCACTATGTATATGACAGTGATAAGTATTGCAGGGATAAGACAAAATGGTATTGGTCACCTAATATTTACGTAAGCGGTTTGTCTTTACAAGCTGTATGGTATGACTTTTGCGCTTACAGGAATTACAGTCTACTAAACGAATAATTTAAGCAACAAACCAACCTATACCTTAGGCAAATAGCTATGATAAATAGCAAAAGTCTGGCCAAGGAAGTCTGATTTGACCATTGCTTACTTCAAACAGCAAAACAAATTTAATTATCTGCGGGAAAGGTTTTGCATTTCGAAATAGTTCCCTTTGAATTGCGCTTAAAATTACATTATGGCATACCAAGACCTTAAGTATGCGATTTTGTTGGGAGTATCTTGGCATGAAGGGCTAATAATGAAATATGGTTGGCAGTCGAGTGACCAGTCTTAGTGCTGTACGTTTATCGTCGTAAAGTTTTTACATCCATCAATGCTTAGATATATTAAAAAAGAAGTTAGAATATATTTGCCAAGGAGGGAACATTAAGATTTATTGGTCTATTTGGGGTACCCTTCAACATATATATATATATATATATATATATATATATATATATATATATATATATATATATATATATATATATATATATATATATATAGTGTAAGAAGGGTAGGTGGTGCCACTATCTGACGTTACACTCAGTTAGCAAAGGCCCGAAATCATCATTCGTGATTTCATGCGAAAGATTTACTGGCTTTTTAACTTGCCGTGTGTGAATAATTTGGAAGGTTGGTTCTTATGACCAAACTAGACCGGTTTCTGTTGTCTCGCTCATATTTGATATGGCAGCAACTTCATCAGTAGCGAGCCGTCATTCTCGGCATGAGTTTAAATATTCTTGCTTTCAGTAGAGCAATAAAAGAGTATCTAATCGTACCTCTCTATTTCCGACATTCTCAAACCTTGATTTACAAGGCAATCTTTTAGATTTTCGCCTTCTGGTAGGCAGGGTGAGATTTCGGAGAAAAAATGTAGACAAAGATAGGCCGTTGTTTATAAGCAAACTGCTCTTTGAGTCACTCGGGTGAGGAGGGTTTGTCATTTAGCATAAACCATGATTGGTGGCGCTGTTGTTTTCCTCCGTGTGAGTTTAACTCTGATTTGAGCACTGAGTGTGATGAGAATTTATGCTTTCTGTTTTGCAGTATTCAGTAGCGAATTTTCATAAAGTTTGTTATCCTTTTGAGGGATGAGAGGATTTTTCTACGTACTACGTATCTCGGGGGTTGCTTGGTAGGCCTATGTCAGTGTTCCCATAGCTCTCCACCCTTGAATTAACCAGGCAATCTTTTATATTTTAGCCCTCTTGTAGGCATTGAGAGGTTTTCGGGAAACTAGTCTAAATAATTGCAGACCAGTCTTGACAACACAATAAAATGCTTCGAGTTACTCAGTTCAGAGGGTTCTTTGCTGTAGCATATTCCACGTCGGTCGTGGCGCTGTTATTTTCCCCACGTGAGTGATTCCTCACAAGCAGTCCGTTGAGAAATTGCAATATCGTAGCGAATTCTTTTTTAAACTTTTTTTGAAGATTTGAGAGTATCGGTACGCAAGTATGTTCTCGGGATTGTATTGTGTGTCATGACCCTTTCTATCACGCAATTATCTCATTTGATACTTGTCTATCATAGAGGTTTTTGGTGTACTTAGGGGGTCTTTCGCCGTTCCTTTGGGTTATGGGCGTTTAAGCGACTACGTATAGTCTACACTTTCCTTGGAAGGCTATGAGACCTTAAAATGTTCTTAAAATAATTTTTGTAAATCGGGTGAACATGCGCCTTTTATTAGACGGGTCTGTAGGTTTTTCTCCGTAAGCTCTGGACAGTTTTTGTCCGGGTTAAACAGTTGCTTGTTAGGTGAATAGTCTTTGTAGACGGGTATATGTATATATAAGGAAGTGTAGAATGTGCCGTTGCGGCTTCACAACGTTGCTTCACAACGTTGGTTCACACGTTGGTCGTTGGTTCAAACCCAGTTCGGACCTCAGTTTTTCATCATTTGGTGGCATCATCTCTCTTACTAAGGCAAAGGTTGCCAATGTCAGACACATATTCCACAGGTTTAAAAATAATGTGACTGATGTACGCTTCCCACCATTATTCAGTTTATATATATATATATATATATATATATATATATATATAATATATATATATATATATATATATATATATATATATATATATATATATATATATATATATATATATATATACAGGTCCATACAGATAGAAGAAAATGCAGGAGAGCAACTATTTTTAGTGACATGAGAAATAGAAAATGTACAATTTTTTTCTCAGAAGATTTCCCCTTTGTTTAATTTTAATTATACAGATCATTACAGTATTCATTTGCCCAGCAATGCAGATTACCAAATTAATTGTCCAGACTGTAATTCTGTTTATCTTAGGGAGACTAGCAGGAGTCTCGCAGACAGATTTAAAGAACATCTGATGATTTTTTGTCTTTTTTATATCTTTTGGGGGTTATATACCAACACTGCAGTGAGAATAATAAAGCTTTACTGGAGTTCCTCTCCATTGCAGTGTTCTCGGCAACGATTCTAAATTTTATAGGCGTAAAAGAAGGTAGAGTCTTACAATCAAAGCGAGCGGATCATCCCTCAACAGTAACGTTGCCAGCCATCCCTTGGAGCTTTTCTGATTGTGTTGTACATTTTCCATTTCCTTTGTTTTCACTTACTTGTCATTGTGCATTTGCACTTTTACATTACATGTGAGATGATTTTGCATAGCTAAGAAATTGACAAATTTTAAGCAACCATCATAACTCTCGGCGATAACAGTTGTCTGTGTTAATCCTGTTTCCCATCTTCTTAATCGTTTATTACTGTGATTTTGTCTTATGTTCATCATTTATATGCAGATAAACTGTTGTAGAGGTTAACATAAGGTGCCTGAAAGACAATTGCATTACTGTAAAGAAGGCAAGAATAATCAATTTACACCTGATGTTTCCCATTGATGCTACTAGATGAAGTTACAATTACCTCTAGTGAGTTTCCACAGATTTGGGTATCCAATTAATTTTGGGGTCTTCCATAATGATACTTTGCCTAATACGTTGGTCTTACTTTATCTGGAGCAGTATTAACTGTGTAGCTTTCTGCCATGGTATATACACACCAGTACCAGATTTACAGATTTCAGATAATTAGAAATGCCCTTGTTTCCAATCGGGCATAGCATGTTTGAGAAATTAGAGACGCTGAACAAGTATTACTTCCTTAGTAATGAATTTTTTATTCGGTGGTTCTAGAGCGGTGAAATCCCTAAAAATTTCTGCTGTTATGTACAGGAGTGTTAATTACCTAAAGTAGTTTCACGGTATCAAGGTTAAGTGAACACTGTAAGACACTAGGGTGACAGCTTAAATTGTTTCAGGCTTGAATGACGTTTCCATGGGTTACCACATCAGCACTTCACGAAGTGGACGGGCGTTTTGTTTCCAATCAAGCAAATGTGCGGTTTAATTTCATGTAGCAAAATGCCTTGACAAGAGGGGAAGGGTTACTCACTAATGTCCCATGATCAGAAACTGTGACTTTGTGCTCTTTGACCTGCCCGCACTACATGAAAACCTTGAAAAAGTTAAACAACAGAAAAAGTTAAACAATGTTTACTCTGGTCTCTGTTATCTTATATACAATGACTTCACAGCCAAAAAACTAAGGCAATGTAAGTAAACATAACTTTAGAGTAGTATTTCAGTTTATGTTTTAAGAACTTAAACTATGTCAAGGATGATGAATATATTGTGTTCCACTCTCGGAAATTGTTGTAAGAATGGCAGACTGACAGCATACGGTTGCATTATGTTTCATTGTCCTACATGTGCCGCTCCTATCACTGCATGTTGCTTGATAACCGCTAATGAGACTTAAGTAATCACCGGTAACACAATGCTATTTTTATCTATTTTACCTCAATACGGCATGTGTCCGCCTTGGTTGCACCATGCAAGAAACCTCTTTTACATCTTTGATGGGAGCATAAAATTAGCCTTGTCAATGTCCTTAAGCCTAAATCTATGCCAATAAATCTTGCTGGATTTTCAGCAAAGGTTTTGCAATGTTGTGTATAGTATCAAAAATTTATTCCTTACTCAACCTCCTTGATGATTCGCAATCAAAAAGCATTAGAAACATTTCTATGAAAAGTATCTTGTAAAAGCAGACGGTTAATAAAACATTGAATATATGGCTTTTTAATCCAAAGCTACGCCTGCACTTACTCTTGCTGTTTTTTTCCCCTTAAGACTGCTAATGGTTTCACTTTCCCATTCACGGTTTACATTCGTGAGCACACAATATTTTCCCAAATTCAGTGGCGTAGCCAGGTTTTTTGTCAGGGGGGCAAGAGCACCAAGATTTCCCCCAATTAGTGATGTGCTTCCTAATAATCAGTGTTCTTCACAGGTCCAAATTTTGTCCGGGTGCTTTCCTCTGACCTGGCTGATGTGACTGATCGCCTTCCTGGGGGAGGGGTGTAAAGGGAGGGGGTGTCCCCCTCCCCTTTGGAAAATTTTTGCTTATATAAGGTGGGCTAGATGCAAAATGGTGCCACATTTGGTACTAAATGTAAACTGAATACATCACCAAGAATTCCTATTTTTTAGGAAGCTTTTTTATCTTGCTTGTCTTCATGTCTTGGTGAATTTTTCTTGAGTCCTACTGGTAGATCAGAATCACAATAGGTGAAGTACAGTAATTAAGTGAACCCTGGTACACCTTTCCCTTCATCAGTTCACCACATTCACCACAATCAGTCCAAATTTTACGAGGACCTGCCCTTGTAGCAGAGTATAGCACTTGACCACTGACCCATTCTAACAACTGCATATACCACAATACTGCTGCTTTAATTATCAAGAAACATTGGAAGTATACAGTAAAAGGACAGAATCCCTTGTCAGAGGTCCAGAGATCCCATGCTGTATAAAACAGATAGTAAAACATAACTAGTACAACTATAAGCATGGTGTCATCATTCCATCTCTGAAAACCCTAATGAGGACTGGTTGTGCCAGTGTGGCATATATTTTTAAATAAGTAAAGTGTACTGGTTGAGAAATTTAAAATTTTACCAGATCATGCGCAAATTTCACCATATATTCACTTTCAAAATTTCCCCGAAGATTTTTCCAGAGGGGGCAACTCGCCCCCCCCCCCCGTCCCCCTGACTACGCCACTGTTCCCAATACTAAATGTTTACATTTTCATCACTGTTGTTCTTAATTAAGTGTACGGTTTATTTTTTTTCTACCAACAAGTTAACTCCAGAGGAGGAATCAGTCTCAAGACCAAATCAATTGCTGCTCGCGAAACCTAGACAGAGATGTCACGAAAATAAGGTCTATTTGATTGTTGGAGGTTTGGGTGGCTTTGGATTAGAACTCGCTAATTGGTTGGTTTTAAGAGGTATGTGCAAAGAATTTGAATGCGTAAGTATTGCGATAAATACTGTTTTTGATATACTACTTGATGGATCAAGTTGTAGGGATCAGTAAAAACTTATAAGGGACTTTTTGGGGAAGACCATACTAAGCATGTACGTTTATAAATCCCAAGTTGGGTACCTCTGCCGCCTCGTAAAATTTTGGATAAAAATCTATACAGAGTTGATCAAGAAAATAACCATGTTGGGTAAGTTTTCACCAAGTAAAGGGTAATTTTTAACCAGGTTGGGTAGTTCCTTATCCAACAGTTTAGAAATTAACATACGGACCCAACTTACTATCAACCCATTATTCATTAAATTTTGCAACAGAGAAAGGTGAAGAGGGACGTAAAAGCTTAGCAGATGACGTCACGTCCTGCTTATACTCTGAAATATGTTTTGCACCCCAAAGAGTGTACTATAGTAATTGAATTTGACATCAATCAGATCTCAACTATACTTATTTTCTTGCCTGTCTAAAATTGTTGGGATCCTTATTTCACTAAAGTACTCGTGAAACACTTGTTATTCATTTTCTAGTTTCGTGTCCACGGAATCATAAGTAAATGTTTCCCTGTTTTCAATGCTAAACAAAAACAGACCGTTAGCAAAGTTATATTTCGACTGTGGAAGGAAATTTAATATTTGCATAATGTGAATTTCACTTCACTTTGTAAAAAGCGAGAAACAAAAGGTTACCATGAACAATTTTCTTTTAAAATTTTGTGTAAGACTGCAAGAAGCTAGTACTTACTTCGAGGTCTGGCATAAAGCTCGGATACCAAAACAGATGTATTCAGCGCTGGCTAAGTCTTGGTGTAGTTGTAGAGCTTTCCAAGTTGGATGTTTCCGAACGTCATGACTGTTACAAACTTGTTCAACTATGTCAGAGTATGGGACCGATTGGTGGTATATTCAACTTGGCAATGGTACGAAAATTGTTTGACTTTATTTACTTTAATCTATTTGTTATAGCAAGTACCAAAACAGAGAGGTTAATTAATCGTGAAACCTGCCTTAAAGGATTAAACTTTCCACCAGTTCTAGGCAAACTAACATATGTACAATGCGCAATATTGTTTACCAGTTTAAAGCTAAGTGCAAGACCTAGTGAGTCCACAGTTGCTGAAATGAGTATTCAACCGCAAGAAAAATAATAATCTGACTTCAAGAGGGAATGAAGTTTAATACTGTCTACTATGATGACACTAAGAATTTGTGTAGTTTATTTTTAATAAAAATAACAAGTAGCAGCATCAATTAGCGTACCTGAGTACCTAGAAACCTCTGCTGAAACATTTCCAAATTGTCTCATACGTTATAAGTTTGAAAATGTCAAAGTCGTAAAGCAGAGGATATGTTGCCAAAATACTTTTAGGGATCAGGTTATCCCCTACACGTAAACAAGCAGTATTTTCTAATATATTACATTTCTTAACAGCTTAAAGGGGAATTTTCATGATCCCAGACAGTTCCAATTCTCCCAACTATGCATCTTCTAGCTCCTCCCATAACTGTATGAGGCTCTTCCTTGTGCAAGAATAAACCTGTTTTATTGCTTAAGGCCATGTCCTGGTGAGCACACAAGGCTATAAAATGTAATAAAAGTACTCTCTCTGCCTTGTGTGGAATGTGAGCTACTCTGCATCTTTCAAATTTTCAAACTGTGATGCCAATCAAAGAGCAGTCACCAACTGAGAATTTTGATATACATACACTAAAAATATACTTTGGGGTGATGACAGTCTGTCTTTAAGGGATGAAACAATCAAGTGGTTGCATCCTTCAAATGCAAATTTCTTATCCTTGCTATATGACGGAAAAGATGAAAAAAGTCTCGTAGAAGCATGGACTTTATTTTCACTGTTTAAATGAACCTACTTTTTGCTTCGAAATTTTCAGGTTTTAAAAGATTCCCTCTTAGATAATCTGACTTCAGCAGATTTTCAAGAAGTTTGCAAGCCAAAACTTGAAGCTGCGCACAACCTTGATCAGGCAACACGGCAACTCTGTGGCTCTGAGTTGGATTGGTTTGTAATGTTTAGTTCTATAAGCTCAGGGAGGGGCAACTGCGGTCAGTCAAACTACGGATTTGCAAACTCTGCTATGGAAAGGATTTGTGAAAACAGAAGGGAAGATCAGCTACCAGGTATTTTCCTTTAAAATAAATACCTTTCTTCCTCTCAGTCCAATAGAGAGATAGGGAAAAATTAAGAGAAAGAAAGAAAGAAAGAAAGAAAGAAAGAAAGAAAGAAAGAAAGAAAGAAAGAAAGAAAGAAAGAAAGAAAGAAAGAAAGAAAGAAAGAAAGAAAGAAAGAAAGAAAGAAAGAAAGAAAGAAAGAAAGAAAGAAAGAAAGAAAGAAAAAGAAAGAAAGAAAGAAAGAAAGAAAGAAAGAAAGAAAGAAAGAAAGAAAGAAAGAAAGAAAGAAAGAAAGAAAGAAAGAAAGAAAAGAAAAGAAAAGAAAAGAAAAGAAAAGAAAGGAAAGGAAAGGAAAAGAAAGGGAAGAAAAGAAAAGAAAGAAAAGAAAAGAAAGTAAAATGTCTTCTAGTTTTCATTATACATTTTGTGCTTTTAAACTTCATCTTTTCTTCCACAGCTCTTGCTATTCAATGGGGAGTGATTGGAGACGTTGGGGTAACAGCAGACTCCGAAACTGGCAATGATACCGTAATTGTTGGTACTGCAGCTCAGACTATACGTTCTTGCTTATCCACTTTGGATTTGTTTCTATCGATCCCAAAGCCTGTGCTTTCCTCCTTTGTAAAAGCAAGATCCAAGGAAGATACTGCTGGAGTCAAAAGGAAAGAAGATATTCGTAGCTTTATATCAAAATCTTTCGGTATCGATGACATTTCCTCTGTTAACCAAGATAAAACTCTAGCTGAGCTTGGCTTGGATTCAATACTGGTTACAGGGGTAAAACAAACACTTGAGAGAAACTTCTCTTACGTACTTAGTGTAAAACAGATTCGCTCTTTAACTTTGCGAAAACTAGTAAACTTTGAAAACGAACGCACCCAAAATGAACAAGAAAATTACCAGCAAGAAAACTCTGAAACTGATGTTCTTTTGCCACTTATATCTCCAATTCTAAATTGCAAGATTACTGATTGTTTAGTGCAACTAAATACTGGCTCAATTGAAAAAGAGCCTATCTTTCTGTTTCATCCCATTGAAGGTTCAATTGATGTCTTCCGTCCCTTAGCAAACGCACTTATAGACTATCCCGTGTTTGCTGTTCAGTTCACAAAGGAGGTTCCAAATGACTCTATATCAAGTATGGCAAATTATTACGTATTGGCCATTCGCTCAGTTACAAAGAGCCAGAAATACAATCTTGCTGGCTATTCATTCGGTACTGCAGTAGCTCTAGAAGTCGCTCGTATCCTCCAGAAAGACGAGAAGGCTCAATCAGAAATCAAAATGTTTTTGTTTGATGGATCCCCAAGTTTCTTAAACATTAACATGCGGTTTATAACAGAGAAGAGGTACCCTCTAAGCAATGAACACATAGAGACATTAGGACCACATGGAACACTTGAGGTTCAAGGTTTGATCCACTTGGTTCAACAGTTCACGAACATCTCATTTGATAAGGTAAGGGTGTGCTTTAATATATTATAACAGTTCAGTTGTCTACATTTTATCTGATATGTAAAAATGCATCCTTTGAAGTAAAAAGCCTCGCAGACAAAACATAGCTGAAAGTGTGAGTGAGAGTGTGTGTGTGTTTTTGATGAAGTGTGTAAAGTAGCCCACAAGTTAAAGATATGAATTAAAGAGTCCAACAATGAGATCCAAGGTCACGATTATAACTTTTGACTCAGAACAGCAACATTTGCACCCTACCACTATTTCTAAATGCGAATGACGTTGTGGTGATGGGGATTGCACCCTTTCATTATATTACTGAAGCTTGTTCAAAAGCCTGCAGGCCTCGGGAGATTCGAAGGAGTAACTTTCGGGAGATATGTAACCTACAGGGCGCAGCCTATACGACACCAATGCTAAACAATCCGTTAATATTCGTGCGAAGCATCAAACTGTGGTCATTTATTGACTCACTTTTCCAGAACTTTTCAGCACCAGACATTTTGCTATTTGCTTGGTTCCATTTAGTCCAGACCACACCGCCATTACTACATACAAAACGATGCGACAAGACGTTAGTTATGGCAATGTCAACGGGCCCAGTGCCAGGTCCCTAGCCAGAATAACTAATCTGGCACATCGATGTTGGAGTTTCGCCGGCCTGGGGGAGGGGGTGCCCCTCCCCTTTGAAAAAATGCTGGTCTCGTAATAAATTTTCCTCCTTCAGTGCAAGATCTTTTACTGAAAAATCAGGAGGGCGAGAGCCCCAGTGCCCCCCCCCCCCCGGCTACGTGTCTGCCCAGTTCCATGATTCCTTCGGTCCATCGTTGAATATGTCCAATCGTTATCAAATAAAGTCGGTGTTTTTCGTGGTGGTGGTGGTGGTGGCTGTGGTGGTGGGGTGTGAGCTCTTCTGTAACAAATTTAGTCTCCTTCTGGTATGGACAATCAGTGAGTAGCGTTTGCTCATGTTTTCGTTCCATAAAACAACCAGCAATGTCCACCAGCTTGTTTTACGTCTAACACTTAAAGCAGTCGCAGGCAGAGGAATTTTCTTACGGATTGTAGTCGGAATAAAACGAATACCCAAGGTTCTGTGCCATATAAATGATGCATCGACAATGGAATAGACAGTGGCGTAGCTAGGAATTCGGTGACGGGGGGGCCATGGAGCACGATTTACTATCTAAGCGGAGCGCCACCACAGGTTGGCGCGGAGCGTACAAGAAAATTTTTGGCTCCCCAAGGCTCTCAGATGGCTGGAGATTGCATCTCCGGGCCGTTTGACCTGCGCTGAAAATATCTCTAAATTGGCATTTCGTGTACTGACATTTTGTATAATGACACATATTTAACAAAAAAAAAAAAAAGAAAGAAAGAAAGAAAGAAAAAAATCACATAACTCCTCGGTAGATATGGATGTTCTTTATGACCACCATGGGCGGCGATCCGTCTTTGAAAGTGGGATATATAGTCAGCGGCAATATCTAAGCGGAGCGCCACCATCAGTTGGCGCGGAGCGTAGAAAATTTTGGCAAAAAATACCCCCAGATCACTGGAAATTGCCCTTCCCAGGCTTTTCAACGTGATACTAAGACAACTGTCTGATGTCTTTCCTAAAAAAATTATCCAGAGTGGAGTTATCCCTATGGATTTCAGTGAATTGATTGGAACGGAGATTTTCCACAGCCAGAGTCTATTATTATTATTGAGTACAGGTAACGCCAAGATTTGCCCGACGGGAGGCCTGCGACCCGAGGCCCCTAGAGCCCCAGTGCTGTTGGGTATAGGTGAGGTGGGATTTGAAAAAAAAAACACCCTGTGTACTAGACCATTTCATTCGGGCCACATATTGCATAAAATTTGTATATGCTAGAGAAGCATAATTCGGCGTTGATTAAATGTTTTTCCCGGAATCTAAAATGTAAACTTGCAAAGCGCGCGAAGCGCGCAAAAATTTTTTGGTAGGTTTCACAAAAAAAAGCAACACATGTAATCATGGAGAACAAAAAGAAGGAAAATCTTTAGGGGTTTTAGACCGTATAAGAGATAAAATATGCATTGTATTGAAACTACCTTGACCATCCGATCAAATAGCCAAGCATTGCTCCGTGAGTCCTTCACCAACTGACCGTGCCGCATGACACACACAAAAGAGCAGTTACTAGCCTTTGCGATGGGAGGAAATTTCCGACCTCTACATAAACTGTGTACTTTTCCTACATGTTACTTTGTGAGGTGGGAAGGACTTGCGCTATCTAGCAATGTAGAGTGGAACCATAGAAGAAACTGGATTAGCTCTTCTGCGCGCGTAGCGCGCCGAAAATTTTGTGTTTTTAGAAGAGAAATTGTCCTCTTGAGAGCAAAAATGGGTAAAACGACACTGTAAATGTTGGATGTTGGGGGGCCAAAATGAGACTGCCCAAGAACTATAAAATATTTATATTTTTTTTTTTATTTTTTTTGGCATCGGTGAGGGGGGGGGCCATGGCCCAATGGCCCCCCCCTAAATACGCCAGTGGGAATAGAGGTACCAAAAATACGTGTAAGCAAGGAGTACAAATGGTGGGGGTGGCTGCACCCCCTAAGTTCGGGGACGAAAACGTTCTTGGTTTACACTCTCTCGGGTGCACAGGTCTTTCTCGGGCAAAAGCCTTTCAGCTGTCAGAAAAAGTATATCCCTTACCCCTACAAGGGTAAGCGGGTACTGATAATTGAAGATTCTGTTTGACCGTCATCGGTTGCCTTGATACTACGCCCCTCGTAACATACTAACTTCTCCAGCTGGAACTGTAAATCGGGATGCAACCATTCAATTTATATTTCCGATCATACATTTATAAACTATGGTGAAGTTATAATTTTCCACTACCACTTCCAGGATTGTAGGCAGTGCACCTTTCAAGCGGATAAACATAATGTTCCTACTTTAGGAGGCGGGGACGTAGACCAGTGGCGCAGCCAGCTTTTCCAGGGGGCAAGGAAAATTTTCTTTCTGATTCTGACATTTCGTCCCGGACTTCCGGGAGCCCCAGTTTCGGGATAGCAGAGTGTAGACGTATTCGGGAGAAGCCTGGTGCCGAGAGTGGAGGCGTTAGGTCTATTTATTTTTCTTCCCCTTTTCTATTCCTACTTTTTTCCCTTTTTTCTCTTATTTTCCTCCTTCCCTTTTTCTGATTCCCCTTCCCGATTTTCCCTCTTGATTTTTTTCAGAGGGCATTTTGCCTCCTGCCCCCACTGGCTACGCCACTGATGTAGAACATGTTGATGACGGGATGCTTGCTCGTTTTGTAATTGGAATGTTGTAGCACATGAATTAACGTACGGCCTACTTATTATGTAACATGAAGGAAACTAAAGGCTTTGGGGCCCTTGTTTATGTGCAATTTTTTTGGTGAATGGTCCAAGGGAATCCACCACATGCTTTCGGCCAAAACTGTCAGTTTACAAGGGTGGTCAGTTGGCTATACAACTATGAAATCTGTGAGAAAGGCCTTCTTGTGAACCCCTATATAGATAAAGGTAAACCCGTCCCGTCTAGAAATGTTTCAAGGTCCAGAGACTCCGAACCGACCCAAACCCAAATTCAATGTGTCTATCAATGCAAGAATAATTCATGTGCAACAGTGTTATGAAGCTACGTCGGCTAGATTCGAAGAAGTGTGGCAAAGTGCTGTTATAGGTTTGTAGAGACCTCAAAATGTCTACGACTTAGTAACGACTGTTAAAGACGGTCACGTCTTTTCAGTCGCGGTGGTCAGGGATTTACGTAAAGTGATACAGTGGTGAACATTTTAGAGACTTCTTGTTGTCAGTAGAGGCTTGTAGTATTCACATTTTAAGGCTCGATAAATGAGGATACCCAGATCGTTGTTCAATGTTTAGTTGGTTACAATTATATATCCATTGAAAACCGCCTCTTCGATCTCCCTAAGATTTATCAACAGTAACTGCCCGTCACCATGTGGATTCCCAGATATCTAAACGTGGCCCATCAAATACCTCATTTCAGCGCATACTTTTGACGATTTCCAGATACCAGGAAATTAGATCTAACAGATCTTAATCAGTTTCAATTTTCCCGGCGACAATGCTTTCAATTAATCATTATGGGCCATGGGCGTGGATCCATCTCCAAAAGTGGGGGGGGGGGGGACTTTTTCACCATTTGCGACAGATTTTGCGAGGGAGTGAAGCGACCGAGCCCGAGCGCGCTTGCGCGCGCAGGGGGGAGGGTGTAGGAGGGGGTGTTCCCCCTCCCACGGTGAAAAGCTTCTGTGTTTTTAATGTGAAAATATGTGATTTGGTGCATACTTTATATGGTATTTTCTATGCCTAAGAAGATATATTATTATGCATTTTATGAAAAATGTTGTAGGAATAACCATATAGAAATCAAATACACACACACATATTGCTGGCAAATAACTTATCATTCAAGTATGCAGAATCACATAACAGCTTCAAACAAGTGTAAGGTGTTGCTTTTGTTCATAGGCCTACCACTAGATACCACGTGTGCCAGTAGGCCTACAGTTTGTCCCCTTGCGGTATCGGTAGAGTTGGCCAAGCTGCCGCCAATGCTCCGCGCCAACCATGGTTTGGCGCGGAGCGCGAGAAAAATTTGGTCCAAAATGCCTTCCAGATCGCTGGAAATGGCACTTCCCAGGCCCTTTTTTGTACCCTCACAGTTTTAGTTTTCATCTATTTTGAAAAAGTGCAGGGGACTTTTTGGAGATGTCCCCCCTTCCAAAAAAGCGAGGGGGACCCGTCCCCCCGTCCCCCCATGATCCACACCCATGTTATGGGCTTGTCTTTTTCGAAATTATTCACACCAAAACGGTTATACTTAGTCACACTGCACTGACGTTTTCACATATAAATATGTCTTTGCGTACTTAATTATCTTGACTGTCAAATATTAAAAAAATGTATCTACAAGCGATTATTGCAAGTTATCCCCCAGGAAGGTCTCCAGAAACGTCGACATGGTTTCGCTCCTCGGTACTGGAAAACAAAGGTTTCGCTTCCACAGAGTAAACCGATAATTAATAATTCAGGCCTTGAAGGGCAGCTCTTTTACGATGCTAAGCGACCACAAATATGGGAGAAGCATATATGGCTTATGAATTACAATTTCATGTCGGGTGGCTGACCAACTCAACAATTTAGATCAAATTTGGTTTCTTTTGAAAAGCCAGTTCAGATAGGAAAACCGTAGATTGCTCTTGGAAGAAAAAAACCGACCTTACTTTGACCCGGCCGGGGATCGAACCCCGAATCTCCCGGTTGCCAAGCTTCATTGCTTCAAATGCCACCTCCTTTATCCACTCGGCCACAGCACCAGTCTAAACAATTATTTATTTGAACAATTATTTTGAACAAAATAATCCTTTTGAAATACCCTGTATCCTCGTCAAATTAATTTATTGAATCAATAACACATGTTTTCAGTTTTCTTGTTGCAAAATGGTGAAATTCTGTTTGTTATTTAGTACCATGGGTTTCCCGAGTTGTCGGTACTTTGTATTACTGTCGGTACTCTCGGTACTGTCGGTACATTTGGCTTTTTGGGCTCTTCGCCACCCACCTCCCCCCCCCCCCCCCCATACACACAGATACAGAGAACTCAAAGAAGTCGACGCTTTGATGCAATGAAACGGTAACCCAATCGACAACTTATGAAAGCCTTTCGTATCATCGTACGACGTTAGAGGATAAAGAACAAAAAGACATTCACTTAGTCCTGTCTTCTGTTAATTCCTAATTGTTTGACTGTTAAAACTTGTTCCCTTATATCAATGAAAACCAGGATTCGACCAGTGCACATTACATTTAAATAAATAATTGTTGTAGCCGTAGCTTTTTTTGTGTATCATAACTCCTTCACAAGGTACTCTAAAGTAGGCCGAGACTCCCGAAATGGATAACGTCCTTGGCGGGGACATGGCCGTGGGTCCGTCGAAATAAAAAAAAATACACGAAAAAGTCAAATAAGTTCTCTGATGGCTATATTACATGTAATAACAGAAGTGAGGGTTGTCTGGCCATAGCTCCCACGAGCAACAGAATGATGAAGAAAACGAAACGTCCTGAGTAGGACTTTAAACTGCATCCGGTTGTGGAGTTTGTTTAAACGTGGGAGTAATGAGGTTACCCTTTGCCAAACTGCCTCCGGGGCGCCCTTGGGCAGGGTGCACCTGTATTTACCCAGTGCTTTTTAAGTGCTGTTGCCTTTGGGCGTAGTTTTGCCATCGGGCATGATGTTGCCTTTGGGCGTGGTGTTACCTTCAGACGTGTTGTTACCTTTGGGCTTGGTGTCGTCCTCGGGCGTGTGGTAGCCTTTGGGCGTGTGGTTGACGGGTGGGACTTTGTTTTGGGTTGGTTTGTGGTTGTTGCGCTAGGGTGTTGTTTTGGGATAAGCTGCAGTGGCAGTTTCTGAATCTCAGTAGTAACAAAGACTCTTTTGTTCCCTGTTGCATGGTGTGTATATTTTGTTTGGCATTGTGTTTGTGATCCGACAGGGTTTTTGTTTGGGTTTGGGGTTCTTCTTTAGTTTCTCAGTGCCTGTTTCTACGTACTTAAAAAGCTCAGAAAACGAAATTGCAACGATAACTGAGAGGGTATAGAAAAACTGTTCATTTAAATAGCAAAAAGAACTATTGACAGCTGAAGATTCCTCTTACATTACTTTAATGTAAACTTAAAAATGTCCTCATTTCTCTGGACGGGTTATTAGAACTCATTAAAACTTAGAAAATAATGTGTACTTTTGACATGGAATATTACCTTAGGTCTACTTTTAACACTTAGTATTCATTTATTACTTGATCCAACCTAGTATAGGAGATAATCATGTAAACGAACAAGAAGTCTAGTTTGGCGCCCATATCTTGTTTTTAGTCTACTAGGTACCACAACCTCACCAGACATTGCAACTGCGACCTGTGCCCCTACGCCTGAAATTCTGTGTTATCGGCAAATGTCAGTTCAAAAGGCTTAGATGGAACAAAATTAACAAGAGGTGCCCCGTTTGCTGGATTAGGGTTTCTTCTGCTCTCACAGGAAATACATTTGCGACAATGTTTTACAATATCGGCATGCATTCGTGACCAATTACGTACTTGACGAGCGCGTTACAAAGTTCGCTCTACACTGAAATGGCCTACTTGGAAATTTCCATGAAAATGTAAAAGTGCGTTTCCGACCAGTTTCTGGGGAATCAGGATTTGCATTATAGTTTGCCTTCCCTTACTACGAATCTGCCTACAAAGCACGCCATCAATTAATTTCAGCCTCGGGAATTCCCACCAAGACGAAACGGTTCCGACGGTCGACCACGTAAAGTGTGCTTAGGGGGTTTCGATTCTCACACTTCCACCGATACACTTCGCTTATAATTGGGTCCTCCTTTTGAGCTTCTATAAGCTCATCGGTCAGGGGAGCAAAAGTAAGAACAGAAAGCTTATATCTAGATTCACTGGTATTTTGTTCGCTTTGACTTGACCCTGCCTACAGTCCTGGAGTTATTCTAGTGGCAGTTAAGTCACCACACTGCGTCCTTATTTCTCCAGTACCCGGGGTATACTGACAATGTCACCAGATGGTGGGTAGCCTAGACAAAACGTCAGCGTTAGCATGGGATATGCCTTTCAAATGACAGATGATAAAGTTATACGGATCTAGTTCGAAGGACCATCTTGGATTTCTCCCAGTAGGGCCATTGTCTACTAGTAACTTCCTTAGTCCAACAAGGGGTTTGTGATCCATAATTATTATAATAAATGGATGTAGAGCTAAGTAAGAGCGAGCTCTTTTCTTGCTTTCAACTTCTCTGAAGAACCAGAAAGCTCAAAGGCTAAGCAATTCTTTGCCGAAAGGAAATGTTTTATGACACTGAATTTTATCAACCAAAGTTATCCTTAGTTTGAGATATCGTGTTGTACGATGTTTTCTCAATTTGACATCTGGTGACGCAACATGTGTTTCTCCATTTGAGCTCTGGTAAATCAACATGCGACGTCTGTCTATTGCGTATGAGGTCCTGACAGTTTGACAGATTTTCCCAATTTGACCTCTTTTGACCTAAAAGTAACCTTAACAGCCAGCAAAAACAATTGAATTATTGAACGCAGTATGGGGCATCCACATGCCAATTATGGTATCCGTCAGGACTACCCTTCACGATCTATCGTGTTAATTACGAGGTTTCATCATAAGACCTCTAGTGACTCCAAATGGAACTTTAACCTCCTCTTAAAACAAGAGGGTTCTTGTAATTAGTATGTAATACCTAAATACATCCAAGATTTTCGTAGTTTCACCGCCGGTGACTTCAGATGACCTTTGAACTCTACCAAAGAAAAAGAGTAGTAAATTCTTAGTATATTTTATCCACATTTCAATATGAAACACATTCTTGATTCCTGACGTGAGGTGTGATGTTTCAAAGGGGTTTTTTTTTTTCGTTTTTGACCTCTGGTGAATTCAAATGAGCTCTGATATCCACCAAAACAATACGGTTCTTCCTCGCAATATCAAAAAGCTTTATCCAAAGTACTTTCTCTTAACTATGATTAGTTACAGAAGACACGAACTACTTAAAAAATGAAGAAACAGTTAGTACGTGATTTCAACCCGGGCTGTGAGAATGGAAACCAAGCTCTTTCCACCCCAAAATCAACATACATGTTAATTGTTAGCTGTTTCTTACTATAACAAGGTTACAGCTTTCTCCACGCAAAGTTCATTATTAAGTAATTAAAACTGGAATTTACTGATGAATTTACCAGAGTTATGCTTTTGAAAAGATGTATGTTGTTCTTTTCTATTTTTGTCCTTGGAATGGTACAATCATTCAGACCTCTCTTTTCGTTGGCCGCGAAACGACAAAATCTAGAGGTACGACCCACTATCTGTTCTTGAGATATCGCGTTCACAAGATTTTCGCAGTTTTATGTCCAGTTTCTTCAAATGGCCTCAAATGACCTCTGACCTCCTTCAAAAATAATGGGCACTTTTCTCGTAGAATTGCAAACCTGTATACCACGTATAAGAAATATCCTTCTTGTTATTTTGAGATAACGTAGTTTCAAGGGGTTTCCACCTTTTCGTAGTTTCACCTCGAGCAGGGTCGTAGCCTGGACAAAAACTCTCGGGGGGGGGGGGGCAGTTCATGACACATCTCAGCGGAGATCCGAGTGGCGTGCCTACAGATTGTTGACATCAGGACGGACCCTTCTCTTTTCACTTGTGAATGAGTGTCATCCTGGGGAGGGTGCTGAGGGGAGGGGTAAATGTAAGGTCTGGCTTAGGTGCAATATTGTGTTATCGTTGGCAAAGCTTTGAACTGATTGTATCTTTTGAAACTGTCATTATTTTAGTGATATTTATCCTATTTTGGCTGATCTTAAGTCAAGAGGTGCCATCTGAGAGAAGGGAAATACACCCCAAACCCTTTGAGAAATTTTTGTCTATGTGAGGTGGCTTAGATGCAAAATGGTGTTGACTTTGGCAAAGCTTCGTTTAAGCCTTGATTTGATTATATGTTTAGGAATCCTCATTATTTAGTGATTAGTTTTTTTTTTTTGGTAGCGTATGGCTCCAGGGGAGGAATGAGTGACGCTTCTACTCTTTGTAAAAAATTCTTGTTCTAATTTTCCAAGACCTCAAATGGTATTATCTTGGTAACGCTTTGGGATTTTGGACTTTGTCCTTTTAATTATGTACTAAATTTTTCGGCTGTGGCATGGCACCCTTCAAGGCTGGTACTAGGTACGGGCTTCTCCCTTATTACTCTTAGGGAGAGCCACCACCGGTTGGCGCGTAGCAGTAGCGTAGGCCTTGCAACAAAATGTTCGGTCAAAATGTCCCCCAGATGGGAGATTTACACATTTTAGACCTTAAAGCTGCCTCTAAACATTTTTTTGCTTTTAGATTTCATGCCTTAAAAACAATTTAGATTTCCAGAACAAAGTAAGATTAATTTAAAGGGAAAGCACAATCACTCAAATTTGAATTAGTGTATCCGGGTATTTCTATTTTATGAATGGCTTTTGATATTCATGCTACAATATGTTTCTCAGTGAGAAACAGTGAAGATAAATTCACTTATATAGTAACTCTTTGGTCTACCTTGACATATTTGCAATATTGATTTTCTAACATATCATGAAAGATACTTGAAGTGAAATAAGGAGACATTTTTGAGATTAAACTGATGTTTTCATGAGAAGTTTGCGACGACTGCTTATGCCCTTTAAAGTAAAAATTTCTTTACCAGCTCATTGAGTTTAGCTAATAACTCAAGATAAACCATGGACTATTTTATCTTTAGCTAGAGTATATGCTGGTGTATTCAAGTGGTGTATTTTTAGGAGGAAGATGGTTGATTCGTCATGAGGAAAAACTTATAAGATCGCTTCAGTGCGGGGTTCAGGGACCTGCCCAGAAAAAAAATGGGGAAAAGGGAAAACTTATGAGCGATTTCCCTAATTTAGGGGCCTTGAGATTATAACTTGGTCCGTGAAATTTAAATCATTTCAATATTTTCTTTCTCAAGAAGGCTTACTTTCATTTACGACTTGGAAATCTCAGGGCAGTGGCGTAGCTAGAGGGGGCAGGGGGCGGTCGCCCCCCACAAAGACTCCTAAGGCCTCTGTCGGAAATTTCTAGTCTCTGTCGGAAATAAATAAAAACAATTCATTTGAAAAACTCACACCACTTCTTATGTTTTTAAGCAGAATTACACATCGATATGTCAACGTGAAAACCAAAAGTCGGTCTCAAAATTGCCGGAAAGCAAAAAAAAGTCCCCAGAATTTGAATCGTACAACTATCAAGATAATAATCTGTCGGAATCTTTTTGCTTCTGCCCCCCTCCCACGAAAAATGTCTAGCTACGCCACTGTCTCAGGGGGTAACTGTCTCCTTGCCCCCCCCCCCCCACATGCTACGGCCTTGAGTGACCTCAAATGGCAGTTGATATCCACTAAGACAAAAACCGTTTCTCTAGTTATATAACAGTCTATATACAAAGTAAGAGACTTGCCCATCAGTCCTATCCTGAAATATCGTGTCCGCAAGGATTTTGGTTTTCGACGTTTAGTAACCTCACATGACCTCTGGCCGTCCCTAAAGACAAAAAAGGGTTATTTTTCTTAATGTTTAAAATCTATATGCCAGGTGTGAAAAGAGTCCATCATTCCTGTCTTGAAATAACGTGATTACAACCAATTTTGTCTCATTGCGTAGTTTCACATCCGGTGACCTCCGACAACCTTTGCCCTCGCCTAAAGACAATAGCGTTTATGTAAAGATTCCACACTCCAAGTATGAGAGTATCCTTCCTTAGATTCTACCTTCAGATATTTTGTTTACAAGTTTTAGGCTTTTGACCGTTTGTGACCTAAAGTGACCTTTTACCTGTACCAAGAACAATGCGGTTCTTTCGCTTAATATGCTAAATCTGTAAATCAGTTATGAAACGTATCCAACACTGCTATCTTGAGATATCGTGTATACAAACTACTAGTCACAAACACATACATAGACACGTACATGCATTCACTCGCCAGCGTGATTGCATAGATTCCTTTCGCCTTCGACAAGGAATGGAAAACTGAACGCTTGGCAGACTTACTTGCGTAGCAGAGATATTTAGTAAGAAAATAAAAAAGTGTCTTAGGCAGAGTTTTTAAGCATTTTCTATCAAGGGAGGTGACTCCTAATACAAATTTCAGGACAATAATAGGGAAACTTTCTGACAAAATTCTGTTTTCAGGCAATTAGAGGTAAACTTCTAACCTTCTGAAATAGAAATTCAGAGCGTCATAGTTGGCAATAAATTACCATCCTTAGCAAGTTGAGCATCATACACAAAGCTCTCCTTACAAAACGTTTTACAAATAAGAATTTCCTTCCGCCCGTTCCCATTACCGCTAGTCTGTTATAACTGTTTTATTAATTCATTTTTAACGAAAGTATGCTTTAAAAAGTCTTCAGTCCCTCGGATATACCTGCAACCTGCTTGCTTCCTCATGTTTCCTTTGACTAGTTGCTCGTCTGAATTCTCTTTCAAAATTATGACAATTACTTGGAAGATCTTGATATGATCTCAGTGTTACGTGGGTACGCAAAAAGCTTCATCATGCAACCATTCCCATTTTATCTACTTACAAAACTTCTGCTGGCCTGGAACCCACATCGTCAAGGAAGCGCTTCCCTCTCCAGCGGCTCTGGTGCCCTTGGCTTGCCCAATCCCCCAGGTTCAGAATAAATCTCCGCCAATTAACAAGGGAGTTCCAAGATAATGACAAAGGTCAGATTCGTAGCAAACTCTTTCGTAAACTAAATCATTCTTGCGCTTTCAGAGTTTTCACTTAAAAGTTACTTCTGTTTGCTTCCATTTCTCTCTTTTGTGCCATCTCAAACGTTTTCTCTTTATTCAAAAGTCAGTGGCAGAGGTAGAACTTTTTCTGGTCTTGGGTCCAGGCAAGGTCAAAGTAATCCTGTGGGGTATTCCTCTTAAAAAACCCAAATATGATCGGTCCATTCGCTGACAAGATCAATGTGCATGACACCCTCTTTACATAGGCGGAAACGGTTCACCACGACTGCTATAGTGTCTCAAGCCGTCCTTGAACATTTACACCACCATTACATAACCAAGAACTGTCGCTGGGCTATTATTTAAAGAACCCGAAATGGTCCGTCTACGAGGGAAAGTGGAAGAATGAAAATAATGAGTGTGGAAATTATTCACCCTATCCCATTGCACACTCACCGCTAACGAGGACGCTAGCTTATAATCGGGCAAACTGAAGTAAATATTAGTAATGCCTATTTCATGGAAAATATTTTTTTTATAATTCACTAATCGCATTGTTCTTAAGTTTGTGCTCAGCGATTGACATCGCATTTTCTAAAATCTGAAATAACCTTATCAGAGAAAGTAGAGCCTATATTCTTCTTTCAAAGTATGAATATTGCATGACCTCGCAGGGTATTCTCCCCTTGTGCCCCCACCAGGACTCTACCCCCTTAGCCTCATAAGCGTAAATCCGTGCCTCTCGCTAGTGGTGCACCTGAGATTTCCCATCGTAGCCATCCATGCGAAAAGGTCCTAGATCTGCAGTGCTTTGAAGCCTGCCCAAGAATAGGCTTCACCTTTATCTTTTTATTTCCAAATTTGCTTCGCTACAAAACCCACACGGGACACCTTTGGTATATGAAATTGTAAATATATACCTCCACACACGGTGGTTCGGTGTTCACCTAGTACCGTACTTCTTTCTTGCTTCTCGTGTTTAGAGATGAATATAGGGAGCATTTTACTTACAATAAATCAAACTTAGGAAGCTTTCCAAACTTGCTGTCAAGTATTTTGAAGTGAAACTTAGTGCATCTGAAGTTATCACCATGAACCCAAGGCTATAACCAAAGTGCCAATTTAAAGAAAAAGAAAGCTAAAGCGAACTTTCCCCCATAGATCCTGAGTTTGTGTTTCTTCCGGAGGGAAAACAGTGAGGGTGGGAATTGTCCCTGGTGGGGATTGCACGGATTGGACTTGTCCGGGTGGATATTGTCGGGCTGTGGATTGTCGTTGTGGATAATATCCGGGAGGGAGGCGTTCTAGATGGGCATTGTCCTGGGGTTGAAAGTGAGGAAAGTGTGCGGAGGCAATAGTCCGGGAGTTGTCCTAGGGGAGTTACTTGGGAATTCTCAACTTAACTTACTTAATTAGAAGTATCTCAGCTGCTCAATGCTTTATATATATATATATATATATATATATATATATATATATATATATATATATATATATATATATATATATATATATATATATATATATATATAGGTAAAAGTGAAGTAGTAAATAGTGCTAAAAGTTTGTGAAAAATTCCACGACGTTTCGGGTTTAAACCCTTCATCAGGTGGCAAAAATGCAACTGATCGTTGACACGGCCAAACGTACAATGTAAAAAATACACAATAAAATTGGGCACGGTAAACCTCGGCTAGGAAAACAGACAGTGTTAAGTGGTTACCACAAGTCAAAAAAATGCAGGAATTGCTGCGTTATAACAGTTCAAGTCTAACGTTCAGACCATGTGGGGACAGGGTTCCAAGTTTCATGATTAGGCGGTTTTCGGCAGCTAGGCGGTCATGATTGGAACCTCGACACGAGATGGCCGCCGAAACCATCAAGTCACGGATCGAGCATGTTGACGGGGGATTGAAGTGGGTGGCTACCGGGAACCCTTGGAGGTTCTGTTTGATTGACCTCAGGTGCTCGGTGACTCGGTCAGCAAGACGACGTTTTGTTTCTCCCACGTACAGTATATTACAGCGTTTACATACGAGAACGTAAACAACATTGGCTGAAGTACAGGTAAAATGCTGATGAACGTTAAACCGGTTGTTGTTGGGACCTACAATGGAAAGGTTTTTGTCATAACTGACCACCGGGCAAGTATTGCATCTCCCACGGTTGCAAGGAAAAGTTCCTGGGGTGTTAGGCACTACTGCTTGAGGTTGAGAGGCAAGTACCAAGTGCTTAGATATGTTCTTTTTAATTCTGAATGCTGTGATGGGGGGTTCAGGGAAATGGTCACGGGTGGATGGGTCATGACGGAGGGTCTCTACATTCCTGTAAATGGCACGTACAATGGGAGTTACAGATGGGTGAAAGGATAGGACCAACGGGATACGTCTGGTGGGTGTATGGTCAGTTTTGGAGGCAAGGGCAGAGTCTCTATCAATTCCTTGTATGCGTTTCAGGGCATTAGAGAGCACTCTTTGTGGATACTGGCGTTGTTCAAAGAAGGAAATAATCTGCTTGGAAACTTTAGCGAAATCCTGGTCGTCGGAACAAATCCGTCTGGCCCGTAAAAGTTGTGAGAAAGGAATCGAATTGGTACAAGATCTGGGGTGGTTGGAAGGGTACATGAGGTAGTTGTGAGAGTCGGTGGGCTTAAAGTGGAGATTGGACTTGATTTTACGGTCGGAGATGGATAATTCCGTGTCTAAAAACACTACTGAGGAGTTGGAAATACAGTGAGTGAATTTCAAAAACGGGCAGAACGTTTCAGCAAAGTTAATGAACTTTTCCAAATCGTTTCGAGGACCCACTGCGACCCCAACAATATCGTCAATATACCTTTTATAAAGTATGGGCTTGATCCCGGTGTATCGAGAGAACATCTGCTCCTCAAAGTGGCCCATGGTGAGGCAGACCACAGAAGGTCCCAGTTAAGTGCCCATAGCTACTCCTATAATTTGGCGGAAAAAACGACCATTGAACTGAAAGCAATTTTGTGTGAGGACTAGTTCTGTCAAGCGAAGAAAGGTGGTGGTAGGGATGTTAGGGTCCTGGCGTTGATCAAGGTAATGGCGTATGGCTGCTAAAGCAGCGTGATGGGGGATTGAAGTATACAGGCTGCTGACATCAAAGGTGAATAAAGTACGTTCTCAAAGAAGAACTGTTCTCCGTTCTTCTTTGCTTGTAAATTTATAGTGTAGTCATTATACGCTGAAGAACACTCCAGGGGAGTCGAAAATTTCGTTTAGATATTAAATCATTTTACTCCTCTTGTCAACAATGACATATATCTTGTCTCTTTTTTTTTGTTCGTATTAAATATGGGAGTACAGGCGGAATCTACTTTTAAGATATATATATATATAGATATATATATATATATATATATATATATATATATATATATATATATATATATATATATAAGAGTTAAAATGTAAAAATGTAGGCGTTAAGTTAAAATGGAGTTAAAATGTAGGCGAACCACGAACAGAAAGCAAAAAAAAAATGCAAACAGTGACGGACAAAATGAGAGGAATAGGTTTTTCGTCAGTCTCTGACCTTGCACTGAAGAAGAGCTAGTATTGCTCGAAAGCTCTGCAAAAAACAATTTCTGGCTGTTTTATTTACCGAATTTCAAGCCTTCCGCTAATTTGCATCTCTTCCGAGATCCAGCCATTCAATTTTGTAGCACTGTTGTTTTACAGTTTTTTCTTTACATATTATATATATATATATATATATATATATATATATATATATATATATATATATATATATATGAATACACGAAAAGACTGGTAAAACATCAAGAATCTTTTAGCTTTCGGGACCTCCGGTCCCTTCTTCAGAAACACGTTTAACAACTAAATAGATAAAACGATAGAACAGAAAAGCCAGAATAAAAAGATCAAAGGGTCAAAAGGTCAAAAGTAAGAACTAAAACCTAACGTGATAAACAAGACAAATAAAAGGAAGTACAAACGTAACAATGGTAAGTTAAACCTATACAAAAGAGTTAAAATGTAGACGAACCACGAACAGAAAGCAAAAAAAAAAAAAAAATGCAAACAGTGACGGACAAAATGAGAGGAATAGGTTTTTCGATTGCGGCGTTTACTGTTTTGGCAATTAAAGCCTTCATTGACATTAAGCCCCTTCGGGTGTACACTGTCTAGTTTCCAAATCCATTCCTTTTCTTTCCTATTCAAACAAGCATCCCGATCTGAATCACTAATAAAAAGCACGTCTAAAATTTGAACATAAAAGAAACTAGGGGAATGGTCTCTGAGATGTTTGTACTATGTTTGTACTTCCTTTTATTTGTCTTGTTTATCACGTTAGGTTTTAGTTCTTACTTTTGACCTTTTGACCCCTTGATCTTTTTATTCTGGCTTTTTACCGTTTGAAAGGTTCTGTTCTATCGTTTTATCTATTTAGGCTAGTTGTTAAACGTGTTTCTGAAGAAGGGACCGGAGGTCCCGAAAGCTGAAAAATTCTTCATGTTTTACCAGTCTTTTCGTGTATTCCTTTTATATTTTTACTGGATTGGTGCTGCTTCTCACAGTGTGTGTATATATATATATACATATATGTATATATATATACAAACAAAAAATACTGAATACAAGAATATAAGAATATTTGTCCGAAATATAACGTCATACCACATTGGAAATTTCACTGGAGTAGTGTTCCTATAACAGAATAAGCACTTAAAAGGCGATATATGTTAAAAAATGACCTTTTCCTTATTTTCTTACCCTTAGTTAAAGAAACAAATGCTTGAAAAGGCTACATACAAGGAAAGATTAGATATGGCAGTTGATATATTATTAAAGGTGACCACAAGTATTAACCAGGAGGATATGGTCTTCTCGGTTGATAGTTTTGTAAAACGCATGCTGGCAATACCGAAGTACCAACCGGAAGGTACATGGAAAATGGACATGGTTCTTTTCAAGGCTGAATCATCTCACGAGGAGTTATTGGAGAGACTTGGCTCCAACGACTATCATCTGTCAACGGTTAGTGTCATCTTAATGCCTTTGAGGAATGACTGTGGAAAACAAAGGAATTGATACAAAAGATAAATAATACCTAGAAAAGATTTTGGAATATCGGTAAATTTCGTAATGTGATAAATGTGGACCTCTTAACTATTTTAAGCTGTTCCTGAAGTCTTTAATTACAAGCATAAATATTTTAGAGATTGGCACCTGGATCTCATTTATCCACCTACCATCTTCATGTCTTATTACGTTGCTGAGATGTAACTCGTGCAATGTAAATCATTTATTTTTGAATGGTCGATTTCGCAATAACGTGTGATGTCCCTTTTGCAAGACTCACATTTCCTGTTTTTCTTCATTTTGAAATAACAATGTTGACATGATTAAAAAAAAATTACTATCATGATGTACGGAGGGGGCTTTTACAGACAAGTGACCCTGTAACAGTAATAAGGTGATCACATTTGGCAATAATCCCCTTTCATTTTTTTATCTACATTTTTTTTTATTTTCCGAGTCGAAATATTTCTACCAGAACGTAAACAGCCAATGCCGTTTGTTGGAGTTGTGACGAGCTTGACAATAAATTGCTTTGTAGACCTCTTAAATCACATATAGAGTTACATCGAATTCCCCCAATTTCACATTCTTATAAGATAGTCGCAAAGAACAATTTAATCCTGTTGATTTTTCATCTCGGCCTTTTCATCAGCAAACAACGTTAACTTAACTTTAAGCTTACCGGTACTTTTCGCTTTATTGCTCATGTGAACATCGTTATATGCATACCATCTGAAAGATGTAGTCTTTTCACTTTTCCCTCACCCCTCATATCTGGCCAACTCAAGTTCTTCCTTAGTGAGTATAACAACTGAAATAAAACACGAAGTACCAGAGTATTCCACACTCTAAAAAAAGTCTGGTCAAATTTGAACCGAATCTGATCAGAGAGGCACCGAACAGAAATCTGATCAATTATTTGACTATATCACTCTAAAAAAAAATCTAGTCAATTGGGGGCACGAACCGGAATCTTGTCAAATATTTGAAAAGATTTTTCTCAAAATTGACTAGAAATGGTTCAATAATGAAACTATTCATTTCATTTATGAGCCGAATCTAGTCAAAGATTTGACAAGATTCCGGTTTGTGCCCCTATTGATTAGATTCTATTCAAACTTGACTAGGACATTTTTAGAGTACAGATCTGGTACAGAAATGATCAGAACTGGGCCATTTTTAAATTTAATCTAGTCAAATATTTGACCAGATTCCTTTTCCGTGCCCCTCTGATCAGACCTTTTTTACAGTGCATTTTAACATCACAATAATTTAAGTATGGACACGAGACAGTCAGAAAAATATGGTTTTTGCCAAATAATGAAGAGATCCAGACGGTTTCTTCCATCTACCGACCTCTGGTATGACAAAAAATGACGTTTTTGTAAGAAACTGAATAAGGGTTTCATACATTTTAACAAAAGTTTCACCTACTTTAAAACGTTTATTTTTCTTCGGTCATTAAAATAAACAAGTAAATGAATTTCACATAACAAAATGAGCTGGCTCAATTTGATCACTTCTTTACGACTTTTGGTTAAAAAGTTATTCCGGTTTATCTTTATTAGTCGGGAATCGATGACGGCGGTAAAAATGACGCCAAAGGAGCCCCCATTGGGCACGAAATCGTTTTTGGGATCATCAAAGTCCTTTAACTATTACAAAAATGTATTTTGAAAAATGCATTATTTGGGTGCTTGGGAACCCTACTTTTCGACTCTGCCATTTTGTTTGTTTTACTATACCCGTTTTAGAAGAATGCCCTCTTGTCAGTTAGAAGTCCTATATAGTTTAGCGTCTTTGCGATTATTTCAGTAATTGCCTTCTTACAACAGTAAATTTTGCTTCCTGGATTTATACCCTCACATTTTCACTCACATCCGCGATATTTGTTTATACATCTAATACAAATTTACAGACAAATGATAAAAAAAACCTTCGAGGAACAGGCCAGCACGCAAAAAGATTGACCTGACCGGGAACCGTTTTATTTTAAATTTTTAACATTTTTTCAGCAATGAATACGTGAATCGATTAATATGAATTAAGAAATGGTAATTTTCTGTTTCAGCTTTGCAGTGGAAAAGTTGAGGTTTATACAACAGTCGGAGACCATGAAACGATCTTGCAGGAACCGGGGGCTCAGAAGATAGGGAAAATAATGAAAGACATCCTTTAACCTCAAAACTTCATTGCGAGTGATGAAAAGAAAGATGAAAATTTTGTTTATGAACTTCTTTTGTCTTTCAAAGGCGGAGATATTTAAACACGGAAAATATATAATTAGCAAGTAACAACAGGTGCGGTTAAATCATTCACTTGAAGTTTTGGTCAAATAAGAAGACAAAGGAATACACAATTGATGTAAAGCTGCTCTTGTAAGAATTAATTGAAATCAGAGATTTCCGCACTTTTCTTTCTCCCAGGTCTTACATTTATGTAAGTACAGTTCACATTTGTCGCAAACCTATTTGACACTTTTAAAAGTGAAAGATGGTGATAGTCAGTGGTGACGGTGGCGGTTACGTTGGGGCTGACGATGACGGTAATACCAAGCACTCGGCAATGTATTTTTTTGAGAGAGAGAGAGAGGACATCAGAACTGCTCAACATTACAAAATTAAACCAAAGCACTCTGGATAAATCACACTTGTGAATAGCTTGTATGTAATATATTGCCAGTGGTCAATAGACTAACTTTCAATGACTTAATATGATGGCAAACTTAAAGAGCAAAACCACATCGTATCCAAACACTAAAGGACTCGACATTTACAACTCTTGCAAAGATATATTCTCTCATGCCTAAAAATTGCTGTTATGATACTGCTTCAATTTCTGTACAGCCATCCTTCACCATTTACGCTACTGATCTTCCAATAATGTGTTCATATCTTACAAAGAAGCCGATTCATGAATTGACCGTACTTGCTGAAATTGTTTAGTCGTTTGGTCTTATCTGATGGAAATGAAGTTGATGCTTACAGATGGTAACTATTTCAATTGTCCCTAACTAAGAAAAATATACGATTAACCACTTCAAGATTCAGTTCAATTTTTATTAAATTTGTATTACCTTCAAAAGAATAGGCCTATAACATATCTTTTGTAGATTTATGAGATAGAACGTGTATATAACTTGCCTTTTTACTTCAATATGTCTTTACAAGTTTGAATGATGTACCGCATTACATTATACTTCAGTTTTCTAAGTCTTAGATTACCTTTATTACTACCTGACGTTAAGTTTGATAACAACTGCAAAACTATCGATACTTTTATTACGATAAATTTGAAAACGGAAAGATCAGAAGAAGTGTTTGGTTTATGGAAACCCGAGATAGGACAGTTCTTTTGACATATGAGACATTTGTCTGTCTTCAATTTTTTCTGTTTTCTTAAAAGCACATGCAAATTGATGTGCAACGTATCTTTTACTGCTGGTAATTATTAGACAGAAAAGCTCAGAATAAGTGTCGCTTTATACAAAATTTAAGGTGCAAAAAGTCTGCGGCATGCGCTCGTAAGTGCGGTATACATTTTTTCTCGAAATTATTTTCAACTAAAAGCAAGCTGTTACTATATTAACTACACTTTTCTATTGTAAAAGCTTAACATTTGAACTACACATGGATATCAAGTCCATAGCATAATTACGTGGTTTTGTTAAGAGTTAAGTTTAAAGGATTAATGTAGTGTAAAGGGCCTTGTCCCCTCATATCCCTGGGATTTCCTGAACTCTTGTGGACTCCATATGGAAACTGTGTCCTCATTATTTTTTGACTCAATTAGACACTGGCTGTCTACAACACATAATGTAAATTTACTGAGAAAACAAAGCTTTTACCTGCAGAAACGCATAATTCTTTTAAAGGACGCGATTATTTGTGCTAACTTTTTTACTACTCTGCATTTTGTATTATTTAAAATTAATTGATTAGAAAAAAATCTTCGAAAACGATGTTGTTTTTGGCGTATAGCCTATAGATCTCTACCGTCAAATATTCTCTACATGGAACTGTTTTCCATTCAAAAGGGATCAATATTTTATTTTTGTTGTTGTTGATAACTTGTGACGCAAACAACCCTGGCATCTGCTAAGTCATCAAACTGACCAACACAAAGACAATATTTTCTTTTCCTTTATTATTACCTTTGCACAACACATTTGATGAAGCTTTGTTTAAACAAAAACAACATAAAGACCTTGCCATTGTATATGCTGTAAAAACATAAAACTCATTGTCTTTATTCGACTATAATACTTACTACAACCAGCTTACACCTAGAGCAAACTAAAAAAGTACAAAAACCGACGCCTTCTTTTGTATAAGACTGAAACTTTTAGTCAACGCTTTATAGTATCTTTTGTGAAATAATGTATATATCGTAGCCTAATTGCCCTTTGACGGCATCGAATTTTATATATAAGCAATATTTCTTGTCAGCGGATGTGCGGGAATTGTTGTCTTTAAAGCAGAATGTTTATTCTTGTGGCTCATAATACTAACGAAAGGCGCGAAAAATGTAAAGTAAATAAGCTAGGCCTAAATTGTGTAAATAATCCTAATCCACCGATTTTGCTAAGTTGCTTCAAAATGCGTAAAAACTGATACGTTTCGCTGACATTCTACTCACAGCTTTAAAAGAGTGAATTTGTAGCAATTAGTTTATAAATGTGACTGTAGTATCCTTCGTGCCGCTACATACCCACACTTTGTAGGTGGTGAAAAGTTCTTAATTAGTATGATAAGCAATTCCGTATGATCCGTACGATGGATATTTTATGACAACTTTTATTAGCAAGAAGCTTGCTTCAGACATATCCTAACCGAAATGTAGCAAAGACAGTTAATTTATTCTATTTTACGAAATAAGCAATTTCGGGAAATTTGTTGAATTCTAATTTGAAACTTTTTAACGCTCCATTCATAACTTGATTCATCGTTAAGCGTGGGAAAAATAAGAATATATTATTCAACTGTGAATATATTATTCAAGTGTGATTACTATTTTAAGACAATTTTAATAATAAACGAAAGCTGACAATCGTTTGATTAGACAATTTTGAAGGGTGTTGTGGCCGAGTAGATAGAGGGGGTAGCATTTGAAGCGATGTAGCTTAGCAGCCGGGAGGTTTGGGGATCGAATCCCCGGCTGGGTCAAAGTAAAGTTGGTTTTCATCCAATACAATCTACAGTTTTTCCATCTCAACTGGATTTCAAAGAAACCAAATTTGTTCTAATTTGTTCAGTTGGTTAGCTACCCGACGTGAAGTTGTAGTTTATAAGTCACGTGATTCTTCCACATTTATGATCACCTGGCGTTAAAAAACAACTGTCCTTCTTCAAGGCCTGAATTTAAGTTACGAAATTTACAGTTTAACTATTCATAGGTTAAGTTCATCGGAACATTTATAAAGAATTGTTTCAAGAGTCAACTTCAAGACCGTCTAAAACGTTATCCTTTATATAAGGAAACATAATAAGACGAATAAGAAGACATCAACTCTCAATGAACTGCACAGTTGATGTAAAGCCACTCATCTAAGAATCAATTGCAATCAGATCATTCCACATTTTGCTTCGCGCATTTTTTACATATATGTAAGTACAGCAAACACTTTGCGCAAACTTATTTGTCACTTTTAAAAGTAAAACATGGTGATAGTTATAGTGATGGTGATGGTAAGTGGTGGTGAGGGTGGTGACACTCGGCAAATTATTACTTATTGTTTTTTTATGCGCTAGAGAGAGAAAGTAGACATCACAACTGCTTTACAAGCCAAAGTTAAACCAAAGCACTCTGGAAAAATCAGACAGTTGAAAAACTTGTGTTATATATTGCTAGTGGTCAATAAACTAGCTTTCCATGATATAATATGGCACACTACATGAGTAGTAGAAATGAAGACCATGAAAGCGCTCTCTTCGAACAGGATCACATCGTATCCAAACACTAAAGGCCTCGGCATTTACAACTCTTATTGAGATATTTTCACTCATGCCTACAAATTGCTGTTATGATACTGCTTCAGTTTCTCTTTCAAATGAGTTCCTCGTCTTGATTGATGCAGATCGCCTTCGGCATTGACGTTTTTGCCCCTCTGTAAAGTCGTGGAGTCCCCTCCCCCCCCCCTCCGTCTCCTAAAAACAAAACAGACACAACATAATACACATCTTTCTGGAAACCTAAAGTAAAGGAAACCCCCGTCAAAGTGCAAGAATACTATAACCTTTTCTTCACTAAGTTAACCAGAAGTGCTGTGGACCAATACGTACCGATAAGGACCAGTCATCCTTCCCCACTTGATCTACTGATATTCCTCTAATGTCTTTATACCCTACAAAGAAGTTGATTTATAAATTGATCGCACTTGCTAAAATTGTTTAGTCGTTTGGTCCTATCTGATCGAAATTAAGTTAATTTTAATAGATGGTGAATATTTAAAATGCCTCTGGCTACAATAAATATAGGATTAATCTCTTCAAGATTTTGGAAGAGTTCAGTATGAATTAAACTTTTATTAACTTCAAAAGAGCATAACATTTCTTGCAGATTTTTGAGATACATTTATATGACTTTTCCTTCTCACCTCTTCATTTCTTTAGACATATGATGTATATACCGTATTGCTTTCAACTTCATTTTTCTATGACCACCTCGACTGCTACTACCTAACGCTAAGTTTGATGCCTACTGCAAACCTCTTGATTTTTTTAAAACACGATACATTTGAAAACGGAAAGATCAGAAGTAGAATTTGGTTTATGGAAAACCGGGATAGAACAGTTCTTTTGGCATGTGAGACATTTGTCTGTCTTCAATTTTTTTTCTGTTTTCTTAAAAGCATATGCAGATTGGTGTGCAACGTATATTTCACTGCTAATAATTATAGACTAAAATGGTCAGAAAAAGTGTAGCTCGCTTTATACAAAACTTAAGACGTTAAACGTCTGCCGCATGCAAACTGCTTTTAAGTGTGCAATACATGGTTTCTCAAAATCATTTTGGACTTAAAACAAAATGTTACTATATCAACTATACTTTTCTTCTTTAAAGCTTTACATTGTAATTTACTATTGATATCAAGTTTATTCCATGATGTTTTGGTTTTACTAATATTAAGTTTAAAGGACTAATGTAGTGTTAGGTGGCTTATCTCCTTACATCTCTGAACAACAACGAAAATAAAAGAGTCCTCCAGTGGACTCCGTAGAGAAATTGTGCTCTTATTACATTTGACGTAATAAGACACTGGGCGTCTACAACATTTAAGGTAAATTTACTTCGAAAATGAAGTTTTTACCTGCAGATACGCAGAATAATTTTAAAGCACAAGATAATTTGTGCTAACGATTTTACTACTATGCATTGCATACTGTTTTAGAATTAGTAAATCAGACAAGATTCTTCGAAAACGATGTCGTTTTTGACATACAGCCTACAGGTCTCTACCGTCAAATATTCTCTACATAGAACTGATTTCCGTTCAAAAACGACCAATATTTTATTTTCGTTGTTGTTAATAATTTGGGATGCAACCAATCCTGATATCCGGTATGTCATCATACTGACCTACATGAAGACAACATTTGTTTTCTGTTATTACCTTTGGACAACACATTTAAAGAAGTTTTGTGTTACCAAAAACAGCTTTAAGACCTTGCCATTGTATATAATGTAATACTTATTAAAAACTTGCACTGAAAGCAAACTGAAAAAGTACTAAAAACGATGCCCTATATTGCATGACATTTAAACGTTTAGTCCGCGCTTTATAGTATTTATAGTATCTTTTGTGAAATAATGAAAATATATTAGCCTCATTACCCTTTGATGGCATTAAATTGTATGCAGAAGACAAAATATCTTATCAGAGGGTGTGAGGCGATCGTTGTCTTTAAAGCAAAATGTTTATTCTTGTGGCCCATTATACTAAGCAAAGGCGTCTAAAATATAAAACAAGTTAGTGAAATTGCTTTACTACGCATATAATTCTAATCTATCAATTTTTCTAGGTTGCTTCAAAAAGCGTCAAAGCTGATACATTTCGCTGACATTCTTCTCACTTACAGCTTCAGAGAGTGAATTTATAGCAATTATAAATATGACTGTAGTTTCTTTCGTGCCGCTACATAACCACACTTTGTAGGTAGTAAAAAGTTCTTAATTATTATTATGATAAGCATTTCCGTATCATCCGTACGATGGACATTTTTATGACTACTTCATGCTTTCTTAAATTTATTTCAGCTTTTAGGTAAAAAGCTCGCTTCACACGCGTCCAGCCGAGATGTAGTAAACACAGTTAATTTAATCTGTTTTACGAAATTAGCAATTTCGGGAATTTGTCGAAGTTTGATGGAAAGTTCTTTTTTACTCTTCTTTCATAACTTCACTCTTCGTTAATTGTGGCAAGAATAAAAAACATATTATTCAATTGTGATGAATATATTAAGACAATTTTTACAAATAAACGCTAGCTGGCAATCGTTTGATTAGACACTTTTGTACGGAGTCAGTGTTATTTTCAGAGTTTATTGTTTTACTATTCAAAGGTTAAGTTCATTGGGGAGTGGATAACGAATGATTCATGAGTAACCTTCAAGTCCTTCTAAAACTTTATATCCTCTGTGTCTTGAACCATAATAAGACTTCGGATGCAAGATCGGTCCTCAACTCAGGTAACTCAGACTTTCCTCTACTCTCAAAGGCCCTCTCGAAGGCTCCCGATACATACCCATGAGCCTGTTATCAGCTACCAACAACATCTAGCCCTGGTGTACCCTCCAACCTCTTTGTTTGAGTTCCATCTCTACATCATTACTTTTCCTAGACTAACATTTGTAAGCATCTTCTGACCTCTTTTGCAGAAACTAATATAGAATGAGAGTCCATTTTCCAAACTAAGGGAGCCCTAGCCCCTACTTGTGCGAAAAAATGAAAGGGGTATCAAAAGAAAAAGAATAAAGAAAAAAGCAAAAGGAGCGGAGGGAAAACTTGAAAAAAATGGTGTGGTTTAAAACGAGGATTTATGGGGGGGGGGGGGGGTAAAGGTACATATGTTACTAATATACGCCACTGAAGATGAAATGAATGTCCACGATTTCCAACAAACAGCTACATGACTTAGCAGTGGTATTAGTTTACAAAGATATGAACGTAGATGAAATGATATACATGTGGGAGAGTGGAAGGGTTCCAGCTCAGCTTGCTGCATTGATATATTGTGTCCTAGGATGATGTGATGCATGTTCCTCAGCTTGGCTGGTAATGGCATGTGCTACCACGCCGCTATACTGCTCACTCGCCGTTTAGAAAAAAAAAACGCTTTCAGAGCCCGGTTCTTATAGCACAGGGGTAAGCTACACTGAAAACTTTCCATGGAAATTAAAAACGATCCAAAACTTCAAGATACCTAATACAAATCATTTACAAACTATGTTTATTTCTGCGCATTTACACCTTCAGGCATATTTCTTCCTTCAGCTAGTGCTCCTTCCAATATGCTACAGTTACGTATACGCTCAACTGCATAGGCACGATTATGGAAGAGCGAAGTTTTGTAATTGGTAAAAAGGGAGAATTCTTTGCGCTTCGTACTAATTTTTAGAAGAAAACATATCTATGAGAAGTTTTCTAAAATGGTCAAACAATGCTTCGGAAAACACTACAGAACACACAAAGAAAAATCGGTTCAAACACGCGCGAGTGTTTGTAGCAAGGTAGGAACAAGGGTACCTCTCATACGTGGTGTATAGATTTATGAAATAAACATCAGACTGATGCAGGCAACTGCTTCTAAATTCAACTGTTATAACATCCTGTCAATCAAATTTGAGAGGAAGAATTTTTTGTACTCAGTGAAATGCTTAATTTCTGTAGGATGACTTTTAAGTATGTCCATCAGCCATTTTGCAGATAACCCATTTAATCGCTTTCCTTTTAACAGATATCGATATACTCTAAGTGCAGAAAGTTTCAACGAATATGTCGTTGAAGGACATGAAGGTAGTCAGTACGCTTTCGTTAAAAGTGGTACTGACCTCTTACGGACTGAAAAAGTTTATTTGACTTCATATTTTGCTCGCAGTCTAACACTGCCTAAAGTGATTGAAATCAGTGCTGTAGTCGAGTCCCCAGCTTTCGAGTCCGAGTCCGAGTCAGAGTCTTCACCTGCCGAGTCCGAGTCACGGGCATTCGAGTCCAACACCGAGTCCGAGTCACAAGCTCCGATTTCGAGTCCGAATCCGAGTCCAACTCCCGGCTATGGAAAAGTGTGCACTAAGGACAGGGTTTTACAAATGATCAATTTTATACTGCCTTTTATGCAATGTTGTTGTGTGTTAGTAAATAGGCCCTGGGGTCTGAATGGCAACCCTTGAGCCTCATTCGGTCGACAAGGTGTTCCAGTCCAGCTCGCCAAAAAAATTGAGATTGAAAAAATATGGTTGGAAAAATGATCCAACTATCGAGAATTATCAGTATGAAGGCATTTTAGAAAGGGGAAATTTTTTTGAATGAAAAGGAAAGAAAAACTTCGCTGAACTATTGTAACTAGTTATCTTACTATTCATTTAGGACAGCCGTGCAGTTATTTTTCCAACGCCTCATGCAGCCAGGAATGTCGCCAGAGGGGTTCCACACCCCTGCCACCTTGGTATATTTTTCAGTAGACCATTTACTAAATATAAATGTGAAGGCTGAATTTTCGACTGCCGAAGTCCAAATTTTCAACTTCAGGCCGGTGACAAAAATTTCGGTTCACTCGCAGGAGAATGAACATTTTGACTACTAAAATCATAAAACATTGCACTCTTTGCTGGCGATTATTCTTCTTTTATCTGCTTATTGGTCATGTGGTGTTACTGTTTTTATGCCAACCTTGGTACTGCTCTTGTTTCCTTTCTTCCTTCATACAGGCGGAAAGGCAGAAACTGACGAACAGGCTTGTTGGAAAAATCGGTGTAGGCGTGAAAGCTGAGGCTAGGGATAGGGACCGTCCGTGGTTGTCTTTTAAAATGATCGATCACTTAACATTTCTATGAAATATTTTTAAAGTCTGTCAGACTTTTCTTGCTTTTATTGCTCTGCTCATTAAGTTTTGAATCGAAAAAGAAAATCACATCGGCCTTTTTTGTGTAAATGTTCGGGGAGCCCTGCACGCGAAGACATACCTTTGGTACTTGTTATAGACCCCTTTCCAAATAACAATTACAAAATATTGTGGGATAGCCTGAGGGGTTTGGTGTGGGCCGTCTTTTGCGACAGTAAAGTGCCATTGACAAAAGCGACGCTTACCAAAACTCCTTTGAAATTATTTGGAAAAGGGTCTATGATGAGACCGTCTTCTTTGCGAATAAGCACATACCAAATCTGAAAACCGTTTCCGCTCCGGAGGGTGACTAATACCGAATGCTTAGGAAAAGGGTGCATTGGGGATACAGATTTCCCAACTAAATGAAACAATTTGTGCCAAAAACGTGACATCATATCAGTTTTAAAACAAAAGTTGGTGAGCTAAAAGTGAGGTGACTGTCTACATCTCCTGAAAGGAGCTATGGCATAATATTCCCCCAAATATATTTAGACATATCCCCATACATAGTTAGTTGGTGACTGTACTTTGACTGGCATTCATTCAAACAATAATAGCGCCACTCTGGTTGGTAATGTGACTAGTCAGTTGTGTTACTAACTACAATCCTGGACAAAAATACATGGTGGGACAGCACCCCTGCTCCCCCGTTCAATGTTGAATTTCTTTAAATTCGGAATATCTTTGGGTTGGGACAACATTGATCAAGGGGGGGGGGGGGATTTTTGAAGACCGCGAACTTGTCGAAGTATTTTGCTACATTTGTGCCAAAGTGTCCCATCATTTTTGTCCAGGATTGTAGGTTCACATTCACACACTTTTGTTTTTCAAAATTACCTGGAGCAATTAAAACTCATTGCAGGCTACTGTGGTTCTGTCTTGGAAGTGTTCTGCTACTACACAGTTGGAGGCGGGCCTAGACGTTAGGTTAGTTGTGAGAATTGTTACTGTCTGGGGTGAGCTTAGAGGGCCTTTGAAGTGAAGTAAGATTGACGGCAAGGAGCCAAGGGGCAGGGGCAGAGCGGGGACGAATCCCAATGAAAGAGTTTGCGCCCCTAAAAAGATAAAAATTACCTTTGTCTTTATGTATTTTAGTATGTCTGGCCCCCGAAAAATATTTCGCCACCTTCAATACCTCAGTCGTCTGGCTACGGGCCTTCTTAATGGGTATAGACTTCGACAGTTGGAATTCTCTCGATTCAAACCCATCTTATATTTTAGCTCTCACATTTACCAAGCCCTCTGCTACACTGAGCTCCTTCGTGGAAACCTTACCACCATCAATAATCCCCACCCACTCTGGCCATAAGTCTGACACAAGTAATCCAGTGGTGGTGAGGGGGAAGCTGGACATGCCAATTGATATGAACTTACGAAATCTGAGGAGACGATATGCCCTTGGATAGAGACATATGTAGGCCTTAGTTAGTTAGTTAGTTAGTTAGTTAGTTAGTTAGTTAGTTAGTTAGTTAGTTAGTTAGTTAGTTAGTTAGTTAGTTAGTTAGTTAGTTAGTTAGTTAGTTAGTTAGTTAGTTAGTTAGTTAGTTAGTTAGTTAGTTAGTTAGTTAGTTAGTTAGTTAGTTAGTTAGTTAGTTAGTTAGTTAGTTAGTTAGTTAGTTAGTTAGTTAGTTAGTTAGTTAGTTAGTTAGTTAGTTAGTTAGTTAGTTAGTTAGTTAGTTAGTTAGTTAGTTAGTTAGTTAGTTAGTTAGTTAGTTAGTTAGTTAGTTAGATGGAGTTTTACGGCCCAGTTTCCAACCTATTGGTTCAAGTCGAGCCGACCACGGCCTTTTTTCCAGTTGTGGCTCACTGGCTTATGTAGGCCGAATATTTTTCTCTTATTTGCATTTTATTATATTTGAAATGTGGATTGGTAATGATGATATTTCAGAGTAAAGAATACTGTATCAAGCTACACTGCTTACACAGCCTAGTATCTTGTCACTCAAAGCAATAAAAGAGACATTTTGTTCAAAACATTAGTCTTAAGTTATATAAGCCAACGGATAGTGACGTTCCGTTCAGATGAAGTCAAGACAAACCTCCTTCTCACCAGCTAAACACTTTTCAACATAGATTTGCGCCAATTAATCTGACATGATCTTATTTATTACCCGTTCTGTCAGTTTAGATTGGGGATATTACAAAATAATGGTCAAATTGCGATATACTTGTGATCATCTATTGAGTGCGCATTCAGTGTCATTTACACTAGATAAGTGTTCAGGTCTATGTCCACTGCTTTGCTAATACTCCCAGAGCTTCCGGGTTTACGCCCTTTTTATTCCTTTCTGCTCTGCTCTGAGCCCGGGGCCTTCCGACGACCCCTAGATATCACACATTCAGATAGAAAGCTATTTCAAAATGAGGCCCAAAGGCAACATCATGGGTATGCGTCTGGCTGTGCACGGCCCATTAGCTCTTTCCGATTAAGCAACCAGTGAAAATAATTAAGGACCCAACATATGATTTACAATAGAACTTTTACAAGTATCAGCTTCACCAGGTGTGGGGAACTCTCTTCCTCTGACGGGCCGTTTTGATAGTCATAATCCACTCGCGAGCCACAGACAGTGTGCGCGCAACAAGCATTCCCCATAGGGCGCAGGACAAGGGACCCCAAACAGGCACTGGTTGGTTTGGGCTGGAGCTGGAAAAACCTTGGAAATGGGGCGAAGCCCCCGGGAGTTCTGGAGTTTGCACAAATTTGTAGGCAATAGAATGTTCATCCACTATCTTTAAGTGGTGTTGGTGGTGGAAGGCTACACAGGTCAGAAGTATCTCAAAAACACCATTTGTCCTTTCATCCGTGTATAGATTAGCCTAGTCATGAACGAGCTCATACAAAAGTTCTCGCGAATCGGGCCGAAAAACCGCGTACTTGAAACCAAATTTTTATTCTTTGCCTTACATTGCAAAGTTATTCACTTTTAAGCGTTTGATTCACTTTTCGGAGAGTCCTTACCCCCCCCCCCCCCAATCGACCGGTATAGATACTGTGCTCAATATATGTTCGATGTTATGTAGCAAAGCTTGCGTTACAACCAGAAGTACAAGGATTCTACACCTGGTTTATGTCTAACGGAACAGTGGGCATTTTACATTATGCGTACAAGGCTTAGTGGTAGTGTTTCGCAGCAGTTTTACGCGAAATATCTGGAAAGTGGTATAAGCAGGATAAACGATGAGCACCTTAGGCTAAAAGATGAGTGTCTCTAATAACATTTCAGGTGATTCTTAATTTACATTTATGAGTCGCCTTGCCTGCCGCATAAAATTGTCTCGAGGGCCGGAGGTTCCCCACCCCTGATCTACATAATAGAGCACATATTGCAAACACACAGATACCGTGTTGAGTAGTACAGGAACTGCAGAGGACAAGGTAAATGCTACGTGGTAATGGCTTAATTGCCTAAAAGTGAATCCCAAATTCTGCCGGTCTCGGGAAATTCAGAAAGGAGTTGCGAGTCCAGACTGCACGAGTCCGAGTCCTTAAAATCGTGACTCGAGACCGGTCTCGAGTACTACAGTACTGATTGAAATATCTGCAACAGAAATTTGTGATGGGGCTGAGTGGGTACATTTTGTCACAAGTTCACCCCACCGAAGGGGCAAAGTTATATCAGTAAGCTAGGGGCAAGTTTACCTCAGTAAGCTACAGCGCGAAAGTAGCAAAAAGCAGATCTCCCACTATAGCTTATTACAATGCAGGCTCACTGTATTAAATAAAAAGACACCATTAATTACCCATAGTGGGAGTTGAAATAACACACGCAAATATTGAACCATTCGGAATGAAATACTGCATGATCAATACCTTAATTTAGGCATTGGAAAGAAGGCTACAGCTACAAATAATTTTCAGATTGAAGGTCCACTTTGCAAGATAATTTTCCCGTCGGAAATAGACATCAATTGTTCTATATTGTCTAAAACATATCTCTACAAAATTTGATTAGGGAAGGATTAGGGTTAGAGTTAGAAAATTTAGTGAACAAGTCAATGCAACTGTCGCCCTAAGGTGCAATCCAGGCTATCATCGTCGTCGTCGTCGTCGTCGTCGTCGTCGCCGTCGTCGTCCTCATGATCCTCATCCTCACCCTCATCCTCACCACCACCACCACCACCACCACCACCATCACCATCACCATCACCATCACCATCATCATCATCATCACCATCATCATCATCATCATCATCATCATCATCATCATCATCATCATCATCATCATCATCATCATCATCATCATCATCATCATCATCATCATCATCATCATCATCATCATCATCATCATTATACGTCTTCGTGTATAGGTACTGCAAGGCCGTGTTCAAGAAATGGAGCATTGGTAAATCCAAAGGGAAATATTGCGTTTATTTTACAAAAAAATTTCATATTTATAAAACCAACATTAATAGACACAGAATGATAGACAATTGATAACAAGGCAGTATGGTAGCTTTCTTTTCACGAAGAAAGGCTCTCACAGGAAGTAAATCGGTTATTTGTTGTACAAAAGTAATTTGTTCACCCAAACTTTCAAATATTCAAATGATGCAACATCCGTTACTTTTGTAATGCATAGCATTTTGTGGAGATGATGCTATCGCTACAGTTTACTGGTGAAACTGAATGGTTTAAGAATGGCTTAAGGTATTTTCTTTGTTTGCCATGTTGTTGCATTTTAAATGCAATATTTCCCTTAATTCAGCATGTCAAGCCTTCATTGACTATAAGGTCAGAATTGCTGGGTACAGATATCCTAATCTACCTCATTGTTGCCAGAATTCCGTGTGCTCGTCTGTGGCCTTGGGTCAGAGAAAAGTTCAAACTAGGTGGAAAGGAGATTTCAGTTTACTCACATTTATTCCATTAAACATCACATATTATTAAACTTGCTCCATATGTCATATTTTCAACCATATTTATGTCCCGATCGGTCAAGACCTCATACACAATACCTCATCATAAATACATAACCTCCACAAGCTAGGGTGGTATTTTCTGCAGACAAACTACCCCAGTTTAGACCATAGGTTTGCACAGGGCACTGAATATACGTCTTGAATACTGGTCTAGTATCATAAACAGAGTCATTTTCAAGAAGCATCGACCAAGGGACGAAAGAGTGTAAATTGCCACCTCTGACGTAACAAAAAGTGCGGACCAATTATAAATACACATTGCTATGGGCACTACAATGATTATGCCAAGTAACTGCGAAAACTTCATTGGTATTTTTGACGGCCAGCTGTGAATAAGAAAGCAATACATTATGAATGCTTTTCGAACGGATACCATTTTATTCTAAAACATTCACAAAAAATTTGAGTGCATCTGATATTATAGAGTATTATTATGGTCTATGGCAATACTTGAATAGCCAGACAAGGTACTGGAGGGGGGCCAGAATTTTTCCAAGGGGGTCGAAAATTTTTTCAGGGGGAGCCAAATGTGTACAAATGTATTAAGTCAATGGTAAGATTCAAACTCTCTAGGGGGGCAAAAAAAATTCAGGGAGGCTTCGTCCCCCTCCCCCCCCCCCCCCTTTGACTACAGGCCTGACTTGAATAGACACCACTGAATATCATGAGCCCACTAGCAATGGACTGATTGTTTATTAGATTACCACTGGTCAGCATCACTAAGTTAAACACCTTTAGAGGTTCCAAACACCCAGAAAAATGTAGATCCAAAGGGTAGACCAGAAAACTGTGATCATCGTAAGTTCCAAATTGTTAAAAATTAGACTGTCAGAAATTACAAATGTTGGTCCCTGACAATATTTTAACAGCCATTAATGTCTTTCTCTTTCCAGTCATGCGGGCTTTATCAGGAACGGGTAGATGAGAATTTCGACTCTACAAACACAGCATACCTAAAATGGGAGGAGTTTGTCAATAAATCTGGGCACATCGATGCGACCACTGCTCAAGTTATCTACAACGAATGTATGAAGGGAGAACTCGCCTGCTTTAATTCAATCACACAATAATTAACTCTATGAAATATTTGTTACTGCCCTTGCGAGCTGTTTTCTAGTTACGTTTATCGTCATAAGCTAACAAAGGGACAAAATTATATAAAATGACATTTTCGTAATTCTCCCAATGACGTTCTTTTTGTCTACTTGCTTTTATTTTTTAACTATTACACAAATAATGTTTGATCAGAATACCAGGTATTTTTCAAATTGGTTTCATCTCTAATTGCACAAATGTAAACATCAGACGTAGGATTGTTACTTCAGTGATTCTGTGTCTGAAATGGCCGTGTGAACAACTATAATCAATAGATGAAATACTTTGCAAATTGGTACAGTTTCTGTATGGTGCAAAACCTTTTAAAATGTTTAATTCTGACTTGCAAATATTTTTAAATTGTGTACATTCATAACCAGCTCTCATGAGAGTGTATTTTTGCTCCTATAATGAAAGCTCACTCAACCAGTCAAAACAAAAATTTCTATCACTCGTCACGGATGAATTTAATCGATCAATTACTGTCACTTTAATGTGATGACTGATAAGCCAATGACAAGCAGCAGGCCAGACTAACATTACTAGCAGTAGGGTATACATGATACTAATATCAGGGATTCAATAAAAATGCAACTGAAATTCATCAGTGTACTAATTTTGAAACAAAAAGATCCATACTGCATGCACAACATGCAGTATCATGCCGAATATATACACATTTTAATGAAAAGGTGTAAATTTTAAAGAAATAAAGACATTACTTCAGCCATAAGTAAACAGAATTTATCACTGCATAGCAAGTGAGGTCTATTAATCTGAACTTTCACTTGTAATCACCATATTTATTTATAAATAGACCATGATTTCTCCTACATCTACTCATACTGGAATATAGAATCCTCTGTAGTGTTTAGGTGTAATTGTTCTGTCACATGTTTTCGTAAGAGATTCACTTTATCTGATCGGTGCGGTAGATTTCTGTCCCATCCATGGTAAGGTATCTGTAAAGACGATAAGAAGTAAAAATAACGAAGTCACATAAGAGATGAACAGTTTAATGACGCACTAGGTTTAAGTGATCTGCAAACCATTCAAAGCACAAGTCCGTTCTAGTGAAACAAAATTGTCCTCGGTCAAACCGTATCGAAAGAATACAATGTTTTCCACTACGTACCAAGACACTACCTGAGGTACTGACAAACCAGAATGTACAAATACATCCCCGTATTGATGGTTACATATACACCAGGAGTTTGCTTCTTCACCAAGTACTCACTCTAAGGCCCTGTGACCTTTTGGAGAGGCCATCTTAGGTCATGTTTCCAAACACTAAGATGGCCACGGTTGACCTAAGACTTCTACCAAAGAGCAGAGATAAATGGGACTTCTACAATGAATATCAGACATCCTCACTGAAATAAATCGTTCACAGTAGGTATTGTGTTTGTCATCTTCTGTTTAAAATGTGCAAGGTTGATATCCAACCTTTGACAGCTTACTTACATTAGCAATTAAGGCAATGAATGCAACAGTTTTCTTTAGTACAGGGGTATTCAAATGTTTATGGTAGAGGACCACTTTTAAGTTTTATCTTGTAATTTATTACAGCAACCAGGACTTTATGAAACAGCTTGTTTTCTGGTTAAAATGTGGTGCTCTTCGAATCTCTCTCTTGGGTCTTACACTTTTGTCATCTGTATACTAGGACAAACTGCTACAACTTTAGTTTCCTGCCCTAAATAGTCAAGGACTGAAATAGTCTTCCTGCTTGTTTAGTTAATAGCTTCCTCTATCAACAGGGCTTAGGCACCTGCATGATGAGGTAATGTCCCTGTGATGTTTCAATGTATTTCGAAAGAAGGTCATTTTATTGCACGTCGCGGACCGCTAATGGCCAGGAGGCCGCCACTTGAGAACCTAGTCTCCGAGTAGCATACTTGAATCTATTACCACTGGCAGTCCACATAGCACTGATCGAGTAAACGTGTCAACTATCTTCAGTACCACTGGTTATATATTACATTATTTTAGGAAAATAGGACTGAAAAGTAGTTCAGTACTTTTTTGTGAATTATAAATGAGAAATGAGTGCATCTTATGTACAGCCATTGTCCTTCTATAGGAGAACTCCAACTCGGTTGCAATATTTTGCTTTGATTGGTTCCTGTATTTTCATTTTCGGTTTATGAAACTCAAATGTAGGTCCTTTTGAACATGTGTTTGTGCAGGATATGACCTCTGGTGACCTCAGATGACCTTCGATCTTACCTAAAAATGAGCTACTCAAAACACACATCAACGTACTTAATATGGGCTATGTTGTTCTTACCCTTTATGAGACTGTTATGCTTAAAATAATGCCCTATTTAAACCTCTGATAACCTCAAATGCATTAAACCTCCACCACAAATAACACCAGTGGCTATCTATTTAATACAAGAAACACTACAAGGCCAACTATGGGAACTCTTTATATTACAATTCTTGAGCTATGCTGTTTTCAAGATTTTCAGTGATCGACCTCTGATGACCTCAGATGACCTTGCACTACTACCAAATATGGAAGCATTCATCTACCCAATATACCACAGCAACTCGAAACATCACCGGAAGTACTTGATTATATCAAACAATGGACTCGCCGTGATATATCTGTAGCCAAGGATCTCAAGGTGACGTCTCTTCATGACAATTTCTCCAGTCAGTCTTGAAGGTTCGTTTCTGAAATAGCTGCTCCGTGGTAACACATCAATAGCAATCCTATAAGAGTATTCAAAGAATTGTTCGTGATTACAAGTGGGATGCAATACCACCAAAATATTTGAAGCACAAAAATGTTCTATTGTTAGGAATATTCAACACCTAATTTAGAAGACCTTGGAAAATAAAGCAACGTAACTCACATTTAAATTCATTCGAAAAAAGTTTTGTGCATTTTGTCCGACTCCAAACCATGCGTGTATTTCTTTATCTACAGCTTAAAACTATATCACTTAGAACTAAAGTATTTCAAAAGATGGCATCGACTCATTCTCTGCGTACAATTTTTGCTTTATGAAAGATAAGTGACATTTAAGAATGTAAGGACAAATACTCCTTCAAGAATCAGATGTGAACCAACGGAGATTCAAAATGACAATTCTGCAACATGACATATTCAGTATCGACTTAAATATTCAAGACGTAGAAAACAGTTTACCTTTCTGTTATTTTCTTGGACTTGGATGGCACATCAACAATGTCACGAATATTACAGCAAAACTCAAAATCTAACATAAAAAAAACAGAAATTATAAATAAGAAATCTCGAAATGTTCACTGAGGTTACATGAAAAGTAGAATTTCAGCTGTTCAGTGTGACATTATTTAAGCATTAAACTTCTTTTATCAGTTACTAAAAGCAAACAAAAGTACAAACAAGTAAACAGTAGTACACTTGATAGGTAAGTGCCGAGTTCTGAAACCCTATCAACAAGCTCGCAGTGAAGTCTGACAACTTTCTTAGAGGCTAAAACGGCCACAATCATGTCCTCCATTTTGCTGTTTTACAAACCGTCTGTAGTGTAACTACGTTTGAAATCAAACGTTTATAACGTCAGTCATAATTTGCACCATGTATGATAAATGAAGGAAACGGTGATAAAATAACTATTTTTAGTAATACCAGTAACGTTTTCATCTTGCAAACTACACACGTACAGGTATGGTAAAAAACGAAACCTGTTTTTATACCAATGTTTTTATTTCATTTACAGTGTTAACATGACATGAAACAAACGAAAAAGTTAAGATACTCACCCACTAGGTAGTTATAAGGTGTTATGGCACCGGTTTTTACCACACCGTCTTCACCGAGTAGATCACAAAGGCCTAAATAGACGTCATCTTTAACTTTGTTCCATTTTATTTTCCCTGCAAAAGGAGGAAACTGATGAGCCATCTGTGCTGTAGCCTACAGTACACATATGCCAAAGAGAAGACTCTATCTATGCTTTAACCTCAATCTTGCACACAATAATTTCGGTCTTTACCTAGGCAATTGGTGAACTAGACGTTTGCACACACCAGTTGTTCTGTATTTAGATTTCTTCTATTGATGCCATTTGCTTTTTAAAGTCTTATGGGTGTTTTATTCTCAAAAAAAATGCCTCCCCCCCCCCGGGCAAAAAAGCATTACCCACATCCGGGTGGAAAACTTATTCGCCGGTAGCGTCTGCCCCCCCCCCTCACCCCCCTGCACTGCCAGAATATGCCAAATTAAAAGGCAACCCGCACAAAATACAATTTTGCGCCTCCTACGTATACCTGTGTGCCCGGTAAATGTACCTCCCCTTCCCTGTACCCCGCCTAAAACCTTTTCCTTTTCTCTTCCTGCAGCCCATACCATGAATTTCTGGTGCTGAGTCCACTTACTGTACGCATTGTCGTTTCCGAGTCACACTTTATCATTATGGAGCAAGTCAAGTAAGCTGCTGCTTTTAATCGTGACTCAGGTCAAATCGTTGACTCGAATCACTGTGTTATTTCAGCAGGGAGAATTCTCGACAATTTGACGACTAATATAGTTTAAGAAGGTTCTGACTTGAGTCGCAACTTAAATACAACTTGGCAGTTGGGTACTCTATCAACATAAGTTGTTTTACTTACAATCATGTGTCTCCATATTGACTTCATGATGAAACCAAGGAACTTGCAGCTCTGGATACTCTAAGCAAACAGCTCTGTTCAGTTGCATCAAGAGGTGGGACATGAACGACTTAAGTCTGAGTTCTTCTGCCTTCTCTAAAAACTTCCATACAAAAATCTTTCTCAATAATACTGCATCAAAGAACTGTAATTTAGCCAAGTTGAGAGCACTCTCTACAACCGTGAAAGGACCCATTTCATCAAAGAAAGTCACCAGCTTTTTAGCAAATGCATGGCAAAGGTCCTCAAGCCTCGGATGAGACACACCACATGACGCTAAAGTAAAAACAGCATCTCGAATCTCATATGGTGTGAAAGTATGAACATCATCGTGTACAGTTACCACAATCTTGTCCAATATATCTGAATAATACATCCTAGTCTGATGTATGAACAGAGATGTTCCAATAACGTTCGACTTTGTGACTGAGGAATGTACATCCCAAGAACCATCACTAGGCACCAAAGGTTCGTTTGTACCTGAAGAGTTTTCTTTCTCTTCCCCGTCTAGCTGCAAATGTTTTGGAGGTTTCTTACAAAGAATTCTGTGGAAAACGTCTCTTTGCAAATGAAAGAGTTCTGAATGATCATAAGGATTAATGTGGAAAAACTTGAAATTTCCGAGGATGGACAATACTCTCCTAGATGACTCCCCTGCTAGGCTTGGCAGAAACTTCCTCATTTGTATCCAGACAAATGGATCAATTTGATTTGGAGTCAGACCAAGCTTGCGCAAACCACTGACAATGCATGAATGATCCCTAGGTGTGATTGCGCGGTAGGAAGCAGTTATAAACTGTTCTTTTAATAAATTATGTGCTGATGATTTTGGGGAGCACTTCAATTTGACAAACCTGGCTAAAGTATTCAACAGAGCAACGTCTTGGATTTCTGGTAATGATTCCATGCATCTCTCACGGAATTTCAATACAAGTTCCGGGTGGTGCATATCAACTCTGAGGGCCACTGAACACATTTTTGACCAGTCAGTTCTTCGCTCAGTGTCAAGAATTCTTAGCAACTTATTGACCACATCTTCACACAGTTCTCTGTGCCCTTGACTCAAAAGATCTGCAGCTAGCATAATATCCTTTTCCCGAGTCAGATGCTTTGCATTTTCTTTCAGAACATTAAACAATTGATTGTATATATCATCAGGTTTAAAATAAAAATGACGACATGTATACAGGAAGGATACAATCTGTGAAAGACTCATTTTGTCAGAAAGTGGTTTTAAAAGACATGAACATTTTTCCAGAATTTTTAGTTTTTGAACACTTTCAAAATGGAAAGATACCTTCATCATGGCAATAAGATCTTCCACTGTATGTTCTGATGAGGGGTTAAAGAGAACTTCAAATTTATCAAACATGTCTTCTTTTATCTGAGATGAGCTCAGATCAATGATACTGCACACTATGCTAGTAAATACAGAAGGTGACTGTATTTCACAAATTGCAGCTTGGAAAATTTGAAGTAGATCACTAGCATACCAGCTAGTTTCTTTCTTCAGAGTGGAAATCAATTCAGCTGAAGTTTTCAAGCCATCAAACGACATCTGATTCATATGCTGAAAGACTTGCTGACACAACTGAGGAAGTGGCTCAAGTCTGAATTCAACACCAGCGTTAGCTAAGTTCAACAGCAAAGGTGGCCAAATATTCCTACACAGCCTCTTTTCCTCTGCCAAGTATTGCACTATGTCCATAATCTTCAGATCACAATCTGGTACATGATTTTTTAAATCAACGTAGAAACGCTCTCCAGAAGAAGATGGCATTTGCAAACATTTTACAAACACGGCAATCTCATTTTCATTCATTCTGTCACGCAGTGCAATTAAATTTTCGGATAATTTCATGGCTACATTTTGAAGCCCGATACTACTTTTGTCTTGAAGTAGTAACTGCAAAAACGAAACTGATTCCCGTGTAGGTAACTGTCTTAGTGCTTCCAATACGATGCTGTTCAAGGAGTGCAAGGAATCAAGGACATCGTGATCTTCTAAGTGCGAACGAGCTTCTTTTTCACCCTGTAATACGCAAACATTTCTAATTTGTTGAAAAAGTTCATGAACATCCAGAGATGACAAGTTTTCCTCCTGATTTTTCAAAAAAGTCAACAACGATGCTGTGCGATCAAATGTTGAGATTCCACTAGCGGTGTTAATACTGCTAGTTTGAAGTAAATGAGATGTCTTTGAACAACACGCATTCGGTGTAGCTCTAAAGTTACTGTAGCTAGATATATCACTCTTGGAAGCAATTAGTCTTCTTAATTTAGCATTATTTGACATAAATGACGAAAGGAAGCAGGTGTGAAACAAATGTTTTTGAAATCCCCCAGTCATAGCTACAAACCAAACATGTTGTAAATGTCTGTGCTGGTTATATATTTGCCGATGTAGTGAACCCATACTCCCATAGCCACTCGAAAATTGTTCCTTTCAATGCAACCATGCAACTGGAGAATATTGCATGTGCATACTTGAGAAAGCCCACCATTAACAGAAGGTTCGGCTACAACTGGTAGTTAACCGTCATTATTCTTCTCCTGCAAAGTAAAAAAAAATAATTTACTGGAAAGAGTGCAGTAATGTACACTGTCTCTGCTCAGGTAATAACCCTCATTTACACAATAAATGTCAAACTGACACACTAATAGTAGTAAATACAACAACTCGTCTGTAATTTTAGTACCATAACCTTTCATAACCAGAATGCAAAAATGCATTGTGGTTTCGATGAATATAGCACTTAATGTGTAATCCCAAGCAATGCCAAGATGTCCTGTTTCTTTCAGTCATTGGTTGAATGTGATCTTAAAGTGCTGGAAAATTGCAGTTTCATGTTCATACTTGACCTTGGGAATTCTCAGAAACTTTTGCTTAATGGTCTCTGGTGATTTCAGCTGGCCTCTGATTTCAGACAAAACTCATAGGGGTTTTCTGATGGATTAAATGCAACACCATGGGAAGTATCCAACCTTCCTAACTTGAGCTATCTTGTAAACAAGGTGTTCAGAGTTTGATTCCAGATGACCTTTGACCTCCACCATAAAAATAGGGTTCTTCCTCTCACCATAAGTCATCCACATACTATGTATGAAATCTACAAAAGTTTCCTACCTTGCGATATCATGTTAACAAGCTTTTCAGAGGATGACCCCTAGTGAACCCAGCTGACCTTTAACCTCCACCAAAAACGATATGGTTCCACCTCTGACCATAAGGCATCCACATACTACCTATGGAATCTATCCAAACTTCCTACCTCGGGATATCCTGTTAACAAGGTTTTCATACTTTGACCCCTGGTAACCCCAAATGACCTTTGACCTCCACCAAAAAACAATATGCTTGTACCTCTGAAGATTATACATCCACATGCCAAGTATGATATCTATCTAAGCTTCCTACTGTGTGATATCATGTAAACAAAGTTTTAAGAGTTTGACCCCTAGTGACCCCAGATGACCTTGGACCTCCACTAAAAACAGTAGCGCTCTTCCTCTTACCATAATGCATATACATACTACGTATGAAATCTATCCAAGCTTCCTACCTTGAGATATCATGTAAACAAGGTTTTCAGAATTTGACCCCTGGTGACCCCAAATGACCTTGGACCTCCACCAAAAACAATAGAGTTCTTCCTCTTACCATAATGCATCCACACACCATGTATGAAATCTATTCAAGCTTCCTAACTTGAGATATCGTGTAAACAAGGTTTTCAGAGTTTGACCCCTAGTGACCCCAAATGACCTTTGACCTCCACCAAAAACAATAGAGTTCTTCCTCTTACCATAATGCATCCACACACTAAGTATGAAATCTATCCAAGCTTCCTACCTTGAGATATCATGTAAACAAGGTTTTCAGAATTTGACCTCTGGTGACCACAAATGACCTTTGACCTCCACCAAAAACAAAAGCGTTCTTCCTCTCACCATAATGCATCCACACACAACGTATGAAATCTATCCAAGCTTTCTACCTTGAGAAATCGTGTAAATAAGGTTTTCAGAGTTTGACCCCTGGTGACCCCAAATGACCTTTGACCTCTACCAAAAACAATAGGGTTCCTCCTCTTACCATAACGCATCCACACACCATGTATGAAATCTATCCAAGCTTCTCACCCTGAGAAATCGTGTAAACAAGGTTTTCAGGTTTTGACCCCTGGTGACCCCAAATGACCTTTGTCCTCCACCAATAACAATAGGGTTCTTCCTCTCACCATAATACATCCACACACCAAGTATGAAATCTATCTAAGCTTCATAACCTGAGATACTGTGTAAACAAGGTTTTCAGAATTTGACCCCTGGTGACCCCAAATGACCTTTGACCTCCACCAAAACAATAGGGTTCTTCCTCTTAATATGGGGCATCTACATACCAACTTTGAGAACTGTCAGAGTTTCCCTTCTTGAGATATCGTGTAAACAAGTGTCACAAACACACACACCTATACCCACACACACACACACACATACATACACACACACGCCATCATGACTGCATAGGTTTCTCCTTTCATCAAAACCAAAAAATTGAACAGAGTGCAATGTGATGATTCAGGCACGGTGTGCCTCCTCTTGCTTACAGCAGATAACACTGGCTGCATAGAGTGTACTCTTCCTGGGAATACTCAGCCTCTCATCTGTCCCACTCGACACCTCCCCCTCCCCTTTACCCCCGGTCCAAACTTTCTGGATCCACCTCTAAGGTGGAACTTCCCTTGTAATGTCACTAGGCTACAACATGGTACCTTGCATAAAACTTTTCATGCTCAGTCTTAGGGCTCAGTGATGATCAAAACACAAGGACTTTGTAACCATGTATGTTCAGAAATCTCTCGCCAGCTGGGAAACAAACCAGCAAGATTCTTAATTTCTACAGTATGTAGCTGCTTGTTCTTATGATGTGTTTTCTGAAACTAAATGCAACACTTTAATAAGAATTTAGATTTTGTTTTTATCCCAGGAGAGAAACTTTATTGCAACCAACGCCATGCACAGCAAGGCACTTCACTGAATCTAAAGCTATTTTAAAAGCTTCTGACAGTGTCTCCTAGCACTTGTTTTCAGGTAGGCCTTTTTCATGAATTTGAAAAAAAGATTTTGTAGATGACAGGCTTTGTAGGTCATCTGTCAGGGGTGCCACAGAAGTTCTTGGACAATGGTAAATTAATGTTTTCAACTCCCATGGCTCTATTTAACTATATGGTTTGTTGTACCAAATAAATATGCATGAAAATGATAACACACACTTGTAAAAAAAGTTTTCAATGTGACTTCCACTGTTCAACTTCTTTTTAATTAATGACAGTGATGAACTTGGCAATATTCAACAATCAAATACAGGCACCACTGGTCAATACACCTGTATATCTAGACTTGTGGTTTGAACTACAGTAAAAATGTAAAATCTTTACACTTTCAACGCACTTCTCATCTTTAAAAGTTTTGTTGGCTACCAGTTGAACAAAGCATCACATGCTCAACCAGTAAAGGCTATGAAGCTGTGCATATATCAATGACAGCTGCAGTAGCTTACTGCACAATTAAGTTTTCCTGTTTCAAAATAATTTAAATATTACAAATGTACAACCAAATACCACGCCTGTGGAAGGTCCTGGATTGTAGCAATTTTGAAAGCTTGTCTACACATCTCCAGCCTTCTTTTTACAATACTACAGGAAAGGGTTTCAATGAAGATAGGCGTACAGTAATTAAGGCAAGTTCAGTCTGGAATAGCCTTTGAACAGTGCTGTGTGTTACTATTATCCTTCCATCACAGCCCTGGCACAAGGTACACAAAATTTCCACACCATCTGGTCAAGATGAAATGGAAATCTCTCACACTCAAATTAAATATTATTTCACCAAAACTGGTCCAGTAATTCTTCGGCAGGCAAATGTTACCTCCGGATAATACTCATACTGTGGCAAACATCTTCAAAAAGGTGGTGACTACAGTATTAGACAAATTAAGACCCTGAACAGTTCAATGCATGTATGGCTACAGATACCATATGGGTGACATGTTCTTTCCACATAGACATACCTACATCCACAATGGTTGTGTATTAAGTTAATGCTTCTCACATGTAAGCAGTACTGTACATACAGTATTTGTATAGTCAGCACATACTGTACTGTAAACTGTGGAGTGATGTTGGTCACATCAAAAATTAGTTACCTTGAAGATTTCCATGATTATGAACACAGCCTATCACAAACATCTTCGTGTACTGTAACTGACATACTGTAACTCTTACAGTTTACGTGTTGTACAAACTCAGCTAAAATGGCTGCTTTTCAGACCTCACCCTTCTTTTGTTCTAAAAGGGTGTTATCATGTTACAAATATATCTTACTGCTTGGCCGTTTTATCACCACAAGATAATTCTTTTTCACTCAGGCTAAAAATAATAGAGCAACAGTACCTGTATTTTCTACTTTTTACTAGTTACTGTACTTCCGTAGTTAAATGATTACAGTATGGAAATATAAAGGCTACAGTACATCATACATGGAAAACTAGGGGACACTGTATCTATGGGCATACAGTATTCCTACGGTGACAGGTTGTTGTGAGAGTCTTCTTATTACCTGTACAGTGGCTGCCTCCTTTAATGGACTTCTACTTAATATCAAAAATAAATATTACTAATAAACTGACAGCCTATGAAGTACGCAGGCCTAGTACAACATTTTTTAAACAAAAAACCAGGGCTCCAAATGTCTCACTTTGGTCTACAGTGCACAGTACACTACCTAACAGGCTTACACTGTAATTAATAGCCCCACATACTGTGCAAACATACTACAGTAAAAAGTACTGTTGTAACGAGTCACTTAATTTTGCAGTCCAGTCGAGTCATTTACTACTTTTTAATGTGACTCGAGTCGAGTCAGTGACTTGAGTCATTGTATTATTTCTATGAGGAGGATTATGAAACAATTGCTCGAGTCATTTCCCTTTTAAAAATTAGTGACTCGAGTCATGACTCATTACAACACTGGTAAAAAGTAAGTCGTTCCACACAAAGATCTTTGATGTACAGTATGAAAATAGCTTCTAGCATAGACCTCATTGTTTTGAGAAACACCATTTGTAGAATGACACAATTCTAAAATGTCTTTATGGATGTATGTAATAAACAGTTGACCTATGCCTACTGTAGGCCTATGGCTAGCACTGTACAGTACGTCTGCCAGTTTTGATCCTATTTGAGAATTTGTGAGTAAGGGATAAATGATTTTACATGTACTATAGCACATCACAAAAATGTGAGTAGTGTCTGTGTAAATACATACATTCAAATCTTGTGTACCTTTTTTGGAGTAATACAGTATTTGGTCTATGACAAACACACTTTCCAGTATGGCTGTATGACAGGGCAGAATTTTAAACTAAACATACCACTGTGGGCCTAGTGTAAGATGAGTTTCTGCCAGTTTTCATCCAGGTACAGTGTAATTCTATAAACTTCATATAGAATGTTAACTGAATAGTTCATGTAAACCTTTTTTGTGACTGTGTCTGGACATTTGTCAGTACTTGAGGCAGGCTGTTCCCCAGACCTCCCTGCTGGTTGTGCAGTCACAGTCACAGAGATCACTGTTGTCTTTTTTAAAATAGTCCAAGTAGGCTTGACAAATCAGCGTTACTCTTCTTTCATAAGAGATATCATAATTCTGCTGGTAATAGACTAAGGCAGTGATAAATCTTCTTAATAATAGAGCATGTTCTTGTAACAGGACTTTACAAAGGCCTTTATGTATTGGTAGGAGGAAGAACATTTAACTGTAGTAACCCTGATTATTGTGTTAGTCTTTCTCATCTTGTATGTGTTCAAGTGGGTGGAGTTGGCTTGATGGTTGAGTGTACTGCCTTGAATACTGGAGGTCTGATCAAATCCCAGTGGAACCAATTGGAAATTTTCTGGGGACTAAAATTTACTTGTTCAGCATAGCTGTTCACAGTGATGCTGAGGGGGTTTAAATTGGTGAATTTTAATTTGGTATCTGATTGTCAGTTTCAAGAATTTGTCCAATTGAGGAATTTGTGAGCTTTGCTCCAATCAGCTGTCGAGCAGTGATGCAGAGGAAGGAACCTCCCAGCCTTTGGGAAAGTGGCTATAGACTGGGGATACACTCAATGTCTGTCGGACAGGGATGTTATACTGTATGGCAGTCCCGGGAGCAGGATTGGGCATGATTAGTAAATGCTTCCCTTGTTAACCTCTGAGCACTAGTAGAAAAGAGAAGGGTACTCTCTTCGGTGTTCATCCGCACTCACTCTGGTATAGGATCCTCGGTGAGTCAATAGGTTTCCTGACCTTCAAAAAGGTTAAACCTACAGTAAACTTACAAAACTGCAGGACTAGAACTAGCTCCCCCATTTTTTGGACTCCAAAAGCCCTGTAAGACTGTGGCTTTTGCCATCAATGAAGGGTCAAAGAGAATGCATTTGAACAGTATGTTATCCTTCAAGTAAATCTCTGAATATTTACGTAGCTCAAACTTTGAAAGCACTTACCATTTTATTTTTAAAAGATGGGTAAACAATAAACATTCCCAGAGTCAATTTGTTGCTACAGAAAAAGGCTTAAAGGCTCTCTTACTGTATCTCACCCCAGAACACCTGTCACTCTAGTAAACCTCTAACACAGAGACAAAGAACCTACAGTAGCCTGCACCTAGGATGCATTCCATGTAAAGCCAATGCCAAAGTTACTGTACACACTGAAGTGTCAGCTTTCACATGCCAACAAAACACACACCTGTGTGATTTATACCACACAATTTAACATAACATTGTCTGCTATAGGATCATCATTCATCTTACTTGAAGCAAAAAGCTGCACATATTCTTTCGTATTTGGCAGGAAATAATCATTTTTTGTGGGACTCAATGTGAATTAAATGAAAACACACCATAGCAGAAAGTTTTATAGCTGCAGTTTTGACTTTGAGTTAGTTTGCAGTACAAATACAGTATACAGTTTCTTAGTTGTGTGCCAACTCAAGTGCCTCCTCATGCCACTATGCCAAGTGATTCCCTTCATCTACAGTATGATAAAGACCATCAGCGCACATCAGTGTACTATGTGCACACAGGGCCTGTCCTGTACTGAGTTTAATTTGCTCAAGGCCATGCAAGGGGTATAATGACACAGTGACTGTGCATGAGCACTTTAATTGGGAACACAACCAACTGTACCAACCAGAGTGAAGCTACAGTATATTGTTTGAATGAAATGTCAATCAAGGTGTATTCATCAATTTCAAACTCTAGGACTAATTACCCCAGGGAGCGAACACTGTTTGCTCAGCTCCTCAGCCTCCCAAACCACTACCTGCCAAATGAAGAGGACCTGCATCCAATTTTAGATGCAACAGGGATTCTGCCAGAGACTCAAAAAGGGGGGAATTTATTACTGCTAAACCCTGAGTCCAAATTGGTGCTGTCCTTGGCCAAAGTGACCAGTAGGTTCAAGGGGTCAAAAGTTTGCTTCAAGGCCCCTATAAGGTGTAATTTGAAGGGTTTTAAAGGCGAATTATTTATGTACAGTATGTTCAAAAAATGCTGCAAAAGTAAACGAAGATAGTGATAATATTTTATATTTTTATGGAAATTAAAAGGGGATTTTACCCTCCTTCTTCTGAAAAGGTCGGGACAAATCCCCCTTCCCCACCCTTGATGGAAACCCTGTGCAAAGTTCATTATCATAATATGACTTACTCATGCACTCTCCCAGTGACACACTCACTAAATAGCATTTTAGTGAGTGTGCATGTGTACTCCCTGTGGTCATACCTGTAAACTATATGAAAGCCTAGAATGAAACCTGAGAAGCAGGGATGTAGCTACGGTGGGCAGCGCTGGGCAGTGACCCCCAGCACTCGATATTCCCACCCAGCACTCCAGGCAAACACACGTCCCCCCGCCCACCACAAATCTGCCTACCGGGACCTACATGTAAAACTAGCCCTAAATTTACTCCCTAGAGTAAAATGTGGGAAAAATAAAAAATTAATGGCTGAAAAATGGGGTGGGGTGAGGAGCTTTCCCCAGATCAGACAATTACCAGCACTCAAATTTTGCTAGCTACATCCCTGCTGAGAAGTCCTGTCATTACTGTGTTGCACTTAAACTACCTAGTGCAGTGGGTACTATATACCAGGGAGTGGTTATTACAATGACATAGCAACTCTGTGGGTGGCACAGGCTACTGTATGATTTAAGCAGGACCAGATGTTGCCTTCTTTTTTTAATCTTACGAATATTCCACAGTGCATTCCATGTCAGGCCCATGCCGAAGTTACACCAAGAAAAACAATAGAAACTATAAGGAAAATGCCAACTCCATGCCGAAGATCTTCAGATTGGAGTGCATGGAATGCACCCTGGCAAATATAAACTAACAATCAAATAGTCTTTGAGGTCAAATATTTTTACGAATATCTAAAAGAATTTGTTCAGTGTTCACCGGGCAGGCATTGCGGATATAACTGAACAAGGAATATGCCGCACAGCCTGGTACGTTGGCAATCGAGGGCTAGACCTATTCCTAAATTGTTTGGGCAGGGAGTTGCTACACCCTGTAGCAACTGGATGCCACATCCCCTTTAATCTGCTATTGCTAATGTTGAGATTTTGAATTGCGTGCAGCCATCCAAGGTACATATAAACAAAAGAATTAGGAAGATTAAGGCTGGTGGCCCCAATAATGGCCAATAATCGGACCATCACTAGTACTACAGTAGTAGGCGAAGGCCTAGTCTATTTGTAACGCAATCAAAGGCTATGACTAGGTCTTTGATGTACAAAGCAGTTCCGCGAAACCTGTGGTTGAATGTTTCAATCACCTTTCTCATGGACATATTTGCGTACGAAATCAGCAAGGTAAGTAAGAAGAATTAACTATAATATGGCTTAACTACATATACCTACACTTCTTTACTTGCAGTCTGACCACAACTTTTGGTTACTGTCCGTCGATACCTTGAGACAATTTCGAAGTGAAACGAACTTGGAAATTTTGGTAAGTCCAGTGGCTAGCTGGGCTTAGTCAGGGTAACCCTGCTGTGAGAAAACGTATCACAGTATAGAGAGCAGGATATAGGAAGCTATATCCTGCTTTGTGTATAAGTTGGTCTTTTCACGTCAGGGAGTAAAACGAAAAAACTCACTTCGCATCTAAAAAATTTTGGGCAGCCAATCAGGGATAAGAACGTTCATTTTACATGAATATCTATAAAGTTGCGAACTTTAAGCCAATGGAAGATTTTGGTGGAAAACAAGCTTCTCTTGCAGAGGTGGTGGCAGGATTTGCCCGACAGGGGGGCCAAGCTCCCCGACGGAGGCCAGCAGCCCGAAGCCCCACAAAGTCCAAAAGGACTAAAAACGCAATTTTTTTTTTTTTTTTAACAAAAAATTGAAAGTATGGGAGTTTCATTGAAGACAATTTGAAAAATTTGGATTTATATAGAAGAAAATTGAAAAAATTGAGTTTTTGTATGGAAAATTGGAAAATTTAGAGTCTTTACTGAAGAATCTGCCCTTCCTATGAGCAAATCCAAGCAGATCGTCGGAAGAGGACAAGTCGGAGGATTTTTCAATTTCTTCGCGATGTAGTCTCCAACTTGAAGACAGTATGCTCGATATCGTGTGAAATCCTCAATGGCCATCGATAAGTCACCCCAACTTACTTTTTAATTTTTTCAAGGAACGCCAAGTCTTCACTACGAACACAATTTTTGGCGCCCTTCCCGTGCTGTAGAGTTTACCATTTTCTCTTGGTTCATAATTGCTTTCATTTACAGGGCCGTAGCGAGCAGGGGGTGTGGGGGTGTCACACCACTCCCCAAAATTTGGTCGCCGTCGGCAAATTTTCGGTCTGTCGGCAAAAAGGGAGAGGGAAAGGAAAAGAAGAAAACAGAGGGAAAGAAGAGAGAAGAAGGGAGAGGAAAGGGAAAGGAAGGTAGTGAAAGGGAAGACGACGGAGAATAAGAAGAAAAAAGAGAAAGAACGGGAGCGCGTGGCCATTCTGTTATCGGCTATTTCGATTTTCGGCTCTTCATCTAATTGGCCCATTCAAGTCAAGGCCTGTCGGCAAATTGATTATGCATGTGACGGCCGTATACGGTGTAATTGGACGAGTGACTGAGTCTGTCGGCAACTCGGGGAAAGAAAGGGAATTAAAGGCTTCCGTATAGGCCCACTATTTCGGGTCATATGACATTCTTGAAAAAACACTTTCTGCACATTATTCCTCACTTTTATCATCACCATGGGTAGCAGCACCCGATTACCCATGGAGAGGGTATGCTTAGCCCGTTTTCTAAACCCTATCCTTGACTTCAAACACATTTTGCAAACTCCTGAGGATCCGGTTTACCTACAAACATCCTGGCAAAAAATAATGCATGGCACGCGTGTGTCTTCCCTTCACTGAAATCTCAGGCTTTTAACTTTTGAACACCAAAATGAAACAGATAAAGGGCCCACCCTGACGTTCAAAGCCTATCTGGAACGCTTGTGATAAGATTCTGAACACTTTTCTCCCTTTTTTGAACGCCAGACGCCTATTTGAACACTTACCGTATGTGAACGCCGCACGCGTCTAGTGTTCAAATGCTGAACGCATACTGTAGTGTTCCAATTCATCTCCTGAAGTATAGTGACGGGAGGAATAGCCTATAACACATTAAAATTATCCGGAATCTTTGCACTGGATAATGTATTATGAACCAAAACATACCTATCCTGCATGAGACTTAATTTTTTACCCAGAGATTATGCTAAAACCTCAGAGCTTCCTGGGGTAAAGCCCCCTGGACCCCATCAGGGGATATAAGACGGGCCCAGTGCTTTAGCCAGCCCGCACAAGAAAAAAATCTGACAAGCAAATTCTACCCGGGTGTAAATTTTGAGGTTCCTCATTAGGGCAGAAATCCACTCAAATATTGCACCACTTGCGATCTAGGCACCTTTCAAATTCCAAAAATTTCCATAGGGGAGGGGGACACCCCCTCCCCTCCCCTTAGACCCCTCCCCAGGCCACAGATCAGTGAGAAAACGTCCTACCTAAAACACTGACCGGCCTCTGGATCCCGACCGCTTAAAACTATAACGGCCTGACGAGAGGAATAGCCTAATACATTAAAATTATTGGGGATATCTTTGCATTTGATGATGCATTATGAAACAAAATATATCCATCCTCTCACTTAATTTTTCACCCAGAGATATGCTGAAACCTCAGACCTTCCGGGAGCTTCGCCCCCTGGCCCCCAGCGGGACTCTGCCCCTAAAGCCCTAAGGCGGGCCCCTGGAGCCATGGCCCGCTAAAACTCGTTTTCGCGCTTCGCATTACCAGATCTGTCGGCAAAACATAGTCTCTACACCCCCAAAGATAACACCTTTGCTACGCCCCTGTTCATTTAAAAAATAGCAAATAAATAGCACACCTGGTACTTTCATGTAGTAAATAGTACATAGTTTAGTAGGCCTAAATAAACGCCACATCAGGTGGTCTGTGCAAAGTCACGGGTCGTAGCTCCATTTGGGAGAAGTTTCAGGTTTCTCCTGTAGTGGGAAGTACCCCGCAGGACTTTTCTTAAAAGGTGTAAATGTCTTCCACCATGGCTAGCTACCTAGCTGCACTTAGCTATCACACTGTTTTTGTAAATATTGGAGAAATTATCCTCAATCGCATATAGTTGTTCTCTTGTGAGTAGCAATATGAAACAAATTATCCCATGTCGAGGTGGGTTCTGTTTTTGCCCACCATCAATCAGGTATTTAAATTTGACGAAACAGTGTCCATTGTACCATTATTCCAAAATATGTGTTTGCTTTGCTTCATAAAACATGTTACGGTCTCCTGCTGGACACTAAAATGGTAAATTCTAGTGCATGAACACAAGTCAAGAAAATATTATCTTAGCACCATAATGCATCTAAGCTTTTCCGTGCAAAATTTTTCACTGAGGCACCTGCTCGGCCCTCCTCACAAATCCCTCCCCAAGGAGGGTCGACTCAAGTTTCTCAGTATTCTTTATCAGGAAAGGTTCCCCCTACCGGGATTATAGCTGTAACGAAACATTATTTCACCTTTCTTTTAAAAGTGTACATAAGTTTTACACCATGAGATATCAAAATGAAGGACGTTTAGATGCACTTAAAAGGTCTGGAGAGTGCTTTTTCCTACAATTTGGTAGCCATTTAAGGAGAAAATTTTCTGGGTACACTACGTGTCAACTTACTGTGATGCTCCCCTTAGGCAGTATTACAAACCCCTCAAGAGGCCACTGACCATATATTTTTGTTTCGCCCCCGCACTTCAGTATACCTTCCTACGCCTAAATGAATCTTTATTCTTAGTGCACTCGTCTCCACAGAGAGTACTCGGACTCGGTCTCGACCCCTGTGACGAGGACTCGGACTTAGACTCGAATTTCAGTGACTCGATCTCGGACTCGGACTTATTAGGTGATGACTCGGACTTGGTATGGGAGGGGACTCGACTGCAGCACTGTTGAAAATGTTTCCGGATTAGTTTGTTATGACGAAGATTGACGTCATTGTTCACCAGGGCTGGAGTCGAGTCCCGGTATCCGAGTCCGAGTCCTGATGTCCGAGTCCGAGTCTGAGTCCGAATCCTGATGTCCAAGTCCGAGTCCGAGTCCTAAGGCGCGAGTGCGAGTCCCCGAGTCCCTGTGTAAATTGAACTTGTTTTGCTTTGAGTGCAAGAGGAGAACTACAATGAAATAGTCTTATTCTAACCTTTATTCCTTCCCCTAATATTAAAGATGGCCATAGATCCAAACAACAAGTAAACGTAACAAAACAAAGACCACAAAATTTCCTCTTATCAATATGATAGACGGATAAGACACGGATCTACAATTCCCAAAACGGGGGCCGACCATAGAATAGAAGAGCACAGCAATGCTTCACCGCACGCGCAGTGAAAAAGAAAAATCAGCTTTTCTAGCTTTCCAGAGGTCTATGTTAACTGTATATGAAATTGAATTATTTACCATTAACAGTTTCAGCACCAAAAATTGACTACTTTAGGATAAATGGCTATGAAGAGAAGGGGCTAAATTCCCCTGAGCTCCGCCTGGATCCGTGCATGGTATAAAAGATGGCCAGTCGTGTTTGCAGAATGCCCCCACCTCATCCCCCGATCAGGGCCGGATTTAAGCATGGGCCAGCGTGGCACGTGCCCAGGGGCCCCACAAAATTACATTATTGTATTTTGGGGTAGTTTGTGGGGATCATCTGTGCTAACTTTCGTTTCGTAGGCTTACATGTACGTAAGAAGGAGATCTACGGAGTTCATTTCGAGCGGGGGCTGGTGAAAGTGACTGCCCTCCTTTCGAGACTTGCGCCACTGTAGTCTTTGGGAGAATTAAGGTCGGAGGGGCCCCACACAGTTTGAGCCCAGGACAGTTCACGAAATTTGTTCTTTGCTGCGATTTCCCCAAGAAGTCGCATAATTTTACTTGGATATTACCAAAATCTCATGGACTAGGGGTCCATTTTTCTGAAAATAACCCGGTGGGTTTGATTGCTTCAAACTTAGACCGAGTTGCCCCAAGTAGTATTTAGGTACCAAGATCGAGCTATGCAAGAGGAGCACATGGTGAATGCTGAATGCTTAAATGATATTCTGATATGAAGTTGCAATACATGATTTGTCGTTATAACAAGCTCCTGAAAATTGCGACAGGTCTGAAACAAAAGCTTGAGTACTTGGGCCCTGGAAAGGCTGGACGCCAACATTTTATTTCGACCCCGGACCCGTCTGGTACACGTTTTTGGATACAAATAACATTAAACCATGCTCAGACCTGAAGGTAAATTCTCCAAACATTTGATCACTGAATGCTTACCATACAGGTTCACAAGTGCAATCCCATGGACGATGTGATTAACATTTCGTGCTGGATCCGTGCTGTCTTCAGTCTCCGTTTGATACTGCACACTGACGTATGTACTGTACGCTATATGTAACAATGGTACTGTACGTAGTGTACGTAATGATATTTTCAGCACAGATTTTTTCGCGCAGTTCCGACCTGAGTAATTTTATGGTGTGGGGAAAAAATAGTCGGTCTCATGCCAGGTCTCGGCCCGAGTCCCCGAGTCATGTCGCTCGAGTCTGAGTCCGAGTCACGAGTCACGGCAATCGGGATTCGAGACCAGTCTCGAGTCATCCGGCCGCCCTCAGTATTGCTCACTGCTACTCGAACCTTGTGCGATGTTAGTGTTATTGGTTGAACGCTTCATGTGACTAATAGCGATAGCTGTCCTTATAAATATGTATGTTTAGACTCGTAATTCCACCTCCTTCACTGCGAGTTCAGTTCAGTTCAGTTCAGTTTATTCTCTGCATCTCCCCAATATGGGGTATAAGAGACTAGTAAAATTATATAACATTCAAAGAGTACAAAATAATTACTTAGAATGAAAAAGAGAAAAAGGAAAAGAAAAAAGCATGGCAAATATACTGACACAACACTGACAGTAATCTGAGTGAAAAAAAAATAATAAAAATAATAGCGAAAATAAAACAGTGACATCCAGTAACAAACAACAATAGATGACAAGTACTAAAGTAAATAACAATTCGGGGTCGGGGGTTAAAGCTAACTATTTAAAGTGAAAGAGAGTGAAAGCCAGTACAAAATGCTCCCTGACGTCGAGGGTTAAGTGACCAAATGGAAGACCAAATGTAACACGTTTCCTTGACACAGGGTTACCCAGTGGCGTAGCTACAGGGGGCAGGGGCGATCTCCCCCTCTGGCTCAAAAAAATTAAAAATTCAGAAAGTTACGATAAAGTATGCAGTCCCTGACGGCGATTAGTCGCCCCGACAGTTTACCTGTGTTTTTTTTTTTGCTCTCAAGAGGGCAATTTCTCTAATATGAACCCAAAATTTTCTGCGCGCTACGCGCGCTGTATAGTCACTCCAGTTTCTTCATTAGTTCCATTGCACATAGCTACATAGCACAAGTACTGCCCACCTTACCAAGTAACATGTAGGCAGAGTACACCGTTTATGTAGACGTCGTAAATTTCATCCCATATCACAAAGCCTAGTTTCTGTTATCTTTTGTGTGTCATGCTGTACCATCAGTTGGTAAGCGACTCACGGAGCAAAGTTTGGCTATTTCATCGGGTAGTCCAGGTGGTTCTATACTGTAACACAGGGCTGTCACCTCTCACGCATTCAGAGGGTGGGTCACGCACTGAAAACCTAAACTAGTCAGGGTGGTGTCTCTCTCGACTAATTTGACTGACAAGAGTAAAAAATAGTCGTTGGATTAGTAGTCAGTGATCACAAACTAGTCAGTTAACTGATTAGTCGATGTCACACGGACTAATCCACTGACTAGTTTGTGATCACTGACTAATCCACCGACTAACGTTTACGCTAGTCAGTCAAATTAGTCTGGAGAGGCACCATCCTGACTAGTTTAGGTTTTCAGTGCGCACAATTTCACCCTCTCACGATGAAGCATCAGTTCCTCACGCAATGTCTCATTGTGGTGTAAAAAATTCCACTTACAATGATGCGTCAGGTGTCGGTTAAACGCCAGTTATCACATGACCTGAGTTCCTTCTCGTCCAACTGATCATAGTCTGCAGTGAGCTGACAGAAGTGCATTATACAGTAATACATGCCGGTAGGCCTCAGGATTTCCAACTTTTCGAAGGCCTATTTTAAACGTGAACAAAATGTCTCCTTAAAATTTTCCAGGAACAAGAAACATCAGAAAACTGGCAAATTCTAGGCATGCAGTAATGAGGCACGGGAAGTGTCATTTCCTGCAATCTAGGGTACAGTATTTTTGGCAAAAAGTCCCCCTGGCGGGACTCTCCGCGCGAACCGATGGTCGCGCTCCGCGCCAGTAGTCTCCCAGCGAATCTCACTCTCACCATTCACTAAAAGTTTACAGCCCTGTATGATAGGCCTACAGTGTATGTTATCCCCGGTACGGTCTACAACCCTTACAATTTTTTCTTTTTTTTTCTTTTTGTTCTTAATGATTACATATGTTTTTGTGTGTGTGTAAGCCTACCAAAAATTTATGCTCGCTTCTCGCGCTTTGCAATTTCACGATTCAGATTCAAAAGAACACTATCAGTGAACAACACTTATGTGTCTGGTATGTGTTATATGTAAGCCGTATGTTTGTAACTCACATTGCAGAACGCAGAACGTACCCTAATGCAGTCTTTAAGAAAATCGGAAAATTTAGGTCCTCCCCCCCCCCACCCCCCGAAAAAAGTCTAGCTACGTCACTGGGGTTACCCTTACTAAGCTGGCTAGTCACCTGTTCCACATAAAAGGGAAAGAATCCTAAATATGACTTAAGAATTCTCCGAATTTCGTAATTTGTCAATTCAAAATCATTTTATAAAATTATAATAATTTAAAAAAATATTAATTAATATTAAATAAATTGCAGTTTACTCTTTGAAGCTTGTGGTTACTTCATAAATTTTCCACTTTAGCTTCTTTGGCAACTTTTATGGAAGTACTGATTCCGCATGCGTTCGAACAACCTCCTGAAGTACATAACAAAACAATACAGCGTACACTGTCTGGAAGCTAAGCGATGTTTAGGTATGTAAGGTATATTATTTGTGGGTATTGTTCTAGCTGCTATATTTTTAAATTAAAAAAAAACGAACAAGTTGATCACGTTTCTCGCCCTGTAGGGATTCTTCTCTGCGAGAAAGGGAGGATGCAGTCGTGGTTAATTGCTAATTGAAGGCCATTATATTGAACCGTCCCCGACACCAGGGGCGTAGCGAAGGTGTTATCTTTGGGGGTGTGTGGAGATTATGTTTTGCCGACGGATCTGGTAATGCGTAATGCGAAAACGAGCTTTAGCGGGTGGGGTCCAGGGCCCCGCCTAAGGACCCCTGGTGGGGTCCAGGGGCGCAGCCGCCGGAAGCTCTGAGGTTTAAGTATATCTCAGGGTGAAAAATTAAGTCTCAGGATGGATATATTTTGGTTCATAATGCATCATCAAATACAAATTAGATCCCCACTAATTTTAATGTATTAGGCTATTGCTCTCGTCAGGCCTCTATAGTTTTAAGCGGTTGGGATCCAGAGGCCCGCCAATGCTTTAGCTATGACGTTTTGTCAATGCGACATTTACTGATCTGTGGCCTGGGGGAGGGGTCTAAGGGGAGGGGGTGTCCCCCTCAATTTTTGGAATTTGTAAGGTACCTAGATCGCAAATGGTGCAATATTTGAGTGGATTTCTGCCTAATGAGGAACCTCAAAATTTACACACGGGTGGAATTTGCTTGTCAGATTGTTTTGTGCGACATTTGTCGCCGTTTATGCGACATTGTCCCACAACTAGGGGTTGGCTAAAACACTGGGCCGGCCTTAAGGCCCCTGGTGGGGGTCCGGGGGGCTTCGCCCCCGGAAGCTCTGAGGTTTTAGCTAATCTCTCAGTAAAAAAATTAAGTCTCATGCATGATTGATATATTGGTTCATAATGCATTATCCAATGCAAAGATTCCGGTTAATTCTACTGCGTTAGGCTATTCTTCCTGTCATGTCACTATACTTTAGGAGCTGAACCTGTCGTTCAGAGCTGGAACACTAAATATTCAGCATTTGAACACTAGGCGTGTCATACGTTCAAATTCGATAAGTGGATAGGCGTCCGGCGTTCAAAAAGGGAGAAGAAGTGTTCAGAATCTTAACACAAGCGTTCAAAATATTCTTTGAACGCCAGGATCTGAAGATGGGTTCTCTATCTGTTTCATTTCGGTGTTCAAAAGTTAAAAGCCTGAGATTGCAGTGAAGGACAGAAATGCGCGGCACGCATTATTTTTTCCCAGGATGTTTGTGGGTAAACCGGATCCTCAGAAGTTTGCAAAATGTGTTTGCCGAAGTCAAGGTTAGGGTTTAGAAGACGGGGTAAGGATACCCTCTCAATGGGTAATCGGGTGCTGCTCCCCATGGTGATGATAAAAGTGAGGAATAATGTGCAGAAAGTGGTTTTTCAAGAATGTCATATGACCCAAAATAGTGCACCTATACGGAAGCCGTTAATTCCCTGTCTTTTCCCGAGTTGCCGACGGACTCAGTCATTCGTCCAATTACACCGACGGCCGTATACGGCCGTCACATGCATGATCAATTTGCCGACGGGCCATCAACTTAAATGGGCCAATTAGATGAACAGCCGAAAATCGAAAGAGTCGAAAATGGAAATAGCCGATAACAGACTGGCCCGTTCTCTCTTTCTCTTTTTTCTTTTCATTCTGAGTCCGTCTTCCCTTTCACTCCCTTCCTTTCCCTTTCTTTTCCCTTCTTCTCTCTTCTTTTCCTCCTCTCCTCTTTTCCTCTTTTTTTCCTTTGAAATTCCCTCTCCTCTTTTTGCCGACAGACCGAAAATTTGCCGACGGGCGACCAAATATTGGGTGGGTGACACCCCACACACCCCCCGCTCGCTACGGCCCTGCGCGACACGTTCGCCCCTTAATTCCACTTCCCAGTTTTGCAAGCACGAATAAATGGAAATGATTCTACGGGCGATCACGGGCCATCCAAGTTCATGTTTTGCAGAGTGAGCGTATGCTGAGTATTCAGATTTCTATATGAAAGACAGGGCTGTAACCTAACCCACATCCGAGCCAATTCTGATCCAGTACCAATTCCGACTTGGATTCCAGTACCCTTCGACTCCCTGTCAATTCCAAGTCCAGTGTCCGGGTCGAGTATCGGCATGGTAGCTAAATGTAGTAATTTGCATTGTTGATAGAATATTCTATGCAGGCGAAAATCTGTGCGAAAAATTTGTACCATCAGTGACGCCGATACAGAGCAAAATTAGGGCTGGTAACCCCCCTCCCCATCGATTTCAGAAAATTCCCGAATTTTGCTTCTGTTTAATGAACTCAAAAGATTTTTAAGCTATAGGTTTCTGTAGGGGGTAGGCTAAGTTGTGTCGTCTTTTTCTATCACAAATCATTTTCTCAAGCCGCGCGCTTTCAGTCTCATTGCTATGCTTATTATCAACTACCGTCTCAAACATGTTCACATTATTCATCTTTGAGGGTTTAATAATTAGGCCAATTGTTCGTGTACTTTGGCTTGATTATCGATTATGGAGGAACACAAAATTGCAAAAAAGCCGGGAAAATCGCTTTCCCCTACTTTTGAAAGACAAATGAAAAGTGAAAGCTTATAAGGCAGCAGACTCTCCTCATTTTTAAGGAATTCAAAGTGATATTGCTGAAGAGTCTGCATGAAACTTTTGTCATGGAAATGATTTTAATGCAAAATTTCGGCGTACCTTGCGAGCATTAGTCACGGTTCGTACTCCCTATGTTATAAAATTATTAACAGATTAAGGCAATAATACACGAAACCATTCTGGCTAAAATATATTTTTCAAATTTTAGCTGCACAACCTCTGTAGGGACAATTCCGCCGGAAATAAAAAGCAATCTAATATCATGAGTGTTCGACCATACGTTTAACTTGTAGTACGTTTAATTAAACAGTGTAGCATGAGGTGAAAGAATGGAATTATGCACTTGACGTTAGATATTGGGGGGGGGGGGATGCGCACTGTCTAAGAAGAATTTTTATGACTGACTAACGCTAGGCCTAATCCCTAACTAATCCCTAACCTTAACAAAGGAGACATCGATACAATACAATACCATCGGCCAATCAAAAAATACCTTCTTAGACAGTGCGCATCAGCTGATTGTTTTCAGACAATCGTAAGACGAGCCTCAGGCGCATTCTTGGTTCGTAGATGGTGAATGTTTATACATTTACACAGGAAAACATTCTGAAACATGTTTTTAAGTCTATGACCCTTTGGTTACTCCTACTCAATCTTCCCTCGCTCACTCCCTACTAGGCCTAGCTACACGCGGATGGTCCGGATTCTGATTGCTCATGTTAGTATCGGCATTTTATTACTAACACAGAGCTTCCAGGTTTTTTGCCCGCTGGACCTCCACCGGGCTTTTACTCTCGAAGAGCCCTGCACAGGGTCACTGGGTCCCACCTGCCGGGGGCGCTCCCCGGTGAGCATGCTTCAGTTCATTTGTGGAGACTTTCTACAAAGCTGGGTTTTGCGAATTTCTAAAACATGAAATCACAAACTAAGAAATGTTTAGATGGAATTTAAGATCTAAGAAGTGCCCTTCCTACAATCTACGAGGCAAAAATCTACGAGGTAAAAAACAGAGAACGGAAACGAGAAAACAGCGTTATTTAAGACATTTCTTTTAGCCTATTGTTTTTCTTTATTTTTTAAATGCAATATTATCCTTCATACAAAAGATTCTTGAAATTTCCCCAACCACTCATTTTTCTTTTATGTTTCATTTTTGTCGATGGTCTGGGACAAGTGACCCCTCAAGTTCTTTATTACCGTGAAAATTAATATATATTTTGAAAATCCACGTTTAAGTACAATTTTGTACAAGGGCAATAAAAGTTTGTGAAATATAGGTATAGAATACTTCGCGGAATCAATGACATGTTGTTATGGGTCATAGTTCTCACAGAGACATGACAATGTGCTTTCGCAGTAAAAAATACCAGGGAAAAACCTCAACCCCACCATGGTTGGGGCTGAGGTCAGAAAATTTTGCTTTCCAATTGGGGGAAATCGCACTCTTAACCACAAATTTGCCTCCGCAATCGGGCTTGTGCCAGGAGTTGCTCGACAGGTCGGCCAGGTCGGCCAGGTTCCCCCACAGAAGGTCCGGTAACCAGAAGCCCCGCCAAAGTCGACGTCAAAGGTTGCAGAAACGTTGGCAAACGCAGTGGCGTAGCCATGGGGGGCCAGGGGGCACTCTCCCCTAAAATTATTTTGTTATACATTCTTGCCCCCCTCCCAATAATTTCAAGCGATGTATTTAAAAGAAAAAATGGGAAGAGTTTTCTTTGACCGACGAAAATCCGCGACATTTACATTATATACAAACTTTGATAGATATGACCAGCTTGGCAATAAATCAATTCGGCCAGTTGGCAGGTTCAAAACAATAACAAGAAATGATGGTGCTCTGGTCTAATTTGTCAAAGCATAGCTTAACCGCACGCATGCAGTATCAACATATACCGTACCATAGTCATGTACATTGTACATGCTGCTGCACGCTGCACCAGGCTTCAGAACAGAAAATTCATAAAAAGCTTATTTTGGTTGCCCCCTTGAGAAAAGTCTTGTCCCCCTAACAAAGAAATTCTGGCTACACCACTAGGCAAACGTTCAGCTCTCCGTCCGAAACTTTTGGGGTTACTATTGAAGAAGCTTTGAAAATTTGCGGTTTTTATTGTACGATCAATGGGCCCTCCACAGGGAAAAATGCAGCGGCTGGTCTATTTCATTTATCAGAGCTGTGGAAAGAGCGAGCTCATATAAAACGTCGCATACACATTTTTAGGGAACGCCACCCTGATTACAATTTGTTCAAATCTGCAATGAACAGCGTCTCATTGCTTAAGGTACCAGGCTCTATAGATCAGGACAGGAAGTTTGTGCAATATGTGATTTTACCAATTTTCTTTGTTTTCTTTTCTTTCAACCTTCCTCCTTCAAGACCTAGAAAATACTGTACATGTCATTCCATTAAAATAGGTCACGAAAAATGAGTAATTTGGGGAACTCGATCTGTAATTGCAGAGAACTTAACCATTGAACATATTAAAAGAAATTTATACATTGCAATGGTAGAAGAAACCTATTTCGAATGTACATCCTTTAAACGTTTCTGTAAAAAACAAAAGCTGAAAGGGGGTCGTTTGCACCCCGGCTCCCCTCGTGACGCCCATGTATAATGTCTGCAATTTCTCAACTAATGAGAAAAAAAATCAATCTATGAAAAATGGTAATACATATCAGATGAGTTGAGATGAAACAAGAATCATAATGAATTATGCATCATCTTTCATTTACTCTGCCTGCAATGCTCCCATATTCACCTTCTATATCTCTGTTACATTTGTCCATCACCCCATCCATACATGCCCATATCCAAAACTTATAGACTCTGCACTGTTCAACCTCTCGAAAAACGATAGATAAAACCTATGCCATGCACTGTGGGCGAGATCACGCAATGATATACCGTGCTGCTTCAACCAGTGCTGATCCACTTTTCCCGGGGACGGCGGAGACAGGGTCCGGGGATGATGAAGGGCTTTAGGGCCCCCAGTTTTTCATGGTGGAGTCCTCTTTCCCCTAAAATTATTAGTATATTGTGCATTGGACCGATGAAGAATATGTTCAGCACCCACTTCGAAATTCTCCCCGCGGTCCCCACTTCTTGGAGCACTTGGCAAGTATTGAGGGTCTGAACATACCTTTAACCCCTCCACTTTTTCACTGGGGTCTGAACCCACCTCCCACCCCACCCCCGGTTCCGCCGCCACTGGATTCATGAGTTGTAGTGTTTGGGCACAAATTGGGTCGAAGACCCTTTGTTCAAACTGAGATCTATTACGGTAGCAGATCCCTGGTTCAAATGAAAGATCACTCATTATACGTTAAGATATGAACGTAGGCGAACTAATCGGAGGTAGGGGCTGTAGCCTCCGGAACTCGGGGAAACCTATTTGTGGGACAGATTTTTGGGAGAAAAATCGATTAATTTTCCAGATGAGTAAGTTTTCCTTTCGGCAAAAACGGTTCAGCCCACCCACCTATCCCTAGAAAAAACCCGTAGACGAATGGAGATGCAGCCTATAGCGCCCATCCCACTTTGCCCTTTTATGGGCTTGCACTTCAAACTAGCGATTATGTCATTTGGTTGTGTCCCAAGTTGTTTTATAAGTGGCTTAAAGCAGGGAGTCGTTACGGAAAAACAACTGCCTGCTTAAAGCAAATGGCTTCAGCTATTACCCACTCGGTTTGTCCTGGTAAATAACAGTGCGGTAGTCGAGACCGGAGGGTCCGAGCCTGAGACCGGCCTCTCAACGGGCTTTACACACTGTTTGTATAGACTCAGTAACCTACACTGTTCATACTCTCGAAAAACGGTCCGTAAAAGCTGTGCGATACACTGTCGGCAAGATCACGCAATGATATGCCGTAATGCTTCAACGAGTGCTGGTCCACTTTTCCAGGGACAGCGGAGACAGGGTCCGGGGATGATGAAGGGCTTTAGGGCCCCCAGTTTTGTCATGGTGGGGGCCTCTTTCCCCCTAAAAATATTAGTATATTGTGCACTGGGTCGATCAAAAATATTTTCAGCACCCACTTCGAAATACTCCCCGCGGTCCCCACTTCTTGGAGCACTTGGCAAATATTGAGGGGCTGAACATACCTTTAACCCCTCCCCTTTTTGCACTGGGGTCTGAACCCACCCCGCCGCCACTGGATTCATGAGTTGTAGTGTTTGGGCACAACTTTGGGTCGAAGACACTTTGTTCAAACTGGGATCTATTACGGTAATCCATCCCTGGTTCAAATGAAAGATCACTCATTACACGTTAAGCTATGAACGTAGGCGAACTAATCGGAGGTAGGGGCTGTAGCCTCCAGAACTCGGGACAACCTATTTGTGGGACAGATTTTTTTGGGAAAAATCGGGTAATTATCCAGATGAGTAAGTTTTTCTTTCGGTAAAAACGGTTCAGCCAACCGACCTACCCCTAGAAAAAACCACATATACGCATGGAGGTGCAGCCTATAGTGCCCATCCCACTTTGCCCTTGTATGGGCTTGCACTTTGAACTAGCGATTATGTCATTTGATTGTGTCCCAAGTTGTTTTATAAGTGGCTTAAAGCAGGGAATTGTTACGGAAAAACAACTCCCTGCTGGGAGTTGTTACGGAAAAACAACTCCCTGCTTAAAGTAAACGGCTTCAGATATTACCCACTCAGTTTGCCCTAGTAAATAACAGTGCTGTAGTCGAGACCGGAGGGTCCGAGACTGAGACCGGCCTCTCAACGGGCTTTACACACTGTTTGCATAGGAACTCGAGACCGGTCTCGAAGACGAGACCGACAATTTCCGGTCTCGAGACCGGTCTCGCTACAGCACTGGTAAAGAACAGGAATGTCATTTGCTGCAGATAATCAAATGTGACAATGCTCAATGTCAAAATTGTGTGGGGAAGATCTCCCCCCCCCCACTCCTTTCTCGGCAAGTGTTTACCTGATACGCCCACTAGATGGTGTAAATTGCTTTCTCTGCTCCGACTGCATAATAATGGTACTCATAAAAATGGTTGTTGGTATATACACACTATTTATATTAATTCTCAGAAGTCTGAAGGAATCGCATCTAACAGTGTTCGATTCCAGAAAACTTTCCCATACCCTTCGTGTCTTTACCATCTTACCGGTGTACGATTATAAGCCTGCAGCTGCTGGTATAAGCCTGTTCCGAAATTAAACTCCATAGTACTGGTGATGAATGAAAATGATGTTTGCATTTATCTTGAGTGCCAAACGCCAAGAAATCATCGCATATAACAGTGTTTGGTTTCAGCACAGAAGTCTTAGACAACGGTCACGTTAACATATATAATCATCAGCCTATTACATGAATAGTATGAATAGTAAACCTATTTCAAACTTACAGGTTGCATTTCAGAGCACCGGTAACAGGGAAGATCATTGAACAGTGTCTAATTTCATTTTTTTTTTCCTGAACCACCCACCCCCTCCCCCTTTCATCGAGGCTTCGTACATATGACGTTTGTAGGTTCGAGTTTTCCCTCACGGAGTTAGCCCTTCTGCTTTAGTAAAATCCTGGATCCGCCTCTAGCAATTACTATCAAAATATCATGATGACTTTCAACCTCCTCCTGTATAAAACAAATACTTTATAGAACCTATTTTCCATTATAACTTACTTTCACCGAATATTTTTGTAATTTACCCTTTTTGGATGCCTTTGGCAGGCCAAAAAGGGTAAATCACTGACGTGGGGCGAGACAGCTTCCAGTTGGCAAAATATATTTTATGGGGCGAGATATACTAAACTGCATTTGAGCTAGGGGAATTTTTTTCAAGGGGGCCTTACCCCCTGACGCCTCTCCCTTTGCTACGGGCCTGGAAAGGAAAGTTGTAAGACATGTAATCTCAAAGTAACAAATGTTCAGATGCAACCTACAAGGCATAAAATGTGTCATTTCCTGCAATCTAGGACTCGGTATTTTCTAGCAAAACTTTTCTCGGTTGGTATCTATATTGTCGACTGATTGTGGCAATCCCGTGATATGTATCACAAATTGACCTGAATGAATGAAATCCTGGCTAGTATACTGGCGGGGGCCAATTCTCGCTTCTCGCCTGGACCCTCCACATTTTACCGCTTGCGCCTTTAAAACAGTTAGATTATTGCAATCTACGGCTCTTCATGTAGGCCTACCATTTGTAAAACCGTATTTTCCAAATACTGGTGAATTATTTTTTTTGCACGACGTAAATAAAAACACTTTTTATTAAGTATTATACACTTTGGAAAGAAATTTGTCAGTTACTTCAATTAAACTAAAGAACATTTTCCATCGCAAACGTCACAACTTCCGGTAATTGATGGGTAAAAAAAAGTTGCCCCACATATCTTCCAGTGGCAAAACTGCAACACAGCCAGAACCTTATTGCTTGTAAAATTCTACTCAAAACGACAAATGAAACAGATAAAAGCATAGGCATTGTACTCGTGATAATGAAAATAAGTTCTTTTTCAATTCGATAATTTTACAGCATTAAGCCTACTGAAGTCATAGTAAACGAAAGCATAAAATGCCCATATTTTCTAGCAAACTTAATAGACAAAATACCAAACTAGCTGCAACGATACCAGTGTAAAAAACAAATAAATTTGAAGCATGGGGAGTAACCTGGAATATAATAAAGTATGCAATTCGTTGCCTGTTAATAAGTTTTTATCACCTTGTTTAGTTGGTTCCGAACATCAATTCCGCAGTAGAATATAACTTTTACTTCACCCTTTTCCAACAACAAATAACAAACCTTGCGTAACATGAGGAGTTTATAAGAAATCAATGTAAAAGCTAGGAGTAATTACATGGAGGGTTGACTTGAATACACGTCATGCAGGCCTGCCTGTAGCTAGCCTAGGCAGAGGGAAGGCTGCCTTTAGCTAGGCAGAGGGAAGAAGTGCAATGCGCTGATTAGTACGTTAACAGCTTAAGTGTTCCTCTTCGCCCATGTGTAGGAAGTAACTTTAAAACAGTTTGTTAACTTAGGGGGTAACTTAAACCAATGTTTTTCAACTTGGGGAGCATTAAATTTGTTTGGGGGCCGTGAGGACAAGGGGATCCGCAGGGGGTCGGTGTAAAAGATAAGGGCCGCAAATGGTATCATCGAAAGATGGCATCGTCGGCTTAAGAAGTATACCAGCCAAGACTCTAGACTATTACTAGATTTGGCTAGTTATTTACATCAGATTGTCGTATAACTTGTATGTAGGCTGTGGGGGTCCGTCAACTTTTTTATATTATCCCAGGGGTCCGCGGATGGAAAATTTGAGAAGCAATGATCTGAAGAACTCTGCATATTAGGAATATCATCAGTGAAATAAAAGCATAACACCATAGGTTAATTGTACAAATTCATTGCAATAGACATAAAAACTAACTACCAAATAACCATCACCCATTCACTTGCTTAGTAGTAACCAAAAGAAAAAACAACAACTCTAGGCCAAACTGTTAATTTCACTGCACTAAATATATAAGAGAGTTAGGAGACTATAATTTTGGAATGAAATCCTTACACAAAGGTCCCAAAAGTTCATATCATACAGTTATAACAGTACACCTCCCCAATAATACAGAAGATGTATTCCATATTTCTGTTTTACTGCCTGGAGTGTAATTATCAATTACTAAAAATCATTCGCATTGAACGGAGTTATGTTTAATGACAATGCTAGCAGAATTATTTTCATAGAGTAATGAAAAAACTAAACAAGCAGATGTCATTCTCAAATCTGTATGTAAAGAGACAACAGTGTTACTGCCGACACCATGATGAAGTCCACTACATCTTTTCTTTTTGCGTTTCTTAATGTATTGTTACTTAGTTCTTTAGCTGATGCGACTGTCACAGAAAATATAACCACCAACTGTTTTTGGGATGGCGTTGGAGCATACATAGCCGTCGATCGTCAAGTCATCCAAAAGAAGCTGAATGATTGGCATGATTCCATCTCAAGTGCATGTGATGGTAGGTTTATAAGTAATTCATTACAGTTGCTAGCTTACACTCTAAAAAACAGCTGGGTAAACTTTACCCAACGTTGGGTCCGTATGCCACCTCCCAAAATGTTGGGTAAAAAACTGCTCAAGGCTGGTCAAAAGGATTCCCAAGGTGGGTGAATTTTCCCCAAGTAAAGGGTCATTTTTAACCAACTTGGATAGTTTCTTACCCAACAGTTTAGGAGGTGGCATACGGACCCAACCTTGGAGAAAAAGTTTACCCAACTGCTTTTAGAGTGTACCTGATTCTATTAAATTTGTATTTTCAATCTCAAATCCAGATTAGTTTTTTCTTTGCGATGTTTTTTCTTTTCAGGGATGGCGCCACGTGGGGTAATTGACATGCCTTTCGTCGAGGAAGGCTGTCCCTCCCTCAGCATGGGGGAAATTTCTAATTTCGTCGGGAAGCCTTAATAACTTTGATAAAATATATGATTCCCCGACGGCAACTAGTCGCCCGGACGGTTTACCCTATTTTGCCCTCAAGAAGGGGGATCTCTCAAAAAACCCAAATTTCAGGCAGAAAACCCCCAAATTTTCAAATTTTCTTCAACAAAAAAACGATATTTTTGATTTTTTTTTAAATTAAAACCCGAAATCTTTGGCGCCCTTGCGTCCGGCAGAAATTTTGCTTTTGCCCTTTGCTGGCCTTCGGAATTCTGCGCTTGCTGCACCATTCTGTCGTGAACCCCCTCCCCGTCGTCCAAATTCTGGTGCCACCCGTGTGTTTTTCAGTCTAAGAAATGTTAGGACAACCAGCCCGAAATGAAAACGGAGGTTCCTTACGCATAAGTAGGTTATAATTCAGCAACTTATTTATATTTCTGAATATAAAGTCACGAGGAAATTTGTTTCTCATTTCTATTTAAAGGTCCAAGGTTATACTTACCTACATCTCCAGTATTTCCTAAAATCCTAAACAGAAATCAGCATGTCGTATACATTGGCACTGGCTACATGACCTTTCATGACTTTCAGGATCTCGTAGAAGAATGTATTTCAGTTAATGGGATGGAGTTTATAGTGACCATACCGCTCCTCACCGACCATCCGGACGGGATACCATTCTATTCATTAGCTTTGAAACACTTCTACGAACGAGGTAGAGGAGATATACCGAAACCGAATATCGCCATGCCTTACGAACCAGTCGATGAAATAACTAGAAAGGAAAATGGTGTCGTCCTGAGAAAAGGCAGTGAGAAGTTACAACTCTCTTATGTAAGGTACACCGACCCTTGTAAGATACCGAATCCGCTAGTCCGTCATGAATTTGATGAGTACATCGATCAAGGTTTACAGTTTGGTGTAAAGGAGCCTGACTTTTCATTTTGCGATCGTCATCCTGTGGATAATCGATATTGTATGACTGCCAAAAGCATCAGATGTGAGGTTCATAGGTCATCTCCCAACATTTGTCAAACGTCATGGAAAGAAACAAATAAAGTTTCTTGTGAAACTCCTTTACAGATGGTCGGTGTTACTCAAGGTTTCCGTGACATGATGCTATTAGGTGACGGAGAGATAAAAATCGTTGCCTCGCAGTCATACTTTGGAAACACTTCGGTCGGACTGAAATATCCGTGCATCATATAGCTTTGTAAGATGTAATATGGGATAAAGGGCCATTTGCCAATTATCAGAAAATACATCCATTAAACTAAGGTTACTGCATGGTTCACTTCAACTTTTAGTCCCTTACACGGTACCATACTAGCCAAAACTGTACTAAGGTGAGTATAACCTGACCTTGTTATGTTCTCCTTGCTGATTGGTTGTAATTTACCTCAATACTTGAGAGACTCCATTACTATTATGAGAACGTTATTCTTTCAAACGTTATCCATTTATATAATATACAACTTGTGGCGGTTTAGCATCTAAGAGTAGCGCCACCATTAGTTGGCCGAATCGTACAAGAAAATGATGAAAAACTGAGGTCCGAGTTTTTCATCATTTGGTGGTATCGTCTTTCTTACTAAGGCAAAGGTTGCCAATGTTAGACGCATATTCCACAGGTTCAAAAATTATGCGACAGTGTCCGCTTCCCACCATTCTTCAGTTTTTATATACATATATGTATATGTATATATATATATATATATATATATATATATATATATATATATATATATATATATATAATATATATATATATATATATATATACATACAAGTAGCTCTGCATTGCTGGTTTATGCATTTGTTTCACTAATAAGGCTTAATATATTTTGAAAATTCGAGGATAACATAGGGAGTGCGTGTTCCCACTCTAACCAAACATTTAAAAAATTATCTTGTTTTAAATTGACATAGCTGACATATTTTTCTACCTTCAAAAAATCTTTTAGTTCACTAAGAAAAGAAAACAAGGTAGGTCTTGCAGACTTTAGTCTACACTTATATATATATGAGATATAGAATATAGTATATCTCGGTGATTTTTTTTTAACTTGCCACAATCTTTAAGTCCCATATAGTTCTTTGCCATCCTATACTTTCTATACAACACCGTGATGTTTTAAAATTATATTCCTTTCAAATGAAAAGTGTCATTGATAAAATAAGGTATTGGTGGCAAATTGAAGAAAAAATCTGCTTTCCTTGCTGGTTACCGACTACCCTTATTCTAAATCGTAGTGTCCAGCCTCCTCAGGCTGTCACGACTTTTATAGAATACTGTCCCAAGCACATACCTCACTTTCCACTTACACTAGTATTTAGATTAAGAACTTAATGATACTAAGCAACTAGTTTAAAGTGATCTGGTACAAACACGAATAGATTTATTGTTTAAATGGAATAATATCAATCTTAAAAACAGCATTTTGATTACGAGGATTCCGTATAAAACTATGGTTCCTACTTAAAAGCAATGTATATACATTGTATGTACATGTATTAATGGCAATTGCATATACATACCGGTGGTGACGGCGCTTGGAAATTTTCTCCAGATCTTGGGAATTTACGGCTTAGCTTTTGAATTTGGGATTTGACACAAATATCTTAGGAATTTATGAAATTACGTGGAACTTAAACAGAGTCCAGCAAAGAGCTATCAAGTATAATTTATGGCATGGGTTCTTGTTAGAACTCCCTAGGAACCTTTTCGCCACATTATCAGTATACTGGCACCTAGCATGTGGGCTGCTCCCTGTCATAACACTTTTTAAGTCTGAATGATCTCCCATTTTTCTTTTCTTCTTTTCTTTTTTTTATTAGTAAAATGAAAAGAGCATTAACGAGGGGGCAATATAACGTCGAAGTTAATCATATTTGTCTCTTTCTCATGGTTAAGTCTTGTACATTGTAAAACACACAGTTTGGTACCTACAGATCAACCTTGGGATTTCTTGGGACATTTTGGCACATGATCTTGAAAATTTAAAAAGAAAAACCGGTGGCACCCCCTATGTGTCAGAGAGGAATATCACCTCCCTGTTCAACAGCATATTGTGATATTGTGATGTTTCCGAACAGAACAAGTTGTGTATCCTGCACTGTGTGCTATTGCTAAAGGTGTTTTCATAGAAAAAAATCATACGCTTAGCTCTGTACATCAGCCAAAGTAAGTCAGCATTTAGCGTCGGCTTTATTTATTCCTTGCCGTAGGCAGGCAGGGAATCTATGCGATGGTGATGTCGTGTGTGTGTGGGTGTGTGTATGTGTGTTTGTGACGCTGCTTGTAATCGCGATTTCTCAAGAAAGGATTGGCCGACACTTTTCATATTTAATATATAGATTTCTCATGTTAAGAGGAAGAACCCTATTGTTTTTGGAGGAGGTCGAAGGTCATCCGAGGTCACCAGAGGTCAAAAACCGAAAACCTTGTAATCGCGTTATCTCGAGATAGGGATGACCGACACTTTTCATATTTGGTATATAGATTTCTCATATTGAGAGGAAGAAACCTATTGTTTTTGGTAGAGGTCAAAGGTCATCTGAGGTCACCATAGGTTAAACTGCGAAAACCTCCTAAATGGCTTGTAATCGCGCTATCTCGAGATAGCGATGACCGACACTTTTCATATTTGGTATATAGATTTGTCATGTTGAGAGGAAGAACCCTATTGTTTTTGGTGAAGGTCAAAGGTCATTTGAGGTCACCGGAGGTAAAACGCCGAAAAGCTCGTAATCGCGATATCTCAAGATAGGAATGACCGACACTTTTCATATTTGATATACAGGTTTGTCATCTTAAAAGAAAGAATGCTATTGTTTTTGGTGGAGGTCAAAGGTCATTTGAGGTCACCGGAGTCAAGGACCGAAAACCTTGAAATCACGATATGTCAAGATAGGAATGACCTATATAGATTTGTGATGTTGAGAGGAAGAACGCTATTGTTTTTGTTAGAGGTCAAAGGTTATCTGAGGTCACCAGAGGTTAAACTGCGAAAACCTCGTAAACGGCTTGTAAACATGATATCTCAAGATAGCAATGACCAACACTTTTCTTATTTGGTACATAGATTTGTCATGTTGAGCGAAAGAATTCTATAGTTTTTGGTGGAGGTAAAAGGTCATTTGAGGTCACCAGAGGTCAAAGACCGAAAACCTTGAAATCGCGATATGTCAAGATAGGAATGGCTTATATAGATTTGTGATGTTGAGAGGAAGAACCCTATTGTTTTTGGTGGAGGTCAAAGGTCATCTGAGGTTACCAGAGGTTAAACTGCGAAAACCTCGTAAACAACTTGTAAACATGATATTTCAAGATAGCAATGACAGACATTTTTCTTATTTGGTACATAGATTTCTCATGTTGAGAGGAAGAAGCCTTTTGTTTTTGGTGAAGGTCAAAGGTCATTTGAAGTCACTGGAGGTAAAAAGCTGAAAAGCTCGTAATAACGATATCTCAAGGTAGGAATGACCGACACTTTTCATATTTGGTACATATATTTGTCATGATGTAAGGAAGAACCCTATTGCTTTTGGTGGAGGTCAAGGTCATCTTGGGTTACCAAAGGTCAAAAAGCAAAATTTCCCAAGAATTTCCAAGATTGTCATCTGGGGTCACTGGGGTCAAAAGCAACATTTCCCAAGAATTCCCAAGATCGTCATCTGGGGTTTTCAGAGGTCAGAAAGCAAAATTTCCCAAGAATTCCCAAGATCATGATACGGGGTCCCCAGAGGTCAAAAAGTGAAATTTTCCAAGAATTTTCAAGATCCAAGATCCATTGGAGTTGAATCCCTTTCAAGACACTTCAGATTTTCTTTTTTGTTATATTTGGTGGGGTTCAAAGGTCATGTGAGGTCAGCAGACGTCAGATTGTTAAAACATAAAATGATGTAGTCAAGAAAGATAAATTGTAACAAAGCATCCCCATTCGGCAAGGAATCACTAAGCCTTTGGGCTTTCTGGTCATATACCATGGTACTGGTCATCCCTTCAAATTGTGTCGTTTCGTGACCATCAAAAAGTGATTGCTGAACTGTTGTAAAATTTGAAATTAATCTCCTCACAAGCATGACTCCAGTACATTGTCTAGCAATACCTATATTAAAGTTACCTAAAAACAGGCACGCGTGAAGGCTGCAGTTATTGTTGTTGGGACGCAGTCGTCAGTTTTGTCATTTCTTTGTCTTATCTTTCTTGTTTAATACTTATACCATCATTCAAATGGAGGCGGACGTGTTGGAAGCACATGCGTGTTCGGTCTCCACATGGAATTCGAGTATGTGAAAAGAAGGCCTACCGCACGTGACAACAGAACGTAAGGTACCCTTAGTTTACTGAATATCCAGCATTTCAGTTCCGACAATTTGAACAAATCTCCCTAGCATGTTTTATTATATTATACCCACACAATTTTCCACGGCTTCTTTTCATTAGTCTTGCACTCTGGTTGATTCGCGCAAGTGTGAATGTTTCGCATTGTGGTTAACAATGCTAGTCATCACCAAAAATCTGAAATGTTCAGCATGACGAATACCTTCGTTAGTTTCAACATCATTCACATATAAAGGCCGGCGTAAAGGAACTGGGACTGTGACACTTACCTTGAAAACCTTACCTAAAGGATAACAAGCTTTCATTTTATGGTGGTTCTCACTCACTTTTTAGATTTGACCAAATGTTTCTTTAGACGGTTAAAGGTCACAAGTAAATTTTCACACAAAATATAACAATTTGTATACTATGGATAATAACTGTCATGTTTCTTTTCCTTTCCATAGGTTTTTGTCCTATCTGACATCACAATAAATATGTAACCCTCAATTCCATTACCGTTGAACTCTGGGAAAAGACAAATCATTACTACCAGATGCTAGTAAGAAAAGGCAGTTTCTTTTCATTATAAAAAGAGGGGAACAATGCATCATCTCCTTCAGGCACGTAGCCAGAAGTTTGTACTGCAGGTAATTTCAAACCACACTAGCTCAAGTAGGCAATATGACGCCCCAGGGGTACCAGCCAGACCGCAGAGCTTATGGGAGTGTGTCCAGGGGCTGTCTTAGGACCCCTAGTGGGTTTTAGAGACAACACACCCGTGGAAGACAGGGAAAATACCCCTGAAGGTCATTATTTTAATGCCTGGGGGGTTGAATTATACTTCAGTTACGTCCCTGAAGTCCTTCAGTTTTCAAAGACATGTTTCAGTCTATGGTTGACTCATTATATATAAGAGCTTCTACCATGTATAATTTTATAGAATTATTGGCACTTCTCAAAAACAATCCTTTTCGACTACCCTGTAAGTTGAATACAGAACTTGCTTCACCTGGTACCTACCAGTTTATACCCCTCCCTTTTATGGTACAGTTCAGCAGTTTTCTCATTGGCTATTAATTACATACAGTTTGAGGATACGAGTTAATAATCCTCTCAAGACTGAGAGTTGCCCGCCTTGCGGATTTGTTATCATACCTCCATATTGGCTGCACTCTTAATACTACTATTTAGATTATGTACGTTACGCGATACATATGCACACCTGCTATGGAAAATACGCTGAGAGCCGGTTTAAATTAATGCTGATCCAGAGAGGTGTTATATACCTTCCTGCTCCGATATGACCAACATAGGATCTGTATTTTATACACTAAAAGACTTTTTCGAAAGATTATATTGCTATCCACTGTCCGTTTTGAGTTAACTATCGTAAGAAAAATTATTCTCGTTAAGTTATGAAGATCAAAACTACGAGCTCAGAGAAAATTTTTACATATTTCTGGAGATAAAAGAACTGCATGTCCTGCGTCCTCCTTTATGACAGTTAAAAACAATAAACAAGACAACATTTAAATAACTTCTCTTAAATAAAAACAGGTAGCTTTCTCACACTCTGAATTTTCAAAAGTTGTTTACAGCCGTAATAGGTCAAATACAGTAAAACTGGTCAAAGCAATTAAAAGAGATTAAAACTAAGACTTCACTAAAACACCTGTGATATGTAGATCCCTGTCAGATTTAGAGAAATAGCTCTAGGAGATTGTAATTCATAATTACTCGGAATGTAAAAAATTGCTTCCATCATCTGGTACGTTAAAAGGGCTAGCAAGAACTATGACGATGTGACACATAATGTAGGCCTACTGCAAAAGGTTTGAAAGTCTTCAAAGTTCCCTTTGACATTTAAATGGTTTATTCTTTGCCTCTAAAAAGCTGGAACTGGGTCTCAAAACTGGCCCTGGCAAGGGCTGGCATTCTCCTCTTCAGTCTGTCCACTAATAGTAACTGCGTTACCAACCTGAGAAAGACATGTCTACATGCTATGCTTAAGAGAGGGTCGAACCTAAGCATCTCGCTACTTATGACAGCTTCACCATTGATGGTGAATCACAAGAGCACAAAAGCTGCATCACGGGCGCGGAGTGCATGTTTTGCTCACGTGGGGTCGAGGGACCTGGCGGGGTACAGAGCGAAGACCATCGTGAAGCTCTGTGCAATATTACAACAGAAAGGTGGACCCAGATATTATCTCATCGCTCCGTGAGGAGGATGAGATATAGTATTCATTTTGCCAGTTGAGGTATATACGGCAATGCCAGCTGAAACAGCAACCGTTGCCATGGTAATGGTGACAGTGACGGGAAGTCCATGATGGAGACCCTTGTAAGACGTGTAAACTGGGGACATCTGTTTGTGTGTGTAGTTGACTAAAAAACCAGTTGAGAAAGGGCGAAAGTCTTAATAATCGTTATTCTACCTATAGGAGTCAAGTCCCTAGAAGACCATAGATTTAACTTATTTTTAAGACGTGAAAGCTTTGAAGTGTAATGTAAGTGGAATAAGTTATCTCTAATATTGTCAAAAGTAATACCCAAAACAGTAATAGGGCCAAGAATCCAAGCGAAGTCATTGGCGTAGCTAGAGGGGGCAGGGGGCGGTCGCCCCCCCCCCCCCCCGTGGCAAAGCCTCCGAAGGCCTCTGTCGGAAATTTCTAGCCTCTGTCGGAAATAAATAAAAACAAATAAAAACAATTCATTTGAAACACTTACAACACTTCTTATGTTTTTATGCAGAATTACACATCGATATGTCAAGGTGAAAGTGAAAAGTCGGTCTCAAAGTTGCCCGGAAAGCAAAAAAAAAAAAAAAGGTCCTCAGAATTTAGAATCGTACAACTATCAAGATGATAATCTGTCCGATTTCTTTTGCTTTTGCCCCCCCTCCCCCCACAAAAAATATCTAGCTACGCCACTGAGCGAAGTTAAACTCGTTTAAGAAAAGCGGCTTGTCAACAGCTAATGGTCCTAAAGGAAATATATTGGATTTTTCATAATTAACTTTTTTAAACCAGAAGAATTCTCCAATAAATGAAAAATTTCAGTTATAGCACTTAAGCTACCCTAGGTGCCATCAATAAAGAGAGTAGTGTCATCAGCATACTGAGTTATTCTTATTTCCTTTTCCATATAAACAATCCTGTTACCAGAGGGGAATCATTGATGCTGATGGCCAAGATTTCGGCACAGAGTATAAAGATGTACGGACTTAATGGGCACCCCTGTCTAACACCTCTTGATATTTGAAAATAGGCTGAAGAATAACCGTTATTACAGACGCAAGCAGAAGCGTTAGAGTAGAGTGTGCGGAGCCATTGAGTAAAACCTTCCTTAAAACAAAATAGCTAAGGCATTTAAAGATGAAAGCCCATTCCAAGCGGTCAAGGCTTTCTCAAAGTCTACAAATAATAGAAAACCAGGCATATTACGGTCATGGCAGTAGTCGATACAATCGAGTATTAAACGAATATTTTCCCCAATGAACCTGTTCTTAATAAACCCAGTTTGATTTGGGTTAATTATCGATGGAATTACTTTTTTAAGTCTAGCAGCTAAAGTCTTTTCGGCAATTTTGTAATCAACATTTAATAAGGATATAGGTCGGTAGTTCTTGACTAATGTATGGTCTTTCTGTGGTTTCGGAATTAAGGTAATCAGCCCCCGTCCCTGCTCATGATATAATTCAATCCTATCGTAAGAGTAATTAAGAGCATTAACTACGTAATCCCCAATCTTATTCCAAAAAGTCTTGTAAACCTCGGCTGTAAGGCCATCATTCCCTGGACTTTTCCCATTACTAAAAGAATTAAGGGCCTCCCAGCATTCCTTAAGAGTAAATTTGCCATCACAACTTTCAGCATCCTCTTGTGATAAAGGATTAATACAATATTTATTACCAAAACTAATAGATGGGTCACACCCTTCACTCGTATACAAAGATCCATAACCTGGACCCTGTTTGGCAAATCTTGAGGCTACAGCTCCAAAATAATTTCAGCTGAAGGTTTTTCGTCCAAAAGTATCTTAGAATATGTCAAAACTCGGAAACTGAATGGTTCATCCCTCCCAATCCTAAAACCTTCCGATGGCACTGTTAACATGGTACATGCATGTCTCAATTACAAGAAACTTCCGTCTCAGAAGGAAATCGAAAAACAAGATTAATTGTTAGAACTCATAATGAACACAAATTCAAATTCCGCTCCATTAAACCCATTAAAGGTGTATGTCACAAACTTTTTCGATATCTTGAGTTGTATTGAATGGTACTGAATTCTATTGGGCATGTCCCTTTTAATTTTGTCTTAAAAACAACAGATTGTTGCAAAGTTAGCACAAAGGGAATCCATACTAGTAAGATCAGGGAGGTGTTATTAGCTAATAACACCTCCCTGGTAAGATGATTTCAACGATAACCACACACGTCTATGGGCAGATGCCAAAAGCATTGTTAAAGTTCAACATTTAGGGATGCGGCTAATTAGAGAGGCTCGAGAGATTAGGGTCAATGAAAAATCCACTAACCCATTCCCATAAGGTGTTTCGAGTGTAAAAAGAGGAATATTTTCAGGACTTTTTTGGTTGATTTAGAAGAATATTCTCTGCAAAATCTATATATCATTGGAAAGAGCAAAGATGGAGAATTTGAATGCACATTTTATTTTTGTAAACTAATTTTATTATTTATGCAAATATGCAAATTAAACGACGTCATACAGTTTTTCATAGAAAACCGTAGAAAACTCATACAGATCAATATTATTTTGTAATTTATGGTGCAGGAGATTGTTTGGCTTCCTTTTCTCTTTCATTTGATACCAAATTTGAAGAAATTGGACCAAAAATGAGGAAGATATGTCTATTTTACTCTTGCTATAGTGAGGAACATTAATCATGTGACTAACTACCTGTCGTTTTTACGTCATAACTTTTCTGTGCTTGGCTTTACTGAAACTTGGCTCAATGACGACAGGTCGCAGGATATCGCCATAGGCAACTACCATTTCATTGAAAGTCACCGTCAGACAAAAAGAGGTGGGGGGTTGCAATGTTTGTTAGTAACCAGTTTCAGTTTACGTCTCGTAGAGACCTTTCTTATTTCAATGTAGACATTGAATGTATTTTTGTCGAACTGCATATTCCTACATTGAAGCACAAAGTCATAGTGGGTGAGGTATATCGTCCTCCTCACGGTAGCACTGCTAGATTTAGTGATTACTTGTATGATGTTCTCAACAATATTTCATTAGAAGGTCAGTATTGCTATGTAATGGGCGACTTTAATATTGACCATTGTAAGACCAACTCATCTGATTTTGTTAACAATATAGTTGCTTGTGGTTTCAGTCCCACTATCAACAAACCAACAAGAGTGACAAGCAGCTCAGCTTCACTCATTGACAACATAATCACAAATGTCAGCAGTATCGATTCCAAGGTTCACATTGACGTATCTGGTATTCTGGTCACTGATGTTAGCGACCATTTTCCGATTTTCACAAATTCATCAGTGGCGGATCCAGGATTTGGCAGAAGGGGGGGCCCAGGTCATAGTGGTTTGTATAAAAGTCCGATCTGGGGGAGGGATCTAAGGGGGGAGGCGGTGCGCCAGGGGTTCCAGGGTATTTTGATAGGAGGTAAAGTATGTGATGAGTGATCACCGTCCTGGGGGAGGGGTTTCCCCCTCCCCTTTGAGAAATTTTTGTTAATTTAAGGTTGCTCAGATGCAAAATGGTGATGTCTTTAGTATATTTTTGAAACTGATCATATATGGCTGGAAAATGCTCATAATTTAGTGAAATTTAAACTTTTGGTTGGGTGAAACATGCTTCTCTGCGGAGAGGTCTAAGGGGAGGGGTGTCCCCCTCCCCTTTGAGAAATTTTTGTTAATTTAAGGTTGCTCAGATGCAAAATGGTGATGTCTTTAGTATATTTTTGAAACTGATCATATATGGATGGAAAATACTCATAATTTAGTGAAATTTAAATTTTGGTTGGTTGAAAGAGGAGAGTAAGTTGCCTTTGTTGTCCACATATTAGGATGGCAGTTTCCCGAATTGAAGTCTCCTTTTCCCTTATATTACCCTAAATTCAAAGTATATTTCATTAAAGTAAATTACAAAGCTTAAAGAAGATGCTAACGTTGCAGCAAGTTATAGTTAACTTAAGAGCCTGAGGTTGTTGAAAATATTCCTCTAAATATTAAAGAATTCTGAATTTCCCTTGAAAGTAGAAGCAGTGTTCCCAATGATGTGGGCCCGGCCGGTAATAGACTGAAGTTAGCAGTCCAATGCAGCGCTCATGAGTAACCCCTTGCAATGCCCGGAAAACGTTATTGTGACCAATATAAGCCAAAATGTTATCAGCCGGAGGTCAGTAACAGAATTATTAACATAAGACTTATTTTCTGAGGTAGAAATTTTGATAATGAACAAATCTGAATTTCACTCTGACACATCACAAAGGCCTATTTAATTGGAAATAGGGCCTAGTCATTTGTTGAAAAAACTTCAAAAATTTTTGGAAGGGGGGGGCCCGGGCCCCCTGCCCCCCCCCCCCCTAAATCCGCCCATGTTCATCTTTTCAAACAAAGCGTCTTAAGATTGAACCAATCTACATCCGCAATTATGCTACTCGCAATATACAACTTTTTGTGTCACGTATTGAGTGTACTGATTTGCGAGATGTTTACCAAACTAAAGACACAAATTTAGCTTTCAACACTTTCATTCAAACTTTTCTCCATATTTACGATGCGACTTTCCCAATCACAGTATTAAACAAACACAAAAGAAAGAAAAAGGATTGGATTACAAGAGGCATTATCAATTCCATCAAAACTAAAAATAAGTTCTACAAGAGATATCTGAAGACGCCAACATCTACGAACCGAAAAACCTATAACAATTTTCGTAATAAGCTTAATCATGTAGTGCGTATAGCAAAATGGATGTATTATACTGATATATTCAACAAATCTAAGCACAACATGAAACGTACGTGGCAAAACATTAATGACATTCTACACAAAGGACAACCACAAAGTAGTTACCCTGACGAGTTCATAAATGAGGACACCAAGATTTCAGATCCAAATGCTATTGCTAATGCTTTTAATGACTTTTTTGTAAACGTTGGTCCGTCTCTTGCATCCAAAATTCCACGAAATACACGCCTAAAGGAACTAATACCAGACTACAGGTCCAACTCATTCTTTCTTTCACCCATTAGTAAAGAGGAACTTGTCAGTGTTTCTTTAGAGTGCCTAAATCCCAACAAGGCTGCGGGCTATGATGGTTTTCGGCCTCAGGTAGTTCGTAAAGTTATCCCGTACATTTCCGAACCATTGACCTACATTTTTAACTTGTCTTTCAATGTGGGAATCTTTCCAGACAAACTAAAAATCGCTAAGGTTGTCCCCATTTACAAAAAAGGTGATCAAAATCGGTTCCTCAATTACCGTCCAGTTTCAGTTTTGTCATGCTTTCTCAAAAATTTTAGAACACTAAACACTAATGTTCTCACAAACAGCCAATACGGGTTTCGTCAAAGTCACTCAACTGAACTTGCTCTTATTGAAGCCGTTGACAAATTATGTAGTTCTATTGACAATAATAATACATGTATTGGGGTGTTTCTTGATCTTTCAAAGGCATTTGACACAATTGACCACGGTATTCTTTTACAGAAACTTGATCGCTATGGTATAAGAGGTATTTGTCTGAACTGGTTTGAAAGCTATCTCTCTGACAGGTTACAATTTACATCATTTAACAATATAAAGTCAAAATTACAAACTGTAAGGTGTGGTGTACCGCAGGGCTCAATTCTTGGGCCCTTACTTTTTATTATTTATATGAATGATATTTCTTTGGTTTCTAAGAAAGCAGAAGTTGTACTGTTTGCTGATGATACAAATATTTTCTTCACTGGGAATGACCCATATCAACTTGAAAACAATGTTGTTAACGAACTAAGCCTCTTCTCTGATTGGTTCATAGCAAATAAGCTATCCCTTAATATCAGTAAGACAAATTTTATCGTATTTAATAATACTCATCATCATGTTTTCAATATATCCATTAATGGGCAAAAGCTTGAAACTGCCAAAAGTGTCAAATTTCTCGGCGTCATTATTGACTGCAAGCTTACCTGGCAAGAGCATATCAATCATATTTCTTCAAAAATTGCCAAAGAAATCGGTATAATTGGTAGATTAAGACATTTGTTGCCAAAAGGTATTCTCCGTACAATTTACCTTACTCTGATGTATCCTCATCTAACGTATTGTTCCACAGTTTGGTCAGGTACAAAAATAAATAAACGAAACGAAGCTATACGGGATAAATTCCATATATCCCGTCGGACCGTCCTCAATGTTTTTATATTTTTTAATTTTTATATTTTTGGGAAGCGGACTTTCTCGATGAGACCGACAAAATTCACCGACGGGGGGGGGGGCAGGTTTCCCCGACTGAGCATGTCCCCCCAGGGCTCTCTGGCACCACCACTGATTTTTAGATGGCTGGTCGTATAGAAAAAACATTATTCAAAAGGAGATTTTAGTTGGGTGGCACTTTTCATAGCAGGGGGAAAAAGACTAATTTTGAAATTAGCTGGGGCCCACCACGCTTTTACACCAACTGGAGAACACCGATACATACTCTTGCCCCAAAGTGGAATATTTCCAATACTGTATCAGGCAGGATCCCCCTGGACAATTCCCCACCTCCCCCGTTAATTTCCCCAGGATATTACCCCAGTCAAATCTCCCCTCCCTTAAAATAGCCCCCATGACAATCACCCACTTGAGTGACCTACCCGGGGCTGATTTCATAGGCCTAGTATCATCCTTGAGAAAAATGTTGGACTTGCGGCGGTGCGACTTTGTTGTGTGTTGACTTTAATCTGCACAAGGTATCTGCGATGGAAAAAGTGGGGCAAATACTCTTGTTGTTGAGCCATAGTCCAATACATTTATGTGCTATAATGATCAAATAAAGCAAGTCACCCTTTGAGAAAGCAAGATGGCTGTTTGTTATAATTTTCATCCAATCCAGAGACACTGTGTATAGATGGACTTGAAGCCTGAGGCAACACTAAAAGGCCCCATAAAATTAATTAGTTTGTTGGTTATCATCCCCGCCTGCGACAACATTTTGGTCCGCACTGAACTTGCATTTTTTTAAATACCTTTTAAATTATGAAAATGAAGCTGAAACATTGTTTGACCTAATGTAATGGCCTATGCCGCCGATAAGTTGCTCGGGCATAATGCTGTTCAATAACATGTAAATTGAAGTAACGAACGACATGGGAGCCTCGAGATGACATTTCATGTTTAGTCAAGTAACAAAATTGCAACGCCATCACCTCATTTTTGACAATCAAAGGATGGTAAACAACTAATTAGGCCTAATTTTATGGGACCCGGCTGCTTATGACAGGTCATCATTCTCATACAGGCTTCAGAAAGTTGGGCTGCCATTTTGTCAAAGTCACAGGACTACAGGAATCGTAACCACTAATTATTTCTCAATTGACTTACGCACTAATTTTGGTCCATTTCGTGGCCTCTGGACCCTTGTAAAAGGTTTCAACGGAAACAGGCTACCCCTGATATGAAAGCTCACGAGTAGGCCTTTTACAATAATTCCAAATTTGTGTACCATAACCATTGAAGTTTTGAGCTAAAAGGGCTTGTATAATAGAGTGGAGTTTCTGCTTTTTACTCATTCAAAACGCCATTTTGCATCGCGGAAGGATATATTACAAAAAAGTGCCTGAAATGTCTTCAATTTTCTCTATTTTTGCAGGATGAGTACTTCAATTCGTTTCCTACCAGATATACATCACAAACTGACCACATCTCTTCGGCAACATAGTCTAAACCGTCCCTTCAAAATTTTTCTAGGGTGTTAAGTTCGTAGAAAGACATCCTCGGCGGATATTCCCCAGGTGGATTAGCTGTTGATTCAAATACGATTTCTGATTGGGTAGAGCTTCGACACATCTTGCTGGAAAATTGATTTTGAATTATTTGACAACATGTGTCGATACATGTTGGGACACATGTTGCCAACTTGTTTGCTCTGTACACACTTTCAACGTTTTCAGTAACAAGGTGTTGTAGCAACTTGTGTCGACACATGTGTCCTGAAATGTTGAAAGTGTACACAGGCCTTTAGTCGGAGAAAATGTTTACCCGTTGGTTAGCAACAAACATGTAATTTTTGAAATACGCACAAAGAAATACAGACACCATGCAACATTCCACATTATTACATTAGCATAGCTAATTCGATATCTCAGTATGGTTAAACTTTGAAGAGGTATACTGTGAGAACGGTGAAAGGTATTCAAATAATTAATTCTAATGGATTTTACATAAGGAGATCTCAGTTATCTATCTGTTTGTATCTATCTGACTAGCTGTATACCTACCGTCACATACACTTGAGATGGAATCATGCCACTCATTTAGCTTCTTTTGGATGACTTGGCGATCGACGGCTATGTATGCTCCAACGCCATCCCATAAATAGTTCTGAGCTATGTCTTCTGTGAGGGTTGCCTCAGCGAAATCAAATGGACACATAACTTTCAAAAGTATAACTACAATTGTAGGAAACTTCATGATTGTGATGGTTGTTGCTCGTCTGTCTTTGCAAATACGTTTGAAAGAATATCTGCTATTCTTCAAATTATATATTACTTAACGACAAGTGTTTTGAATATAGCTATGTTCTATGCTAATGATTTTATGTTTCATTCAAAAATGAGGGTAGAAAAATGAAACAAACAACAACAAAGTAGTAAAGTGGTACGGTTGAGGGCGATCTCTGAAAAATACTTTTAAAGTTATCTGAGGAGGAACTTTGTAACAAATCTGTTCTTTTAACTTATAAAGTTATCTGAGGAGGAACTTTGTAACAGTAAGATGATTTCAACGAGTACGACGTCGAAGGTCTTGAAATAGTCAAGCTTTCGTCACTCAACTTTTTCAAATTTTCTCCAATAAGAGTCCGAACCAAAATTTGGCTTCAGACATCGTTTCGTAGAGGCTTCGGGTTACTGCCCCCCCCCCTCCGTCGGGGAGCTTTGCCCTAATGTCGGGCAAATCCTGGTGCCACCCCTGGTTGGTTAGGGGGTATTTGAGGCGCACGTCGGAGCGTGAAACTGCTGGACCCCCTCTGGGAACGTGGACCCCCTTGGACAATTGCCAATATTATTTCAGCTGCTCCAAAAACACATCTTTTCCTTTCTGAATCCTCCATCTTCCTTCCAAAATCCTGCTTTCCAGCTCATTTTTGACAACATGTTGCTCAAGTGTGTCGCAACATGTGTCTGCGACATGTGTCTAGTGTATACAAGGTTAAAATTTCTGTGTCCAGGTGTGTCAGCAACATGTGTCCACACATGTTTCCCGAAATGTTGATAGTTTGCACGGGGCTTTATTACTCGTTTAGGCCTTAAGGAATTTCTATAAACATTTCGGGGTATAGCAACATTACATTCGTCTGTGGGACGTATAATATGTAATGTTTTCTCCGTTATGTCTATTTCGTCTGTTCGTTGATTAATTAATGTATAATATTTCTGTTTATTTATGTATGTATGTATGTATGTATGTATGTATTATTTATGTATGTATGCATTATGCATGTATATATGCATGTATGTATGTACGTACGTGCGTGCGCACTCACCAGCATGTCCATGGGCGTAAAACCCAGGGGATGGGGGATATATCCCCCAACATTTAACTGGAAAAAAGGCCATGGTCGTCTCGACTTGAACCAATTGGTTGGAAACTGGGACGTTAAACCTCATCTAACCTAACCTAACCCAACATTTAACTAGGGGGAGGATGGCCCATGTAATCATTCCCCCAATGTTTCAGTCTACAGATACGTGTATGATGGAAAGTATATTTTATTCTTCATTTTCGTAAGAATTTTTTTCAATCTCGCTTCACTTTCTGTCACAAATGTTTCTCAGACTATCAGAATTTTAGCAAATCGTTGGCAATCTATCAAAATTTTCGCCCCCTCCGCGCGCTTCCAACCTTACATCAGTGTCACTTATACTATCAATATCTTCCGAGAGCAACTTTCGGAGAAGCACCGCAGCAAAAAGTTGAAAGTTAACGAATTAATAGGTAAAAGACTGACTTATGGCAGTGGCATGTGTGGCATGTGGCAGTGGTATGCAGGTTTGTTGGGCAATTGAAAGTGTCTATAGAGTCTTAATGCAGGTTTTGCAATGGAAATATTATTTGTCACTGTTTACACTCCATGTCATGACTATTATTAAGGTAATAATACACGAAACTGTTCTGATCACAACACTTTCCGAAGAACAGAGATACATCTCCAAACAACCTCTCATCAATATGGGATCTTTCAATTAATATGTAACATGATTTAGAAGGTTGAAAGTAAGTAACTGCCGTTACACATTTTTCAAAAATTTTTACCAGAGCTTCGCCAGTTCGCGCTGAGCCGTTATCGGTATAGATGGTAATTGTTAATACTCCTATGACGAAAAGCAGCACTCTGTAACGCTCTTACTAGTCCTTCACCCCATTTGTTACACCTATCAGGGAGGTCTAATATCACCTCCCTGCACCTATACTCTCACTCCCTCTCATTTCCCAATGCTGACAGCTGTTCGTCCGGATTTTAGTACAAAAGTAGTAAAAATACGATAGTTGTAAAGTGTTCGGCGTCGTACTGTATATTATCATTTGGATGTCAGGTATTATACGTATTATGTCATTGCCCCCCCCTCCCCCGCCCCAATTAATATGATTAATGCAGAGCTTCCAATAGGTCCTATTCAGGTATCTGCTAGCCTTAGATACCCTTTCATAATGCACAATGAAGGAAAGGACATATTTCGTAATAACTCAAAAATGTTTCTGTGGACTCCATGCACATAGTTTTGTATAAAAACTTTCTCGAAATAGAAGGCAGTAAAACAGAAAGAAGGGAGGGGGCTTCAGGAGATTTGTTGACAACGTATCTGTCTCTTAATAGAAAACATATTCTCCTCTTTTACCTCACCAAAAATTAGCATTTACTAAATTATGGACATTTTCCCGCCATATATGATCAGTTCCAAAAACATCCCAAAGAGAGCACCATTTTGCATCTAAAAGACATTAAATTATTAAAAATTTCTTAAAGGGGAACGACACCTTTATGTAGTGACAAACGAAAGATCAGAACTGCTGCATGTAAATGCAGGAACGCATGAAAAATAAAGGTGTAATTTACGCAGACTTGGGGGTACTGAGGTATTATTAGGACATCATCTATGGCGCCCCAAATTCACAAAAAACCTGGCGACGCCACTGATCTCAAGCCAACTTGCAGGTCTTGTAATCATCTCCGAATTCAAAATCCAGTTGTCTGGGATGACCCTATATGTTGATCCCTGCCTTTTTAACCTTAACAGGACATTGTTGCCCTTGTACAATTTCAATCCAGTGCAGCTTATCAACGAGTTTTGTGCTCAAAATAGCATTTCCTAAATTTATGAATATACCACCAATAGCCTACAAAAGAACATTACCACTGAAATTAACCCCTTAAAACAGTGTGCCTTGCACTTCTGAGGCATTAAAGCCCAGGAGCTTCCAGGGGCCCTAAGGCGGGCCCCTAGACCCCACCCGTCATGGGCTCGCGCTTCGCGTGCACATTTTCTACATTTGCGATAGTTCACCCTACCCCCCCTCCCAAGTTGAAAAGAAATCTACGCCCCTGAGCATGTCCTTATCTCGACACGGGGCAGCCGCCTGGGGCTCAACGCTCGCACGTCTTCCCTAGCTCACGCGCCGCTCGAAACTTAGCTGCCCGAAAATTCGGCCACTGTAACGAGAAGACACGCGCGGCTGCACGTGTTTGCCTGGCACCGAAGCCCCCCCCCCCCCAGTGCACGTCTGCTCGCCTGCTCGCCAAGATCCCTGACAGCTCCGCTGCTGGGCAATTCTAGTCTTTTCCGTACGGCGGGACAGTTCCCTTGTCCCGGTAAGGAAGCGGAGGTGCGTATGGGTGTACGTATGTGTGTATGTATGTATGAGTATATAGGCTATACAGGAAAAAAAAAAGTAGTGAATAGTGCCAAACGTTTGTGCAAACGTCCACGACGTTTCGGGTGTAAACCTTTCATCAGGTGGCAAAAATGCAACTGATTGTTGACACGGTCAAACGTGCAAATTAGAAAACACAAGGAGAATTAGAAATCACAAGGAAGCCTATTCCTAGTAATAATCTTAGTACATTTTTATATCACCTGTCAGTGGCAATGATTTAGTTCAGATTGCATTTGAGTGCCTCAAGCATAATAAGGCTGCAGGTTACGATGGTTTTCGAAATTCTGTTGTTCGTAATTTGTTTCATCTCTGAACGCCTGACTTATATTTGTAATCTTTCTCTCTCTCAAGGTATTTTTCCTGATAAACTCAAAATTACTAAAGTCACTCCTATTTTAAGAGTGGTGACCTGCACACATTTTCCAATTATTGTCCGATTTCCATTCTCTCTTTGTTTTTCAAAGATCTTTGTTGAAAGGATAATGTTTAACAAACTCCAGTCATTCCTAAGCAAGCACGGCACACTCTCTGACAACCAGTATGGTTTCCTCCCCGGTCGATCAACTGAACTCGCTCACATTGACGTAAACAATACATTAAGCAGGGCACAAGACAATAATCTCATCTCTTTGGCCGTCTTCCTTGATCTATCAAAGGCCTTTGATACCATTAATCACGATATATTGTTAGATAAATTACAATCCTACGGCTTCCGTGGCAAAGCTTACAATTGGGTCAAAAGTTACTCAACCAATCGATCGCAGATCACCACTTTTAGAAATTTCGAATCTGGTAAGAACATGATAACTTGTGGGGTCCGCCAAGGTTCTATTCTTTTACCTCTTTTATTCATAATTTACATGAACGACATTACTGAGATTTCTTCCAATTCTTCGATGGTATTATTTGCTGATGATACGAATATATTTTTTAGCTTCAACGACCCACAGAAGCTAGAAGAAACTGTGTGTAAAGAGTTAAGGTTGTATTCAGACTGGTTTGCCTCCAATAAGCTCTCCCTCCATATAAGTAAGACAAAAAACATGGTCTTTAACTTCAACAGGAAAAAGTATAATTTCAACATACATATTAATAACCAACCAGTTGAAGTTGCTACTAAGACTAAGTTTCTTGGTGTTTATTTTGTTTGATCCACTTCTTAAATGGGAACACCATATTTCCCACCTGTGCTCTAAAGTCGCAAGGGGTGTTGGCATATTGGGTCGGCTCAGACATATACTTCTTCAAAACGTCCTGCGTACGATCTACCTAACTTTAATTTATCCTTTATCCCACCTATTGTTCAACAGTCTGGTCCAGTGCTTCCTCCTCTCTTATTAAGAGATTAGTCAGTCTTCAGAACAGAGCTGTTTGCCATATTACTGTTCATGGTCACGAGATCACACCAGCAATTTGTTCAAAAGCCTGAACCTCCTGAAGTTACAAGACGTCATAAATTTACATTCTGTCACATTTACGTATAAACTCATAACCTGTTACCAACACTGTTTTCTGACTTCTACACGCACAATTATCTTGTTCATAGCTACAATACATGGCAGTCTGGTCATCTCCACATTCCTACCACCTCATCATCTTCCAACAAAGACTCTTTTAGGTATCGTACTGTCAGGCTCTGGAATACCATTCCTAGTCACATGAAGAGCAAACCAAACCTTATTTCTTTCCGTAGCAACTTTTCTAGACATATTATCAATGATTATTAAGCATTTACTCCCCTTATTTGTTCTCCCCTTTGGGAAGGGTGGGGGTCGTCGTTTGTGGAGGTGCGGTGCTGTTCTCGTTCTTGTGGTGTTGGGTTTCTGGGACTGTTACTGCAACTAATCTGTTAGTTTTTTTGGGGGGGGGGTGGTGGTTTGCTTAGTTTCTGTTTTTCCTTTTTCTGCGTTATGTAATTACATAAGTTCATTTTAAAGAGTGCTCTCTCGACAAGCCCTCTGGCTTTTAGTTGCACTTCCTTTCACTTCTCATTATTTTGTAAATATGTCAACTTGAAATTGTTACTGTACTTGAAGTGAAAAAACAAATAAATGAAATGAAAATGACAGTAAAATTGGGCACGGCCAAACCGGCCAGGTAAACAGACAGTGTGTGAAGTGGTTAACACAGGTAACAAAAAAGCAGGAAGGGCTGATTTATAAAAGTTCAAGTCTTACGTTCAGAACATGTGGAGACAGGGTTGCAAGTTTCATGATGAGACGGTTTTCGGCAGCCAGGCGATCATAATCGGAACCTCGACACGAGATTGCCGTCGAATCCATCAAGTCATGGATCGAGCTGCTGACGGGGATTGAAGTGTGTGGCTACAGAAAACCCTGGGAGGTTCTGTTAATTGACCTCAGGTGCTCAGCGACTCGGTCAGCAAGACGATGTTTTGTTTCTCCCACTTACAGTATATTACAGCATTTACATGTGAGGACGTAAACAACTACATTTGTAGGAGTACAGTTTAAGTGCTGGTTGATGTTCCCCATATACGTCTAGGAATCGCCCTTTATCGGAAAAAATACTTTCGGACAAATTGAGGTAAAGCATCGAGCAAACAGGCACGCATCCAAGGGGTCACAGGGATGCAAGCCTCCCCCTTCCTTCTGATCCGGCCGGTCAGAAATAATGAACTTTTATATAAGCTTTTAATGCTTCGTACGTTGTTCAGCAATTTTCTTTCAATATGACTGGTAGGCCTAATTTAAGTTTATATGCGTGCAATTGGCATGCCAAAGTCTGACAATTATGGCAATATTTTGCCGATGTTTACAGGTATGAGACGTACTAAGCCGACTGCGACGGAGTTCATGGTCACAAGAAGGTTACCGTACTTTTCGGCGGACTCGCCCGCACTTTTTGCAAACTTCGTTGAGTTCAAACACGTAAAGATGCACCTGAAGGAGTATATATACATATCGATGTATGCACGTAGGCCTAAAATTTTAAATACGTCCCCAAATTTCCGCACGCTTCGTGAGCTGCCGAGTTTTATTGATAGTAACTACTAACCACGTAATGTACCAATCATACGGAGCGTACACGATTTCTCTCAAGGTTGGGGAGCCAATCGCATAGTTGTTCTCATAATTTGTCGATCGGTAGCCTACAGAAGCCTACATGGGAAAACTATTCATCGGATGGGTAGGCTATGATACAATGCATGTTTCCCAGGTTTAGAGCGAGGTTATGGTAGGTGACCATGGACTACTCCCTGTTTGGAAATTACACCAGTTTGGTCGGAGAGCCTGGGTGGGTACAATAAAGGAAATAATCCCCGACATGCCATCAGTCCACACCACAGTTTGGCCACCTGTTTTTGTCCAAGGAGGGACTCAATTTTTGGATGCTTCTAGCGCAGTAACGTTTTATTGTAACAGTTACTTTCATACTTTCTTTGCATATATTCCAAAAGTGCAAATACTATTAGCGAGTAACCTTCAGGTAGCTTACACACTTTTCTGTATAGGTCGGGTTTTTCATAATCGATCACGTTAATTCGCTTGGAATTGTCGCAAGGTACGGTTAGAAAGTCACATGGATATGTCATCCTTGATACAGCAGGGAGCTGGAGTGTCTTCCAGCTCCCTGGGTGGAGGCAGGGAGTTGCTACTCTCTGATGAAGGGCAGTCCCCTGACAGTTGATCAAATTTTGCTCTTCAATGAGTATACCTAGACTCGTCTACTTGCCCCTCAAAGTTCTTCAATACGACCCTCAAAACACGACCGCCTTATACGTTTCGACGCCCTCTCGCGATGTACAGTTTTGTGGTTTTCCTTTTAATTATAGTTTGGCTTGTTAACTTCGGACCAAGTGTTATAACAGTGGCGTAGCTAGAGGGGGGCAGGGGCTGCCCCCCCCCAGCCTCCGAAGGCCTCTGTTGGAAAATTCTAGTCTCTGTCGGAAATAAATAAAAACAATTCATTTGAAACACTTACAACACTTCTTATGTTTTTAAGCAGAATTACTCATCAAAATGGTTACTGACAAGGCCTGGAGGTGTCATTTAAGGCAATCTCGGAGATATTTTAAGCTATTTTTCCCGCGGGCTACACGCCAGATGATGGTGGCGCTTCGCTTAGATAGTACATCATTACCTCAAGATAATAATCTGTCGGAATTTTTTTTTGTTTTTGCCCCCCCCCCCCCACCACTCCCCACAAAAAATATCTAGCTACGCCACTGTGTTATAACAAGAAATAGATCGAGTAGGTGGCTTAAACCATGGAAGTATTACCCTGACAGGGTAAATACTTGCATCCTTAAACAATTTCCTGTGAATGTCAAAAATTCTCTTGTACTTGTCGATCGTTATCCAGGCTACATTATAATTGGAAAACATACCCAGACAGATATGATACAATGGCAAGTTTATCTTCGTTATAGCCAGCTGCCTGACATGTATAGTTGATATATTCTGCCTCTCAGTGAAGAATGATTCTTCCAGGTATACCCAAATGTTTGAGCACGCCGTCAGAGGTTGGCGATTGGGGGCACTACAGAAGATGATGCCTTAAGCCCACCCCAGATAAACCCGGAAAGTCAGTGTAAATTTTTCATATTCGCATCGGTGGTAGTTTGTACCCGGAGGGAATCCTTTGTTTGTCATCTTGTGCAGGTGATGTCTTGGGGAGGAGTCTATGGGGAGGGGTGTCCCCCTTGCCTTTGGGAAATTTGTGTTCGTTTAAGATGGCTTAGATGCAAACTGGTGCTATCTATGACAAATTTTTGAACCAATCATATATTGGAAAACTTCCACAATTAAGTGGATTCTTACTTTTGGTTGACTGTACAGGAAAGGTTCATTGTCTAAGTGGAGGAAATTTGTGTTCGTTTAAGATGGCTTAGATGCAAACTGGTGCTATCTATGACAAATTTTTGAACCAATCATATATTGGAAAATTTCCACAATTAAGTGAATTCTTACTTTTGGTTGACTGTAAAGGGAAGGTATGTTGTCTAAGTGGAGGGGGTAATAGATCCTCCCCTTGAAAAATTCTTGTTTAGGTAAGTTGGCTTAGATGGAAAATGATGCTATTTTTGGCATACCTTTTAATTGATTACATGCCTAGAAATTATCAGTATTTATTGATATTTTGTCTTTGGTGTTTGGCATGGCACACGTTATAAAAAAAAACGTGTAACAAATGCATGCTACGAATGATACCGTATGTGCTACTCATGGTACTAGATTGCTCTGAGATCTTCTATTGATGCGGGGCACCTGCAGAGGTCGGAGATGTACTTTTATGGAAAAGTGTTTTGGTCAGAATAATTTATTATTGCCCAATAAAGGTTGCATGATATGTATGTGCACCGTGACGAATGCAAGCAAAGCGGGCCTTAATTTTGCATTGAAAATTATTTCCATAACAAGTTGCGTACAGACTTTGCACTGAGACATCCTAACAAAATCAATCCGCCAATTAGAGAGCGACTCTTCTGTCCAGTAATTCGTATAAGATTTCAATTTTCATAAAATAGGCCTATGTCTTCCCTGAATTCCGCTAGGCCTTCTTTGCATTCTTGCAATGCTGTGCTCCTCCATAATGACTCCTATGCACAAGAAAAATCCGCTTAATTGTAGAACCCTCACCATTCAACAACACGATTATGTTTGAGTCCGAACACAGCCATGTGGTAGGCTGCACGTGCCCGGAGCGCGCGAAAATTTTGGTACTTTCAGAAGGATTTGCTAAAATTTTGATAGTTTGAGAACGACTTGTGTGAAAAAAAATATTTAAATAGATTCATCATTCAGTCAGAAACACACCTCACCCTACCCCCTATAGAAATTTTTAGCATGCATAAACGCCTTTGTGGCTCAGTTTAAAGTTTTCGGAAATCGATTGGGGCACGTGCCCCCATACCTCTCCCGTGCCGGCGCCACTGGAGCACGCTACGTTCTCGAGATGTGCAACTCTAAACAAAAAATTTCGGACTTTCAAAAAAATTACTTCATCAGCACTTAATGCTATCATGTCATATGTTAGGTTGTAATTGGTCACAGGCCCGTAGCCAAAAATTCTGATACAGGGGGCACCGACACCACATACGGGGGCACCGAAGAGGATTATACGTTTGTAGTCAGTAGTGCCACCATATGATAACAGTTTGCGGGAACCACAGGGGATGATACCGCAAGCCTACCACAGATAGCTTAAAGTGTGCACATGCGCGAGAAGCGAGCAAAAATTTCGCTCTTCTGGTGGTTATTTCTCCCCCTCTTGCAATACAGAGAGGTGGAAAGTCGCCACAAGTGGAGTAAACAAGACTATGATCACGATGACGCTTCTTCAGCTCTGAAAGCGCAGGTGAAAAGTTGAGTACTTTGCGAACGGCGAGCGGACCAGGGGCTGCCATATAACAGGCTTGGTGTGGTCCTGTTTGATTTGGTAGGATTCAAAGTAAAATTCCCCAAATGTCCGAGGAATTAACAGAATGCATGGGAAAACTAGCATGGAGCGTTTAGCAGGAATTAAAGACAGAGCACAACAATCTCTTCACAATTCACAATTCAGATTGTCATTATCGTATTTTTTTCTTTGAACGAAATTTTGCATGAAAAGAAAAAGTAAATTTTCGAGTAAATTTGTGGTACTAATTCATTTAGCTTCAAACCATATAACCATCACGTTATGAATGTTACTCAAGGTATTAGATTGCCACATGAAAACCCCTTGATGCCCAGCATGTAACTATGAGCATTCACCTAGCCTTGGCTAGAATAGTTCACTGAAATGTTTGGGCTAGTAAAGTTCATTGGTGTAACAACTTCGATTGTAAGAACTGAACACGAAGCCTCAAAATTTTGCAGGAAAATTATTATGGTAAAACTCAGCAAGAGGTGGTAAAAGGATATGCCCTAAGGGGTTCTGCAACCCAAAGCCCCGCCAGAAGCGACGTGTTGTCCAAAGGATGCCGAACGCAAAAGTTTGGACGTCCTCAGTGCTCCGAAAAATTTGGGGGTGAGTTGAAGAAAATTGAAAATAATTGGTTCTTATTCAGGAAAGTTAGAAAATTTGGGCTTCTGTGGAAGAATCTGCTCCCCTCCTTATCCAAGACAGTTTCCATTCTTCCAACTAAGTTACTCCAAGTCACTCCCAAAACTGTTATGAGCCCCTCCCCTTATGCAGACACAAACCTAGTTTATTGCGTAGGGTTATACAAGGCCATAATATATGAGAACATTCTCTGTGCATGCTGTGTAATGTGAGCTGCTCTACATCTTTTGACTTGGATGCTGAATCCAAGAGCATTCACCAATTGAGAATTTGGCTTTCTCCCAACCAAAAATGTGGGTGATGAGTGTCTTTAAGAGAGAAATCATATCCCCGGGTGACTGGTCACATGATGGGGGGGGGATTCCCCTTCCATCATCCTTGGACTCAGCATTGAGACACTTTACGTTTTTCACCAAGTATGTTTACCATGATTGTGAGTCTGATTTAAGAATCTTCCAAATGGTAAAAAAAGGCGGATAGAACTTCTTATCGATTTCAATTTTGTGTTTCTCCAGGATCACGCCTACACGGAAGAACAATAGCATAATTGTGTAACCTTTACCTTTATAAAGCCAGCATACCTGAGACGGGTGTAAAAAACAATGCAACTGAAGACGAAACGCGCTTAGCGCGAGAAAATTTTGTAATTTTAGAAAAAACGTTATAGAAAATAAAATACGTTCATTATTAAACACCTCTTGGGATCGTTGTTGGTAAAAACTTACCTGGAGTCATACCAGGGCCACGTTTACTCATAGAAATATTTTATTTTCGATCGATTTTTCATATAGGGGGAACAGTAGCAAGCACGGGGCACGCCCCCTGTGCCCCCACCTGGCTACGGGCCTGAATTTCGCCATGAGCGATCGTGTATCATATGTGAGACTACCGTTATGAATCTTTTAGCCTCACCTTCGTTGCGAAGCCCGACAACCCCCCCCCCTTGGACAAATCCAGCGCCACCCGAGTCCAGACTCCCAACTACCCTCAATGCTTAGAGTCTTTGGCACCGCTTACAAGTTCGACCTCTTCATCACAAAGTATGCCTACCCTTTTATAAAATCCGGAATCCGAATCTGGCAAAAGTTTCAGCTTTCAGTAACCCTCTCTATTTCAAGTATTCCCGTTCAACTAAACTTGGGAGATTTTGGTAAGGATTTTCACAAGTACGATCCAGAGTAGGCCTACATCTTTTGGAAGAAATTAGTAAAATTTGGGCGTGCTTTAGTGAGATCAAATGAAACAAATTCAAGTATATGCTACAATAATATGATGGAAAAGTGGTGGGTGTAACTTAATAACCAGTCATTTCCTACCCTGTTATGGGCTTGGCGTCGTCTTCTAAGGGTACAATGTTGCACCTTGAACGAATGACCCCCTTCCCCGATAAATGTCCAGAGACAACTCCTGCGGTACAATTCGCACTCGGAAATTCCCACCGGACAATTTCCACCCCGAATAATCCCCACCAAAGCTGCATTCAACTTCTCCCATCAGGAAAATTGGAATTGCCCTTAGTGGGAACTGACAGGGCCAGTTTTCCAAAACATTTTCAACCATATACCGAAAAAAAACCTAACTTTTTGTTTGCTACAATCTTCCATGACAAAAATATCATCTTCATCAAACTCTCAAGTCATTTTTTCCCCTTTTCTCTGCATACAAAGGTCCAAGACTGTACCTACCAGCTTCTCCAGTATTCCCTGATGTCCTTAACAAAAATCAGCATGTGGTGTTCATAAGTACTGGCTCTATGGAATTTTACGACTTTCAAGGTCTTCTAGATGAATGTATTTCAATAAATGGAATGGAGGCTGCCGTGACCATACCTTTCCTCACCGATCGTCTGGACGGAATCCCGCACTATTCATTGGTGTTAGCAAACTTCTACGAGAGAGGCCGAGGCGATATTCCTAAACCGAACGTCGCCTTGCCTTACGTACCAGTCGATGCAATGACCAAAGATGAAACCGGTTCAGTCATAAGAAACGGCAACGAAGAGATACGATTATCCTTCGCAAGGTACACCGAGCTGTGTGAGCCAGAGAATCCTGTAGTCCGTCATGAATTTGAAGAGTACCTCGGTCAAGAGTTACAGTTTGGTGTTACAGAACCTGATTTTTCCTTTTGCGATCGTCATCCCGTTGAAAACCAGTACTGCACGATTGGCCAAAGTATCAAATGCGAGCTTCATAGGTCATCCCCGAATATTTGTCAGACTTCATGGAAGTCACATAATAACTTAACATGTGACGCTTCTGTGGAAATTATCAGCATTACTGAGGGATTCCGTGACATGATGCTCTTAGGTGACGGAGAAATAAAGGTCGTGGCTTCCGAGACATACGTCGGGAACCATTCGCTTGGTCTGAAGTATCCATGTATCGAATAGTTATTAAACAATAATGAAACTAAATTTAAACGAAAATCTCAAGACTTATAATTGTTAGAGGTGTGGTGGCATGAATAGAGACAAAGGGCGCCCTCGCCTAACCAAATCCTGTGACAAGTTCATCGCCCCATTAATCTAAAGCACGTTTCGGTCAAGCCAGCGGAAATCCCCCCCCCCCCCCCTTGATTTATTGGATTCTCCTTAATATCAGGAGAGTGGCAAGAGTGCCGTGCCTGAATAGCTGTACAGCAAAAACGAATGTCCTAAAAATCCTGAAAGTTCCAACTAAACAAGCATCCGAGTTGCTTAGCACAAAAAATAGCGTATTTAAGTTTCCCCGTTAGTATAGATGTATACATGAAGTCCAACGATACAATCCTAATTTGTGCGATAATAAAAAGGTTTACGCCCTTTCTGTAATGAAACTATGGTAACGGCTCCGTATGTCAGACGATACCACACATCGGAAGAGTTAGCTGTAATGACAGTGGCTCAAGTCCGTACCAAGGGGAAGGAGGGGACCCCCCCCCCCGGAAAATACGGATAGAGCTAGTTGAGCGGGTGAGCTCCGCAAAGGTTTTCCATTCTCATTGGGAAATTAACAAGAAGTCAGTTGTGACACGGCGGACTTGTTACGCACGGTGGAAGGTAGTTTTTGAGGGCGTGGCCCCTATACAGACATTTTTCACCTTCTCTCGAAAATTTCATTGTGAAAAATCTATAGTTCCTCCCTATTTTAATTGGAAATTGGAGATCCGTCTAACTGGAATCTACGTTCAACAATTAAAAAAGATAGCTTAGGTCAAAAGTAGGTTCTATCAATTTTTAGATGACTTTAAGAGTCCTAAAAGACAAAAACCATTTGAAGCCTTTCTTTCATCACATTTGGTGTCCATTCCACTACTTTGGTATATATTTATTTATTACATTATCACACTATTAAATGTTTCAATTTTAAGGTAAGTGTGAGTTTATGGTGGTTATTGATGTTCTATAATCCCTTTACTTTACATAATACATTGATAATGAGTTCAAATACGCAGGGCTGTAACGGAGTCTACCTAACCCAATTCCGGGCCAATTCCAATTCCATCCAGTGTCCACCATTCCTGGCCAATTCCGAGTCCTGTACCCTCCGATTCCGAGCCAATTCCTATTCCAGGTTTTTCAATTCCAGGCCAATTCCGAATCCGGTCATGATTTGACAATGTAGCGTCTCATACAAATGTTTTTCGTACTATTAACAATTACATTTATGAAGAAAACGGGCACTTGTCAGGAGTCAATTTCATATTCTGGCTGATCCTGTAATTTAGTCGACTGTATGTGACTATTCACTTGTTAAATTGTGCACCAATGATAATGTTGCCTACGTAACATTAATGAAACTTTCATTTTTGGACTCGACTGGAATTGGCTCCGAGTCCAAATTCAGCTGAGCCCATTCCGGGCCAATTCCGATTCCGTGACCTCCCATTCCGGGCCAATTCCGAGTCCGGCGAAAAACGGACTCGAGTCCGGAATCGAGTCCCAGTCCGGACTCGGATGTTACAGCCCTGCAAATACGATTCTGACAGTTATCGCTTTAGTTGAAGAAAACGTAGCAGTATGCTTGAAGAGAAATCGAGGTAGTAAATATTATTTAGATTAAACCCTGTGTTATTCCATATTTTAATTCAGTTCTTTTTAACTGTGAGGTAATTAACACCCAGAAGGAAACTTTTAGGTAGTCAGGTGAAGTATAATTATGTCCTACCCTTGCCCTCTCTTTTTTGTTTGTTTCTTTGTTCGATAAAAGTGAGATAAGTTGTAATGGCATGACAACATGATATGATGTGATCTGATTTCATTTGATTTACTTATAACTTCCATTGATTAATGTACAACAATGATGTAAAAATGTAAAATCTTTGGTTGATGGTTATACTAGCTGGGAATACAGGTTGAGGCTGAAGGATACCAGCCTTACTTCACACACTTGACTTATCCTTTTTAATTTTCAAGCAATTCAAAACTTTTTCGCATTTAGTGCTGATGTAGAAACACATAATTTTGTTCTTCTTAGTAACTAGGACTTGGAGCAAGACATAGTTACATTTTCCATATTCTTCCAGAGAGAACCCCAAAGAGGTGTCCCATGCGAAAGCTTCCTGGAAAAGGCTTATCCGTCAGATGATCTCTGTCTTCTTCCATTTCACGTTGTGCTCACCCTTGTCCATAGATGATTTTTCTTGAACCGTTATTTTTTTTGTAGTTACTATTGATCTCATTCTCATCAACTTCAATATGCAGGCACGGATCTACTTGAGCAAGTTGGAGGGGGTTCCAGCCTTTGCTTTTTTCCCTTTAATCCTTTTTTGAGACGATCTTAAGGGTGTAATGCACCGTTAATTTACTTACCGTGATCACCATTTCCAGGTTCCAGAAAATCGCGATAAAATAGAGTTTATTTTGATTTAAACAAATAATGGGGAAAACCCACGACCCCCGTACCACCACCATGTCCTTGTCATTTGTTGGATACGTGGTTACTCAGAGCCGGATTTAAAAATGCAGGGGCATTGCACACGAGCCTATATGTAGGGCCCCTTCAACTCTCACAGGGGTCTTAGGAAATTCAATAGTAGGTATACACGTACACCTTCCCCTTCAAGTAGGCCTAGGAATACATAGGTACACTCTGAAAAACGTGTTTAGGAATTGGACACAATTTTTGCCCCACTTTGAAAACATGTTTAATTCCTAAACACACATGTTTAATTCCTAAACATTATGTGTTTAATTCCTAAACGTGTTTAGAGTGTAAACGTGTTTCCAAAGTGGGGGCAAAAAGTGTTTAATTCCTAAACACTGTTTTTACAATGTATACAGTGTAATTAACATGCAGTTGGACGGAATCTCGGTAAGTTTGGCTTTGGTTTTACTCGGACAGATGAAGTGACGGTATTGACCATACATGTTAATCAACTTTAGGGTAGATAGCGTCTTCCAATATACTAACTATTATAGCCTTCATTACGTGACCCCTCCGTGTGGGTGATCTAGGTTTCAGATAGACGCTGTATCCCCCCCCCCAAAAAAAAGAGATATCCTAGTTTCTGTCGCCCTCTTCGTGTGGGGCCCCTGAGCATGAACCCTGCTGGATAACAATGTTTGTCAGTTTGTATTCAAATTTCATAACCTGTCTCCAAACTTCCTCAAAGCCAAACTTACGGCACTGCGACCTTGGTCCTTCAAACATGGCAGATTTTAACATCGTACTCACAAAATTACCTCCAAACTCTGGTCTGCGTCTGATGTGACACTGAAATATATGGTGAAAGTCAAAGTTTTCTAACAATTTTAGCCCTTAAACAACTTAAAAAATTCTTAAAGTATACATTCCTTACCATGCGGAGAGCGATTCGAAATTAGCCTATTTCATACCAGGCGTTGGTCAAACAGGCTCGGATCCAGGATTTTGAGAAAGGGGGCGCACACACCGTCGGCCGAAGGCGCAAAGCCACGGCGGGTGGGGGGCTGGGGATCCTCCCCCAAGAAAATTTGAATTCTAGATGCGCTTAGATGCCATTTCCCAGCATCTGGGAAGCATATTTTCCATATCTATTTGATCATTTTTTCGGAGTATTTAAATCGTTGGTCAAAAAATTGTTGGTCATCGAAAAAAAGGGGCCGCGCCCCCTCCTGGACCCGCGCCTGTCAAAGTAGCGTCTAGTGAGAAATTTTTCGAAAGAGTTCAAATAAAAGGTCCGTGTTAGGCCTACCTAACTTAATAGGCCTAATGCCAATATTGGTCAAGCATAGTTCCGGGGAGCAGAAGTATTGTAGTACTCGATAAGTGCCCGGTACTCGAGTATATTATGCTACTTGAGTACTTTTGGCTAACTACTCGCACCCCAACTCGGATGTCAAGGCACTCGATATTAAAGTAATTTCTCCTCCCTCATGGAGGGCATCTGATGAGTATCGATACTTAGACTATTTTACAAAATGCAAAATATAAAAACGAGCAATCAGTTACAACAGCCGAGCGGCATAACTTTTCCAATCTTTCGGCATTTCGTAGACAACAGCTGCACCACCCAGTACGCATGCGTCTTGACTCCAGTAGTTCCTACTGCCATGTGTTTACTACCAATATACCAGATAATAGTAAAATCCAATTTTTACCAAATTTGACCTCTGACCTATAACGTCATCAGTTCCGCATGCACAAGTTTTTATGGACCTACCTAACAAGTTTGAACTTGATCAAACTTAAGGTTTAGGAGGAGGTTGTGACTCATATTTTGCTCCACACTCACGCACGCGCACACTCTCACATACTTTTTGGAGATGGTCCCATTGATTTTCACTATTTCACACAGTGAATCTTTGGTTTAAAGGGCCCCTCGTCTGGTCCATAATTTTTATACAAGTCTCCGATACTGGATGGAAGAAATAGATATTTCTGTCACAACCCTAGATTGCCGACTTTCCTTATACATGAAGTATTCTATCCAGTGATCCGATATCCGCACAAGTATTCTAGGGTTGTAATTCCAAGCAGTTAATTATTTAATGGGTGAGACTTCATAGTTGTCAGCAAGACTGGAAATAATCTAGGGCCACGGAAGCCATGGCCTTCAAATCATTTGCAATGGCCTTGGCCCGTGTCCTAAAATATGGTTAACTTTTCAAGGCCATCATGGCCTTCGTATCCTTCCTTACAAAACAGAATCAAACATAAACCAGATAACACAAATTCTTCAGTTTGACCTTGGATCCCTTTGAGTTGCGTAAATGTGCCCTGAAGTTGATATGAAAGTACGTGGCGTTGCAAGGGCTGTATCCGAAGCCATCTAACCCGATTCCCAGGCAATTCCGATCCCTGTGCCCCCAACTCCGGGAATATTCCCAGTCAGTCTATTTGACAATTAAGCATATTATCATGTAAATCAGGCGCGTAGCCAGACTCTTTGGCCCGGGGGGGGGGGCAAAATGAAAATTTTCGTCCCGATTTCATGATTTTCCAAAGTAATTGGAGAGGTGGTTCTCTCCCACCCACCGTTTGCTGTGGGTCCAGTCCCCCCCCCCCCCCCGGCCAAGTCCGGAAGCACTGGAACTGTAAAGAATGGGGACATGAGAATACAATATCGACTTGATATTCAAATGGCCTTATCAGTATGCGAACTGATAAAGTCACGTTGATCACAATTTAACTACTTTTCATAACGCGGAAGAAATGATGATCGATTTGATGACACCCGAGTCCCTTGTCAGTGATAAACTGGACGTAAGATTAAGGAATTTTTCCAGAGGGATCCATAACCTTTCCTCAGAGGGACCTTTGAGACATTATCCAAGCGGAGCGCCACCACTGGTTGGCGCGAAGCGTACAGGGTAATATTTTGGCCAATAAGCCTTCCCAGATTACAGGAAATGACATTTCCCAGGTGTTGTTAGTTGCACTTTAAAATTATCAAATATTTTTTAGATTTTAGATTTTAGGAGGACTGCTGCCATAGTCAGCCACACCAGTGGGTCCCCTGACAGAAAATTTAAATCTAACTGGACAGAGGTAAGATTTATCTCTTCAGCCTATATCTCAGCCGGGAATGCAAAATATGGGTGGACCTAGCGCATGTTTTAGTGTCTATGTGGGCTTACCCTGTGACCCGACGAGCCTGAACGAAATATTTAACTATTTAAAATGGAAATGGATGCGCACTACAAACAATATAGAATCACAAGTTGATTTTTTTTATAATTTCCTAACTTGGACTAGGCTATCGGTAGGTCAATATGATGGTCACGGTGATAGGTGTGTAGATGGGAGTGTAGATGAGAGGGAATGGATTAAGCCGGGAACTACACGGGTCTTTATAAGGTTAATCCATTTAAGATTTTCACAAAGAGCAAAAATGAAACAAACACGCAGGAAAAATCCTTTTTGAATTAAAAGAGCTTGCCCTGCAAGGCATTGTTTTTCTTCAATTGGCTAAAATTTTTCTCATTTATTCTCCGTCTCTTTTCTTTCCAGATCTTTTTTGCTTGTTTGTTTCCTTTGTTTTTCAAAATTTGTTCCTATTTTCTGCCTAGAGGAGATGGGATCCATGCCCTCTGGATCTGCACCTGAGAGGATGGATGATGGTAAATGAGGGACGCATAAGGCTTTGGGTAAATTCTGCTCAAACTGTCCTGTAAAACTACTAACGACAACCTATGCAATTGTGATTTATTAGAGCGAAGCGCGCCGAAAAGACCATTTAGTATGAATTTCCTTGACATGCTTCACTTTACACTGCACACGTTATATATCATATTCAAATTCACATTTAGTTTCTCTTAACTTGGCAACTTTTCTTGACCCACTCATTAGGGTTCTGTTACCAAACCCCAATTCGTGGCAACTCACTGGCAACTGGCTCTTTTCCACTCATTGTGTGACTTTAAAAGAAAATCTGCACCGGTACAGTGATTTTAAGTATCCCTTTTTGATAGGGATGAAAAGATAAAATCGGGACGGCAGCTGTCATCCCTCCAACCCCCCGCACTGACAGCCTTTCTTTACGTCCTCGTCTTTCTCTCCCTCTTATATCCGCTTTGCTCTGCTCTGCGTCATAGTCTGTCCTCGCGGACTCCCTAGTCTAACGCTCTCTATTCCCTTGCCTAGTTCCCTCATCCTTCCTCTTTCCCGTGCACAATCTGTCTGGCTTCATTCCGCGTGCCGGTTTCTGCCTTCTGGGCCCTTCACATTCTCATTCCCTTATTTCGGTCTTTTCCACGGTCCCTAGTCCTGCCTGTTTCAGTACTCGTCCCGTCGATATTTGAACCAGTTTTCTGCTTATCAAGCCCTTTTTCTTCTCTCCATCCTTTCCTTCCATCGGTAATAATTCCTATTTTTATTGTTATTGTATTTCCCTTCCCCTTTTCTCTTGTTTTTTTTCTTTTTCTCTCCCTCCTTCCCCTTTCCTTCCCTCTTCTTCCTTCTTTTTTTCTTCATTTTCCGTCGTCCCGATTTTTCTTCGATTTTTCGCCGGGGGGGGCACTCTGCCCCCTGCCCCCCCTCTGGCTACGCTACTGATGTAAATGCTATTATATACTATTTCCGAGGTACTGTTAATTCAAAAGGGTATTCTTAGGAGTCCAAATTTCAGAGTCTGGCCAGCCCTGTAATTAAGTTGACTGTGCGTGACCATTCATGTATTCAACTGCACCATTAACAATGAAGCCTTACCTAACGTACATGGCCGGGCACTTGCCCCCTCCCCCGAGAATCAAAAACTTGAAAAAACTTGACAAAAAATAACATCAATTTTGTCTTTTTTTTATGATTTAGCTAGAAAATTTCCAGAACATGAGCTTCCAAAAAAAGAAAATGATTAGATGCAACTCACAAGGCCCTGGAAGTGCCATTTTCAGCGATCTGGGAGGTATTTCGGCCAAAATTTTCTTGGCGGTTTGCCCTAAACTACGGTGGCGCTACGTTTAGATAGTTTAGCTATTAAGCTCTTTTCTGGGAGTGAACATTTCCCCTGATTTGATAAATTAAAAGTTTTGCCCCCCATAAATTTTATTCTGCGGACGCCCTTGCTAACATATTTGAATGCAATGGTAATTGCGAAATCGGCTCAGAGTCCGAGTCCAGCAGCAGCCCATTCCAAGCCTATCCCGATTTCAGGACTTCCGATTCCGGGCTAATTCCGATTCCAGCGAAAAGCGGACTCGAGTCCGGAATTGAGTCTGAGTCCGGACTGTGGCGTTAAAGATCCGGCCTTGCCCACATGATGTCTTAGTTCCAGCCCTGAAGAGTTAACGTATTGTTGAATGATTATTATGAATAAAAAATTTTGAGTTTACATGGCCATACAGTCTCTTCAAATTCACTTGATACGGTATTTAAACTTGTTTTAATAATTCCGTGTAAGAACTTTACTTCCCTCGGTGACGGATCCAAGCAATCGCATGTATGAGGCACTGAAGTGTAACTTCAAGTATATTTCATTCGCTCCATGTTAGTTGACTAAGTCCTTGAAATAATGAGGGGAGCCATGATGTGAATTAATAAAAACATAACTCCACAACCGGTCCCATCAAAACATTTAAAAATATGGGCAATCGTTCATATCAATCCTTTCGGCAGAGTCTAATCATTTTAAATTGTTCTGGACTTTTCCGTCATACTGTATGGTTTTATTATCTGCAACGTAAACTAAGCTGGCAAACACTGTATTCATCGAAGCATGAACTACGTCTATTTCAAACGGTTGAAAAAACAGTAAAAACACAACAACGGTGCATGAGTTACAGAATGGAAAGGTTTTCTGCAACTCTTCTATTCCTCTTTTGGAATGTATTCCTCCGCAGTTCTTCAGTCCAGGCAACTGTAACCGAAAATATTACGTACAACTGTTTGTGGGATGGGGTTGCCGCCTACATAGCCGTCGGACGTTGGGTCATACAAGACACGTTAGATAAGTGGCACGACTCCATCTCAGATGGATGTGACGGTAGGTGCAGGCTACATCTAGTTTCAGATAGATTGAACAGCTAGATTGTATCCTTCTGGGTTTATTGGCTACGATCATGAGTGGTATCTGTTCTTTTCAACCAGTCTAGAATGGAGACGCGCATGACAGACCCATGATGTAGAGATCTGAAGGTCAAGAGGCTAGTCATGTTTAGTCTAAGTTGTCCATTGGGAACATAGCCCCTTTGGGGAGCAAAACTTGAACCCTTCAGAGTAAACATTTGATTTTTGCCCTTCGGATCTTCTCGAGAGATTCGAGGGACTTTGGATAAAGTAGATTTTATAGCTAACAATTGAAATGATTCATATTTTGGCTCAAATGGCAAAAGCCATTAACTAGTTTCATCAGACATATGTTACTATTTACAACCCCCTCCTTTCACATTATGCTAACTGAAATGATTTTGGTTTCATCCTCATTTGACGGTATATAATTATGTTTACAAATTTAGTCTCAGATCAGCTTGTAACTGAACGGATACAGGATAATGGATGGTCGGTTTACTTACATTTGGAGTTCGGGTTGCTTCACACATACTAGAACTTACTCTCAGTCGTGGGTGCAAATGATTGTAGATTTATGTTTTTTCCAGAACGATGGTAACTCACACTCTTAAAAAGTTGGGTAAAATTTTCTGGGCAATGTAGAGTTGGTTAAATTTTTTCACAATGTTTTGGGAAAAAGAACCGAAAACCTATTGACCAACTGTTGGTGAAATGGTTTCAGTGAATTTCTTTACCCAACACTGCTTAAACGCACCGCCAATTAATTCTTTTAGTAACACCTATTTCTAAATTTTTACATTCAATATTAACATTTTGCAGAACGTTTACTTACACTGTGGGAAATTTTTGCTGCAACAATTTGAGAAAAGTGCATGTTTAAAATGCTGTGAAATGTTTATATACCTATCCTTTGAATGGAGCATTCCGAATTTTCCAAAGGAAATTTGTGTTTATCCTTTATTGCAGGTCTAATTGAAATAAATTGAAGCTGGCAATGGTGAATTCTTACAGAAAATTATGTTTCTCAGTTGTACAATACAACATAAAAAGGAGAAATTGAAATATCGTGAAGAAAATTGTATTATTAATCGTTAATAATAACAAACAAGTCTCACTGAATATATATAATAGCCAGACCATAACATTCATTTATATGTGAACTCCCAATTAAAACCCTCTTACTTTTAAAAGTGGCTAGGCTAGTGGCACAGATACTTACCTGGCACAGGAGTACCCCTGATCACGACCGCGGAGCTCCCAGGTGGGACCTGTTCTATTCAGCCAGTCTAGAACGGGACCACTGTCAGGTGGTGTCAGTTAAGTCAAAGTTTGTCCCTTGGGGACGTTGTTACTCCTTCGGGGAGCAGAACTCCTTCGGGAGTATTGTTTGGTTTTCGCCCCTGGCTCTTCGCCAGAGAGTCAGGGGACTTTTGGAAAAAAAGGCTAGGCTAGTGGCTAGTCTAGAACGGGACCACTGTCAGGTGGTGTCAGTTAAGTCAAAGTTTGTCCCTTGGGGACGTTGTTACTCCTTCGGGGAGCAGAACTCCTTCGGGAGTATTGTTTGGTTTTCGCCCCTGGCTCTTCGCCAGAGAGTCAGGGGACTTTTGGAAAAAAAAAAAGTGGCTAGCCTTGCGTCCTGGGTAGGACTTTCAACTGCATCCGGTCGTGGAGCTTGTTTAAGCGTGGGGATAATGAGGTTACCCTTTACCACAACTGTCTCCGGGGCACCCTTGGGCAAGGTGCACCTGTATTTGCCCTGTGCTTTTTACGTGTTGTTTCTTTCGGGCGTGTTGTTGCCTTCGGGCGTGGTGTTGCCGTCGGGCATGATGTTGCCTTCGGGCGTGGCGTTGCCTTCGGACGCGGTGGCCTTTGTGGCCGGTTGGTTGGCGGGTGAGACTGTTTTGGAGTGGTTTGTGGTTGTTGGACTGGGGTGTTGTTTTGGGGTTGGCTGCAGTGGCAGTTTGTGAACCTCAGTAACAAAGACGCTTGTGTTCCCTGTTGCGTGGTGTGTGTGGTTTGTTAAGCATTGTTTGCGATCCGATAGGGTTTTGTTTGAGGTTGGGGTTCTTTAGTTTCTCAGTGCCTGTTTCTACGTACTTAAAAAGCTCTCTCTTCCTTGCATCCGGTTGTGGAGCTTGTTTAGGTGTGGGGATAATGAGGTTACCCTTTGCCACAACTGCCTCCGGGGCACCCTTGGGCAAGGTGCGCCTGTATTTGCCCAGTTCAGTTCAGTTTGGGTTCCCGACGAGAGTGGACGTTCCCGATCCCCCACCGGGCCCGTTCGATCTCTTTGGGATGTTTTGTTTTCGTGTAAATACTTGTATATACTGTAAATAAACTGTAAATAGTGATTTCAACGAAACAAGTGGCCCCGTGTCCGTCTGCGCTGTGGTTGCCTTCGGGCGTGTTGTTGCCTTCGGGCGTGGTGTTGCCTTTGGGCGTGTTTTGTTGCCTTTGGGCGTGTTTTGTTGCCTGTGGGCGTGTTTGTTGCCTTTGGGCGTGTTGTTGATCTTTGGTGGTGGGTGTGATGGTGGTTCCTGTTTGTTGGTGGTAACAAAGACTCTTTCGTTTCCTTTGCTGTGTGTGGATAGAGTGGTTAGAGTGGTTCTCAGTTACGTTTTGGTCCGATCCGGTTTGAGTTTTCGTTTGTTTCTCAGTGCCTGTTTCTATGTACTTTAAAAGGCTAGCCTTAGCAATGCCGGTAGCCGTGATCACGACGGCGGAGCTCCCAGGTGGGACCTGTTCTATTCAGCCAGTCTAGAAAGGGACCATTGTCGGGTGGTGTCAGTTAAGTCAAAGTTTGCCCCTTGGGGACGTTGTTACTCCTATGGCAAGCTAAATGTGCAATAATTCGAAAAACAAGGTTTTTCACCGATAAACTCGGTTTTTCGACCGAAAAACTCAGTTTTTTGCGATAAACTCAGTTTATCGAGGGAAAAACAGAGTTTTCGATAAACTCAGATTATCGGTCGAAAAACTCAGTTTTTCGATAAACAGAGTTTTTCGATAAACTCGGTTTTTCGACCGAAAAACAGAGTTTTTCGATTATCGAGCGAAAAACAGAGTTTTTCGATAAACAAGGTTTATAGAGCGAAAAACAGAGTTTTTCGATAAACAAGGTTTATAGAGCGAAAAACAGAGTTTTTCGATAAACAAGGTTTATCGAGCGAAAAACTCACTCAGTTTTTCGCGATTTCTCAGTTTATCGAGCGATAAACAGAGTTTTTCGATAAACAAGATTTATAGAGCGAAAAACAGAGTTTTTCGATAAACAAGGTTTATCGAGCGAAAAACTTAGTTTTTCGATAAACTCGGTTTTTCAATCACGTGTCTCGGGCTTCCGTCAGACCGAGATGCGTGATTTTTTTCTGGTAGGACAGTGAGGGGAAAGTTATCAATTATTCATGCATCGGAGTCGTTTGTGTTGATGTGTATAGCCTATTCAGTGTCACATTTCGTAAGAGAAGGGAGGTTAAAGGGCTACTCGTAATGGAGATAATATAGTAAAGCTGCAACAGTAGTTGTACCGACGACGGACCTACTTTTACTGCCATGCTGATGCAGCGTTAACACCGTACTCGTGAGCTAAAACAGGGTTACACAAGACAGGCCTACACTTTGGCTGTGGTCATAAGCTCACAACACTGGAAAGACCATGAGTTTGCCAGCTTTTAAATGATGAGTCGTCGACTGAAGTTGGAAAAACAAAAGGTCCTATACACGTAACCAAAAGAATGTCCGCACTGTAGCCACCTCCGAGGGAGCATACATCAGTGGTACAGTGATTTACCTGTAAGTTAACTCAGAACCACCATGTTACGGAGGATCTCGGAAAGTACGCCTACACATTTAATCCAGGGGCGGCCAGGCGAAGGAATGGGCACAAGTGACATCATAGTATTGGCATCCGCATCTGGCCTTAAATCATATTTAAAGCCTGCCTCTTGTCCAAGCCCAGCAAAACCAGTGGAATTCGACCCGGTGAACAACTGGGCATGTTTGTTGGATTGGTACTTTAGGTAAACCCCTCACTGACACCATTCGTCACTGACTCTCAGAGAGGTTAGCATTTTTGGTGTGTGTGTGTATGTGTGTCTTTTAAAGAGTCTAGTTTGAAGTTAAAACATTCACTCAGGGCAGTTAAACTCCGAATAGTTTCAGTCAGCGTCATTCTCTGTCAGTATATATCACACCGAGTTGCCATCAACTGCTCTTCACGTTTTGGACACGATTCATATCTCACTTGTATACAGGTATATCGTTACACAAGTCAAGTAATAACATTGCCAGGGAGCTGCAATGAAGCAAGCATTTCAGACGATGTACAAAGAAGGAAAACGCCAAGAATAATCATGACAAACGACTCCGATAATATAAATAATTGATAACTTTCCCCTCGCTGTCCTACGAGAAAAAATCACGCATCTCGGTCTGACGGAAGCCTAAGACACGTGATTGAAAAACCGAGTTTATCGAAAAACTGTGTTTATCGAAAAACTCTGATTATCGGTCGAAAAACCGAGTTTATCGAAAAACTCTGCTTTTCAGTCGAAAAACCGAGTTTATCGAAAAACTCTGTTTATCGAAAAACTGAGTTTTTCGCTCGATAATCCTTGTTTATCGATAAACTCTGTTTTTTGCTCGATAAACTGAATTTATCAAAAAACTCTGTTTATCGAAAAACTCTGTTTATCGGTCGAAAAACCGAGTTTATCGAAAAACTGTGTTTATCGCTCGATAAACTGAGTTTATCGAAAAACTCTGCCTTTCGGTCGAAAAACCGAGTTTATCGAAAAACTCTGTTTATCGAAAAACTGAGTTTTTCGACCGATAAACTCTGTTTATCGAAAAACTGAGTTTTTCGACCGATAAACTGAGTTTATCGAAAAACTCTGTTTTTCGATCGAAAAACTAAGTTAATCAAAAAACTCTGTTTATCGAAAAACTCTGTTTATCGGTCGAAAAACCGAGTTTATCGAAAAACTGTGTTTATCACTCGATAAACTGAGTTTATCGAAAAACTCTGCTTTTCGGTCGAAAAACCGAGTTTATCGAAAAACTCTGTTTATCGAAAAACTGAGTTTTTCGACCGATAAACTGAGTTTATCGAAAAACTCTGTTTTTCGTTCGATAAACTGAGTTTTTCGGTCGAAAAACCGAGTTTATCGGTGAAAAACCTTGTTTTTCGAATTATTGCACATTTAGCTTGCCATATACTCCTTCAGGGAGCAGAAATCCTTCGGGAGTATTGTTTGGTTTTCGCCCCTGGCTCTTCGCCAGAGAGTCATGGGACTTTTGGAAAAAAAAGCTAGCATTAGCAATGCCGGTAGCTTTTAAAACTTGTAGAAGGTAACTTCTCTGAGATATTCTAACCCCGATGGGTAACTTGTTTTACCCAACCAATGGTTCCGGGTTGGGAAATTTTTGTGGTAACTTTATTGGTTAAACTTTTTATCCAACCACTTGGTAAAACCATTACCCAACGACTGTTGGGCAAAATTTGCCCAATATTGGTTTGGACATATACGTGCCCAGAGTTGGTTAAAATATTTGCCCAACCGTTTAAGAGTGCATGTTGATTCTCTTTCTTTTATTATAATCTTAATTCTGAATCATCAATGTCTTCGCGGTCGTCGTGGTCACCGTCACCACCAAGTCACCGTCGTCATCCAGCGTCAACGTCGTGGTCATCACAATATCATTAGTTTGCAATGTATTTTTAAGTACCATGTTAGATGGTTTTGATTTAAAATAATACCATAATTAGAAACGTTCTCTCCGCATATGTGGGAATCAACTAAAACAAGTTGCCTGATACATTCCTGCAGGTAAAGCGACTTATTTGTATAACATAATCAATAAAATTATTTTCCCACTTCCTCGCAAAGGTCCAAGACTGTATTTACCAACTTCTCCGTTATTTCCTGGTATCCTCGACAAAAATCACCATGTCATTTACATTAGCATTGGTTTCTCCGATTTTTACGAATTCCAAGACCTTGTCGATGAATGTATAGTCATAGCTGGGATGGAGTTTTTAGTGACCATACCTTTCCTTACCGATCATCCAGACGGTATACCGCACTACTCACTGGCTGTGAGTCTTTTCTACAAACGAGGTCGAGGAGATATTCCTAGACCGAATTTCGCCTTACCCTACATACCAATCGATGAAATTACCACAAATGAAGGCAGTGTCGTCATAAGAAATGGTAATGACGAGTTAAACTTGTCTTTCATTAGGAAGACAGATCCATGTGAGTCAATAAATCCAATGGTTCGTCATGAATTTGATGAGTACGTCGATCAAGATTTTCAGTTCGGTTTATCTCAACCTGATTTTTCCTTCTGCGATCGCCATCCCATCGATAACACCTTTTGCACAACCTCAAACAGTATCAAATGTGAAGTCCATAGGTCATCCCCCAACGTGTGTCAAACGTCATGGAAATCACCAAGGAAAGTCTCATGTGAAAACCAAGTACAGATTGGAAACGTGACTGATGGATTCCGTGACATGATGCTCTTAGGTCAAGGAGAAATAAAAGTCGTCGCTTCGGAGTCTTACTTGGGGAATTTTTCAATAGGTCTGAAATATCCGTGTATCGAAGGTCTTGAGCAAGCTAATCATTACAGTCCATAAGATTCCATGTTTTCTCTTACCGATGGATTTTTCAGAATCAGAGATGAATAATGCCATTTTCAGATAAGATTTCGTTCTTAATTTTTTAAGCTTAAAAGCAATAAACGGAGAGACGAGTGACAGAAATTAGGGAATATAGGACCTCTAATTGGTCGTATAACCAATTGGCTATCATGGCGCTGCATGGTGTGCATGGTCTTTAAACTATTACATCAAAATTAACCCAATTAAGTTTTACTTTCACATCATAAGTCTTTTATTCAGAATCACTTCATGTAATAAACATTCAGCTGTAAAAAGGATAAGCTTCAATGTTCACTCTCTCTAAAAGTAATAGGAATTTGGAATAATTTTAGAGTCTTACCTGCTGTATGAAAGGTACTAGTTAACTTGAGCATACTGATTGGTGCGACGGTAACTTGCAATTGCTTAGCGAGAAAGCATGACGGTTGCAATGGCCCAGTGAAAAAGACGATAAAATTTGAAGCGAAGATGCCTAGCAGGCCCGTAGCCAGACAAAGTACTGTAGGGGGGCGAAAATTTTTTCAGGGGGGCCAAATGTGTACAAATGTATTAAGTCAACGGTAAGATTCAAACTCCCTGGGGGGCAAAAAAGTTTCAGGGGGCTTCGACCCCCTTGACTACGGGCCTGATGCCTAGCAACCTGAAGGTGGAATACTATTCTTGGCTGGGTCATGGGCTGGTAAAGCATAGTTTCGATTTCTATCAGAATTGATCGTCCAAGGGTAGAAAACCAATGCTTGAATAATGGAGTGGATTAGTCATTCAAAAGTGTAATTAAAAGAACAACCCCTTCCTTCTTACACTCCCACTTTTTTATTAACCTTGTGCATGAACTGAGCACATGAATTGGAATGTATAGTCGAATGGTTGGATAACTGAAGAGCCTTGACGTACTTTTCGACCCCTCTTCTTACCTTTCGAAAATTGTGGGTATACCCCTAGACTAGAGCACTCCCTTTTATACTGCAGTTTATTTGTTGCTGTCCCATGAGAAAGTATATATGGTTTACTCCACATAACTCTAACAGTCTTAAGAAATTTCATATCTAATTCATCCTGAATTATATATGTTGAAATGAATCACGGTACCTGGTTTGTCGATTTTTAAAGTGTCACGGTGTTTGTTTGTTTGTTTGTCCATCACAAGGGCGACGTACCGGTAATCATATGGACTCTGGTACATTCAACATAAGGATGCCTGTTGAGAACGTGACAGAAGACGTGCCAGTGGGGCTGTTGACTCCAGCCGCATCTCGGACTCCAAACCACAGGAAATTTGTGGATAAGCCTGAACTTGAATTCTAACGACTTTTGATCGTCATTAGCCATTTATCAATAGTCAAAGGCCTTGTCCGTCTGCAATATTGGCTAGGGGTACTGTTATATGTAATTGGCTAATCAGCAATTACGGTCGGTATTCATAGGCCCTACCTATAAAAACTAAGTAAGACACGAAGCGTTAGCAGGCTTGCATACAATCGATACATATAAAAGTATATTAGAATCGGGCGGTATGCCGATGTTTGAGAATAGTTGGTATTCTTCATGCACACAGTCGTACCCAATGTATGGAGTGTCATGAAATCCCTGTGTACTGAAATGTCCATTCTGTAAAATGCTATACATCATACATAAAGATATGTGCATTTTTCTGGTCATTGTGTAGGCTGAATTGAATGTAATTATTAACTCATCTCAACCGTAAAAATAAATTTGACATAACAGCGTCAAGGGCAGTTCCCACTGGAAACGAATACACCGGGTTCGTAGCCAATGTTTTGAAGGGGAAGAAACAGCTTCACAAGGGAGGGGATATTTTTCAGGGAGGGGGAGCTATGTTAAGATGTAAGGTTGGTCTAAAAGATTTTCTAGGTGGCGAAAATTTTCTAGGGGCGGCCCCTCCCCTTCCCTAAGCAACAGACCAGGCATACATACAATTTTGGATTTTTACAAATTTCCTGCCTGTAAAATACGGATGTATGGTGATATCGGTATTCACATGACCCTTCACTGAATCACCGTGTAAAGGGCCAACCCAAATAGTCCATGGTAAAAACTATGATTCAGCAACGGACCTTTTACATATATTTATGCATTACAAGGACATAGCTTTGCCGTTATATTTGACGTTAGATCTGTAGCTAGAGTTTGCTGAATGCTTCAAGGGGAAGTAACCATTACTGATTGGAATAGCACACTGTCGAAGTGAGGGCAAGTAAAATTTCGACTGAAATCTGCGACTGCCAGTTAAACTAGAAATTTAATTAAAATTCTACAATTTCAACAACAACTTTGAGTGATTAGTTTTTAACGTCGTACAAGATTAACTGAAATTTGTATGTATCATCCATTCATAGAAAATTAATTTAGCAAGGTTTCTATCTACAGTCTCCACCCCCTCCCTATATCGTACTTCTGTCATAACTGTGGCGTACTAATGGACGGAACCAGAGTAATGAAGGTGTGCCATTCCACAACATCTCCTCCCTGAATACCGATAAATGATGTCACTGGTTCAAAACTTTTCCCCCAAATGCACCATTTTGCATCCAAGCAACCTTACATGAACAAAAAGCCCACCCCTAAAACGACATTCCCTTTACGGGGTGACAAAAGAAGTATCCAAACGACTGAGAATTGTTCTTTAGTACAATACAATATAACAGTCATCATCGACAGATGACCGGTGCTTATTGCTGCGTATATTATGCTGTAACTCTTCTCAAAATTATTTCTGACAACCACATGGTCACCCCTCTCCCTCACCCCAGATCAACCACCACCCTCTTTACAAGGTGGAAGAGTTGTAAGCCTATGCATTATCCTTTAGACTTTAAATGCAGCCAGTCAAGCAAAAGCAACCTTGGCACAAACAGTCTTCTACAACGAGACTAAGTGTTCAGGCCCTTTTTCTATCTCCGGGACCCAAAGTAACGTTAGGCCTACGTCTTCATGAGTTTTACTCCAAAAACAAGTTATTTACACAATTTATGAACATACAAGACAAGCAGAATTATGCAATACTTGAAATACAATGAAAACAAATGCTAACATACCTGAGCATAGAGAAAATTTAATGCCTAGGTTTTCAAGTTAAATCGTTTCCCTTGAGGATGACGAGATACTAATTGATTCGGTTGGCGGCGTTCATTACTAAACAGGTTGGTAAAGTTTTCTCGCGCCACACAGATTAATGTAAGGGAGAATGGCGACCTATACTGAAGCCACTCATTTGCTCTCTGTACGACAACAAAACAACTACGCGTATACATAGATAACGCACATCGCTATTTTGCCCCAGTTATTGGAGGAGAGACTACAAGTTATTAAGTAAGGAGTATAAAACAAAACACTTATGGCACCATGTCTTATCTCAGTTCAGGGTGTAGATCGAGTTTGGGGGAAAACATTTTTACAGCTGGAACCCTGGATCGTGTCCCGGACCGGACTCCTGCATAAGCAATCCATCCTCACAAAAGCATAGACGCAGACAAACAAACGCGTACACACACACGCTCATACAGACACACACACGTACACAAAATAAAAAAGTCTGAGTGGTTCCTGGATTTCCCGATATTTCTTGAAATCATTCTCTTTCCCAAAAATTTCCCGACCAGCGAAAAAATTTTCCGAATTTTGGGTAATTTCGGGAACTTGAGTGGAAACACTGTCTGGAACGAGTTTGAGGAACGCCAATCTGACATAAACATAGTCCCTGATTTAAATATAAAATGCGTGTATAAATAGTTATCTGAGTGTTGAAAAAATAGCAAATGGGGTATGGAGGTATACATGTTGAAAGGGTTAGATGGGAGATTCACATTACTACCTTTTTTATGGGCTCAAACTGGCGTTTTCTCGAAGCCCTAAGGTCATCGAGTATACCACAATATTATATATTTTTTTACTCTGCCTGTTTTTATACTCTGCCTCAATTATTGTGGGTAAAACGATATGTTTGTCCCCCAATATTCCCCCCCCCCCCAGTGTTGTAAAGAGTCATGACTCGAGTCACTCCTTCTCAAAATGATAGTGACTCGAGAGAATTCAGAAGTAAATTCCCCATTGAAATAGTACAGTGACTCGAGTCAATGACTCGACTCGAGTCACTTAAAAGTTTGACAATTGGTGACTCGAGTCACGAATTTAGTGACTCGATTACAACTTTGCCCCCCCCCCCCCCGGATCGTCGCAACTGAGACTTAGTTGTGAGAATTGCCTATAATCTTTCGAAAAACCGATAAAATGGCATTTACCTCCTGAAGTGGAATGCACACTGTACGTATGGAGTCAAGCTAACCAATCGGCTTTTTGCAGTACAACAGAAGCGCCCTCAGTAGGAGGGTAGAGGGGTACCGATTACCCCCCCCCCCAGGAGGCCGAAGGCCTCCGTGTTTGGAAGCCGTTGTAGTTCGGCCCCCCATTTGGGTAGGAGGCCTCTGTAGAGGCTTTAGTGGATGTGTGTGTTTGTGTATACATGTGATTAAGGAGCCGGAGTAGGGGTAGGGTAGGTTTTTTTTTTTTTTTTTTTTTTTTGGTCATTGTTTATTTTTAGGTATGGGCAAGCATGTTATAACACGTTTGATAAACAGTACACTAGTTTTATACACAATGTTAATGCAGAAGGTATGTGCGCTGACTTCCTATAGCTAGGGTATGTGCGTTGAATTCCTTTAAGTACAGTATAAGATTTTGCCTCGTATACTATTAGCGAACATCTTGATGACGTAACCGATCTTGAAGGTCAGTCAACTGCTCTAGTCACCAAAGGAAGTCACAACCAGCAAAACCAGATAATACAAGTGGCGTATTCTTTTATTTATTTGCAGTATGCCGTGATTATTGTATTATCATTGGCGTGAGTAAGACACGATGGGTGAAACAGGGAAAATCGCTCGTGAAATTGGACGAGATTTGACAACAAAGTAAACCGTCGTTCATCACCTTACATGAAAACCCTTTACCGTGTGGGGAGTGAAACTGATGAGATGTTCGAAACGACACTAAATGAAACGTGAAAGCATTTTCAGCAATGTGACAAAGAAACTATCAAAGCTATATTGGATAAAATGTTTGCGGACGGATCATACAGAATCGCAATGGCCTACATATTTGTCAGAAAATGCTCCCAACAATGTCGCGAACAAGGCAAGTATGCGTTTAATGTGTATAAAGACGTAATCCTTCCAAAACACTTGTAAGAATACAAACATTGGTGCGTGGATATGAAAATATTCAATAAAAATATACATCATAACTTACGTCGCATGAGAGACGAATTTCGAACCTATATCCGACGAGGAAAAACAAGCCAGTTGCCAGAAGAATACACACGCACATACGGAATAAACGTTAACACCCTTGTTACAAACTTAACTTCCCAAAGTTTGACACGTCTCCAATTTACGGAGTTGAGTGCATTACCCGACTGAGCTACACCTCGGACACGACTGGAGAGACTACCGAGTGTATTACGTCATGAAATCTCCTTGCAACACCGATCAAATAGGTTTTTGATGAGAAGAAACAAAGATATCGCAAATGGAGTATTTCCTTCAAGGAAAATCAATCCTTCAAGCACGTTAACGGTCTAAGTGTAGAAAACATGGTTGGGCCTTCAGTTTGGATGCCTCCGTACATGTGATTGTGTGTACACCTACGAGATAAAATCAGTCGTAGTACGCAATTTGGGTAGTTTTTTCTCTCATTTTTTTCGCTTCTTCAATCTAAGAGATATTCCAAGAGAGTAAATGTTTTTTTTTCAATCTAAGAGATATTCCAAGAGAGTAAATGTTTTTTTTTTCAATCTAAGAGATATTCCAAGAGAGTAAATGCTACACAAATACAGCCTAAACAATTTACTTGATAAGTACGTTAGTTCCACACAAACCAACACTGAGGCTGAAGGAATATGCACTTACTTACTATAGCCACAGTATAATCTTTTACCTGGCATACAAGCATCTTCATTACGTAACCGATTTCGGTTTTCAATAACCAGCAAAAGTTCAATTATTAGCGGACGGATTAAATCGAACCAGAGAAACAGCAAGTAAGTGTGTACAGACATAACTTACCAGGAACAAAACAACACATTTTGTATTAAGTTTTACCTTCGCCGTTGTGGGCTTAGACATCTTTTACTGTGTAGCATACTGGTGAGGTGTTTGAAAGCTTTCTCTCATAAACCAAGAGAAAAGAGCAATGCAAGAGAGTGTATCCCGTCTAGAAGAGCATGTAAACAAGATTTTGTAATAAAGTCTGAGTCTATGCAGAAAGTTAGCCCATATCGAGGTCTTGACGTCACGTCATTATTTGGTATACGCCATAACAATGTCGTCATTCTCTCCCCGTCATGTGTGTGGGTGTATGTGTGTATCCAGAAGAGCTCCCTCGTAGGTCTGGGTTGAAAAAAAAAGCCTAAGCGAAAGATTTAACGAATAAAGCTTGTTAGAACATAGGGAGAAAGAGCGGACTTTTGAAGATACCTTGCAGGGAAAAACGCGTCTCTGCCTTAACGAAACATGCTCCCTTGCAGTACTCCGGCATACGCCCCTCTGCTTCGGCGCTCCATGCATTACCCTCCTGCTCCGGAGCACACCACTAGGTATGCTCCTCTGCTCCGATTGCCCAACATATGTATGCTTATCGGCTCTAAGTGCCGCACCTCATCTGCCCTCTACCTCAATTGTTATCACACATGCGCCCCGTGCTCCCAATGCTCTACTGCGCATGCTCCTCGTTCTCCATTCCAGCTGCTCATCGTCTGCCCCAATTGTTATCACAGATGCTCCCCGTGCTCCGAATGCTCTACCGCGCATGCTCCTCGTGGTCCGTGTGCCCCCAGTTTGCTCATCTGCTCCGAATGCGCTATGGCGCATGTTCATCTGCTCCGAGCGAGTGGGAGTACATTTAAGTCGATGAAGAACCTTGTTTCTCACATTTTATAACAGATCTTTGTGATTGAAGCACTTTCAGCATGTCCCATGTTTGTCATATCTGCCAGTTGCCTTTTACGCGAGGCTTCAATCTCCGTCGGCATATAGAGCGGTTTCACAAGCAAAATCATGGAGACCTCGAGATGAGAGGTGGAAACTCTAAGAAAGGCATAGCAAAGCGACCTCACGACTCTTCAGACGAGGGTTCATACGACGATAACTCAGAGAGTGACACTAATGACAGTGCATCAGAAGCTAAGGAGGAGGACGCCATGACTGAGAGCAGTGAAACTGACGACAGTGATACCGATAGTGACACCGAGGAAGCCGACAGCAGCGAAGAGGAGTCCTCAGAAGAGGACATTTTGACCGATAAAGATGGCGAGAAGGACGATGCTCCTGGAAATGTGTGTTGCCCGATCGACACTTGGAAAGCTCTAGTTCAAATGAATAAAGCCATGGGAATCATTTTAAAACGGGAATTTAGGAAAACAACAGACTCTGCATCGTAAAACTAGGGATGGAGTGTACTCATTCGAAACCCGAAAGTCGAAGACCTTTTACCGGAAACAGTCGTTCGTGTGCAGTCGATTAGAGATGTCCTTCAATGCTCAGACTCGACAGTCGTGACAGAAAAACACTGACAAGGGTGCATGGCTACGAACTGGGGATTTGGGATGGTGAAGGTGTTGGTTTATGAATCAATAAAACAGTGGAAATAAAAACATAAACAAAGATAATTATCGTGTCTCTTTTATTCAATCGTAATTTCTATATACTGAAGTGACCATGTTATACACCATAATGCTACTCGATAGCATGATAATTGACTTTTCCCATCCACCGCGGAATAAATGTCTCTTCTGGACGAGTGCAAATAGTCTCTTCAATATGGTTTTCCTTTAGTGCATCCGATACCCGTTTCGGTGAATGTCAAAGTAGTTTCTTTTTGTGTTACAATGTACACCTTGAAAGTAGGTCCCCGTCACTTAGAATATCACCGGGCCTTGTAAATCGTTGTTCCCTGCCTTACATGTGTCGTAAAGCAATCATGCAAGCAAGACATAACGCAATAACTGTGGTAATGGCGATGTAGGAATGGCTCGCCCGTGGCTGTGTCCTGAACGTTTCGCAGAAATGATCCTGTTACAAGAAAAAAAGACTCACGTGAATTTGACATAGATAAGATGGGGAACGGACCGTGATCTTGCAACGATGAAAAAGGGGATACTAACCCAACCGCCTTGCTCTTCAATCCAGTGTTTCAGGTGATACGCCACATAATCACCCGCATATCTCCCCAAATCTTCGACAACAATTTTGTCTCTGCCTCGAGTTCGACAATATTTGGCTAATCGTGCAGCAAAGACGTACACCATAACGATTCTTCCCCAGCTGTAAGCCCCATCTTTGAAAATAGAGTCAAAAGTAGCGTACACGGCTTTTCTGCCATGTACGACGGGGTCGTATTGTAACTGCTGCACCATCCGGTGTAATGCTAAAACGTGTCTTTCTTCCACTTCGTCTCCCACTCGTCGAAGGGTTTTTGTGTGTAACGACGGCGGCGCATGGGTTTCAAATCCGACTTTATACCGGACAAAGTCCTTACCGAGCTCACGAGCGATCTCCCCATATGACATGTAGTCCATACTTTCATTGCATCGACTAATCTCCCGTACCTGCTCTTGCGGCTTCTTTTAAACCAATAGGCTCTCTATTATTAGGCAATGACATCATTATTTCACCTTTATTCACCAACCAAACAGGTTGCGCAATACTTTTATACCGCCATTGGCGGTCTTTTCATGGGTTGCTTGCTCCAGTATTCTCCAAACTTAGAGCCCATGGAGTCTGTATGCAGTCGTTAGTGCTTCGTGGTAAGCATTTTCTCACTGAGAGCCCAAAACGTGTTAGGCTGGCATGAACTGCCCTACTTACTGCCAAGAGTATCATCAAGCATGTAGTTCTGTTAGACCGTCATCTCATGTACCCTGCTGCTCCCCGACTGCTCCTCTGCTGCTCCTCTGCTGCTCCTCTGCTGCTCCTCTGCTGCTCCCCGGCTGCTCACTTGCTGCTCCTCTGTTGCTCCCCGGCTACTCTTCTGCTGCTCACCGGCTGCTCCTTTGCTGCTCACTTGCTGCTCCTCTGCTGCTCCTCTGCTGCTCCTCTGCTGCTCCTCTGCTGCTCCCCTGCTGCTCCGCGGCTGCTTCCCCGCTGCTCCCCTGCTGTTCCTCTGCTTCACATGCTCGACTGCGCATGCTAAACAGTTCCAAAGTAGTCAGGGCAAAACGCAAAACAGGGGTATAAGTGATACCGTGATAATGGTGTGCGAGCCAGTGAATGTATGGTTATACATCGAGACACTGGAAGCAATCGCTCCGTTTCTCAAGACTTTTGATCTGATACAGAGCTGACCAATGTATCTCTACCGCATTCTGAAGTTGGTAGTATTTACGCTCGACCTTTATGGACGGTGGCACCTAATAAGAGATATGAATTTCGCGGATTTTATTCTACAGCTAGTACTCTCGATCATGTGGCAACATTATGTTGTATGGCAGCCCTGGCTTGAACGTTTTCAAGACGAAGGACTGCCTTCCGCGGTGACGGTGGTTCTGACCCTAGCAGTGGTCGGTCTTAGATACTGGGATCGTGCCATTCGTCCGTAACATTAGCCAACATTAGCTCAGCCTTGTTAAAAATTGAGTCATCTCAGAATGGCAAAGGGCATTCATGCAAAATGATAAGAGCGCCTATCATTGGAGGTTATAAAGGATTGGCGCTATAACGATGACGTCATGCTACGTGAAGAGTTATCGACTAACATTGTGATTGTGACATCATTTGGAATCACGTTCAGACATGATTTCGCTCTGCTCAGAGGGTAGTATAAAGCCCCCAGTTTATTGTAAATGCTCCTCATTCCGTCACAAGACAGAATATCGGAACTGCCACACAGATACGAATTATTGAACGACATTGTAGAGGTGAGTTTAATTTCTTAAGTCGTGTCACTATTGTAAATGTAGACTTATTCAATGTGAACAATGTCAGCGCTAAAGTGTAACAACCACGAGTTAAGTTTTCTTCTTTTTCTTACATCACAGATGGCTTTCATGTGTCGGTTGTGCCCTACAGAATTCAAATCGAATTATCAACTGCAAAGGCATCTGAATAATGTACACTGTAAGGATCGAGAACATGTCTGTGAGACGTGTTTGAAGATGTTTGCGAGCCGAACTAACCTCATGAGACATCAGCAGACACACAAAGAGGGTGAACGGGTTTACGGTTGCGTTTTGTGTGATAAGGTGTTTCTATACAAAGATGCGCTCATTCAACACGCTTATTCCCACGATAATGACAAACCACTACAAGTGGTGCCGGAGAAAGTGAAAGAAGTCGTGGCCTATGTATTAGCGACGATGGTGGAGTGGGTTGCATACGAAAGCCTGACGCAACTCTGTGATGACTACCACTATGGTTTAAACTGCTATGGAGAAAACTGTTTTGATCTCGCTATGGTGAAAGAGGTAAGCAGCTTGTTCTTTGACCATATGCTTCCAGCTGTAGACGACAAGTGGGTTATCGATGCCGCTGGTGAGTACTTCCATTACATGATCGGCATTCCTACGTTAGAAAGTTTGGTGAAAAAATTGAAAAGGACTTGGTTCCAGTCACCACATTTTGCGCGAATTACCTTAGAGAAGACAACGTTGAGTAGAGTTGATCGCAAGGAACTCAAAGAGGATATCATACCGCGGTGGATAGACAAGAACGATTACTCATCCATCTCTCACGCAATTCGTACTGGTGATGTCTCGGAATTTACAAAAGAAAACTACTGTGACATTCACCGAAACGGGTATGGGATGCACTAAAGGAAAACAATGTTGAAGAGACTATTTGCACTCGTCCAGAAGAGACATTTATTCCGCGGTGGATGGGAAAAGTCAATTATCATGCTATCGAGTAGCATTATGGTGTATAACATGGTCACTTCAGTATATAGAAATTACGATTGAATAAAAGAGACACGATAATTATCTTTGTTTATGTTTTTATTTCCACTGTTTTATTGATTCATAAACCAACACCTTCACCATCCCAAATCCCCAGTTCGTAGCCATGCACCCTTGTCAGTGTTTTTCTGTCACGACTGTCGAGTCTGAGCATTGAAGGACATCTCTAATCGACTGCACACGAACGACTGTTTCCGGTAAAAGGTCTTCGACTTTCGGGTTTCGAATGAGTACACTCCATCCCTAGTTTTACGATGCAGAGTCTGTTGTTTTCCTAAATTCCCGTTTTAAAATGATTCCCATGGCTTTATTCATTTTCATTTGAACTAGAGCTTTCCAAGTGTCGATCGGGCAACACACATTTCCAGGAGCATCGTCCTTCTCGCCATCTTTATCGGTCAAAATGTCCTCTTCTGAGGACTCCTCTTCGCTGCTGTCGGCTTCCTCGGTGTCACTATCGGTATCACTGTCGTCAGTTTCACTGCTCTCAGTCATGGCGTCCTCCTCCTTAGCTTCTGATGCACTGTCATTAGTGTCACTCTCTGAGTTATCGTCGTATGAACCCTCGTCTGAAGAGTCGTGAGGTCGCTTTGCTATGCCTTTCTTAGAGTTTCCACCTCTCATCTCGAGGTCTCCATGATTTTGCTTGTGAAACCGCTCTATATGCCGACGGAGATTGAAGCCTCGCGTAAAAGGCAACTGGCAGATATGACAAACATGGGACATGCTGAAAGTGCTTCAATCACAAAGATCTGTTATAAAATGTGAGAAACAAGGTTCTTCATCGACTTAAATGTACTCCCACTCGCTCGGAGCAGATGAACATGCGCCATAGCGCATTCGGAGCAGATGAGCAAACTGGGGGCACACGGACCACGAGGAGCATGCGCGGTAGAGCATTCGGAGCACGGGGAGCATCTGTGATAACAATTGGGGCAGACGATGAGCAGCTGGAATGGAGAACGAGGAGCATGCGCAGTAGAGCATTGGGAGCACGGGGCGCATGTGTGATAACAATTGAGGTAGAGGGCAGATGAGGTGCGGCACTTAGAGCCGATAAGCATACATATGTTGGGCAATCGGAGCAGAGGAGCATACCTAGTGGTGTGCTCCGGAGCAGGAGGGTAATGCATGGAGCGCCGAAGCAGAGGGGCGTATGCCGGAGTACTGCAAGGGAGCATGTTTCGTTAAGGCAGAGACGCGTTTTTCCCTGCAAGGTATCTTCAAAAGTCCGCTCTTTCTCCCTATGTTCTAACAAGCTTTATTCGTTAAATCTTTCGCTTAGGCTTTTTTTTTCAACCCAGACCTACGAGGGAGCTCTTCTGGATACACACATACACCCACACACATGACGGGGAGAGAATGACGACATTGTTATGGCGTATACCAAATAATGACGTGACGTCAAGACCTCGATATGGGCTAACTTTCTGCATAGACTCAGACTTTATTACAAAATCTTGTTTACATGCTCTTCTAGACGGGATACACTCTCTTGCATTGCTCTTTTCTCTTGGTTTATGAGAGAAAGCTTTCAAACACCTCACCAGTATGCTACACAGTAAAAGATGTCTAAGCCCACAACGGCGAAGGTAAAACTTAATACAAAATGTGTTGTTTTGTTCCTGGTAAGTTATGTCTGTACACACTTACTTGCTGTTTCTCTGGTTCGATTTAATCCGTCCGCTAATAATTGAACTTTTGCTGGTTATTGAAAACCGAAATCGGTTACGTAATGAAGATGCTTGTATGCCAGGTAAAAGATTATACTGTGGCTATAGTAAGTAAGTGCATATTCCTTCAGCCTCAGTGTTGGTTTGTGTGGAACTAACGTACTTATCAAGTAAATTGTTTAGGCTGTATTTGTGTAGCATTTACTCTCTTGGAATATCTCTTAGATTGAAAAAAAAAAACATTTACTCTCTTGGAATATCTCTTAGATTGAAAAAAAAAACATTTACTCTCTTGGAATATCTCTTAGATTGAAGAAGCGAAAAAAATGAGAGAAAAAACTACCCAAATTGCGTACTACGACTGATTTTATCTCGTAGGTGTACACACAATCACATGTACGGAGGCATCCAAACTGAAGGCCCAACCATGTTTTCTACACTTAGACCGTTAACGTGCTTGAAGGATTGATTTTCCTTGAAGGAAATACTCCATTTGCGATATCTTTGTTTCTTCTCATCAAAAACCTATTTGATCGGTGTTGCAAGGAGATTTCATGACGTAATACACTCGGTAGTCTCTCCAGTCGTGTCCGAGGTGTAGCTCAGTCGGGTAATGCACTCAACTCCGTAAATTGGAGACGTGTCAAACTTTGGGAAGTTAAGTTTGTAACAAGGGTGTTAACGTTTATTCCGTATGTGCGTGTGTATTCTTCTGGCAACTGGCTTGTTTTTCCTCGTCGGATATAGGTTCGAAATTCGTCTCTCATGCGACGTAAGTTATGATGTATATTTTTATTGAATATTTTCATATCCACGCACCAATGTTTGTATTCTTACAAGTGTTTTGGAAGGATTACGTCTTTATACACATTAAACGCATACTTGCCTTGTTCGCGACATTGTTGGGAGCATTTTCTGACAAATATGTAGGCCATTGCGATTCTGTATGATCCGTCCGCAAACATTTTATCCAATATAGCTTTGATAGTTTCTTTGTCACATTGCTGAAAATGCTTTCACGTTTCATTTAGTGTCGTTTCGAACATCTCATCAGTTTCACTCCCCACACGGTAAAGGGTTTTCATGTAAGGTGATGAACGACGGTTTACTTTGTTGTCAAATCTCGTCCAATTTCACGAGCGATTTTCCCTGTTTCACCCATCGTGTCTTACTCACGCCAATGATAATACAATAATCACGGCATACTGCAAATAAATAAAAGAATACGCCACTTGTATTATCTGGTTTTGCTGGTTGTGACTTCCTTTGGTGACTAGAGCAGTTGACTGACCTTCAAGATCGGTTACGTCATCAAGATGTTCGCTAATAGTATACGAGGCAAAATCTTATACTGTACTTAAAGGAATTCAACGCACATACCCTAGCTATAGGAAGTCAGCGCACATACCTTCTGCATTAACATTGTGTATAAAACTAGTGTACTGTTTATCAAACGTGTTATAACATGCTTGCCCATACCTAAAAATAAACAATGACCAAAAAAAAAAAAAAAAAAAAAAAAACCTACCCTACCCCTACTCCGGCTCCTTAATCACATGTATACACAAACACACACATCCACTAAAGCCTCTACAGAGGCCTCCTACCCAAATGGGGGGCCGAACTACAACGGCTTCCAAACACGGAGGCCTTCGGCCTCCTGGGGGGGGGTAATCGGTACCCCTCTACCCTCCTCTCAGTTATTCGTGGTCATACTTGGTTAAACTCGCAGCAATGCACTCTGTCAGCTATCTCCCTTACTTTCAATTTTTATGGCTCACGCGTATTAGCCAAGATCGACCTTACGCCACAGGTCAACTGTGCTTTTTACTTCGACTGGAAGATTAAATTGAAGTAATGCGATCTCAATTAATACAGAGATATGCCTTTCGGATGCGTTTTCCCAGTCGTTTTAAAACAACTTAGCTACAAATCTGAAATTTACTGAGGATGTGGAACGTGTCACGGAAATTTAACTACTCTAATTTTGTGTTGATCTATGGTTATGGAGTTGCTAGAGCTTATTTTCCAATTTTTGGTCATAAAACCTGTTCTTCGAGTCCACTCAGGGATTTTGATATTTGTTCCCGAAACCTTGAACAGCAGTTCAAGGGTTGTTGATTCACAGAGCTTGATCAGGAATAATCGATATGACGAAACACATGTTTTTAGATCCCATTTTTGAATCGAGAGTTGACTGTCCCTGGTTCAAGGATTTTTTCCTGACAGGAACAAAACATGAAAAGTTAAATGATCCATGTTGCTCCCAAATCTTGTCAATAATCTGAAGATTTCGCATCATTTCATGAAAGTTTGTGTGAGAAAATCTGAAATAAAATAACCTTCTTTTCGTGTGAATAAATGATCTATTTTGCCTAGCAAAGACATTTGTTTGGCGTTTTGAAAGGAGGCAGTCCAAAATTATTTCAGGACAACGCCAACTGAAATCATTTGGCATTTAACCTTGTTGTGTATTTCGCGCTACGAATTGGCCAAACTAAAAACTTCGCGGCCAATGTACTCACCCATAAACAAATTGCTCTTTGTAGTAATCCATCGTTTGCACTTGTTCGCAAAACATATTTACACAAAGCGAAGCGGTCACCAGTGCTGGAGAAACCTACATTAATATTATGCTTTGTTTGAAGTTTTGCTAGTGTTTGCTCATGGTGATCCGAACCTTGACAATAGCGAACAGCGGAGCGAGCTCTGTTTGCTCGTCCCCACTTTAAGGCTTCCCAGATATATGACTGAAACAATGAATAAGCCGTTCAGCCTGCTACGTTGTCCGGGCTGCTTAAAAATGAATACATTTTCCTTTCGAATGTTGTGTGTGCTTTAAAATGCTGTACCAATTAAACTGAAAATATTGATAGAATTTTTACGACATTTACGTGTAATCAAGTTCGTTCAAGATAAAATTTGTGCAATCGAATCCACGAATTACCAAAGATACGCACATGTTTTTTTTTTAAATAAATCATAAATAGCACTTGAACATCTCTTGAATAATTATGATCCAAAGGTCAACCCTTTTCTTGAAGTTAGGCCTTAGCTTGAAGCAGGTGACATTAAGGGGCAGTAAATGGTTGTTGAAAAGTAGTCACGGCGTTTCCGCATGTAGGCCTATAGGGGTGGATTGTCTAAACAAAAGTTACTGAGTCCGTGGTGAGAATTTTCCCGTCTCTATTATCCTTCTGTCGAATGTCACAAAGTAATAATTGTCCAGATGTTGTCCAATCACCTCAGGGGCGCAAATCCCGGGGGCAAGGGGCCTTTGCCCCCTCAAGTGAAAAAGTGGAGGGCAAACCCTAATTTGGCCTCCCAAAATGTGAATAGCAATACTCATTTTTTTCGCCGCTTGGTCACTTTTGACATCCCTTTGATAACAACACATGACAGCAATACAGTTGTTATAGGCTATAACTGACATAGTATTTGAATGTCTGTTGATCAAGGCCGTATGGAATATCATCTGAAGCTGAAACCCAGAGCAGACGAATCAATTTTCAGTCGAAAACACTTAAGGCATGTCTTAGTTATACCTTCACTTCGTTTCCTAATCTAGGCCAGGGCGATCTAGGCTCTGCATTTTGTGCCCCGATTTAGCTACCCTAACACTACAATAATATGAATGCTGCCTATTGATGAGACTTTTTGACATTTTGTCTTGTGGAGCAAAATTTGGTCAGTTGAGCCACAGAAAGTGACAGATTTGTTAATTACAAACTCAATTTTGCAAGATCAAAACCGCGATATTAATTTACATCAAAACCTGAGCCATTATACAGGGTTGACAATTTCCAAACGAACGCACAACCTAACGAAAATGAGTCACGGCCTTCCCTAGGACTGTAGGAGAAAAATCTGTCCTCTACGTATGTTCCTTAAAAAGAACCATTTAGATTTATTATCAATTAAGCAAGTCAATCTGTGGTCGTCTCGAATAATGATAAAATGTTGTCCTGCTTTTCGCAAATGTAAAAAAAGTCCCATCGCTTTCAAAAATTTAATCCAGTGAAGCACATCAGTAGTATTAATTAATGTTGTGTAAATGTTCTAAAACCCAGGAGCCTTTACACTAAAAAGCTTCCGTTCGAAACAATCTTTCTGCAGCTTCTGATATACTAAAACCCAGGAGCTTCCGGGGCTTTGCCACCTGGACCCCCACCGGGGCTTTGCCCCCCCCCCCCTTCATGAAATCCTGGATCAACGGCACTAGTCGAAGTTTCCACCATCCGTGGTCTAGTTTGCAGTTTGACGACAACAGTTGACGAAGTTCACGTTAGCGACCACTAGCGTACAAATCAAAGTTCTTCAATGCCAGCGCCATCGACATATACTGTAAACTAGACGGATCTACCAACACTGTGATGTTGGAGCAGATAAGCAAGGTCATATGACCTGTTCCGCGTGTGCGTGCTGAAGGCGCGTTCGGATTTAGACTTGGCCAAGTCTCTCGTGGTTTCATATTTTCTCTCTGCATACTGTGCCGATCTTCTGATTAACACGCCCTCTATCCGCTGCTTATTGGTATCGCTTACCACAGAGAGGTAAGCGATACCAATAAGCAGCTGTAGAGGGCGTGTTAATCAGAAGATCGGCACAGTGCACACGACCATGCAGAGAGAAAATATGACACCACGAGACACTTGGCCAAGTCTAGTTCGGATTCGATGTAAACTATTGAATGCACTTTCACTGTGTGTTCATCTTGCAATGCGAGACCTCTTAACATAACAGAACATGACATAACATAAGATAACATAACATAACGCGCAACATGTCATGTCATTGCAAAACATATCATAACATAGCATGACATAACAATTAAAGGGCGAAGGAGGCCCCACAATATGCTCTGAAGTCAAAACCCTTGTGAAAACACAACCAGACCAAAATACCAATTGGTGCAGTGGTGACGCTAGGTGGGGATAGGGGGCCATTTCCCCCTCGGCGACGCGGAAGGCTGCCCTCTCCCCGTCGGGAAGTTTTCCACTTTCGTCGAGGAGCCTCTATGGTTCGATAAGCATATAATCCCCGACGGCGAACAGTCGCCCCGACTGCTTTTATAGTTTTGCTTTCAAGGAAAGCAGATTATACAATAAATGCCCCAAATTTCCATCGAATAAAAGCCAACATTTTTCAAAATTTCTCCAACAAAATTTATAACCCCAAATTTTTTAATTGCGCGCAAAGGAAATTTTACTTTCTGGATCCTTCGGGCAATCCGTCACCTTTTTTTTTCTGGGCTTCCACTGCTTCCCCCTCCCCACCTCCACCGAGGTGCTTGACTCCCTGTCTGGCAAATCCTGCACCACCCCTAAAGTGGCACCTAGGATCAGAAGCAGATTCTACTACAGTCACGAAAGAACTTGTCAACGTTAACCTTGAAGCATTGGATTGTATACTGGAGTTAGCAACCCACTCATGCAGACTCTCCCACTATTTGCAAACTCTCATATAAGCTGAACTCTGTAATTTCAAGCCTTAAGGAAAAATTTACCAGTCTCTTACAATGGTGACTGGTCTCGAACCCGAGAATTAGCTTGAACCTTCAAGTAGTTATATAAGTTGACAGAGAATCCCTTCCAGAAAGAAATTTGTAAACCTGTAACATAAGTCTCCCCTAATCCTTCTGCATCTCAACTCTACTTGATAAGTCAGTCCAAAACGTAATTGAGTATATCATGATTGGAAAGTTTAGTACTTCAGGAATATACTCTAAAAGAAATTTGTCGTTTTCATAAATGCGACCAAGGACCCCAAGCCTGCACAGCATAGTCGAGATGGGGTACGTCCAGGGAGGTGTTATTAGCTAATAACACCTCCCTGGTACCTCTTACCAACTGCTTCTGCTTGAAGTTCAAATTGGCAGCACAGTTTATTTCTTTACTAAAACTACTGAAATTCCTCTTTAGGTTCCAAGCACCCTATTAGCCTGCAACTGGGTAGCCGCCAGGCTTATGTGGCTTCAAAACACCAGTAGGCCTACAATACCCAGATCTTTCTTCAAAGTCACATTACTCAAAATTCTCCCATTCATGTTATAATCATAACTGAGTTTTTAGGACCAAAATATAGGACTTTGCACTTACCAGCACGAAAGACATTTTCAGGTCCAAGACCATGAAAATCTATCTAAGACAGTCCTGTTGCAGCAAACTGGCAGGAGAAGCAAGTTTTTCAGTCTCGTCATTTACCTCCCTATAGAGACATTAGTAACGCCAGCAAGCTTACTAATACTAGATAGGAGGAAGCTATCAACACATTGATAAAACAATAAGAAAAGAATTTGGCCAAGAACAGAACCCTGCGGTATACTCCACTCGTGACTTAATTCGTACCAAGAGTAGAAGTTACCATTAACAACATGCAACTCTCCGAGACCTACCATGAAGCCAAGAATTAGTCAAGTCACTGTAGAAAATGTCTGTTAATTTACAGAAAATTAAACAAAGAAATTAATAAGAAATACATAAATTTTCTGGCAATTAATTGCCAGAACATTTCTGTATTCCTTTTGTATTTCTTTGTTTTATTTTCCGTAAATTTACATTTTTAACAGTGTAGTAGCGGAGATCTGTGTGGAACAGTGATGGGGGAACAATGTGCCCTTGAGGCTAAAGCGACTGTGTAAAAAAGTGAAAGTCAATCGGAACATTTTCAAAAAGTGGTGGGGATATATCCCCCATCCCCCCGTCCCCTGGAATTTTTGCCTAAAGTCAGAACACCCGCATGCCCTTCAAGTTACCACATATAGTATCATAACCTATGCGGTTTCAAGTTTACCATAACGGCCTAGCTAAACCTAGTGTGACTTAATTATCAAATTCTTTTTAAAAACCAAGGTAAATGATATTGTGACCAGGATGAGTCAAAGAGACATCCCCAAGAAGTTCAGTAACACCGTGGCAACATCATCTAGGTAGGAAAATACTGCGAAAAATTCAATAACCCATGTTCCGGCTGAAAATTCCCTTTGGAACCCTTTGGGGTAAACCCTTTGAACCCAAAGGGTTTCAAATGGAACCCTTTGGAAAAATCCTTTTCATTCAAAGGGTTCCCTTTGGGTGAAGAAACCTTTCCTTTGTGGTGAAGGTCAAAGGTCATCTAGCGTCATCAGAAATGAGTTCATCAAAACATCAATACATTTTTGCATTCTGGTTAATTGTACTGTCTGAGGAAGGTAGAACATAAGTTACTTCTGCAGCGTTTTCACAGTAATACTACATATCATTTGTGACAGTAATTCGATTAAATGTTTGGTCTTAGGAAGGTATATATTTACTATTGCTAATATTTGACAGTAACAGTGCATCATATCAGTTGAAACAATAATTCCATGGGATATTTTCTGTGCAGTAGTAGGGGGTCATCTTAAGGAAGAACATTTATTTGATGTTGGTGCTGGCTTTGAGGGAACCTTAAGAATGTTGGAAGATGATTCCATTTTGCCAGAAATCCTTACAAAGTGTTAGAGGTACATCATGAGCCAGACATAAGCCTCAAAAATGGAAGAGCAGAACTGAATCAGATGAAGGGGCAGAGACAACAACTTTCATCATTGCTTTGGTGTCTTTTGATGGGTATTGTGGTAACCATCAATGGCATAATGGCTTTATGCCATTGGTTATATCTGGCCCTGTCTTTTGATGGGTACCATGGCAAACATCAAGGGCAGAGGGCTTTCTGCTGTTGGTTTTGTGAAACCCTGGAGGTGTAAATGAGTGATATAGGAATGACAAAAATACAACAGCAAAGTAAGGGCTTTTGTATAGTGTACTTTATTACATGTAGAATGTGGACTTTAGGGGAAATTATTTTTGTTTGCCTCACCAGGTACTGTTGGCTTTTTCTCTTGCCTCCTGTTTGTCCTGAAGATCTACAGCACCATAGAAACCATCTAGGTGTATGAAGACAGGTTTTTACAACTTCAAGTAAAATAGTGCCAAATGAGAAGAGTATGCTGATAATTGTGTCTGTTCATCTATCTGTTTGTCTGTCAGTTTTGAAATGTTATCATATATTAAACTTGGCCAAAGTACTTCCAAAGAATCAGATTGTCTAGCATTGTTGTGACTGAGAGGGTTTGTTTTAACCATGCATGTATCAGGTAGTAAATACAGCATATATCATTTACTAGAATTAAAAGCCAAAGGTCACTTGTGATTTCTACAGGTCAAACTTTGTTGTATGAACAGAGTGAGACTAAGTCTTCAAAATACCAAAAGTGTTAGCAGATTTCATGTATTATATACTCATATATATTTTTATTCTAGAAGTTGGTCCAGTTGTGACTGCATTAGTAACATACACAATTTAGTGTCATATCAGGTCAACAATATACCCCAGTTTTAGACATTTCAGCTTAAAGATTTTTGAATTTTTTCTAGATACCACTTTTCAGCTCTTTGGCCAGCATCATTTAGTAACTGCAGGCAGTCTAGGATGGAGCAGTAGATGATAAGTATTCACTGTAAAAGTATGAGGGCTGGGCAGTTCGTTATGTACAGTCTTGTGTACATTGAGGTCATACATGTGTAACCATTGGATACTGAAATGTAAAGAATTTTGATGTGAATCGTTTTCACTGGCTTTACAGAAATCTATTTGGCCATATGGGTTTAATACATTTCCCCGTAATGTTAATGAGCAGCTTCAATTATTTACTGATGCTGTTTCTCCAAAGAGGAATGGGTTTCTTTTCAAAAACTTCAGCCGTGGCTGAATGTTAACATTTTGTTTGCTCATTTAGATAAGAGGAAATACAAATGTTTGTGGAGGAAATCAGGTTTGATAGTTCATCATGAAATTTACAAGAAAAAGAAAGATTTTGACAATCAACTAATCAAAACTTACTGTAATAAAAAATACTCTTTAAAATTTCATAATGTCAAGGTGATTAAAGGAACTGTGTGGTATAGTGCAGGGTTTGCTTGACACCACAGGGAGGGCTGTCCTACTGACTCGTGTTAATTGAAAACATCTTGCTTCTCATTACAATAACTTTTCTTTTTGGAAACATGAATTATGATTTTCATAGATGTAAAATGCATTGACTCCTACAACTTTTAGGGGATTATCCCAGTTTCAAGGAGAAAAGATATATACTATATACCTATTTTTCAGCCTCTGAGGAAGAGATTTACAATTTGATTTTAAAGGCACTTACCAAAAGTTATGATCTTCATCCCCCTCTAGCTAGTATCTCGAAGAATGATTGTGTTACATGTGTCACCATATCTTCAATAACTGTTAAAATAAATGAATTCCTTAAGTTAGAAATTGTACCATCTGCTTTGAAGTGTGCAATTACATCACCACTTTTGAAAAAGTCGACCCTAAGGCTCGGGTCACACTACAGCGATTTCGTATTGGATTACAGTCCAATTTTTTTAGCTCATACCAACATGCTGGTGTGAGCTATTGTGATCACGCGGCGTCACTCTATCTGTCTGTCTGTCTGTCCGTCTGTCTGTCTGTCCACACCTGTTCAAAATGCTTCTCCCACATGCTTTCATGGATTTGTTTGAAACTTGGGCACAATGTTCCTTGGGTGGTGGGCCATTTGGGGTGTTCAGGAATTTTTGGTCCAAGGTCCATTGTGGACCCTAGGGCCCATTTTATGAAATTCTACAAAATGCTTCTCCTCCTACAGATTCTCTTGTACAATGTTGATGGTTTGCCATAATGTTACTCTGTTATTGGTCCCTTCGGGGTGTTCAGGAATTTTGGGTCCAAGGCCCAAGATGGACCGTTGGGTCCATTTTGTGAAATATTGCAAAGTAATTAACTTCTTCTCTATTTAATGTTTAAAGAGAGGTAACAGCCTCTCATTATAATGCTTGGTTAGTGATCTCATTATGGTGTTCTTGAATTTTGGTCTAAGGTCCCATGTGGGCCCCAATGGCTCATTTTATGAAATTTTACAAAATACTTTTTCTCCTACAAATTGTGTTGTACAGTGTTGATGATTTGTCATAATGAAGCTCTGTTCATGGTCCTTACAAATTACTTCTCGAATTTGGGATGAAGAATACTTTTGATACCTTTCTAACCAATTTTGTGCCACCCCTCTATTTTACCAGTCTCACAAAATCACTTTACTACCTATTTTTCTCTGTACTGCACCCTCTTTAAAACTGTCTGTGTAGAAGAGGTCAATCCTGTGCAGTTGTTTAGGTTAGTTTAAAGGGAGCTGCTTAATGGGATTTCCATTGGGTATTTCCATTGTGTGTGCATTGTCAGAGCACGTGGGTGTGTTTGTCATACTGATCCTCTGTTAATGGTTCTTTTAGGGTGTACAGAACTTTTGGGTCCAAGGCCCAATGTACCCTAGGGTCCATTTTGTGAAATATTGCAAAATGGTCAATTCCCCCTTCAGTTAATGTGAAATAGAGTTGAAGGCCATCATAATGATGCTTGGTTAGTGATCTTTTTATGGTGTTCTGGAAGTTTGGGTCTAAGGTCCCATATGGGCCCTATGGCCCTTTTTATGACATTTTACAAATTGCTTACTCCTGCAGATTCTCTTAAACAATGTTGATGGTTTGTCATAATTATATTCGGGTAGTGGTACCTTCAGGGTGTTTAACAAGTTGGGGTCCAAGGCACAAGATGGACCATAAGGTCCATTTTGTGTAGTATTGCAAGTGATTAACTTTTCCTCCAGTTAATGTTTAACAGAGTTGACGGTCTGTTATAATGATGCTTGGCTAGTGATCTGTTTCTGGTTTTGTGGAATTTTGGTCCAAAAGCCCATGTGGACCCTATGGCTCTTTTATGAAGTGTGCAAAAGTGCATCTTCAACTATAGATTTTCTTGTACAATGTTGGTGGTTTGTCATAATGATACTTGAAATTTAGGGTCCAATGCCGAAGATGGGCCCTAGGGGCTTTTGCTTTCTTAAATTGTATTCATGAAACAACTTACAAAGCAAAGATAGCATGATATATTTTTTGTGACATTCAGGAAGGTGCCATCAGGGTATGTGAGATTTGGGGTGATAAGCCATTTGACGTCATTTAAAGTCATATGATGCTTGTACTAACAAAGACAAGAAGCCAGGGACCCTTAATTGGTTGAAGGTATGAGCTTCAGCACCATTGGTGCTCTAGTTTAGTTTTAGCTACAATTTTTTCCATCTCTGGTCGGAAAGAACCAAAAATTTGCCAACCTGTGTAAATGTTTGACTTGTATCAGAGGACTGTGTAAATGAAATGTAACCTAATTATTTTGTGACGTCACATCGATAGACAGCTTTTATCAAACTATGTGTGTCCGATAAAACACGTGTCCAATAAAAGCTGTCAATCGATGTGACATCACGAAATAATTAGTAAACATTTCTTTTTCATAGTCTTGTGATACAAATCAGATATTTGTACAAAGTGGCAAATTTTTGGTTCTTTCTGACCAGAGATGGAGAAGATTTTGACTAAAACTCAAAAAAATCAGACCGTAATCTGATACGAAACCGCTGTAGTGTGACCTGCGCTTAAATCTGACATATTGAAACCTTACAGACCAATTTAAAATTTGTCCTATGTATCAAAACTGGAACTTATTGTAGAATTAAGAAACATATGTCAAAATTTCCTTTGATTGTTTTGAATGGGCTAACCTTTCTACACACAGTACTGAAACAGGACTTCTTTGAGTTTTTAACAATATTCATCTTCCTTAGATAATGGTAACCAGTCTGTCTTTCTAGTTCTTATTTACTTGTGTTCTTTATTTGATACCTTAAATCATAAAGTTGTGTTTGAAGGTTTATGTTTTTCTTTTAGTTTTGATGATGCTGTGCAAAATTGGGTAAAACTAGTCTGTAGGTGATCATAGTCAGTCTGTAAAAATCAGCAATGCTATGTCAGATCCCATCCAGTTGTTGACTGGTTTGCCCCACGGCTCTGTTTTAGGTCTGCTGTTTTCTATGTACATGTGCCCATTGGGTGTCTTGATCTGTAGCCATAACATCCACTACCACCTTTATGCTGATGAAGCTCAGTTATATTTATTAATGTCATACAAGCAGTACTTGTCTGCTAAAGGGCAAATTGAAGCCTGTATTGATGATTTTAAAAGCTGAATATTTTTAAACTTGGGAAAATTAAACTTGTCCCTACTTTTGTATCTTCACATGTTGACTGTTTTAACTCTCATTTCATTGGTTTAAATTCAAAAGGCCTCAGAACCTTTAGTTTGTGCACAAAAGCAGCTGCTGTTTGGGTTATTATGAGGACCAGTAAGTTTGACCACGTATCAAATCATGTAATGGAGTCACACAGGCTTAGCATTCATTATAGACCTTATCATTTTGGAGGCAAACAATGAAGCACACTGCACGCATAATGTAGATATCGCACATTAGACTTACGTGTGTATACCCAGGGCACAAATCAGCTATCTGCATTGCCTCCATTGGAGGGTGCCCTTTCTGTTCTGTGACATCGTATGCATAAGGTCCATAGAATTAATTTTAAAACTTTGCTTACAACATATCAATGTCTTGAGGGAGGTAAGAGTTAGCTGGCATGTTCCAAAGCAAACCTTCAGATATGCATCTATCTAGTAAGCTTGAAACTGATATTGTTAGAAATAGTGAGATTCATTATAGAGATCACTCTTTTTAGTACATTGCTTCAATTTTATGCACTAACTTACCTACGATTAAGATTTGTAGTAGTTCATCTTTTGAAACTTTTAAGACTCTTGAAAATTGTTTTACTCAAGCTTTCAATTTTTGGGTTGCCATCTTGGTTATTTTGTTGCCATTCATTTAATCATTTTGTTGGTCTGCTTTCACTTTTATCAAGTTTTCATTGTGTTCTTTATTTGTGTTAATTTCATTTCATGATTTTAGGCTTCTCTTATTGTGTGTCTGTTGTAGGCACTGCATCAAAATAGCTGCAGCTGCCTCAGTATAGCTGCAGCAGCTGCAGCCATGTTTTGTTCCAATGCCCATAGCAATAGCTGGTTTAAATTGATTTTGCTATTGTATATTGTGAAGGCTTAAAGTATGGCTGCAGCTTCTGCAGCTTGGCTGAGCCAACTGCAGCCAGAGGATTTGACATGTTTTTATCTTTGTTGTGTCTTTACTGTTCATACTTTTATACCCTTATAGATACATCTTTGATAACATTTGTGGAATTATTGTGCATTATAAATGCACTTATTATTATTATTTATCTCTGGTAAGGAATAGCTGTCTATTTTATTGTGTTTTCAGCTTGACCTTTTGGTCATTAAAGTTACTTACAAAGTTTTAGCTAGGACCAGCTAAATAAAGCTGTATCCATACTTGGTGTGTGTAGTAACCATTTGGGGCCAAAAAACATGAAGGTCATTTGGGATGTTGTCAGGGGTCACGTGAGGTCAAAATCATTGATTTCTAATAAATATTTAACCAAAATGAGGATTGCACCCAAACTTGGTGGATTTCATTACCACTTGGTCCCAAAAACTTTTAAGACCATTTTGAGTTCATCGGGGTCTTTGGAGGTCAGATTTTATTATTGTTTGATTTACATGAAACTTGGAAGATGTAAGACAACATTCAGTGCCAGAAATTGTGAAGGTCAGTTTGAGATCAAATCTGCAAAGATTGTCTGATATTCATGAAACTTAGTAATGTAGTCAATATTTTGTGCCAAAATTTATGAAAGTACTGTGGGTGTCATTAGGATCATTCAAAGTTCCATTTTAAAGATTCATAGTTGTACATATAATCATGTTGTTATATAATCCTATATAAGTACACAGATTCCTACATATATATTTTAATATGAACATTTAGTGCCTTCTTTATCCTTTTTTAGAATATTTTTGTAGTATGGTGACGAAGTCTCTGCAGTGGAAGTTAAAGTGGATCTAAAGTCTAGAATTACAAGAATATATATTTGAGAGTTTGGATTCATTCATCCAAATCCCATTTTCATAGCGCGCTCTATTGCTGAGATGTAAAATGTTGAAATTTATTCACTTAATTTGAAATAGACAGTTGCACAATAATTTGTGAAGTCCTTCTTATACAACTCACATGAACCGCTTTTGTTTCCTTTTGAAATTAGGATGCTTATAGGACCAAGTCACCCTATCACAGTAAGTGATCACATGTTGGCACAAGGTGCAGTGACTTTTGAAAAAACAAAGAACAACAAAGACGGTAATTTGAGTAATGCACTGAGAATGACATCACAAGTTATTGTGCAATTCATTTTTATTTAAATTGAGTGAATAAGCTTCAACATTTTATATCTCAGCTCAGGGATGCCCTGTGAAGATGGGAGTTGGACCATTTGGTTGCATTTTTCAAGCTTTGTAACATATATTTTTGAAAATTTAGACTTTTAGGAACACTTTAAAGGAAACTATTGCGTTTGTTTCACAGAAAATTGTCATATTTTTTAAACCAATATTAACAGATACAGAATGATAGACAATTCAAAATAAGGCAGTATCATAGCCTTCTTTTCAAGAAATGAGGCTCTCACAGGAAGAAATGGGGTTATTTGTTGCACAAAAGTAATTTGTTCACCCAAACTTTAAAGGATTCAAATGATACCACATCCGTTACTCTTGTAATGCATAATACTTTGAGGAGATAAAGCTGTTGCTAGAGTTTATTGGTGAGACTGAATCGTTTAATAATGATTTAAGGTGTTTCCTTCGTATGCCATGTTGGTTTATTTTAAACGCAATATTTCCCTTTAACTCCAGTTCCATTACTTTTGTCAAGCTTTTACTTCAACTTACTGTGTAATCTGTGTAATAAACCATCATGGAAATTGAATATCTATCTGTTGGTTTGCATCATTTTTATGGCACACTCAGGTTTCAATAAAGCCTTTTATGTAGCAATGTTATAAAAAGTAAAAGTATGGGTTACAAATGCACTCAGTTTTGTAGGTTTCCTGTTGTCAGTTTTTGTTTCGTGATAAAGTGGCAGATTAATCATACAGCAAAAACGATACAATAGAAGTCGGGTGCTCTCCAAAATCCACGTGTTGATATAGTAGGTAATCATCATTTGGTGTCATGAAATGTGAAGGTCATTTGTGAAATATAGTTATCTGTTAATGGCATTTGATGCGCCCTAAGCAGACCACAACAATAAAAATCACATCTGGACAATTTTTGTTAGCCTAATTACTCACACTAATTTAATGATTTTGGGGTGGGGGGTTTTGTGTGGGGATGACGCATCATGTTAAGGGTTGCATTGAGCTGAGCAATAAATCTTTTTCATGCTGCCCAATAGTAACTGATGTTAGGCAACTAACTGCTAGATGTGCCACTGAGGGAAAACTCTCATTAGAGTGACGAAGGTACTGGCGGTTCGGGCCTTATCTGCAAAATTAGGAAAGAAAAGGCCCTTGTATGCGATTCAGTGGTTTCGAGTGCCTTAAAATTGTAATTAAAGATCTGGTGACATGAAAATAACGTAGTTGGATATTTGATGTAAATAGCATTAAAAATCCAGAAAATAGCCGCAATTCCTGTTAAAATCCATCAAATATTGACCATTTTACAGTGTAATTTGCATTTCACACTTGTATCATGAATAAACATGAGCTAAATATGCAAATATGTGACATCGAATTTGTTAGTTAGTTACATGAGGTTTAACGTCCCAGTTTCCAACCAATTGGTTCAAGTCGAGACGACCACGGCCTTTTTTCCAGTTGTGGCTCACTGGCTTGTTTTCCCTACTCCATTGCTTAAGCTGAGCACCAAGCACAAAGTCAGAAGGTTCCATTTTTAAAGTCTTTGGTATGAAGGTGGACACACCATATATGGCTAATGTTAGCCTTTGTTTTTTTCATCCTTCATTTCAAGGACACTAGCAGCATTGTTATCACCCGAGGGGGTTTATTATGAAAGTTAAATTGTTTTCTTGAGTACTATTGACATCTCTCACCAAGCTGTAAACTATCTGATCAGTCAGGGGGTGGGATTTGATGTCTGAAAGTGGGGGGGGGGGGGCGGGGCAAAGCTTGGTAGCGCTCCCCCCTTACGGCGTGGGGTCCAGGGGCAAAGGCCCCGGGAGCTCTCGGGTATTTACAAATTGTAAGGCATTAAAATGATGCATTTTAGCTTCAACTTCAAATGACATAAGGTGGGCACTTAGCAGACCACAAAAACCACAATTTGACTTTTTTTCGATTTTATTCTTACTCGGTAACAGTCAGATAGGATCGATAATGCAGAGGGCTTGAGGAGGTTGGGGAGAATGGATTACTTTGAGGGTTTCCCAGGGCTTTGGAACAATAATTTTAAGAATGGGAGATGTAGCATTCAGAGTGGGTGCGCGTTGAGAGTGGGTAGCTTCACACACTCTTTTATTATCATTGAAACCACCAATGTCCCCATGGCCATATGCAGCGGAGGGGAAGTTCCCCTCCCGGAAGCTCTAATGGTATTTACAAAATAGTGGACATAAACCTGAACATTTACGGTATACCTACGATATCTGTAAATGACATTGTATGCGCACTCAACTGATGATCACAAGTAAAACAATTTGACCATTAGGCCCAATGCAGGTCTGACAGATCGGGTAACAAATAAAATAATGTCAGATTAAGTGGCGCATTTAGTTTTTGAAGAGTGAATGGCTGCAGGGGAAGGTGGTTTGGTGTGACTTTATCTGAGCGTAGCTTCACCTTCTGTGGGATCGTACAGCGTAACAAGAATTTTTTGCCCCCAAAAAAGCCTCCTAGATTGCTGTGAGTGGCAAGTTCCAGGCTACAAAAGAAGTACCTCGGTACCGTACGTATTCTTTATTCTGAAATATTATTATTTAGAAATGCACAGTTCAAATAAGAAAAGACAAATAAGAAGAAAGAAAGTAATATTTGGCCTAAATATGTTTCCATCAATGGGCATATGGTCTCTTAAGATTTCGTAAGTTCATTTCAACTGGCCTAGCTGCCAGCTCCCCCTCACCACCACTGGATTACATACGTCAAATTATTTGGTCCGTAGATTTGTCTGCAGACTGGGTGAGCACGTGAGTGGGTGGGTGGGGATTATTGGATTATGGTACGGTTTGCACACAGAGATGTAGCAGAGGGATGTATGTAAGAGCTGAAATTCAAGGTAGTTTGAAGCCAGAGAATTCCAATTATCGTAGTCCATACAGGTCAATCTGTAGACTTTAACCAAGATGTCCTCACTTCTAGCTTACCCTCTTTTGCTTCCAAAACTATGTGTTTGTCAGGTTGTCGGCACAATTGTTTTGTTGACAAATTTTTATCCCAAATGCACCCTCTTTACAAGCGTTCTGCACCAACACCCCTTAGGAGCGCGAAACGGTTGAAGAAATGATACACATTCGAAATGAAGACGCTCTCTCGCAAAGAGTACCAAACGTACGTCTGCAGGTACAGGGCCCGCTGGATTCGAAACATTTACCAAAAGGTGTCGATATATTCCGATTCAAATTTGATGAGCAGAGCAATGAACTCAAGAAAATTCTGACAGTTTGCAACAATTTTAATGGAAAATATTAAAAGATCGCTCGTTTAAAAGTGAGAACCACCCTACATCCAGTCACAGCTTTACCGCCGACACCGATTTTCCCAACAGACCTATTCTTCCATCCTGTCAATTCCTACCTAACATAACATAACATAACAGGTTAAAGGGCAAAGGAGGGCTAAGGCCCCATAAGATGCCCTGAAGTCCATACAACCTTAACTGAGAACAAACAACCAACCAACACCAAACGAGCCCAGCACAATTAGATCCTACCACAGTTATGGAAGAACTTGTCAATGTTAACCTTAAAGCAGTGCAAAGATGTAGAGTTAACTACCCACTCAGGCAGACTATTCCACTGGTTAAAAACTCTGTGAGTGAAGCTGAACTTCCTAATGCCGAGCCTTACAAAACACTTAACTAGCTTCTTACAATGACCTCGAACCCGAGAATCACATTGAACCTTTAATTGCAAGATGACAAAGGATTCCTTTCAGAGAGAAATTTGTATACCTGAAGCATGTCCCCCTAATCCTTCTCAACTCCAGGGTGGTAAGCCCAAGATGCAGGGGCGGATTTAGGGGGGCCAGGGGGCCCAGTCCCCCCCCCCCCCTTACAAAAATTTTTGAAGTTTTTTTCAACTTCATAAAACAAATGACTATACCCTATTCCAATTAAATAGGCCTTTGTGATGTGTCAGAGTGAAATTCAAATTTGTTCATTATTTAAATTTCTACCTCAGAAAGTAAGTCTTATGTTAATAATTCTGTTACTGACCTCCGGCTGATAACATTTTGGCTTATATTGGTCACAGTAACTATTTCCGGGCATTGCAAGGGGTAACCCATGAGCGCTGTATTGGATTGCTAACTTCAGTCTATTACCGCCCGGGCCCACAGCATTGGGAACACTGCTTCTACTTTCAAGGGAATTTCAGAATTCTTTAAAGGGGAATTTTCATGATCCCGGACAGTTCCAATTCTCCCAACCATGCATCTTCTAGCTCCTCCCATAACTGTATGAGGCTCTTCCTTGTGCAAGAATAAACCTGTTTTATTGCTTAAGGCCATGTTCTGGTGAGCACACAAGGCTATAAAATGTGATAACAGTACCTCCCATAACTGTATGAGGCTCTTCCTTGTGCAAGAATAAACCTGTTTTATTGCTTAAGGCCATGTTCTGGTGAGCACACAAGGCTATAAAATGTGATAACAGTACTCTCTCTGCCTTGTGTGGAATGTGAGCTACTCTGCATCTTTCAAATTTTCAAACTTTGATGTCAATCAAACAGCAGTCACCAACTGAGAAGTTTGATATACATACACTAAAAATACACTTTGGGGTGATGACAGTCTGTCTTTAATATTTAGAAGAATATTTTCAACAACCTCAGGCTCTTAACTATAATTGCTGCAACATTAGCGTCTTGCGTCTTCTTTAAGCTTTGTTATTTACTTTAATGAAATGTACTTCGAATTTAGGGTAATATAAGGAAAAACAAGACTTCAATTCGGGAAACTGCCATCCTAATATGTGGACAAAAAGGCTACTCTCCTCTTTCATCCAATCAAAATTAAAATTTCACTAAATTATGAACATTTTCCAGCCATATATGATCAGTTTCAAAAATATACTCAAGACATCACCATTTTGCATCTGGTGCAATCTTAAATTAACAAAAATTTTCTTAAAGACACCCCTACCCTTAGACCCCTTCCCAGAAAAGTATCTTTCACCCAACCAAAAATTAAAATTGACTGAATTATGAACAATTTCCAGCCATGCATGATCAGTTCTAAAATTATACCAAAGACATCACCATTTTGCATTTGAGCAATCTTATATTAACAAAAATTTTCTTAAAGGGGAGGGGACAACCCTCCCCTTAGACCCCTCCCCAGAAAAGCATCTTCCACTCAACCAAAAATTAAAATTGACTGAATTATGAACACTTTCCAGCCATGCATGATCAGTTCTAAAATTATACCAAAGACATCACCATTTTGCATTTGAGCAATCTTATATTAACAAAAATTTTCTTAAAGGGGAGGGGACAACCCTCCCCTTAGACCCCTCCCCAGAAAAGCATCTTCCACTCAACCAAAAATTAAAATTGACTGAATTATGAACACTTTCCAGCCATGCATGATCAGTTCAAAAATTATACCAAAGACATCACCATTTTGCATTTGAGCAATCTTAAATTAACAAAAATTTCCAAAAGACCCCTCCCCCAGGACGGCTATCACTCATCACATACTTTACCCCCTATCAAAATACCCTGCCACCACCCCTGGTCACCGCCTTCCCCTTAGATCCCTCCCCCAGATCGGACTTTTATACAAACCACTATGACCTAGCCCCCCCCCCCCTTCTGCCAAATTCTGGATCCGCCACTGAGATGCTTAAGTCTGACATGATAAGGTAGGTGTTTCGCCTCGGGTATAAGGCGAGTGGCTCTCCTCTGAACCTGCTCTAAAAGAAACTTGTCCTTTAATAGAAGGGACTCCAAGCCTGGGCTGCATAGTCGAGGTGGGGTCTTACCAACTGCATATACAGATTTAGTACTATTTCTTTACCAAAACTACTGAAATTCCTCTGGATCAATCCAAGCACCCTATTAGCCCTAGCAGCAGCAGCTGCACACTGTCTAGATGGCTTTACATCGCCTGTGATAACTACACCCAGATCCTTGTCAAAAGTCACATCACTCAGAATACTACCATTCATGTTATAATCATAGCTGAAATTTTTAGGACCAAAGTGAAGGACTTTGCGCTTATCTGCATTAACAGACATTTGCCAAGTCTGAGACCAAGAATATAACCTATCCAAGTCTTTTTGCAATAAGGAGGCATCATCCTTATCACTAACCTTCCTACAGAGCATCGTATCATCAGCGAACTTACTAATACTAGATGTGAGAGAGCTGTCAATATCATTGAGAAAAATCAACTTGAGAAAACAGGCGGGCCAAGAACAGAACCCTGTGGAACTCCACTTGTAACATCTTTCCAAGAAGAGAAATTACCATTAACAACAACTCTCTGAGATCTACCACTGAGCCATGAATTTATCCAGTCAACACAACTGCCCTTGATGCCTAACCTATGCAATTTAACCATAAGTCTACCTAATGGAACTTTATCAAAAGCTTTTTGAAAATCTACGTAAATGACATCAACACTGTGACCAGAATCAAGAGATAAGGAAACATCCTTAAGAAAGCCTAGTAAATTAGTAACACAAGATCTACTAGGTAAGAAACCATGCTCTGACGGATTGAGTAACCCATTATCTAAACGATATTTAAGCAAGCAATCCTTGATTACAGATTCCATAACTTTGCACCAACACTGGTTAAACTGACCGGCCTATAATTGCAAGGCAAGCTCCGATCCCCCTTTTTTGAAAATTGGAGTAACATTAGCAGGGCCGTAGCCAGGGTCATGTGTTTGGGGGGGGGGGGGGTGTGAAGGCCCCAAATTCCGACTGGATGGATATTTTTTCCAACTGAATGGTGGCGCGTAAATTGCACCATTTTTATGCGCCCTGCTTTTACATACAGCAGTGGGGATCCTTCCTTTGTCGCTACATAAAGGTGCCGTCGTGGGGAAAGGGTCTAACGGGAGGGGTTGACCCCTCCCCCTTTGAGAAATTTTTGTTAATTTAAGGTTGCTTAGATGCAAAATGTAGCTATCTTAGCGATATTTTTGAAGCTGATCATATATGGCTAGAAAATGTCCATAATTAAATGAATTATAATTTGTTCCGACTGGTTTGATTTTTTTCCAAATGAGTAGCAGCCCGTAAATTGCATTTTCGTTTTTATGGGCGTTACTTTTGTATGATACAGCAGTGGGGATCCTTCCTTTGTCACTTCATAAAGGTGCCGTCCTGGGGGAGGGCCTAAGGGGAGGGGTGCCCCCCTCCCCTTTGAGAAATTTTTGCTAAGGTAAGGTTGCTTAGATGCAAAATGGTGCTATCTTGGGAAACTTTTGGAACTGATCATATATGGCTGGAAAATGTCCATAATTTAGTGAATACTAAGATTTGGTTAGGTGAAAGTAGAAAGTATGTTGTCTAAGAGAAGAATACGTTGTCAACAAACCTCCTGCAGCCCCCCCCCCCCTTTGACAACTTTAATGCCTTCTATTCTGGCATCTAATGCTAGCATATACCTGTATAGGCCTCCTGGAAGCTCTGGATCAATTATAAAAAATGGGGCAATAACATAATGCTTATTACCTGGCATCTAAATAATAATATAGAGTATGACGCTAAGCACTTAACATCTATCGTATTTTTACTAATTTTGAACGAAAATCCAGACGAACAGCTTCCAGCAATGGGGAATGGGCGGGAGGAAGAGTATAGGTGCAGAAAAATGATACTAGACCTCCCAGACAGGTATAGCAAAAGGGGTTTAGGACTAACAAGCGCGTTTTCAGAATGTACACCTTGTTTATGCTATAAAAGTTCACTGGTACGTTGTGCTTATAATGTTCATAAGTGATACAACGTGGATTGAAAGGACTGCGCGCGAAGCGCGCCGAAATTTGGGGTATACTTCAGTGCCAAAATGAAAAACCTGCACGCAGGCTCAGCCAGGGGTGGTGCTTTGATTTGCCGACATGGGGGGGGGGAGCGACCTGACTGGGGGCCAGCTACTCTAAGTCCCGACAGATGCAATGGGTTGCCGAACTCAATATATTACGCGCGCGAAGCGCGCCGAAAAAAATTGGGGTTGAATTTTTATTAAGGAAAGCTGAAAAAGTTTGGGCTTTTATTGAAGAATCTGGACAAAAACCAAGAAATTTGTTCGGGTGACTGCATGGTCGTCGTCGCCGGGATTACGTTCTTCATCTTACCCATTCAGGATCTGCTACGAAACTGAAAGATCTTTTTCTTACAAAATATGTTTGCCACGATGGCGAGACTGAAGAAAGAATCTTCCAAAAGTTAGGAAAAAGAGGAAAGAACTTCGCAACGATGTGTTTCTCTAAAGTTACGCCTACACGGAAGAACAACATTTGTGGAAACGTTACAATCCAATACGCTTGAAACGGGGCGTTACCACTAGATAGAACTATAGATGAAAGCGCGCGTAGCGCGCGAAATTTCTTTGAAGTTATAGAAAGAATCGTTACAGAACTTACTGGCTACGGGCCTAATAAATAGACGTTTGGAATATTTTCTGAGTATATCTATGTCTTCACCAATATTAGTCTATATGAAATTTTGCCCAATTTTGTGGGGCTCGGAAAAATTTGGGGGGGGGGGCTAAAGCGCCCTACCTCCCACAGAACTGTGTCTGGTATAATTACCTTAATAATGTTCATGATATTGATTGTAAATCGTGACGCATGCGCGCGAAGCGCGCCAAAATTTTCATTAAGTAAGATTTCCATAATAAAACCTGCATTCAGAATCTGCATCAAATCTGAATCTGCCACTCAAAAAGCCAGTCTTTTACCTGGTAATTTGTAAACAGCTTTCAACTTCTGCTGTTGTGCTTCTCCGAAAGTTGCTATCGGAAGATATTGATATTAAGAACAACACTGAGATAAGGTTTGAAGCGCGCGGAGCGCGCGAAAATTTGCGAAAAAAAAGGACAGCTTTGATTTCATTTTACGTGAGGAAAATAACGTTTGGTATTATTCTCACTTGGTCTAATTGGAAAATATATACAAAGTTGACATAGGCTCAGTCGGAAAAATGTGCTAGACTGAGATATCAGAAATTCCAACTGGCATTTCAGATTTTCCGACTATCGTCGCTCTGACGAACTTTTGGGGGTGGGGGGGGGGTGAGGCACCCCACACCCCCACACCCCCCACACCCCCCGTTCGCGACGGCCCTGAACATTAGCAATCCGCCAGTCAGCAGGTACAAAGCCTTTCAGCCTTTCAGCCAATACAAAGTAAGAAAGGAAACAAAAGCAGTGCCATGTTCGGCATATATAGAGTAACACCACATGACCGATAAAAAAATTTCTCACTGCCATGCAGAACCAGGGCCTATATCATAACACACAGGGGCGGGATTTGGTGTGTGTAAGTGGGGGGCAACCCGGGCTGAATACCAAACGGGGCCGAAGGCGCAGAGGGAGCGCGAAGGGCTCCTTTGAAGGCAAGGGGTCCAGGGGCCCGCCCTTGGGCCCTTGTGGGACGACACCCTGGTGGTGGTCAAGGGGCAACGCTTCGAAAGCCCGTAGGTATTAAAAGAATTAAAACCATTATAATGAAGCATTTGGCTATCTTAAAGTTCATCGGATGCGCACTTCAAAGATCAGAAGAATCACTTTTTGACCTCTTTAATAATAGCCTCAATCAGGATTACAGGACATTTCGAAGGGGGTCTGGCTTGTGGGTGGTTACTATGATGATAGAAGAATTGGTATAAATATGAAACATGCTAGGTGTTCTATAGTAAATAATCCAATATTTAAAACGGGTGCACGCAAAACGAGCCGAAGAAAACCGCATTTTATTGCAGTCCATTGTTTTTCTTTAATTTTTAATGAAATATTATCCATTACATTAAAGACTCCCCTACTTTCCCCAGCCAGGCTATTCTCTCTTTTTTGTTTCATTTTTTGTCCATGGTCTGTGTCGAGGGGCCCTTCAACTTTTTCATTACTTGTGAAAAATAAGATAGTGTCGAAAATACAGGTTAAAGCATAAGTTTGTAAGGACTATGAAAGGTTGAGGGTGATGGTATATAATACTTTTCAAAATGAAGGAAGTGTTATGGGTTACTCTTACAGAGACATGGCCATGGGCTTCCACAGTAAAAGATGCCAGAGAAGCAACTTTCACAGGAGCCTGCACCTTCGTAAGGTACGTCCAGCTAGTGAAGCGTTTCACTGTGAGTCAGGCCGAGGGTGAGAAGCCGGAGGGTGGGGATCCTCCCGAGAATTCTTTTTAAATTTGATAGCTTTTGGGCCATTCTGGACCATTTCTAGAGAAAAACCTGCGTTTCCAGCTATAATTTGAAATGCTAAAGAATACTTTTCTTATTGTGGTTGCAAATTTCAGATAGTGACTTTTGGTCAATTGTATGAGGATGGTGGAAGTTGGTGTGGTAAGTGAACAGCAGGAAGGGTTGTAAGGGTTTTGAAATTGTAATTTACTCAAGCACTGAGCTCACGCGAAGTATGTCAAAAATGTATTGAGAACCACGGTTCCCTATACAGGGGTAGGTTTCTGCATTGTGCATTCAAGAACCATGCATGGTGGGCGTAATGACGTACATTTATTACTCTGAGTAACCCTTATTTCAGGGCTTCATGTCATAAAAGTGTGGCTGGGAGCCAACGGCCATGCTTTAAAAGAAATTTTAATTAAGGTATCTAATAAACCTTTTAATAACAACGGCCCTTGCTTCCCCGCCTTTGAGCTCCGCCATTATATTAGTTAGTACTCATTGCAGGTGCGCGCAAAGCGCTCCGAAGATTCAAATTCTGGCATTGTTTGATATTTGAAATTAATGTTTTTCCTTCCTTGAACATTTCAAGGTCTAGGAACAAATGGGGGACAAGTGTCCTCGCTTGTCCCCTTCGTAATCGTGCCTCTGATAACACACAACAACATTGTATAAAAGGCAGAGTAAAAATTCATCATTTATAAATTCCTGTTTCTTAGTGTACACTTTTCCATATAGGGACTCGGACTCGGAGCTTGTGACTCGGTCTCGGACTCGAAACCCAGTGACTCGGTCTCGGACTCGGACTCGGCAGGTGAGGACTCGGACTCGGAAGGTGGGGGCTCGACTACAGCACTGGTCAATGGATCGAAGCCGTATGAAATTAATTTACATCAAAGACTTACTTAGCCATTATTCATGGCTGACAATTTCTAGGCGCAAAGCACAAGCTAACAAAAACAAGTCACGGGATAGTCACGGGATGCATGTAAGTGGAATATCTGTATCCTATGTATGTTCTTTAAAAACTACATTTAGGTTGATAATCAATAAGCAAGCCAATTTCTGGGGAGTCGTCTCGGATAACTGAACTTTGTCTCTTTTTTACATTTAACACACAGCGCAGCTCTTGCAAACCTTTAATCCAGTAAAGTACACCAGTAATATTAACTTTGTGCTGAAACTAGCTCTTTTTACAAGTCTAAATGTTCTAAAACTCAGGAGCATTACACTAGAAAATATTAAAGTGGTTTACCAAATGTTGAGGGAAGAGAAGGGGATCGATACCCCAATCAACCTTGGGGGACATTTACCTATGATCGTTGTCTTTGACCCCTTTCAAAGGCGCACAGCCAGGATTTGCCAAGAAGGGGGGGGGGAATCCTGTAGGCAAACTATCTAAGCGTATCGCCACCATAGGTTGGCGTGAGGCGCACAAGAAAATTTTGGCGGAAAATGCCTTCCAGATCGCTGGAAATGGCACTTCCCAGGCCTTGTAAGTAATTGCATCTAAACATTTTTATTTTGAGTTACTAGCAATATCATAAAAAAATCATTGAAAAATACAAAAATGTGCTCAAAGAGGGGGCGGCTGCCCCTTCACGCCCTTCTTGGCTACGCGCCTACCCAATTCCTACCATATAGAGACGTGCTGTCCAGCGACGACGTGCCCATGGAATCCTGTGTCTCCTTCCCCTTTCCAAAATGTGTATAGAATACTACTTTAATTGGAATATTTGGATTTAAAAGGGATTTTTATGAATATTTGAAAATAAACTTTTCAAGATTGTTTAATTGACACAATGAGGACGTCACGATGACGTCACTGACAACTTCTAATTGAAGACTTCCATACTGTCATATTATGCTTGTATAGATAGAACACTGAAGACAACCTTTTTACTTTACAGCGTTTTGTAAAATTGAGTAATGTCAGTAAAATTTTCAGTTGTAAAGCTCAAGCAGTTTGGAAACTGCAGCCCCTTGAAATACACTACACATTGTCAGGCGGTAGCTGTCAGTGTCATTCCCATCTTTTGATTTTGAAAGCTGGTATCTTATCACAGGAATTAGAAAATAACTGACAATTTGCATGCGGAATCACAGAATATAAATTTGTATTCATATTTACCATCATTCTTTTGTTATTCATTTTTTGAACATAATTTAAGACGAGACTGATGTGTATAATTTATAAAGCTACTCTCAAGCAGAGCAGTTGTATCCCATCTCTGAGGTGCTAGGAATATGCAACACTGAGAGGGAAACTTCTACTCTCTTTTTGTGAGAATTTGCTATGAATGATTTATTTTCCAGTAAGCAAGACAAAAACAACTTTAATTACCCAATTACCCAGTTTGAGTTAAAGAAACTTTTGCAACGTTGCCATGGTTATGATCATATTGTTTCACTATTTTTGTTCCATCTGTTCTTTGTCACTGTTACAATCGCATATTGTTGTTGATCCATTTGTTATTTTAAGGTGTTAGTTAACTAACAAAAGACTGAGACTGAAGAGAAAAAAGATGATTTCTTGAATAATTTTAAGTTTCTTTTCAAACTCTGAAAGCAGCTAACTTGGAGCAAGTAGTACAAAGTTCCAGCTGGTTACTTTAAAAAAGTTCAGGCCGGAACCGGAACTTAGAAAAATTTGGGTTCCGTTGCAGGCTTACGTAAAATGCCATCACTATTTCATTAAAAGTCACAGCTCTGACATTTTATGTCAAAATTAATACTTTAATGGAATAAAAAGCCAGAAAATGACTTTAAATGTCGAAATTAATCAAAGTTCAAAACGATGATATTAAAATCTGTTTTGTAATTTCAAAGTTAAGACAGTAACTCGATGGGTGGACTTGAAGAGCTTACGAATCAATGAATAGACTTAAAAAGGTAAAGTGTCGGGGACATATGGGCGTCCGCTAAAAAAAATTCAGGGGGAGAACTTTTAATTGATCAGATCAGCAGGCCTGTAGCTGGAGTAACCACTTGGAGGGGTCACATCAATGAAGGATTGTCGCTGACCTGGGGAGGGGTGTAAAGGGACTAAAGAGGGTGTCCCCCTCCCCTTTGAAAAGTTTTTGCCTTATTCAAGAGACCTAATGGTGGTAGATTTTCGACTTTTGACAGAATTTGTCTGGAAGGTTTAGTTATTTTTTCTTCAAGTTTTTGATTTGGGGTTGGGGGAAGTGTCCCCTTGCCCCAACCTGCGGACGCCCATGGTCGGGGAGACTGTCCGCAGGAAGGGGATTACACACTTTACCGCATCATGGGTGACTATGGCTCATTGACCACCTTGGACCGACCTGACCGCCCTCACAATGGTTTGAGCTGACGCTAAGAATAAACCAGAAAGCCCAAAGGCTTAGTGATTCCTTGCCGAAAGGGGGTGCTTTGTTACGCCGAGGTTCATCCCTCAAATGTATGTTTCTGTACTACATCATTTTTTATGATGTGTTCACAATTGGACCCCTGCTGACCTCACATGACCTTTGAACCCCACAAAAACTTGAAAAACAAAAAATGAAAAAAAAATTCTTAAAAGGGATCTCTATGTGCTTTAATTCTCCTCTCAACATGACAAATTTAAATTTATGTATAAAGAATGAAAAGTGTCAGTTCTCCAAGCTTCCTAGCTCGAGATATTGTGTTTAACAAGGTTTGCAGGTTTTGACCCCTGGTGACCCGACATGACCTTTGACCTCCACCAAAAATAATAGGGTTCTTCCACTCACCACAAGGCATCTACACATTCAGTATAAAATTTATTCAAGCTTCCTATCTTGAGATATCATGTTAACAAGGCTTGCAGGGTTTGATGCCCCTGATTCCAGATGACCTCCAACAAAAACGATAGAATTCTTTGCCTTACCATAACGCATCGACATACTAAGTATGAAATTTATCCAAGCTTCCTACATCGAGATATCATTATCATGTTAAAAAGGTTTTCAGAGTTTTACCCCTGGTGACCCGACATGACCTTTGACCTCCAACAAAAACGATACAATTCTTTGCCTTACCATAACACATCTACATACTATGTATGAAATTTATCCAAGCTTGCTACCTTGAGATATTGCGTTAACAAAGTTTTCAAGGTTTGACCCCAGTGACCCCAAATGACCTTTGACCTTCACCAAAAACAATAGGGTTCTTCCTCTCACTATAAGGCATCTACATACTAAGTATGGAATTTATCCAAGCTTCCTAACTTAAGATATTGTGTTAACAAGGTTTTCAGAGTTTGACCCCTGGTGACCTCAAATGACCTTTGACCTCCACCAAAAATAATAACATTCTTTCTGTTACCATAAGGCATCTACATACTAAGTATGAAATTAATTCAAGCTTCCTACCTTGAGATATCGTGTTAACAAGGTTTTCAGAGTTTGACCCCTGGTGACCCCAAATGACGTTTGACCTCCACCAAAAACAACAGGGTTCTTCCTCTCATCATAAGGCATCTACATACTAAAGATAAAATTCATCCAAGCTTTCTACCATGAGATATTGTGTTAACAAGGTTTTCAGAGTTTGACCCCGGTGACCCCAAGTGACCTTTGACCTCCACCAAAAACAATAGAGTTCTTCCTCTCATCATAAGGCATCAACATACTAAATATACAATTCATCCAAGCTTTCTACCATGAGATATCGTGTTAACAAGGTTTTCAGGTTTTGACCCCCGGTGACCCCAAATGACCTTTGACCTCCACCAAAAGCAATAGGGTTCTTTCTCTCATCATAAGGCATCTACTTACTAAATATAAAATTCATCCAAGCTTTCTACCATGAGATATTGTGTTAACAAGGTTTACAGGTTTTGACCCCCGGTGACCCCAAGTGACCTTTGACCCCCACCAAAAACAATAGGGTTCTTCCTCTCACTATAACACATTTACATACTAAGCATGAAATTCATCCAAGCTTTCTACCTTGAGATATTGTGTTAACAATTAAGGTTTTCAGACTTTGACCCCTGGTGACCCCAGATGACTTTTGACCCCACCAAAAACAATAGGGCTCTTCCTCTTAATATGGGGCATCTATGTACCAAGTTTGAGAACTGTCACAGTTTCCCTTCTTGAGATATCGTGTTAACGAGCAAAGTGTCACAAACACATATACACACATACACACACACACGCACATACACACATACGCCATCATGAATGCATAGATTCCTTTGCCTTCGGCAAGGAATCAAAAAGATTGGGAACGCCAGACTAGACTGCAGAATAACTTATTCTAAAGCACAAGAGTGTCATTGCAGACCTTCTTGTCTACTGATCATACTTAATTTCTAGAGTGTAAGCAGGTGGGCATCACAAACGCTCTAGATTGCGGGAAAGTACCCTAGAAAACAAAAATTGTCACTATCGTTCAACGCAGTGTATCATGCTTGGGCATCAAGTAGGAAGAGACATTAAACGTGGAATCAGGGTTCACAGGAGCTGACACAATGGCCAGTATCACCCAACTTGTCTTTCGATCCTATTAATAAACACAAAACCATAGTCATGGGCGTCTGGAGGGGGGGGGGCAAGGGGGCACTGCCCCCCTGGAAAATCAAAAATTTGAAAAAACGAAGAAAATATAACATCAACATTTCTTAACAGTTTGCTCAGTCATGTACGTCCGGAGGGGGCAAGGGGGCACTTGCCCCCTGGATGGAAAATCAAAAACTTGAAAAAACGAAGAAAAAATAAAGAAAAAAAACGAAGAAAATATAACATCAACATTTCCTAACAGTTCACTCCGTGTAAATTTCTACTCTCAAAACAGGAATTGAATAAAAATATCAACACTCAGGCCCCAGCAACCCTACCCCGCGAGCATATTTTTGGTAATTTTTAAAGTTTGTATTTATGATATTGCTAGTGTTTCCCCTTTTATATGCCGTAAATAAGCCTTGGAAGTGCCATTTCCAGCGATCTGGGAAGCATTTTGGGCCCAAAATTTCTTGTGCTCTGCGCCAACCCATGGTGGCGCGGAGCGCAGAGAGTCTGTCTATGGGCTCCCCCCCCCCCCCCTTGACAAATTTCTGGGTATGCCTTTGTCAACACTGTGTGAATAGCATCTAAACTCTTTTCTGGGAGTAAAATATTTCCCATGAAAAAAGTGGGGCCCCCTTAAAATATTTTGCCCCCCGATTTTTTTTCTGCGGACGCCCATGACCATAGTGGCCATCCCTCGGAAATTTACATCAGAGAAACGGGACCAGCCCAGTCATTACAAGAAAATATGTGTGGAACAAAAAAAAATAATAATAATAATAATAACTTATACATAGGCCCTATAGCCTAACCTCGTTTTAAACATCGGAGATACTCGATCCAATGGTATTACATGCCTTCGAAGGGCGCAGAAAGGTGTTGGAATAATGGCGCAATCATGCTTGTTATGCTATCCTAATACTCATATGGAATAAATTTGTAACAATGTATTTCTGCATTGCAAAAGGAAGGAAAAAGTCATGACTAGTGAAGAACCACCCCCAGTTGTCCACAGAGGGGTTCGTTAATTTTCAAAAACGAACCCATTGACGAACCACTCGAAACCCCCCCCCCCTGCGTACAGGCCTGGGAATCAGTTTGGGGTCAAAGTCGCACACTCGCCTATTCCATTCATTACCAAACTTCGTGAGATCGCATGATTGGAAAGTCTGTAGCCAACTAGGTGTAAACAAGTTCTACTTGTAATTCGCAGTCTGCCGTCCTCTCGCAGCTGACGGCATAGCCTCTGTCGAGTCTTTCCTGCGACAGTTTTCCTCCTCCCTCTGGAAACATTAGTAGGAAACATTGGCTGTTACCTTCTGTGTGTTGTACTCCCCCTGGAAATCGCTACGCAGAAAACGCGAGATCCGTTTGCTCAGCAGTCAGTGTTAGCTTCAATGGTTGGAGCGCGTAGGCTATTTTCAAATCGAAATAGGCCTACTAAATATAGTGAGGGATAACAAACGGCAGAAAAGCCTTGACAAAGGCTACTGACGCAGTGCGTTCCATGAGGAGTTGGAAGTTTTGTTACAGCCGTACTACTTCGAGAAGGTAAATAATACCAAATTTTGTGTCTGGAAACGAAACTGTCTCCCTTCATGAGCGATTCTTTAAATTTTCCCTACTTTTGAGCCTCCAATAGTAGTTGCCCTGATCCCAATTTACCCTCGAGTGCTGTTCGCGTGAATAGTGGCTTCTGAATGGCGTTTGGTCGATTGCTTTGGAGAAGGACTGGACAGGAGCTACGTTAAATACCTGAGTGTGCCAACACCTGTTATGCGAAATATTTTCATGGTGGTCATATTGTGACATTGTATGATTCGCAGGTGCGGCAGGCCCAATTTCCTAAAAATTGGCAATTTTTAGGTTTTTTTTACGGTAGGGCAACCGATTTTTCCGGGCCTTATTTAATGATTTTGCTTAAAAGAACGTGGAACACCCATCTGATGCATTTCATTGATGAATCATATTGAAAATGACACATTGTAGCACTTGATCTTGGTTAGGCTAATAGGCTTAGTCTAAACAGTGACTGCCATATCCAGGGCATCTTATGAGGCCTTAGCCCTCCTTTGCCCATCAACCTGTTATGTTATGTATTCCAATGCCTCTCTATTGTCACTCCATAGATTCTGAAAGGACTTCATGAAGGGCAGTGATAGGATAAGGGTTATAGGTAAGGATGAGAGCATTAGAGTCACATGTGTAATGTGCCAGAATATGCAGACATCGGAACAAAGAGGTGTAGGATAACTGCCAAACTATGATGGTGAAACCTAATAAGGCCACTGTAAGAAAGTTTTCACTTTTCTTAAGCAAAAACGAAAGGGAATCTGTTCATACCTACAAATGTTTTGGCGGACTTGATCTCATATTCGAGTTACAAATCTTTACTACAGAGTTTTCTGACCGAGAGAAACACTCACAACAAGTTCCGAGTTTCCAGCTTAAGCCAAAAATGGGAACGAACCTAATAAGGCCAGCGGGCGCCGTTTGTAATTTGTGTAGGTGTAAGCGTGGGAAACCGGCTGAGTAGCAGGCACTGATTGGTGAGTTCGGAAAACAGAGTGGTACGAGAAGGAATTAGGACAGCCTGGACAGGAGATGTAGCTTGAGAAAATACTGCAAGTTCAAGACATTTATTTTAAGTTAACACAAAAAGTTAAAGTGTAAAAGTGTAAAAGTAAAGACAATATATTGAGATTGTACAAGTCCTTAGTCAGGCCTCATTTGGAATACTGCTGTCAAGTTTGGCATCCCTATCACCAGAAAGATGTTAATAATATTGAGAAGGTGCAGAGGCGAGTTACAAGGATGATACCTGAAATTTCTCATTTAAGTTATGAGGACAGGCTTTTTGAAACTAATCTTTTGTCCTTGGAAATGCGTAGACTTCGTGCAGGTCTCATTGAGGTTTTTAAGATTGTCAATGGATTAGAGAAAATTGATGCTTGTATTTTTTTTGAACAACGCTCTGATTGTCGTACTCGTGGGCATCCTTTCAGGTTTTATAAACCCAACTGTAGGTTGGACATTAGGAAGTACTCATTTAGTCAAAGTGTCATTTCTGAGTGGAATAACCTGCCTCTTGAAGCTGTCACTGCTGAAAGTGTTAATAGTTTTAAAAACAAAATTGATCCAATTTTGAAGAAAAGACAGAGGCTTTATATAAGCCAAAAGCGGCTGCCTGCCCCAGTGTTCAAGATCCCATCAGCCTCATTTGCCGATGGGAATCGGTGAGTTACAAGGTACACGATGACATGAAGAGTGTCCACTTCGGATGACGACCAAACCAAGACTGAACAGATACAAGACAGATGCATGCACACACCAAACTAGGCTACAAAAGAACTTACGTAAGATTACACAACTAATTATTCTAACAAAGACAACGGAATTTCTAACTAACACAGCTCTTTTGCATCAGCTACACTCCTCACATAGCTACAGAGCTGTATGTATACTGCACTCTGTGGGCTTTGCCAGTAAAATTAGAGGCTGCATGTCTTTGGGTGTGTGTGCTTGAAATATATGACTGTTCACACGCATTTGCCAGGGAGCTTGTGGTAAGCGTGCTGCATCAGAAATTGACACGCTGATTGTGACAGTAATTATTGATGAGCATCGTTGGTTGGGTCGGTGCACAAAATTGGAACGTGGCCTTAATTAAGTTTATTCAATGTGTACATTAATATGTCTAACCAGATGTAGTTTTTTTTTTTCCATTTTTGAAATTTGTAAAAATTGTCACTGTGACCTTGAAAACCTTCAAAACAAGGACAAATCAAGGTACAGTATCAGGCAAAGCCAAATGGAGGACAGGCTGCCCAAAAGCTAGACAAGCCACCCTAACCTGCCATATCTAGTAAAACTTCAGCAGGCTAGTGATGTGCCATCAATGTGTTTTCTCGTGACAAGCCAACTCAAAAAGTAGAAGGCCCAAGGTACTCAAGTTTTACTCTGACATCAATGGGGAGTTAGGGTTATATCAGTGTGGTAATAAACGGTCACTAGCAATACGGCATTGGAAGGATCACTGCTACACTTTTGTAGCTATTCCTATGATGCCATGGGAATAGGCTGACAATATTTTTTACCCACAGAAAGAACCTGATGTTATTGTACAGTGGAGCCTAAGAATAATCAAATGGGATTGTCGGTCCAGTTTTGAGTGAATTTTTCCTCCATCTCAGAGTAAAAGTTTATCATGCATGCACATACTTGAACAGACATGCCAACCTCAAAAATGGCAAACCTTGAGGTTCTCTCAAGAAACCTGGAAATCACATCTCAAACCTGGAGATTTTAAACAATTTATAGTCTTGCTCATACATTATTTTGAAGTTTTTCTAAACTAGGAAGATTTTACATTTTTTTGGTTCACCCGCTTAATAAAATTATGATGCCATCTACAAAACCAACTGTTTGAAAAAATTAGTCACCTTTCTGAGAACGATACATCTGTGATTCAATAATAACGTAACCAGAGACGGAAAGCACTGATCTTGGTCCAAATAAGGAAACTTCTCTGGAGTTGTCTCAAAGCGATTTTCACTTTGTGATCTGGCATTTTCACAGAGAGATGACGCCAGAAACCGTGAGATTCACAATGAAACTGTGAGAGTTGGCAAGTTTGGATACAAGATCAGCATGAATGCTGTTTGGTACCATGGCTATGCAAAACATTACAAGAAATCATATCTCATATCTGACTGCACAGGTGAATAAGATGCCACCTCCATGCAGGGAAATTATGACAAGATTTGTTGTGTCGATACACTAACGTACAAACATTATTTGTACTTATGCTGTTATCGTCAGGTTTGTAGGTGCATTGAAAAATAACCACCTTAAAAGGCCCAGGTCTCTGTGAAATTGAGTCATTACCATTCAAAAAGTTAAAATCACAAGACACTTGCCCATGCAAAGTGAAAAATTTCCAATCCAGCCTCCATTCTATCAAGTGCTTCCTCTGGATGAAAGTGCAAACTGAGGGGAGGGTTATGTCTTCAGGCTACAAAATCCATCCTAATTTCAAGAGAAGAGTCTGGATGCCAGCAAAAGTGTTTGGTGTTAAATGATAAAAGAATGGGGAGTTAAGTATTTTTCTGGCCATGAAGGAGTTTCCTCTTTAGAAAGGACAGTATAATTTTATGAGCAAGTTTATGCAGTGAGAAATTGGTGAAATGAAGATCCTCTGTCATATCTTATGCTCTCATTTTATTCAACAGTTTACTTCTTTGTCTCAACAGGAGATGGTGAATGACTCACAAACTTAATTTCTGGCAACAAAGAACAGGATGGCAGCCCTCGTCCAAACGGGAAATGTTTTTGTTCGGATTGGTGGTGTCTCTGGGTGTCTTGCACTTGTTCTGAGTACCATTTGGTATCATGGTAATTTTACATTGCAACCTTGATCTATGAAACTTTGTGGCATTTGCTGTCCTACAATCACGGTATTGGTAGTTGTGACTGTTTTAGTATTTGTTCCCTAAGGGTATCAGCAAAATAAGCAAGTTTGATAATTTGTTGCTGCATGGAATTGTGGGAAACACATGAGGTAAACAAATAGGGCTCAGCACATAGTGGACTGCATTCCCTTATTTTCGTACAGCCCTAATTTTCGTGCAGTACATACATTCCATTAAGCCTAAATCTTAGTGTGGCCAACGTAACTGCACGAAAAAAGGGGTCTCTATACTACTTTTCGGCAGATCAAAATACAATTCTTATACCAAAGAGGCAAATTTATATGCAGTCTACTCCAAAAAACCACAAGTAAGAACCCTCCTTAAACTTGCGATGAATTAAAAGAGGATGGTTTGGCAAATTTCTGAAGCAAACTCAAATTTTGGAAGACGTGTTGTAAGTACGGATGTGTTTTGCTTTTCCCGATGATTTGGACTGTGTGCAAATGTGCAACCAGATTATTGAACTTGCTTATTAACCTAGAATGCTGATAAGTCCCAAGTGATATCACTAGCACTTTAATTACTAGTACTAATGGCAAGTTCCTTCCTCATGTCTAATCGTATTTCACAACTGTAACTTACCTCATGCAATAAAAGTGAGTTCAATAATTCATCTACCAGTTGGAATTGTGGGATACACGCAGGATAAACGAACTGAGCTCAGCACACAGTATACTTCGTTCCCCTATTTTGTTGTTTCTGCAATTTTCATGCAGTACATAATATCATTTAAGCCAGCCTAAATGCATGAAAATACAGGTCTCCATCCTACTTTGTGGCATATTATAATACAAGTTTTATATTAAAAGAGGCAGTTTATATGCAGTTCAGGACACAAAGCCACACATTAGAACCCTCCTTATATTTGTGATGGATTTGAAAAAGGACGATTCCATGAAGTTCTCGAGTTAACTCAAATTTTGGAACATGTGTTGTAGGTACGGGTGTGTTATGTTTTCCCAATGGTTTGGAGGATGTGCACATGTGCAGTCGATTTATCCATCTCAGTTATTGAAATGGCACTTTGTGGTTACAGTAGTACACAGTAGTTGCTTGTGTGTGGAGTACGCCGATTACTATAAAATATTGGTATTAGATCAGTATCAGTGGATAAAAACCCTATTGTTTTTGGTGGAGATCAAAGGTCATCTGGGGTCACCAGGGGTCAAAGTCTGAAAACCTTGTTTACATGATATTTCAAGGTAGGAAGCTTGGATAGATTTCATACCTTGTATGTGGATGTGGTATGGTGAGAGGAAGATTTCTGTTATTTTTGGTGGAGGTCAAAGGTCATCTGGGATCACCAGGGGTCAAACTCTGAAAACCTTTTTTATACCATATCTCAAGGTAGGAAGATTGGATTGATTTCATATTAAGTATGTGGATGCGTTATGGTGAGAGGAAGAAGCATATAGTTTTTGGTGGAGGTCAAAGGTCATTTGGGGTCACCAGGGGTCAAAGTCTGAAAACCTTGTTTACACAGTATCTCAAGGTAGGAAGCTTGGACAGATTTCATACTAAGTATGTGGATGTGTTATGGTGCGAGGAAAAACCCTATTGTTTTTTTGTGGAGGTCACAAGCCATTTGAGGTCACCAGAGGTCAAAAACTGAAACTTTGTAAACATGTCATTACAAGGGAGGAAGCACAGATAAATCCCATCTCATACGTTTTATTTATTTTTTTTTTTTTTTCATTTTTTGTGGTTATTCAAGTTTCAGTTTAAAGGTCATGTGACATGAGCTGATGTGAGCAGGGGTCGAATTATGACCACATCATAAAAAATGATGTAGAAGAGAAGTATAAATTTGATGGATGAACCTCAGTGTAACAAAGCACCCCCATTCGGCAAGGAATCACTAAGCCTTTTGGCTTTCTGGTTACAAAATATATTAAAAGTATTTGTTAATATAGGCCTAACATTAGGCCCAGGCTCATATCTTCACGATGTAGCCGATGTAGCGGGTGTAGCCACTTGGGGGAATAGCTTTGGACTTAGTCTATTTTTGCAAGTCTACATAAACCTTGTGCATCAGCTATATTATATTCATGAGTCGTTCTCAAAAAAACTAAGTATTGAATTTAACGAAGTAGCCAATTAATTTTAGGGGTGTTTTGCAGGTGTTTCCTTTTTGACTGTGTGGGGTTAGACCTGTAAGAGAATAAAAATCTTGCAACCTTAGTTTGAATCAAACCAACATCACCTTTGGCAGCTTTCATTGCCAACTTGAAGGTTTTAACTTTTTACTAACCTCTCTGCCTCACCATTGTAAGCTGGGTGTCTGGGAGGGGATTTGGTATGCTTGACAGAATTTTCTTTCAGGAAGGTCTCAAACTCATTTGACATAAATTGAGGACTGCTGTCTGACACTAGCTGCTCTGGAAGCCCCCAACTTGCAAATAGTTTGCAAGCGCTGATACTGTACACTCAGTATTGGTGCTCTCCATTACCAGTACTTCCGTCCACTTGGAGAACGCATCAATTTATGTCTGAAGCAAACCAGGCACTTGTACAAACATGAAGTCGCCTGGTCATTCATGTATGAAGCAAACAATGCACTGCATCTCACGGACCATGGGGTATACAGTAAGTGCCCCCCTGTAAGGCTTGACTGTGGGTATGCTAACTTGAAATTGTCTTCATTGCCAGCTCCAGGTACAGTACATGAGATACATACATAAAGTTTAATCCTAAACTAGCATTCTGCCAGCAAATAAAAAGTGCACAATCACCTTACTTACAATAATGTCAAGTCTCCTACTATGTGGAAAAAAAAAAAAAATTGGGAAAGATTTAACATAACTTTATGAAACTGGTCACTGTATTATTACTGTATTAGATAATTTGTGCAGGAACTTAAGAAAAATACAGCTAGGTTTCTTAAAAGATTGGACCAAAACTAGATGTTCTCATATTTGCCATTAGGACTACAGTATCCATCTTGTCTGGGTAACTCTTTCATTCTTACCAATTTATTTAATGTCGCTAAATTTTGTGCATTCCCAAAAATCGAGAAGTCAAAATCTGAAGTTCTCCAAATCTGATTTTCTCACCTGACAATCTCCTTCATATTCCGTTGATTGTTACACATTTGGTGCAGAGTGAAGTTAAAAGGCTCATAGTGACTTGACATGCCACCTTGATGGTTTAGTTATCCTTCATTTTGCATGTATACCCCCATATGTAATAATACAGTATCCCCTTATGTAGTAATATAGTAGTGTACGTGTACACTACATGTGGCTAAGAAATTAAGGAACAAGATGACTGGTGCAAAACTTTGGCAAATCAGGATTAAGTTTGCCGTATGGCCCTAAATCTGTCTTGGGACAGTACACTCATAAAGATATCTGGGATAGATTACTCCCCCCACCCACCCCTACTCCATCATAATCGTCATCAGTGGAAGCTGGTAACGTTAAATGGCACTGCTTTAATTGCAGTGCTTGTGCAGTAATTATGTTTTTCTTTTTCTTAAAACTAGATGGTGATGGAGATGATGGTTCTGCAGGAAAGCAAAAGAAAGGAGGTACATCAGTCAAGGTATCAGAGAAATGAAGTTTGTCCTATTGTTAATGAAACTACTGTATGTGTTTGCATCCTATAGCTTTATAAGCCTGTTAAAGCTGTCCTGATTGATTTAACTTTGTAAAAAAGTACTGTGTAGAGGTAAATTTCCGCGAGGCTAATTTTTAGCGAATCTGTACCTTGTTCACATATTTGTGGAGTGAAGAACTTGCTGTTGCAGGCAACCAACACAATCTTGTACAAACTAATGAAAGTTCTTTCATGGGTCTTAAATTCGCGATTAGATACTTGCATGGTCGTGAAAAATGCGAAAATTTAAACCCCGTGAAAATTTCCCACTATACAGTATTTCCTTTTCACGGAAGAGGTCAGTGCACTTTGTAATTAACATTTAAGTATCATTGACATAATGGTGTGATGGAAGGAAATAGTGTTGTAGTCATGAGGATAAACTTTGTGATACTATCACAAAATTCATATAATGCCTCAGTCCTTTTACTGATTTGAACATTTCAAGTTCGCCAAGGTCCATATTGTGATTGTCACACAACATGTTTCATCATGAGAGGACAGTACACCAGAAGGGTGAAAAAATAGGAGTTCACCACTATTGAAATGTTTAGCCAAATGTAGGCCTATTGGATTTAGGGACATAGTCCTGCTGGTAGTCCAGGTTGAAACAGTTCCAAAGAGTTTTGAAAAGTAAAGGGGGGGGGGGTGGATTTAACATGCATTTTGTTAAGGAAGACCAATCTTTCCCCATTCCCCTCTTTCCGGACCCCCCTCCCCTATTACCAAAAACACTGCCTACTTAGAAGCTTTGTGGTGTGGACTACCTAAAAGATGGGTTACATTAGTTTTGTTTTTGTTAAGTGCATCCAGTTGTCATCATGTGACATGAAGTTTGTCACACAGCCAAGAGTTTGCACTGACAGCACAAGTTCATTATTTTCTGTTTCTTAAAGGTGAGACACATACTATGTGAGAAACAGTCAAAAGCTTTAGAAGCCATGGAAAAACTGAAGGCTGGTCAGAAATTCAATACAGTTGCAGAACAGTACAGTGAAGATAAAGCACGACAGGGAGTAAGTTTTACATTCAATGGTTTTGTAATTAGTGTACAGTACCTTTAGTCTACAATGATGGGAAGAAATTGTACAGAAGTTGGAATCACCTTCAATACTGTATGTCGAGGACCTGATATCCGGACATTTGTCCAGAACATTATCAATACAGAGCTTTTCTAGTTCTGGATGAAGCTTAAGTCTACAGAAATGAATTCATCAAAACTTCAATGCATTTTTGCATCCTAGTTACAAGTATGAATTACAGGGAGTGTTTACCTTCAACTGTAAGCACTGTTTTCCCCCAGAAATTCTCTTTAGTAATTGCGCCAAGTCTCTAGCTGACACATTTCTTGGATAAGATATTTTTCAGTGGGCTGGGGGAAGGGGGAAAGGGGTGGTGGGAGAGAGGAAACAAAGTCATTTCATCGGAAGATGAACTTGGTTGTTCTCTTCTCTTTCCCTTCCCCATACCAAATCAATATCTTTCCCAACACTGGACTTCCTTTCACCTTTCACCAGACTTTCTTTCCCCTTATTCCACATATGGTATCCCTCTTCCCCACCCTCCCTTCACTACTTTATACAAGGATTACCTTGATTTGTCTTTGCCACTGATGTGTCTTCTACATTAATTCAAAATTTATGCTTGAAAAATCATGTATTTTGGTGTTGTTTCTACTCAGGGGGATCTTGGTTGGATGACAAGAGGTTCAATGGTGGGACCTTTCCAGGATGCTGCCTTTGCTCTTGCAACAAGTACCACAGACAAACCCATCTACACAGATCCACCAGTCAAGACAAAGTTTGGCTATCACATTATTATGGTGGAAGGGAAGAAATGACATCACCAGCTTGGAGGACCTTATGTATGTTCAAAACTGGAAAACAAAAAAAAACATTCTTTTTTATGGGGATGTTACATTCCTGCAGTCTGAAAAGCTGCCAGAGAATGTATGTAACAGAAATGAGAAGGCATTTCTAAACACAGTAAGGCAACAAGAAGATAGATGATGAACTTCATTGCCTAATATATTGACAGTATCCTTCGTTGATATTGTATTGGTTGCTTTTTTCATTCAAAATGCACATTTTTAAGAAGTCAGTGGACTGCTATGTGATATTGTTACATAAACTGGATTCTATCCTTCTGATGAGGGCTGATTGTTACATGACTGATGCCTATTTTGGTGAAAGTGAATGGAAGTATAAAAAAAGTGCCTGATGCAGCTATGTGAGTAATGATGTAGATGAAGTAATCATTCCCTTAGAATGAAAGACCTGCTTGTTTGTGTATACTGGGCTTATCATGAGTCGATCACTTAAGGAACATTGTGACCATAAAAATATTAAAACATTTACAACAATCAATAAAACTTTGCTGTAACATTTTGTTGTATGTCTTCCTCGTTGCGCTATATTTTGGTGTTGTTCGGATTGCGTAATCCGTAGAAAATGAATTTTGAAATGTAGATGGCAGTACATGCAACAATGCTTATGAAGGAATCTTGAGTCAATCGCTACAAAAAACATGCAAATAAAATGCTCTAAACTACCACATTTAAGTACAGTTAAACAAATAATCATAGAGAATAATGTCTTTTCTATCAAAATTTTTAATCAGAGCTTCATCAACGATACTTCGGTCACCATTTTTGGTAATTGTTGCAAATTTCTAGTTCATACTTATGCCAAAACTTGAAAATTTGGCCGTGAGTAACATTTCTGCCATGGACATCAAAAATAATAAGGCAAATAGTTGTTTTTTATGTTGTATGAAGAAAATGCAATGCAGGTCATGCTTACATTGCAATCACATCGCGCCTTCACGCTGTACTGGCATTTAGAATGCAGTGATCGACTCATGATTACTTACTGTATTAGTATGAATCTTGATTGCTGAAATTCTTAGTTGTACCATATGAAATTAACTGCAAAGTCAGGTAGGGCAAGAATAATGGTGGTAGGTACTAGTGTTGTAATGGAGTCAGTTGGTGTCAAGTCACATGGAATGGAGTCTTTTAATATTGCAAGTTGAGTCAAGTTATTTCAACTTACAATTCAGGTTCCAGTCACCTGGAAGATTTGTGTATTCAGGTTGAGTCACCCAGTAATAATAGTCTGCATCACCTCGAGTCAAGGATTATGTGAGTTGGGTCAACTTGAGCCCCTTGTGAGGTCTTTGAGTCACTTGAAATAAAAAAAAGTTAATTTTATTAACAAGTTAATTTTTAATTTTATTAACAAGAAGTTTGTTTTTAAGTTTCTGGCTAAAGGCTTAGTCATGGGCCAACTGATGGGCATGTAAAGAGACACTGTAGGCAAGGACTCAGATCAGTATCTGTTGAGCTCTGCTAATCATGGCTAACCAGGGACTTGAGTCTTTTGCAAGTAATGACTGGAGTCAGTCCCTTCAAATTGTAACGAGAGGCACATCAAGAATCTAGATCTTTACAATACTGGGGCAAAGCTCAACAAAATCAGGGAATTTTGAGGAAACTCAAAATGTCCATAAAGTCAGGGAGTTTTAGTAGTTAAGTGTGCCCAAGTCTGGAATGGTTCTTACAGTTCCTGAACAGAGTATGTTCATGTTTTTATGGAATTTTAGGAACCAAAATGTAGTGGCAAGTTGGAAAATTTGTGAAAGTTAGATTTATTTATGATTAATCTTGAAGTGCTTTACCAATCCTGATCAAGTTATTCACAGCATATCGTGACTTTCCTGTGTCAGCCACTCCAAGGATAAAATATGCTGCCTGTTGTGTATAATCCTCCACAACTGGAACAGATGGTACAATATTAATATTCTGCCAGCAAACAGACTTGGTTGGGTTGCCTGACTCAACCTTGTAGAGTCACAATTCTTGGCAGGGAGTTAAGTAGTCCCACTTTCTTTCCCTGAAGTCACAACTCTCGGAGAATTTTTATTACTGTCAAAGCTTCCAAAGAAATTTTGGGTTTGCATTTGTGTTGATTTGTAAGTTTTTAATTAGGGAATAAAGTCAATGGTGCCCATGTCTCTACATCAGATTCGAACAGGCGTCACGCATATGGGCTGAGAGACCCGAGGCGAAGCCGAGGGTCTCTGCCTATATGCGTGACGTCATAGCCTGTTCGAATCTGATGTAGAGACATGGGCACCATGACTTTATTTCCATTCATAAATACTTTAATTTCGAGACGTTTAAAAGTGGAAAAGCTTGCTTTTTTAACAATTTTCCATTGATCATGAATTATTCTCCCAAACTGACTAAATTTTTGCAGAGTGCACATAAGACTGCGTATAGGCTGCCTGCTAAATTACGAGCTATGTAATATGTAGGCTATATAACTAGCTGTATGCTAGCTATAGCTTTTGTCGTTTGTAAACACATGGCCATACTTTGTGACGTCTCTTTTCGAATGTGGATTTTTTGGAATATATTGAGCGAGGTCATATTTGAAACGATTTCTCTGTTTGAATTGGAAATGTACTCCGCCTTGACAGTTCCATTAAAACTACATTTGGAAGACATACTAGCGTGAGGATATGTGGTTTTTGCGATATTGCTCACCGTGACGTTCAACACACTAACATGCTGCTACGTTGTTGAAAACAAATAACGTTAGGCTAACGTTTGTCCTATAGCCTTAACCTAGGCTACTAACTTATCGTTACGCTGTTTTCGAACGGTGAGTCAGTTCGAATTAGACTCGTACTAGACGAAGTCTCCTTATCCGAGTGTCATTTGCAAGCAATTTCCATCTCGCGATTTTGTGATACAAAGGAGACTTCAAATGTGATCTAAAACTGTTTACATCTGTGCACTGACAATATTGATACTGTTTCGGATCAAAGTAAAACCAGCGTGCTTAGCCAGAACAGTAATCATGTGCTAGGGCTTCACGTTAGTTGCTTGACTTGTGCTGTAAGTTAACGTTAGACCTAACGTTAGTGGTTGGGAATGTCATCGCAGAGAGCTTGTTCTTTACGAGTGGAACTTAAACCAGACAGATTTCTTTACTGACGTTGAGCTTTTCTTACAAAAAGAATGTAGGATACTGCAATTTGGATAAGGTTAATTGTTGATGCAGTACTTTGTCATTAGGCCTGGGCATATTGGACAGTAGCCCCCGGCCATCGTTTCCATAGCATATATTCTATTCTTCGATTGAAAATCCCCTTGATGATTTTGGAGCTATAATATCTTTGAAATATAGTGCACAGAATACGTGGGACCAACGCTATATCTTTCTATGAATATATAAGAAAGATGAGTTTTAAGGTTAGTGAGTGCTCATCACTCATTTCACAACTCGGTATTTATATTATTACCCATCCCAGATAAAGGTCTATTACTGAGGTAAGAAACGCTGTATAATTTCTTCTTATCGGCGATGTACCAAAATCAAGCGAACGCACGATAGTTTGACACGCTTTAAAAGCTAACGTTAGAGCCTAGGCCTGTAAAACACCTTACTCTGCGTGAAATCACTTTAATTTCTCTGAAAAAGCCTGAAATATCGTTTGTAGCCTAGAAGCTGATTATTTGTTTGGATGTGCAACATTGCTGTCAACCAAAATATATTATTTATAATTTGGACAGTTACTGAAAAAAAATTACAGTTGAAGGCCCAGGCCTACCTAGCCTACACAAACAAACTGTTTACTGTAGTGTTAGAGGTTTGTTTACAATCATGTTGATCAAAAAGTTGCTCTCCATACACCCTGTCTCTACACTGGATTAGAACATGGGTAACTGACCAATCACAAGCCAGCATTCTCAAAAAGTATTTATGAATAAGGTATTATGATAACAACAACACTGAATCTTTTTGCAGTGTTATTCCTGCAATTACTGGCTGTCCCTTTAGTGAATGTGTTAAGTCATGGACTTACCAATTCAGAACCTCCTGCTGTTGAAAAGCCTATTATGTGTAATAAAGACTGACCAATTGGTACTGTAGGGTAGTATATACTTAATACTTTATAGCTTCTGCTGTATCATGTACCTGTGGCAGGTAAGGTATGACTGGATTGTGTGGGTCACAACTCCATTCAGAGTTGTAAGCACAGATATCTTCACATAGACATAGGATTACATGGCCAAGAGTGGCCACAATTTGCACCTACTCATTCTACTGAAATGATTTGATGAATCTAAACCATTGAAGAGAAAATATAAACATGAACAGAAACAGTTAAAATGCTTCATACTGGTCATTCATTTTAATTGAGTCTTTTGCATTTTCAAAACTATCTAAAGTTTCATACATGTCTCTACTCAACCACTTTAGGTAGTGCATTGCTAATTACAAGAAAATTCCCCACAGGTATTACCCTGTAAAATTGAAATGCTAAAGAAATTAGGGGGTGGGGGCATAGTTTTGACTATATTGCTGTATAGATGTGCTCAATTTGTGATGTGTATGTAGTAGCCAATGAATTGAAGTACTGATTGTGCAAAAACATAGAAAATTGAAGTTATTTTAGGTATGTTTTTGTGTAATATCCTTGGCTATGCGAAATGGCATTTTGAAAGAAGTGAAAAGGCAGGAACAACCACACTTAATATTGTACAAGCTCTCCTAGGTCAAAATCTCAATGATCATGGTACACAAATTTGAAATCAGTGTAAAAGTCCTACTTGTGAGCTTTCATATGAGAGTAGATTGTACCAGTTTAGAACTTATACAAGGGTACAGAGGCCACAGAATGGACCAAATTTAGTGTGTAAGTCAGTGGGAGAAATAATTCGTGATGAACTACCTTTAACAAGTCCATATTTTACACAGATGATGTTAGGAAGCTGCCATATTGGTTGACATAAATGTGTATGTTGGCAACACTTAACACTTTGGTAGAATGTGTTGGATGTTCTGTCCATATTATTAGAAATTGCATGGGTACCCAACTTATTTCACAAGTACTGGAGTCACTAAAGTCTACTTGCAAATAATGCTTCATAATCTGAAATTTTTCAACCAGAAGTTGTTTTTTCACATATGTAGAATAAAGGACAAAACAAGAAAAGATAAGTGTGTAGACACAGATGGTTTAAAATGATTTTCTTTATTCAAAAATCTAGTGAAAACTACATTCAATACAATAACTGTAGAAACAAATGTTAAAAACAAATCTTACCAGTTCAATCTGGGTATGCCTAAGGATGTTGGCCAAGCATGCTTTCCCAATATAACTGTAGCTCAAGCTTCTCAGTTTTTCTTCCAAGAAATTTTGAAGAATGAGAATGCAAGACACATAAGAATGGTATTATAAAGAGGTATTACTTAATAATTCTGTGTTAGTAGTCAGAATACTTTCAAAATCAATGCAGGAAGTTTGCAGGAGTATTGGCTGTATAATGTGCAAGGTTTCACAAAGTACAAAGGCCCCCACAAAACATTGGATTGAATTCATTTGAGCTGTTTCCTGATTAAAGTATTGTACTTTGTATATCAGTGCATAGGCCTATAGTAATACTCATGCCTATTTTTCCGTAACCTCATTCAGCTCCTTTTTGCATTTTTCTGATCCTGCTTTTTGCATTAATACTGTCTCTCTATATACTTCAGTGTTCCAGTGTTTGTGTCCCAATCAAATCTGTGGACATCTCAAACAAGATATCTGCATGATGAGATGTTACATCTGTATAGGACTATAACACAAAACAAATAATAGCATAAATTCCTTACAGATGATGCCCAGTCTTTTAAATGTGATATTAAGAAAACACAACATTAAAGACAGTAGCTTGTAAAGGCCATTACAGTGTTCAGAATTATTTTATAGACAATTGACAATGAAATAGTTTAAGAAAACCTGCCCATGTAAATAGCCATAATAAGAATATTTGTAGACAACACTTCCTGAGGATTTCATTTGCACATGTACCATGTGCATTCACCCTCCCCCCCCCTCACCACCCATTACACCTCCAACTCACCCCCACCACTCCCCCAACAAAAATGAACATAGAACAACAGGTTAGTACTTGAAATGCCTTTGCTGCATATGCCACTTCTGCAGAACTGATTTAAATGTCAGTATGACACAGACGATCAATTTTTACCACACACTTTGAAAACTTTTCCATAACATATTTTGAAAAAAAAAGTTTTCATGTGTGATTGTATGACATTCACATTGTTTGACCTTATGCAACTTTCCAATAGATAGCTTTCTAAAGCCATCCAGATGAAAAAGTACACCTTTATTACTGTAAACATGTGTTCAACTCGGTGAACAGCAACTGTTTTCAACATTGTGATACTGTTTATAATATTATGATACTGTCTTAACAAAATGTATAGTATAATCATGAAAAATACAGTATCATCCACAAAGATACAGTATCAACACTTTGGATTCAGTATCATTACACATACACAATATCATCAGAACCTAGGAATTATTGTCAGAGGAAGAGCACAGAGGAAGTCAGGGAGGCAGTCTTCCACCGAAATATGTTTACCTGTTAGAATTCAACAGTGCTATGGTACTTTCATAACAGCATTCATCACACAAATTGTCATTAGAGACAAGTATAGCTTTCTGCCTGTTAATACTGTCACTTAAAATTTTGCTCCCCATTCTGAAACTTACTCTTTCCCTACAAAAAATTCCTTCCAATTTCCTGTGAGTGGTATTCAAAATGTGTGGATTTTTTTACAATGGTGATAATAGCAGCAGCACAGTGCACAAAGCTTAATGCAATGAATAGATTTTCCTAGGAAATGAATACCAAATTCTTGTAAAAGGTGGCATTTTCAGAAGTGATAGTCATAAAAAAATAGCCAAAGCTGCTCAACAGGTTTCTGATTTGCATCATCAAATTATAACCTTAAGTTCAAGCCTTACATTTAGCCGACTTGCACATGGCACCAGTCCAGTCAAGTTTTTAGCTCCTTGTCTTGTAGATTTGGCAGAGCCAGGTGCCATTTTCCTTGACCAGGAGCCTTTTTATAAAATTATTGAAAGTGCAAATTATTTATGTTTGGCACAACAATGCACTATCAACACACTGAAAATACTGTGGTATTTATAACATGTACATACACTAATTAAAGCCCTAACCTCAAAATAAAGTTAAAAAGTTAGGGATATGAACAAGGGTGACTGTTCAACAGTATACTCCAACACCTCAGGGGATGGGGTAAGGAAGTCAGGGTTAGATTAAGTTAGTAGATAGCTTAGGGGCATGGTCAGGGATAGGGTTGAGACAGAACCCATCTATCTCAATATCTCTGTGACATGAAAACAAAAATATGGGTCAGTCACTCAAAGCCACATCTAAATGTATGTAAGTGCAGAAACACCAAGGTATGGGAACACAGAGGTGTAAACATGACCAGGTGCTGAATCTCAAAAGCCATGGGGTAGAAATTACCTGGTGCCTGCTAAATGTAAGGCTTGCTTAAGATTCTAATAGGGAACAGTTGGAGTTCCTGAAGAATGTCAGTGCATATTACAAGTTATCAAACTTGCCGTCTAAAAGAGACAGCATACTGCCCAAGCTGGTTTAGTTCTTTCAAAAGAACTTTTGTCCATATATTCATGAATCCACACCAGTCAAACACAATTTTAATACCAAATTAACATTTACTATTAAGCAAAGGATTAACCCTTAGACCAGAGAAACAAGATGAGAACACTGAACAGGAATTTACAAAATCTAAATGTTGCTTTGTACATGTAAATAATGAAAGGCAGGAAACCTCTGTTATAAGAAAAAAATATTTTGAGCTTTCTTATGTGAAGTGATCAGCTGGCCAGCAACATAGCAACATACTGGTCTACAAAAAGTTTCTCAGTAAATTTTTGGTAAAAGAGAAAGGTTTTTTTTTTTTGCAGACTGTAAGAACTTTTACTTATACAGAAATGTAACATGGTAAGGGGAACCTAGCCTGTGTAGCACCTCTGTGGCTGGGGGAACCAGGAGTATGAAAAGGATGAAAGATCCCCCACGATAGCAAACATGTGAAAACTTATGAATGATGAGATATTCCCCTATCAAAGAAGTATAACACAGATTTAAGGTTATAGGACACACAACTGCCATTACAGATTAATTTGGACTGCAAGGTGGGTGTTATGACATAAGACCACTGCGGTTTTACCCTACGAAGTAGCCTAGGGTAAGGTAATTACAACAGTGTGGCTGATCTGACAATTTCATTTCTTACCCTTGGTGACTAAATGAAAAAATACCATCTACAGGCATAGCTACAGTATGACGTAATCTTTGGTCTCAGCCTGTTAACCATAACACATACTGCCATCAGCATTGTTGTGGCAACTTCTTTTGCAAATTCAAGTATAAGCTAACCCTGCTTCATCTTCCTTGTCTCCCAAAGCAACCCTCTCAATTCAAAACACAGAGTATAAAGAAGATTGCAGAAATAAAGACAGATTTGCATCACCCCAAGTATGACTTTTAGTTGGGGGTTAGCAAAAGTCTCAGTTGGTGACTACTCGTGATGGGGTGTGTTGATTTTTGCATTTTTGTTTAGGCTACAATTCCAGCAGACATAGGCCTAGGCCTACCAATCATCCAAATTTTTTAAATACAGCCTAAAAAATTTGTAATTTTGCCTGTTGAAAAATTTGATACATATTCCTTAAATATACCACCGTTTTGAATCTAAGGGTATTTAAACTTCAAAAAAATTTCAGAAGGGGAGGGGGACACCCCCTCCCCTTAGACCCCACCCCCAGGCCGGCGGATTCTCCAAAATTGCGCCACTGTGTTCCTATTTCCAGTTTTCAAATGTTGGCAGGTCTGAAAGATGCAGAGCAGCTCATATTACACAGCATGCACAGAGAATGTTTTGATTACACATGGGGTGTTTTATGCTCACCAAGATGTGGCCTTGAGCAGTGAATTGTTTGTCTGCACAAGGAGAAGCAGTAAAGACAGTTATGGGCAGGGCTTAACACCAAGTAAAAGTCATACTTAAGGTGATGCAAATCCCTCTTCAATACCACATGATTCTGGGCAAACATGGCTGTAAAATGTTGAATCAAACCACTACCCAGGCTAAACATCCACAATTTTTAACAGGTTAGGGGGGACAAGGATTGCTGTCTAAGAAAATCATCCCTAAGGGACTCCCCTAAAGAACTTAAAAATCTAAATGAGCAGGAACTGATGTCAAAACACCAATGGTAGCCAAAACATCCCATGACCTGTGCCTGTATAGCAGCATCCAGAATACAATACTCATTGACTTCAAAGGTTGCAAATGGTTGCACTCTTAATACTCAGAAATGATGTCATTCTTGCTTCATTCTGCATTTTATTTCTTTGGTTTAAATAATAACATACTTTGTTGCAGGTACCATCATCAACATATTCCCTCTCACAGCCTCATAAAAACATAATTGTGCCTTTCAAACTACAGCATAACCTCATTTAAATTCAAATTACATACGGATATACAGGATGTCTTGACAAATTATGTAATGTGTGGTTGTGTATACAGATGATTAAACATGCCCAGGTAGGAAATGGTATGTGCTCTCAATATTACATTTAAGGGTCTTCAAGATTATGTCAAATCCACCCTTCCAGCAAAAAGTGTTTACAAGGCAAAAGGTCTAACTCCAGATGATAAAAGTTCTCTCTACTACTGTACGTCAATGTCCAGCGGCTCTATCCCCTCTTAAGATTTAAAAGAAAACTGTATAAAAAGTAACTGTATGAAAAAGCTTTTGTGACTTGTACTGAGTTTGAACTGCTCAAGGCTGTATCTACACAGCATGTGCTGCCTGTCTGCTATGCGCAGGATAGGCCTACTGTACACTACTAAGTGACATGGACAAGCCATCACTGACCAATCAGAGTGATGCTAGTGTTTGAACTTCTGTCAATTAAACTGTAGTCACTTAGTCCACCGTTGTTAATAGAGATATGGGGATATACCTAAACATTGCTGGACAACTCCCCATGAACAGTTTCGAACCTGGACAATTTCCTCCCCAACAATTCCCACCTAGGTCAAACCCAAATTTTATTAAGGGTGGGGGAGAGGGTAGATGTCTGACTGGTAAATATCATGAGTGGGAATTGTCCAGGGTAGGAATTATCTGCTGGGAATTGCCAAGGGAGAAGTTGTCCTGGGGAAATTGTCTGGGTGGGAAATGTCCAGGGGAGGGGAAAGCTGTCCCATCAAGATTTCCACCTGTTTGGTATAATGCAACAGCACTGTGAACCATGAGCAATCAACATAACAGATATGTATACTACCTTACATTCAGAAATTTTCCTGTTGATGGTAACATATTGTAACACATATTGCTATGACTAGCAATGTGTATCACCATCACACTTCTTGCTGTTGTACTGTACTGCAAACCTGCAGAAGTTTTGTGCAGCAACAAAATTTTCAGCCCCAATAGAACATCCTTCCAAGTTTGAATATGAATCTGATGAATATGCAAAGCATTATATTTGCCTCATAAAAGAATACAAAATAAATCTGTAGCTTACATTATCAGCTAACACTGAAATAAATTAAGATACCCTCAAGGGAAGGTTTTAGTTCTAATCAAATGAAGATAATTGTTATCATTTTTAATGCGCACATGATAATATCCTTGCATTTTAAACTAGAAAAATGTTAAATGTCTCAACCTATTATACAGTAAAAGAAAAGAACTACAAGTTGAAATTTGGATAAAAAATAAAAGAGCATTTGAAGATTTGTCTATGTACTATGCAGATTTATAACGTTGCATATTCATGCATATCCTCTTTCAAGAAGGGTAAATCCTCCTTTTGGAATGTCATGGAACCACCTAAAAAGAGACTTAAGAACATTGATGAAAAGATGGGCCCTGTATACAGATTAGTTCCACGTGAAATGATACTACCCTTATTTTGCAGCTACTACAGTAGCTACCAACACATTTTCAGTCAGTAAAGCTTAGCATTTTGGAAAAGTCTTCAAGAAATTTTCAAATCACTTTTTCTGGCAGGTCCTGAAAAGGAGTTAAATTTACTGCAATATCCAGGCCTTGAATTTTGAGGCATGCCAGTGCTTCATACATCACCACTTGCCTCAAATCACTGTGAGGAGTGCAATTTTTTGCACACCTAGATAAAGAATGGTAACTCAGATAAATCTATTAAAGTTTAACAAAACAGCACACCTACCACATTACTTAATTTCCTGAGGAGTGTGATTTGTAGCACACCTGGAAAATCTAAAACTCAAGGCCCTGAATATCAGCTTTCCATTTTTGGATTCATCATCTCAGTCATCATGTCAGGGATTCTGTTTTCATTAAATACCTTCTAGTGCATATGTGAAATTATATTCACAATTTGATTAGGCAGTGTATTCATCACTTCACAAGTCAATAGGCCTTATGAAATTTTGTAAGACAGTCCTGGTAGTTACTAATTTCAATGAAACTTTGCTTCTAACATCAAATTTACCAACAGGGGACTGGAAACACCTTGCTGCTCTCTGACTGATGCACATGCTACATCCAAAATGTGGATCAAATAGTTTCAACAATACCTATGCAAATTTATCAACCAAAAGTTTTTTCCCTACTTTCCTACAAAAAGTTAACATCCAGCTGATTTCCTTTGTCTTATCAAAAAAATTGAATGTTGTTCTTTATTGCTTGTATGATGCCTATATTACGCAGTACCTGACCATGGCACGTCACTACTTCCTGTAAGTCAGTTAAATTTCAAATCGATAGTACAATGTAACCCTATCAGAAACCACTCCCATGAACTGGTCAAGCCTGCAAATGCATTTAAAATTTTATAATAAAAAGACCGATTTTTGCAATTAGCCATTGGAGAGTAACAAAATAATTTCTCTCCTCAACTTCATGATTTCAAGATGAACTTACAAAATCACAAGGAAGATGTTAACATTACAGCTCTTGCAATCCTAGCACTGTTGCTATGCATACCATAGCAAGCAAAATGCATGGTGATACATGACAAGGCAATAATATCACCTGTCACAACCACATTTGATTACTCACTTTCAGGTATATAAAATTACAAATTTCTGATGAAATATGGAGTGACCCTTTCCCTTCTCTTCTTGTTTCTTGTTATACTGACAACTTGCAGAATATTTAAAGGACCTTACTGAGTTGGTTCATGAATTTTGTGATGTTTTGTCACACCTGTTGAGGTTTACTCACGCCTCGATGGTTAATGATATACCTACGTCATTCTGCACATCTAGCACACAACTGAAACTGTAATGATAGGGTAATTGCCCATTAAAATCATTAATTCAAACTTTGTGACCAGACACTTTTTAAAATTGAGTATTAACTAAATGCAACCCCTATTCAAAGATAACCAATGAGTAAAGCTTATGAGCTTGATTGACAGGTTCGCAACTTCTCTGACGAACAGCTGTTGCAGCCAGAGCTTCAGCTGTATATATTCAGGAGAGACTGGTCTAACAAGGGCAACACAAACCACAATCTCGCAACTTCATAAAACCTACAATTTTCTCGTCCTCAGTAATTATAGGAAGTGATACATGGCTAGAAATATTGTCATGCAATGATTTCCTTTGAACTCGTCACAAAATAATCCATATCAAGTCAATAAGCCCCTTTACAACATTTGAAAGATAAGGAGTTTGATGAATGTCCCTTCTTTTACAGAGAGCATGACTGATGGGGCACTGTAAAGTATTATCTTGACCAATCCATGAAGGCTTGACTATATTCTTAGCTGGCAAGTTTTGTCTTACATTAAAATTAAATGTGTAAATGATAGCATCTTTGTTAGTCTGAAAAAATGCCAGTCTTGAGTTCATACTGATACTGATTGTACAGACTGATGCCAACAGTCTGAGTGAGGCCATGAACCTCGACTGACACCAACAGTCACGACTGACACCAGAAGAACCTTTTCCTTTACCAAGATCGATGCATCAATCACACATGGTTGTATACCAGACAGTTTTACCAAGTTGACTGATTTAGTTTAGCCTAGAAGGGTGTTCTGGATACTAACAGTTAAGATCAGATTATTAAAAGTCTCAAGAATGCTTACTCATTAGTAGCCGAATGGACCAATGAACATAGCCACAAAGGTTCAGTTTGTTGCATGATATAAAGGGCTTTTGTGCCCCCTCCCTCTCCCACAGCATTCACTTGTCACATCACTCTGCCTTTCCACACTCCTCTCCATAAGTCCCATGAAAGGGAAATGGTTGAGGCTACTATTCAACTCTTCAGACCCTATTCACCCCTCTTCCTCCTACTCTCCCCCCCCCCCTTCCTCACCAAATCCATCCAAAGAAACAAATAATACAATCTACCCAATAATAAACAATCATTTGGACTGAACATGATTCTAAACATTGCTACTTGATATGTAAATCTGCTACCCCAGACAAGGAAAAAGACCTATCTAAGATAAATATGAACAAAGTAAATCACAAGAAATTGAATGAATGAAAAAAAGATGAAGGGGAGGACAGGAATACCACAACTGTTAAAAGAGGACATGTCAAATAAAACTAATTTTCCTATAAATTTCCAAAAACCTAGTGAAAATACTGGAAATTAAGACGGCCATATGGCTGACCCTTCATTAAAAATATCCATTCTTACGATTGGAAATGTATTCTGCATAGCTGATGGAGAGTTTCTCACTCTGATATCTGGTAACTGATACAGTTTTTCTAAATTCATTAGTAATGGACGATTTATATCCTCCTTTACGTAGAAGAGAATCTATAGTCTGAATTCTGTCCCATCCTGAAAGTAAAAACAGAATAAAAAACAATTACAGGTGATGGCAGGAATTCAATGTCTCTTATTTCACATTTCAATCTCACAACTCGGGTGAAATGGTGACCAGACAGTGCTGAGCTACAGTAATGGGCTATATCACCCTAATACACAACAAAGTTACTATCAAACCTTCCATGGAGGCCCACCTGTTATCAGTGACTACTTTCCAGCATGTCAGCATCTAGTAAAGAGATGCTCCATACATAATCATTACTGCATTTTTAAAAGTTAAAATACTGTTGCAGGTATGCTTGAGTTTGTAGAACTCACAGAGATACACAAAACTAGTGCAGATATACATGTTAATGCCAGTCATATGTGCTTGTCATAGGATAAAGAAACCTGCAGTACTATTATGTTCATACCAGGCTTACACAAATGTTTTTTCATTACTTTGTCCATTGAGCTACAAAAACTGTTTTCTAAATCTTCTTGTCTCTATAAATATATCTGCTTCTGATCTGCCCCAAAGCCTTTGAACTCCTTTGTGGGGAAGACTTCACTGGGGGTACTTGCCCAGCGGGCTACAATATTGACCAATGCACTTGTCCGAGTGATTTTTTTTCTTGCCCTAGGCTGTTGGGAGGGGGATTTGTTGAAGCCTGGTTCATACACTTAGTTGTTTCACGTACAAGTGATCTTACAAAACCCACAAGCCAAGGTTGGAGGTTGGTTGTAACAAGGAAGTCCTCTATCCTCATCCAGTGGCATATCCCTCCCCAGCCATCAGCCTCCCCTTTCCTACTCAAATAAAAAAGTTTACATTCACTAAAACCTGTGCCGAAGGTGGGGTACGGGTGGGCATTTTGTCATATTTCACACATTTTGTGAACTGAATATGGTACTCTTGTCCAGGAGAACATCAGTGAGGACAGGACATAGCTACCTGTAATTTAACTTTCTACTTCAATACTGGCCATTTTGCCAGTATAGAATCTGCTCCACAATGTGAGTGCATGTTTTTTATTCATATCACCAAGCTCCCTGCCCCACCACCCTCTCCCCCTTATTCCCTACTGCACCAGCCAAGCAGGTCTAGTAACACCACTGAAAACCAGCATTGTAACAAGTCATTGACTCACTCGAGTCGACTCCAGTCACATATTTGGCTTGGCTTGATTTGATCAGCGAAAATGACTTGACTAGAGTCTGAAACACTAATGACTTGACTCGAGTCACCACCTAAAATGACTTGACTTGACTCGGACTCGAGCATAGCATGACTGAAGTCCAACCGATGACTTGAGGCTAGGAAAATGACTTGAGTCTCCTGCTGCGAATCTGATGTTTGAAAACATACGCAATTCTGGACGTGCACATGCACATCGTGAGGTAGACACCGCTGCAAAATGCAGTGCCTGTGTGTAATCAATACCAGCACTGCATGCCTATAGTGCAGTTGTCACTTGACAACAAACGGGCTACGTAGGTTAGTTAGTTAGTTAGATGAGGTTTAACGTCCCAGTTTCCAACCAACTGGTTCAAGTCGAGACGACCACAGCCTTTTTTCCAGTTGTGGCTCACTGGCTTGTTTTTCCTACTCCACTGCTTATGCTGAGCACCAAGCACAAAGGCAGTAGGTTCCATTTTTTTTAAAGTCTTTGGTATGACCCGGCCAGGATTTGAACCCTAGATCTTCCAGCTGCAAGTGGGACGCTCTAACCACTTGGCCACTGCAGTCGGCTACGTAGGGCAGTTCGACAAATTGGCACTCACTGCTGTGGAAGCATGTCTTCTCAGACTATATACACAGCATGCTAGGCATGGACCATTACGCTCATCGACCTCAGTGGTTGCAATCAAACAGCAATACGTTTGCCATCTGGATGATTCTCAGTCTGATTAAGGGACTTTCGTTGTACCAGGTTTTTATCCCTGTGTGAATATTTCAAATGAAATTATTAAAAGATGAGACTGTTCATTTTCTTCTTTCTATAATATTTTTGTTGCCTCTGGATAAAGAAGTATTTAAATAACATTGCTTGTGCAACTCTGATGAGACTGGTTTAGTCCCCAGTAAAGGCATGTGTAGCCCGTTGTCGACAGCTCCCTTCACACGGTCCTTAAAACCACCCATTGAAAATTGGGGGTTTTCAGCCAGCACAGTGCTGATCCAAAATGATTTTCTCCTTATAGCAAAGCTAGGAGCTAAAGTCCTTATTTACTGTTATATAGTAACTTTTCCTTTCTAAATCTTACACTTATATTGCAGCTGCTTTTGATCACTTTAAACCTCTGAAAGGTTCCAAAAACTTGAAATAAAATCATCAACTTTGCCACTTCATAAAATTTACCATAGTCTTCTAAATATTTGTTGATACCAGACTGCCTTCTGTGTATTAAACACAGAACTTTGATTACTGTAGTTCCTGTACATGCACATGGCAGTTGCCTCTTCAAACATTCCATACTGACATAACAATGTAGCTCATTAGTATACTGATGCAAACAAAGTTCTTTAGTCACAAAATGAGTATTACGGCACAAAAAAGTTGCTAATTTCATTTCAAGTTTTTGGCCCTTCCAAAAAGATCTCAGTGAGTACAAACAATCGTTATACTCCTGTAAGATCTGGAGAAGAAAAGTCATGGAAGTAAATTAAGATTTTACATCCAAAATTTGCTGCGAGAACTAAGTAAATTTCAACCATCATAAGGACGGCCGATCCCCCGCTATTTTCATAGGTTGCTGTAAGGACTGTGTTCTGTATAGTGAGCTCTTGGCAAACAATCACACAGTCCTTAACTGAGGACTAAGACTGGTTGTAATTTCACAACCCAATGTAATGCATTGTGTAATTGCACAATATTGGTGTGTTAAATGGGTTGTTCATGCACATGGAGACAGTATTTTACATTCAGACCGATGTTGGTAGTATGCAGCTATGCATTGGAAGTGGAATACACTCTGAGAAAAATGTAAAATCATCTTAATCAGTTTTTGTGTCGATCTTATGGTGAACGCTCACAGCATAGATAACCATGACTAATCAAGTAGCAGTGTAGCTACCAGGAAATGCCTGATCACCTGCATCAAGGTCACAGTACTAATAGTTGATATTCACAGCAGATATACATTAACATTGTTTGCTTGAGTAGTTTCAGCATTCCTGTGTGGGTGCAAGTTATGTATGGTAACTTGGTATGTGCAAGGTACTCCTGGCAAATTGCATGTTAAGTTATGCGAAAACAATGTCCCTGTGGCATAGAATAGAAAAAAGATTGCAGTCAGTGACAGGTTCACTTCAGAAGGGGCAGAAAGAAACCAGTTGTCTCCAGGTCACACTAAACAAGAAATACCAGTCTAAATTTGATATAATCATGTGATAAGGTGCCTTTATAGGTTGACTTGTAGACACCAGCAACTGACTAGAGTTGACTCAAACAAAATGTCTGACTTGACTTTTGTCTTGACTAGACTTGACCTGACTTGAAAATGTGTGCTTGACTTGAGCAATGTGACGAATGACTTGACTTGACTTGTGACTCGACCACCGTTGACTGGACTTGTGACTTCACCTATTGGGTGACTCCTTACAACACTGCTGAGAACATCAAGTTATGTACCCAGTCCTTCTCAGGTCAGTTCTGCACTCTCACAACTGACCACCAAGTGGTAGCACCTTTATCATCTCCCCATTTTGGCCTGAGTTAATTATAAGGTGTGAATTTCAAGCAAGCATATGAGAAAGTGAAATAGCACTTACGCTGCTCCGAGGCAACCTCAGGTAGATATGTGGCTGTTTTTCTGGTCCCTTTTTCATTATAAAATTCTATCCTTATACCATGTTTTCCAACCTGCAGAAAATATTCAGATGAACATTAAGACCATATTAAGGATTTATATAATACACACTCACATTCCAATTTTTTTCAGAATGCTCAAGTTGCAATATATAAGGTAACACACAGTCATCACAAGCTTCCTTCAATAAAACAAGCTCTATCAAATAGAATTTCATTTTCTTCCTTAAAAAACTTAAATTACTCATTTTAGTGAAGTTGGGCAATTTAGAATCACTAGTTTATCTGTATATTTTGCACTTTTACTGTGGTAGAAACATGCAGAGGAAGGGGGAGGGGTCATGCAGAGGGGAAGGCGAATAATACAGAGGAAACAAAATGTTTTAACTGTCCCAGTTGGCCTTTCAAACAGGAATGGAATGACTGTATATGTCCTTTAAGCCCTGAATAAAGTCCACAAAATTGTACCATTACTTTCATTTAAGAATACTGACATTCTACAGCCTGAAACAAATTAATTTCATCATTTCAAAATTCCTCATACTCTTATTTATATAGAAGTGTATTATATATTATCATTAGCTATTATCATCAGGATCATCATTTCTTCATTAACAACTTTTTCCAATATCCCATCAACTCTCTGGTAAAGAGCTGAAGGATGAAAACCAAATTAATGTTACTTCCAAAAGGAGTTTCTGCCCTCCCCCCACCCAGAGCTATGTCCCCATGGGACACTAAGACTTAAAAATTTAACATGACCAACCTCTTGACCTTCATACCTCTATATTATGAGGTCTACTCTTTCATGTATGGCCCTCTTCCAGACACAGGCGCCCCTTAACATTGTATAGTATACCATATACTATGTAGTATATATAGACGGAAAGGTATGTCACAAATCTCCTAGCTCGAACAAACAACTTACGTTTCTGGCACAATTACTGCACTTTTCTCGCCAAATTTGTCTGTGTCGAGACTTTTGATCATTAGGTACCTCAAGGCAGCTCTTTTTCCCGAATAATTTCACTTGGCATTGTCTGAAGGATGAAATTTCGATGGAGTAACAGTATGAGGATGGTAGCTGCTGATAGAGAGCATTCAGCACTTCCACACTATATAATAAAATACTCCTAAAATATTCTCTAAAGTTCTCTTAACTTTGTAAATTTCTTCCAAAATTTGTTTAATTATGGTTCACTTTTTATTATTGCAAAACTTGCAGATATATATTAGCATCAATATGAACAATTTTTGAACACAGAAATTCATAAAATTTGAAAACCTTTTGAAAAGTGGAAGGGCTAGCATTTTCTACAAGCACTTGTCACAGTTGAACTGTAACTGTTGTACAGTCTTCAACTGCCACAAATGCTCATAGTAAATGCAAGCCCTTCCACTTTTCAAAAGGTTTTCAAATTTTATGAATTTCTGTGTTCAAAAATCTTGCATATTAATGCTAATATGTATCTTTAAGATTTGTAATAATCAAAGCAAAACATAACTGACAAATTTTGGAAGAAATTCAGAAAGTTAAGAGAACTTTAGAGAATATTTTAGGAGTATTGTATTATATAGTGTGGAAGTGCTGAATGCTCTCTATCAGCAGCTACCATCCTCATACTGTTACTCCATCGAAATTTCATCCTTCAGACAATGCCAAGTGAAATTATTCGGGAAAAAGAGCTGCCTTGAGGTACCTAATGATCAAAAGTCTCGACACAGACAAATTTGGCAAGAAAAGTGCAGTAATTGTGCCAGAAACGTAGGTTGTTTGTTCGAGCTAGGAGATTTGTGACATACCTTTCCGTCTATATATACTACATAGTATATGGTATACTATACAATGTTAAGGAGCGCCTGTGCTTCGAGACTGGCAGTAAAGAACAGATACTGCACATGACCTTCTAGTTAAAAGGGCAAGAAGGTGGCTTCTTCAGATACATATTTTCAAATTTATGCCAGCTGCCTGTACAATGTATTGATACCCTACATGGATAGAAGCCTGCATAGAAAATTTATCCTTTGTAAGAGACATCTTTACAACAAATTCTATGTACTGCCCAGGTTTTGCTCAACCAAACTACAGTTATCACCAGAGGCAGTAGACCTTTGTAACATGCTTGAATATTGTACTGCACTGCAAAAGTACAGAAAGATGATTGATTATAAATTATGATCAAGTAAACCGTTCTCAAGAACCGATGTATTTCTGGATTTGATTGGTTATGATGCATCAACATACAATATTTCCAATGAAAAACTAGCAAGTCTAAAACTTGTTTTTGCTGGGATATCTAAATGGGACTTCTCCACTGAGTTAATTGTATGCAATAATCACATTAAAAGCCCATTGATTTTGCAGTGTGATTTCAACTGCGTGTAGCCTAATTCAATGCTTATGCATGAGTATGTTATCTGCTTGAATTTGCATATGGTGTACAATCAGTATGTAAAAAGAATAATGTATTCATTGCAGTACACCACCCTTTTATTTCACACATGATTCAATCAAAGCATCGGGCCTTATTTTAACCTTGCTAATTTTTATTACAAAATCCTAACTGTATTTACCCACCCTAACCCTTTTGAATACCCACTGGAGCCAGACTGAAAAATTTTCACTTTGCGTGGGCAACTGTTTTGAGATTTTTACAATTTTTCATGGCAATGACTTGATTTCACAGAAATCTGCAGTTTCAGGGTGGTTAACGTTCCGAACCATCCCTACAATACTATAGGAGCCCAATACAGTAAAGACGTGGGTACAGAGCTACAGTGTAAGTACCAATAATGTTCATACAGTACCTCTGTATGTAGAATGGATAATTTTGAGATTTGGGGTGAAGGCCACTCCTTACATGGTGGTAACCACTTACTCAGCCTTTGTCAGATATGATTTCTAGCTATGTTTTGCATGGCCAGATACCAAATGATGCAAGCTACTGTAGCTGTGTGGGCTACTGAGGCTCACACAGCAAACTTTCCAGACTGGCACAAAAAACTTGTTACTGTACAACACATCTGACTTACTTCCCAATCTTGATGGTCTTTAGCTTGTTCAAAATGGCGAAGAAGTGAAACTGAACAATGGAGACGTGAAAGCTCTTCTCGGTTGATTGGTGGAAAACGGCTATCTTTGAATGCACTGGATAAAGCAAAATAAAACAGGAAAAGTTATTACAATGTGACTTACACACTGTACAGTAATGTTATCATTTCCAAATTCCCAGAAAGGAGGACATGACCATCACCAGTCATGTCACTGTACAGAAGATTGCGACAGCCACAAGGATACACAAAATGAAGACACATGTGGGTTAAATTTGGTCATCTGGGAATGTAGCTGATGAGTACCATTTCCATTTTGAGATGTACTGCAGGTTTTTTATTTTTCTAAAATGAATGGAAATATCCTTTATGAGAGGAATGAATTGATTCATGATTTTAATGTGACCTCGCAGACTTCAAAGGTGGCTGTATGGCCACCCTACTGTACAGTATTAAAACTTATGCAGAGGAAGCCAGGAGGGGAGGGGGTAATATTTTACTCCAAGTTTTCAGAAGAAAATGGCAGACAACCAAAAGGACTTTACATATTCCTGCATGGAAAGTTGGACTGTTAGACCATTTGTTGATAGGCAGTTGGAAGCCCTGCGCACTTCAATAATTATGGCTTGAACTTAAAAGAAAAGACAAAAATTTCTATTATCTCCCACACAACACAAAATTTTAAAATACGGTACTGGACAATATGACACAAGATAATAGCCAGGTCACAATGCTATTTTGGTAAATGAAGGTCAAAGGTTACAATATGAGCAAAGCATTTATTTCCCAGTAAAATAAAATAAAATTGCAATGTTCACTGATTTCAAGGATCATAAGTATCAGTTACAACCAGTTCAGGTTCAGGGCCTTGTGTCACAATCTTAAGCTCAATCTTAAGTCAGCCACTGGACTTAACCAAAATCAAACTTATGATCAAGTGTACCTATTTCATAAAAGTTAGGAATATTCCTAAAATTAAAGTTCCTAAACTGCTTAGGAACGATTCGTCCAAAATCATTCCTTCCTTCAAATATTTAGGGATAAATCAAAAGTGACATTGTTTTTATTTGTGAATTTCCTGCCAAATCAATTAAGAACATTTCTAAATCTACCAAAGATCATTCCTAAACCTAGGAACAACTTCAGCATGATGACAGGAATGAATTCTTCCAAAGTCCAAGATAGGAATATTCCTAACTTTTATGAAATAGAGCCCAGGATGCAGATCAGGTACAGACTGTATACGTCTGAAGCTGGTAGGGGACAAAACTGGTAGCCATTCCATCCTTGTCAATGGGAACATTTTATTTTAAGCTTTACCATAATTTGCCCTGCATAGCAAGGACGTATTACAGTAATGCTACTAACAAAACATTCTTCCTCCATTTGCAAAGATGAAATCACACAGCATCAATGTTGACCTTTCCAATTCCAACCAAGCACTGATAAATATGCTTGTCATGTTTTGAATGAACACAATTTTGCCCTTCATCTACCTATACACAGGAGTAATAGCCGTAACTTCAGACACATAACCACTGGAAGGAGTCTGACATTTTCTCTTAATTACAACAGCCTCACCCTCCAAAGCTGAAGATGATTCAAACTTAAGGGAACGTCTCACAGCCTGTGACCTTTTAAAGTATGTTACCAACAAACATACAGGAACACATTTATGTAAATGAATGAGCAGCCTACAACTAAAGTCAGTAGATGTACAGTACTAAAGACAAGTATTGTATGCACATACTGTTTTATACAAAACTTGCCCACTTCTTTCCATCACACGTATATCTCAAGCAAGATGTATGACACACTAACATGAACATTACATTAATGAATCTCTCAGAGCATTTAAGGACATTAACTGAACTCTTCATTAATCCACACCCCATCACATGACTACAAAAAAGAAGCTTTATGAGAGTAAAACCACTACACTGTAAATGTCACTCTTTATTAAAAGACAGAAGACATCAACATATATGGTGGAAATTTTCTGGGTGGGAATTGTCTGCAAGAGAATACAGTAGTTGAGGGGGAGGGGGGATTGTCTGGGAACCATAGAGTAGTACTATGCTGTACATGATATCCTTTGCACCTTCTACACTCCATAATGCGCATTTTAATCACAAAGGTGCATGTTTTTATAAATGTCAGTATCCTATTAGTTAATATGCAGTTACGCTGTAATAATATTTCATTTTGTCATGAAAAACGTTGTTATGAAGTTATACTGTATATATGTATATGTATTATATATACACACACACGGTACCGTACTGTATAAACAATGTTTTGCAAATACGAATGCAATCAAAGCAAAAATTAACCCTTTTTTTGAAATTTTTTGTTCTAGACTTTTTGCAGCTTCTTGCGATTTTGTTACATTTTGGGTGTTTCTGTTCAAGAATTGGCATAGGCAGCTAAAATGTGTGAGTTCCCAGCAAAAAATTATTTTCTTTGCAAGTTAATCTCCGACTCATGGGCAGGAATTCTGTAATCCTCCAGTACAGGTACAACTTTATGATAAACCTACTGTACCATGTGTACTGTGTATTCAAACCCTTTTTGAAAGATCACCTGAGCAGGATGATATTTTCATGTCTTAAGTATGAATGACATACTAATGGAAACCTAAAACCTATCAGGTGGACAATCAAAAGACTCTACAATTACAAACTGTTACCTCAGTCACCAGCACCTCCCCCTCTAATACTAGTGTTTGCACCGGGTACCTGGGTACCCGATCATGTTGTCAGAACCTGGTTCTGAAATTGCTACCTGGATCCAAAGTTTCACTAACATAGATTGCATGTGTGACAGAACACCTAACATGTTACTTTTTCCTGGCAAAATTTATCACGCACATGCCTAAGAACACTTGTCATGCCCATACGTAAGATACGTTGGTGTTATATTATCAATGTGCAAAGCAAATATTCTTATTATGACTTTACAACAAACTTGTAGCTTAACAGAAGTTGTATTTTCGGGTACGTACCCAACCGGCCATCGACTTCAGGTACCCAGTTATTTTGGACCCGGTGCAAACACTACCTAATACACTGACTCTCAGTGCTCTGAAGTGAATGCCTTTGAAGGAGCAGATTCCTGCACTTGAGTAAAAAATCCTGTAAAGCTAAAATTGCCTACAGGGAAATTTTCACTCCTTTTAATGTGCCAAAATCTGCCACCTATACAACAGATATGCCTGGACCTGGTAATGGGGAGGCAGGTCAAACAGCATGCAGTTCATACTGTGCTGGAAAACTACGAAACACAGCATACTTGTTAACCTTTTTGAGGGTTAGGGCCAAACACTTTAGAGAGGAAGGGCTGAGGTCAAGGACTGCATTCCAAAAAATTGAAAGAAATAATCTGGATATAACCTGGTGCCAGCTGAAGGGACAGAGATTGAAGGAAGGAAACCAAGTAGGGACTTCCAAAAACACAATTTAAACCACATGCCAACATGGCTTTTTGTACTTTTCTCAACTCTGTAATATTCTTTTTTCTAGTAAAAGATGATTTATTAAGAAAAAGTCAAAGTCATTTCAGAGCTGCAGCAATAGAACTAAGGTTGGGAATCAACCTATACTGTATTAAAACTTTCCCACAATGCCAGCCGCACAATATACAACTTTGCACACCAAACTAAACTCCATTACTGTATCATACTGTATCCCCAATAGTCATGTAGCATGCTTTGGTCTAGAAGACTAAAGTCTCAACTAGAGTTTTACCAAGCTTTACATTGCTTCACCTTCGGTTGGCAAAATGAACTTGTTAAATTCATTTTGCCAACCGAAGATCAAGTCTTGATCTGTCTTCTCCACTAGAGTCTGCAACAGTCATAAGGTTGAAGGAGGGTGCAGCAGTATCGCAAAAATACCAGTAATATCGGTTTTTCCAGATGCAAAATTTGGCAAAATTAGGAAAGCAACACATGCGCTATGTACGTCCATATCTCCTGCATGATAAATGAGCAAACATGCCAAATACTTTATCGATATGAGAAAAGATATCAAATACCGCACTATTCCTGCCTTTGACGTTTTCCTTCATAATCCTGTCACCCAGTTTCATATTTTACAGGATCAGTTTACTTTGCAGGCCCTAGCCTAAGTGTTAACGAAGGGCACCCTGCCTGAAAATCTTCACCCCCTATAAAAGTTTAGAGAAAGGAAGGAAATACTGCCTAAAGCCTATCTCTTCTCCTGAACTGCATTCCCGCATCATCTTTGAAAAAAACACCTCTCCCCTTCTACATCATCCTGAAACATCTTTTCAGTCATAAGCAGCCAGTTACTGTAGTTCGTCTTCCCACTTTCATTTGCAGCTCAAATTGTAATATGACTCCTCAAACCTGTAGTCGCAAGTCCAACTGATGTGAAACTTAATTCTAAGTGCAAAGTCAGGCAGTAGGCTGTTTCTAGACACATTACCAGGTACTGTAGACTATAGGCATATACCAACAACCACACTTTGCAATGCAGTAGAACAGAAGACCTACAGTACAGTCAGCCCACATGCATCTAGTCATTCACATTACCGGTAATACCTTGGATAATGAATATATGATCTGTAATCCATTCAGTTATACTAACAAGGCCTTTAATACTGTATGCGACTACACTTACTGTACATGTACTGCAGAGTTACTGCTGAGTGCACTACTATGGATAGGCCTCTCTATGCTTTGCAGATGTACCTGTAGTGCAGCCTGTGCAGTCATTTCCCCACATTACTGGTACTGCTCCTGACCATGAACTCCATATATATCAGCATTTCTAAATTTCTTTCACCTGGGAATACCGTATACTGGTAGTTTAGGCCTACAAACGCATACGTACAGCACTTTCTCTTTACCCTTTGTAATAACCGCATCTGTGCATCACATGCAATGCTTATTTGTATGCAATGTATGTATGCAATGCACAGACTAAAAGAGGGTTCTCAAAAACAATTTAGTGTGCAACCACCTCAAAATGGGCTAGCCAGTCATGTAGTATCCATGGCCAATCGTGTGTCTAAAAGCTGCCCCACATATTTGGAACTAGGTCACAACAGTCCAGATGAGTTGGGTCACAGTCATGTAATGTGAAGCTAGCTTAACTTAAGGGGCTCATAGCACAGTAATTGAACTTACCTGGAGACAGCATATTCCCTGAGACCATCATGAAGGTTCATAGCTGTAAAAGTTCCTATACAACCTCGTAATTTACGTTCGTTGTCTATTTTCCAAGTGACAAACAATGGACTGTATTAAGAAAGAAAAACAAAAGATTAAAGATCAGCTTTGATTAATTACTGGGCAAGATGGTACCCTTTTTTACTGAATTAGTACCTTTTGTTTGTTTCAAATTCCACAGTACAGAGCAAGAACAGTCAAGTTCCTGTACAGGTTCTGACAAACTTTAAAAGTTTTTACCTATTTACTGTACCTCAACACAGCCTACTAAAGAAACAACATCTGTAACTGGTAACAATCTGTTGCACATTTCCAAAAGGTTGGAAAAACTCAATTAGGGTTTTCATTAGTGTTTTATGAAAAAAAACCTTTTGGTTGCCAGATAAAGCTTTGAAAGACTGTATGACTCTCACCCGAAATTTTCAAAGAGTGTGAATTCCAGTCAAGATTTTAAAAATGCAAAGATATGAATCCCATTATAAATATATTTGAATGGAGACCAGTATCTGATTATCCAAAAGTTATAAAGTGCAACTTAGTATGGTATACCTGCTTAGGAGAGGTCAAAATATGCCTTCGCAAACTTGGAGCCAACCTAGTACTTACTGTAGCTCAAGGAATCCAGGGCCAAATGAGAAATTTAGCCATAAAATAGCACTTTGGTAACCTAATACCAGGTCAAGTGCACAGCAAAAATACGGTTCTCCTTTCGAAAATGTAAAAGTCTCTCTTAAAACACATTTCCTTCTTTTTTAATTTACTTGCTGTACTTCACAGTTACAGACTTAGTCTAAAGATGAAAACTAAATACAGTACCGGTACATGAATAATACTGTATTGTAGTCACGATGATGATGTAATATCTCCCCCTCCTCACTTTCATAAGTGGGGGAACATTCCCCACCCCCCCAACCATCCCAACAAGTTGATGCACATGGGGGTTATGCAATCATTGCATACTGTACTGTATCTTTTACAGCCTGCGTTGAATTCTGATTGCATATTCTCATCTAGCCTATTGGCATAATTTTGACAGCCTATTTCTGTCGCCTAGAAAATAAATCAGGCCAAATAATGGGAAATTAGTAAATTACCTCAAAATTTTGACCCTATATCCTTGCAGCCCCTTCAAAACATATTCCAGTGAGCAGGGTTGTCACCAGGCCAAACTTAGTGCTGAGTAATTCTGGACTCTGACCCTTGTAGTGATCACCGTCCTGGGATTTTAGAGGTGTGGATATTTCTCTACACTCTAAATTGGCCCTCTCATTCTGAGATGATTGTTACATCCAAATTTCATTCAAAAATCATAAACTTATACCATAGCACCATTACTGGGACAAAGTGTTGGGTGGAAGGTTTTATTTTAATATTAGTGGCGGGCGTAATTCACCAGTCCAGGCGGGGCCGCCCAGCATCGCCCAGTGTAGTGCCAGGGAGGGGAGAGGGGTATTGAATTGTTATGTACTACTGTATGTATCCAAGTTTCCAGTCAAAATGTACCTTTACCAAAACATTTCTGCTTTTAAGCTACCAAAATGTCCCTGCTTTTTATCAAAATGTACCATTGGTATATGAAATACAAAAACATCCGGGCAGTGGTATTGCATATGCGTGTACATTCCAGTGACATTATATGTCAACATGAAATGAGCCATGAATTATAACTTACGGAACATGATGGGAATTAGAAAACGTAAGGTCAGGCAAATTATTATAAGGAATTATATGAGATACAAAAACATCCCAGTGGTATATATTGTATATGTATGTACAGTATATATTGCATATGAAATATCAAAAAGTCCCAATGTTCATGATACGTGAACATAAAATGTGCCATAAATTATTGTACGTTTGTTACAAAAGAAACAAAATCGGTGAAGCTTTTGGGATGTTTACAGTTTAGGTTTAGTTGACTGCTATGGGCTGGTTACAAAACTTTCTGTACAGAACAGCTGTCATTAAGCATGTATAGCCCTACCCAATCTTGTAACACTGAAACATTGATAAAAGTACTAATAGCTCCACTAACTGTAGCTTACCTAGTTATGCCCACTTCACTTTCTCAATTACTGTACTACACTACCTTTGTCATGCTTATGCTGTGTTAAAGGTATCTTGTAGTTTGTGATTTAATCTTCCTGAAATAATACAAACCTGGACTAATAAATAAAACCAGGCTTTCTCAACTAGTGGTGCTGGGCATCATTTCAGATGGCATGCGTTAGGCCGGCTGGCTGCATGACAAATGGAAGGAGCAGCGGAACGTACGCTATTATTCAGACATTCACACTCTCAACCTGTCAACTGGGCGCACTTATGAAAATCCCGGTAGCTACATTTACTGTGCAATAGGTGTGGAAGTCCCTGTAATGCAAGCCTCACTGTTTCCAGCTTCACTATGTATAGCGACGGTATACAGAAATGTTACTATATATGTGAAATGTGTACAATTTATTGTGAGCGTTGTGATCAGGTAGGCAGCCACGGCAGGGGGGAGGTGGGGGAACGTGCCCATCAAAAATTTTTCAATAAAAGGTCTTGCACCGAGGGAGGAAAAATTTATTATGAGACCAGCCTTTTTGGAAAACAAATATACGAAGAAAAAATGGGAAAAAAGTGCACCATTTTGCATCTACAGTCTTTGAAAAAGGCAAAAATTTTCAAGGGGGAGGGGGCACCTCCTCCCCTTAGACCCCTCACCCAGACTGGCTAAAGTCCAACATCGATGTGCCCCCCCCCCCCTCCCAAATTGGTTATTCTGACTACAAGCCTGGTTGTGATAAATAGCTTCGATATAATTGCTCCCACAAGATGAACCGTCAACAGTTTGGATGGTGGCACTCCTTGTATTTGCATTCAATCAAGTGGCACTTCACAGTAATTCGTATGCTGCATGGAATTGTGGGATACATACATGTGGGATAAACAAACCAAGCTATACAGTGCATCTCTCTATTTCCATGCACCACCAATTCTCATGCAGAAATACTGTACATACTGTACATTATGCCTACATCTATTTGTGGCCAGCTTGACTGCATGAAAATACAGGTACTGTAGACCTCCATCCTACAGTACTTTATGGCAGATTACGTATACTGCAAGTTTCTATACCAAAATGGCAGTTTATTTGCAGTACTTACGGGGCACAAACCAAACGTAAGAACCCCCCTTATAGTTGTGATGGATTTAAAAACGGATGAGACTACAATTTTCTAGCATGAACTTAACTTTTCTAAAACATGCTGTAGGTACTGGTGTATCACGTTTATCCCCATGATTATGAGGTTGCGTGCATGTGTTGTCAAATTTGCTTTTTTGCCAACAAAACTATGTCCCTGCATAACACCAAACTACTGTATCCACTGGGACAACCAGATTCCCTAAGAGGAAATTTCCTATGTAATCTGACATCACCATCAACGATGACTGTTCACAAGAGTATACTCAACACTTTTTTCTTTCCCATCCAAATGAATCACTATACCACTCAACTTATTGAAAAACATTGGCCTGGAAGAAAGGAAATTCAGGACAAGGCATAAAAATAATGATGCAGTTGGGTGGAGTTGGTGAAAACGCCATGAAGTGTAATTGCCTTGTCTTTTTTATTGGCTATGTTCACCATATACCGTAGCATTACAGACTACCTGTGGGACCCCATAACTTTGTCTATTTTTAAGTGGGCATTACAACAGAGCTCCAAAATTTTGTGTGGTAAGTATCTTTTGCACTTATTTAATTTCTCCCTAGCTTTTGTTTCTGAGATTGTTGCCTTGAATGTACAGTAAAATGTGTTGATTGGGCTATGGCACAGGTACAGCTTCAGTAATAAGGTGAATGAATTGGCCCAGCTGCCATCAGTTGCCAGTCAAGTCACCCCCCAGCAAAGTTACCCCACAAAGTTGCCCCTCCATAAAGTCACCCACGGCAAAATTTCATCCAAAAATATTTAGTTAAGACAGTAATTGTGTGTAAAACTTGATCAAAGATAATCATAACTCTGTAAATAAGATGGAAGGACATACGAAAGACCTAATGTAGTAAGGCACTGCGCGTAAATAAACGTTCAACATCTGAGGCCATTTGCCCCGGGACCTAGTCCTTAAAGCAACATGGAATTCAAGAGGAATTTTACAAATCTAGGTGGCGGAGACCTAGGCTGTAGCCTGGTTGATCACTGAGTCAGACTAGACTGTATACATACAGTGGGCTCGTTTGGTGTTGGTTGTTTGTTTTCAGTTAAGGGTGTATGGACTTCAGGGCATCTTATGGGGCCTTAGCCGTCCTTTGCCCTTCAGCATGTTATGTCTATATATATTACCTATAACTTATTATGCACTTATCAATTGAATGACGCACCCTACTACACCTGGACACGGTCCAGTCTTTGTCCACAACGTCATTGACAAAACATTTACTTTGACGTACCCCTCAGCAGGGCTCGAAATAAAGGGGCCCGTGGGCCCCATGCTCCTAGAAATTCGCTCGGGCCCGTAACTTCTACAGGGAAAGGGGCCCGGTTGGCTCCCAAATATTTCAAGTCTAATTGTACAGTCTGCACGTGAACCTATCCATCCACAACTCAACGATCTTATATCTCACACAGTGTATTCCTATGCTAACACTCACTAAAAACCTATGAAACACACATTATTTCTAAAATCAGTTCACATCGCTCACAAAGGGTCTGCTTTATCACAGCACGGAGATCACTCACGCAGACATACACCGATGTCAGTCATGAGTAATGTAGGCTGAGCCTCACAAGATCAATTGACCAAGACGGTAGGTGGGAATTGAGCTATGCCCTTCATTTTACCGGGTAATAACTTACGGAGTTACAAGAAAATATTGAAAATGTTTACTAGCCTACATGCAACATGGTCTAAGAGGGTGTGGAAAAATTGGTTTCAGGCTAGTTTCAGCCTCAGCTTGCCTTAATTATAGTTATACTCATACTACATGTTTTCAAGCACGTAAAAACCACCCGTACACTTTATCAGTCCATTTTTATTTGAAAGTTTTGGGCCCTTTAATTTCTCATTTCGCCCCTCGATTCCATGGGCTAGGGGCCCGGGAGGCCCACAAAGTTTGAAGGCTTATATCAACCCCTGCCCCTAAGTCACTTCCATGACGGACACTTCACATAAAATGACACACCCCTCAGTCACCAGACTGATGAACAATTTGCGATTTTGACTAACATGTGCATCACCAAAGTGACTGACAATGGTTATATTTGTACATGAGGAGCAATGCTGAAGGCTGTCATCTTTGTACAATGGGTTACAAATGACCCACAATGACTCCCCCCTTGGTCAATAAAGTGACTGACATCTGAGGTAAAATGACACACCCCTTTGTCACTCCAGTGATGGACAATACTGATACAATGACAGACATGTGATTCACACTGTCACTAGTCAATAACCCACATAGCCAAACATTTTACAACTTTATAAAAGTCTGGTGCGGCCCCACCTTGATTACTACTCCCAGATATGGAGGCCATATCTTCAACAAGATATTGACTTAATTGAAGGAGTACAGAGGAGGATTACAAAATTGATTCCCAACCTCCGTGATAAAGTTTATTCCGAGAGACTCAAACACACTAATTTAAAGTCATTGGAAGCAAGAAGGCACGGGGCTGACCTGATTGAAGTTTTTAAAATTATGAGAGGTTTTGACAGAATCCCTGTTCATGATCTATTTCAACTAAAATGTCATCAGAAATCTCACATGATCACATGGGGGCATGCAATGACGATTCTTAAGCAACAACCTAATCTTATGCTGAGACGTTACTACTTTTCTCAGGGAGTCATTGATGACTGGAACTCCCTGCCGCCAGAAGCTGTTGAGGCCAAAACTGTCTTACAGTTCAAAAGGATCACAGGACCACTATTCAAGAAGCTTGGGGGGCATACTACTAGCTTAAGGAAGCTACCTGCCCCATTAACCAACCGGGCCACTAGGGACTTTGTGCCTTACTAGGCCAAGTTCCTGGTGGACCAGGTACGTAAACCCAGGTACATACGTAAATATGACTGACCATGCCCGGGGTTAGTGGTGCGCCATTCAATTGATATACATGTGCACTATACTGCTTGAACCAGCTAGCAGCCTACAGGTCTAGAGTTAATGTTGTCTTCATATGTTAATGCTCAAGTACATAATGTACACTAGGTGCAGAACATGAACTAATGTGGTAATTATGATGGTATCAGCATGTGCATACAGTATACATGCGTATACGCATAGCAGCCAATCTACTCTATGTTGCTAGTTACCCTACACCCATAAGGCATGAGACAGCTTTTGTTTGTCACTTATCATTTATCATTGAAAACTATTTGCATCAATTTTTTCATTCTCCAAATGGGGTGACTTTGCAGAGGGGCAACTGTTGGGGCATCATAGCCACTTTCCATTTGGTTGGACTATTCCATCCTAACTACAGGGGAGTTGCAAAGTTAAATTTCATGGTACAACTATAGAATGCAGGGCCACTCTTGAATACCACCTAGCATCTGGATGCGCTGATGTAATGTGACTGTGTTTATCTTACACCCTGAACTTTGGTTTGACTCTGCATCCGCGCATCCAAGCATCCACGCAGCCAAGCATCAGCGCATCCACTCCAAAATATTGCTTAAGTGGTCTTAGTAAGGAATAGACAACAATAAGTCTCCTGCTGTATGCATATTCCAATTTATTATTTAATATTTCATATCTAACAGCCTTGACTTTGACTCCCCTTCTGAGCATCCGTGCATCCACCCTGGAAATGCTTGGAATGGAGTTTACAACATTTTTGAAAAGTTTCATTTTGACCCCACATCATCCGAGCATCCGCGCAATCACCCAAAAATACTTGCAGAGGACTTTGAAAATATTACAGAAAGGTCCGCTTGTACAAAGATATTCTAGGTAAAAAATTTTGACTTCGCATCCGTGCATCCACCCGGGGGGTACTTGGGAGCAACTTAAAAAATTTTCGAAAAATTTCATTTTGACCCCGCATCCGAGCCAGTGTTCACACTAAGGCGCGGGATTGCGGGAATCCCGTGTTTGTCTTTCAAATCCTGCACATAATTAAATCTAATGCGGGAAAATCCCGCACACCTTCTCCGCTCCCGCACATAAATAAATCATAAGCGGGCAGCTGATGTTCTGAATCCAGTCAAAATTCCAGCGCACTTCTCCGCAGCTGTGATTGTACAGAGAAATTGCAATGATAATACGCACAATAAATTGCAATATAGAATCATTCCAAGCAAGCGGATCGCAACTCCCAAGCTGAACACTGATTATGGTAGCAACAAATATCATCGTAATCTAGCCATTCACAGTGCAGCTCTTATATGCTGGCTGCTGGTTGTATAAATAAGGGCAAATCTGATTGGATTGAAATTCAGTCACAGTCCCAGGGTTGCAAACGCAACATTGCATTGTGTACAGTACGTTTGGTTACGCACCTGTAGAGCTGTAGTGCACTGTGGAGTCTTACATGTGTAATTGTATTGAATATGTACAGTATGTACTTTCTTCATTTTACGTCGTACATTGCTCTCGTTAATTTCTGATCGTATGTATATCTCCAATGAAGTTCACTCATATTTTCCACTTCAACTTCAAGTTCACGGATTAATACTCACTCATTCTTCAGAAGGAAAACACCCAGTGACGAATTGGTGCTGTATCAGAGGAGGCTTTGAACTTGGAGAGAAGCATTAACGTTAGTGACACGCATTAACTGCCGTTAACAGCAAGTAGTACCTCTTATGTGGGGAGTAGTTTTTCGATGGCGACAGAAATCCCGCTCAAGAAGAATTTATGGGAGGGATAAGGTCCCGCCTTGATTTTGAAAATCCCGCACAAAAAAATCTTTAGAGAGGGAATTCCCGCACAGTTTCAATTCCTTAGTGCGAACACTGATCCGAGCTTCCGTGCATCCACCCAGGGTGAGCTTGGAAGGGACTTAATTTTTCCAAAGTTTCCGCATATACTAACATGTTCTTAAAGACTACAGATTTCTCCAAACTTCGACTTTGCATCCGCGCATTCAGAAGCTCAGATATAACTCTCGAGTGACCCTGTATTCTATAGTTACTCCAATTTCACATTTCTATTGGAAATGAAGTGTTCTCAAAAAAACTCTTCTAAAACATTTTTTGGAAATTGAGTAGGCCTACTTTAATACAACCAAAAGCACTTTGAGAAGACACTTAAAAACTGTTGCTTGTTTATCAAAAGTTTTAAACTTCATCATTCCTTATTTAGAATTGGACTAGCCTAGTCTGCCAAAAGGATAGTGGCCATGATCCCTGTCGGGTGGTGAATTTGTCGCGGCAAGTTTGTGTGGGGCGACTTTGCCAAAGGGCAATTTTGTTGATCACGGGGGACTTTGTGCTGGGCGACTTTGCTAGGGGGCGACTTGTCTGGTCCCCTGCCTTCTACTTACACTTAGGCCTATGCCACACGCTAAGTGGTATTACTAGTTAGATCATCATAGATGTTGTACGTTAGAAGCCTTATACCAGTTTCGCGAAATTTCACGATACATGTAATGATGCGACCTTCTTAACGAAAATAAAGGAAGAAAATTCATGCACGTTACATGAGTAACAAAGTTCATGGTTATATACTTACAAAGGCGCATCAGTGAATTTAAGCGGCGTTTTCGGCATTTCTACACTGTGCAACCTACGAGTTAGGACGTCGAAACAAAAATAGCACATTTCAGGACAAACAACTCTCTGCGTCTTATCCGGTACATGATTGTAGCCGTTTATTCTGTTTCGGGGTATACTAACTACCTTCCCGTTCCCAACATGGTTGGAATGTCCTCTATTGTTTGAATTTTGGGATGAAGATGGTCGGTCCTTATTTTCTGTTTCGTCTTTTTCGGTAGGAACTGACACCTTTTGTCGCTTCACTCCACAACAACCGGTCGCCATTTTCAGAGATACAATGACAAAGAGTGACAAACACGCATGCGCAACAGCTGATGAGTAACAAATTTCAAGGTCAGTTATGGGTCATGGTCGTAAGGTCGTATTTCTCAATGAAAATGGATGTGCTTGTGCTTTCGGTATATCACTACAACAATTTTTACTACGGAATTATTTTATCACGTTCCATATCACATCTTGCTCACTTGGGCCTAACTGACCCCTTCAACATAACTGAACTGTGTTTTGAAGTGTTTCCCGATTTGTAGCAAAAGAAATGTATGGCACTAGCCCGTACCTTCTGGAATTTAGTGACGTGAAAGAGAAGGGGCCCATACAATGGGAATGTCCGCCTGGGTGCACGATATGGTGCCATGCGCCACAGCGACTGTGAAAAGTGAATCGTACTTGTATTAGCGGCAACCTTCATATGCCTATTTCATACGGTAGCTATTTTAAGAAATTCGGCAGGACCATTGAAATCCCCCTCCCCGACATACAATTTCTGATAACTCTACCAAGGGAGCTGTAGACAGCTCCCTGCTCTACCTAGGTGCGGTCGGAAGTTGTAGATTCAGGCTTCTTCGTCAGAAAGGCGTGGTCGTTACTATTTAAGCGGACCACGACACAATCACTTGTGCGCCTAAATCTAGTACCAAGAGAAGTTACCCAACAGTGACATCCCAGATTCCGGAAACTGCATTTCCCCAGTTGCCAGCCTAACTTGCGAGTTACCGGTACATCTCAATAGTCTTCATTTGTCAAAAAAAGGAAAGTATGATGTTTTGAATTAGTATTTACACAAACAATGCTTGCCTCCCAGCGCAAAGACTTTCGTTGCGAGTGAACTCGGTCCGCATGCATACATGCGTAGGTGTCCGTCTTCTTCAGATGCTATCGGCTTACCAGGTACAAACGTCAGCTTAAGGTAAAAAAAAAACAAGGGCAAAGCGCCCCCGCAGCCGCGCAACAGAACCCTCTACGAGGCATTAACAAAAGTACAGCTCAAAGTGTTTCATGAAAACTATCTATGATGAAAGAGTAGGCTATAGGGGTTTATATTTTTATAACAATCTCTTTGCCGACGTATGCTTATGCTGGAAATTTTCGTTGGTTGGTTTCTTGCATAGAGCAGGATATAAGAACGTTCTTATATCATGTTCTATGGTTTCTTGAAACTTTAATATCTTTCGCATGTAACTGAAAATTACAACTACCCAATTCATTAAAGGGAAAATGCAGTCCCCCAGTTTGCATTAGTGTACCCCGTCACACTAGTTAAGGAATGGCTCCTATCAATCATGTGACAATATTTTTGTTTCTCATTTCTTAAATTTATGCAGAATAACTCCTTGGTTTACTTTCAATATTCAGTGATTTTATACAGGAACATTATGGAAAATAATTGTGAGAGAAATAAGAGAAAATCTGTTAGGTTTAGCAAATTTCTGAAAATAAACTTGGGGCGACTGCCTTTTCCCTTTAAAGGATGCACGGAAAACTACCGATCCAAAGATACTATGTATTATTATTTTTTTTTTTTTTTTTGCTAACCTGAATTCCGATGTGACTTTGTTTGGGATAAGAAATATCCCCATTTGGAAGATATACTCCCCTGAACAAGTCCATATCTTTACACCTTCATATTGTTGAATTATTATAATACTAAAAACAAAAATCTTGATCTCACCAGATATTATTAATTTCTTTAGCTTCAGGTCGGTGTACACATTTAATTAGTAATATAATTTATTTTAATATTTGTTTTTTTTTAAATATGCATAGAAATGAAGGGAAACTCAACTGACGACTTTACACCAGAGACTTTTTGGCACGAATAATAATATCCAGAGAATGCCGAGGATAGGGTTTCTGGAAAGTTCAACATTTCAAAGCGTTTTGGGGTTTTGAGATTTTTTTCAATTACGTCTCCATCATTAACTCGTCAGACACGTAATATATTTCATACAGGCACTATGACGTCATACTTATGTCATAGAGAATTCTGAACCGTATCATTTGATTCTTTGACACCATGTTTTTATACACCAATTATATATTTTGGTGGTATAAAAGCAACAATTTTTTAACATATGAGGCCTTAAAGTTGCCAATGGCTGCTATTTTGAATTTATGCAAATTAGCCTTTTTCCGGGTGTCAGATGTTGTCAGATTTTGGGTATAATATTAAGTGGAGTCATTTTAATTACTGAAAGCAATAAAATTTTATGCTGCAATTTGTTCTAAGTTCATCCATATTTTTGTTGGACTATTCCGTACAGATGTGATTATAGAGGAACACAGATTGCATCAATGCGAAGGAATGCGAAGGAGATTAATTCTCTCTTCCCTTCCTTTCAGAAGATTGTCAATTCAAATGGCAAGCCTTACAAAACTGAAAATATATCAGTGCTGACCGGTATGTAATTTTTAATATAATCAGCTATGATTTCTAGAGCAAAATTTGGCCAGCTTCGCACACACAGTTATTAGCACAATAATACATATGAACTACCCTGGCCCAAAACTCCAATCAAGATGTTTTCATGTAGTAATTAAATACTTTGAGTAACAACTGGCTTTACTATCTAAACCAACTTATTCAAACATATTTTCCGTCCGTGGTGACTGTGCACTTACGGCCCACCAGGAGAAATGATGAAGAACCTCTGAAGGTCCTAGTGCGAGAGTTGTATTCTTGAGATATTTTCTTAATATTTTATATTTTCGGAAGTTAGTTCAAAACAGCTTCCATTAGTGTTTTGGCAAAGTCATCCAACCAAAAGTTATCACAGCGGCGGTAGGAAGATGTTTGACATTGGGGGACCTGACCAGATTCGATTTCTCGACCTTGGAACCCTTTCCAGCATCAAAACATCATATTTGCTCATTATAATTTTTCCGATTATAATTTAAGCAAAATAAAAATATTCAAAGAAAAAGGAAACGGCTACAACATCCACGCCGTGCAGCCGTGGTGTAGCTAGATTTTTTTTGTTTGGGAGGCTCTGGAGGACTGGGGTTATTTTGGGGGGAGGGGGACTCCCGTTTACTATCTAAGCGGAGCGCCACCATAGGTTGGCGCGGAGCGTACCAAGAAAATTTGAGATTGAATACATCCCAGATTGCCGGAAATGGCACTTGCCAGGCTTGGTAGCAGCCACCAAGATGTGCAATTTTTGTGAAAAAATGTAAAGCTTGATTTGATTTTATTCTAAAACACATTTTTGTGAGGACGGATTAGCTGAGCTGGCCGGACTTGGGGTCCGAGGATTGCAAGTTTGACTCCCGTTTACTATCTAAGCGGAGCGCCACCATAGGTTGGCGCGGAGCAAACCGAGAAAATTTGAGATTTTAATATATCCCTGATCGCCGGAAATGGCACTTGCCAGGCTTGATAGTAGCCATCAAGATGTGCAACTGTTGTGAAAATTTTTTGAAGGTTGGTTTGAATTTGTTCTAAAACACATTAAGTTTGTCACAAGCTATCCGACTTTATTCAAAATTATTCAGAGTGGAGTCAGCCCCATGGATTTCGGTGGATTGATTGGAATGGAGATTTTCCACAGCCAGAGTCTACTATTATTAGGTTGGTGGCGCCAAGATTTGCCCGACGGGGGCCACCGACCCGAATCCCCTTCAGCCCCAATGCCGTCGGGTATAAGTGGGATTTGAAGAAAACCTGTGTACTAGACCATTTCATTCGGGGCATATATTGCATAAAATTTGTACATACTAGAGAAGCATAGTTCCGCGTTGATTAAATGTTTTCCCCGGAATCTAAGCTGTAAAAATTGCCAAGTGCAAAGCGCGCGAAACGCGAAAATTTTTGGTAGGTTTTCACAAAAAACATATGTTAACATTAAGAACAAAAAAAAAAAAGAAAATCTGTAAAGATTCTAGACCGTATAGGAGATAATATGCAATGTATCGAAACTACCTTACCTATTCGATGAAATAGCCAAATATTGCTCCATGAGTCCCTCACCAACTGACAGTACCGCTTCACACACACAAGAGAACAGTTACTAGGCTTTGCGATATGGGATGAAATTTGCGACCTCTGCATAAACTGTGTACTTTTCCTGCATGTTACTTGGTAAGGTGGAAAGGCCTAGCGCTATCTAGCGATGTAGAATGGAACTATTGAAAAAAGTAGCTCTTTTGCGCGCGTAGCGCGCCGAAAATTTTGCGTTCTTATTAGAGAAATTGTCCTCTTGCGAGCAAAAACGGGTAAAGCGAAACTGTAAGCTGTCGCAACATTGGTGGGGGGGGGGGCAAAATGACATTTGGCCCCCACAAATCATATTGGGGAGCCATGGTCCCCTTGGCCCCCCGGTTCCTACGCCACTGTATCAGAAATAAAAAATGATTTGATTTGATTTCACTCCAACTTAGACTGACTATAAAAACATAAAACAAGCTTTACATGTCAGGGATAAAATATTACGTAACACTGTAGCCTACTAATCAAGTTAGACATCAGAAATCAAAATTCGTTTTTGATATTTCTTTCTAATATATTCCTTCAAAGCACTGCTTTCGTAATCACAACTTGATTATTCATACAAAATCTGATTTTTCTTTCAGTTTCGACCATCAGGCACTCTCCCATAACGGTCCAGTGGCGTAGCTGGTTTGTGGAGCCCGGGCCAAGAAAAGAAATTGGCGCCCCTACCCCCGTCTTCGGGGGGGGGGTGCGTAATCTTATGAATACTTACATAACTCAAGATCTTCAATAGAACAAATGTCCGTGGGCGTCCGCAGAAAAAAGTTCAGGTAGCAAAATTTTTTAGTGGGCCCAAACTTTTTTCATGAGAAATATTTTACTCCCAGAGAAAAGAATTTAGATGCTACTTTTCACACAGTGTTGACAAAGGCGTAGCCAGGAATTTGTCAGGGGGGGGGGGGGCGAAGTCCATAGACAGACTCCCAGCGCTCCGGGCCACCATGGGTTGGGGCGGAGCGCAAGAAAATTTGTGCCCAAAATGCTTCCCAGATCGCTGGAAATGGCACTTCCAAGACCTGTTTACCGTATATGAAAAGGTGAAACACTAGCAATATCGTAAATATTATTTTATTAAAAAGATGAAATTGCTATATCAATATCATACTACGCTACTGTTACGGTCCTCCCAGTTCATCCGAGTCGTGTTCTGTATAGCACAACCATAAACAGGCCAAACACCTGCGTGTGCAAAGATACCCTATTGAATGACGAAGTGCCATTGTTCTCTTAATTAACAAAAACCGCACTGTGGCCGCATTGAAATCCAGTCAGAAACCGCTACGTTTCCGTCATGCGTTTTTCGATTTCTGTGTGAACGGTTCAAAGAAATTACGTACAAGTCATTTGCTTTGCAGCTACCGCATTGCAAAACGCACCAGAATCCGGATTTCGTGATGCGAATGCGCCTTCAAGTGTGAACCTTTAGCCCTCTATACAGTGCTTCGATGAGGATACATACCGTACGTAATAGCTTGCGGGCCTTAATTAATTGGAATCTTTTCTTCTTATACATTGCCCTCTTTATTTCCCATGACATAATTTTTGTAGGAGGTAGCAGCTGTTCTTCCGTTCGTCCAGACTGAACGGAAATGGTCAGTTAAATACACCATTTGCCTGTCAATGTACCAGGGAGCACGTGAATGGCAACTGATCCCTAGTTATACCTCCGGAAACAACTTGTGTACAGTGATCCAGACATTACAAGATAACGAAGGAAAGAGATGTGTTTAAAGATAAACATGGTATGGGGAAGCAAGAGGTTCGGACTTCCTGAGAGGTTATACCTCCATGGTGAACTTGGTTTTAGTCAATGGACATGTCCAGGTGGTACTGTTTCCCTCTGTCCATCCGGAAAATACCATGGTAACTTTGTGCGTAGTATTGACCGAGAAGACTCAATGGTTACTGAGATAAGTCTGATATGTACGTACGTCAACCTTGTCTAGAAAAAAAAATTATCACAGACAGAAGTTTTTCCAAGTACTCTGTATACCCGTTGTCAGCACATATGTGTGTAAGCCTACATAAGGAATTGTTACCGTATGATGTAAAGTGCCGTGGATTGGAGATGGTAGGGGGATATAGGAATAATTGCCAGTTTTCATGTACCTGCCCTATCCCTCTTCCTCACTCCTACCCCACGGGCAGTCCGTCCCCATGTCCCAGTCACCTTCAAAACCAAAACGATGACATCTCTGCAAGCTAAAAGCGTTCATATCAACCAGAAGAAATCTTGACCCATACTTTCAACTTGACAAGTTCCTCTTAGAAAAACTTGGTCATAATCGCAATTTTCATTACTTTCTTACAAGTCACAAATTACGTCACTTAACAGGACGCTAGGGAAGTTTCATTCATGAGGTCATTATTCAAAGGGTTCTGTGCAACTTCCGCCTACACAGTCTCAAATATTACTCCCCTAACCCAAACACATATTCCGATTATGATCGTTCCTCATTAATGTTATGACTTTACTTTGTTTGCCTTCGTAGAAGCAATTGTTTCAATTTTTCACTGTTAAAACCAAGGCCGAACGGGCAACTCCGTCCAGGAAGGTAACTCCTATGCGCTCTGAGGGTCAACCAATTGGGCACCCGAACCGCGGCGTAATGAGCACCCAGGTCTGCATACCATTTTACTCTGTTTGCATGGATATAATGTGGATTGAGAATAGCCGAAGTGGTAACTTACCCACCTGGCATCCGCGTAGAATTATATGCCTTTCACCTAATAAAAATGTTTTTCATATCGATGTTTCAAATCTTTGGTTGTCAAAAATGCCGAAAGATTGAATAGATTCAACTTGTAAGGCTATTTAGGGAAATATGGAAAGCATTTTTGAAAATTTTTTCTTGTTATACTACACAAAGAGATGATGGCGCTCTTCTTAGACTTTGGCCTGCCTGCCGGAAAAAAAATGGAAAAAAACATTGCATGGACTGTCCTACTTACATTAAGCTGTTAAGTATTAGCACGACAACTAGTTAGGAAGGGTGACGGCGAAGCATGCCGCCTTTTAAAGACATTTTATTTAAGTTTTACTTTATTTTGTTTTGCACGAACTGGCAATAAGTCTGTATTAAAATAAATCGAATAAAACTGATGAGGGTGGCTGGTGCATTTAATTCATTTTTCGACCTTTAATTTCTTGTTTGATCTCAGATTTTTTCGCTGGCCCCATTGGACCTTCTTATGGCTCGGATGTGGCCCTTAGGCCACCATTTAAGAACTCGGGTCCTTGACTGGCACTTATAGATAATACAAATAACCAGATGATGTTTGACTACAAATCCATCAACTGAAATTCTTTCACGGCTTGAAGGTGACCATTTGACATATTTGGATTCAGGGGCGGAATTTGATGTCTGAAAGTGGGGGGGGGGGGTGGAGCCGGGCAGACTGTCAAACGGCGCCGAAGGCTCTGTGGGAGAGCAAAGCGCTCCCCCTAACGTGTGGGGTCCAGGGGCTCGCCTTAGGGCCTCTGGCGGGGTCCAGGGTAGAGCCCCTGTGAGGGTCCAGGGGGCAAAGCCCCCGGAAACTCTGGGGTATTAACGAAATTGTAGGCATTAAAATGATGTATTTAAGCTTCAACTTCAAATGACATAAGGTAGGCAATTAACATAGGCCTTCCACAAAAATCACAATTTGACTTTTTTCAATTGTATTCTTACTCCGTCCATAAGACTTACAGTCGTTTGGGGTCGACAATGCTGAGGGCTTGAGGAAATAGGGGAGAATGGATTATTTTGAGGGTTTCCAGGGGCTTTGAACAATAATTTTAAGAACTGGAGATCTAGTATTCAGAATGGGTGCGCGCGAAGCGCGCTGAAAACATCGCATTTTTTATACTTTTTAGTAGTATGAGTAATAGAAATGCTAAGAAAGAAAACGTATCCTCAAGAAGAGGCTCTTAGCCCCCACCCCCCCTTTGATAAGTGCCTGTCTCTTATAACGGTACCGAAAATGACACTTTCCGTGTCTTACAACTTGCATCTAAACAATCTTTAAAGAGTCCTTAAATTTACACAGATGGGTGGTGATAAAAGTTTGCTTTGAAAGTTTCTGCGGGAGGGGGAACTTCCCCTACGCTGCATACGACCATGGGGGCATTGATGGTTCCAATGATAATAGAAGAATTTGCACAAAGCTATGAAAAGCAGGATGTTCTACAGGAAGTAACCTCGAAACCCGGAAGTAATATTTAAAACGAGCGCGCAGAAGAAATCCGCGTTGAGACATTTAATTGTAGCCTATTGTTTTTATTTAGTTTTAAATGCATTATTTTTATTACATAAAAATTTTCCTTCTTTCCTTAGGTGCCTGTTCTTTCCATAGAACTGGATATGGGAACCTAGGGTCCTCTTAAAGAAATCCTTCTTAAATTCGACGGCTTTTGCGGCCATTCTGGACCATTTCTTGAGAAAATCTTGCTTCCCCCGGGTGTAATTTGAAATGCTAATGAAATAGTATTCATGTGATGATCGCAAAGTTAAGATAGTAACCGTCAATCGATTTGCTGGGGATGGTAGTATTTGGTGAGGGAATTGAACAGCGAGAGATTTAGCGAGGGATTTGGAAATGGTAATTTAGTTAAGCTCTCCTCAGCAATTCCACCCTAGTTTTTATACGCACAGCAGTACTAATGAGACATCGATTTACATAAGGCTCATGGGAAGCACGCCGATTTTTTTTTTTTTGAAAATTATGGTTCCCTGTACATGGGTAGGGTATGAGACTGTTTGCAAGGACCATGGTGAATTTTATCACGTACATTAGTAATTTCAGTGACCCTTATTTCAGACCTTCAAGTTATAATCGTGTGGCGGATAGGAGGAAAGAAATTTTGCGGTGTCAGACAAAATTTTCAACTGTTTAGTCAGTTTTCTCTGGAGGTGCGCGCGAAGAACGCCGAGAAAAATTTTCCTAGCAATTTTATGGTTTTTGATATTAATATTTTCCTTCTTTAATAATTCTCTTATAATTTTTCTGGTCTCGCTTCCTTTTCGCTTATGTTTTATTATTTTCAGTTTTAAAGCTCTCAAAAAAGTGTGTGTGTGTGTGGGGGGGGGGGGCAAGTGCCCCCGCTTGCCCTCCCGTAATCCCACCTATGTTTGGATTTAACAAAAATGCTAAACATATTTTTATCGTAAGCGTCAGATGCTTATCTCCATAAAAAATCCTATCCTTAACAAGATGGATAGCGTCAATGCCAAAAAAGCGCTGACTTTGAAGCACATATGTAGAAAGGGTGACCTTGCTAACCTGATCCACTTTCACAGGACTTCTCTACCCATAACATAACGTTCTCTAAAAAGGATGCCGACAGGGTCGATAAATAAAAAGTATGTAGTTTTTCTCAATGAGTGTAGCTATACTCCCCAGTATATCATCTAAGTTTCTTTTGTTTACGTTTTAACCTGAAAATACTGAAGCCAAGAAGCACAAACGAGTACACTGTAATAAACACTTGGGTCACGCGGGAACTGAACCAATAATATGGGTCAAATTGAAACCCATTTGCGTCAAATGAAGCCATATTTGGGTCATTATTTCACCTAATGATTTTGGTCGGTTTCCTACTGACCCCGTTTTGGGTCAAATTGACCCAAGTGTTTTTACTGTGTGGAACAAGACTAAATGCGAAATTTCGGCAGGATTTGCGTATGGCGTGTACTGGAAGAGAATGTGCCCACTCGAGCATGAATAGTCTCCAAGAAAGGTTTTCAGACTATGAAATCGCAGAGTCGCAAGACAAAAAGTGAACACACAGCGAACGCCATTTAGATGTTCGAATTCGGACGCACTTTTACTGTACGCCTACCTGAAGACTTGGAGCAAGTCATTTGACCATGCTTATCCACTTCATTTTACAGTATTCGGTGATCCGTCTAGTTAATAACACATATGTCGATGCATGTCTAGAATAACACTCTCTCTTAGGTATCGTTAATAATAATATTTGGTATGGTGGTATGGTAGAAGACCCATCAGCTGCATACTTAACAACCACCTCAGATTCACAAATAGGCACCTGACAAGAAAGAGCAGATAGGGGGGGGGGGTGCCACGATTGCCTATGGGGGTCAAGCACCCCGACGGAACCCAGCCACCCGAAGCCCCGACAAGCTAGGGCGACGGAAAAAAATTGTTGAAAGCAACATTCTTGCACGCCAAAAACTTTTGACTTCTGTTGGAGAAAATTTGAAAATGTTGGGCTTTCCTTGGAGAAAATTTGAGAGGTTTGTTTTTTAAGCGAAGAAAATGAGAAAACTTTAGAAATTTTCCCCGACGACAGGGGTGCAGCCTCCTCCAACGGGGTTGGGAACATAGCCCCCTGCGTCCCACCTGGCGCCACCACTGAGAGAAAGTAACGTCTGTCAATCAACATGAACTTAATTGCATGTCTATTCTAACCCTTAACACGACGTTTTGTTGCCAAAAAAGAAAACTTCATTTCACGGCTTTCTTCATGGCAACTCTTATCGGGAAACAATCAGTGAAGGTATTCATCGGATACCCACTTTGCAATGGTAAAGTGCCATACATGGCTGGAATGGATCCGAGGAATTTATCAGTTAGGTTTTCGGCTTCGAGTTGTAGCTCATCAGGAAAGTATAAGTTTTCCCCAACAAAAAGGGAAAGCCTTTGAGGACTTTTCACAAGTCTAGCACTACTGTATGAAAAGTTCAAATTTCATTTTTCCAGAACCGTTTTTCTATAAAAGCTCAACCTAACTATCGACGGGTCGATTTGATACATGTGAGTAGGAAGGATAGATGATAATAGGGGTTGCATAGGGCTTTGAAACAATAATTCTACTGAAGAGAAGAAGGAATGAAAGAAAACTGCTTATCTGGCATTGTTTTTTGTGCGGACATTCATAGCCATGTTTATGTATGAACTACCCATGCGAACACTTGATTGAATTTGCAAAATATTAAAGCCCAGGCCCGTAGCCAGGGGGGCGGGGCGTTCGAACGACCCATCCCAACTTGAGGGAGGTCCACTTTTCCAGCCCTGTGTTTGAAGGGTCAGCTATGAAATATTTTTTATCTTGACATATTCAGGACGAATTTCCGTTCACTTTTATCACTTCCACTTAGGCCTATGTCACAGAATGTATACATGCCCAAACCGACCACAATATCTCATCACCACATGTACTATGTGGGGTGATGAGATAAGCTCAAAAACGCGCAGGTATGGTTATGTCATTGTGGCCGTGGACATCATTGAACTAGATGTAATATAAGACATCCACAGCGGCAAGTTGCCGACTGTGTGTTCGTCATGCGCACACTAACACAGTGGTACGCCCGCGTTGTACACACTGTGTATTGTAAGGCCTACAGGCTATACGTCTGCTCGTACGCATGCCCCGGACCCCTAGCAATTGCATGCCTACGGCACGCGCCAGCAGCCTCCGTATTTGGAAAAAGGTCCACATCTTGGAAAAAAGACCTACCCCTTTACATGGGCTGGCTACGGGCCCGAAGCCTAACCTCAAACTTGATCGTCCTAAGCAAATTACACTGTAATCTACGTTTTCGACGCTACATCATTTTCACAGTCTATTGATGGGGTACTTTCTCAAGACCTTCAAAAATAAAAGAAAGAATTGGTGGATTGAAAAGTACTTGGGAATTTTAAGTGAGGGAATTTTACAATTAAAAAAGAAGCAAATATGTACATGTTTTAAATAACGCTTTGTTCTTCGACACGCTTTGCGTGCACCTGTTTTAAATATTTACTTCGTTATTTCTTCATGTAGGACACCTTGAACATCCCAAAGCCTCCCATTATCGCTGTACCCACCAACCCCCTCCCCCGGCATCACAACGTGGTTGTTATTTCGAGGAAGAATACCATGGAAATGGTCAATTTGGTTTTTTTCATCTGTTGAGTGTGCATTCGATTCCATTTGAAGATAAGCGAATTCTTTATTCTATTATTCTTAACGAAGTTCTGTACAAATGCCTACCTCAGAGCGTCTCCCACCCGGGCGTTATCCCTGGACCCCTTCAGAAGTCTTACGGCGATGTCCTGTACCTCTCACCTTCAACTGTTCAAAGGAGCATTACGTAACTTCCAGAAGTGCCTTTTGAGCATTTGGGTATCCCTCTCCCCCTACACCTTCCGACATCGATCCCCCTGTGCTGGAATACAAATGTTGGTTGAAATTCAAGGATCTTTGCTCATAAGTCTCCATACAGTTACCTTAGATTAGTCCCGGATTACTCAACAAGCAAATCAGTCGCTGTAGCGAGGGTCTATAGAAAGAAATGGAGGCCCACGAAGAAAACGCCTAGCCCGACTAGGAAATCTGTCAGGCCTACCGCAGTCCTAGTGCCAAGGGAGTGCGAAACAATTTTTAATTGAACATGCCTGAGATGGTATGTAAGGATCCACAGTTTGCATATGTGACAGGGTTCATTTTCGTACCATTATATGGTCTATACCAGATCTTGTTGCTGGTATGGCTTCTGGCGCTATGACTTAGTCATTTTTTTAATGATAATTTTTTTTTTTGGTCAGTGGAAATTTCCCGCGAGTGACGGCATTCACGCCAAATTTCCCGGGAATGAACTTCCCGAATTCCACATTTTTTCCGGCGTGCTTGGGATAACCCTAAGCCTAGTCCCAAACATTATTCTCTACCTTACAATTATCCTAACTCTAATGCCAGGTCCGTAGCCTGAGGGGGCAGGGGGAAACTAACCCCTGAGATTTCCAAACCTTAAATGAAAGTAAGCCTACTTGAGAAAAAATACTGAAATGCTGAAAAGTCCAACCTTATATACGTAGACCAATATATGATTTTGTAGTGAAGAACATTAGGCTTCGACTTTCACAATATTAGAAAATTATCGTTTTTTTTTTCTTTTTTGTAACCTACATGCAAAGTTTGAAGAGAAATTGGTTCAAGTATATAGGGGCAACTCCATCTCAATCGGCAATAAGAAAAATCTGAAAAAGAAGACACTCAAATTGTTCGCAAGTTCTGTTTTCCAGCCTCAGCCTTTTCTGCGCGAATCACTGTTAAGGAGTCTCTACTGATCTATCTGGCGGTCGTTGAATCACCTCCAAAAACTATTTTGAAAAGGTCTCAAACTTTTCGGCCTTCTATCCTCCCCACCCACCCACCCCCTCCATCACGCTAACTAGTCTTGCTTTTATTCTCCAAAATAGTGAACGCAAGCAGTAGCGGAAATTAGGGTGAAAAGAGGGAGGAGAGAGGAGGGAGATAAGGGGCCTTTGAGGCAAAAGTTACAGTGTGAAAATGTGGAAGTCAATGGGAACATCTCCAAAAAGTGTGTGGGTGTATCCCCCAACCGTCACGGTCCTTCCAGGGAATTTTTCGTGTGAATTCAAGAAAGCTTATATACACTCTTAAAGCTGTTGGGCAAATTTTACCTACGTTGGTAACGCATGCTTCTTGCTAAATTGTTGGGTAAAGCACTGCCCACGTTGGTCAAAAAATTACCCTAGCTGGGTAAAACTTTACCAAGCAATGGAGTAGTACCGATATAGTTGTGTCTACGAATGTCTTCAAGTTAGACATGTAGTCGGATAAGGGGAGCGTGCGAAGCCCTTCGGAAATGGTTTTACTTCAAGAATCTAAGAGGCCGTCTAATATTCATAAAAATATCACAGTATCTTATGGTTTTTCCCACTAGGTGGGGTGTACGGGACATCTCTCTGGAGATTGCTACACCAACCCACCCCTCCCCCCGTCGGGAAAAATTGCAATTTTGTCGAGGGAGCCTATATGAAGTGTTGTAAAGAGTCACGACTCGAGTCACTTCTTCTCAAAATGATAGTGACTCGAGAGAATTCAGGAGTAATTTCCCCATTGAAATAGTACAGTGACTCGAGTCAATGACTCGACTCAAGTCACTTAAAAGTTTGACAATTGAAAACTCGAGTCACGAATCTAGTGACTCGATTACAACTCTGTCTATATGATAAAGTATGTAATACCTAACGGCGACCAGTTTCACCGACGCTTTTGCTCTTCAGGAGGGTAGATTCTTCAATAAAACCCCCAATGTTCAAATTTTCTCTCAATTAACAATGCAAAATTCTCAATTTCCAATTCAATTATAAAACACCAAGGTGTATTTTCGTTTTTCAAGTAGGACCCAAACTTTTCGACTCTCGATGAACACCGCAGAAAAACTCTTTCCCGTCCTCCGGTAACCAGTCGCCGTTGTCAGGGCTTGGATTGCTGCCCCAGTCGAGGACCCCCCTCACCTTCGTCCGGGATATTTTGTCACCACTAGTATTTTTTTTTTTTGATAAAAAAGGTATTTCTTCCTACACAACCAAATTGCTATAGTACTGACACTCACAAGTGTCAGCAAATCATCAGGGTCATTGGCCAAATTATTAGGGGAGGGAGGACGGTGGGCCGTTCCCTTCTATTAAGTGGGACCATGACCTCCCCATCTCTCATCATCGCTGCCTTCGCATATTTTACTCAATATGCCAGTGTATACTTGACTGTTCCGAGTCCGCCTGGGGGGTAATGTGCAGCCCATATTTCTTTCACTTTGAAGTTTCTTCGAACAATTGTCATTAGCTGTGCCTGAAAAAATTCCAGAGTTTATCTTAAAAAAATGCTAAAATCTAGGATATAAAGGATCTCGTCTCCTAATCTTAGACAGTTAGAACCCCTCCGACGGACCAAGGGTGCTTATTTAGTGTTTTGGAAAGAGTGACTCCAAAGGCTACCGAATGTTTTAAATAATGGGGAGAATCTGTAATTATTGGGGACAACTTAAAGATTATGCCTGGGAGGCAGACTATGGCAGGGCCCTATTCAGGTTATCATGCACTGTTGATCACTTTTGTCATCTGACCAAATTCCCGAAATGTATGCAGCCGAAGATAAATATCACGTCCGGAAAATAGTGATTGACAATGAAATTAGCCCTACAAAACTGTGTTCCGTAAGTTCCAGTTACTTGGTTGGGGGGACTTGTGTAAACATTCAACTTCTAGGCCCGTGACCCTGGGCATGTGTAATTACAATTTAATATTGCTTAAAACTCTTTATGGGATACATTTTTCAAAGTGTTAAGACCTCAAAGCCCCCTACCCTAGTTAGCCTCACTGAACGAAAGCATGAAATAAATGCAAGACACCACTACGCATCGGACTTTTGATATCGAAGCAGGCTACCCTTCATGAGCAAAATGCCCACGCGGGTAGCCCATTGGGGGTGGCAACTGATCACCGCCTAGGATTACCAGTCAATCGAACCTACCGAGGCCGTCACGACCAATTGAACTGAAACATTCCTCAGGGTGGCCTTTCCCAGAGGGGACCATATCCACTGGAGAATGACATTTTTAAAACGCAGATGACACCGTTAGAAGTAAAAGAGATTTATGTGAAAAAGTGGGGGATAAAGGGCCCTTCAAACAAATTTTACTGTTTGAAAAAGTTTAAGTCAATAGGAGAATCCCCCCCAACAGGGCCGTAGCCTCGACAAAATCACAAGGAGAAGTTAATGACACTATCTAAGTGGACTCCCGAGTGACGTACCTAGGAAAGTTGACACCCCGGCGAATCCTTCCTTTGTCACCCCGCCAGTGAGTCACCCTAAAGGAGGGGTCTACTGCGTTGGAGGGGTAACATTTACGCCGGTCAGCTAAGATGCAAACTGCGTGCTTCTATCGTTGGAAAAGTTTTGGACTTATTATATGTTAAGAACAATGTAATGATTACTTCTTGGCTGAGTTAAAGGGAGGGGCCGGGTATTGTCTTAGAGGAGAAGGTGACACCCTCACCCTTCGAGAAATTTTCTTTATGTGTGTTTAGATGAAAAATGGTGCTATCTTTGTCAAAGCTTTCAACTGTTTACGTGGTTTAAACTTTTCATTATTGAGTGACTTTTCTTATTTTCTTCAGAATGCTAAGGGGGGGGGGGGGTTGCCCTATGGTTCTAACTTTGAAAAAATTTTGGATATGTATGACGGCTTAGATGCAAAATGGTGTCATCTGGCAAGATAGCACTTAAAGCTTTAAACTTTTTTATATTTTAGAAATTAGTAGTATTTCGTGAGTTTCTTTGGTTGTTCCATGGCATGGCTCCAAGGCCATCATTCGCTGTCACGTGCAGTGGACCTATGAAGAAAATGTTTGTCCAAAATTCCTCATGCATGGCGGGGAATGGTACTTTCTGGGCCTTTCCAGATAGCAAAAATTAGTTAGCTCAACTGCTTTTTCTCTTTGGTTGGGTGTTGTAGGAAGTTTAAAAATTTAGGATTCTATGTAAATTTAAAAATTGGAATTTTTATTTGAAAATCTACCTTCCATGTATATTGTAAGCATGTTCGCACACTACACGTTCGTTGTGTTTCCAACAGTCGTGCGTGTTAGTGTGCGTGAGTTTACGGCTGCGACTGACATTTTTAAGACCAGTTTTAAGTCGCGTTGCCTTCAGTCGGGAAGAACGAACAGTCGAACATGCCACAAACACACGGGCCGTAAGTTGCACAAAATGTTCTCAAAACTACGCTTTGCGCGTATCTATTTGTTGGATATGTGAAGGACTGCCTTAAATATTGGAAGATGTAATCCACATGCAGCTACGCGCCGTGTTAATTCAACATTTATTTTCAACAGCTATGAGACTACTGCGGTCGTGCGTCCTCTCCCGTCAATAGAATTCCCATATTGCCATCTTTTAGTCAGATTTTATGTTCAAAATGCCTTTTCTCAACGAGTATACAATAAAAATGAGGGTCATTAGATAGCTGCATTCTCATAGGCTAATGTCCATTTTTTTCTAAATACAGTACCGGTGCCTTCACAATTGCAAGGGGGAACTTTGCTCTCCTGAATCCTCGGCGAGGCGTTGCCAACTGAAGCACTACTCCGGAGATCATAAGGTGGTGATAACCCGGAAAGGAGTATAAGAACTTGCACGAAATTTCATATAAATATACTCAGTAGTAGCAGAATTTTTCAGTTCGCATCGCGCTTGCACCAGGGGTGGTCTAAGCGTGCGCTAGAGTAGACACCCTGTTTTCACCTATTGCTGAAGAAAATGCAGGGGATATATCTGTCATATTATAATTTTAGCTACCCAAATCCCCAATGAAAAACATCCAGGAGCTTCTTTTTTCAAATTTTCCGTGTTATCTCCGGATCCGCATCCCGTCCCCGGAAATCGGGAACGTCTAGGGCACCTTAACATATGGAGCGCTGCGCTTAACTACAACTCCTCCTGAACAGTGCCGTAGCTACAGGGGGCAGAGGGGCAATTGCCCCCTGGCTCTGGGAAATGAAAAATTCGGAAGTTTACGATAAAGTATGCGGTCCCTGACGGCGACTACTCGCCCCGACAGTTTACCTGTTTTATGCTCTCAAGAAGACAATTTCTCTTAAATGAACCCAAAAATATCGGCGCTCTACGCGCGCTGTATAGTCAGTCCAGTTTCTTAATTAGGTCCATTCCACATGCAGGCTAGATAGCACAAGTCCTGTCCACCTTACCAAGTAACATGTAGACCAGGGGTGTGCAACCTGCGGCCCCCGACTTCCTCCTGTGTGGCCCGCGAGCCAATTTCGATTTGCCTAATTTTTAGCCCTTGTACTACGCCATCTTGTTATTTGACCACGACTTAATCTTGACTTAAGTACAGGATATCATGAAAACAAAGAAACGATCACTTCCTTCGATGTAAGGTGGATATTCTCGACCATTTCATTATTTGATGAACTAAAGAATTCACTTGTAAAACGCATTCTAAATCTGAATTAACATATTTGTCAACAAACTTGAAATAGAGATGCAATACACGGGACAAGTTTCGCCAACAATTAATAGGCCCATACTACAATATTATTCGAGTGCATGTGGGTCTGCCTAGATGAGCACATTGGTCACTAACGTGGGAGGGTGGGGGAACGGGTGAGGGTGAGACGCCACTCTCGTATACACATCTCTGTTCCACTGCGGCCCCAGATGGTCACAATAACATGATTTGGCCCGGTGTTCGAAAAGGTTGCACACCTGACCCGGCCCTGATGTAGACAGAGTACACAGTTTATGTAGAGGTCCCCGAAATTTTGCCCGAATTTTCACAAAAATTTTTGGTTGGGGGCTGCAGCCCCCATTCCCCCTCCCCCTGCCTCCTACGCCTATGTTTGCATTATAACAGGTGAATAACAAGCAGTCATGCAATTGCGAATTTACATTCGGTAAAAACATTCATCATCCTGCTATGAGCGAAGAGCAGGCCCACTAAATTTGGCGTAACTCGCCTAGCAAGGTTATTCCTATGAAAAGTGCATGTGTGCGTATAATCATGACCGTATGGGATCGTTCTTTACGTGGTATACTGGATGGGTATACTGCGTTCCCCTATATTCGCGCGTCCCAAATTTTCGTGCAGTGCGTACATATGTCATTAAGCCTATATCTATTTGGGACTAGCCTAACTGAACGAAAATAGGTCCCCATCCTATACTGTTAGTAGCTGCATCACGGTTAGGTGATTGAGTACAATGCCAATGTTAGTCAATTAGTTGTTACGTACGTACGTGTGCTTTGCCAGCGTGGACAGTGTTTGGGCAGTTCCATCGGTAGAACGACTTACCACGTAGATTTATTCTTCTTTTGGGAATAACCTGTACATTTGTGGCTGTAGAAGAAAACCAAGCGATAAAAGGCATTTTCATATTTTTATTCGTGATCTGAGAATTGTTGGAAATGGGTTTTTTGACAGATTTATCATCAAGTTGGATGGCTATTGCCATCTCCGTCCTAGTGTTAACTTTCCTCGTCGATACTGGCCGCGTTGAGGCAATGTACTTACCAGGTCTAGCCCCAGTAAGCTTCTGCAAAGAGACACTGGCGTCACTAAAAAAGGACACCGATGAAGCTTGCAAGGTAGGATTGAAAGTTGCATTCCCTGCCGCTTACAAGGAAAACCGAACGAAGGCTTTAACAGTTTCTTTGGTCTTGCCTTCCCTAACATAGGCTAGGCCTAGGTTTTGCTTTTCAGAGACCAGGAATAGGCTAGGCTAACAGTAACAGTAACACTGTACAGTTTGGCTAGGCCTACCATTATCCTAACCTAGAGGCTAGAGCCTTGGCTTTAGCCCTTGAACAAGGCTATATCCATTGAACTGTCACCATCGTTGATAGTCAACTAGTTGCAGAAGGATTTGTACTAGCCTAATACTCTATAGCCTGGTGGACTAGTATAGGTAAGGCAAGATAGGCCTACTTAAGTTAGGCTAGTCCTTGAACAGGACCGTGTACTGCGTGAACGGTAGAACCTACTCCGTACCATGGTCCTTGTCCTGCCTACACAAAATTTCCGGTGGTTAGCCGGTCTGCCAGCAGACCGGCATTCCTCACAGCTTCAAATATTCACTTATGATTACCATACTTTCCATGAACATTCTTTGTCATTGCATCTATGCTTCGTGACCAATTTTTCTTGGAATAGAGGGGAGCAAGGAGGTGAAATTTGGAAGGTAAAAACTGACCTTAACACTAAGTGAGTTACAAGATTTTAGAGTGGCCCGTGTAGTCACGTGACTGACTTTCCTGTAAAAAGTTCTAACCAGGATAGTATGCAAAAGGATACAGTATGTCGTTCTATCCACATTTTTCGACTTTGGAGAAAATATTTGTATATTAGAAATGGACCTTCACCTCAAACCGGTAGATATTGACTTCAAAATCTGAAACCAAGAAAATGTAACAAATTTGAAGGAAATCCTGCACTTAATTTCAGGAAATTGGACATCAAAACGTGGAAGCGCTGCCACGAGCCATTCTGATAATATGGCTGCCATTCTTTGATGAACGACGAAGCGAGTTCTGTGAGTTTTGGCCTTAGATTTGGTTAGTTAGATAATATTTTACGACACACCAACACAAATGTGTTATATAGTGTCAACTAGATAAATTCGTTTCAAGTCCTCCCCTTTAGTCGCCTCTTACGACAGGCGGGGAATACCGTGGGCATATTCTACAACCCCCAGCCCACAGGGGGTTTTACCTTAGAATGCACCTGTGAGCTGTGTGGATGCACATAACATAACATAACAGGTTAAAGGGCAAAGGAGGGCTAAGGCCCCATAAGATGCCCTGAAGTCCAAACAACCTTAACTGAAAACAAAGAACCAACCAACACCAAACGAGCCCAGCACAATTAGATTCTACCACACTTATGGAAGAACTTGTCAATGTTAACCTTAAAGAAGTGCACAGATGTGGAGTTAACTACCCACTCAGGCAGACTATTCCACTCGTTAACAACTCTATGAGAAAAGCTGAACTTCCTACTGTCGAGCCTTGCAAAATTCTTAACTAGCTTCTTACAATGGCCTCGAACCCGAGAGTTACATTGAGCCTTTAAATAATTGCAAGAGGACAAAGGATTCCTTTCAGAGAGAAATTTGTACACCTGAACTTGAAGCATGTCCCCCCTAATCCTTCTCAACTCTAGGGTGGTAAGCCCAAGATGCTTAAGTCTAACATGATAAGGTAGGTGTCTCACCTCGGGTATAAGGCGAGTGGCTCTCCTCTGAACTTGCTCTAAAAGAAGCTTGTCCTTTTCATAGAAGGGACTCCAAGCCTGGGCTGCATAGTCGAGGTGGGGTCTTACCAACTGCTTATACAGATTTAGTACAATTTCTTTACTAAAACTACTGAAATTCCTCTTGATCAATCCAAGCACCCTATTAGCCCTAGCAGCAGCAGCTGCACACTGTCTAGATGGTTTCAAATCACCTGTAATAACTACACCCAGATCCTTCTCAAAAGTCACATCACTCAGAATACTACCATTCATGTTATAATCATAGCTGAAATTTTTAGGACCAAAATGAAGGACTTTGCACTTATCTGCATTAAAAGACATTTGCCAAGTCTGAGACCATGAAAATAACCTATCCAAGTCTTTTTGCAGTAATGAGGCATCATCCTTATCACTAACCTTCCTATAGAGCTTAGTATCATCAGCGAACTTACTAATACTAGATGTGAGAGAGCTATCAATATCATTGATGAAAATTAAGAAAAGAAGCGGGCCAAGAACAGAACCCTGTGGAACTCCACTTGTAACTTCTTTCCAAGAAGAGAAATTACCATTAACAACAACTCTCTGAGATCTACCATTGAGCCATGAATTTATCCAGTCAGCACAACTGCCCTTGATGCCTAACCTATGCAGTTTAACCATAAGTCTACCTAATGGAACTTTATCAAAGGCTTTTGAAAAATCAAGGTAAATGACATTAACACTGTGACCACAGTCAAGAGATAAGGAAACATCCTCAAGAAAGCTTAGTAAATTAGTAACACAAGATCTACTCGGTAAAAAACCATGCTGTGACAGATTGAGTAACCCATTATCTAAAAGATATTTAAGCAAACAATCTTTGATTACAGATTCCATAACTTTGCACACAACACTGGTTAAACTGACCGGCCTATAATTGCAAGGCAAGCTCCGATCCCCCTTTTTGAAAATTGGAGTAACATTAGCAATCCGCCAGTCAGCAGGTACAAAGTTTGAATCCAGAAACTTCTGAAAAATAATGCAAAGAGGAACTGACAAAATCTAGGAGCATTCATGGAGAATGGCAGGATGGATCCCATCAGGCCCAGGGGCCTTACTAGCTTTTAAACTCTTCAACTTATTACAAACCAACTCTTCAGAGAAGACAACATCACTAACTAAAGAAGAATTATCAGAATCCCTACAAGTCCCCAAAACAGATGATTCCTTGGTAAAAACAGATACGAAATAATCATTTAACAAATTAGCCATATCCTGATGATCAGTAACTAGTGTGCCTTCATTACCTTGGAGAGGCCCAATACCCTCCTTAACCTTCTGCTTAGACCTGACATAGGCATGAAAAGATTTTGGATTTACCTTAACCTCCTTGGCCAATTGCTTTTCAAACTTAGCTTTAGTGTCAATAACCAAATTTTTAACTAAGAGTTCCTGCTTCTTGTAGACTGCAAAGTCATCAGAATTTTTACTGACCCTATATCGACGCCAGCACTTACGTTTCTTCCTGGCTGCTCTAAGTACCTCTCTAGACATCCAGATTGGCCTATTTTTAACCACAGCTTTCTTGAGTGGGATACACAACTTTGTAGTGTCAGTAACTATATTACGAAAGACACTCCATGCTTCAGCAGGACCTAAGTGAGACAAACGTGCAACCCAATCTATGGTAAGAAGCTCTTTAGCATGAGTAAAGTTAGCCTTGCTGAAATCTAAAACAGTTTTGTCACTACCTTGAAGTTTGCTGAAACAAAGTAACTCAAAACTTATGAGGTCATGGTCACTAGATCCTATCTTACCACCACTAGCTACATTTCTAACCATGTTTTCATCAGTACTTAGTACCAAATCCAGACAATTGTCCTCATGAGTGGGAAACAGAACATGCTGGGTAAAGAAACCATCAGACACTACCTCGAGAGAATCCCTCCCATGTGACCCACTAGTACATGAATGCCAATCAATATCAGGAAAGTTGAAATCCCCAAACACAACTGCCCTTTTCGAAGAAACTATCCTAATACTTTCGAACAAACTCTGATTATTATCAGCACAAGAATTTGGTGAACGATAAATAATACCAACAACTAAACGAGTGCAAGACTCATTGCCAAAACTAATTTCACACCACAAGCAGTTAGAAAATCCTGAAGAAAACTTGTTGGTGACATCAACACAATTTATGCTATCCTTAACATACAGCAAAACCCCTCCACCCCTACCACAGACAGTATCAGCCCTATCCTGCATGAAAATTTTGTACCCAGGAACCTGAGTTTCAGAGTTGCTGATATCACTATGGAGCCAAGTTTCATTAACCCCAACTATGTCTGGATTGTCTATGGAATTATGAGCAAGGAACTCACTGAACTTATTGAAAAGGCTGCGAACATTGGCAAACATGACCTTCATTCCACAAACTGCCCTATTTACATGTTTCCCCTTGTTACTAACACAATCACTCTGAGCACAATAAAACTCAGAAACCCCCCCATTCTTGGCTGACCTCACCCCTGACTCTAGTTTGACACCTGCCAATCAACAGCCCTAGAAACCAGCCTACCCAGCTCATTAGCCCCTGTGCTCGACAAGTGCAACCCATCTTTAGCAAAGAGATCCCTCCTATTTACAAAACCAGCCCAGGTATCAACAAAGAGAAAACACTCAAGAGCACACTCGTTTTTCAACCACTTATTAAATCCCAAAATTTTGCCCCAAGAGACCTTCCTATCAAACCGAGGGAGAATACCACAAACAACCCCTTTCGAACATGTCGACTTTAGCCTACAAATCAGTTCCTTATACTTTGACCTAAGTGAAATTTGATTGTCCCGACTGAGATTATTAGTGCCCACTTGCACAGCTACAACTTCCTCGTCCCCAACAATTTTGCCAACTCTGGCCGAGATGTCCTCAATTCTAGCTCCCGGGAGACAAATCCTTACCCTGTTCCTTCGGTCCCTCTTACCAAATTCCCTATCAGTATACCGAGTAATGGAGTCCCCAACAAACAGTACCTTACCCTTAGCCTTTTCACCCTCCCACAGACCACCAGAAATACCAAAGTCCCTCTCCTTTGATTCCTCTACAACCTCCTGAACAATATCCTCCACTGATAATCCTGAAAAAGAATTTGACGTCTCAATAGCTGGACACCCCTCAACAATTTCAACAGGCTTTCTACCTTTCTGTACTGAAACCAACCCGTTTGAGCTGTCAGCAGCAGCCAAAAGTCCTTCAAGTTCCTTCAAGTTCTTTTCATTTTTCTACAATATAATGATAATAAACTGAATTGCATTGTTTTGAAATCGGAGAAATGACAATTAGTGTAGAAACGATTAGTTTCTGATAAATTTTCCTCCCAAACCTTAACTGCGGGTTTTTTTGTGTAGGCAGGACAAGGAATCTAGTGCAGAGTAAAACGAAGTGTACATAGCATAGAGTCCTGTTCAAGGACTAAGTTAGGCCTGCATTATTAAAAGTGAAGAATCAGTGGTAATGTTAGTCCTAAGATTTTTAATCTTTGATTTTCATACTTCGATGATGCATGCATGTAAGAATTTATTTGTGCAGGTAAAATTTTAAAGTTACATGCACAGGTCGGATCTTGTCCCAGATCTTGCCGGTTTGCATTTAAGAGCCTAGTTCATTACATACTAATGAATAACTTACTTTTTACTATTTTATTGTAAGATTAGAAAGAGAGTCGTTCTCAAAATGTTGTTACCTACTTGTTTTATAAATGTGGATAAATAATTCTAAAAGAATTATTTTGAGAACGACACATCATTCACAATGAAAATAATCATAATTAAAATAACCACCCCTACTGATATAATAGTTGAGGCCAATTTGTACAAACCGGCAAGATATGGGACAAGGTCCCAGGTGGACTACCAGACTGGAAAGATTGTATCTTGCGCAGGCAAGAAACTTGTTAATTCTCGTCTGATTTGCAGCCATGGGCCAGATCGGACCTCTGCATGGTCAAATGTTGGTCAGGTCTTGCCGAGATACAGGCACTGTCGGGCAGTGAGTCTTGCGGTAGCTTTCAGGTAGGCCTACTTTTTGCCTGGCATCATCGCAGCCGCGGTCAATTTGCATCGCACGTGCAGGCAGATCTATGACCAGCCATTTTTTGTGCGGCTAGGTGCCTAACCACGCAGCAAGCTATGCAGGCCAGATCTTGCATAAGGCAAACTTTACCGTCTTGTTGGACTGTACTCAGTCTGCCGGATGTATAGTGGCCATGATCCCAACACCATTGCAAGTAATTGTGATGACTGTTTTAAGGTGATTTTTAAAACCTTGTGGGCACATGCATGATTTTGAAAAATAGTTTTTGTTATGATATACAACTGTTGGGATTTCTGAATACAGTTTTGCAATCCCAGAGACTAGAGGTTGGCAGGTCTGCAACCATTGTCCTTTCTAAGCTGGATCCATTTGAGAGACTGAGTATGCAATAATCCCTTCAGTGAGGATTTTCATTGCCCCTTTTCAGATGTGAAAAGTCCATTTTTGGTATAGTTATAATAGTTTTATGTAATTCTTTATCTTGTGGCACCTAGCTAGGGTGGTGCATCAACATTTACTCTTCCATTGACTTACAATACTAAATCAACCCCACTGAGAGTCTGCCCAGCAAAGGTTTTGGGTAGAAATCACAGGCCTCGAATTTAACCACGGCCACCGCAGCCATGACCATGGTTGCCCCTTCAATTGGCCTCGTTGCCCTGTAGGGTTGTTGATTTTTTTTTTATGTTTTTTTAAAAAAATAAAAAAAAATCAGACTTTTTTAAAATTTAAATCAGACTTTTTGATTGAAATCAGATTTTTTTTATTTTTTTTTTAAATGACATTTTAGTTTGACAGCTTCAGCCCCATAGTTGCTAGAATTAACAGTTAGTCACCCATACCCACCCCTATATTGTATTCAAAATACTTTACAGGCTAATTAAACTGGGACCTGGAGCCTCAGTCTTTTCCATTAAACACAGATAGCCTACCACAGGTGCCAAACAGGCCTACAATCATCAACATCAATCCAGGTCTTCAGTAGAGGTGCTTGTTTAAAGTGCAAGCAGCAGTGCACTCCTTAAGCTTCAGTTTATCCATCAAGATACACGGGAACATATCTGTCATTACTCCATACCTTGGAATAGGGCCTACATGGGCCCAAAGAGTCACTTAGGTTTTTTGAAGGGCTCTGGTCCCATGATCACGGATGGACAGCAGTTGTTTTGAAACATTGCTTATAGACTACTGTAAGTACAAGGCAGGAATGCTATCTATAATCCTAACTTGATCCAGGATGCCATTTTCATCCTCATCTGATGGACGCAAGTCAACATTGAGCCTCATTCACCTCCCAGTCCCCAAAGAATGAAAGAATTGAGTCACCACCCGTCCATCACCACTGACTTGTGCTGGTACCAAACACCTCTAAAGTTGGTTGATACATGACTATCAGTAACTGCACTGAATTCAGTGGCAAGAATTGAAAGGTTTAGTGAACTTAGTCTCACGTGGAACTCATATCCCTGATTTGCTTCTTGTGGACAATTTGAGTCACAGATAAAAGCCTACTGTACATTGTACTAGCCTCTACAGGATTGAACTGCATACTGTAACACTTATTCAGGAACCATTTTCACATGTGGTATCATCTAAAAGGGTTCAGTTGTAAAATAGAATGAATAAAGAATCAATTAATTCCAAACTTTGGTGATAAGTTATTAAAGCACTTGAATTCTAAATGAGGAAAGAACAACTTGATAAGTTGTACATATGTATCCTTTCGGTTATGGATACAGTATTTTGGAATTTCTCATGAAACCTGTGTTAGGCTGATAATGTACCAAGGCCTAGGCCTATATGTTTAAAACCATCCTACATTGGTTTTGTATACAGTACAAGTAATATCCAGTGATTATTTTCCCTTAAATAAACTTCTACAGTACTTAAGCAAAATAATGGATTTTTTCAAAAAAGTGATTTTAAAGCAGTGATTTTTTTTAAAAAAATCATGTGATTTAAATCGCGATTTAAATCTGATCGTTAGAGCCATGATTTCCCACTCTTTACAAACTTTCAAAAATGTAGAGCCGCCGTGATCAAAGCGCTAGGGACCATTTTAACACAATTCTTTCACCGCCCTAAAAATTAACCATACATGAATCTTACTATCAAATTCGCAGTCACTACTCTCGTACATCTGTTGTACATAACCGAAATGTACACAAAAACGGATATCTGTAAGTTATGCCCATGTTCTGTACTCCCGTAAAGAAGTTTAAGTGAACAAGCACGATGAACACAACGCAAATATCAGTGTATGTGTAGGTCCGTAATTGTATGCAAACACAGGCTACAAACATACTGTGTAGAGTAGTCGCCAGATATCGGAAGAACATGGGGCGTGGTACAGTACGTACCAGGCAGTACAGTAATTTTTCAATGGCTGCTTGCACTACTAATCAATTCAGTTGTTAGGCTACCTCATAAGTTTGTGGTAGTAACAACAGGTGTTTTTATTGCAAGCAAAATTTGTACGAAGTAAAAGCGTGCTTTGTACTGTATTATTTATGCAAAAGCGATGACTCGCATAACGCGAAGAGCTGTGCACAAAAGTTAGGCCCACTCGATTTCGAATGCTGTACTCCATTCATTTGCATGCAGCATTACATGCATCGAACCGATAATTTTATGCATAGAGATATGGCCATGCATGCATGCATTACATATTGCAAAGAAAACTAAAGCATTCAAAACAAAAATGTGATAGCCATGCACGAAATGCACAGAGCAAGAGCCAGGGTACTTTTGAAATATTATGGCGCTTTCTAAACTGTATAATTTCTGTTTTAAAGGAAGTTCTGGGGTGTGACTTGGACAAAGATTTTTATACGGTTAAGCTGGGAAACCTGAATCAATTTGTAAAGCCCTTTTGTGTACTAATAAGCAGATTTTGACTACTGCTTCAATAAGGATAACAAGCACAAAGGCACTACGTTTAGTGTTTGGGGATTAGTTAACTCCCTGGTTTCACTGAGGATCAATTCACATTCACAGAATTATATGCTATGAAACAGAAAATTTATTTTGGAAGCTTTATTTGGTCATTAAACAGGTTGATAGACATCCTTTTGAATGAAAAGGTATCAAAGCAAAACATAGAACAGGGAGAAAAAACGTTTGGTAGAATATTCGGCCAATCATTTGTTTAGCCATTTAAGAGTGACAGCTCTAGTACTGTAGTCCTGCCCCATAACGAGTGCACACTAAAGTAAAAAACTTGTAGGCCTTTGGTGTCAAAGAATAAAAATGACGAGAATTGGCATTGAACGGCAAAACGTGTAATGCAGAAATCTAGCCTACTGTATGTACAGTAACACATGGGAGAGCATAAAACCGGAAGTTAATATAAAACTTTCACAACATAAGCAGTCAGCAAGGGTCAAAACACATGGGCTGCAACTATGCTGTGAAAGGAGGTAACCAAGCGGCGAAAGGAGATAAGAGTATGCTGACTTCATTTCTTACAATGGTCTTGTATCAGCTAACTCGTGGATGATGTAAGTCAGAAAAGTGGATCCTTCTTCCCCCGGCCAACTTTTTATGGACCATTGTTATGTAATTTGACTAAACAGAATGTTGAGTAATACTCTGTCCATTTCTAAGAGGTTTCAGACTCTCTACCACTCCAATGGTGGCACAAATCTGCTATGTTCTGGTCATGTTTATTTTCATTTCCTTCATGCTTACATACAGTATGTACATGTTTATGTTGAATGTTCACTGGAAGGAAAAACTAGGTAAAATAAAAAGAAAAGCTCTACAACGACAGGCCATGCAGGAAAAGTGTGAAATCATTGAATTAACAGACAGCATTGCAACCCTTTGAACCAGGTTTAACCAGAGTGAAGTTGGACAATGACCAGGGTTTCCCCTGGCATTCTTTTTGTGAGGTGGCCACCTCACAGTTTTTGGCCACCACTTCACAGAAATTTGCAATGATTGTTAGCTGTACTGTACTAGCTATGAGAATATTGATTGTTCTTCCTCACTGTTAGTGCCAAAGCTGGCACCATATTATCCCCATGGATTAATACCACCTCACACTCTCCAAAACCCAGGGGAAACCCTGATGACTAAAAGCATATTAAGCAAAAATAATTGGTGGAAGTGTAAAATAAGAGCCGATTGTGTATGGCCTTGGTGCCCTATCAACAAAGTAAAGTTTGGCCTTGCTGCCCTACCCTTTGGCTGTGGTGTCCCCAGATTTGCCCTGATCCGTGAGGCCAAAATGGCTGTGCCCTTAAAAATTTAGAATTCTACAATCCTGGACAAAATTAGCTGGGACAAATCCCCGTGCCCCACCTTCAATGTTGGTTTTGAAGGTGAATTAATGTTGAGCGCCGAAGAAAAGAGCGCGCTTTTCGTTACTTCTCAAAATTGAACGTGGGGTGGAGGGGAAGGTCCGGAAGTGTCCCAATAATTTTGTCCAGGATTGTCTGAACGCCTGTACAAAGGTATAGGGACAGCGGAATACGACAGAGAACAGTATGCTTATCATAATAATGGTTGAAGTTCCAAGCGCTCTGTTCAAAGACAAGGCTGTTGGATGGGGGGAGGGGGAGAATGGAAGGTACCACTGAATTAGTATGAACAATGAGCGAACGTATTAATTGAATCTCAATGTAAATGTAGGAAACACCGGGGTTATTTGAGTTGTTTAAGTTTACGAAAGGGTCAAACACGAGGAAATTGCTGAATTTATCGAGAATATAACCACTTCCTCGTGTGGCCATCAAAATTTGGTTTTCACTTGGGAAGGGAGGGGCATAAAATGCTGTGGAGACATATGAGGGATGGTAAAAGGAAAGAGTGTGAGAAAATTAGCAACAGCCAGTGATATATGATGGAGAATATTGCAGCTGTTTACTTTTCGTCGGGAAGGAATGCCGCACAAAATAGGACCTTGAGATAAGTCGTAAATGTCCCTGCAGGGCAGCCTATAGTGTATCTAATAGGTAGCAGTATGAGCGTACATTAAGGTTAGCTATCATAAGTCTGAGGTTGCAACATGGCTATTCTTCTTACTAAAAGCGACTGCCAAACTCACAGTATAATTTGCTAGTACACTGCATGCACTAGGGTAAACGTCTGACTGCACGGCATCCGTTTACAAGTAAAGGTGCGAGGCCCCCTACCTTTAGCATTCTTTGTACCTCTTTCTTGTTCTGACAAAATGTAAAATTTATTAGAATCTGAAGGGCGCCACGGTTGACCAGTGACTGAAACGGTTGACCGTTGACCACTACACAGTAATTCAATGGGAGTAAACGGTTCACCGACAGTTTTAACATTTAAAAGACAAGGTTGTCAAGATTTTTCTGTTCGCTTAATGGTCAACCGTTGCGAATTTGTTCTTTCGGTCAAAATTTTCCGTCCTGCTTTTCACGGCAGGTCTCACATGAGTTTGTCTGTATTAATTCATCCTTAAATCCCCTTTCAGGCAACCAAGTGATTATATTTGGACGAAAAAGTGATGGTAAACCGTGGGGTAAACCGTTCCACCTGTAGTGGGAGGAGGCCTGACTAGCAAATAGCGCCATCTACTTCACGACACAACCGCTCACCTATCGGCTATGTCTGTTGATACTTAGGGCCACCGATTTTCCGTGAAAAAAAGAGTCAAATTCCGTTACAGCAATTTCAAATTCCGTGAAAATCCGTGCAAGCAATTTGCCAAATCCATGACTTTCTGTTTTGCATTGATTAGTGTGTTAGGCCAGTGCAGCCTAACCAGACTAAAATTCATTCACCAGCCTAACGTCTAGGCCCCTACACATATACGTAATGGAGAAAAAAAACCCAAAACAACTTGACTTACGATTGTTTGAGTGTGGGTCCCTTATTCTTCTTACATAGTAAAAGATCCATATAAAAGTATATCCAAATGATATGCAGGTACTAAATCCGATAATTATTCCACAATTAAAAGTGTAACTTGTCAGTTAGAACGTTATGATCGTTCGATCATGAACGTAACAACAGAGCAAAGCATGAAACTTGAGTAATGTGCGCAACAGTTTGTTATGACGCACTCATGCATAGTATACCATACATACAGTACATGATACAGTATAAACAAGAATCAGCTACAGGCAATGGGATCGCGGGAAAACTTTGCAAGACTGAGCAACTTTAAGCCTACCGAAGGCTAGTAAATGCGCAACTCGCACCTGGTCCCACATACAGTAAGCGTCGGAGGGGGTGAATTTCAACAGTTTTCTATCAGATTGTAGTCTGCTAGAGCCATCCAGTGTTTAATACATACAGATTTTTTAACTTTTTTTCATTTTGCCCTCTTGATTGCAGACTTCTTTAGCATTCTGAGAGATTTTTGAAGTTCCGTGATTTTCCGTGAAGAAAGTAAAATTCCGCGATTCCGTGACAATTTCCGTGATCGCGGAAAATCGGTGGCCCTAGATACTGAATTGTTGAAACCTCTTTTCTTGTAACTATGATCTGCTGGTTACGCTGTAGATCATAAATATATTTATCCGTATAGTTGATTTTAGGCATAAATACATTCAACTGATAGCGTCTGTACACCTTTCTCCCCTGAAGTTCCCGAGCCCGACTGACCAATTACTTTACTCCTAAATAGCATCGTTCTTTTGTGTAATAAATAACCAATGTCCTCTTGCACTGCATTATTTACGTATATATATTCAAGTTATTCCTGCTTTAGTAGAAATTCAGTAATTTTCTCATGCAACAATCCAAAAGACCTCACATCACTTTTTTCCCAATACCAGTAAACTTAACCAGCTACCAGATTTGCTGCTTGCCGTTGCTAAATTTCTCCTATATTCAACACGAGACTTCTCCTATACCTTTGTACAGGTGGTCAGACAATCCTGGACAAAATTAGCTGGGACAAATCCCTGCGCCCCACCTTCAGTGTTGGTTTTGAAGGTGAATTAATGTTGAGCGCCGAAGAAAAGAGCGCGCTTTTCGTTACTTCTCAACATTGAACGAGGGGTGGAGGGGAAGGTCCGGAAGTGTCCCAATAATTTTGTTCAGGATTGTAGACCTGAAATCAGTGTTTCTGCTAAAGCCACTATGACGTGATTTTGGTGCAATGAATTTTCGGTTTGATACACTGATGTCCATGGTAAAAAGTAAAAAAAAAATGGTTTTGTTTGTTGTTTAAGTCGATGCAGTGTGAATGCATGGCACTTAAATTTCTAGTGAGTCAGATTTTCTCATATTGGGTATATTGACCCAATGGATAATTTCTTAGAGGAATCACAGGTAGAAATAACCCATTCAGAGGCTGTTGGTAGACTAACTGCATGTTGAACTATTGACATTTCAGTGTGTAGGCACAGGGATTCCGCCAGAAACTCAAAAGGGGGGGGGGGGAGGGAATTTATCACTGCTAAACCCTGAATCCAAATTGATGCTGTCCTAGGTCAAAGTTACAAGTGGGTTCAGGGGGACAAAGGCTTGCTTCAAGGCCCCTGTAAGGTGCATTTTGGAAGGTTTTAGTGGCCATAAATTTACTAAATGTAATTTAAAACATTGCTGCAAAGTGTCCTCTTCTTAAGTAAGAAATCACAATATTGACATTTTTTTCTACTTTTATGGAAGTGAAAAGGGGAGGGGTTACCCTCCTGGAAAGGGGGAAAAATCCCCCTTTCCCCCTCTGACAGAAACACTGAGGCCTACAGTATACTAACAACTGATGGTATGATGTTGTTCATTGCTAGTGGGTTTAGTTACGACACTGATGGAGTTGTACAGGAACAAGCCTGTCTGGTGCCCAAAAACTAGGGGAAAGTGTGTTTGGTGTTTAGTGGCAATTATCCTGCAGGCTTTAAAATCTCATGTGGGAGGAATTTTCCATATCTGTTGGGGAAAAGTTTTTATGTTCCAGCTTATCAGTATCCCTGCGGTGAACCAAAGGTACCCCCAAAATATTTTGGAGGGGGAGTCCTCTCTCCAAATTCTAATACCTAGTCCCAACACTGCACTATTGTCCTCTTAATTTGTCAGTTTAAAAAAAAATTGCAGGGGAAGCTCCAAAACTTACCCAGTTGCAGTCCTCAGGGTTGGAGTTACAGTATTGTTTATGAACAAAATGAGCAATGTATCGCTGTGAGCTTTATTTAGTTAAAGACTGTGCTCTGTCTAGCATGTCAATCTGCTGTACAGATGCATTGTGTGCAGTACGTTCTCAGTACAGTAGTTGATTAATTACATTGTACTCAAGTACTGTTTCTTTTCAATGAGGTTTTTCTGGCTTCACATTGTTTCTTTGAAGTTGCAGGGTTGAACTGTTAACCACAGTTCTAAGCAGCTTGGGTGGCTGCTAAGGTTCACTTACAAAACCTACATACAGTAAGTACAGTACAATAAGTTGCACTAATGTAATCCCTTTGCTATTTTTGATCTTGGGGATCATAGAGAAATTTTTTGGGGAGGGATTTTCAAAATCAAGGAGGGGGTTATCACTTGGTAAAGATACTCAATTTAATGTGTGTATTTTATTTGTAGAACTTTATGATCTCAGCTGCAGAAAAGTGTGCGGGATTCACGCAGTCCCACACCTTAGCGCGAACACTGGATCATAGCCCAGGTGAGATGGTTGGTTAGTTTTTTAACAGTAAATATCACAGTATGGTGTGTAAATAGAGAACAAATTAGAATGTACAGTAGGCTATTGTAGATGTGAAAGAAAAAGAAAAACGTTTGTGAATTGTGTGGTACTATATTGTGTCATCCATGCTTACTCTACTGTAACTTCTGTAGAAAATGTGATGTTTCCAACAACTGTCTCAAGAACTACAGTTGGAGCTGAAAGCAAATATCACACATTGAGCTGAGTAAAATATAGCTAAAAGATCATTACCTTTTACATTTACTGGCATGATTGGTACTGTTGTCAGTCAGTACTCAATTCCAGAAGAAAATCCCTCAAGTGAATATTTTTGAAGTTTTGACTAAAAAACAAGAAGCTTGATAGCCTTGGGCCCTTTGGCTAATAGATTGTGCACTGCACAATGAATGTTTTACAAATGACCCTGCAGTGTTGCAGGTATATACTGTGTACTGTACCTATGCTGGATTGTACCAGTAAGCAGCACCTGGCACTAAAAATATGCACCACCCACTAATTTACAGTAAGAACCATGAATTAAGTCAGGCACTTTTATTTGGCATAGACTTATCTGAAATATCACTCTGCTTAGAATCCTTCCCCAGGGTATGCTGTAGCCATGGATGCACTAGGACTAGACAAATTTCTTTCTAATATTTTTAATTTACCATAATTTGAAGATAAAAGAGTTTTTTTAAGCATGCCATTTGACCATTTTGGGGCTGCCACTTTTTTCACATGGAAAAGTTGGTGTTAATATTGGAACTAACCTACAGATACAATCTAGTCACAGTTCATCCCAAACTTTTTTCATGATTCCGTCATTCTCACTTGATCAAAATGACAACTAAGGTTTTAAAGTGGGAATGAAGTTCAGTAAAATCTTGGCTACAAAATGGTCATCGATGAAAAGGTAAAGTTAATCAGCATTTTGTTAAGTGGCAAGTGTTTATTATGCTCAATAAATATCTGGATTTTAAAAATGAAGAGTACTTTACATACAGTTGTCAGCATTTTATAATGGAATTCTTTTGTGCTATGCTTTCAAATGTCTGATTTGTCTGTATTTTTCCCTTTCTTTAGAGTACCGTTGACGTGTATGTCAACAGGCTGGACTCAGTTGAAAATGTCATTCCGTATGAGTATGACAGGTAGGAGTCAATAAAACTTGTTCATAAAGTACTAGTATAGTATATTAAGTAACTGTTAAGATTATTGGTTGTTACCTCTTAATGTGTTAAACACATTTCTACTATGGGAGTGGAGTGCTTTCTCTGTCAATAGTTTTGTGTTTTTGAGAGACATATTAGCGTGACTTGAACATTATGGATTTAGGCTGATAGTACCAAATTCAATTACTGTATTCTTTCCTTGTTGTAACCTTATAATGATTATAGTTATGATTACATTTCAGACCTTTGAGGGCAGTTTTTTTAAGTTGCTACACTGTAAGTGACCATGATTGTGGGAGAAGACTTATCTTACAAATTTCAGATAGGGTGGCTAAACCAACTTTTATCTTTGGTCAAATTTGGTTCCTTTTGAAAAGCCAGTTCAGATGGGAAAATTGCACATTGCTCTTCAATAAAAACCCACCTTACTTTGACCTGGCAGGAGTTCTGTCCCCTAACCTCCTTGTAGCTGAACTTTATTACATCAAATGCCACCATCTTTATCCACTTGGCCACAATGTTCATCATTCTCAATCAAGCTACTGGTAGGTAATCTGGATCAATCAATCAAACCAATCTTGATCAATAATCATACTGATCTTGATCAAACTTACTGTAGCACCAGTACCATGCACATTGAGAAACCAATGTTCTCATTGTAAAACCTGCTTGGCAAACCATGGAATAAATCCACTCATTGGAATGTAACTAAGGATGAACCCTATAATGATATTTCTTTGATTCAAGGGTAAATTAAACCCATTTCCTTTGATGGAGGAGTAAATTAAATGGTCTTTTCTTTATTGGTATGAAGATATGATTGGGGGTGATGTTGGTGTGCCTTTAACTCTATATAAGGCTTGCACGACTCCAGTATTTTTGGAGTCATGTACCTGCCGCTCTTTACACCACCACTGAAGGAATTGTGGCTCATACAATGGTGTCATAAGCTGAGACAGGAACATATATACCACAGTAGCTATAATCTTAAGCTTACAGTACCAGTGAGTATTCATACACCAGTATGCTTTCACTACAGGCTTCTCAGTTGCTGAGGTGCCTTACAGTGTCAGAGAATCTTAGTCTTAGCGGCCAGATGAAGAGAAAACTTGTGACTGAATAGCGAAAAAATCTAAATATTATGATATGTGTGCATAGTTTTATTTTAACATTATTGAAAATTACCCTGGAGTCAAAATTCCAAGGAAAGTGGAGTCACAACTGTATTTTGACTCCTACAGTACCTGTAGCCAGGAGACTCCTGGCTGAATTAAAGAGTTGAGTAATCTTTCCAAGCCTACTCTGTCTACATACATGTGCAGTATGTAAAGTCATTGAGGAATGAGTCCTCAGAGAAATTTGTCTTTAAATTCCCAGAAGAGGAATCTTTAGACATAGTCACTCAGGGCTGGAAATAAATGAAGGCCATGGAGGCAGTGGTCTTCGTACTTTTGGCATTGGCCTTGGTGTCCTACAAAATGGCATACTTTTTCAAGGCCACTCTGGCCTTTGTACCCACCTACATCAAAATACAAACTACTGTAACATACTATTTAGCACAAAATATTCTATTTGGCATTGGTGTCCTTTGAGATGCAGACATGTGCCATAAAAGCTCATATAAAAATGCCCATGCCCTCATGATGTCTTATTTCCAGCCTTGGTCACTCAGTGATGACCTCCGAAACTATCATGTCTATTGACCATGAGAACTCAGCTTACAGGTAACACTCTTTCCATCATACCGTAACATTTCTACAGTACAGTACATGTAGTTCAGGACACTTGACCTGAGTTCTGTACATTAAATCACTCATACAGCTGGTTGCTGAGAGGGCAGTCAACATTGAAATCATCTCCAAGGGATCCTTTATCTCCAGACTAATATATTTTGATGGATACAGTAACAAGTTTTTAGCAAAAACTTTGATTGTCCTTATTGTTTTTCTGTAGGACAGTAATAAGTGGTTTGTGGAGCCTTACCTGACAAAGTGCAATGACCTTTCATTTTTTCATAACAGTCACGAGTGGCAGTATTCACTGCTTCCCTTGTCTTGTCTTCAAAAAATGGACTGCCTTTATACATGAGAAAATAGACTAACATACAACACACTTGTATGACAGTTATCCAGAGCAAAGTTTTATTTGGATCTAGGTTTGTAACTGATCCTCCTGTATTCCAGGTTTTACAATTGAGCTGAAATTTTGCATCAGTTTGGAACTGATTGTGTTGTAAATTCTTGGAGTCAGTTAACCGTACAAGCAGTATTGATCATTAAAGGTCCTTTATCAAAAAGGTTCCCCATTGTAATATTCCCAAACCCTTCTAACAGTTTCATACAAATGTGTACTGTACTGTTTTACTATAGAGGTGTTTCACAGACGTCACACGATCGCACATCTCGTTGGTTGTCAGGCATTTTGCTGGGCAAGTGTCCATTGTGTCACAGAAGTATCTATGGTAATACCGTCCACGTGTGCTGTAAATATGCGTACTGCAAGTGTGCTGCCCGGCATGTCAGGGAATCCCATTTGTGTAACGTCACATGAAATACCACTATATCATGCATATTGTCTTGAAAGAACATTTTTGGATGTTTTTGGGTTTTTTTTTTAATATAACCAGGTATGATTTCTGTCAAGTAGATGAAAAGTCATCACCATCTGAAAACTTGGGTCAAGTTGTGTTTGGAGAACGTATTCGTCCATCCCCATACAAGTTCACATTTAACAAAACTGAAAATTGTCAAAAAGTTTGCACAAAGACATATAAGGTAGACAAAAAGGATGGTGACAAGGAAGACAAAGCAAAGTTAAATTTACTGAAGAAAGCTGTTTTGTTCAACTACCAGCATCATTGGTAAGTACTTCATTCATGTAAAATCACTGAAGTTGTAACATTTTGCTATCAGAATTTGTATAGAAAATTATAATAATAGTGATGATGACAATAACAAAGTTAGTAACAGCAAATTACGTTTAGCACACAAATTTAACCTAGGGGCAATGTCGAAAGAGTGAAAAACAGACATGAAACAATCAAGCACAAGAGAATTTTGTTAAAAATAATGCAGAAAAGGTATAAAAAGATGATATGAAGAAAAGGTAAAGGAAAGGAAATCCCAAAGTATTTTCAATTTGAAAAGGATCAACATGAAACAAGTGTTTAAGAGCAGAAGACCTCTAAAAGGCCCCACACATAATAGCAGTAGTTCATAGAGAAGGGAATTGAGTAGTCAATTTTGTTTTCAAACTTAAAAAGAGGTCGGCTTTTGTTACCAAAAAAGCTTCATTGAAATACTGTATATTTTACTGAAATTTGATAGTTTGGAATTAATAACGTGCCACTAGTCGGCACTCTGTAACAACTGAACGAACAGATCTGTCGTATCAAAGTCTTCGTGGGAGGAAGTATGTTCCTGTTGCACAACTAAAATGTGTGAAAAAAATTGCCTGTGGTTTCTCCATTATCATAAAATCTCTTGCTTCTATGGGCAATTTTATAGAGCTGTCCCATGTAAGCACATGTTGCACTATAGTTCATTTTGACATGTATGTAAAGTGCTTTACCACAGCTCATAGGAAATAAGTGAAATGAAATATGTGCTTTTCATCCTGGAACACCTATTAAATAGACTTCAAAAATCACAGTTAATTACTGATTGTGTAAAAACAATACACCTTAATATGACATCACAGAACAGAAAGCGGCAAAGTGTGCCCTTGGTTGAGGTAAGGGTGTAGCGTTTCATCTTACACCATCACAAATGCAGACAGCTCATTTTTGTACTGGTTGATACACACTTTAGTCTACATGCGCATGGCAAAGGCTGCGTTGTGCATACAGTGTGTGCAGTCATGTACCTTATCTAGGTAGCTTCATTGTTTGTTCTCAAATATGATGTCATTGTGTCAATGCAATGTGTCAATGCATGAAGTCTTTTGTACTTTTAAGTATTAATGTGTGATGTCATACAATCTACCATGTCATGTTTAAGAGTTTCCAGTCTCTATTAAGAGCAAAGCAAGTCATTTCAAGACAACTGGATGTGATAGGAGCCAAGGGGCCATATACCTAAAGAATACTTATGCACTAAAAGGTGTGTATCCTTAGCACGGCTTATCCAGTGTATCCTTCTTAGTCAGACGAGAAAAGTGCGAAAGTATTGTGCTCGACTAAACACATGTTTCAGAGTTGTCGTAAGTACCAAAAGCCAAACCCACTCATGCAGAGGCACACCTTACCAAAAAGTTGTGCATGGCATAGAATGGTGTGGGCATTGTTTTAGCAATAACAGTCAAAATGATTGGTTGAAAACAAGCCAGTGAGCCACAAACTAGAAAAAAGCTGTGGCCTGGCTCGCTTGAACCTAATTGGATGGAACACTGGCGGGTGCCGTTACACAAACCTCCAGCTAACTAACTTACTAGACCTATCTAAGTGTTTAACTGAACGAATCCACTAAAATCATGCCAAGAACAATGGAAGCTTCGCTGAAAGCTCAACACAAACTTTGAGGTATGACAAAGCTGAAGATGTACAATAATCACAAAATTTACAAATATGTTGATGAAAAGAAAAATAAAACTAATGAGCTATCACCACAAGATGTACAACGAATATTTTTTAAAACAAAAAAAAAAGACAGGCTTCTCCTCAAAAATTCAGGATGGTAAACCCTCAGGGTTGATTTGGCTCCTCAGGTACAACGCATGACATGACATACGTTATAGTTTGTATATAGTACATTGTTCCGCTAACAACAGTACACCATACATATAATGACAGCTTGTTGTACCTTTGTTGTGGAAGGACAGTTTGTACTGGATATTAGCATAGAGTAAAATCGAGCAATATATTTTTTTGCACAAAGAAGCACACTGAGAGTGTCCTTAAAGATAGTGCTTGACTCGCTGTACAAAAAACAAACAAAAACAACAAAAACGCGGTTAACTGTCAGCTGCAAACCGACTAGGCTGCGCCGCAGAATGCACAAATACTGCTATGTTTGAGCTATTGGAGGCTACCAAAGTTCTTCATACAATCTATCCATTGGAACTTAATATATCACTTCATGCTGTCACACATGACTCCCCAGCACAATGTTTGCAGTATTGGAATACCACTTATAAACAGTTCCCTTTAAGCATAACCTAAAAGAACTCACAAAACTGACCATTCTGTACAAACATCCAATTCAAAGAGGGCACAAGCGGAAGGATTCTGTGAAACATACTCTGGTTTGCCTAACAAAAACAAGCTTTAAAGGTCCAAAGATAATCGATGGTCTTCTGGAATCAAATTACAGTTAATAATCTTCACATGCAAATCATATAGTCTGCTAATTTGTTGATAATTTGGCACTGCATCCAGGAGGTGGGAATCTCTAATGAATTTCACAAAACTATGGCATGAAATGACCCTTAGACCCTTACATGACTGTTGACCTCCCCTAATTGCCCCTCACCCAAGATAATGGTGACCGACTTTAAATTGTAATGTAAATGTAAATGACACTTGATATAACGCTCCTACACAACCAAATGTTTTCTGAGGCACTTTACATTAAAAATAAATCCACTAAATACTAATGCTTTGTTTAAACAGGTAGGTTTTTAACTTAGCCTTAAATATTTCAATACTTTGGAACTACATTTAATGCTGTCTGGCAGGGTATTCCAAAACTTTAGGACCATAGACAGAAAAAGACCTGTCTAGATTACTTCAGGAGAGTAACACCTTGGCCATCCGTAAAAAGCTAAAGACTGTTAGTGTGACAATAAAGCTTATGTTCACATAAAGATAAATTCATTGGACAATGCTATGAGTAATCATTTTTTGATGCACTTTTTTGCTACATATTGGGACAAACAGACAGAGACAACCATGTAGACAGAGAGAGAGAGAGAGACAGACAAGACAGAGAGAGAGACAAGATGATAGAAGCTCGGACGCTTCACTGGTATGAGCATAACAAAAAATTGAATACAAACGGTGAAAACCAAAAGGTGTCAGCATCTCTGCGAATACAAACAAAATGTGTTCTGCAGCAAAGCATGGCTGCAGCTTCTGCAACCTAGCCGAGGGAGCTGCAGCTTGGGTATTTTGATAGGTGCCTTACAGTGATGTCCTAGCAATGCCATCACCAGTTATTTCTCTGTTAAGTCATTACTAAATTGTTTCAATACAATTGACATTAAGTTGAATGAGCAGCACCCTGTCTTTTCCCAGATTTGAAGCTTTTTGTCAAGTTCTCAAAGTTTTTCCTAAGCTATGAGGTCCAAAGGCCACTAGGCTTGGGGCTACTCCAGTCCTTTGGAACTGTTGTACCTGCTGCCTTAATAGTTCAACAAGATTGAGAAATCCCACAGTGAAGTCATAAACTGCTACCATGTCAAATACTAGCCAATTAATGAGCCAGCAAGCTGACACCTACATGCTATTCAGGCCACTGAGGTGCCACACTGTCTAATTCAGAGAATAGTGTGGTGACTGAGGGGAATTCACATGTGATCCAATTATGCATTAAACTTTGAAAAAGAAACACTAATTGTAGACCTTTTAATGCACCAACACTGATTTTTGTTCAAGTTTGGTGACAGTAATGAAAATTCTTTTAAACAGTCACAAAACTCAAACAAAGTGGAGTTGGCTCCTCAAGTATTGTCCAAGATTCACGGAGTCCCTAATTTAGGTGACCTGCCAAAGGGCACTTGACACCACTAAATCCAATGCACTCTGCTCACAGATATCATTTTTCATACATGAAAAAGTGTTTTCCTGATTTGAGCCCACAAGGTCCAAACTGATGAAATGGTTTTAGTCTTCCAATGTGATGCAGAAATCCAAAGCTATTTTTTTTCGGTACTCTGTTTTTGCTATTATCTGCTTTCGGAGGCTAAAGATTAGCTAGAATGTATGCGTCAGCTTTTCTTTTTTATCACTGGTTAGAGCCACAGCCAACACCAGCTACCTTCTTTGTTCTCAGGCCTTCCCCAACTGGTTGCCACTAGTTGATCTGAAGTCCCCGTAAATCTTTTTTTTGCCTCATCTACCACCTCTTTAACTCTTCTGGCTGCATCTTCTGTCTTAAACCTGACAGCTAACTGTTCATTCTGTGGGATCCCCATCAGATGAGTCCATGGCCCGCCGCCACACCCAGGACCTCATCAAAGCCTTCATTAGCAGAAGATTAACATGTTGAGTGATGTAATGGTTGGCACACACCGTCAAAGACCTGTAAGGAATCAATCAAAAGAAAAATGAAAACAGTCATTTTTATTAGCTTATCTTTGACATGAACTATTATTATGATATGAAGAGCAGATAGCACTAAAGATGGAATCAGGACTGCATTATTATCATTATGAACTTGTAGAGCCACTCACCACAGGAGGAAAACTATCACAAAATTTTGGAAAGCTCCTGGCTGGGAAATTTAGCTTTTCGAAAATGAAGACAAGTAAAGAGTGTGAAAACTTTGACATGTCTTCATGGAATAGACATTTCTTCCAGCCAGGCCAGTAACTTTCTGACTAAAGCACAATTTCTTCACTCATCAGTCTATTTGCAATCACTATTTTAAACACTTAAGATGAAGTTATTCTTCACGACACAATGTTTGGCAAATATCTTCCTGTCTGTTTTCTTGTGCAACTATATGCATTACACTGATTGGAGTCAAATTCCCACTAAATCTTTACTCGGAAATACACAAAATTGACCAAAAATCTAAACAATGCACAAAACACACACCATGGATCAAAACAAGCTAACAAACAATGTCAGTTTTCACAAGCAAGCAACCAGACCTTTCTCCTAAACAACTTTTGGGAAATGTAAGGAGAATAAATACATTACCTGCTCCCTCCTCATGAAAAGTACGTGTGTGCTTTGTCTCTGGGTTGTACAACACTTTGATATCACCTACACCTCTCTCCTTCACTGGGAAATCCCTTCTACATCAAAGCGATACAACTAGCTTAGCTCTCTGACTAAATTTTGACTTCTTCGTATTTCTTCCCCTGTCTCTAGCTTGTAGTTCTCTTGGTAATGTTTACCACTGGCTTAAGATAAGTACATAATCCCTCTCTTCTTCCTGAATATGCTCTCCCAGATTTACTCAACCCTTGGATTTGGCAGGAAATTTTTCTCCAGAGCTTCGTAAGTTGCTGCTGAGGCGTCCAGAACCTTGGAGAGGCCTACTCTGGGGTTTGAAGATTGGAAGCTGGAGGAACAGGCTGGTCCTGGGAGGGATGGACCATGGGGTGAGGAGATACCGAGTGGTGAAACACCAAAAGAGAATCCAGCTGATGGTTGTTGCTGCCGGAGGAGGGGCTGCCAATTTGCACTGAAAGGTGGTCATACCCCTCAAAACGAGGGCAGCAGAATGGTTGGTGTACTAAGTGTACTGCTAAACCCAAAACGAGGGCAAACTAGAGCTAGAGAGAACTAGGGGGCCGAAGATAGGCTGTTTGGAAAAAGTCAAGTATCCAAGATGTATCAGGAATTTGTTTTAAGGTGTGGACATGTGCCAAGAAAGGGTTGTTTTCACCTGAAGTATACATTAATGTCCCCACATGGAAGATTTCCTCACTTTATTTGGTGAAAATGAAAACTTCCAAAAAGTTGGAAAGTTTTTGGTTTAAGTTTGCTTAAGTGTTACATTCTGCACAAGTATTACATTTGTTTTCAATACTCAACAGCAGATACTGATCCTGATAGTTGCAAGCAAAATATTTCATACAATTGTCAAGCTGTTAATTGTTGGTAGTCTTGTATTTCTAGAAAATATACTGTTCTGTTAATTCATGAACACTTATGATGTCAGGCTGATCTATGCAAGACTTCCTATCAAGTATCCCATCAGCCAATGAAATATGGTATCCTGAACTTATGCAAAGGATTTTTAAAAAAAGCTTTATTTACCTTACAGGTAATTCAAGATATTCAAATAACCTCACAAATATAGTACCAATATATAAACAAGGACACTGATATGAATGTATGTAAATACTGACTGATGAGAAGAAACATTGAACAAAAAAAAAAAAAAAAGGAAAAAAAGAAGGTATTATGGAGTCCTCTGAAGACTCAGGATGACAAAATAAAGCAAACAATTTTGAACTAATAAAGGCACCCCTTCCCTTCTCCAACCACAAACAGTGAGAATGAAAGGCAGAATCTACTCACTCAACAGCAAACAGGTGACATATCATAAAAAGGTAAAACACATACACAGCTTCATGGAGTAATGCAGTGTTTTGCATAACAGTTGTACATGATGTTTGAGTTTTTTATCATAAAACCATTGCAAAATTCTAAAAATCTATGCTTTTAATGTACAAAAACCCACTTCAACTTTTTGTACTTTTGTGCCAATTTGACCAGCTTTTGTAGCAAAATTTGATGCAATGCCAGGTAAATTATTCTGATGACCCTATGAGATAATTTCCATTGATTTTACCTCTTGAGCCACTTTATACTGAATTTTCACATAACATTAATTCTGCCTTCATAAGTACTATCACTCTTCCATTTAACAATGAATTATTTGCTGGAAATAAATTATTTGATACAAGGACTATCACATACCTGCTGCTTAGGGATACCGCTGTCCTCTTTGCCTTCTTCCTCAGCTACTCCTACTTGCAGCTGCTGTTTGTCTCCCTCATAACCTCCAACTTCATCTTTTGTCTCCTCATCCTCATCCCTTCATCTTTTCCTCTGCCTCTTCCTCTTCTTCTCCTGGGATCTCAATTCATCCAAGCTTCTAATGAATCAGCTTGCTGAGAGTGATGGTCTAATACTTCCTTTGTGCTGGTGACTCTGGTGTGTCTTGGAGAGGTGCGGCTGGTTCCTCTTTGACTGGCTCTGTAACTTTTGCAAAGCTTGGTCCAACTCCTTTCTTCATCTGATCAAAGGTTTTCTTGAATTCAGCTGCCAGTTTGGGTGTGTTGAACTGACAGCAAACTTCTCATGGCATTCTTCCCTCTCAGAAAAGTCTATGGCATCCCAGATCCAAACACAGTCTGAAGAGCTCATGTGCAATAACTGCATGTCAGGTTTCAGCCAGTGGTTGACACAAATCTAGCAAAACAGGATAACAGTCATACGATCTTTAAACAATTAAATAATTTTTTAAGGTTTGGAAAAGAGTAACTCATGAAAGACAAACACAGTAGAGTCTCATCACCAATAATATGATCTAATCAGCACTACCACCATATCAGACTTAGATTTCACACCATCTCCCCTGGAAAAAGAGACAAAAACAGGTGCACCTTTAATTTGATCCCAAATAAATCCTACATCCATGCCGTAATGAAGCTAGGAGCCAACAATCTCAACACATTCTCTATGATGATTGCACCATTGTCAGTACTTTCACAACCTCATCCTGGGAAAAGGACCCTTACATTTAATAGTAACAGACTACTTCAAAATAATTGGACGCAAATTATCAACTTTCTTACTTAAGAACTTGCTCTCTCCTCATCAAAATTCTTGCCTTTCCTGTCTCTGGGTCCTTTAAGATTTTCATATCTCCAACACCACGTTCCTTCCATGCCTGAGTGTCACTGTCATACCGATACAGCTTGGCTCTTCCTTAAAGACCACCTCCTGTCCCTCATCCCCAGTTGTCAGGTCTACATTCTCTGGCAGGGATATGATTTGGTCATAGTGAGGGTCATACTCTTGATCCTCTGTGACACTCTCCTCTTCCTGTTTAGGGGTAGGGGAACTTCCAAAGATTTTTGCTCCAGCACCAGGAAAATGGCTGAAAGGTTGGATGGATCTGAGAAGATAAATATAACCTTTAACTGAACACAGAACTGTAAATTTAAAGGGAAAATTTACACTATAGATTTTATAACAAGTTTATCAGTTCATCATCCCAGAGATGCCCAAATCTTTTTTTTACAAACAGTTGAGATGCAAACAAGAAGTTATACCAGCTATGTGTAAAAGTTATGCTGTAATAATCCATGGTAAAAATAATTACTGTAATTTCATTATTTATTGTAATTTCCTGTAAAAGCAGCCCACTGCACTCCTTGGCACTGACATACCCAGATCTCATAAAAGAGATTACAACTGTTTAATCAAACAATACATAATCCACAGATTTTTTCAGTAGGTCTGCACCCGATAAGGATTATTTGAGGAATATGTATGCACATCACAGTATTGTACTAACCTCTCCTAACAGACCCTGCATCTCCAGCAGCGGCAATGGCTGCACAGTTTGAGTTTAGAGATGGCAGGGTCACCACAGGAAGATGACATCTGTTCAGTGAGTCCTGGAAGAGAAGCAAAACATTTCCTTATTTGATTGTTTTTATTCTTTTAATTTCTGGCATGTTTGTAAAGAACTTGTAAGGGTCACTTGTAATTTTTATGTGTTTACATACAGTGCTTCTTGCCACTTTTATCAATATTTATTATTTAACACTTCACTTTTTCATGTGCACTTACTGTAACCACATGAACCACTTTTTGAAATGGTCTATAATGTAAATCACTAAATAAATACATTTTATAATTATTACACTTAAGTGTATTTCCTGACAATAATGTTACAAAATGATGTATATATTATTACCAAGTTTAAGTTCTGCAATATTTAACCTTTGAAAATGAGTTTGCTGAAAAATATTGTCTTCCAAGCATGGTGGATATGAATATTCAATTATTCATATATTCATATGAGTAATGCTTATTCATAAACCAAGCTATGAACCAACACAAAGTTGAACTGAGATTTCTTGAACTTTGTATTCATACATTTATGCAATGACATACCACACAAAATTTATTCCATTTTTCCCTTCACACTTTGCAAACCATTTTTAAAAACAACTGAGAATGATACCACGGAGACGAAAATCACGTCACACCCACACCCACCCACACAGCTCACCCCCACCACACACACACAAGCTCAATTAGGTTCCTGCAGTTTCTGGCATGGGTTAGAGTTAGATGAGGTTTTACGGCTCAGTTTCTAACCCATTGGTTTAAGTTGGGCCGACCACAGCCTTTTTTCCAGTTGTGGCTCACTGGCTTGTTTTCCCCTACCCCATTGCTAATGCTGAGCACCAAGCACAATGGCAGTAGAATCCATTTTTAAAGTCTTTGGTATGACCCGGCCAGGAGTCGAACCCAGATGTTCCAGCTGCAAGTTGGATGCTCTAACCACTTAACCATGCAGTCTGGCATGGGAAACATCTACAAATCCCATCACGTTAACCAGAATAGCACAACTGAATATTCAAACATAAGGACTAAACTACACACCGGTTACATGTCAAAATCCTAACGTGATTAGCATGATGAAGTCAAACAGTCCTTTAACATATTCAAACTACACACATGGTAATCATTAAAGTCACAAGAACAGAAATATTCACAAACCTTTGTTTGTTTCACCTGGAGTCAGGTCCCCTCCTTCATGTGTTTGAGGTGTTCCACTCCTAAAATTCTCTCCTGGTCTTCTAACTGCAATGTTCAGTAAATTTGGATCCTGTTCACTCGCAGAAGGTTTAGTTGGGGTCAAACCCTTGGGCAAAGTGTTTTTATCTTCCCCTGGCTTTGGTGTAGAGGATGTGTACACACTTTGTTCATGTACCTGGGAAGTTGGAAGTGAGATACCACCACTAGGTGTTGCTTTCAAAGATGACCCAGCAAAAGGAGATGCTTTTGGTGATGGTAACCTGCTGACGGGAAGGAGATTGAGAGGCCAAGGTGGATGATCTTATTAGGTACCCCTGGGTGGCTTGTGTAGCAGTAGATAAAGCAGGACCAATGGTGCCAGGGGCAGTAGGTAAGTTGGTTCCTGGTTGGCTACCCATAACTGCAGGTTGTTGTCTCTGGGCAGCGGCTGGAGTGTAGCCTGTAGAGGATGGAGCAGCTTCCATCCTCTGTCCAACATGCTGAGGAGAAGATCCTGGTTGTTGGGGAACAGATATGAACTGAACTGATGGTGGTGATGGGTACTGTAGAGGGGCAGCCCTCATACCTCTCATGGGTGTTACAGGTTGGGGTAAATTTGCAGGTTGTGAAACTTGACTGGATGGCACAGGTTGTAGTCCAGTTACATACCCTCCAGCATCACCACCTGGTTGCATGCCAGGGCCACCCATTACAATCTGCTGCTCCTGCACCATGGCCTCCTCAGTAAGGGTACCCCTAGCAACATGCATTCCTGGAAGGTAGGGATCTTGCACATGTACAAGTGGAACATATGTCACTGTATAAGGATGGTGGGCTGGTTGTTGATGAGGTGATAGACCAATAACAGCACCAGCATGTATTTGTTGAGGAGGTTGTGGTGGTCCTGCTGGTGCAGTTTGTTCTTCCATTTCCATCCTGGCTGCTTCTATTTTTTCCTCCAAACCCCTAACAGATTCCTCCACACCCCTAACAGATTCCTCCACACCCCTAGCAGATTCCTCCACACCCCCAACAGATTCCTTCACACACCCCTAACAGATTCCTCCACAACCCCTAACAGATTCCTCCACCTCATCTTTCTGCTTTGGCCAAGTTATTCTAAAAAAAAGGGAAAACGAACCATACCACATATCATGTAATATTATTACTAACAATTATTAATTACTTGTCCTCACTCCAAGCACTTATCTCTGTCTATTCTGTGTGCTGTCAATTGCCACATTCCCACATTTCATGCACATACACTTATGTTGATAAGACTTCTAGAGAGAGCATATCCTCATACAATGGAAATATTGCACCATACTCTGGAAATTGTGGACACAAGTCACATTTGTTCAGTTCTGATAAATCACTTCATGCACAATTTACTGATTATCCATGTTTACAAACTGCATATTTCAAACTGACCAATCAGAATCAAGTATTCCTGATAGTTTGAAGTTCTGGAACATTTTGACAATTCATACTTCAGACTTGACACCAAAACTTCTACGACGTCTCTAGATAGCATGCAAGTACCAGGGTTGTCACAAGGCCAAACTTAGTGCCGGATAATTCTTGACTGTGACCCTTTAGTGACCACCGTCCTTGGTTTAAGAGAAGGTGTGGATATTTTTCTGCACTCTAAATTAATGCTCCAATTGGCCGTCTCATTATGAGATTAATGATACATCCAAATTTCTTTCCAAAATCATAAAATTATAGTACCACTATTGGGAAAAAAGTGCTGGGTAGAATGTTTTTATTTTTATATGAGTGGCAGGCGCAATTCACTAGTCCCAGACAGAGCCGCCCAGTGCTGCCCGGCGTAGTGACATCCCTGGCAAGTACTTAATGATGGATACTTGCTTCTTACCTTCCATATATTCTCTAATAAACGCCCAGAGGCATTGCATTTTTGAAAAGGAGGGCATTTACTTGAGGGTATATTTTAATTAAAAAAAAATAACTTACCGTATGTGCTCATGTATACGTACACATTTAGCCTAAGCTATGCATGCTACATGATTACATATATACAGTATCTGTGTGTATCGTGGGGCAATAGGATGGTCTGTATGATGGCTTCAACTGTGCATGGAGGTGTTAGCATAGTACTGCTGGGCTTGAGCCTTACATGTGCACGAATGTTTGAAGGTAAACTTTCATTCTTTCATTCACAAATAATCTGGTTGGAACCAGTTTTTTGTGTGTAATCACACTGTATGTATATGGTACTTTTGTCGAAATATACTGCTACTTTATTTGTACACTTGTTATTTTGTGGAAACTATCTACATGGATCAAACTGTAAATCGTTTGGAAAGGTAAATTGTTTTTTCGCCATTGTTCTGTTGTGACCTTAACATTAGGCTTAAGCCTAGGCTTAGGCCTGTAGTGTAGGCCTAGGCCTCAGCCTACTCAAATTTTTTAAAAATTTACGGGGGCATTTATTAGAGAATACACAGTAAATCATCCAATAATCAATGCTAAGAACTGTTTTGGAATGTATAGTTGTATTTTAGTGCCATGGTGGAGACCTTTGATCAATATATTATAGGATGAAGAAGTAATGACCTACCACTACCATTATTTCATAATGAAGACAGTAATAAGCCACTTATCCCAGAAAGATTTGATCATAATAACGGAAATAATTTTCTATTGCCGAGCAATCCCATCACATCGCACAAAAAGTGCTATACACTAACCTTCAGGTGCTACAAACGGACAGAATGTTTGGATGAAACTAAATGTGACTCACATGATCTATCTGGTGCTAATTAAAGAACTCAATGTTAAGTAACCCCTGAACATAGAATGTTGCCCTAAACAAAACTGGCACCTAAGCAAGAGCCATCCCCTGAGTACAATGAAGGGTATAATCAAGAGAAGGAGAGTTTGCTTGAGGATATCTTACTTAGCAACCAAATTTTAAGTTTAAGAAAATGCAACCTGTAAAAACTGTAAAATTGTTATTTATTGCTTATCATTTGTTGCACATGTCTCAAGAACAGAAAAAGAAAGTTTCGTTCAAAGAAATTCAAGATCTGGAAAGACAACAGAAGAAATAAGCAAACAGCAGTGTACACAGCAGTTCTTTTTGCCGTCCAAAATGAACAACAAATGAACAACAAATCCGTACAAAACCACATGCTATGACGTCAGTGCACGACCTCTATTGACATGCTTTAACCTAGCACCAGCACAGCACTAATAAAAGGCTTGTCGACTGGAATAAATCAGAAACACTGCATTAGTGAAAATTGCAAACATCTGGAAGTTGGCCTCCTTTAGGGCTCTCTTCCATTTTCACACCGGCCACAGCCGGCCCGGAGAGGAATTAACTGATCTCACTGAAGCAAGACTCAATAGTTCCTGTGCAACTACAGGTCGTTCACGATCATTTCCGAATATGCACAAGTTACCCTCTGCCTAGATTTAATCCGATAAGTACCACAAAAGACTACTGGAGTCTTGAGTAACAAAGGGACCAGGATATCGATCTTTTTTATCAATTGCACAGAAGGAAATACACGTAGAAGCAGGTGTATTAGTGTACACACGTAGCGAAACCATTTCATCGCTCGTTTTTCTAAGACTGCCTTTTTTAAGACGTACGTACTGTTTCAACACTGTGGTCGCCCTACAAACTTCGTGCTAGCCTGAAAAGAACTTGCCGCGAAATGCGTACTACAGTACAGCTCAGAATAAAATGGACGTTAGTAGCGTTAAGCGTTAGAAAATAAAATTCCTACCGATACGAGTCTAACGCTAGTAACGATCACGATAGTTGCGTTACTAGCGTTAGAGGACTGCTCTACTGCTAGTAACGCTAGGATCGTTAATTGCAGTAAACTTCTACGTACGCTTAATAACGCTACTAGCGTTAACTGCGTTAGACCGACTTAAATTCTGTAACGTCGGTGGAAGCTTTGGTTTGCACATTTGTGATATTTAAAAATGACCATCAGGCCGAACCTTACCCTTCTTAGATGCAATGGTTTACGGTCATCATTGGCATGCACGTGTAAAGTGTAACAGGTGAACGAAAGTCTGATTCAGATCTTTTTAATGAAGGCTAATTTGGGAAGTAAATATCCGTAATGTGTACTTCCGTCATTAATCAAAAGGTCCATGAAGTTTTCAAACACGCAAAAATATTTCGGAACTTGCAAATAAATTTCCGAAACATTTTCGAATATTCTAAATGATTTTTAACAAATGTCCGATAATTTCTTTTTATTGGCGGAGACTTTGGAAGTAAATAGCATGTTCTATGTTCTTCCGTTATTTATCAAAAGCTTCATGAATTTTTTAAACGCGCAACAAATATTTTCGAACTTGCCCAGAAATTTCTGAAACATTTCGAATATTCTAGATGATTTTTAAACAGTGTCCGATAATGTCTTTTTAACGGCGGAGCTTTTTGGAAGTAAATAGCAGTTCTATGTTCTTCCTTTACTTATCAAAAGATTCACGAAGTTTCAAAACGCGCAAAATATTTTCGAACATGCCCAGAAATTTCCGAAACATTTCAAAATATTCTAGATGATTTTTAACAAATGTCTGATGTTTACTTTTTAATGACGGAGATTTGGGAAAGTAAATAGCAGTTTTAGGTTCTTCCATTATTAATCATAAGATTCATGAAGTTTTCAAACGGGCAATAATATTTTCGAATATGCCAAAAGTTTCCGAAGGTAAGAAACGTTTTTTTTGTGGTCTACAAGATTTCTTAGAAATGTCTGATACTTTCTCTTTAATGGCAGCGATTTTCGGAGGTATATTACAGTTTTATGTCCTTCCGTTATTTATCAAAAGATTTATTACGTTTTTAAACGCCCAAAAATGACGGAAGAACATAAAAGTACTATTCGATTCCGAAAAACTACGTCACAAAAAAAAAAAAATAGTGTATCGGACATTTGTTAAACATAGTTAAAAACTTTATGAATCTTTTGATAAATAACGGAAGAACATAAAAGTGCTATTTAATTCCGAAAATCTCCGTTATCAAAAAAGAAAAAATGAGTTTATCGGACATTTGTTAAAAATCACATAGAATATTCGAAAATGTTCGGAAATTTCTTGGCATGTTCAAAAATATTTTTGCGCGTGCGTAAACTTAATGATTCTTTATATAAATGACGGAAGAATGTAAAAGTGCTGTTTAATTCCAGAAATCTCCGTCATCAAAATAAAAAAAAAAAACAGTTCATCCGACATATGTTAAAAATCATCCAGAATATTTGAAAATGTTTCGGAAATTTCTTGGCATGTTTGAAAATATATTTGCGCGATTAAATACTTAATGAATCTTGTGATAAATAACGGAAGAACGTAAAAGTGCCCTTTAATTCCGAAAATCTCCGTCATAAAAAAGAAACAAAAACAAAATAGTTTATCGGACATTCGTTAAAATAACAGGCCTCGGTAACAAGGATGAAATTAAGTGGGCGCCCGGCGCTGTTTGGTGCCCGTTTCCAGCCAAACAGCGCCCGTTGACCCCCAAAAAGGATAAACTGGTGGTGGTGGGGGGGGGGGGGCCACGGCAGTTTGTTTTAGTAACTTCTGTATGCTCTAGGCGGGATCGAGCACGTTCTCGCCCGTAGGCCTACGAAAATCTGGGGACTGAAACTATTGTTCAAACAATGTGTCTTACCATTAGTAAAGATTTTATATTCCACACAAAAATGCTTGTATGATCCAACTTAAATCCGATTAAATCAATCCAGCCTCGTCAATATGGCGGATGTTATAACACGTTGACTAACTTCGATATAGCCTACAGCAGCGCTTCTCAACCGCCCCTAAGAGTGTTATCAAACGACAAGGAGCTGTACTCTGGCACTGACTGCTCATGAAGCGCATTTCAGACAGCTTGTAAAATGTCACTTGTTTTCAAAACATAAATGCAAGCCCGTTCTCCCAGGGTTCAAATATTTCTTAGAATCTGTCAATCATACGTGAACACTTTGCACATTTGGGTCAATGACCATGTTTTTCTCACGGCGGTATCTTTGATCATCCACCACGATTAGACGCGATGTGTAACTGTCTAGACATTGCGGCGCTGTATGACCTGACTAGACCTTGTCCTATATTTTCAAGCTCTATCGGTACCGGTAACGTATTGCCCACCGAAACGATGTTAATTATTGTTTGGCGTAAATGTGACCAGGCCCCGACAAAACTTCTCGACTCCCATCGGCGCGAAATATTTTCACTGTTGTTGTTTTTTTTTTGTCATTTTGACGCCAAGGTAACATTAACAGCCTGGAGACTGATTTCTAGAATGATCGGGGCGAAAAGGTATTTGCTAGTCAATATGTGAGAAAGTAAAACCTACCACTGGCTCCTTGAGTGAATGCATCTGCACGCGGGGGTGGGGGAAGTAGTACGTACTTCTCAGCCATGGGCGTAAATCCCGGGGGGGGGATGGGGATATATCCCCAACATTTGACTAGGGGGATGGCCCATGTAATCACCCCCCTCCAATGTTTCAGTCTACTGACCATTATTAAGGTAACAATACACGAAACTATTCTGATCACAACACTTTCCGAAGAACAAAGATACATCTTCAAACATCTGTGGGGACCTCGCATCAATATGGGATCTTTCAATCTACTGTAATATGTAGAACGATGTAGAAGGTTGAAAGTACGTATCAGCCGTTATACATTTTTCAAAATTTTTTACCAGAGCTTCGCCAGTTCGCGCTGAGCCATTATCCGTATAGATGGTGATTGTTAATACACTTATGACGAAAACAGCACTCTGTAACGCTCTGATTTAGTCCTTTACCCTTTTTGCTACACCTGTCTGGGACGGTCTAATATCACCTCCCAGCGGCATGCACCTATACTTTCCCCTCCTCGCATTTTCCATTGCTGGCATCTGTTCGTCCGGATTTTAGTTCGAAAGTAGTAAAACTACGATAGTTGTAAAGTGTTCGGCGTCGTACCCCCACCAGGGGCCCTAAGGCGGGCCCCTGGACCTCACCCGTCATGGGCTCGCGCTTCGCGCTCGCCGTGCACATTTGTCACATTTGCGATAGTTCACCCCATCCCCCCAAAGTTGAAAAGATATCTACGCCCTGTACTCAGCCCACCTTCTCAACTGAGCTGTTGCCGTCTACGTAATTTTCTCGTCCACAAGGGGAGGGGGAACCCTCCCCTTTGAGAAATTATTACGTGTCCTTAGATGCATTCTGGTGCTGTATTTTTCAGCTTTTGAACATTATCAGGTATCGGCGAGAGGGAGAATATTTTTTTCTTCTATCTTCACTTATCCAATTTGGCCTGTTTCACATGTAATACTGTTAAAATCAAATTATCCCTCGGTGAACTTTCCACTTCGAAAGACTGCGCTTTAGTGAGCAACTTGGTGGGACAAGCGACCAGATCTACGTGTGCTTATTTCTTTGGACTTAAAAAGATGTCTTGTGCTTGTACAGAACTGGTAAGCCACAATTTTTACTGTTCGGTTTCCTGTGAGAACTTTCGAGAAGTCCCCTGACACCTGGAATATGCATTCTGCCTTACGTGCACGGATACATATTGTACATGTATCAATGTACGGTATTCCGGTGAAAACTTTCGAGAAGTCCCCTGACACCTGCAATATTTCTGCCTTACGTGCACGGCTACATGTACCCTTAGTACATGTACCAATGTACGGTAATGGTGAGAGAACTTTCGGGAAGTCCCCTGACACCTGCAATATTCTGCTCACGTGCACGGCTACATGTACATGTAGTACATATACCAATGTACGGCATTCGTGAGAGAACTTTCGAGAAGTCCCCTGACACGGGCACCGCATGCATGAGCTGATGGACACTGTCATTTCAACTAATTAATTTGAATACTTCGTAGCATTGTGATAACTGTATCACTGCACTGGAAGTTCCTGCCGTACATACCCAGCTGGACCAGCTAGCTGTAAATACCTGCACACGAACTGTACTGTTTTTGCATATGCGAAGTTTGGGCCCATGCGTGTCTGAACATGTTCTACACATACACACGCAGCATATAACTAGCTTAACCGTATTAGCAGCTAGGTATAATGCTGAACAACATACCTTGGGTCCTCAGGGACCGTCTCCACGTTCAGCTCTTGGACAGTCAAAACATTTTCAAATTCACTTGAAACCCAAATCAGGATAGTTCCATCTTTACATCGCGATAAATTTTGGCAAAAACTGAGCCTATTCATAGCAATTACCTGGTGGAATTACAAATTCACGGAATGGGCCATGGTTTTAGTCAAGGTTAACTGATCTAGGCCTAACGTTTGGTCTTTCTCGGTAAGGGAAGGGTGGAAGGAGAAAGGTCTGGGTGTAAAGGAGGGGGAAAGATTGAAAAGGTAGGCTCATACGGCGAGAAGACCTCTTCTATGAATTGGATGATCGATCAGCTGGGCACTCTGGATATAATTGGAATATGTACGGTGCTTATTTCTTTGGACTTAAAAAATGTCTTGTGCTTGTACAGAACTGGTAAGCCACAATTTTTTACTGTATCTGGTAATTTCAATTTGCCGTTTTTTAGTTTTAATCGGTTTCGGAAACTGTTCGTCTCCGATAACGGCGGGCGGGGCATTTTTTTTTTTTTTTCAATTTCAGATTTACTTCTTCATATGCTTTGAAAACTTTACCCTTGGGGCTAGTAAAAGTAGGTCTTCAGAAATCTAAATTGTTCGGGATTGCGTGTGTTTGGAGAAAACAGGCTAAAATGTGTTAACGAGGAGAGATTGGGTACCAGGCACGGGGCTTCATAGTTTAGTTTTGTGAAGACCATTTTTAGTCGGAAAATATTTTTTACGGCACCCTATTTGTACTTTAATAGTATTTTATCATCCATCGGGCAATTGGGTATGTCTTACTTTACTGGCGGACTTAAAACTAAGAAAAATTGGCCCTGCACGCTTAAGAAAAGGAAAAAAAAAGCTGTTAGCAATAGCTTATTTACTATCGAAGTGATTACGATTAAAAACGCTCTATAGGGGAGATATGAATAGTTGAAAATGTTACGTTTGGGTTTAGTATCATAGGCTTGCGCCGCTAGGTTGCGCTTGTGTTGGAGTATCTCATCATAGACCTATTATCATTGATTTTAAATTGTAAATTGTTTTTTCTTTCCTTCTGTGACTTCAAAATACGAGGGTGATCATCACTAGTAGAACCGAGTAGGGCAGGAAAGGGGGGGGGGGGGTTGTACGTGCATACAATAGCAAGATAATTTTATAGCGAATCCTGCCTTGTCATGATACACAGTTGATTAGCAACTGTACCGTCCACTTCCGGGTTGAAAGGCCTATCAGTGGGTAACCTAACATAGCAGGCAGTAATACTATGTAATTTCACGAACGTGACACAGCTGCTATGTTCGAAATTTAAGACAAGAAAAATATTGGCCAAATTTAACATTACGATTTTATTTAACCCCAAGTATTATACCAGCTTCAAAGACATGCCTTCAAGTGCTACAAATAATCGGAAAGAGAGTGACATCGGGTGAAATAGAGAAAGTTCCAAATATCAAGATGGCGTCGATGGAAAAACTTTCAGACGAAATTAGTGACGTCACTTGGCGCGAACTCAATTCGGAAAAGCATACGATTATTCACTTCACGTTACTGACAAAATGAACAACTTTCGGATACCGTGATCAACATTTTAATAATAATTCTTTTTGTATGGAAGACTCACGAAGTTCAGAGCTAACTGATATAATTTTCAAAGGGTCACGCGATTGATGTTTTTTTTTTTAATTTTTCGAACGCTTGAAAAAAATCGTTCCGTTACGGGAAAGATTTGTAAACGCGCAAGAATATATAAACGAACGTGCGAAAATATTTTTTGACGGAAGGTATGAAAGCATTTGAAACGTTCCAGATTTTTTTCTTTCCAAACTTATGAAATTTATTCATAATTGCAAAGAGATGTTCGAAAGTGAATGGCGGACCACCCCCTTTTTCTTTCTTTGTATGTAAAACACTCATGACGTTTGAGGCTAACCGATATAAATTTTTTTAAGGGTGACGCAGTTATTTTTTGGAACTTGCGAAAAATTTTTCGAACGTATGAAAAACACCGTCCGTTACGGGAAGGATTTGCAAACGCGCAAGAATATTTCCGAACGTGCGAAAATATTTTTTCACGGAAGGTACGGTATGAAAGCATTTGAAACGTTCCAGATTTTTCCTTTCCAAACTTAAGAAAATTATTCATAATTGCAAAGAGATGTTCGAAAGTGAATGGCGGGCCACCCCCTTTTTCTTTGTATGTAAAACACTCATGACGTTTCAGGCTAACCGATATAAATGTTTTTAATGGTGACGCAGAAAAATCTGGGACGTTTCAAAAACTTTCGTAAATTTCGTCGAAAATAATATCCGCACGTTCGGAAATATTCTTGCGCGTTTGCAAATCCTTCCCGTAACGGAACTTTTCTTTTTCAAACATGCGAAAAAAATTCTCACGGAACTTTTTTTTTCAAACGTTAGAAAAAAAAATACGTTCAAAAAAAAAAAAATGCACTAACGTTAACACTTAATATTAGTTAGCACGAAACTTCATGAATCTGTTATGAAAAAGGTAGGGCCGCCAATTACTTGCCAAAATCTTATTGCAATTATGAATAAATTCCGTCAGTTTAGAAAAAAAAATCTGTAACGTTCCAAAAACGTTCGTACCCTCCGTTGAAAATATAACATCCGCACGTTCGGAAATATTCTTGGGCGTTTGCAAATCCTTCCCGCAACGGAACTTTTTGCAAACGTTCGAAAAATAATTCTCACGTTCCAAAAAAAATATCAATTGCGTTAACGTTGGGAAACTTATATGAGTTAGCATGAAACGTCATGAGTCTTCTATATAAAAAAAGATAAGAAAAAGGGAGGGCCCGGCCGCCAATAACTTTTGAAAATCTTATTGCAATTGTAAACAAATTCCGTAAATTTGGAAAGAAAAAACCGGGAACGTTCGTTCCAAAAGCATTCTTAAATTCCGTCGAAAATATTTTCGCACGTTTGAAAATATTCTTACGTGTTTACAAATCTTTCCCGTAACGGAACGATGTTCTTTTGCAAGCGTTGGAAAAAAAAATTCACACGTTCAAAAAAAAAACATCAATTGCGTGAACTTTGAAAATAATATCCGATAGCCTGAATCTTCATGAGTGTTTTATATAAAAAGAAAGAAAAAGGGCCGTTAATTACTTTTCAAAATCTTATTGCAATTGTAAATAAATTCCGCAAGTTTGTAAAGAAAAAGTCTGTAACGTTCCAATAGCTTTCGTACCTTCCGTCGACAAAATATTTCCGCACGTTCGGAAATATTCTTGGGCGTTTGCAAATCCTTCCCGTAATGGAACATTTTTGCAAACGTTCGAAAAAAATTCTCATGTTAATTTAAAAAAGAATATCAATTACGTGAACTTTGAAAATTATTTCAGTCAGCCTGAAACTTCATCAGTCTTCTGTATACAAAGAAAGGAAAAGGGAGGGCCGCCATTTCATACTTTCGAATTTGTCTTTGCAATTATGAATACATCTCGTAACTTCGGGAAAAAAATCTGGAACGTTCCAAAGGCTTTCGTGCCTTCCCTCGAGAGTATATCTACACGTTCGGAAATACTCTTACGCGTTTGCAAATGCTTTTAAAAAATTTTCGCACGTTCCGAAAAAATGGGAGGGCCGCCATATACTTTCCAATTCCTTTTTCAATTCTGAATGAAATTTGTAAGTTTGGGAAGAAGAAATCTGGAACGTTCCAAAGCTTAATTCCGTACCTTCCATTGAAGGGCGATTCATTAAGAGAGATTTTCACATGTGACACTTTTGGACAACGTGCGTGCAAATGATGACTGTACATTACATCGTAGTGTAAGCTTCGGCTCTATCGTTTTTGCAGGTGCTATCAATAACGCGCAAACCAAACCTGAATCCACGTTACAAGGTTAGGAAAGGGAAAAGTTCACTGCAATTAACGATCCTAGCGTTACTAGCAGTGGAGCAGCCTCTAACGATAGTAACGCAGCTATCGTGATCGTTACTAGCGTTAGACTCGAATCGGACGGTAGGAATTTTTTTCTATAGCAAACTTTCTCACCTTAACGCTACTAATGTCCATTTTATCCTGAGCTGTACTGTATACTGTACAGTATCATCGTACTCCAATCAAACTGTAAACCAACTGCTCATAACACATAGAAAACAGCTTAAGTTCCAGACAATAAGCTGTTCGTGAACTTCGCTATTCATGCCACGCTAAGCTGGTCTTTTCATGCCAGACACCTATTGTGTTGCACACAATAGTGTGCTGGCTTGCCAGCTCATTTAACTTCGGAAAGCTTCGGAAAAAACCGAGTGACGTCACTGCCCATATTCATAGCTGCCGGGAGTTAATCCTTCTCCGGCACGGATGCTCGCGGTGAAAATGGAAGTGAGCCCTTATGAGAAAGCATGGAGAGAGCTGCATAACACAAACACTTACTTTCAGTTCTTGAACAGACTGCTCTAAATTTTCTTGCTTGGACCTCAGTGTTTCATTATTTTGTTCATTCTTATCTTCTACTCCTTTTATTATTGTTCTCATTTCTGTCAAAGATTTCTGCCAAATGGAGAAAAATAGTGGCACAAAGTTAGATTTCTGCTAAAGAAAGGAAAACAGAGGAAATGATCACAAAATTTCAGAGTATTACTATTCAAAATGATTATTCCATTTCAAAGGTTATGTTCTGTGAGTACTTGTGAACAGTTGGCAGACAACTCCAAAACCCCCTCCCTGAACAATTCCTAACCCCTTCCTGGATAAAAGCATAAGTGGAAAATTCCTGCTGAGACAATTCCCAGCCCAAACAATTTTTATCAGACAATTCCTCCTAGGACAATTTGGGATTTTCTGGTGGGATAAGCTGTCTCAGGGGTATTTGTCAAGAATGGGAGTTGACTACTAGGGAGTAAATTATTGAGGTGGGAATTGTCCTGCAGGAAGTCTTCCAGGAAAGAACTGACAGGGATGGGGAAGGGGAGAAGGTTATCCACTCATGCTTGTGGCCAGTGCTGGGCAAATACCAAATATACCAATACCAGCTGCAACCAACTTCTTTTGTTTCAAATTACAGTATCAGGGGAAATCAATCAGAGATCAAAATGTTAAACCAGACTACAAGAATGCATTGAGGCTTGGATGATTTCAACTTTTAACTAGACAACTTAATGCATCAACAAAGTTAATATGAAAGGTGTCCATGCTTCCCACCTTGTGGTAACCCTCAGGTGACTTCTGACCTCCATCAAAAGTGAATGGATTATCTTAATTAGCATATCCATGTGCAAGGTATGAAAAAGTACCCATGATTCCTTTCTTGAGATAATGCAAACACAAGGTTTTGGTGTTTAACCTCTGGTGATCTCAGATGACCTTTGACCTCATCAAGATTGATAGGATTTATCTAATCAATGTAAACTCTACATACTAGGCATGAAAAGTATCCATGAGTCTCAGCTACAGATATTGTGCAAAAATTCCTTGGTTTTTGGCCTCTGGTGACCTAAAATGACCTTTAATTGCCATCAAATTCAAACAGGTAATCTTTAAAACAAAAGTAGGCTACTCTGCACAAATCAAAGACTAATTTTACTTAACATTTGATCATTCCATTGAACATGAGTTAGTTCATACTATAAAGAGGTGTCATTTCATTTTACAGATGTAAGATATTTACAGGACCAGTTCTTATGATACAGTAGTTATGTTGGTTGCATACAATCAGCTACTCACAGAAATTTTATGGCCCACACAGATGTTACAAAAAGATTATCAATATTAGCAGATACCAATATTCAATATCTCCACAAAGATCTATTCTTGTCTTTAAATAAAGAAATTACATGAAGTAACTTAAAAATACAAAGGTAATAAAAGAAGGGTTTAAGCAAAAATTTACTTTTCATATAAGAAAGAAGAACTAAATCTATGCATTTTGGTGAAACTTTCATTCAAATCAGACCCTTATTACTCGAGATATCAGCAAAAGAAGTTACATTTGTGACCCAAAGTGAGCTTTAGGCAAGTGGATCGAAGTTATATCAGTAGGCGGCTCCCTGATATCACTTCCTCACATTGATAAGGAATGCTTTGTTTCCTTTGTTTATTCAGTCTGTTGTATTGACCTTGAAATTAAATAGGGATAGGACCTTTCCCATGGGGAATGTGAAGTTTGTAATTTTCCCATGCGTGTCATGCAATCACATTGCGATAACATTCCATTGTTGAGGACAAAATTGGTGATAAAGTTTAAAGAAGAAAAACCAAACAAAAGACTGCTCATTAATGTGAAGTATGACATCATATGTGCTTTTTTCAAGTTCACTTTGTGTTGAAAATGTGACAACTTTATCTGCTGATATCTTGAGAACCACGCATTGGATTTCAATGGAAAATTTCACCAGATTGCTTAGAATAAGTACCCCTCTAATATATCAAAGCTTGAGTTTGAGCTTAGGCCCTTCTTTTTAATGTCATGTAAAGAATGCTTTGGCTGTGTAATATAACTCCATCACTTCTATTAAAGTTTAATACACAGAATGATGACCAATCTTTTCAATTTCCTTCAACAGAAATTTAAGCAAATCATTAAAAAATCTCTTTCTCACTTACATCTAATTTGTCGACTGATTGTTCCATTTGCTGCAAATCTGATCTTAACCTCTCCCATTCTCCTTGGGTTCTGGAGTTAACTCATTCATACTCTCTTGCAGCTCTCTATTGTAATCTAGAAAAAGTGGACAATGACAAAATTATTTTCTATTTAATCATGTAACAGAGAATGCCATCTCAATAAATCACCGCAGACCATTCTATGCTTTATTGACAATACTTTTTACGTCGTGTTTGAGCATATAGCATAAACACTTTGTTGCATTGGATTATAAGTTACATTTTGTAGTGTGGAACATTAACATTAGGCTTACTAGCCTGATGTATATTACATGTCACACACTTAGCTAAAGCTGCATTTTCAGAAGGCAGGGTTGGTAACTCAACAGTAAGCAGTGCTAGGCAATAATATAACCGAAAAAAGGCAGATATGTACTCTTAACAAGAACAGATTTAGGTGCATATGCACAGACTGGGTGTGATGCATAGGCTGGGATGTGATGCACAGGACTCCCCACAAACTACCTGGTTTGTGAATCTACGAGCCCCGATACTTACCTCCTATTTACATATGTAATACCCCTCCTACCCGCAAGTAAGACCCTGGCAAGCTTTCTGTAGCACCGTGGAGACCAGGCGACCTCCGATAGAGGGCGCCTGGTCTAGTCCTCTCTACCGCTTGCATGTCCGACCTCTACGCAGGGCCCTCCTGGTGAGGGCCCTTCCTAGGAGTAACCACCCTAATAACACTCTAGAGCTGCCGAAAGTGAAAGAACAGTGTCTCACCTAGAAAGGATTGCGGCAAAGCTTCTGTGTGGTCGAGGTTGAGTGTAGAAGTCGTAGATCGGAAGTCGGTGACCCGAACAGAATGGACAGATAGGCCTGAAACGTCTTTCCGAGCTCGTATAGGCGTCACTGAGGTCCGTGGTGTTGAGTGGTCGTTAAAGGCTCGGTCGCCGAGTGGTCAGGAATCGGCCGTTGGACGATTAATGTCCAAAAGGTCTTGTGTCGATGAATGGTTCAAATTATTGGCTTTGGTTGATGAAAGACTTAGTCCCGGCAGATAAAGTGTATCAGAGAGTGGTGGTTGTCGCAGATAGGCAATGTTGTCCCAGAACCAAACGTATACATGATAACACAAAGTTTTCCCTCTGGCCTTGGTGTCATTTGAGATGCATAAATGTGCCCTAAAACTAAAAGCTAACATAAAAATGGCTTTGCACTCATGATGTCTTATGTCCAGCCCTGTTAACTCCATTTGGAGGTTAAATTAATCATACCCTAAACCCTTCCAAATCAGGCAATGCTGTTTATCCACTAGTGCTTATACTTTATGACTTCATATTCACACTACAAGTCTGATATCCATAAGTCTGACATTAAGTGAAAAGTTTTTTCAAATTATCTGTAAATAATATTGTGTGATGTATAATTTTTTAAGATTTCTGAAGTGGAAGATCTGATAGAGGAAGCTTGTGAATCATTGGCAGAGTGTCTGCGTGAAGGGAATCAAGCTAGAGGAAAGACACCAGCACAGGTTAGTGCTCATAAATTACTATTATACATGATAACTCTGCTGTGATATTCAATTCAATCTTTATTCCAGTATACATATATATTTCAAGAAAAATTATAAACAGGATACAAACATGCGAAACAAAGGAACAACATGTTAAGACATATAAAAGTTAAGAAAAGCAAAATAGACAATGAAACTAAGTGTAAAAATTTTCTAAAGACTGACTCACAGTAAAGGATCCAACCAAAATGTCATTTTGTACAAAAAAAGAGCTTCCCTGTAAATAAAGGAATTTTTGAACAAATATAATCTACAGAGTGATATTTGGATTACTTAAATTGCAGTTGGTTTTATTGCAAAGAGAATTAATCTCAAGGCCTAGAGGATGTCCTTTAGTGGTTTGAATATTTTTGGCATGTCTTACAAGTTCACTTTTTGCAGCTTCATTTTAATACTATACGTGTGTTTCATAATTGATAAAAATGTGGAGCCATCTGTCTCCTGGCCTTTATCCTCTCCTGCTCCAACCCTTCCCTTCCTCTCTCTTTCTTGTGGGAAATGGAAATGTTTGTTGATTTGATGTTGTCACATTCATTTTAATAGTAGAAGGATGTTTATGAGATATGATATAGAGTCAAGTGTGACCATACCTAAACTCATAAGGATACTCTAAAACTATAGTTTCACTCTCCAGATGATACTCTAAATCTAATTTTTTTTTTTTTGATGCAGCAGGATTCCCAGCAATTTGAAGAATCATAGAAAATGAGTTAAGAGATTTTCAGTAGCGAAAGTCCACTTGGATATTGAATGTGTTTGCAGTTTTATCATACTTATGTCTGGTGTCATAAGTCTAACTCACATTCATTGATTTACTAGCTATGGTATTTTTGTGAGCTACTCAGGGTGGAAACATTTCTCTGGGAATTTTTTGATTTGGGAGTGTAATGTGTGTTTAAACACAACTGAAAAGCTCCTTATTTTCTCTGGTATTTTTCTGTGGCAGCTTCCTTACTCGTTACCAACTCCTGAAGATGGAATGCCAGGACTGCCCACACCATACCAAACAGTCTCTGATCGGAGAGATCAATCGTTTCCCTCAGAAGGAACTTACCAGGAGGTAGGGTCATTTGAAGCTTATTAAGTTCATATAATTTATTAAATTCAGGGCCTTGAAGGGCAGTTGTTTTACGATGCCAAGCGACCATGCACATGGAGGAAGCCTGTGGCTCATGAATTAGAACTTCACATCGGGTGGCAGCCAATTCAACAATTTATATGAAATTGGTTTCTTTTCAAAGAGCAGTTCAGATAGGAAAACCGTAGATTTCTCTTGGAATAAAAACCCACCTTACTTTGATCAAACCCTGAACCGCCCGTTTGCCAAGCTTCTTCGCTTCAAATGCCACCGCCTTTATCCACTCAGCCACAGCACTGGTTATTCATGTAAACTGTTGCCTAAGTTCCCTAAAGAAATACTCATTGTATGGAATGACAAATTTGGGAACGACTAAGAGACATGAGTTATTGAAGAACCTTGACAGAAAAATAAAGTAGGAAGTTTCTGTGAAAGTGTTAGGATGAAAACCATGAGTAAAGACATAAGTTTTTCTTTTTCTAAAATGTTAATTCCATTGCATAAATTGTGTTCTTCCTCTTTGTCAGTTTTGCTTTAAATTCGTAATTTCTCTGTTAAGTAAAACAAATTTGCCATTTAATGTGAGTGGTTTATAACATTTTATGTTATCCAAAAACAAAATACTGAAAAATACTCCTATCAGTATACAGGATAATTATTGCAATAATTTTGAGGTAAAAAAACTTGTACATCAATTCAATCATACTTTTAGGTATAATTTATCATAAACTTTCAAATTCATGGAATTTGACTGCTCTCTGTCTTAATTTTAATTCTATTTTAAATTCCTTGCATGGTCCCTCTTTTGCATGAGTGTTTTCTGTTTCTGTATTTTTGGAAACATGACTTTAGCAATGAGCTGGATGATGTTTTGTAGTGTATATGGTAAGTAGAATGATCAAACAGCCACTGTTAGTATTGTGTATAAGTGTAGGTTCTTTGTGGTATACATCTATATCCTAACACAGTTAATATTGTCATTGTATTCAATACATACAGTGTGGTCTTCTAAATAACACAGGTTCTGATGTCATTTCCATATGATCATATAATAGTTTGTGTATCTCTGCATATGTAGAGTCTCTGCATCCATCTATTTTGCACAGTCGTCAGTTTAACCATTTACTTACATCATTGTAGAGTATACTGCATCTAGATTGCTGCCCATGTTTATAGGCCTGTATCATTTAAGGTCTGTCGACATGTAACCAAAACAGCTGTTTTAGTCAAAGATGATAGGTTAAGATGCCCTGATGAAAATTAGGTTGCAATTATGTGAACATCTCTTAATGCTATCAAGATATACCTTTTCAAAGTTTGACCTTTTCTGAGATTCTCATTTGCTATGCAAAATTGTGTTATGGAGTGTTGTACTTCTTTTGTAAATGCTTTTTACATCAAATAAGTAGGTATGACAGTAGTATGACATTTACATTTCCACAAACCTTTTAATGGCCTCGAAAGTATGTAGACTTGTAGTACAGTGTCATATAACTAAGAGTACAAGTGAAGTGTCTCTGGTTGTGACATGTCATTCTTAATGAGTATGAGAACAAAATTTAGCACTAGCAGCAAATGATTAGCTTTTCAAATGTGTGAGCACTAGTATGAGTACAAGTCCATTCTTTAGAGTATGAACACTCACAAATTTGATGAAGTATTAGTAAAATGTACATACTCACAACATCTCTAAAATATATGAATTAATGTAAGTTTCATTCCACCTTAATTTTCCATATATATGCACTAGTTAAACCAAATTTTCTGTTTGGAATATTACAATGTATATGGTTTTGTCAGAATTCACAGTAGGGTAGCACATGGGCTAAGAGATGCTTTCATGCATGATGTAATTACCTTAAAAGGATGGAAGGAAAGATATTATCAATCATTAAGATGAATTATTGGGATAAAAACATGAAGTAATTTTAATATGTCCGACCAAAGATTTGAATTGCAACAGATTGCAACTTATAAATTTTATGTCAGTATGATCCAATTTGAAACTATTTTGAAATACCACGAAATGTGTCGCTCCTTTTAACTCTATTCAAGAAGCCCGTTTTCGGCTTGTCTTGGGTGCTGTTAAGAAGATATTATATGATGAAAAGTGCAATGTGATAAAAAGATTATTTAGCAACTTAAAATATCTGTATCACCTGTGGTATCTTATTTGTTGACATTATTTTTCGTTTCATTATTAGCCTAGCTGTTCAGGAAGGTTTGCCTTTCCCTCCCAGAGATCAACAGACCCACCAGTGTCATCTAATCCAGGTCACAGTAGAAGGCATCAGTCACCATTCTCCCCACATGTATACTTACAAGAGGTAAATATTGATGTAAATCATCATTGCATAGCATATGGCTGGATTCTTACTGAAGGTTAAAAGCCTAAAGTAGATGATGACAGCAGTGAGAACAATCAAGCTGTTGTACAGCTAGCTTCTTCACCCAAACCGAAAACTTCCTGTCACCATAGTGCAGCCCTTCCAAATAAGATATTGGCTACGGCAAAAATATTGCTGAAGTAAAAAGGATTTACTTCGGCAAAAATACACTTTACCTCAGCATTAGGTAACTGTCCGATGCTACTTATTTACAAACCTCTACCACAGTAGGTTAACGTAATTTGTTTGTTTAAGCTCCGGAATTCCATTGATGAAACCAATACAGCCGCTTTGGGAATTTTTCCCACTTTATTACACATTAAAAAAGATAAAACAGCTGGTTCTGAAATCTAAAGGTCACACTCTACCGTGTCATACTCATATGTGTACAGTGATCACTTTCATGACAGCAGACAGTGAGTTTTGTACATACAGTAAATACCCATCGTAACGAACTTTTTAAATCAAGATTTTCCGTTAAAACTTGAAAAATTGCAACTATCTTTTGTATATAAAGCAATAATACTGAATATATTTGCTCATGTTACAATCGTGGTGGAAATTTTATCAGAAAACGATTTCTTTTCAAGTCGCTACTCGAAGCTGCATTTCAAGCCGTGTAGGCCTAGTGTACAGCTTTCGTAACCAGTATGTCCCCGTACGCGTGTCCTGCAAGCTATCGCCTGGGCAAAATTTTTGCCGAAGTCAAGTCCATCTGTCTCGGTATTAACCTCGGCATTGCCGAATGCCGAGGCTATTTTCGAGGGCTAGTGACCATCCACTTTGTTCTTCAAAGTGTTCAAAGATGAGGCTCCAGAAAATACTGTAATATTTGTTATAAAAATACAGCAGTAGCTCTGTAGTGACTTTTTCAAGTTTTCTGATGTACATCTTACCTTTTACATGTCTCTGCCTCAACTGTTTGGAAACAAACATTAGTACTATGAGTGCATAAAACCAGGGCTTAATACTCGGACACAAGATTGTTCTGTAAGCCTGAACAATTCAAGTGCAATGTATGTTGTAGGTTTATTCCAGACTGATAAAAAAAATAATTTGCTGAAGGTGCAAACAAACCACAGTGGGGCTCTTTCTAACCTTTTATTTCTTTAAAACTGGAAATTATTTATAATTGTGATTAAACACCATGTTATGTATACTTTCTTTTGTATTTAGCCTCGCCATTCAACTCCTGCAGAACGGACACATGTAAGCACCCCATCCTGTCAAACTTACGACAGAACTACCTCACAACAGGATGAAGTAAGTAGAGGCTATCATAAGCACTGCACTTCCTACCGTACTAACACTTTTAGTTAAACTTACCAAAGTCCATTCTGTTATCATAATAACCACTCCCTTAATCATTAGCAATTACATCAGACACCTTGCACATGTTGATAACCATGCAATTGAATTATTATATAACATAGGATGAACAGAAAAAAATTAATTTCTTCACTAGAAGGGGACGGAAATTGTAAACTTTTGATTACATAGGTCATAGGCAAACAGATGAGACTTATATTTTTAATTTATATATTTACAGAGATATATTAAATTGTTTTTGCTGGCAGTGCAAACAAATAACCAGTCCCTTTCATAACATTTTTTATTTTAAAAAAGAAAATATTGGATATCGTACCAGCAACAAGTATGTCATACAATTGTTTCTTCTTTTACATTTAGCCTTTCCATTCAACCCCTGCTAGAAGAACTCACATGAGCACCCCACCCCGTCAAAGTCATGAAAGACGTCAAAAGCCACAAGATCAGGTAAGGATAAAATATTAAATGGTGGAGCAGTTCATGACTATCTACCTCATTGAGGGTGCTATATAGTATGATAGAACTTGTGAAATTGATCACCTGTGGTTATTCCAGTTCGGTACATGTGGTAAATTATTAAACCCTGGATGCTGATGTCCGTCAAGTAATTAAAACATCTCTATCATTTCCCAAGCACACTACAGTTGTGCTTTTCATCATGTGAATTATGTAAAAATAACATCATGTTAAATATGCTACACTGTTTCAGTGATAAGGCACGACGATTGATAAAGCTACGTTTGAAATCTTTTCATTAAATCTACAAAGGATATTGTAGCATATCATAGATTCTCAGGTTTGGATCTGCAGACCATATGTGAGCACATGATGTGCACAAAATTGGCCTGCAGATGATGGCATGAGTCCAGAATTTTTTGTAAGAAAATAAAAGACACATTAAGGTTCTGGCTGCTGTAATTCCTCAAAAGTAAATTTTGAAGTAAAATTAGCGCTTGCCTTTATGCACTTGAGAATAATGCACCAGTGGTATTTAGGGCAGATGCTAAGACACAAATGGACAGTCTTACTTGATGCATGATCGATAGAAGATTAATGCACTTAAATGCATCCAGTGTGTCATTTGTAGTAAGGTGTCTATGCAGGTCTGTGTGTGTGTGTAGGAAACTTGTTTTTGTTGGACAGATTCCTATTTAGTTGATGAAATATGTGTTGAAGAGTGTTTACATACTGTAATATCAAGCTTGTCATGCAAGTGAAGTGTTGGGAGTGCAGGTACAAGTATACTATCCAGAAATGTGTAAAAGTGCAAGTCTTTTGTTAGGACTATTATTATAAAATGTTAAATGTCAAGCAAGGCCCCTTACAGATTTTGACAGAAATTGTGCAGCCTTGCATGTAATGTTTATGTCTTGAGTTCTCTGACCAGTGACTCTCATTTCCTGTCTGCAGTTCTTATCTCTCTTAAGCTGATTGTCTTTCCCCAGAACAGCTCTACACAGAAAAGCAGTACCGGCAGTTGCCATGAGTGTAAACATTCTGCTGAAAACCCAATCAAAGGCCAATATATCGGGAATTTAGAAGTGTGCATTTCTTTAAGGGGCTTTTCATGGCATGTACATGAGCATAAATTGTCAGATCTTGAAGGAAAAATGCAGTCCTCCCAATTTTAATTTGTGTACCTTATCATCCTAATTCAGGAATGGCTCCTGTCATTCATGTGACAATATTTTTGTTACCTAGTCGCTAAATTCATGGAAAGTAACTCCTTGGTTTATGGTTTACCTTCAATATTCAATGTTTTTATACAGAAACATAGTGAAAGATAACTTGTGAGTGAAAGAAGAGGAGATTTGTAAGATTGTAGCAGGTTTTTGAAAATAAACTTTGGGCAACTGCTTTCTCCCTTTAACGTAGAGAGTGTGTAAGTTTAAGCACAAATCCATTGCAATAAGCATGTACCAAAGCTGAGGGTAAGTGTGTCTTAAGTACAACATATCTAATGTCATTGGGCTGTTGTGACAAGGTAACTTATCTTTACCAACTCTTTTAGTGTGTGATTTTTGAGATACCCAAACATGTGGCTTTATTTCCTCAGTTAACCCCAGTGGGTAGTTATCATCCCATTCTGAGAGAAGATTCTAGAGGCACACCAGAGGGGTCAGACAGGTCACTGGAGACATCATATCTTTCTTATATGATGCCAGAAAACCGCAGTGGGATATACAAGTCTTCAGTTGCAGATAACACCAATTATGAAATTGTAAGATTTTTTTTCTTTGTAAGCCTTTTTACAGCACAGCTGTTGTTAGCAAAATCATTTGCAATTATTATGTATGAAATGGGTAATCTGAAATATTCTTGGAGATTCTAAAAATTTCTGTCCTTGTCTTTCTTGTGACAGCTCGTTAATGACAAAATATGCATTGTTGTTGCTTTGTATCTTGGTATTACAATTTACAACATTCAACAATAAGCTAGGATGTCAGCGGAGAAAATTGTAGTGTCATTAATAAGGTGATATATTGTAGATCTCATCACAGAAAACCAGCATGATTTGAGATGGCAGGATTACCTCAGGTTAAAAGAAATAAACCTTAGGTTTGAACAGGTCAAAAGAATGGATTAATGCAAAAGAAGGTAGTTACCATTTCTGTATTTGAATAAACTATAGCTCTCTCCTTGTAGTTTGTCACATGATGGTATGATTTATACAGCTGTTTAAATGCAGGGGCCAATTTCACTTCCATGTAGCAATGACTGCTAACGCGGATATCCTTCGCTAAACCATGAATCTATTACACAAGTTAGTAGTTAATTTCTTGCAACAGATTTCACTAAATATTTAGTGCTCAATTTTGCATTGCAATGTTAAGTATCTTACCTTGGGGATTTAGCCATGACTGGTATGGTAGACACAAAGAAATGCTCTGTTGCACTCGGCAGAAATCATTACTATTGCCCTATGAGCAATGATTCAAGTTAGCAAGTGATTTAGCGACATCGCTCAAGTTGATGTTAGCGAAAGGAGTCCCAGGACTGAAAGAGTTGTGGAATTTTGTGGAAACGGCAGTAGCTATGGAATTTTATGTAATTGGTTTGTTTTCCTCTCATTCTGTCTTCCTTTGGAATCAGTCTGAAGCACAAAAAAACAACAAAAAACAGTTTTATTTGTTGTTTGGCAAACTTGATCAGGGTTGTCAAATTTTTCATGAGACACCTTGCTAAATTTGGCATCCAATGAAGTTAAAAATGCCAAATACAAATTGCATTGTCACTTAATAGTCTGCAATGTGCAGAAATGAAGACTGTTGTGAAGTAACAGTGTGTTTACAATAATCCAGTGTATTTCTTTATTCAATTACTTCCTTGATGAGATTGTTTTGAGTGTAAAACATTATGCTTTACCATGATTTCCAAAGGAATAAACAGGTTGCAAATATGAAAACAAAAATAATGACAGACTGTGTTTTGTAATACAGTAGTTTTTATAACTGTTCCAAGTTAAAACGATCTTGAAAAGGTTAAATTAGTCAGTATTTTACACTTGAAATGCCAACGTGGCAACCCTGAACTTGGCCATGGAATTAAAACATTTTTTTTTTTTTCAAAAAATACCTTTGAAAAATAATGGAATTTTCACCTCATTGAGCCACAGAAAGCAGTAGACTAGCATCTTTTATCTTTGCAACTTTCATTGATTTCAGGAGTTAACTGACCCTAGTCCCCAGCGATTAACATCTGAGGTCAGGGACTTAAACCGATCTCAGCACCAGCAAGAAGCTAAGAATGATGAGATGAAGAAAATTCAGAGAGAAATGCACGAGAAAAGTCTCAGTCAGAACAAGCAGCTTAGTAATAGCATCAAAAAGCTAACAGAGCGTGTACTGGCCTTGGAAGCAGAAAAGAGAGAGGCAGACAATATTAGGATGAATTTAATGTCAGGAATGATCAGTGGATTGGAAGAGAGATTAACTGACGCAGAGAATAAATTCCAAGAATTTGAGGTAATTGTGTTTTGTCTTCAGGTTTACTTAAAGAATCCGTGGGCAAAGTGCACGCCATATCTGGCTTGATGCCCTCAATAATACTTCTTTCGGGTGAGCCCTTCTTTGTGTAGCCTGTTTGGCGCTAACAACATAGTTTCAAAAGTCCCACTTTTTTTAATTTTTGCAAATTTAACAAGCTTGTTTATAAACATACATTATCCCATACGTGTAATAATATGATAAATGCTTTAACAAATCATTCAAGTTAGCAGAGAAAAGGATTCAGGTGTACCCCCCCCCCCTCTTACAGTGTAATGTCACACACAGTGCAATGTTACACACAAGTATAGCATGTAGCATGTAAAATATGAAGAGTGGTTGACATGCAAGAGAATCACTATAGCTTGTCTAGCAAAAAACCCTTGCATTTTTTACATTTTCATTTTAACTTCTTTAATACCACTTCTGAAAATGCTTTAAAGTCTTGTTGGCATGTATGTGTAATAGTGGGTACATTTGGCTGCATGCATGCTAGTAGTTTTTCTTTACCAGCTGTTTCAGTTTTGTTTTCAAAGAAGACATGAAATTCAACAGACATGCAATAAAAATATTTATATTGATGATGTTGATGATATTGACTAAGACGACTATGGTGATGGAGGATAATAGAAGATAATGTTGACAGTGGTGGTGGTGTTTCCCTTCAATGTCACAGGGCTCGAAACAAGCTAAGAAAAGGGCACAGCCAAAATGAGAAAATTGGCTGTAGGTCTTTGTTATTTCATAGGACATTTCTGAGGGGCACCATGGCCATCAGTATGGGCCCGATAGCCATATGGCTATCGGTGCCATCGGTTATTTCGAGCCCTGATGTCACTTACTATTTGTATATGACATTGCTATGTGCTATACTTTGCATATATGATATTGCTATGTATATTACTGGAATATGGCTTTGTAAATTTGCATCTTAACGAAGAACTTATCTCAATTACTTGGTCATAGTACAATAGTGGGATTTTACATGATTATTTATTTCTTACCCATTTCAAATGAGTAAATTTATTCTGTGGTACTTTTACAGAGTGCCCTTGAAGATCAAAATCAGAAAAATGTGGAACGTGTACAAGGTCTTCTAGCACACATGGAGGATTTGAAGACAAGAAACAGAGAACATGAGGTAAATATGAATTATAAAATGTTTGTACATTCAGAGTAAGCCAAGGTTCTGCCATTGCTTGTAGAAACAGCAGCAGTGAGTTTATTAGAAAAGTAGGAGATACTCATTTGAATTGTCAATTGAAATATCCAGTAGGCAGAGGATAAGGAACATACTATGATTGCAATTCAGATAAACGTAAAAGTTTACATAGAACAAGGAGAGTGGACATTCCTTCTGGTAGATTAATGTAACTGGTTATTATTTTAAATTTAATTAGTGAACTGTGTTGAAACTATGGGGTGGTTATTGGAATAAACTGGATCATACATAACTTCTTTTTATACTTCAGCTATGCAAGCATTACATTAAGTAGGTTTGGATCAGGTGTCAGTCTAGCCTTTGTTTTGTGAGACTCCAGGAGTACCCTGTTATTACAAGTCACTACTTGTACATAAAACATATGAAACAAGCTCATGAACTCTGGTCAGTGTGTAAATATGAAAGGAATTTTATGAACCCAAATGAAGGGAAATGCTCAATTACTAATTAAAATACATACCTCAGTTTAATTGATAATTTGGGGATAAGACCAGGTACTTTGTAGAAAAAGTAGCAGTCACCTGGCGGTATATTTTTGAAGCAAACCAGGGGCTTCATCTTGGGGACCATGGGCGGAAATTTGATTGGGGCTCACTTTATTTCAGGCTTGTAGTTAGGGACTTAACAAATTTAAAGTAAGTTTTAACTTGACTCTAAAGATGCTTAATATAATCATCCTTTATGCACTTTTCATTTAAAAAGCACACCCCACTTATTAGGACATAGTCAGTCATGGTCCACAATTTTGTTGAAAAAACATTAACATTGAGGCAACCGTCAGTCAGTTCTGTGAGTAACAACTGTAATGTAAGTGACACAACCCTTAATTCACAGAACATGCACAATTTGTAATTTTGACAGACATGTGAGTCACCAAATTGACTGAAAAATGTCATGATTGTTCTTGAGGAGCAGTGCTGTTCAAGGGTTTTCATTTCTCTTGAAATGGTATCAGCTGACCCATAGTAACTCACCCCTCAGTCATTAAAGTGACTGACCTGTGAGGTAACATGGCTCACTGTTTTTCTCCCTGCTGACTGAAATTTTTGTACAGAGGTGGACATACACACTGTCATTGGTTAATGACCCACTTTTGACAGACCATGCCCAAGGTTAGTGGGGCCTGTTACTTACTTGATAAGTGCATTATTCTTCTGCATCCTTGAATGACTGGTTTCTTATATTTCTACCATACAGATCAGGTATGAATTTCTGAAACAGACCCTGGCCAAACTTCAAGAAGTATTGATAAAAAGCTTCAATGAATTGTTAAGACGACAAAGTCTTGCACAAAAAGAACAGGAGGTAAGTCCAAGGGAAGAAATGTAGTCTGGAACTCACTCCAGACTCTCTCAAGCTATGGACAAGATCCCCATTGGAGTGCACAACCCACTCTATGCAGCACACCCTAGTCTATGCAACACATCCGTCTATGCAACACATGGACCCATGCATGCAACACACTCTAGTCTTTGCAACAAATCCCATTCTGTGCAATACTACCCTCTATACAACACCCCACTCTTTGCAACACCCCAATATGTGCAAAACACCCATGCATGCAGTACACCCCAGTCTATACAAGTACCCATCTCTGCAACACATCCTAGCCTATGCATCACATCCCAGTCTGTGCATCACACCCCAACCTATGCATCACACCCCCAGTCTGTGCATCACATCCCAGCCTATGCATCACACCCCAGTCTGTGCATCACACCCCAGTCTGTGCATCACACCCCAACCTATGCATCACACCCCAATCTACTTCGCCCCTCATTACCTCCTATTTACGTATGTAATCCCCACCTACCCGCAGTAAGACCCTGGCAAGCTTTTAGTAGCACCGTGGAGACCAGGCGACCTCCGATAGAGGGCGCCTAGTCTAGTCCTCTTTCCTGCTTGCCTGTCCTTTGTGACTCTACGCAGTTTGTTCACCTGGCTTTTTCTCCAAAGCAGGAAGCTTCGTTTTCAAGTCCTTCGTTCCTATCTTCAACCATCAACTTCCAATAGTAGCAGTTATCAAGCCTCCAGACTCACGATGAGTATCCTTTTCCCTATTGGGTGTTTTTTGCGTCCCTAGTTTCGGGATTCTTGTTAGCTTGTTCTCGTTACCGCTGTTAGCCTAACACGTTAATTGTATTGCCGTTAGCTTAGGCCTTACACGTTATTATGCATTGTCGTTAGCCTAGACCTTCTTATGTTACGTTATACGGGGTTTTAGGCTTCCCGCCGTGTCCCGTGTTCCGGGCCGGCCTTTTGCTGGTTTTGTTGTTACTTGCATGTTACACTTCATATATATTTCGTGTATGTTTTTAGCATGTTCGGCCTAACCGTTTTTTGCCTGTTCATCTTTGCATGTGTTTTTCTTGCATGGCATGTTTGTTTCTTTCCTTAACAGGGCTCCCCCAGGTAATTGTTCTTCCAGATGCCGTACATGCCAGCGTTTTGTGCCCGAATGCGATACGCACGACCTGTGTAATGTCTGCCGTTCTTGCTCCGAACAGGCGAGATGTGGGATTTGTCGTAATTGGTCTGTGGAATGGTCTTGGACTTTATCTCAGAAATCGACCAAACAAAAAGCCCCTAGTGGCGTTATGGATGTAGCCCTTAGTGGCTCTAATATTACAGCCCCTAGTGGCTCTCAGATCATAGCCTTTGGCTCAGAATCTGTCCCGGCCCCGACAGCCGGTAAAAGGAAGCGTGGCAGCCAGAGTTCCTCCAAATCATCCAAGTCTTCCAAGGCTAAGTCGGACAAACCGAAGAAGTCTTCCTCGGACAAGCCCAAGAAATCTAACCACAAAGCCACGCCCACTACACAATCAAAGTCTGACCAGCCTGTTTCCGGTAGTCTTGCACACGGGTAATCCTCCGGCTTCTTCTCATGACACACCAAGCAGCTCCGCTTTGTCTCAGTCTAGCAGCAGCGGCAACACAGTACTACCGGCTAATACTGTGACCACTCTACCGGCTAATCCTCCGGCTAATACCTCGGGTAATACTCCTACCACATCGAGGGGAATACATTCTTCTGTCTCCAATGTTGTTTTGTCGACGGCCACTAATCCTCCGGCTAATTCCCCGGGTGCAGCGCAGTTCACAGTTGCTGATGCGGACTTATCGACCGATAATACCTTAACCACATCCCTTGTTACGTTACAGGATGGTTCTACAGCCGGTGGTCTACAAATTAATCCTTCGGCTAATGTGCTGGGGAATTCTACGATCACTAGTAGTACTATGAATACTGGAACTGTATTTTCGTCTTCCAACACGGCTAATCCGGGAGTTATGCAGAGTTTCGTTCTCAGCCCGGACTTTTCCAGTTCACAAGTAAACCTCCCAGGTACCTCTGGTGTTTTTCAAGGCCTTGTGTTTAATCCTACAGGAGCAGCTGTAAACTCTCCAACACCTTCCGGCTTCACAACATCCCCAGTTGAATGCTGATCTTGTTTCCCAGTTTTTGGGCATGCTATCCAACCTCCCGCAGTTTTCCCAAGACATTAACCAACCTTCTACTAGCGGGACGGCTCCGCAAGATCCGACCACCGACACTCAGGTTCTTTCCGATGGTTCGGACGTCTCCGATCCGGATACGCATCACCAACATCAGGTTCGGGATTGTACCCCCAACCCCGATCCAGTTTACTCGGGCGATAATGCTGATTCAGACGATGATGAACAGCCTCTTTTTGGTACAGACATCCCCAGAGATGCTTTCGACAAAGCGGTCGAAGTTCTCCGCCACCAACTAGGTTACACTTCCGAACCGGCTCCTGAAGTTTCTACTTCCAAGTCCAGACTTACGCTGAATACCCCGTCTGGGTCTACTAGATCGTCTTTACCAGTCGATGCGGAATGTGCCGATCGTTTTCGGGCCTTACCCCATGGTAACGCGGGCCGAAAATGGACTGCTTACTCCAAATCCCAGAACCTCTCATTCAGAGTGGAGGACAATGATTGGCGAGACCTTTTCAAGACTCCATCTGTACCCCAAGGAGCAGAAGATTACCTCCGTTCAGTTGGAGCCACGGGACCCGGAGGGAAACTTAAGTCACCTCCGGCTAGGAAGGCCCTCCGTTCTTTACATCAACTAGACACAGCCTCGAGGGTTGGACTCAAATTTGCCTTGTCACTGCTACTCATCGCAGAGGTACTTTCCAAATCCTTTAGACACTCCACTAGTGCCGAAGTCTCGAGAAAGGACACTGCCTCTCTAGTCACCCTTCTGGGACCTCTAGCCAGAAGAGTCTACGACCAATTTGCAAGGGTTTCTATTAAATCAGTTACCGAAAGAAGGGACATCATACTAGATGCTGTGCAACTTTCTCACGAAAGTGTTAGACGCCGTTTCCAGGACCTTCCCGTGCTTGGAGATGATATCTTTGCCGGCCAGTTTGACTCCGTTCTCCAAGAAGAAGCCAAGAGGAAAACTGACCTCCAGAAGGCCCATCTTTCCGGCTCACGCCCTTTCTCCAGACGTTCTCCTCCTTGTAACCGTCCGTCTCGTTCCAGTCGCGGTCGTCGTCAACCACCTTCCAGACCGTCCGGTCGACCATCTGCTCAACCAAACCGCCCTAGACAACCAAGATTGTCAACTCGATCTCAGCCCCGTTATCGTACTAGAGGCTCATCCAGAGGTTCTTCTTCGAGCAGAGGCCGTGCCTTTATGAGGCCCTAGGGATGCCCACCCCACCACAGCTCCTCCGGTGGTGGGGGGGAGATTGAAATATTTTGTAACAAATTGGAGCAACATCGATCCCGATTCTTGGGTTCTTCAAACCGTCAAGCATGGTTACAGAATAGAATTCACAGCAACACCCCCACGAAGGGGACTTATGAAAGTCACTCCAATCCCTCGGGTACCAGAACAAAGACGCATATTGGAGGAAGAAATTCATGGCCTTCTGCAGAAAGGAGCAATTCGTGTCGCTCCACCAAGTCTATCCAAATGTCTATACCGCTCAAGCTTCTTCCTCACACCGAAGAAACCAAACACATGGAGACCCATCTTGAACCTGAAACCTCTCAACAAAAGATTTATCAAACCAAAAAGATTCAGGATGGAAACTCTAGCCACGATCATCCCGTCTTGCTCTCCAGGCCTGTGGGCAACCACACTGGACTTAAAGGACGCCTATCTACACATCCCCATTCATCAAGACCACCAAAGGTTCCTGTCTTTCCGCTACAAACACACAGATTTCATCTTCCATCTTCCAGGCTCTTCCCTTTGGCCTGTCAACAGCCCCCAGAGTTTTCACGAGAGTTGCAAGAGCGGTCCTGGCCTTCCTTCGACAAGGCGGAATCACGTTATACGCATACATCGACGATTGGCTGATACTCGCAGAGTCCCAACAAGAGTGTCGCGAGACCACGTCCTATGTAATTCAGACTCTACAGAATCTGGGCTGGATAATCAACTTCGACAAATCGAACCTTCAACCATCCCAAACGGTGTCCTATCTTGGGGCGATTCTAGACTTTCGTCGAGGCCTGGCCATCCCTACACAAGAGAGAATCTCTGCCACCTCAGAGGCAGCTCGGAACCTTCTCAAGGGCCACACCGTCCAAGCCCGTCTTTGGCTTCGTTTTCTGGGCCTAGCAGCGAGTCTCGTGGAAATCCTTCCGCTATGCAGGCTATACATGAGACCAATCCAATTCTTCCTCCTTCGAAGATTCAAACCAAGTCGAGACCCCCTGTCTCTACGGATCCAGTTCTCTCCAGACATGAAGCCGTTCCTGCAATGGTGGTCCTGCCACTCGAACCTGTCCAAGGGAAGACCTTTCTCAGACAACAGACCCTCTACCACACTGTCGACGGACGCTTCGAACACCGGTTGGGGAGCTTCCTGGGGGACTCGATCAGCAGCGGGAGTTTGGTCACCCCACGAAAAGACTTTTCACATCAACATCCTCGAACTCCTTGCGGTCCGAAGAGCGATAGAAACATGGTCCAGAGAACTCATGGGGACTTGAGTTTCGATTCTGTCCGACAACTCCACGACTGTGGCCTATCTGAACCGCCAGGGGGGAACGAGGTCCCTACATCTCTGTCTGGAAACCTGGGATCTTCTGCTTCTCTGCCAGTCACTGAACATCTCCCTCAGGGCAACTCATCTAGCAGGTGAACAGAATGTTCTGGCCGACGCCTTATCAAGGGGCACTTTCAGCCACAACGAGTGGACGCTCAGCCAACCTTGGGCAGATTACGTTTTCCACATTTTCGGCCGTCTTCACGTGGACCTTTTTGCGACCCGACACAATTGCAGACTCCCAACCTTCTGTTCCAGGCGTCCGGATCCGCAAGCCTGGGCGACAGATGCCCTGACTCTCGATTGGGACGACATGTCGGTATACGCCTTCCCTCCTTGGCCTCTACTACTGAGAGTGCTGCTCAAACTTCGTCGATCCAGAAAGGAAATGTTGTTGATAGCCCCATTCTGGCCGAGACAACCCTGGTTCCCTCACGTTCTCAACCTTCTCGTGGATCTACCCTTCCAGTTTCCGAACGACCCCCGTCTCCTCTCACAAGTCAGGGGCAGTATTCTTCATCCAGACCTACAGTCCCTAAGGCTAACTGCCTGGAAATTGTCAACAAATGTCTCCTCACAAAGGGCCTTTCACGACGTTCTGCGGACCTTGCCGCCGGTGCGAGAAGACGCTCAACAATTACGACTTACGATTCCCGACTCGAGAAATTCTTCGACTGGGCAGAACATCACTCTGTGGATCCCTTGGAAGCACCAGTGAACGCCCTATGCTCCTTCTTCGTATCCTTGTTTGACGAGGGGAAACAGGTTTCTGCCATAAAAAATTACAGATCAGCGATTGCTTCAGTACACTCTGGTTTTTCCGACGGTTCCACGGTGGGTTCCAATCAGACAATTCTCACCCTCCTTAAAGGAATGTTCATCAAAAGACCTCCACGTCGCCGCTTGGCCCCCTCTTGGTCGATTAACGAGGTACTATCGTCCTTCTCATCGAGCCCTTACGAACCAATCCAGAACTCCCCCCTCGACGCCCTTACTAAGAAGACCATTTTTCTGGTGGCTGCCGCCTCTTCACGAAGAAGGAGTGAGATCCATGCCTTGTCGGTCAAACCTGGTTTTATCAGATTTACACCGGACGGAGTCCACCTGCTCCCGAACCCCTCCTTCCTGGCAAAGAACCAGTGGGAGTCCTTCTCTCCTGACCACATCTTCTTACCGTCTATGTCAACGACCTAATCCGTCAGGGAGGATCGCTTCATATGCCCGGTCCGGGCGCTTAGGTGGTACATTGAGAAGACTAAGTCTATTAGGAAGTCAGACGCTCTGTTCCTGATCCCTCGATCTCCTTACACTCCGGCATCCAAAGATACCATATCCAGATGGCTTGTTGAAATCATTGCACCCTTCGCTGCTCCGGATGACTCTCCTAAAGCCCATGATGTCAGAGCTCATGCCTCATCTATTGCGTGGTTCAGAGGAGTTCCCCTTCAAGATATAATGAGAGCAGCTTCTTGGAAGACTCCATCCACCTTTGTAGCTTCATACCTTACCAACGTCGTCTCTCCCGAGGCTCTGTTTGCCAGTTCCGTCCTTAGAGGTCCAGCTTCTACTTCAACAGCTACTCAAGACCTCCCACCCTCTTCACGGTGCTAAATCGGTTTACATATGTAAACAGGAGGTAATGAGGGGCGAAGTAGATTCCCCAAAACTACCTGGTTTGTGAATCTACGAGCCCCGATACTTACCTCCTATTTACATTCCCGCCTCCCGGCCCCAGTCTCTTCAGCCGGAATCTGGACAACATTGCTATCTGGACAACACCACTCTCTGATACCACTTATCTGCCGGACTAAGTCTTTCATCAACCAAAGCCAATAATTTGACCATTCATCGACCAAGACCTTTTGGACCATTAATCGTCCAACGCCGATCCTGACCACTCGTCGACCGAGCCTTTAACGACCACTCAACACCACGGACCTCAGTGACGCTATACGAGCTCGGAAAGACGTTTCAGGCCTATCTGTCCATTCTGTTCGGGTCACCGACTTCCGATCTACGACTTCTACACTCAACCTCGACCACACAGAAGTTGCCGCAATCCTTTCTAGGTGAGACACTGTTCTTTCACTTTCGGCAGCTCTAGAGTGTTATTAGGGTGGTTACTCCTAGGAAGGGCCCTCACCAGGAGGGCCCTGCGTAGAGGTCGGACATGCAAGCGGTAAGAGGACTAGACCAGGCGCCCTCTATCGGAGGTCGCCTGGTCTCCACGGTGCTACAGAAAGCTTGCCAGGGTCTTACTGCGGGTAGGAGGGGATTACATATGTAAATAGGAGGTAAGTATCGGGGCTCGTAGATTCACAAACCAGGTAGTTTTGGGGAGTCTGTGCATCACATCCCAGCCTATGCATCACACCCCAGTCTGTGCATATGCACCTAAATCTGTTCTTGTTAAGAGTACATATCTGCCTTTTTGGTTATATTATTGCCTAGCACTGCTTAATGTTGAGTTACCAACCCTGCCTTCTGAAAATGCAGCTTTAGCTAATGTGTGACATGTAATAGGCTAGTAAGCCTAATGTTAATGTTCCACACTACAAAATGTAACTTATAATCCAATGCAACAAAGTGTTTATGCTATATGCTCAACACGACGTAAAAAGTATTGTCAATAAAGCATAGAATGGTCTGCGGTGATTTATTGAGATGGCATTCTTGTTACATGAGTAAATAGAAAAATAATTTTGTCATTGTCCACTTTTTCTAGAAGTACAATAGAGAGCTGCAAGAGAGTATGAATGAGTTACTCCAGAACCAAGGAGAATGGGAGAGGTTAAGATCAGATTTGCAGCAAATGGAACAATCAGTCGACAAATTAGATGTAAGTGAGAAAGAGATTTTTTAATGATTTGCTTAAATTTCTGTTGAAGGAAAATTGAAAAGATTGGTCATCATTCTGTGTATTAAACTTTAATAGAAGTGATGGAGTATATACACAGCCAAAGCATTCTTTACATGAAATTAAAAGAAGGGCCTAAGCTCAACTCAAGCTTTGATATATTAGAGGGGTACTTATTCTAAGCAATCTGGTGAAATTTCCATTGAAATCCAATGCGTGGTTCTCAAGATATCAGCAGATAAAGTTGTCACATTTTCAACACAAAGTGAACTTGAAAAAAGCACATATGATGTCATACCTTCACATTAATGAGCAGTCTTTTGTTTTTCTTTAAACTTTATCACCAATTTTGTCCTCAACAATGGAATGTTATCGCAATGTGATTGCATGACACGCATGGGAAAATTACAAACTTCACATTCCCCATGGGAAGGTCCTATCCCTATTAATTTCAAGGTCAATACAACAGACTGAATAAACAAAGGAAACAAAGCATTCCTTATCAATGTGAGGAAGTGATATCAGGGAGCCGCCTACTGATATAACTTCGATCCACTTGCCTAAAGCTCACTTTGGGTCACAAATGTAACTTCTTTTGCTGATATCTCGAGTAATAAGGGTCTGATTTGAATGAAAGTTTCACCAAAATGCATAGATTTAGTTCTTCTTTCTTATATGAAAAGTAAATTTTTGCTTAAACCCTTCTTTTATTACCTTTGTATTTTTAAGTTACTTCATGTAATTTCTTTATTTAAAGACAAGAATAGATCTTTGTGGAGATATTGAATATTGGTATCTGCTAATATTGATAATCTTTTTGTAACATCTGTGTGGGCCATAAAATTTCTGTGAGTAGCTGATTGTATGCAACCAACATAACTACTGTATCATAAGAACTGGTCCTGTAAATATCTTACATCTGTAAAATGAAATGACACCTCTTTATAGTATGAACTAACTCATGTTCAATGGAATGATCAAATGTTAAGTAAAATTAGTCTTTGATTTGTGCAGAGTAGGGTAAACTGGGGTAAAAACGCCCATGGGGTAAAAATGCCCGGAAAACTTTTTTTCTCTGCCAGTAAAAAATTACATGATGTGTGATAGAATGGAACATATTTATATTGAAAACAAAGTTACTATATAGTAATGATAAAAAGAAAAAAATTATTAACATATTTCAGGGGTATTGAGGAACTGTTGAAAAAAAAAAATGCCGAAAAAAGTTTTGAAAAATTCCCGTCACAGGTTTAGCCTTCATCAGTTCATATTAACCCCATATGTAAATGATGTTTATTTTTTATCATTTTTTAGTTGATATATGTTAAGAACGGTTACTTACAGCAGTATGCTTAATCAGTATATAGCATCTATTTCTATGTATGCTTAATACCTGAGATTTAAGTGGGCGTTTTTACCCCGGGCAAAATCAACTGCCATGGGGTAAAAATGCCCAGCAACATCCTTCACATGCAGCTATAACTAAATCCTCATTTATCTTCAACTATCACAGTAACAGACCTTTCTACAGCTATTACCTATCAATATTAGCTATTAGGGACCAACTACATAGATTTGACAATTTAATTCTTACTTAAGGTTCTCCAGTATTATTCAGATTCAAGTTCAAGTTCGTTACATTTCGTAATTTCTTTTATGATGTAACTGACTTTCTTCAATCATCATGTAACCCTACCCCCCTTATTTTACTGAAGATACTGACAATAAATGAATTACATTTTTCCAGTCAATCTGATGAAAACTAATACGTGCCATAAAATTATTTGCTGGTGTTTCTAAATCTATGAGATCATAACATAAGCGCTTTTTGAGTACAGCCAAACATTCATCGCACTGTAATGACTGTGTGTGGGAAGTTTCTCTTCATTGCAATGCAAATGTCCTCTCACATGTACAATACATATACAAGTTAGAGACCACAGATGTACCACAAACAGACAAACAAACATACAGCCCAAGACACATCTAAGAGAGCAAAATTAATATCTGAAGGATCCTCAGTTTCACTTCAGGTGGCTTCACTAAGGACTCCAGAATCAGATCATCTGAAAACATCACTGCAAGTAACTACTGTACCGTATGTGGGAGAGTATGTGGCAGTTATACATAATGAGGATTAATTAATTGAACAAATGATGCTATCCCAATGTTTTAACTCATTTGACCATCTAGTACAGTACATGCATCTCCATAGTACCATTTCAGTAAGCCAGAAACAAAGTGGTAACATTCAGTAGACTCAGAGATGAAGCAGAGTATCATTTCACTTTGCATTGCAAGTTGCAGTCTATCATTTTGATAACAACATGTCAGTGGGGTTTGAAAGAGGAAGACTAAGCAAAAACTTGTTTTTAGCAGATGAAGATGCAGTGCCAAAAAAAAAAAAAAAAAAATTCACAAAGTCATCATGGGTATTAGTTTGCAAGGACCCAAAGCCTTTGTCACCAGTTGTATCTCTGTTGAATCTCCAGAGTGACAAGCCAATGTGCGAGCCCATGCTCATTATGCTGTACGTTAATGCTTCACTTTCACATACATTTGTGTCGGGTACGTACTGGAAATGACTTCATATTCATAGTCCTCCAGCTGTGATTGAGATGTTTGTGGTAGTTGAGGGTGCATTCCTCAAAATTACATAAAAAAATAAAAGAAAAATAATAACTTCACCACAGGGGAACCTGTGGAATAGTCATTTGTTTTAAAGGATAGGGGTGGGCGTTTTTACCCTGAGACCCGGGTAAAAACGCCCGCCAAAATTGGTGTCGAAAACTGAGGAAAATTCCTCCCTATCAATTTCATAACCATGATGTTGTATAAGCATATTATAAAGAAGACATGTATTGCAAAAAGCCACACTTTTCTTTCCTAAAGTCTGCAAGGAGTACAGAGATATTTACCAAAAACCTCAAAATCGGGCGTTTTTACCCCAGTTTACCCTACTTTTGTTTTAAAGATTACCTGTTTGAATTTGATGGCAATTAAAGGTCATTTTAGGTCACCAGAGGCCAAAAACCAAGGAATTTTTGCACAATATCTGTAGCTGAGACTCATGGATACTTTTCATGCCTAGTATGTAGAGTTTACATTGATTAGATAAATCCTATCAATCTTGATGAGGTCAAAGGTCATCTGAGATCACCAGAGGTTAAACACCAAAACCTTGTGTTTGCATTATCTCAAGAAAGGAATCATGGGTACTTTTTCATACCTTGCACATGGATATGCTAATTAAGATAATCCATTCACTTTTGATGGAGGTCAGAAGTCACCTGAGGGTTACCACAAGGTGGGAAGCATGGACACCTTTCATATTAACTTTGTTGATGCATTAAGTTGTCTAGTTAAAAGTTGAAATCATCCAAGCCTCAATGCATTCTTGTAGTCTGGTTTAACATTTTGATCTCTGATTGATTTCCCCTGATACTGTAATTTGAAACAAAAGAAGTTGGTTGCAGCTGGTATTGGTATATTTGGTATTTGCCCAGCACTGGCCACAAGCATGAGTGGATAACCTTCTCCCCTTCCCCATCCCTGTCAGTTCTTTCCTGGAAGACTTCCTGCAGGACAATTCCCACCTCAATAATTTACTCCCTAGTAGTCAACTCCCATTCTTGACAAATACCCCTGAGACAGCTTATCCCACCAGAAAATCCCAAATTGTCCTAGGAGGAATTGTCTGATAAAAATTGTTTGGGCTGGGAATTGTCTCAGCAGGAATTTTCCACTTATGCTTTTATCCAGGAAGGGGTTAGGAATTGTTCAGGGAGGGGGTTTTGGAGTTGTCTGCCAACTGTTCACAAGTACTCACAGAACATAACCTTTGAAATGGAATAAATCATTTTGAATAGTAATACTCTGAAATTTTGTGATCATTTCCTCTGTTTTCCTTTCTTTAGCAGAAATCTAACTTTGTGCCACTATTTTTCTCCATTTGGCAGAAATCTTTGACAGAAATGAGAACAATAATAAAAGGAGTAGAAGATAAGAATGAACAAAATAATGAAACACTGAGGTCCAAGCAAGAAAATTTAGAGCAGTCTGTTCAAGAACTGAAAGTAAGTGTTTGTGTTATGCAGCTCTCTCCATGCTTTCTCATAAGGGCTCACTTCCATTTTCACCGCGAGCATCCGTGCCGGAGAAGGATTAACTTCCGGCAGCTATGAATATGGGCAGTGACGTCACTCGGTTTTTTCCGAAGCTTTCCGAAGTTAAATGAGCTGGCAAGCCAGCACACTATTGTGTGCAACACAATAGGTGTCTGGCATGAATAGACCAGCTTAGCGTGGCATGAATAGCGAAGTTCACGAACAGCTTATTGTCTGGAACTTAAGCTGTTTTCTATGTGTTATGAGCAGTTCGTTTACAGTTTGATTGGAGTACGATGATACTGTACAGTATACAGTACAGCTCAGGATAAAATGGACATTAGTAGCGTTAAGGTGAGAAAGTTTGCTATAGAAAAAAATTCCTACCGTCCGATTCGAGTCTAACGCTAGTAACGATCACGATAGCTGCGTTACTATCGTTAGAGGCTGCTCCACTGCTAGTAACGCTAGGATCGTTAATTGCAGTGAACTTTTCCCTTTCCTAACCTTGTAACGTGGATTCAGGTTTGGTTTGCGCGTTATTGATAGCACCTGCAAAAACGATAGAGCCGAAGCTTACACTACGATGTAATGTACAGTCATCATTTGCACGCACGTGTCCAAAAGTGTCACATGTGAAAATCTCTCTTAATGAATCGCCCTTCAATGGAAGGTACGGAATTAAGCTTTGGAACGTTCCAGATTTCTTCTTCCCAAACTTACAAATTTCATTCAGAATTGAAAAAGGAATTGGAAAGTATATGGCGGCCCTCCCATTTTTTCGGAACGTGCGAAAATTTTTTAAAAGCATTTGCAAACGCGTAAGAGTATTTCCGAACGTGTAGATATACTCTCGAGGGAAGGCACGAAAGCCTTTGGAACGTTCCAGATTTTTTTCCCGAAGTTACGAGATGTATTCATAATTGCAAAGACAAATTCGAAAGTATGAAATGGCGGCCCTCCCTTTTCCTTTCTTTGTATACAGAAGACTGATGAAGTTTCAGGCTGACTGAAATAATTTTCAAAGTTCACGTAATTGATATTCTTTTTTAAATTAACATGAGAATTTTTTTCGAACGTTTGCAAAAATGTTCCATTACGGGAAGGATTTGCAAACGCCCAAGAATATTTCCGAACGTGCGGAAATATTTTGTCGACGGAAGGTACGAAAGCTATTGGAACGTTACAGACTTTTTCTTTACAAACTTGCGGAATTTATTTACAATTGCAATAAGATTTTGAAAAGTAATTAACGGCCCTTGTTCTTTCTTTTTATATAAAACACTCATGAAGATTCAGGCTATCGGATATAATTTTCAAAGTTCACGCAATTGATGTTTTTTTTTTTGAACGTGTGAATTTTTTTTTCCAACGCTTGCAAAAGAACATCGTTCCGTTACGGGAAAGATTTGTAAACACGTAAGAATATTTTCAAACGTGCGAAAATATTTTCGACGGAATTTAAGAATGCTTTTGGAACGAACGTTCCCGGTTTTTTCTTTCCAAATTTACGGAATTTGTTTACAATTGCAATAAGATTTTCAAAAGTTATTGGCGGCCGGGCCCTCCCTTTTTCTTATCTTTTTTTATATAGAAGACTCATGACGTTTCATGCTAACTCATATAAGTTTCCCAACGTTAACGCAATTGATATTTTTTTTGGAACGTGAGAATTATTTTTCGAACGTTTGCAAAAAGTTCCGTTGCGGGAAGGATTTGCAAACGCCCAAGAATATTTCCGAACGTGCGGATGTTATATTTTCAACGGAGGGTACGAACGTTTTTGGAACGTTACAGATTTTTTTTTCTAAACTGACGGAATTTATTCATAATTGCAATAAGATTTTGGCAAGTAATTGGCGGCCCTACTTACACAAAAGTGTATCGTTAACGGGGTAGCATCGTGGAAAAAGAGGAAAAACTTCAAACTGAATAAAAGTCACCTTTTTATCATTATAGGTGACGGAAATAGCGCCATCGTATACTGATTCTAATCGAGGTATTCCTCGATTGCCGGTGTTACCTCGTTTGGAAGGTGTGTAAACTAATGAATTACCTCGATTTCCACCATTTACAAACGCACATACACACACACATACACATACACGCACACACACACATACATACACACATACGCCATCACGAATGCATTGGTTTCTCTTATCATCGAAACCAATAACACATCCACAAACTAAATATGAAATCTATCCAAGCTTGCTAAACTGAGATATCGTGTTAACAACGTTTTCAGTGTTTTATCCCGATGACCCCAAATGACCTTTGGCCTCCACCAAAAACATTATGTTTCAACTCCTTACCATACCGCATCCACATACCACTAATGAAAACTATCCAAGCTTCCTACCTTGAGATACCATGCTAACAAGATTTTCAGTGGCCGAACCCTGGTGAACCCAGATGACCTATGACCTACACCACAAACAACAGCAATCATCTTCCTACCACAATGCATTCAAACACCCAAATATGAAATCTATCAAAGCTTCCTGCCTTGAGATATCATGTTAACAAGGTATTCAGTGTTTGACCCCAGTTAACATACCCAGATGACCTTTGACCTCCACCAAAAACAAGAGGGTTCTTGCCCTCAACATGGGGCATCTATGTACCAAGTTTGAGAACTGTCAGAGTTTCTCTTCTTGAGGTATCATGTTAAAGAGCAGTGTCACAAACACACACACATACATACACAGAAATACAGAGAAATACTGATGCAGCTTTTAAGTTCTAGCCTAGCCTTAAACTTGTCCATTGTTGATTACACACTGTCTTCTGTTTTTCCTATTGCTGGTGATCATTAGCCTAACACACAAAATTCATGTATGTGTAAGTCTAGTTTGGTCAAGGTATTTTACCTTCTTCTCCTTCCTTGTGTCTTGTTCTTTCTCTGCTTCTTTCTTCTCTTCTGTCCCTTCTACTTCACCTTTCTCCTTTGTCTTCACATCTTGTGTTGGTCTGGCTGGTTCCCCTACTGTTTCTTTAAATTCTGCTGCTGGTTTCCTTTCCTCTGGTTCTTTCCCTGTTTGAGGTAAGAAAACAAAATGTATAAATTTTACATCAAATTACATTGGTGAAGAGAAAGTTGCACACAACTCTTGATTTTAATGCTACAGGGAGATGTAATATAAAGCATGCTTGGATAGGAAACAAGTGATGTCTTCTTTGTTCATTTTTTTTTTAATTTTTTAATTTAACCAAGCCTTTTCTTCTTTCTAACCAAGCTGATTTCATTATCTTCAGAAGATATGTGTGTCATTTTATCAACTTCCCTACCATACAAAAAAAAAAACAATTCTACACAAGTTGATTAAAATCAAAACTCCAGGGGAAGGGATAAATTAAAGTAATAGTTTATGACCTTTCTCCATGGACAGCAGCAATTTTACATCCTCATCTCATAGATGATAGTGGTAAGTCCCATATTCAGCCATCTTAACTTACTTGTGAGTTCTTCTTTCTTATCTTCTTCTTCACCATCAGCATCTCCCTCCTCCTGTTTGTCAGACATTGCTGAAACTAGTTCCTGCATTTCATAAGTAAAGTTAAGAAAAAATATCTCACATTAAATTGCCGTAGCTATAGATGACAAGCACTTTGATCGTACAATTTTGTTATCTTTTTTGTCATTTTATATGAAATACCACTCCTCCACACAATTTAATTTGTCTGCACAACAACTAATTGATATTTCAGGACGAAATGTATCCAAGACAGAAATCAAACAAAGGTTGTATCCAGATGATAGGCGGGGGCATAGCTAGGATGAATTTTTTAGGGGGGCCTAGGTATCAAATGGGGGGTCACGGCATTGATCGCTGTCCTTAATTCTCGCATATTTTATTAGGACACACACAATTTCTGGAGGGGCCAGGCAAACATCTGGGAGGCCCACCTGTAGCTACGCGCCTGTAATAAGGACTCCTCTGAATCATAATGTCATTCCAACAATGTACATCACTTTATCTTCATGAATACGCAACTGCAGGTTCACAAAAAAGAAGTCCCCTACTGGTAACCATGTGTCTACCTGGTAGTGAAGGGTTAGAGTTAGAGTAAGGTGAGGTTTTACAGCTCAGTTTCTAACCAATTGGTTTAAGTCGGGCCGGCCACAGCCTTTTTTCCAGTTGTGCCTCACTGGCTTGTTTTCCATACTCCATTGCTTATGCTGAGCACCAAGCACAATGACAGTAGGTTCCATTTTTAAAGTCTTTGGTATGACCCGGCCAGGAGTCGAACCCTAGACCTTCCGGCTGCAAGTCGGATGCTCTAACCACTTGACCAAGGGAGCTATCACTGGTGACTGTAGACAATACCCCCCCCCCCCCCCCTTAGAGTCATCATAAAGAGTCAAGGGTAGGCATTATTGAATTCTGACCCTCAAAAATATAAAGTGCTTTGGTTCCAGGGTTTAAGCCAACCTTCATAGTGGCAATTTGTTCCCCAAATCTCCTTTTAGAAAGTCTTCTCCATACGCCAGCTTGGACATGAAATTCCTGGAATAACAGACCTGCAACAAACTTTTGAGGCCTCATTCACAAAGACTTTAAAAATGGAAACTACTGCCGTTGTGCGTGGTGCTCCGCATAAGCAACGGAATAAGGGAAAACAAGCCAGTGAGCCACAACTAGAAAAAAGGCTGTGGCCGGCTCGACTTGAACCAATTGGATGGAAACTGGGCCGTTAAACCTCATCTAACTAACTTACTAACTAACTAAGTGTTTAATGAACAATCCACTAAAATCATGCAAGAACAATGGAACATTCTCTGAAATGCTCAACACAAAACTTTGAGGTATGACAAACTGAAGATGTAAATTAATCACAAAATTTATCAAATATGTGATGAAAAGAAAAATAAAATAAAATGAGCTACACCACAAGATGTACACGAATTTTTTTAAAAAAAAAAAAAAAAACAGGCTTCTCCTCAAAATTCAGAGATGGTAAACCCTCAGTGTTGCTCCTCAGGAACAACCATGACATGACATACGTATATTTTGTATATAGACATGTTCCCTAACAAACAGTACACCATACATATAATGCAGCTTGTTGTACTTTGTTGTGAAGGACAGTTGTCTGAATATTAGCATAGAGTAAAATCAGCAAATATTGCACAAAGAAGCACACTGAGAGTGCCACAGATGTGCTACTGCTGTACAAAACAAACAAAAAACAAAAAAACCTGTACTGTAGCTGCACCGACTAGGCTGGCACAGAATGCACAAATACTGTATGTTTGAGCTATTGGAGGTACCAAAGTTCTTCATACATCTTTCCATTGGAACTTATATATTCACTTCATGCTGTCACACATGACTCCCCAGCACAATGTTTGCAGTATTGGAATACCACTTATAAACAGTTCCCTTTAAGCTAACCTAAAAGAACTCACAAAACTGACCATTCTGTACAAACATCAATTCAAAGAGGGCACAGCGGAAGGATTCTGTGAGAATCAGTAATCTGGGTGGGCCTAAACAAAACAAGCTTAAAAGGTCCCAAGATAATCTATGGTCTGGAATCAAATACAGTTAATAATCTTCACATGCAAATCATATATCTGGGCTAATTTGTTGATAATTTGGCACTGCATCCAGGAGGTGGGATCTCTAATGAATTTACAAAACTATGGCATGAAATGACCCTTAGACCCTTACATGACTGTTGACCTCCCCTAATGGCCCCTCACCCCAAGATAATGGTGACCAACTTTAAATTGTAATGTAAATGTAAATGACACTTGATATAACGCTCTACACAACCAAAGGTTTTCTGAGGCACTTTACATTAAAAATAAATCCACTAAATACTAAATGCTTTGTTAAACAGGTAGGTTTTTAACTTAGCCTTAAATATTTCAATACTTGAACTACATTTAATGCTGTCTGGCAGGGTATTCCACAACTTAGGACCATAGACAGAAAAAGACCTGTCTAGATTACTTCAGGAGAGTAACACCTTGGCCATCAGTAAAAAAGCTAAAGACTGTTAGTGTGACAATAAAGCTATGTTCATAAAGATAAATTCATTGGACAATGCATGAGTAATCATTTTTTGATGCACTTTTTTGTACAATTGTGGACAAACAGACAGAGACACCTGTAGACAGAGAGAGAGAGACAGACAGACAGACAGAGAGACAAGATGATAGAAGCTCGGACCTTCACTGGTATGAGCATAACAAAAATTGAATACAAACGGTGAAAACCAAAAGGTTCAGCATCTCTGCGAATACAACAAAAATGTGTCTGGCAGCAAAGCATGGCTGCAGCTTCTGCAACCTAGCCGAGGGAGCTGCAGCTTGGGTATTTTGATAGGTGCCTTACAGATTGTCCTAGCATGCCATCACCAGTTATTTCTCTGTTAAGTCATTACTAAATTGTTTCAATACAATTGACATTAAGTTGAATGAGCAGCACCCTGTCTTTTCCCAGATTTGAAGCTTTTTGTCAAGTTCTCAAGTTTTTCCTAAGCTATGAAGGTCAAAGGCCACTAGGCTTGGGCTACTCCAGTCTTTTGGAACTGTGTACCTGCTGCCTTAATAGTTTCAACAGATTGAGAAATCCCACAGTGAAGTCATAACTGCTACCACTTGTCAAATACTAGCCAATTAATGAGCCAGCAAGCTGACACCTACAGGCTATTCAGGCCACTGAGGTGCCACACTGTCTAATTCAGAGAATAGTGTGGTGACTGAGGGGAATTCACATGTGATCCAATTATGCATTAAAACTTGAAAAAGAACACTAATGTAGACCTTTTAATGCACAAACACTGATTTTTGTTCAAGTTTGTGACAGTAATGAAAATTCTTTTAAAAGTCACAACTCAAAAAAGTGGAGTTGCTCCTCAAGTATTGTCCAAGATTCACGAGTCTAAATTTAGGTGACCTGCCAAAGCCTTGACACACCTAAATCCAATGCACTCTGCCACAGATATCATTTTCATACATGAAAAGTGTTTCCTGATTTGAGCAAGGTCCAAACTGATGAAATGGTTTTAGTCTTCCAATGTGATGCAGAAATCCAAAGCTATTTTTTTTCGGTTACTCTGTTTTGCTATATATCTGCTTTCGAGGCTAAGATTAGCTAGAATGTATGCGTCAGCTTTTTCTTTTTTTACACTGGTTAAGCACAGCCAACACAGCTACCTTCTTTGTCTCAGCCTTCCCAACTGGTTCCACTGGTTGATCTGAAGTCCCCGGTAAATTCTTTTTTGCCTCATCTACCACCTCTTTAAACTCTCTGGCTGCATCTTCTGTCTTAAACCTGACAGCTAACTGTTCATTCTGTGGATCCCCATCAGATGAGTCCATGGCCCGCCACACCCAGGACCTCTCAAAGCCTTCATTAGGCAGAAGATTAACATGTTGAGTGATGTAATGGTTGGCACACACCGTCAAGACCTGTAAGGAATCAATCAAAAAGAAAATGAAAAAGTCATTTTTATTTAGCTTATCTTGACATGAACTATTTTATGATATGAAGAGCAGAAGCACTAAAGATGGAATCAGGACTGCATTATTCATTATGAACTTTAGAGCCACTCACCACAGGAGGAAAACTATCACAAATTTTGGAAGCTCCTGGCTGGGAAATTTAGCTTTTTCGAAAATGAAGACAAGTAAAGAGTGTGAAAACTTTGACATGTCTTCATGGAATAGACATTTCTTCCAGCCAGGCCAGTAACTTTCTGACTAAAGCACAATTTCTTCACTCATCAGTCTATTTGCAATCACTATTTTAAACACTTAAGATGAAGTTATTCTTCACACACAATGTTTGGCAAAATATCTCCTGTCTGTTTTCTTGTGCAACTATATGATTACACTGATTGGAGTCAAATTCCCACTAAATCTTTACTCGGAAATACACAAAATTGACCAAAAATCTAACAATGCACAAAACACACACCATGGATCAAACAAGCTAACAAACAATGTGAGTTTTCACAAGCAAGCAACCAGACCTTTCTCCTAAACAACTTTTTGGGAAATGTAAGAAATAAATACATACCTGCTCCCTCCTCATGAAAATACGTTGTTGCTTTGTCTCTGGGTTGTACAACACTTTGATATCACCTACACCTCTCTCCTTCCACTGGGAACCCTCTACATCAAAGCGATACAACTTAGCTCTCTGACTAAATTTGACTTCTTCGTTTTCTTCCCCTGTCTCTAGCTTGTAGTTCTCTGGTAATGTTACCACTGGCTTAAGATAAGTATAATCCCTCTCTTCTTCCTGAATATGCTCTCCAGATTTACTCAACCCTTGGGATTTGGCAGGAAATTTTTCTCCAGAGCTTCGTAAAGTTGCTGCTGAGGGTCCAGAACCTTGGAGAGGCCTCTCTGGGGTTTGAAGATTGGAAGCTGGAGGAACAGGCTGGTCCTGGGGTGATGGACCATGGGGTGAGGAGATACCAGGTGGTGAAACACCAAAAGAGAATCCAGCTGATGGTTGTTGCTGCCGAGGAGGGCTGCCAAATGCACTGAAAGGTGGCATACCCCTCAAACGAGGGGCAGCAGAGGTTGGTGTACTAAGTGTACTGCTAAACCCAAACTGAGGCAAACTAGAGCTGAGAGAACTAGGGGGGCCGAAGATAGGCTGTTTGGAAGAAAGTCAAGTATCCAAGATGTATCAGGAATTTGTTTTAAGGTGTGGACATGTGCCAAGAAAGGGTTGTTTTCACCTGAAGTATACATTAATGTCCCCACATGGAAGATTTCCTCACTTTATTTGGTGAAAATGAAAACTTCCAAAAAGTTGGAAAGTTTTTGGTTTAAGTTTGCTTAAGTGTTACATTCTGCACAAGTATTACATTTGTTTTCAATACTCAACAGCAGATACTGATCCTGATAGTTGCAAGCCAAAATATTTCATACAATTGTCAAGCTGTTAATTGTTGGTAGTCTTGTATTTCTAGAAAATATACTGTTCTGTTAATTCATGAACACTTATGATGTCAGGCTGATCTATGCAAGACTTCCTATCAAGTATCCCATCAGCCAATGAAATATGGTATCCTGAACTTATGCAAAGGATTTTAACAAAAGCTTTATTTACCTTACAGGTAATTCAAGATATTCAAATAACCTCACAAATATAGTACCATATATAAAACAAGGACACTGATATGAATGTATGTAAATACTGACTGATGAGAAGAAACATTGAACAAAAAAAAAAAAAAAGGAAAAAAAAGAAGGTATTATGGAGTCCTCTGAAGACTCAGGATGACAAAATAAAGCAAACAATTTTGAACTAATAAGGGGCACCCCTTCCCTTCTCCCAACCACAACCAGTGAGAATGAAAGGCAGAATCTACTCACTCAACAGCAAACAGGTGACATATCATAAAAATGGTAAAACACATACACAGCTTCATGGAGTAATGCAGTGTTTTGCATAACAGTTACATGATGTTTGAGTTTTTTATCATAAAACCATTGCAAAATTCTAAAATCTATGCTTTAATGTACAAAAACCCACTTCAACTTTTTGTACTTTTGTGCCAATTTGACCAGCTTTTGTAGCAAAATTTGATGCAATGCCAGGTAAATTATTCTGATGACCCTATGAGATAATTTCCATTGATTTTACCTCTTGAGCCACTTTATACTGAATTTTCACATAACATTAATTCTGCCTTCATAAGTACTATCACTCTTACCATTTAACAATGAATTATTTGCTGGAAAATAAATTATTTGATACAAGGACTATCACATACCTGCTGCTTAGGGATACCGCTGTCCTCTTTGCCTTCTTCCTCAGCTACTCCTACTTGCAGCTGCTGTTTGTCTCCCTCATAACCTCCAACTTCATCTTTTGTCTCCTCATCCTCATTCCCCTTCATCTTTTCCTCTGCCTCTTCCTCTTCTTCCTCCTGGGATCTCAATTCATCCCAAGCTTCTAATGAATCAGCTTGCTGAGAGTGATGGTCTAATACTTCCTTTGCTGGTGACTCTGGTGTGTCTTGGAGAGGTGCGGCTGGTTCCTCTTTGACTGGCTCTGTAACTTTTGCAAAGCTTGGTCCAACTCCTTTCTTCATCTGATCAAAGGTTTTCTTAAATTCAGCTGCCAGTTTGGGTGTGTTGAACTTGACAGCAAACTTCTCATGGCATTCTTCCCTCTCAGAAAAGTCTATGGCATTCCAGATGAAAGCACGGTCTGAAGAGCTCAATGGCAATAACTGCATGTCAGGTTTCAGCCAGTGGTTGGCACACACCTAGCAAAACAGGATAACAGTCATACGATCTTTAACAATTAAATAATTTTTTAAGGTTTGGAAAAGAGTAACTCATGAAAGACAAACACAGTAGAGTCTCATCACCAATAATATGATCTAATCAGCACTACCACCATATCAGACTTAGATTCACACCATCTCCCCTGGAAAAAGAGACAAAAACAGGTGCACCTTTAATTTGATCCCAAATAAATCCTACATCCATGCCGTAATGAAGCTAGGAGCCAACAATCTCAACACATTCTCTATGATGATTGCACCATTGTCAGTACTTTCACAACCTCATCCTGGGAAAAGGACCCTTACATTTAATAGTAACAGACTACTTCAAAATAATTGGACGCAAATTATCAACTTTCTTACCTTAAGAACTTGCTCTCTCCTCATCAAAATTCTTGCCTTTCCTGTCTCTGGGTCCTTTAAGATTTTCATATCTCCAACACCACGTTCCTTCCATGCCTGAGTGTCACTGTCATACCGATACAGCTTGGCTCTTTCCTTAAAGACCACCTCCTGTCCCTCATCCCCAGTTGTCAGGTCTACATTCTCTGGCAGGGATATGATTGGGTCATAGTGAGGGTCATACTCTTGATCCTCTGTGACACTCTCCTCTTCCTGTTGAGGGGTAGGGGAACTTCCAAAGATTTTTGCTCCAGCACCAGGAAATTGGCTGAAAGGTTTGGATGGATCTGAGAAGATAAATATAAACCTTTAACTGAACACAGAACTGTAAATTTAAAGGGAAAATTTACACTATAGATTTTATAACAAGTTTATCAGTTCATCATCCCAGAGATGCCCAAATCTTTTTTTTACAAACAGTTGAGATGCAAACAAGAAGTTATACCAGCTATGTGTAAAAGTTATGCTGTAATAATCCATGGTAAAAATAATTTACTGTAATTTCATTATTTATTGTAATTTCCTGTAAAAGCAGCCCACTGCACTCCTTGGCACTGACATACCAGATCTCATAAAAGAGATTACAACTGTTTAATCAAACAATACATAATCCACAGATTTTTTCAGTAGGTCTGCACCCGATAAGGATTATTTGAGGAATATGTATGCACATCACAGTATTGTACTAACCTCTCCTAACAGACCCTGCATCTCCAGCAGCGGCAATGGCTGCAAAGTTGAGTTTAGAGATGGCAGGGTCACCAAAGGAAGATGACATCTGTTCAGTGAGTCCTGGAAGAGAAGCAAAACATTTCCTTATTTTATTGTTTTTATTCTTTTAATTTCTGGCATGTTTGTAAAGAACTTGTAAGGGTCACTTGTAATTTTTATGTGTTTACATACAGTGCTTCTTGCCACTTTTATCAATATTTATTATTTAACACTTCACTTTTTCATGTGCACTTACTGTAACCACATGAACCACTTTTTGAAATGGTCTATAATGTAAATCACTAAATAAATACATTTTATAATTATTACACTTAAGTGTATTTCCTGACAATAATGTTTACAAAATGATGTATATATTATTACCAAGTTTAAGTTCTGCAATATTTAACCTTTGAAAATGAGTTTGCTGAAAAATATTGTCTTCCAAGCATGGTGGATATGAATATTCAATTATTCATATATTCATATGAGTAATGCTTATTCATAAACCAAGCTATGAACCAACACAAAGTTGAACTGAGATTTCTTGAACTTTGTATTCATACATTTATGCAATGACATACCACAAAATTTATTCCATTTTTCCCTTCACACTTTGCAAACCATTTTTAAAAACAACTGAGAATGATACCACGGAGACGAAAATCACGTCACACCCACACCCACCCACACAGCTCACCCCCAACCACACACACACAAGCTCAATTAGGTTCCTGCAGTTTCTGGCATGGGTTAGAGTTAGATGAGGTTTTACGGCTCAGTTTCTAACCAATTGGTTTAAGTTGGGCCGACCACAGCCTTTTTTCCAGTTGTGGCTCACTGGCTTGTTTTCCCTACCCCATTGCTAATGCTGAGCACCAAGCACAATGGCAGTAGAATCCATTTTTAAAGTCTTTGGTATGACCCGGCCAGGAGTCGAACCCCAGATGTTCCAGCTGCAAGTTGGATGCTCTAACCACTTAACCATGCAGTCTGGCATGGGAAACAATCTACAAATCCCATCACGTTAACCAGAATAGCACAACTGAATATTCAAACATAAGGACTAAACTACACACCGGTTACATGTCAAAATCCTAACGTGATTAGCATGATGAAAGTCAAACAGTCCTTTAACATATTCAAACTACACACATGGTAATCATTAAAGTCACAAGAACAGAAATATTCACAAACCTTTGTTTGTTTCACCTGGAGTCAGGTCCCCTCCTTCATGTGTTTGAGGTGTTCCACTCCTAAAATTCTCTCCTGGTCTTCTAACTGCAATGTTCAGTAAATTTGGATCCTGTTCACTCGCAGAAGGTTTAGTTGGGGTCAAACCCTTGGGCAAAGTGTTATCTTCCCCTGGCTTTGGTGTAGAGGATGTGTACACACTTTGTTCATGTACCTGGGAAGTTGGAAGTGAGATACCACCACTAGGTGTTGCTTTCAAAGATGACCCAGCAAAAGGAGATGCTTTTGGTGATGGTACCTGCTGACGGGAAGGAGATTGAGAGGCCAAGGTGGATGATCTTATTAGGTACCCCTGGGTGGCTTGTGTAGCAGTAGATAAAGCAGGACCAATGGTGCCAGGGGCAGTAGGTAAGTTGGTTCCTGGTTGGCTACCCATAACTGCAGGTTGTTGTCTCTGGGCAGCGGCTGGAGTGTAGCCTGTAGAGGATGGAGCAGCTTCCATCCTCTGTCCAACATGCTGAGGAGAAGATCCTGGTTGTTGGGGAACAGATATGAACTGAACTGATGGTGGTGATGGGTACTGTAGAGGGGCAGCCCTCATACCTCTCATGGGTGTTACAGGTTGGGGTAAATTTGCAGGTTGTGAAACTTGACTGGATGGCACAGGTTGTAGTCCAGTTACATACCCTCCAGCATCACCACCTGGTTGCATGCCAGGGCCACCCATTACAATCTGCTGCTCCTGCACCATGGCCTCCTCAGTAAGGGTACCCCTAGCAACATGCATTCCTGGAAGGTAGGGATCTTGCACATGTACAAGTGGAACATATGTCACTGTATAAGGATGGTGGGCTGGTTGTTGATGAGGTGATAGACCAATAACAGCACCAGCATGTATTTGTTGAGGAGGTTGTGGTGGTCCTGCTGGTGCAGTTTGTTCTTCCATTTCCATCCTGGCTGCTTCTATTTTTTCCTCCAAACCCCTAACAGATTCCTCCACACCCCTAACAGATTCCTCCACACCCCTAGCAGATTCCTCCACACCCCTAACAGATTCCTTCACACCCCTAACAGATTCCTCCACACCCCTAACAGATTCCTCCACCTCATCTTTCTGCTTTGCCAAGTTATTCTAAAAAAAAGGGAAAACGAACCATACCACATATCATGTCATACAATTACTAACACTTATTAAGTACTTGACCTCACTCCAAGCACTGCTCTCTGTCTAGTCTGTGTGCTGTCAATTGCCACATTCCCACATTTTCATGCACATACACTTATGTTGATAAGACTTCTAGAGAGAGCATATCCTCATACAATGGAAATATTGCACCATACTCTGGAAATTGTGGACACAAGTCACATTTGTTCAGTTCTGATAAATCACTTCATGCACAATTTACTGATTATCCATGTTTACAAACTGCATATTTCAAACTGACCAATCAGAATCAAGTATTCCTGATAGTTTGAAGTTCTGGAACATTTTGACAATTCATACTTCAGACTTGACACCAAAACTTCTACGACGTCTCTAGATAGCATGCAAGTACCAGGGTTGTCACAAGGCCAAACTTAGTGCCGGATAATTCTTGACTGTGACCCTTTAGTGACCACCGTCCTTGGTTTAAGAGAAGGTGTGGATATTTTTCTGCACTCTAAATTAATGCTCCAATTGGCCGTCTCATTATGAGATTAATGATACATCCAAATTTCTTTCCAAAATCATAAAATTATAGTACCACTATTGAGAAAAAGTGCTGGGTAGAATGTTTTTATTTTAATATGAGTGGCAGGCGCAATTCACTAGTCCCAGACAGAGCCGCCCAGTGCTGCCCGGCGTAGTGACATCCCTGGCAAGTACTTAATGATGGATACTTGCTTCTTACCTTCCATATATTCTCTAATAAACGCCCCAGAGGCATTGCATTTTTGAAAAGGAGGGCATTTACTTGAGGGTATATTTTAATTAAAAAAATAACTTACCGTATGTGCTCATGTATACGTACACATTTAGCCTAAGCTATGCATGCTACATGATTACATATATACAGTATCTGTGTGTATCGTGGGGCAATAGGATGGTCTGTATGATGGCTTCACCTGTGCATGGAGGTGTTAGCATAGTACTGCTGGGCTTGAGCCTTACATGTGCACGAATGTTTGAAGGTAAACTTTCATTCTTTCATTCACAAAATAATCTGGTTGGAACCAGTTTTTTGTGTGTAATCACACTGTATGTATATGGTACTTTTGTCGAAATATACTGCTACTTTATTTGTACACTTGTTATTTTGTGGAAACTATCTACATGGATCAAACTGTAAATCGTTTGGAAAGGTAAATTGTTTTTGCCATTGTTCTGTTGTGACCTTAACATTAGGCTTAAGCCTAGGCTTAGGCCTGTAGTGTAGGCCTAGGCCTCAGCCTACTCAAATTTTTTAAAAATTTACGGGGGCATTTATTAGAGAATACACAGTAAATCATCCAATAATCAATGCTAAGAACTGTTTTGGAATGTATAGTTGTATTTTAGTGCCATGGTGGAGACCTTTGATCAATATATTATAGGATGAAGAAGTAATGACCTACCACTACCATTATTTCATAATGAAGACAGTAATAAGCCACTTATCCCAGAAAGATTTGATCATAATAACGGAATAATTTTCTATTGCCGAGCAATCCCATCACATCGCACAAAAAGTGCTATACACTAACCTTCAGGTGCTACAAACGGGCAGAATGTTTGGATGAAACTAAATGTGACTCACATGATCTATCTGGTGCTAATTAAAGAACTCAATGTTAAGTAAACCCCTGAACATAGAATGTTGCCCTAAACAAACTGGCACCTAAGCAAGAGCCATCCCCTGAGTACAATGAAGGGTATAATCAAGAGAAGGAGAGTTTGCTTGAGGATATCTTACTTAGCAACCAAATTTTAAGTTTAAGAAAATGCAACCTGTAAAAACTGTAAAATTGTTATTTATTGCTTATCATTTGTTGCACATGTCTCAAGAACAGAAAAAGAAAGTTTCGTTCAAAGAAATTCAAGATCTGGAAAGACAACAGAAGAAATAAGCAAACAGCAGTGTACACAGCAGTTCTTTTTGCCGTCCAAAATGAACAACAAATGAACAACAAATCCGTACAAAACCACATGCTATGACGTCAGTGCACGACCTCTATTGACATGCTTTAACCTAGCACCAGCACAGCACTAATAAAAGGCTTGTCGACTGGAATAAATCAGAAACACTGCATTAGTGAAAATTGCAAACATCTGGAAGTTGGCCTCCTTTAGGGCTCTCTTCCATTTTCACCGGCCACAGCCGGCCCGGAGAGGACTTAACTGTGCTCACTGAAGCATGACTCATTAGTGCCTGTGCACCTTCAGGTCGTTCACGATCATTTCCGAATTATGCACAAGTTACCCTCTGCCTAGATTTAATCCGATAAGTACCACAAAAGACTACTGGAGTCTTGAGTAACAAAGGGACCAGGATATCGATCTTTTTTATCAATTGCACAGAAGGAAATACACGTAGAAGCAGGTGTATTAGTGTACACACGTAGCGAAACCATTTCATCGCTCGTTTTTCTAAGACTGCCTTTTTTAAGACGTACGTACTGTTTCAACACTGTGGTCGCCCTACAAACTTCGTGCTAGCCTGAAAAGAACTTGCCGCGAAATGCGTACTACAGTACAGCTCAGAATAAAATGGACGTTAGTAGCGTTAAGCGTTAGAAAATAAAATTCCTACCGATACGAGTCTAACGCTAGTAACGATCACGATAGTTGCGTTACTAGCGTTAGAGGACTGCTCTACTGCTAGTAACGCTAGGATCGTTAATTGCAGTAAACTTCTACGTACGCTTAATAACGCTACTAGCGTTAACTGCGTTAGACCGACTTAAATTCTGTAACGTCGGTGGAAGCTTTGGTTTGCACATTTGTGATATTTAAAATGACCATCAGGCCGAACCTTACCCTTCTTAGATGCAATGGTTTACGGTCATCATTGGCATGCACGTGTAAAGTGTAACAGGTGAACGAAAGTCTGATTCAGATCTTTTTAATGAAGGCTAATTTGGGAAGTAAATATCCGTAATGTGTACTTCCGTCATTAATCAAAAGGTCCATGAAGTTTTCAAACACGCAAAAATATTTCGGAACTTGCAAATAAATTTCCGAAACATTTTCGAATATTCTAAATGATTTTTAACAAATGTCCGATAATTTCTTTTTATTGGCGGAGACTTTGGAAGTAAATAGCATGTTCTATGTTCTTCCGTTATTTATCAAAAGCTTCATGAATTTTTTAAACGCGCAAAATATTTTCGAACTTGCCCAGAAATTTCTGAAACATTTCGAATATTCTAGATGATTTTTAAACAGTGTCCGATAATGTCTTTTTAACGGCGGAGCTTTTTGGAAGTAAATAGCAGTTCTATGTTCTTCCTTTACTTATCAAAAGATTCACGAAGTTTCAAAACGCGCAAAAATATTTTCGAACATACCCAAAAATTTCCGAAACATTTCAAAATATTCTAGATGATTTTTAACAAATGTCTGATGTTTACTTTTTAATGACGGAGATTTGGGAAAGTAAATAGCAGTTTTAGGTTCTTCCATTATTAATCATAAGATTCATGAAGTTTTCAAACGGGCAATAATATTTTCGAATATGCCAAAAGTTTCCGAAGGTAAGAAACGTTTTTTTTGTGGTCTACAAGATTTCTTAGAAATGTCTGATACTTTCTCTTTAATGGCAGCGATTTTCGGAGGTATATTACAGTTTTATGTCCTTCCGTTATTTATCAAAAGATTTATTACGTTTTTAAACGCCCAAAAATGACGGAAGAACATAAAAGTACTATTCGATTCCGAAAAACTACGTCACAAAAAAAAAAAAAATAGTGTATCGGACATTTGTTAAACATAGTTAAAAACTTTATGAATCTTTTGATAAATAACGGAAGAACATAAAAGTGCTATTTAATTCCGAAAATCTCCGTTATCAAAAAAGAAAAAATGAGTTTATCGGACATTTGTTAAAAATCACATAGAATATTCGAAAATGTTCGGAAATTTCTTGGCATGTTCAAAAATATTTTTGCGCGTGCGTAAACTTAATGATTCTTTATATAAATGACGGAAGAATGTAAAAGTGCTGTTTAATTCCAGAAATCTCCGTCATCAAAATAAAAAAAAAAAAACAGTTCATCCGACATATGTTAAAAATCATCCAGAATATTTGAAAATGTTTCGGAAATTTCTTGGCATGTTTGAAAATATATTTGCGCGATTAAATACTTAATGAATCTTGTGATAAATAACGGAAGAACGTAAAAGTGCCCTTTAATTCCGAAAATCTCCGTCATAAAAAAGAAACAAAAACAAAATAGTTTATCGGACATTCGTTAAAAATAACAGGCCTCGGTAACAAGGGTGAAATTAAGTGGGCGCCCGGCGCTGTTTGGCGCCCGTTTCCAGCCATACAGCGCCCGTTGACCCCCAAAAAGGATAAACTGGTGGTGGTGGTGGGGGGGGGACACGGCAGTTTGTTTTAGTAACTTCTGTATGCTCTAGGCGGGATCGAGCACGTTCTCGCCCGTAGGCCTACGAAAATCTGGGGACTGAAACTATTGTTCAAACAATGTGTCTTACCATTAGTAAAGATTTTATATTCCACACAAAAATGCTTGTATGATCCAACTTAAATCCGATTAAATCAATCCAGCCTCGTCAATATGGCGGATGTTATAACACGTTGACTAACTTCGATATAGCCTACAGCAGCGCTTCTCAACCGCCCCTAAGAGTGTTATCAAACGACAAGGAGCTGTACTCTGGCACTGACTGCTCATGAAGCGCATTTCAGACAGCTTGTAAAATGTCACTTGTTTTCAAAACATAAATGCAAGCCCGTTCTCCCAGGGTTCAAATATTTCTTAGAATCTGTCAATCATACGTGAACACTTTGCACATTTGGGTCAATGACCATGTTTTTCTCACGGCGGTATCTTTGATCATCCACCACGATTAGACGCGATGTGTAACTGTCTAGACATTGCGGCGCTGTATGACCTGACTAGACCTTGTCCTATATTTTCAAGCTCTATCGGTACCGGTAACGTATTGCCCACCGAAACGATGTTAATTATTGTTTGGCGTAAATGTGACCAGGCCCCGACAAAACTTCTCGACTCCCATCGGCGCGAAATATTTTCACTGTTGTTGTTTTTTTTTTTGTCATTTTGACGCCAAGGTAACATTAACAGCCTGGAGACTGATTTCTAGAATGATCGGGGCGAAAAGGTATTTGCTAGTCAATATGTGAGAAAGTAAAACCTACCACTGGCTCCTTGAGTGAATGCATCTGCACGCGGGGGTGGGGGAAGTAGTACGTACTTCTCAGCCATGGGCGTAAATCCCGGGGGGGGGGATGGGGATATATCCCCAACATTTGACTAGGGGGATGGCCCATGTAATCACCCCCCTCCAATGTTTCAGTCTACTGACCATTATTAAGGTAACAATACACGAAACTATTCTGATCACAACACTTTCCGAAGAACAAAGATACATCTTCAAACATCTGTGGGGACCTCGCATCAATATGGGATCTTTCAATCTACTGTAATATGTAGAACGATGTAGAAGGTTGAAAGTACGTATCAGCCGTTATACATTTTTCAAAATTTTTTACCAGAGCTTCGCCAGTTCGCGCTGAGCCATTATCCGTATAGATGGTGATTGTTAATACACTTATGACGAAAACAGCACTCTGTAACGCTCTGATTTAGTCCTTTACCCTTTTTGCTACACCTGTCTGGGACGGTCTAATATCACCTCCCAGCGGCATGCACCTATACTTTCCCTCCCTCGCATTTTCCATTGCTGGCATCTGTTCGTCCGGATTTTAGTTCGAAAGTAGTAAAACTACGATAGTTGTAAAGTGTTCGGCGTCGTACCCCCACCAGGGGCCCTAAGGCGGGCCCCTGGACCTCACCCGTCATGGGCTCGCGCTTCGCGCTCGCCGTGCACATTTGTCACATTTGCGATAGTTCACCCCATCCCCCCAAAGTTGAAAAGATATCTACGCCCTGTACTCAGCCCACCTTCTCAACTGAGCTGTTGCCGTCTACGTAATTTTCTCGTCCACAAGGGGAGGGGGAACCCTCCCCTTTGAGAAATTATTACGTGTCCTTAGATGCATTCTGGTGCTGTATTTTTCAGCTTTTGAACATTATCAGGTATCGGCGAGAGGGAGAATATTTTTTCTTCTATCTTCACTTATCCAATTTGGCCTGTTTCACATGTAATACTGTTAAAATCAAATTATCCCTCGGTGAACTTTCCACTTCGAAAGACTGCGCTTTAGTGAGCAACTTGGTGGGACAAGCGACCAGATCTACGTGTGCTTATTTCTTTGGACTTAAAAAGATGTCTTGTGCTTGTACAGAACTGGTAAGCCACAATTTTTACTGTTCGGTTTCCTGTGAGAACTTTCGAGAAGTCCCCTGACACCTGGAATATGCATTCTGCCTTACGTGCACGGATACATATTGTACATGTATCAATGTACGGTATTCCGGTGAAAACTTTCGAGAAGTCCCCTGACACCTGCAATATTTCTGCCTTACGTGCACGGCTACATGTACCCTTAGTACATGTACCAATGTACGGTAATGGTGAGAGAACTTTCGGGAAGTCCCCTGACACCTGCAATATTCTGCTCACGTGCACGGCTACATGTCCATGTAGTACATATATCAATGTACGGCATTGGTATATGTACTAACCGGTACACTGTAAGTTGCCCGCCGTAATACCAGGCGACCAAAGCTAGCTGGCGAGCTGGGTATGTACGGCTAGGGAACTTCCAGTGCAGTGGTAGCAGTTATCACAATGCTACGAAGTCTCAAAATTAATTAGTTGGCAAATGACACGTGAGCAGTAATATTTCAGGTGTCAGGGGACTTCTCGAAAGTTCTCTCACCAATACCGTACATTGGTAAATGTACAAAGGGTACATGAAGGCCGTGCACGTAAGGCAGAAATATTGCATGTGTCAGGGGACTTCTCGAAAGTTTTCACCGGAATACCGTACATTGATATATGTACAATATGTATCCGTACACGTAAGGCAGAATGCATATTCCAGGTGTCAGGGGACTTCTCAAAAGTTCTCACAGGAAAACCGAACAGTAAAAATTGTGGCTTACCAGTTCTGTACAAGCACAAGACATCTTTTTAAGTCCAAAGAAATAAGCACACGTAGATCTGTTCGCTTGTCCCACCGAGTGGAAAGTTCACCGAGGGATAATTTGATTTTAACAGTATTACATGTGAAACGGGCCAAATTGGATTAGTGAAGATAGAAGAAAAAAATATTCTCCCTCTCGCCGATACCTGATAATGTTCAAAAGCTGAAAAATACAGCACCAGAATGCATCTAAGGACACGTAATAATTTCTCAAAGGGGAGGGTTTCCCCCTCCCCTTGTGAACGAGAAAATTACGTACACGACAACAGCTCAGTTGAGACCGTGGGCTGAGAACAGGGGCGTAGATATCTTTTCAACTTTGGGGTGATGGGGTGAACTATCGCAAATGTGACAAATGTGCACGGCGGGCGCGAAGCGCGAGCCCATGACGGGTGGGGTCCAGGGGCCCGCCTTAGGGCCCCTCGTGGGGTGCGATGCCGAACACTTTACAGCTATCGTAGTTTTACTACTTTCGAACTAAAATCCGGACGAACAGATGCCAGCAATGGAAAATGAGAGGGAGGGAAAGTATAGGTGCATGCAGGGAAGTGATATTAGACCGTCCCAGATAGGTGTAGCAAAAAGGGTAAAGGACTAAATCAGAGCGTTACGGAGTGCTGTTTTCGTCATAAGTGTATTAACAATCACCATCTATACGGATAATGGCTCAGCGCGAACTGGCGAAGCTCTGGTAAAAAATTTTGAAAAATGTATAATGGCTGATACGTAATTTCAACCTTCTACATCGTTCTACATATTACAGTAGATTGAAAGATCCCATATTGATGCGAGGTCCCCACAGATGTTTGAAGATGTATCTTTGTTCTTCGGAAAGTGTTGTGATCAGAACAGTTTCGTGTATTGTTACCCTAATAATGGTCAGTAGACTGAAACATTGGAGGGGGTGATTACATGGGCCATCCCCCTAGTCAAATGTTGGGGATGTATCCCCCATCCCCCCCGGGATTTACGCCCATGGCTGAGAAGTACGTCTACTCCCCCACCCCCATGTGCAGATGCATTCACTCAAGGAGCCAATGGTAGGTTTTACTTTCTCACATAATGACTAGCAAATACCTTTTCGCCCCGATCATTCTAGAAATCAGTCTCCAGGCTGTTAATGTTACCTTGGCGTCAAAATGACAAAAAAAAAAAAAAACAACAACAACAGTGAAAATATTTCTCGCCGATGGGAGTCGAGAAGTTTTGTCGGGGCCTGGTCACATTTACGCCCAACAATAATTAACATAGTTTCGGTGGGCAATACGTTACCGGTACCGATAGAGCTTGAAAATATAGGACAAGGTCTAGTCAGGTCATACAGCGCCGCAATGTCTAGACAGTTACACATCGCGTCTACTCGTGGTGGATGATCAAAGATACCGCCGTGAGAAAAACATGGTCATTGACCCAAATGTGCAAAGTGTTCACGTATGATTGACAGATTCTAAGAAATATTTGGACCCTGGGAGAACGGGCTTGCATTTATGTTTTGAAAACAAGTGACATTTTACAAGCTGTCTGTACTGCGCTTCATGAGCAGTCAGTGCCAGAGTACAGCTCCTTGTCGTTTGATAACACTCTTAGGGGCCGCGGCCCACCGGTTGAGAAGCGCTGCTGTAGGCTATATCGAAGTTAGTCAACGTGTTTAACATCCGCCCCATATTGACGAGGCTGCATTGATTTAATCGGATTTTAATTGGATCATACAAGTATTTTTGTGTGGAATATAAAATCTTTAGTAATGGTAAGACACATTGTTTTAACAATAGTTTCAGTCCCCAGATTTTCGTAGGCCTACGGGCAGAGAACGTGCTCGATCCCGCTTAGAGCATAAGTTACTAAAAACAAACTGCGTGTCCCCTCCCCCCTACACCACCAGTTTCCTTTTTGGGGGTCAACGGGCGCTGTTTGGCTGGAAACGGGCGCCAAACAGCGCCGGAACGCCCACTTGTTAACCGAGGCCTGTTATTTTAACGAATGTCCGATAAACTATTTTGTTTTTTGTTTCTTTTTTATGACGGAGATTTTCGGAATTTAAAGGGCACTTTTACGTCTTTCGTTATTTATCACAAAGATTCATTAAGTTTTAAACGCGCAAATATATTTTCAAACATGCCAAGAAATTTCCGAACATTTTCAAATATTCTGGATGATTTTTTAACATATGTCGGATGAACTGTTTTTTTTTTTATTTTGATGACGGAGATTTCTGGAATTAAACAGCACTTTTACATTCTTCCGTAATTTATTAAAGATTCATTAAGTTTACGCACGCGCACAAAAATATTTTTGAACATGCCAAGAAATTCCGAACAGTTTCGAATATTCTATATGATTTTTAACAAATGTCCGATAAACTATATTTTTTTCTTTTTTGATAACGGAGTTTTTTCGGAATCAAATAGTACTTTTATGTTCTTCCGTATTTTTGGGCGTTTAAAAACTATATAAATCTTTTTATAAAGAACGGAAGGACATAAAACTGTAATATACCTCCGAAAAATCGCTTGCCATTAAAGAGAAAGTATCAGACATTTCTAAGAAATCTTGTAGAACACAAAAAACGTTTCTTACCTTCGGAAACTTTTGGCATATTCGAAAATATTCTATGCCGTTTGAAACTTCATGAATCTTATGATTAATAATGGAAGAACCTAAAACTGCTATTTACTTTCCCAAATCTCCGTCATTAAAAAGTAAACATCAGACATTTGTTTAAAAATCATCTAGCATATTTTGAATGTTTCGGAAATTTTTGGGTATGTTCGAAAATATTTTTGCGCGTTTTGAAACTTCGTGAATCTTTTGATAAGTAAAGGAAGAACATAGAACTGCTATTTACTTCCAAAAATCTCCGCCGTTAAAACGACATTATCGGACACTGTTTAAAAATCATCTAGAAGAATATTCGAAATGTTTCAGAAATTTCTGGGCAAGTTCGAAAATATTTTGCGCGTTTAAAAAATTCATGAAGCTTTTGATATATAACGGAAGAACATAGAACATGCTATTTACTTCCAAAGTCTCCGCAAATAAAAAGAAATTATCGGACATTTGTTAAAAATCATTTAGAATATTCGAAAGTGTTTCGGAAATTTATTGGCAAGTTCCGAAATATTTTTGCGTGTTTGAAAACTTCATGGACATTTTGATTAATGACGGAAGTACACATTACAGATATTTACTTCCCAAATTAGCCTTCATTAAAAAGAACTGAATCAGACTTTCGTTCACCTGTTACACTTTACACGTGCATGCCAATGATGACCGTAAACCATTGCATCTAAGAAGGGTAAGGTTCGGCCTGATGGTCATTTTAAATATCACAAATGTGCAAACCAAAGCTTCCACCGACGTTACAGAATTTAAGTCGGTCTAACGCAGTTAACGCTAGTAGCGTTAGGAAGCGTAGAAGTTTACTGCAATTAACGATCCTAGCGTTACTAGCAGTAGAGCAGCCCTCTAACGCTAGTAACGCAACTATCGTGATCGTTACTAGCGTTAGACTCGTATCGGTAGGAATTTTATTTTCTAACGCAAAATCTCTAACGCTTAACGCTACTAACGTCCATTTTATTCTGAGCTGTACTGTACGTCTGTCAGTGTGTCTCCAGTTGTGATTGTGAACTTTCCATCAATTGCCAAAGTAGTCAGTGAAAATATCTTAAGTGTCAGGAAGCCATCTTCTGTGGGTTTGGACTCATATACTGTTCAGAATGTTGCTAAAAGAGTTTTGTCTTTGCAAATGAAAAAGAGCTCTTTGTCTTAGCAAATAAAACAGAGCTCTATTGACAAGTTGCACCCAATTCTGTGGCACTTGCTCTAAGCTTTCCTCATGGGTAACAGGACACTGTAGCAAGGAAGCAGGGCATCATAAGATCATTCTTCTGTCACCAACTTTCAAAGAGCATACCACTTTGCATTATTATTCATAGCTGGGAAACATTGTCATCTGGTGCTCATTTAAAAGAATTTTCTTCCCACTTTGACAAAAAGAAAAATGCAAAAAAAAAAACAAGGTATCATAAGTAGATGCTCATATATAGGAAAATACACTGCACCTTTTTGGTTTTGGTTCTGGAGTCTGATATTTAGACATATATGTTTTTTTTTCCCTTCAAGACTCCAAATTTGGTTGAGGTGGGAGAGACATTAGGGGTTGGTAGATGAAGGGCTCACATAAGATATTGTTGAAAAGGTGAAGGGTGGAATTTAACAGTGTCTTTCAGTGACTAAAATGTGCCATAATAGAGCTTCTGTTTATGCCAGAGGTTGATGACCTATTTTGGTCTCATTGTGTCTGTTCTTTATTTCCAGTATCTCCAAACTGTCCAAAAAAGCAACTTTTTGAAGAAAGGGGTGGGGAATATCCATGGAATCTTCTTGTAGGTTGTGATGGTGTTTTTGTGTGTAGTTCCTGTTGCTTCTCTTAACCTTGCATGATAGACAAAAACTCTTTATCTATTTCAGTGGAAAGAAAGTCATCAGAAGAACCCCGGTTGGCGTTACGCCAACTTTCAAAGCCAAATCAAAGGAGTCAAAGATAACGTGAGGACAAGTGTTTGAGTTTCATGACTGAAAGTGTATTTTTTTTTTTTTTTCATTATTTCCTTCTTATTCCTTTTTTCCTCGTTCTCATTGTAATGTCTCTGCATCCCTTCGCTGTATTTATCCTAATTGTATTGCATCTTTTCTCAATGTCCATTGTAACGATGCTCAGAATCTTAAATGTGAGGGGCAGGGAAGGAATTGAAGTGCATCGTGAGTGGTGTTTGTAATCTGTGATCTTTGATTACAACTCTGGATTGATCACGACAGTAACATGATCCATTGAAGAGAAACTTCCAATCGGAAACACCATATTCTCTCTGTCGTTAAAGATCCCAAAATGTCTCAGTTGATTTGAAATTCTGTATGTATGTATTCTGCTGCGGGCTTGATTAATATTCTAAGCTTCAAAAACAGAAAGCCACTCTAGAAAGCAAGCTACAATCCTGATAACTATTTACAATACAAGAGTAGCTGTGGCATGGTCTGCTTGTGTTGAAATTAGTTTATCAAAGCAGCTTGAGCAGTTTTTTATTGCAAACTTGAATGTTTGTGGAGAGGTTGCTCTTTTCGCTTTGGTTTTCAGAAGTCTTCATTTTGCATTCCAATTTAAAAATGAGAATAATAGCTGGACGCAGTAGGAAATACCTACTGTAACTTAGGAATGGAGTGTGTTTCCTTTTGTTGATGGATGTTTAAATGAAAAAAAAAAACAGTTCAAGAAAAGAAAAGAAACTTACCAAAAATTTGTTTGAGTGTGAGTGTGTGGAAGCTGGATTGAGGGGGGGGGGGGGGGGGTAAGTTCAAGGATGGGAGTTAAGCTGGAAAGAGGTTCAACATAACTGTTAAATGTAATCATGAGCTGGTGAAAGCAGTTGATAAACATCTGATAGTGTCTATAGTTTCTTTCATGGGTTCATAGCTGGAAATATTCTTCGTAAAGCTTTCTTTAACTTCAGTTGCTTCAAGGTGAATGCAGAATTGTGAATTCCTTTCAGAAAGATGCTGGGATGTCTGAAAATGTTCTTTGGTGTTTAAAATCTATTGCTGGATGATGCAATTTCATTTTTCGTTTTTCGTTTTTATGTTTTGTTGAGGGTTTACTGACATCTTTGAGATCACACAGATTAATTGGTATTGTGCATGAATGATGGTTAAGTGGGTGGGGTGTGTGAAAGAATTTTTTTACTTGCTCTGTCCATACATCTTTATTCCCCCACCCTTAGCACTCTCTTTTTCTCACTTCTCCCCAACGTCAAAGGTAGAAAAAATAAGGCAGACTAATGTCTCATAACCTGATTTTGACTTGTGCTTCAGCAAAAATGCACCAACAGTATTTATTCAACTCTCTCCAGGTATCCCTCCACAGGATCTTTTGAATATATCTGTCCTCTCCAAATCAAATAGCTAACACTACATTTTAAGGGAATATTCAGCCCCCCCCCCCCCCCCCCTCCAAAAAAAATTGAATTAGTGTACCTTGCCATTGTATATCAGGAATGGCTCGTATCAATCATGTGACAATATTTTGTTAATACCTATTTGTTAAATTCATGGAGAATAACTCCTTGGTTTACTTTCAGTATTCACTGCTTTTATACAGAAACATAATGAAAGGTACATACTTGTGAATGAGAAATCAGAGGAGATTTTTAAGATTTAGAAGATTTTTGAAATAAACTTGGGGTGACAGCTGTCTCCCTTAAAGTATAGAAATGTGCAAATAATACATTTAATCCACTGTACTGTAGTTTGGTAACATCCTTTTTATCTAAGGCCCATTTCTCTGGTGCACCCTCTTGATATAACTCAACAGGTACCCAGCGCATTACCTTTCAAGTTTTCAGTACAGTTCATACAAAACACCTAGACAGTTTCAACTGGGTATCAGAACTCCCCACTAGTAACTCCTCCCGCACCTTCCCCCACCCCCTTCCAGTAAACAGCACTCATCATGGCAGACAAAGAAATTTCAGGATCAATGACTAAAAGTTTGAGTGCTTGATATGCAACACCCACTAGTACCAAACTGCATCCACAGACACATTTGTAGTTATGTGGGACCTCCTATGTAATGTTTAAACCTAGCATTTGAAATTACATTTGTTTGAATTTGGGTTTTTTTTTTCTTATATATTTTTCCTTTTTGTTTCTGGACTACCATCAGTCCTAACTTGTTCAGAGAAATTAGCTTTCACTGTTATTTAATTTGCCTGCAGTGTACACTTCCTTGACTATTCTGTAACTTGTGTTACTCATGCTGTGAAATATGGACAAGCTCTGTCAATGTGAGGTACACTGCATCTTGAAATGTGAAGTTACCAGATGGCCCCAATTATTTGTAAACAAGACCTTTCAAAATGTCAAAATGTTCAAGCTGTAATGTTTTGATATTTTGATGGTACAGCAATGCCCCCCCCCCTTCCCCGACCCCAGATGAGGACAGTGTTTGTTCCATGGGCAAATCATATTTTTCCCTTAGCAGCCAAGTTGTTCTATGGGATATTTGAAGCTTTTAGGGAGTAGTCCATTTTATCCAGTCTGCCACAAAATATGTTTGGTTTGCAGGGAGGTACAGTAGTTGCCTGCTGGAGATACAGTCTTGATAAATTGAAACTGTTGTGGGCAGGAAGAAGACATCCCAAAATTTTTGGAAGTTCTCAGCTTTATTTAAACCTACCTACATGGTTGAGGGCTTGGTGATTTTGTTTGTAAACTGAAAGTGTTTTGCTCATAATACCTGCTTTGTTTGGTTGGTTTTAGTTTGAAAATTTCAAACATACAGGTGAACGTAAAATTGAAGTTAGCATCTTCTGGGTCTTTCAATTGCTTTAGCGTTAAAAACTGATGTGCTCATTGAGTTGGAAGAAATAGCTTTTTGATGATTTGCAAAGTTAGTTCTTGCCACTTTGATGTTGTTGATATGTTGATGGTATGTTGTGTTGTTTTGAACTCGGTTTTTAGGTATGTGGTGCCTCCTTTAACAAAATTCGGTTGTCTTTAATGGTTGTGGAATATTCTTGCAGCTTAGCATATAAAATCTACATGATGGATTCTTTTTGAATGAGTTTTGTTCTTATTACTGTGACCTTGCTTCTAGGTGTGTGCAGCTTCATTTTCAGTAAAATAAAAATATGGCAGCTTTGCATGTGTAATTTTACTCATGGGTGAAAACTGATGGTACCTGGTCCACAAGGTAGAATGTGGGAGGGGAGAACTCTCCTGAGTGGAGGTAATAGGGGATAGGTGAGATGTAGGATAACTACAGCTTTTGTTGCATGATGCATTAAAAGAATTTTTGTCTTCGTAGCTTTTAAAGAGGTAGTAATAAATGCCTTTGAAACCTGGACAAGATGTGATTATGTTTTTAGCAGTCACCACAATGTTCCCTGGCAGACAGCTTTCCTTCCCTGGTCTTTTTGTAGCATAAATTGTATGTAGTTTTCTGTAGAATCCATGTGTGTCATTTTTAGAGACTCATTGAAGATAATTAATGTCTTTCTTGTATGATGCTCTTATAAATCACTAAACCAAAAAAAAAAGGGGATTGTAAAAACTCATAAGTATATGCACTCACGGAGGAACTAATCAGTCATATTTAATATTTTATCAATTCACTCATTGTCATATCGTCCAAGTTTTTATCCATATCTCAACAATTTACCAACAACTCCCACTTCATGGAACAATAATTTTGATAAGTATAAGCAATTGTTGTTAATAAAAGTAGACAAGGATATAAAATGTTTCACCCATAAGTAGAAGCACTGATTATTGATATAGTGCGGGGAAAGTCCCTTTCACAGGCACAATGTAGGGGAAGTCCCTTATCACAGGCACGGCATTAGTTCACAAGTCCTTTTAGATACATGTTAAACCTTAACACAAGTGATATTGTACTTGACCAGACATGTGTTCATCATTCTATTGTCTATCCTTTTACATCACAGTGTGATAAAATGACAGTATCTGCAAATCACAGAATTGAGATTACGTGTTTGACTTCATCCAGCAAGGCTTTAGATCTAGGTTCATTTAATGATTACGATGGGTATTGTCATTTTCTTGTCATATCTTTTTTCGGACCAATGAGATCAAATAATTTATGCCATGAGAAGTGGCATGCAAGTTTAGTAGAATCTACATATGATGTGGTATTTTGTAGAGTTGGTGTTTCTTCCCGTTTACACTGTCAAGGGTTTAAACAACATTGTTATGAATCCTCTTGGGGAAGAATGTTGGTGTACTGCTATGATTTGGTGTCACTGGGAAGTTATTGTTTACATGAAATTTTTATGGAATTTCTCATAAATAATAATTATGCTACAAGTAGGTGTAAACATATTGCTTGTTTGTCTGTGATTCAGTGTTTGATGCACTTAATCTCTTCTGTATACCTGTCAGCCCATGCTTCATTACTATGTTTAGAAGTAAAGAAAGCCTAACCAGGACTTGTATTTGTGAGAGAAGCAGGGAGGCAAAGTCCAATCTAAAAGGGAAGTTGTGATAAAATGTTATTCTTGAATGAGCATGCTAGTGGCAGAAATGCCTAAGCTGTGCAATAAATGAGCTCATACCTCTCATAACATTCCTGGTTATGCTACCTGTAGGCAGTACAGGTCTCAAACTAATGTTTCTTTTCTTCCTTCAACCATAGAAACTTCTCACTTCAGCAAAAATTTCATCTGCAAATTTGCTCATTGACTTTCATCTTTAGAAATAGCATTTCTTACAAACCTTCAGCACTAATGCATTTTTCTCTTTCCTCAAGTATCACAACCTTACAAACTTGTAACAGACCACTGATCCCATCTCCCATCCCATAAAACATTCTCCCAGTTTTATGTTTAACTAAAATGCATTTTTTTTTCAGACAATGACTCCTTTTTGAGTTTGAGGGTGATAGTTTTAGGAGATTTCTGTAGTATTGGTAAAGTGGGACAGACTTCATCATGACAACCAATTTTGTAGAAAACAAGAGACTTGAAACAAGTTACATGAGGAAACAATGGTTAGGTACTATGTCAGAACAATGTCCAGGGTAAGAAGAAAGTTGGGGAAATGGCCTTTTTTTTCACATTTTTTGGGGCTGAAAGGGGGAAGGAAGGAGCAGGAAACCAAAAAGTAAAGGATCATTTTGAACCCTCTCACCATAGAAGGATGTTTTACCTTTTTCGTTTATTTCGTCAAAATCCCTTTTGTTTTTGTTAACTAACGTCCCTTTTATTCCCCCAACATTCAACAGTCCGCCGAAAAGTCAACAGAGAAGAGCAACAACTGGAATTACTTCATTACGTGAACCAGTACAAAAGTTAGTTCCATTTTATATTTGTCTGGTCACATGACAGTGAAAATACCCGTTTTGCCATTTGTGTTTCCCATCAGTATTATTCTTTCCCCTTTTCATTTTAACTAAAATGTAATAGAAAGAGATACATCTAATTAAAGTGTGTCTTTGAAATGTCTATTGGAGGGGGGATTTGTGTTTCCCATGAATATTTTTCCTTCCTATTTTAACTTTTACTTAATAATGATGAGGCTGAGATACATCTTCAGGTATGTTTTTGTAATTTGTTGAAGGGGGGGGGATGGAGGTAAAATGTTGACAATGGAAAACAAAGCTTTTCAGCTAAAAAATGCAAAAAAAAAAGGCAGGAAATTTTCTCCAGTTGTGAAAAAAAACAGCCGCTTTGATTTGCACATGAAAAACCATCTGTGATGAATGTCTAAGACGATTATGTATTTTTAAAGTTTTTTGCCTTCATGAATAAACACAAGCCATTTATGTAAAGCTGGAACACAGGTTTAAATTGTTTTCAGTTGAAATATGAATCTTTCACCTGCCAGTTGTTCATTTAGTTTTCATGAAAGAATAAAATTTTGTACTTCATTTGCAAAGTATCAGGCCATCTGGAATAGAGTGGACAAAATAATATGTAAAACAGGACAAGTGGATTGGGGAAGCTAGTTAATCAGAATGTTAAAATTGTAGGGAATGTTGTAATGCAGATTTATCCACACTGTAGATTAATTTACTTAGGGGGTATTTACCCAATCTTTGAGGGTTTTGGCCCTGCTGTCAATCAAAAACAGTTGTCAATATGTTCTTAGTTTCACATAGCTTTACAGCAACATTGCCAAAAATTGCACCATATTGCACCATTTAAGTATATACAAAAAGTTGTCAGAGGGGAAGGGGACTCCTTTCCCAGGATATCAATCTCATGTTCTCAGCCCTATGGGTAGCGGGCTTTGAAGAAGAGGACATTTTGAGGAGTAGATCCAAAAGGGTTGGGAAACTCCATCGTAACGGTAGTGGAGAAGCCTTTCGTCAGGACCTTTGTTATTCTGCCAGGCTGTTAACTCTTGAAGCATGATTTTCTCAATATTACTTAACATTTAAAGGCTTCAAGTGTCTGGTAGTTAAGAGTATTTCATTTCCATCAAACCAGGAAGTATGGTGAGACGACAGACCCTTTAGAAATACTTAATGTTTTCTTCAGCTGTACACTGTTTACACCATTTCACATCTAGCATCTATTTCATTCACAGCACAGATGTAACACAAGCCATTAATCACTTTGTTTGTATGATGTATTAGAATGTCACGGATAGAGATAAAAGGTGCATTAAAAACTAATCAGTTTTTCAAGAAGGTTTTTGGCACCAGAATTGAAATTTCAAAGATGCTTATTACAAACATTCAGGAAATAATAAGGGGTCTCTGGTGTGATGAAATAAGTTATAGGCTATGCTGTTGCAGTTATCCTTACCTTCTATTTTTATTTTTGACCCTAGATTGCCTACAGTTGCCATATGGCAAAACAGTTATTAATTGCAGACATATTAGGAAATACAAATTAGGGATTTTGATGTGGTGGTAAACTAGGGGAGTGGTGAAGTAAGTGATATTGTATTAGTTGCATTGAAATGTACCAAAAATGTTAGGCAATCCAGGATTCCAGAGAGTTAAAAACTCGTGGACTTCTTAGTGACGTAAGTCCTGATACAGATGTGAATATGAAGTATGTGCATGGACTCCTAAACTAAGTAGTTTTGAGGAGTGCAGCTTCGTGATTTATGGATTACACTCCCGATCATTTTTTAAGAGAGTAAGTTCTAGTCCCCATATTCCAAAGCTTATCATCAGTTTAAGTGTATTTTATAATCTCTGAATAATTTTCATTAGTGGACCAACAACAAAGGTGGTTTCCAATGTGGGCACGATACGAGGGAAGGTTTCTGATGGAGTAACAATAGGGGGCAAGTTGCTATCAGTCAGGAGAGAACATGAAGCCCAGCTATGCAGGCGGAAGAAAGAAGAAGCGAGAAAACAGAAAGTTGAAAACAAACAACGAGAAGATGCGGTTTATGAAATTTCGTTAAGGTGAAACAAAGTTGTCAAGGGATGCGGTCAATCTGACCTGCTTGTCTCATGTAATCCACGAATGAAACAATTTCTCCACAAATGAAAGCATTCTTTATGAAATTGATGAACTTCACATTCTCACTTTATTACCCCAAGTCAAGGGAGAGTATTGCTCCCTCGTTTGTAAATTTAAAATTGTCGGTGATAATCTCATCACAAATTAAAGGTCACACCGTGAAGACCACATAACGTTTAATTAACAGTGTCCCACCTCTGTTACTATACGGTAGCTCGAGCGTTCCTGATGCGTTATTGGCGTTACCTCGTTTGCAGGGTTCAGTACTCATTACCTCGTTTTCCACCAAGCACAAGTATGTGTGTGTGTGTATGTGTGTTTGTGACACTTTGCTCGTTAACACGATATCTCAAGAAGGGAAACTCTGACAGTTCTCAAACTTGGTACATAGATGCCCCATATTGAGAGGAAGAACCCTATTGTTTTTGGTGGGGGTCAAAGGTCATCTGGGGTCACCGGGGGTCAAACTCTGAAAACCTTGTTAACACGATATCTTGAGATAGGAAGCTTGGATAAATTTCATACTTAGTATGTAGATGCGTTATGGTGAGAGGAAGAACCCTATCGTTTTTGATGGAGGTCAAAGGTCATCTGGGGTCACCGGGGGTCAAACTCCGAAAACCTTGTTAACACGATATCTCAAGATAGGAAGCTTGGATGAATTTCATACTTAGTATGTAGATGCGTTATGGTGAGAGGAAGAACCCTATCGTTTTTGATGGAGGTCAAAGGTCATCTGGGGTCACCGGGGGTCGAATGCTGAAAACCTTGTTAACATGATATCTCAAGGTAGGAAGCTTGGATGAATTTCATACTTAGTATGTAGATGCGTTATGGTGAGAGGAAGAACCCTATCGTTTTTGATGGAGGTCAAAGGTCATCTGGGGTCACCGGGGGCCGAATGCTGAAAACCTTGTTAACACGATATCTCAAGGTAGGAAGCTTGGATAAATTTCATACTTAGTATATAGATGTGTTATGGTGAGAGGAAGAACCCTATCGTTTTTGATGGAGGTCAAAGGTCATCTGGGGTCACCGGGGGTCGAATGCTGAAAACCTTGTTAACACGATATCTCAAGGTAGGAAGCTTGGATAAATTTCATACTTAGTATGTAGATGCGTTATGGTAAGGGGAAGAACCCTATCATTTTTGATGGAGGTCAAAGGTCATCTGGGGTCACTGGGGGTCGAATGCTGAAAACCTTGTTTACATGATATCTCAAGGTAGGAAGCTTGGATAAATTTAATACTTAGTATGTAGATGCATTATGGTAAGAGGAAGAACCCTATCATTTTTGGTGGAGGTCAAAGGTCATCTGGGGTCACCAGAGGGCAAATTCTGAAAACCTTGTTAACACAATATCTCAAGATGGGAAGCTTGGATAAATTTCATACTTAGTATGTAGATGCGTTATGGTAAGAGGAAGAGCCTTATTGTTTTGGGTGGAGGTCAAAGGTCATCTGGGGTCACCGTGGGTTGAATGCTGAAAACCTTGTTAACATGATATCTCAAGTTAGGAAGCTTGGATAAATTTCATACGTAGTATGTAGATGTGTTATGGTAAGAGGAAGAAGCCTATCAGTTTTGAAGGTGGTCAAAGGTCATCTGGGGTCACCGTATGTCAAATTCTGAAAACCATGTTGACACGATATCTCAAGATAGGAAGCTTGGATAGATTTCATAGGTAGTATGTGGATGTGTTATGGTGGGAAGATGAATGCTATCACGTTTGGTGGAGGTCAAAGGTCATGTAGGGTCACGGGGGGGGGGCGGGTCAAACACTGAAAATGTTTTTAACACAATATCTCAAGATAGGAAGCTTGAATAAATTTCATACTTAGTATGTATATGCATCGTCGCAAAATTTTAAGAATTCCCAAGATCGTCTCATGGGTTCAACAGAAGGCAAAAAGCAAATTTTCCCAAGAATTCCCAAGATCATCATCTTGAGTCATCAGATGTCAAAATGCAAAACTTCCCAGGAATTCCCAAGATCAAATATGAACCTAAAATTATTTTCCAACATGTTAAGATAGCACTTGACCAGTGACTGAAAGATACGGGACATCATGGCATTATCTGGAATAGAACATGTATCATCGAAACCTCAATGCATTTTTGCATTCTGGTTTTAAGAAGTTTAACCCTATTGTTTTGGTGGAGGTCAAAGGTCATCTGGGTTCACCAGGGTCAAACACTGAAAACCTTGTTAACATGTTTTCTCTGGGTAGGAAGCTTGGATAGATTTCATACTTGGTATGTGGATGCATTGTGGTAAGAAGATGAATGCTGTCATTTTTGGTGGAGGTCAAAGGTCATCTGGGGTCATCAGGTTCAAACACTGACAGCCTTGTTAACATGATATCTTGAGATGGGAAGCTTGGATAGATTTTATACTTGTTTTTGGTGAAGGTCAAAGGTCATCTAGGGTCACCAGATTTCAAAAAACAAGAATCCCTAAGGTTATCCCATGGGTTCACCAGAAGTCAAAAAAGCAAAATTTCCCAAGAATTTCCAAGATTGTCATCTGGGGTCACCAGAGGTCAAAAAGCAAATTTTCTAAGAATTCTCAAGATCAAATGTGAACACAAAACTGTATTTTTCTAACATGTTATGCATTTGACCAGTGTCTGAAAGATATGGGACATCATTGCATTATTTGGAATAGAACATATATCATCGAACCCTCATTGTATTTATGCATTCTGGTTATTGATTTATTTGTGGTTGTTATGTGACCTTTGACCCAAGTGTTGGTACATAATTCCCCACCTGTAGTTTGTGAACTTCATGTCCTTCCTTTTGCCAGGTGTCTTCACGGGTCTCTCCTGAGAAGGCTAAAGAGGAAGCTGTCAAGGAGAAAGACACTGCATCTCCATCAACTAAAGGTATTTACTATTTTAAGAATTTCATGTATGCTAGCTAGAAGTTTTTTTTATTAACTTTGATTTTAGATGGTTAGCTGCTTTCTCAGTCTTTTAGCTTTGGTTAAAAGATTTTGGGGAAAGACAGTTAATTTGGTTATGACTCTAGGTTTTGGGTGTCAAGTTTTTACCCTTACTTTTCTTTCTCCATTTCATCTGATCCTCTTTTGCATGTATTCCTACTGTGAAAAATGTTAAGGTACATAAAATAACTTGAAAGAGACTCAACAAAGTAATCCTTATTCACCCAACTGCTGGGAGAAAAATTTAGTTTTGAGGAAGCTGCCATTTTTAAAATGCTTTCTGAAAAGTGTGTTGGCAGTGATAAATAAGTAGCAGAGTGAAAGATAATGCAATTTTACTAAAATGCCTTTTGTATTCTTTTCTTTCATGGACATGTAGATGAAAGTAAAGGAGATGAGAAGCTTTCCAAACCAGCTGATGAAGAAGCTGCTAACGAGGAAGAGAAAGAGGCAGATAGCAGCAGGGAAATCAGGTTTTCAGCTCCGGCAGATTTATCATATGCAGATGAAAACAAAGACTGGAAGCTAAGGGGCAAGGGACATTTTCAGATCCTATTTGATAAAGATGACAAAAACTACTTAGTAGAAATGAAAAGAGAAAAAGATAATTCATTGTGTGCCAAACATCCCATTACTAAAGCTATACAGCTGATGCCAGTGAGGGGACAGGACAGATCGTACGCTTGGTCTGCCATGGATTCTTCAGACAAGGAGGGTTCTCCAGTGTCTATGACATTTGCAGTGAGGTTTAAGAATAGAGAAACTGCTGATAATTTCCAAGAAGAGTTTCAGAAGGCTCAGATATCAGTGGCAGAGATGCCCCCAGCTCAGCAACTCTTGGTACTGTATTGTTTTTTCTTTCTTTCTTTCTTTCTTTCTTTTCATTTTTTTTTTTTTTTTTGCTGTTATGGTAAAGCTCAAAAGTTTTGCTCGAGATAAAACACAGCAGTAACACATCTATAGCACTTTCAGTGTGCTTCTTTGTGCAATACTTGCTGATTTTGCTCTATGCTGATATATATATATATATATATATATATATATATTGCTAATTTGGGATTAAAGTGATGCCGTGAGTTTGCAAAAAGTGAAAAACATAAGATTTTGCTTCTTGTTATGTCTTTCTTTATCCTTCAAAATGCCACGAGTGCTATACAGAGTTGAAGAATACAATTTGAAAGCTCAAAATGATAGCGATAGTCTTGGGAAGTAACCTAAACAGCATAAAATCAGAAAAATTTTGAAGGCCTTTTTCAAAAAACGGTCCTCATTATAAAGCGTTAGACCACTCCTATGCAACGAACCTGATGTTGAATATGCAATATTATTGAGGTGTCACCACGTTAAAAAACGTACTATACCACTCAACCCAGGCTAGCTCCACGGTACAGCTGTTCGCTCACGGCCGGGGAATGACCTTCTTGCATAATCGCTTGATAATACAACTAACGTTACTTGTACGCTCAATATAGCTTTCGGCTCTAATTTAGAATCAACAGTTACAGGCTACTGTCTTTCACTCATTGGTACGCGTTATAGTGCTGATTTGAATCTGAACGTTACAGGTTTACAGCAAAAGTTGCACCACTAACAGGCCTACTATCTCTTTTGTCGCCAAAACTGTTTCTGAATTGAACGTCAAACACGATGGTAAGTGCAAATAAAAGGCAGCATCGTCTCTCGCTACTAGTAGTACTAATGTTAGCGCAAGTTAGGCTTAATTTACTGAGGTACCACTCGCCAGTAGCCTAAAGTTAGGCTACTACAGTAAAACGGGATAGTTTAGCCTTGTGGTATTACCTTGTACGGTGTATATTGCAATATCAACGTTACTTCTTCAAGATCCACACATTCAGTCAGTCTTGTTCACTTGTGTTGTTGTGCTAAGATTACCAGCTAAGTCGATCAGCTGTTTACACCTAGTGAATATGCATCAGTACTTCGTTCTCATTGGTCTGCTCAACAGATGTTCGTTAGGAGACTGAATAGTGTTTGTGAGCAGCACATTTTTGATTTTCTTGAGTTTAGTCGTTATTTTTACGAAAATTTCAGGGCTGATGCTGGAATTCGCACAACAGGCCATATTTTTTCTCCCTTACTGTTCATATGGGCCACTCAAACGAATGACTAAGATTTTAAACTCGATTTTTTAATGTTTTTCCCTTTTTGCAAACTCACGGCATCACTTTAAGGCGAAAAACCGTATGAAAAACGCGACTGTTGGGAGAACTCGACCCTTGGGCGAAAAAATCGTTTCGCCTTAACCTTTAACATACTGTTTTATATAGGAATGCGTAACTCTATACGCAAGTCCGGTTTACCACATAATGTTTATGCAATTACTTAGCTGCACACCAACTTACGCGCATGTATCCGTTAACACTAGTTACTTACGGGCCATTGAAATAACGTGCATATATATCTCAGAACCAAAAGGGGAAATATAATCTTATGTATTTTATTGTTTTTTTCTTCGCCGGTTGTATTGGCGGTATACCGATTTCGCCTAACAGGTCGTTCTAGCGTTTTATATATGTATATATATATATATATATATATATATATATATATATATATATATATATATATATATACCACTAGATTGAACAATAGGGGGAAATTTGTATATCTTGGTACGTTTAGGCGAAGTAAAAAACAATAAAATACGTAAGTGTATATTTCGCCTTTAAGTAAAAAGGTATATATGTACGTAAATTCAATGGCCTATTAGTTGTACGTGTTAACAGATACGTGTCCGTAATTTGGTCAACATTGATATAATTACGTATATTACGTACAGCCATATGCATTTTACCATAAAGTCACACATTAAAACAGTGTGTGAAAACGTTAAGGGGAAACGAATTTTCCCCCCTAACGGCAAATCCCCCTACCGTTGATATTTTGACCAAAAATTTCCCCTTATTCCACAGTTAGGTATATATATATACATATATATATGTATATATATATGTATATATATATGTATATATATCTATAGATATATATATATATATATATATATATATATATATATATATATATATATATATATTTTGCTAATTTGGGATTAAGGGGAAATATCGTATGAAAAAACCCGCCTATAAGGGGAAATCGTCTATAAGGGGAAAAAATCAGGTCGACTTAACGAAACTACACGCTTTTTCTATAGGAATACGTAAACGGATGGTAATGGCCTTTTCACTACATAATCTATATGCCATTACTTCAATGTTGACCAATTTACGTACACGTATCTGTTAACACGTACAATTGGTGGGCCATTGAAATAACGTTGATGTATATCTGTTTTTCAAATTCTACCAAATGGCGAAATATAATCTTATGTATTTTATTGTTTTTTTTTCGCCTTTTCGAAAGGGCGTCTAGCGCCCTCTAAAATTTTTCCCCCTACCGTGGGTTTTAGCGTTATATATATATATATATATATATATATATATATATATATATATATATATATATATATATATATATATATATATATATATATATATATATATATATAGATATATATATATATATATATATATACATGTACAACATATACATATACATATACATATATAACGCTAGATCAACCTGTTAGGCGAAATCGGTATACCGCCAATACAATCGGCGAAGAAAAAACAATGAAATGCATAAGATTATATTTCCCCTTTTGGTTCTGAGATATATATGCACGTTAACTCAATGGCCCGTAAGTTCTTAGTGTTAACAGATACATGCGCGTAATTTGGTGTGCAGCTAAGTAATTGCATTAACATGATGTGGTAAATCGGACTTGCGTATAGAGTTATGCATTCCTATATAAAACAGTGTGTAAAATGTTAAGGCGAAACGATTTTTTCGCCCAAGGGTCGAGTTCTCCCAACAGTCGCGGTTTTTCGCCTAAATCCCAAATTAGCAAAATATATATATATATATATATCAGTCTCTGACCTTGCACTGAAGAAGAGCTAGTATTGCTCGAAAGCTCTGCAAAAAATAATTTCTGGCTGTTTTATTTACCGAATTTCAAGCCTTCCGCTAATTTGTATCTCTTCTGAGATCCAGCCATTCAATTTTGTAGCACTGTTGTTTTACAGTTTCTTCTTTACCGATAGATATATATATATATATATATATATATATATATATATATATATATATATATATATATATGTCATATCATGGTGTTTCTGAGGAGCAACTCTGATGGTTTCCACCTCTGAATTTTGAGTGGAAGCCTGCTTTTTTTTTTCTTCTTCTTTGGTTTTTTTCATTAATTTACATCTTCTGTTGTCATACCTTAAAAATTTTAAGTTGATCATTTCAAAGAATGTTCCATTCTTCCATGATTTTAGTGAATTTTTGGTTTCGATGATAAGAGAAACCTATGCAGTCATGATGGCGTGTGTATGTATGTGTGTATGTGCGTGTGCGTGTGTGTGTGTGTGTGTTCGTGACACTTTGCTCCTTAACACGATATCTCAAGAAGGGAAACTCTGAGTTTTCAAACTTGGTACATAGATGGCCCATATTGAGAGGAAGAACCCTGTTGTTTTTGGTAGGGGTCAAACGTCACCTGGGGTCACCGGGGGTCAAACTCTGAAAACCTTGTTAACACAATATCTCGAGGTAGGAAGCTTGGATGAATTTCATACGTAGTGTGTAGATGCGTTATGCTAAGAGGAAGAACGCTATCATTTTTGGTGGAGGTGAAAGGTCATCTGGGGTCACCGGGGGTCAAACCCTGAAAACTTTGTTAACACGATATCTCAAGAAGGGAAGGTTTGACAGTTCCCAAACTTGGTACATAGATGCCCCATATTAAGAGGGAGAACCCTATCATTTTTGGTGGGGGTCAAAGGTCACCTGGGGTCACCGGGGGTCAAACCTTGAAAACCTTGTTATCACAATATCTCGAGGTAGGAAGATTGGATGAATTTCATACTTTGTTTGTAGATGCATTATGGTAAGAAGAAGAACCCTATCATTTTTGGTGGGGTTCAAAGGTCATCTGGGGTCACCGGGAGTCAAACCCTGAAAACCTTGTTAACACGATGTCTTGATGTAGAAAGCTTGGATAAATTTGATACTTTGTATGTAGATGCCTTATAGTGAGAGGAAGAATCCTATCATTTTCGGTGGGGTTCAAAGGTCATCTGGGGTCACTGGGGGTCAAACCCTCAAAACCCTTGTTAACACAATATCTCAATGTAGGAAGCTTGGATAAATTTGATACTTTGTATGTAGATGCCTTGTAGTAAGAGAAAGAATCTCATCATTTTTAGTGGAGGTCAAAGGTCATATGGGGTCACTGGGGGTTAAGCTCTGAAAATCTTGTTAACACGATATCTCCACGTACGAAGCTTGGATAGATTTCATACATGGTAAATTGATGTGTTATAGTGAGAAGATGTACCCCACTGTTTTTGGTGGAGTTCAAAGGTCATCTAGGGTGGCCGAGGGTCAAACACTGAAAACCTTGTTAACACAGTATCTCAAGGGAGAAAGCTTGGATAGATTTTATACGTAGTATGTGGATGCATTGTGGTGAGAATATGAATGCAATCATTTTTGGTGGAGGTCAAAGGTCATCTTGGGTCAACGTGGGCCGAACACTGAAAAGCTTGTTAATACGTATCTCCAGGTAGGAAGCCTGGGTAGATTTCATACTTACGGTACTATGTGGATGTGTTATGGTGAAAAGATGGACCCTATTGTTTTTGGTGAAGGTCAAAGGCCATCTGGGGCCACCAGAGGTAAAAAAGCAAAATTTCCCAAGAATTCCCAAGAGTTTTATATGGGTTCAGCAGAGGTCAAAGAGCAAAATTTTCCAAGATTTCCCAAGATCGTCATCTGGGGTCACCAGAGGTCAAACTGCAAATTTCCCAAGAATTCCCAAAATTAAATAGGAACACAAAACTGTATTTTTCCAACATGTTAAGATAGCATTTGACCATTGACTGAAAGATATGGGACATCATGGCATTATTTGGAATAGAACATATATCATCGAAACCTCAATGCATTTTAGCATTCTGGTTCATTAAAAACTTAAGGAACATAACATGAGGTGAATAAGTCCTCAAAAGTTTGTTGCAGGTCTTTTATTCTGGGGAATTCATGTCCATCTTGGGTTGTAGGGAAGACTTTCTAAAGGAGATGTGGGTGTAGGTTGTAGGAACAAATTGCCACTACGAAGGTTGAGATAAACCTTGAAACCAAAGCATTTCTATATTTTTGAAGGTCAGAATTCAGTAACACCTTTCCTTGACTACTTGTGATAACTTGTGTTAGGAGGGTGGGGGGTATTTTCTACAGTCACCAGTGGTAGCTCCCTTCACCACCAGGTAAATGCATGGTTACTTACCAGTAGGGGGCTTCCTTTTTGTAAACCTGCAGTTGGGTATTCATGAAGATAATTTTTTTGTACTTTGTTTGAATGACAGTATGATTCAGAGGAGTCCTTATTATCTGGATGCATCCTTTGTATGGTTTCTAACTTTCATACATTTTGTCCTGAAGCATCAAAAAATGTGCAGACAAATTAAAATGTGTGAAAGAATGGTATTTCATATAAAATGCATAAAAGAGAGAAAAAATTGTAAAATAAAAATGCATGTCATCTATGGCTATAGGGCAGTTTAATTTGAGATATTTTTCTTAACTTTACTTAATATCAAATGCAGGAACTAGTTCCAGCAGTGTCTGACAAACAGGAGGAGGGAGATGCTGATGATGAAGGAGAAGATAAGAAAGAAAAACTCACAAGTAAGTTAAGATGGGGTGATATGGGACTTAGCACTATCATCTATGAGATGAGGATGTGAAATTGCTGCTGTCCTTGGAGAAAGGCTGTACACTGTTAATGTAATTAACATCCCTTCCTCTGGAGTTTCATCTATAATCAACCTGTAGAGTTTTTTTTTTTTTTTCCTTAGGTAGGGATGATAATAAGGTGACACAGAGATATCTTCTGACAATAATGGCATCAGTTTGGATAAAAAAAAAGGGAAGAAAAGGTTTGGTTAAATTAAAAAGTAACAAGAACAAAGAAGACAACACTTGTGTAGTATCCCAGCCTACTTAATGTATTACATCTCCCTGGAGCATTAAAATCAAGAGTTGTGTGCAACTTTTCTCTTGACCAAAACAATTTGATGTAAAATTTATGTTATGTTTCATACCTCAAACAGAGAAGGAAACAGAAGATAGGAAACCAGCAGCAGAATTTAAAGAAACAGTAGGGGAACCAGCCAGATCAACACAAGATTTGAAGACAAAGGAGAAAGGTGAAGTAGAAGAGAAGAAAGAAGTGAAGAAAGAACAAGAAACAAGGAAGGAGAAGAAGGTAAAATACCTTGACCAAACTTGTGTCACACGTACAGGAATTTTGTATGTTAGGCTAATGATCACCAGCAATACGGAGAACACAACACAGTGTGTAATCAACAGTGGACAAGTTTAAGCTTAGGCTAGAACTTAAAAGTTTGCCCTGTATTTTAAGTTTGACATTGGGAGTAAAGTAGCATATGTATCACTGCCAAGGATAGTGTTTCTCTGTAGAGTTATTTTTTTTTGCATTGGCCCCCTGTGGGCTGGGGGTCGTAGAATATGCCCACGATATTCCCCGCCTGTCGTAAGAGGCGACTAAAGGGGGACTTGCACTGTATTTGAACAATATCTGAAACCGAACTTGAATCGTATTTATCTAGTTGAACCTACACAACACATTCGTGTTGGTGTGTCGTTAAATCTCATCTAACCGACTAACTAACTATCAATTTTTGTTTGCATTGGGATAATTTTAATTCTCATCCTGACCCTACCATGGTATTCTTGTATGTTTCAGCTCTAAAGCCCTGTCTATACGATCACACATTTGTCGATGAACATCCTCATGCAAATGTATGACATTTTTTCACAGATTCCTGCTTGGATTATGCAGCGACATGTAATGTATGTGCAACATTCAGGCACCATATAATGTAGCCCCAAACGCCTCGGATGTGAAATGTTCTAAATTCTTGATTTTTGCTGAATATCCCTGTAATGGAATAATACTCATGTTTAGGCGATGATTTCTCTTACTATGACCACACATAATGAGCAAATGATGAGAACAGACTGAGACGTTCTCAAATGTTTTGAACATTTGTTGAAGAGATGAAACTTGCAGCTACAAATTTGAACACCTTCATACATGTTGGACATTATTCAACTCTTGTTGGGAAGCCCTTCTCTATGATCATGCATTTGTTAGCTCAACCCACGAAGTGTGGGTGGAGCTTATGTGGTACTGTGGGGTGAAAGTGTCTGTCTCTGTGTTGTAGAGGTTTCACTGCTTTAAAAGTGGAACAGATTTGCCTACAACTTTTTGTGAATAATTAATTTGGGGATGGCTATTCGGCTTGTACTTTTGGGTAGGTTTGGTTGGGACAGTTTTGAGATATATACGAATTTTCTAAAAAATATTCCTTTGAAAGTTGTGACTCCCATCGCGTGTATTGTTTGCCGTATTCTGGTCCGTAAGAAAGAAGCAAACACTTGGAGGGAGTGTGTTTATAGTAGGCGATAGCCTGCCGATTTCAGGAAATCTTAGATTTCATTTCAGGAAAAATGAATTTAGGGTGTGGAAGCACTGAGTGAAGTATTATGTTTACACTTACAGGTTACGACACGTTATACTACGGTTTCACAGCTGTAGTAAACAAGTTACTGCAGTGCAGTGCAAACTGTGTATCACAGGTTACTTTCACGATATGAACGTTTGCACAACCAGCAAGTAACGTTAGTGAAGTCCCAGGCCTACTTACGAAAAGTTTCAATTTGAACTAGCCAGGCCTAACGTTAGGCCTAGGCTAGTCCTCAGTAAAGGCCCGTGTATAGCCGGTTGCTGATAGCTCCCTACTGTAGCTAGGCGAACGACCACAGTCCTTTACTGAGGACTAGGCCTAGGCTAGCCCATCAACAGGGTCCAGCATTACCGCGTTCCTAAACTACACTAAAGGGTGAGTAGAAGGAGCGGATTATACGGTCACGCCTAGGCTAGTCTAGTCCATAGGCCTAGTCTAACTTAAGTATCTTAGGCTGCTTTGGTGCTTCCCATACTACCGTTAGGGAACAAAGTGTGAACTAGGCTATGTGAGAACTAGCCTAGGCTTAGGCTAGGTACCCAAGCTAGCCCCCTGTAGGTGGGGGTTGTAGAATTATGCCCACGATATTTCCCGCCTGTCATAAGAGCGACTGAAGGGAAGGACTTGCACCATATTTGATCTGTATTTGAAACCATTTTGAAACTTTAGGCCCTTTATCTATAGGCTTACCAGTCAAAACGTCCCCTGACCAAAACGCCCTCGTACCAAAACGTCCCCGTGCAAAAACGTCCCCGGATTTGGTAGCCTTTATCTTTCCTTACAGTATGCCTACTCTGAAGTTCAAATAATTTTTTAAAGTACAGTTATTGGAATGAAATGGAAATTTTCTGGAAAATTTAACCTTTTACGTTAAATTCCAAAGTGTTTGTGGTAATCATTCTATGTTCGTCTGTTGTATTAAAACTAACAGTTAGGCCTAGGCCTAACGTTAGTCGGATAGCATCTCAGTTCTCAGTTCTAACGTTAGGCCCCTAGTAAGTTCTAACGTTATCTTATGCCTAAGCCTGCCTAACTTTATCGTTTGTTCCTCATACACTCAATTTTTTTTAACGTCTCAAGTTTTCTTCAAGTTTCCAACCGATAGTTTTAATTTGGATTCCTAAAATCATGTTCAAAGTCTCTATGGCGGGTACGTTTTGACTTCCCATATATAATAGTACGGGGACGTTTTGGTAAAAAGCAGGGACGTTTTGGTAGCGAAAATGCGGGGACGTTTTGACTGGATACCATCTACAGTAGGCCTAGTTGACACTAAAGGCCTAGCCTGTGGGGCCTATACAACACATTCATGTCGGTGTGTTTAGGCTAAGGCTCATACCTATACAGGAAAGTTCAACAGTTTTAGACAGATTTGTAGCATATGAAAGTGTACGCCAGACTTTTTGGCATACGGCGTGATTGTGAAACTTTGTCATACTGGCGTGGCGCAGTGATATGATATCATTGTGGCATAATCCTAACAATAGCCTAGCTACACCAATACACAGTCGGCCTATACACCTGCAGTGACAAACAGTGTAAGACTGATTCGTTCTGAGACCAGCTGTAATTTAGTTGGAGTGGCATGATCCCTCATTTCAAGACCAAATTTGGCTCAGTTTGTGGTGTACAGCAAGCAAACTTCTCAGTACAGTATGGCTATAGATTACCTTGCTACGGTTAAAAAACACCTTTTTCAAAACTAGGAGGCGAAATCATAGTGGCCATATGGTCTCCCAAGATTGTTATTTTGAGAACGAGTCAACATACATTTTGTGCTAATGGTTTTCGAAAATGATCAAGTTCACTGAGCCTCCAGTTTTGAGTGGGGGCGCAGTACTAGTCACAGTGGAGGTTGATGAATATTACTTTGTCTAAGACTGCGCCTCCAGAAGGGAGGTGAGGTTTAGTATTGGCGGACCAAACCCAAACGGGTGGTCGCTTTAAAGCAGGGTTCTAAATAACGCATGCACAAGTTCACCAATGCATGTAACTTTTTGTCAGTGCATGCAACTTTGAGTTGCTTACCTGCACGCATGCATGTAGGCCTATAGGCCTAATGGTATTTTAAAGAAAAATGTATTAAAGTTAGAGCCACAGATTTTCCGCTTTAAAAATAACAAAATCATGTTTTTAAATTTTAAAAGTCTGTAAAATTCCATTTCAAGCATAGCCAAATTCCCAAATTTTCGTTTCAAGCCTGCTGTGAATGAGCAACCTATGCAAACACACTATTGCATAGGCAAATTGCAGCCTATACCCAGAAAATTTTAACAATTTTCAATAACTTGCTTCTCCTTTTTGGATCGTATTTTTGATGGATTTTGATAATTTCAGGAATGAATTGCCCTCATTATAGATGGTAAAATGTCGGTGTATCTCTTTCACAAATGCAGACTTTCATTTGATATGGTTTTGGAGAATAATAGCTCATCTTTTCTACCAAAAAGTTACATGTATATTGAGCTGGATAATTTTTTTGCTAAATTCCGCAGAGAATTGTCAAAAATCCGTTTTTTTTTTTCGGGGGCCCTAGATGTAATGATGGTATCAACCTGCATACATAGCCATTGCTAGGTGGCATGCATTATCCCACTGATTGTTCCTATTCTTGTAGGCCAAGGCTATTATAAAAAGGGAAGAAACGGGTAATCTTAGGCCTGAGTTTTTTTAATCTTTCATTGTCATACTTCAGTGGTGCATGTAAAAATTTATTTCTGCAGGTAAAATTTTGAAGTTACATGCACAGGTACATGTAACTTTTTTTTTTCTAATTCAAACTCTGCTTTAAAGGGTTGAGTGACAGCAGCGCTGCTGCTCTAGTTTACGAACATCGTCATACAGATGTATGATGAGGTTTTGAACAAATATATGATCGTGTTGACAGGGCTTAAGAAGGTGATTAAATGTGTTGTATATTGAAAGGAGTTGTTGTGATCGCTCATATGAAGAGTAGCATAACATACCTCCTCTGCCTGTGCTATCAGGTTTAGTCTGATCTCACAAATTTACTCATTTTACTTGGTTTTAAGGAGACACCAGCACCTACCTCTGTTAGAGCAAAGGGTGAAGATGTTGCCACCAAGGGGCAGGAAGTCAAACCTCCACCAGTAGAAGGTAAGGGAGATAATTGTATGTGCAGGGTTGGCTTAAGTTAATGAGCTATGTACTGTATTCATCAGCCTGTATATTACTAATTGCTGATTCAATACTTCTGTCATATACTTAACACATTTTGGAATCCATTGGTAACTCTGTTGTGTGCAAGTGCTCAGTTTGTTGTCCCACACATAGAAAAAGATGTAGTTTTAGTTGGTTATTATGATTTTCACACTCTTATCTTTAATAACTTGTAAAAATGACTCTTGAATTATGTACCCTCCAGTAAAGAACAATATACCTTCGTACTTAGCCAAGGAATTGACTTTGCAACTGACCTATGTAAACTGTCCCTTTGTTTGCACTTTATGCAAATTAAGCTGAACAAAAACAGACATTAACTCTGTTGATATAAGCAGTAGCATCACAGAACCAGATAAAGCATACATGAACCTGGAATGTTGGAATTGCAAACAGTAGTTATTAAAGAAAATAAATGGATGTTCTTGGCACGTCATATTTTTACAGCTGTGCCCACTGCTACCTCGTGTCAAGCATACATACGGTAGCATGAAACTCCCAGACTGAACTCTTGTGTAAGATATTAAGTGAGGTTCAAACCTGGGTCCTTTTTCATAAAGAGCTACGATCAATCTTAAGTCTGATTTCAATTGCATGATAGATCAAGCGTAAAATTGATCATAGCTGTCTACGAAACAGGTCCCAGGTGACCTTTTTCACTTTATACAGTCTGGCTAGAACCCTTTGATCCACAGTAACCTTCAATGAAACATTTGGTTACTTTACACTCTAGGTGAGGACAAGGCCAAACCTGTGAAAGTTCCAGGAAGGGTAGAATCTAAAGAAAAAGTAGAGGTTTCATCCAAACCATCAGAAGATGTGAAGACCAAGAAGAAAGATGAAATGAAAGAGGCAGGAAAGGTTGAAGATTCCTTGAAAAAGAAGAAAGAAGGAGAGACAGAGGAGAAGAAGGTACATGTTTAAGGTTTGAGTTTGTGAGAGAATGTACATTAGGGCTCAGGATGAAATAAACAAAAATCTTTGAAAAGTTATTTTGCAGGTTCTGGTTTTGAAGATGTGGCAGTTGTTGGGGATATTGGATTTGAAAAATAATACAACCATTGGAGTAATAGTTTGTTCCTCTAGAATCAAAAGAACAGTTGTGAAACATTTTAATGTGTCCTAGGGCAGGGGGAGGAGGGGGAGCTTGCTTGGTAGAAACAGCAGAGCTGATGAAAACAGACTCACTGTGAAGCAGTTGCATGAATTTTTGTGAAAGGTTTTTGGGTGTATATGTTGTTGTTATTGACAATTTGTGGTTGGTACATGACCTTTGAACTAAAAGTCAGTTCATAATCACATATCTATAGTTTGTAAAATTTCTCATCCTTCCTGTTGTCAGGAGACTCCACATGTCTCTCCTGAGAAGGCTAAAGAGGAAGCTGTCAAAGAGAAGGACACAGCATCTCCATCAACTAAAGGTATTTACTATTTTAAGAACTTCATGTATGCTAGCCAGAAGTTTTCTGTAAACTTTGATTTTAAATGGTTAGCTGCTTTCTCAATCTTTTTGCTTTCTGTAAAAGTTTTTTGGAAAGACGGTTAATTTAGTTGTGACTCTAGGTTTTGGGTGTCAAGTTTTTACTCTTACTTTTCTTCCTCCATTTCATCTGATGATCTTTTGCATGTATTCCTACTGTGAAAAAATGTTGAGGTAGATGAAATAGATTGAAAGAAGCTCAATAAAGCAAACCTTATTCAGCAACAGCTGGTAAAAAAATTTAGTTTTGAGGATGCTGGCATTGTCAGTTCTTTCTAGAAAGTCTGTAATCATTTCACAATGGCAGGCAAGATATGGTTATGTTATTAATTGTAACAGTCCCCCAGTTGTAATGTGTACTTGCCTGGAAATTTAGACGAAATAGAAAAAAAAAAGATGAAAATCTTTCCAAACTATCTGTTGAATTGAAGTCACAAATACAGTGCTAGATATTTCTGATATAGAATCGGACAAAGGACTTACTTTATGTCAGGAATTCATTTGTTCCAGGGTTTTAGCCAAGAATATTTCAAACTTAGTAACCAACATGTCAAATGCACTGAGTGTTTACTCCTACCACCACAGAGATTTTTTAGATAGTGTTTCCATCTTCAACAACATAAAGGTTCTCTATATAGGGAGCTGATGATCCAAAAAGGTGCTAAACTTTGAAACTGGGCTCTTGGTTAATATGTAAAGTCCAAAGTATGTGACATCTCAGTTTAGATGGCCTATCTCCGTTACTTTAATCATACATTTGATTGCTCTACCCTCTAGCTGAGGACAAAATCAAACAGAAGGAAATTCCAAGAAAAGTAGATTCTGAAAAGACAGATGATGAACCATCAAAACCAAAGGAAGATGTGACAACGAAGGAGAAGGATGAAGTGACAGAGACAGGGAAAGATGAAGAAACCTTGGAAGAGAAGACAAAGGGGGAGAAGAAGGTACATTGTGTTTGAATTTGTGAGATAGACCAGAGTACAAGATTTAATTGTTGTAGAGAATTTCATAGAAGTTGCTTGGCCAAGGACCTTTCAACAAAAACTGCATTAAAATATGTAATTATTATTGAAGAGGTATTGCATTATACAAACCATACTAGTGATGGAGAACTTTCTTTAGAGCTATAGTTGGTTTCTGTGGAACCAAAAGAACAGCTGTGAGACATCCATAATCCACATAGGGAGGAAGGGAGGGATCACTCTGTGGTAACAGCTGAGCTTATAAAGATAAAACATTATTAAGAAGTCATGTGTACACAACTGTACACTTTTTCTTGCACTATACAGGGCCTGCATGTCTGTGTGTTTTTATCCTTTGTTGTTGATACCTGTCCTTTTATCCAAATGTGTGTGTGTGTGTGTCTTCCTTTCCCTGTAGTTTGTTAACTCTTTCCCTTTCTTTGACTAGGAGACTCCACCAGTCTTGCCAGAGCAGGTCAAACTTGAAGATGACAAGCAGAAAGAAATAGTGCCACCATCTGCTAAAGGTATTTGGCAAGAACGAATCAGAAATCAGATCTTTAAAACATTTTGATTAACAATGTCAAGCTTTGCTTTCTGTATTTTTCCTTGTCCTTTTGTTTATCTAATTCTCTTTTGCATGTATTTCGTAAATCTAGGATGTTAGTGTGTTCAAGAGACAAAATGAAAAAAATGACCCCATTCACAGAACTGCATTCGTATATTTTGTTTTTGAAAGCACAACAGTTTAATTTTATAAGGATGTTGCCATTTTCAAAGTGCTTTCTGAAAAGCTTGTTGACAGTGATAAATAAGGAATAGTGTAAAAGACAATGCAATTTACTACAACCCTTTGTTGTTTTCTTGCATGGATATGTAGACCAAAGTAAAGGAGATGAGAAGCCTTCCAAACCAGCTGGTGAAGAAGTTGCTAACGAGGAGGAGAAAGAGGCAGATAGCAGCAGAGAAATTAGGTTTTCAGCTCCAGCAGATTTATCATATGCAGATGAAAAAAATGACTGGCAGCTGAGAGGGAAGGGACAGTTTCAGATTCTGTTTGATAAAGATGACAAAAATTACTTATTAGAGATGAGAAGAGATGAAGATAATTCATTGTGTGCCAAACATCCCATTACTAAAGCTATACAGCTGATGCCAATGAGGGGGCAGGATAGATCGTACGCTTGGTCTGCCATGGACTTTTCAGACAAGGAGGGTTCTCCAGTGTCTATGACATTTGCAGTGAGGTTTAAGAATAGAGAAACTGCTGATAATTTCCAAGAGGAGTTTCAGAAGGCTCAGACACCAGAACCGCAGCCGCCCCCAGCTGGGAAGGGAAAGGATAAGGAGAAAAAGAAGAAAGAGCCAAAGAAAGACAAAGATAAAAAGGGTGAGAAAAAAGCAAAAGATGGAAATATGTAAAAGAGAGCATATTCCTAGAATAGTGGTGATATGTGATACTTTGAATTTTGGAAGTGCCATTCACAACTTACTGATACGTAGGGCTGATCACTTTTAAAGGGTGACCTTATGACATAAGCCGCCTGGTTATCAGAGGAGTATCATTGTTAATTGGTAGAAATCTTTCATAATTGTATCATATACATAATGATATCACCACACACGCCCATGTAAAAATTCATCATCGTACCTTTCGACAAACTTGAGTGTCTGTCAGATGTCATCATGTTGAAGATAATATACTTAAATAATGATAAAACTCATTACATTGAATGTCATTCGTTCCTCATTTCTTCTCTTCATACCTCACTAGCCTGGTCAATACTCAACATAACCTTCATTGTTTATATCATGAATGTATACAGACTTAGATTTAATTGTCACTGGACAAGTCCCTCGTCACTCTCTTCAAGAATTGGAGGTATTAATTTTCAGAGTGCCAGATCCCTTGCTGCTTGTCTTTGGAAAAGATTAATGTTGTTACCTACACATACAAAAACAGGGATGCAATCTGAATAAAAACCAAACAGAGTAGTTTAAGGTGAAACCACCTGCCCTTAGATGTATAGGTCCTTTTTTTAAATGTGATACCGTAATGGTTGTATCATATCACCAAGGCTTATCTAAAAACAATTAGCCTGTTTAACTTAGCCATCCTTTTTAACAAACTCTCTTCAAAACTTTAAAGTTTATGTTTTCTTTGTTTCCGGTACTTTTTAATGTGCAGCTGATTCTTTTTTTTTTCTGAAATAATTCTCATAAATTTAAGGTAAAATTGTGTATTTATGATATAGCTTGGAAAGGAGATGGATGCATCATATGGTGACGTTTCATCTCAAAATATCTCAGCAATGAAAATTTTCAAAGTTAATCGAACATGAAACTATACTGCCATTCCATTTTACTCAATATCGTTGACTGAAATTCTTATTTAGCCATATCATACTAAATGCCATCAAAGTTAGACTGAAATAAAAAGTATTTCATGTGCAATGCAGACATGTTTACTTTATTACTGGCACTATGTTGTAATAACAAAGCATAGAATATTTCTGATTTTTCAAAATTCTTGAAATTGTTCTTGATAATTTGCTGTTTGTTTTTGCATATTGTGAAATTTGCTTTTTTTCCCCTTCCTTTTCTTCCAAGTTTTCTAATGATGCCATCTTGTACCACATTTTTATGCCAAATTTATTTCCTTTTACTGACTTCCTTAAACACACTTTTTAATCCCATTGTCTTGAACTTTTATTTGTGACATGTAGGTATCATGCCTTATCATGTGTCCTTTTTGTATTATGTGTGTATATGTCCCACCCCCATCCTTTTACACTCCGATTTAGGTGATCATTCACTACATCCATCTGACCCATCACTACACTCATCCAAGGTATCACTAACTCCATCTCAAGCATCATCACAACCAGGAGATGTTCTACAGTCTCCCAAGAGTCCAAAATCACCCAAAGATGAGGAAGAGAAAAAACCTGAAAAGAAGAAAAAGAAAGGTTTTCTTAAACGTGTGAAAGATAAAGTTACAGGGTTGTTGGAAGGTAGTGACGAGAGTGATGGAGGAGATGGAGAAAGTAGCTCTGCCTCTTCTTCCAGTGAGAGCAGCTCTGATGACGAGAAAGAGAAGTGATGTGAAAAAATGTGTACATTTTTTGTGATTAAGGGGAAATATTTGTACAATCTTAAGTTCTGTTTTACATAGCCTTAAGGTTATAGGATGATATTAAAGCACCTGCACATCTTTTAGTTACTGACAGGTGGGGAGTAGTGGTTGTCGGGGATCAAATATTTGGGAGAAATACATTTGTAGCCCAAAGTTATTCAAAAGGAATTTGTGAACTTTAGTAATCAATGGACGTCAAACAGTTCCTTTGTCTATGAGAGCAAGTCAGTTTGTGATGGAAAATTTAAGATGCCAAAGTGTTTTTATATGTGCATAGCTCCACATGAAGCTTTACAGAAGTGTTACACTAGATATAGATCTGTATTAATGTGTATTGTAACACCATGTATCATTTTGTACATAAAGTCAGTATATAACATGTGACACTTGGTTTCAAGTTCAAATCTTCAGTTACCATTTATGCAACAGTAGCATTTCACTTTTCGCTTTTGCTGCAGGAACTGAAATATGTTATTCTGGATCAGGGAAGCCCAAGCCAATAAAACATTCCCAGTTTTCTTTTTGTGTAGCCTTGGTTTTGCAATTTTGCTGTATATGTGGCTTTGTTATCCTTTTTTCATGTGAATATAATATCTGGGTTTGTCATGTCGGGTGTGGTGTGTATAGAGGGATTTCAGTCATGTGACTTTAACCAACTAGACGCAATTTTAAAGGGCAAGATTGCGCGTTTTTTTGTTTTGATGGTCATGCGTCCATTGTGTCACAGTAGTATCTATGGTTATGCCGTGCGTGTGTGCTGTAAATACACTTACTGCATGTTTGTTTTGCCCTTCAGTGCCTGGGAATCCATTGAGTGTGACGTCACATGAAATCCCTCTATAGTTAAAATAATTGAAGCAAAACAAGGGTCTCTTTTAATGGTCAATTGAAAGGAAGAAATGGTTTTGAACTACCAAATATTGCAAAAATTGGTGTGCATGGTTGACCCACAGGCAACAAGATACTTTCAGGATGTAGTAATTTTAATGCATCAAAAATGTGGTTGGTATGCTTGTAAAATATACAGCACACAGGAAGCGTTTTATGGGTATATAATTATAGCGACAAACAAGACCACTTCTTATGTTAGTAGTATGTGCATTTGACATAATACTTAATGGTTAGCTGATGTCATTTCTGAGTGGAGGTTACTGTTGTTCTTCTCTTCTAGTAGGTCCTAGGTATCTTCACTGTTATTAGTTGAGACTGTTTAATTTTAACATTTCAGAAATAGTTAACTACTTTGTCTAAAGGCAGGCCAACCATTTTGTAGCAAATTGTTGTCCTTTGTGAAAATTATTTCAAATATTTAACCGAGAGAGGAATTCTGCATTTGTAGTACCCAAAATTTCTATATCCTTAAAACCATGATTTTAAAATTTATAACAATAGGAAATTAATAGAAGCAGCTTGTTAACCATATTTCAAGAAATACTGTTCTGACAGAATATCACAGCTTTGTTGCTTATAATTTGTTCACCCAAACTCAAATCTCAGATTGTGTATAAGGTTTATTCTACAAAGATACAAATAGGGGTTGGTTACATTTATAACACGATTCCTAATGCCTGGACAAGTAATGGAATTTGTAAAAATGATAGAAGTCATCAAATGTCTCAAAGAAGCAGGTTCAGTGGTTATATTTGTAGATTTTTTTATGAGTCTAGATCATGAATTCTTGATGATTTGGTCGATAAAGGGTTGTGAAATTCTTTCTTCTTAAATTGTTGCAAGAACCCTGACTCTTTGTAAGTCAGTTTGATAATTTGTATCTGAATTGTGGAATTGTGGGATACACATGGGATAAACTGAGCTCAGTACATAGCATACTACATTCCTCTATTTTTGTGCATCTGCAATTTTTGTGCCATGCATACCTATATCATGAAGAAAGCATCTATTTGTAGCCAGCCCAACTGCAGGAAAATGCGGGTCTCCATCCTACTTTATGGCAGTTTATAATACAAGTTTTATATCAAAGTAGGCAGTTTATATGCAGTCCAGGACACAAAACCACATGTAAGAACCCTCTTTATATTTGCAATGGAAATGAAAAAGGATGAATCATCAAAATTTTGAGCATGTGTTGTAAGTATGGGCGTGTTATGTTATCCTAATGGTTTGAAGGATGTGTGCATGTGCACTCGAATTATCAAACTAGCTTACTGTAGTTGCTGAAAGCAACACAGGTATTCAGGTCTACAAGGAGATGATTTTCAGCATACTAGAAGGATTTTAGTCACCTGTGTTTCAAGTATTTTTTTTATTTGTATTGTTTTAGCCCCTGCTTCTGAAATGATTTTTGCATGCCTTGTAAACAGTCAATGAAATTCACACTAGACCTGAAGTAGTAATACCTAAGTTTATAATTTTTATCGCAAAAACATGAAATAATCAGCTGAAATATGTTACTTGCTTGACTTTAACCATAATATTTAAATACTTTAAATCATGTTCTGAAAGATCAGTCATAATTTTTTATCTTTTATCAAGGAAAGTATGCAAATAATTTTTAAGTCTCGGTAAACCTTTTAACAGTGTGGCTGCATGTGCAGTATAAGGTATATTGATTTCATCAATAATTTATCAATCTTTATATTGAAAAACACAAGTAAATTTAAGGGATATTACAAGGTCTGTTACAGACAAGGTTAAGCTTATATGAAAATTTTGAAGTAGTATGTAGATTTTTGAGTGTACTTAAAAAATTTTTAGTTGAATGGAGTGTGGCTGTTCATTTGCTGTGAGATAAAGTTTCCTTTGGAACTGCATCATGGGAAAAATTAGATGTACCTAGAATAATTTGTCAGCCCAAACTTTCAGAAATTCAAACAACGCCATTCCTGTTACTCATGTAATGCATAATATTTTGAGGAATAATTGCTAGAGTTTATTGGTGAGACTGACTGTTTTAATAACAATTAAAGGTAATATATGCCATTTTGTTGGATATTTAATGCAGTCTTTCTCTTTACAGTTAGCTAAGTAGGTGTTCTACATGAATTGGACATTTTCAGTAACAAAAATATTGTCACATGGTTGAAGCGGAGCCATTCATGAAATAGGATACTAGGATATACGGTAATTCAAATTGGGGTGACAGCATTTTCCCTTCAAAGTCCTTACATAGTAATAAAATAGATTCAATCACAAAATATATTGAACATGAGATAAGTTTGCTGATTTTATTTCTTTAGGAAGATTGATCACACTTTGCATAACCAGGCAAATTTGTGGGTATCTTTTGACAGGTGTTCTGATGTATAATGTCTCAGTATTTTGGACATCTTAGCAGTAAAGGTAAGGAGGTCGGGGTAAGGGTTAAGGGCCAGGTTAGGGTTAGTGACAAGGGGATAGGGATGCACAGATGCCATGTTCCTCAATATTTGTGTGGCATGAAAATGGTGTGGGCACATAGAGCTATATGAAATTTTGAAGAGCAGATTACAGGAAATCCAGGGACATTTTCTGCCTCAAAAATAATGTACAAGAAATAAATGGGAAGTACGGGTCATGTGATTGCTAGAACAGTTTCACCTCTATGTTCCGATGTCCCTTGTTCTGAAACCTGTAACCATAATACTCTCACCCTAGCCTAGCCCTAAGCTAACCCAGAGATGCCAACATTTACATCCAGAAATCAGGGAGGTTTCACACAGAAATCAGAGAGGTTTTTAGGATTACATGCAACTTAATAGGGGAAAGTCCTTCTTGAATCAGGGAGGTTGTCTTATTTGTTAGTTGGAATGGACAGAAATCCATGAATTTTCAGGGATCCTCCCTGAGAATCAAGGAGGGTTGGCATCTCTGCTAACCCCTATCCTTACACTGACCTCCATGTATAAGTCAGAATAGAGAGCATTCCCTGAAGTTACATGTTGGCTGATTTAACTGTGAAGCTTTCATTTGCTTTACAAGTGAGTGTTCATGTCAATGCACAATATGTTTGTGTCAATGTACTCTTAAGCTTTTTGGTGTAAACAGTAACATGCTTCAAATATAGGTGAAACATTTTCTACTTTGGAAGTGTTGATTACAGCTTGCTGTATTTTGCTATTCATGAATAAACTAATTTTGATAAACCCTACTTGCTGTGAGGGCTGTAAATTTTGTCATAAACCTGTGACCCTGGCAAAAGTTTTTGTGAATGCATTTCTTTGAAGAAAATTTTTTAGTGGGTCAAAGTGAAGTGACTATGAAATGAACACTTCGATTATGCCTTAAGTCTAGAATTCAAAAATGTATGTTCCAAATCTCGAAAAATGCATCCAAATGGCCCAACTCCCATCTTCACAGGACATTTCTGAGCTGAGATGTAAAATGTTGAAGCTTATTCACTCAATTTAAAATGATAGATTGCACAATAACTAATGATGCCATTCTTGTCCTATTGAAATAACCTGTTTCGCTCGTCTTTCTGAAAGCCACTGCACCTTGTGCCAAGATGTGACCTGGATATAAGCCATCTTTGTGCAATGTACCATGCAGGGGAACTGTAAGTATTTTGAGGTCATTTCAAAAGGAAACAAAAGCAGGTAATGTGAGGTGTACAAGGACATCACAAAGTTTTGCATAATCAACTATTTCAAATTTAAGTGAATAAATTTCAGCTTTTCATATCTCAGCAATGGAGTAAGCTACGAAAACAGGAGTTGGATGAATGAAACTCTATTTTTTCCAACCCATGAAATATATATATTCTTGTCATTCTAGACTTAAGGTACACTTTTGAGGTTCAGTAAACTGTCAGAAATTATAGTTTCATTGCAATCAGTCCAAAGGATGCTTGACACCCAGTATAAGTGCCTTGTGATAAATACTCTTTGGAATGAAATGAATCCCTGCAAAAATGAAAGGATGCTTATGAAAGTCTTGCGAGGAATAATGAAGGTAATGTTTTTTGTCAGTTCCAAAAGATAGGCACAGGATTGTATATCAAGCATGCCGTTTTAATAGGTGCAATAAGAATTTGTATTGGGTTATATCAGGAGACTGGGGAGAAACTTCCCACATCATTGTGCCAACAAGACTCCTGCCTTGTGTTCACTTGCTGAGGGAAGGCCTTTGCCTCTGTACAGTTACCTGGAAGCCCATGGGGGGAAGGGGGACATGGGACCTGGATGGTAGTGAACAGCCTCTCCATTCCTAGATAAAATCATTTCCAAACGCAACAGAAAACAATGAATTCTATTATAATTTAGCACTATGCCCAGATGTATTTTTTTAATTTTCTCATTAAATATTGAAGAGATGTCAGTTGTTCTACTTCCAATTATGTCATTTTTACTTCCTTTGGCACAAAATGTCTGTCTATGCCACTTGTACACATTGATCACAGAAAAATAGTTTTTCACAAAATTTATTTTGCCCCTAATATTTAACAAAATGGAAAAAAGCCATTCTCTGCCAAACATTGTTATGGACAATTTTGTTTTGTTTGGAAAGAAGAAAAATAACCACGACAACACTCGACTTTTAAGGTCTAACAGGAGAACAGAGAATGACTCTGAAAGAGGAAGTTAAACAGAAAGAAAGAACGAACAAAACTATCTCATTGTTTAAGTTCATAATTTTTCGTACAGCACAAGAAGGCCACAGCTACCATAGAAAAAAATTCTATTTTTCATTTTAAAGTTTCTATGACCAACTACCTAAAAATAACCTTCCATTTATTATCTTTATGAGTTGACTCCTTGAAACCACAAAAATACACACTGTACAATTGTTAACCTTAAAGTCACTTATTGTCTTACAGTTTCCTGACCAGAAATACAAGAAAGAAAATTTATTCATCAGTATCCTATTCACATTTTCCATTCTACGTTCAATTAATCAATGAATACATGTGAAATGACTGAAATTTAGCAATTTAAAAGCAAGCATATTTTGTAAGTTTTATCCAAAAATATAATAGAATATTAATTAAATAAGATAAATTTTCAAAAAAAGAAATTTTTCGATACATATTTTTTAACACAATGAAGGCAGCGAGAGTTGTCTTTACACAATGGCCTACACTTCCCTCCTATGAGAGAGAAGTTATACAACTGCAGCACACACATACACAAAAAGATACAGGCCCTAGTCAAAGTTGCACTGCTATGGAATAATTTTACCAACTTCTAATGCCTCCAAAATTGTCATGTAATTCGCCATACCAACATTTAATACTAAATTATGTTATGTTCATATTTCCAATTTATTTTTTGTATTGTAGTCAAGAATTTGTTTCACCCTTCAATGACAACATTTTTCTTGCCCAGTGTGGAAGATGGGAGAGGAGGGCATTCTGAAAACTGCATTTGAGTGTGAAAAGTAACTGCTTGTTTGGTCCTTGATGTGATTTTCTCCAAATTGCATACCTAAGAATTGAACAATTCAATTCCCCACAAACTTTGTGTCATACTCCATGTTTCAAGCAGACTTCAAAACATCTTTTAGACTGCTACATTCATAAATATTATTTCTTTGCACATAAATAACTTAAAGAATATTTTTTTTCTCAAATATGGTTTTAAAAATTCTGATTCACAGCCATTCCAGATGTCTGTTGATGAATCCCCTAGCAGTTTCCCCTAAGATATACTGTGCCCACCTACACAAATATTCTGTTTCTCCTGCTGTGTTACTAGTTTGAACAACAGAAAATGTAAACTTCTTCCTAACTAGTTTATTGTATTTGCCGCCCTCTATTTCTTTCAACCATGATTTGATTGTAAATTATACACAACTTGACATCACGCAGTTTTTCAATCACTGTAGAAACAGGAATTTTTCATGTTTCAATCATCCCATCTTGTGTTGAAGCACGACTTCTTTAGGTCAGACCCATCCACAACCACAAAAACGTGGTTTAAAGCTATCACTTCCCATCTACTGAGACATATTACTGTAACCTTGGTCCTGAAACAGCAACACATTTATGCCCCCAGTCTCACTGTATTACCCACACTGTGCCACCTGTAGAAAAAACAGGTCTCCTGATTCTCATCACATACAAGCCACCCCCTACATTACTCCCCTCCACCCCCACCCCAAAAAAATTCTTGCCTAAGCTGTAAACCCTAACACCTTTTCAAAAATTTGCACCACCTTTCAGAAGTGTGTGAGGTGTCTCATGAAAATTTACTATTAACTTGTACACAAAATATATCTCCGCATATAGCTCTTTATCTAATCGCCAATCAAACACGCACCAGCCATCACTTCCTATACTTACTAATCAAGGCATGAATTGCTGCTGACAAATGGCCAATAAATACACTCTCAGTCACAAAGTGGCCTGTCATAATACTATAAAGCAATGCCAGTATCCTGTCCAGATTTCACATTTGCGAATTGTCCAATGTCTCACCTGTAAATGGGCAAATATCACTATCACTAAACCCCCCTGCCCTTACTTCAGCTGCCTTCACTTCAGAAGACCAACATGTCATGAAAACTCCCACTCCTGACACTTATGTTTCTGCCAGCAAGGAATGTTATCTCAAAGAATAATAGGCCTGTATTATCCATGTACAGAATTTTGAAGACATTAAAATCATTCAAACCTTTGCATTAAACTGAAAATCTTTTTGTTTTTCAAAGAAAAGGAAGAAAAAATAATATTTTGATAATGATGTTCAATAAATTAACAAATAAAGGGAAGAAGAAACTCCCTTTTGTAAAAAGGAAGTGCAAAGCCAAGGAGTACTATTGTAATTATATTAATGATATATTAATCCTTATTTTCTACCAACTCAAAAATCTTTTAACAGAAGACTATAATACAGGGGAAAAATGATGGAAACTGTACATATAAAGTAATAAATATAGTTTTTGAAAATAAAAGGAATTATGGGCATGTAAAAATAACCACTTTTTTATAAATATATCTGTGCTACAGTTTTCCCCAAAAATCAGTTTTACAAAAGTTGATCCGTAATACTTTCATGTTAGCTATTCTAAGCTCCAATAATTTTTCACAACTTTGACAAAATACAGGGGATTAAATTATGGTAAATTGGGTCTACAGCAGAAAAGTAATGAAAGGAAGAAATACTGATAAATACCAAAAATATGATAAATAATAACTTTTAAAGGCTAAATAATTGGCACAACAAATCTCACATTTTGTCAGTAGTACATTGAGGAGAGTTTTATTATGAGATAAACTCCTGCCCTCAAATTTCTATGACGGGACTAAACTACTCATTTATCTGTTGAAGATCACTTATAAAGTTTCACTTTGCTTGTCTTGTATAGTTGTCACAATTCTTCCCAAGTTATAATAGTATGCTATATCTTTAATTTCACACACTTTAACATGAAAATTTAGCCAATTAGTATTGAAAAAAGTTACTAGAGTATCCCAAACTTTTTATTCAAAGCAGCACGTATTCTGGATTTGTAACAGCCTAGCAGTCAAACAGTATTCGATCTAGCCCTCATATGATGACAAGTGATTTTTGGAAAACTTTTTTATGTTACTGTCAATAATTTGTGTAATTTGAGAAAAACATTTCCTTTCACCAACAACCTATGTTTTGGAGAATATTGACATCTTTAAGACAATGGAGTCTGGATGAGTTATGTCCTGGTAAAGAATACATATATTAGACTTTTTGCACTTAACTTTCTACATGCTAAAACTGAGTTCGTACAATCTGTACTTTGAGGGAGTTGAAAGATTACAGACTGAGTTGTAAATAAATGTGAATTTACCACTGTAAAGCATGTGCTGTGAGTAGCAAAGATTGGGCTCCTTTTTCTTAAAGTACAATATGAAACTTGTCAAAACACACTTGTAACTACTGACACTGGAAGAAAACAGAGAAAGAATGTCTAATTGCTTTAAAATTTAACTAGCAAACAATTGTTTCATTGTAGCATGCTACTATAATTTTTTCATGTCATTACATTCAGCTACTGCAGGAGCAGTTACTATGCTCATTGCCTGCACTATTGTAAATTTGCTCCTCTTCGATAAAACTTTCCTTACCTTATACACCCTAGGAATATACTTTCCGCAATGAGAGCTTACACCCATACACACCCCAGCTACCAATGAGCCTATGTCATCCCGTACCTATTTTATGTATCTGCTTAAATAAAGTCAAATTTTAGTCCAACCACACAGCAAGAGGTGTTTCAATCATCAGTGTGTGTATAGTATAACCCATATTTAGAATGGATAAACCTACCAAAAGAGAACTTCTACTGTGCTGTTTGACTGTGCGCAATGTTGCACACAGAAATGCAAATTTTCTGCAGACCATGCGTTTTTTTTTTTTTTTGACCAAAAGAATTTTATAGCGTACTTTCAAGTATCAATCCAACTAAAAGGCTTAAGCATCCTGAACCTCTCACTATAGTTGCATGAAACAAAAAAGTTTTTATCAGTGTTTCCCATAGGCCTATAAGGCTTATATTAGTTGTTTAGTTAATTTTTTATTAGTTGGTATATACTTAAGTGTTGTGTTACTTGGATTCAAAATATTCCCCAGACCACAAGATGCATCTTTAGCCTGCTTTAAAACAACTAAAAGCAAGAAATGCCTTTCTGGAGAAGTGAGATATACTACTACCTATCTGCCAGTGCTTAACTTGGCAGTGAGCACAACTGCTCACAAAACTCCAATACCAACATTAAAAGATTTAATGTACTAAAGGGACTGGTTGAAAAATGTTGATATAACAGAAATTTCCAACTGACAGAGAAATGATAAAGGAATTTATTTCAAGTTTAAGATTTACACATCATTGCATTTAATATGTTTGGGGGTGGGTGTGGTTTAACTATGACTAGTGCCAACCTGAGATTAAAATAGTATTTAAAATGCAGCAAATTTTTTGGTAAAAATCACTAACTCCATGCGGCCATACCAAAGATATTAAAAGGACTTGGAAAAATGGAACATATGTTAGGTCTTGAACTGAATAAAAATACTGTTAAGATATTCAATGAAAAGTTAGAGAACACACAAAGTAAGACTCCTTTGGTTGAGGTGTACAAAGACTTTCTCGTGTCTTTCAGGGGTGCAAGGATTACCCCACACAACCCCCTTCCCTTTACAACTGCCCATCTGCTTAAAACATATTTCAAGACTGATACATAAAATAAGAATTTCCCAATGTTTGGGTAATCAGTGTACATCTCTTATTCCTGAATATGCAGGATATTCATCTTATTTTTCTCGAGTTTCCTTACATCTATCTTTCTGTCACAAATCCTACTGGAAAAGTCTATCACACAGTGAATGCAACAGGCTTATATGGGCAAAATAAATATGATTTACCACTGTCACTAGCTATAAATTGTGTATTGGGAAGTCACCTTTTGTTGCTCACTTTTCGACACATTCTTGTTTCAGGCATCCCACTAGCTGGCAAAACCACCTTGAGCATGTTTCAGTACCTTCTAGTGTCGAACAAGGGGGTGGGGGGAATTATAACTATCCTTTCTAATACCAAATGATTGAACACTGGTTAAGCCGTCAGAGACCTTTTTTTGAAGGGGGGAGGGAGGGGGGAAGTTGGCTGCAAAGATTATTTACCATGGATTGAATTTGTTATTGGGTCTGTAACATAAATTGGTGTCTGATGTTATGGTGAGGACATCCTTCACCTCACACCCAAATTTAATGATTCCAGCTTGGAGTACTTGAGCTGAATGCCTGATTTCATACACACAGAGCAGCATAGCATTTGCAAATGCATCACAAGCAACGAGGCACTTAGTAGCTTCCCTACAAAAAGAAACCTTCAACGACGCACACTGATATCACGATCGAGGTTTTCTTACAAAATGTACAACACAGCCATATGGCTCGAGAATAATATTAAAGCTGACTTTAACAATGATTGGGCATATGTCAACAAGAAGTTGTGACTCCAATATTTGGTCTCACTAAGTGTTCATGCCAAACTCACTTAGGATCATAAATCAAAAAACATTTTCAAAGTTTCTTGACAGTTTATTTTTGTCAGTTCATGTCTGGAAATGGTTTCCCATTCCAATACCTATTGCTCACTACTTGCGTCTAAATTTTGTTGGCCATAAACAAGTTCAAATACTAAGACACAATACCACTTCACGTTCGGATCATTTCTAACCAGCGAGGCTTAAAAGAATCACCTATTTCATCCTAAAGGACTTCAACATTCTAGTAATAATTCATTCCAGAATCAATTCTAACATTCCTCCTGACCCTGTTGTGCTGATAAAGGTACCCTCCCCACCCGTTGAAGGCATCACTCTTCATCTATAACTTTGTTTATTCACTTTCCGAAAGGTGGAATATTTAGACAATTCCTTCCTATTTCTCCTGCTGAAACTGGACACACACAAGAACACAAGTTTGTAAGATAATTTAGGAATATCTGATGACTAAGTTGTTTGGAGCCATTTACCGTAAGGTTCAACAGTCCGATTAATATCTTATGGTATCATGATTACTTCAATCACCATACAGGGCTGGTGATTCTTGTCAGGACATCCATAAAGTAAGCATCACTAACAAATACCAATAAGTCACATTTTCAATTGAAGCTGCTGACACCAAGGTGGCTTCTGTTTGTTTTCCATTTAATACACAATTCCCTGTGATAGTGTTTCCATGGCGATAGACTCAACAAAGTGGTCGAGAGCATCCGAACCATCATCTTCGGGAGAGACTAGCTGACTAAATACTGCAGAATGATAGCAATTACAATTGCACTGATAAGAAACACCAACATAATAATTGCCGCCACCTGCTGATCCTCCAAGGACTTCCATTCCTTTTTTCCACTCTGTGAAACCTTCCCCTCCCCAGAACCCATAGAGTCATTGCTCTGCCGATTGCTGGACGTATGCACCATCCCCCAGGGGGAGTAGACACCCACCAGTTCAGGACTTTCATCGGCTGGGATTCGGATGGCACACACGCGGAATCCATACAAACTATTTGGTTCTAAAGACTGCACTAGGTAAGAAGAGTCCTCACCACGATAAATCTGAAGCAAAACAAAAAGTTAGTCAATAACTTGATGTGAAAGGCTATAGGACTGGACCGACAACAAAGTTAGGTAATCACCACTAAGAACTTGGCACTTAAAGGAAATACTTGAAATTAGTTCAACATTAGTTGAGTTAGTAGATAAGGCGCATCATATCAACAGGTGCTATACACTGCCTGATTACAGGCAAATTGAATGTTTTAGCAAAGGCCAATGAGCCATCCTTGCCCGAGGACAACCTGTGCCAACCAAGAAAAAACTAGGGCTGCCACGATAATCATTTTTCATTTATCGATATCGCCAACATTTTCACAACCATATCGCGATATCATGTACCTAACACTTCAGCCTTAAATTTGCCATGACCATGCTATTAATCATATTGTCCATCAAGGGCGTACATAGTACGTTGAACAAACCCAACAGAATTCAACTGTATGCTCAAAGTTTCATCAAAAATTCATTTACTTTCAAGACCTATGCCTTTGCAAACTAATTAAACTGAAATATAAAGTACCATTTTCATTTCTTGTAACAATTTGAATGATTACCAGTTTATGATAATGACTGACGAAGCAGAAATTGGAGAAATAAGAGATTCCACAGAGGGTTAGTCCTTTATTTGATTCTGCTGAAAAAAAAACTTCATTGATATCATCGGGGCAAAAGCATATCTATGATATCATGATATCGAGATTATCGTGGCAGCCCTAGAAAAAACCTGTCCAAGAATTAGGTTTTGCCATAATCCTAGAGGGTGGAAAGTGGGGTGGGGGTAAGAGTTGCATCCCCCTAACCATGTGGCTCAAATGCCTATGGGCCTAGCAATACCCTGACACAAGTACTGTCTTGCTTCCTTAGGTGCCCTTCAGACACGACACCTGACAGAACCTTTATAAGTATAGCATATTTCTTATGTTCCATTCTTTGGCACAAAGACAGTCACCTCTCCCAACCTCGTCTAAAAGGATAAGGTTAAATCACATCTTATATTGGAGTTAGGTACTTACAATCTGTTTGTTGTCATTCTCCCTACCCTTGAGACACTGACACTGGTAGACTATTTTATCTTCCTGCAGTGGAGGCAGAGTGGCCCAGGACAAGAGGACGGAGGTCTCTGTCACATCACTCACGGTGGGAGCTGAAACAAAGAAACATTCCACGGTTACATGATGGGGTTGGACCATGAAAGAAATGCACCACCAAACAGTTACATCAAGGGTACAGTCATCTATCGCTCCTTAAAGGGGCACATTGAGTTGATATCGATAACTAAACGAGGATGTTGATGGGTACTACCGCATGACAATGCTTATAATTAGCATAATAAGTCAAGTTTCACATGGAATAGTTACGCAAAAAGCTAAAATTTTGAATTTTTTGGTATCCCGGCTTGTAACGGTTGTATATATATATAGCCTAATTTTAGAAAGTGTCTGGTCACAAATTTTTGAAAACCGAATTGAATTGATGATTAATCACTCATAGAACATTTACTTGTATGTAGGATGTAGGGATTGTCTAAGTTTGACCATTTGTCGTTAGTGTGTGAAGAAAACTTAACAGATTTGGAAAAATTTGGTGAATTTCATGAACCAACTCAATGTGCCGCTTTAATAGCCATTTTATGCAACCAGTAGTGTGGACACCCTGGGGACCCCTTAAGAAGTTCACCCAAAGACAGTGGCAGTACTCCAAAATGCCTTTTCTTTTGCAAAAACCTTTTGTGATCTTCTCCATGAAATATTTTATTAGGTAGAAATGGTTCCCTGGGCCTAAAAGTACAAGCAACACATCATTATAGGACATACCAATTACTGGTTACATACATGGTTGGGTCCTTTTTAAGACAGACCACCTACTGGTTTAATGGTCAGGGTTGATTAATATGTAAGACAATTTAAAACATATCCCAATAACATTACACATCTACAAAACCATTTTCTGAGTTCTACAAGGGGACTCACATGACTCAAGGAATGAACTTACTCCTCTCAGAGGGGCTCTTGCATTACCGCAAACAACAGTTGGGTTTTGACTCCTCTCCTGAACCTGAGCCCTCAACTTACGCTGATCACAGCAAACAGCTTACACACAGTAGTGTGTGGATACAGCCTTGTGTAATTTTTAAGCTCAGTACAAGCTACTATAGCTTTGACAAGGAAGTACACTAGACACGTTTTTCTTTTAAATTGACAGTGGCTAGAAAATGAGCTCAGTAGAGAGAATTTTTACTGTCTGGGGTGAGATTTGTTGCCTTCAGAGGTCCATCCAAGTTTATTATATACCTCAAATAGAAAAATGAGGGACTACTGAACAAACCTTTCATGACAGCTGGAGGGGCCTTCAGAGTACTGAAGGAGTACTCTTCCGAGTATTGACCATTGCCTGCCTCATTGCTGGCACAGATACGGAATTTATAAATAGTGTTCTCACTTAAGCGCGAGACCTTGTGGTTGGTGTTGACACCGGAGTAAACAATGGAATATCTTCAAGAGAGAACAGAGAAGATGTTACATAACTTCCATGTGTAAACAGTCAAAGCCAACAGTTAGTGTCAAGTAAGAAAATGTTTCATGTTCAACTTTCCAAAAACGGGGATAATGAACTTTTTTTAACTCAATATTTCAAGATGGCCACCATTTGAAACTTACTCTAACAAATCAATGACACATGAAATCACATGTGACAGTAGAAGGCAGCAGACATCTTTATCCTCACTGAGACATGCTCAATAGTGAGTGATATTACAGTCAACAATGTTATGTGGGATCCACACTTAAATTTCAGACTCATAAGCATTCCATTTTTGATAGATTAGTCTACTTTTTCACTTTTTGAAACTTCACTTCCAATGGGAAAAATACATGAATAATCCAGGCAGACTCTAGAAAGAAAAAAAGTGGGCAGGGACACGAAACATCTTCTTTTATTTGCCTAACATACCAGGTTCACACAATGTTCTGAAATGGATGCTTATCTGGAAATGTTATTACTATGGACTTAAGATGATGGGTACTCAGTGTCTCTCAGAAATGGGGAGGGAACGAAGAGATAGGCTTACCAACTATTCAAGGAATTTGTGATGAAACGTTCCAGTGAAGGAAACAAACTACCAATCATTATCTAGGGCAGTGATGGACCAATTATAAAAATTTAAAATAAGCATCAGCCAAGCCTTGACAAACCCTGTCACCGACTTACTACTTGGCGAGTGACATTAAACTCATAGCATCCTTCACTTACAATAACTGCAAGTGGATTTTTGATGCTGCTCACTAAATGGAGAGTTGGTTCTGAATTTTTTTTTACCCTTGGGATCAGCACATATGACATTATTTTCTAAGGCCTGATATTTTATCTGATTTAAATGAAATGACACTTTGCAGCACTATCAGTGCTTAAACACAATCTACAGCATTATTTTGAATGTCCATACTATTATGTTATGTGCCTATTGACAGTATGCAATTCAATCAATTGCTCTATCCATATTGGTATCAGATGAAAATGAAAAAAAAAATGTATCCCATATGGGTTTAATTAGTTAATAGAGATGTATTGTTCAACACTAAACCTCAAGCAGCAAAGTAGAGATTCCAAGAAAAGAAATTCTTCTCAATAGGTTTCTTAGAATCAGAATTATTAGGAATTAGTAAACAGAGGTGAACTCTTTAGAGATAGGTGCAATCTAGTTATGATAAGTGGTAAATTAAAAGTAGACTTATAATTTGACTATATTTTGACTATATCATAAACTATCAACAAGTACAAAGTATGTGAGACATTTGCTAAAGTCCCCTCTACATCATCATTCACTTGTTCAAAACATCGATGCTCATAGACATATGTATGAAGGAGTTCAAACGTTCAGCTGCACGTTTCATCCTCCTAACAAGTGTTCAAACATTTCTATGACAATGTTCATAGACAAATGTATGATCATGTAGCGACGGCCTTAAAAAACTATACCATTCATTATATGTAAGTTACAACAGGTTTAACCATCAAAGTTGCATCAGATTTAACAAAATTGCAACAGGTTTAACAGCAGTTGTAACAAGTTTAAACATCAAAGATGCAACAGGTTTAAACATCACAGATGCAACAGGTTTAAACATCAAAGATACAACAACTTTAACATCAAAGTTGCAACAGGTTTAAACATCACAGATGCAACAGGTTTAAACATCACAGATGCAACAGGTTTAAACATCACAGATGCAACAGGTTTAAACATCACAGATGCAACAGGTTTAAACATCAAAGATGCAACAGGTTTAAACATCACAGATGCAACAGGTTTAAACATCACAGATGCAACAGGTTTAAACATCAAAGATGCAACAAGTTTAACATCAAAGTTGCAACAAGTTTAACATCAAAGTTGCAACAGCTTAAAAACCAAAGATGCAACAGGTTTAAACATCAAAGATGCAACAGGTTTAAACATCAAAGATGCAACAGGTTTAAACATCAAATGTGCAACAGGTTTAAACATCAAAGATGCAACAAGTTTAACATCAAAGTTGCAACAGGTTTAACATCAAAGTTGCAACAGGTTTAAACATCACAGATGCAACAGGTTTAAACATCAAAGATGCAACAGGTTTTACTTCTACTTACTTGCCCTTCCTATCCTCCATCTCCAAACAGTAGTTGATGGACTTGCCCTCCAAATTAAAAACTTTGGATACATGTACCCACTTTAACTTGAGACTTTGATGACCATAAACACTGCACTCTAACCTTGGAGGAGGAGGTGGTAAAGCTTGTGTAACAGACTTTAAGGTAGCGCTATATGGACCAGCACCTTTATTGTTGACAGCTTGGATTTTAATCCTGAAAGATGCAAGAGAGATGAATGGAGTTTAGGAGTATGTGGCTTCTTAAGTCACACATGGCTTTAGGTATTACATCACAGGAGACATTTTGAACAGTACAGTGTTGGTGATTGTGAACCAGTGCCCCTGGCAATGGTGTACAGAACAGCATTTCTATTGCACAAACGCTACACATATCCCCCTAAACTTCAGAATACTTACATCCACGAATAAATGATGGAATGAAATGGATCGACTCATCTCACAGGAAATCTTTGATCTCTTTCTCTATCATCTCCATTTTGCTCCATCTGTCTGCATTGAATCCTTATCTCTGCATGAATCCACTTTTTATAGCCCCGCACCTTCATCCCCTCCCCCTACAATCATATCACACCCCACCCCCCCCCTTTTTTCCCTACTTCTAAACCCTCATTACAGCAGAAATTTTGTCACCTCAATTTCAAACATTTTAACAACCCACCAGGCCTATTCCAGGTTTAATTAGCACATCCACAACATTAATGTATGGATGGCTCTCTTTCTGTTCATGTGACTTTTGGGGGGGGGGGGGCAGGGGGGTCACTTAATTACTAAATGTTTACAAAATACCTGCTTGGTTAACCTTTAATATGATGCATCCAGTATGTTTTGAAGCACCATGAAAGGCACTTCTAATAGAGAAAAGAGGCCATACGAAAGACTAAAAAGCTTAAAAAATAACCTTGGCACTACTGATTATACCCTTTAAAGAAATTCTAATTCTAACAGATGAGTTGGAGTTGCACTCAAGAACCAGGCATATGTAATAACTTATCTCGAAACTATGATAGAGAGGAAAAAACAATAATAAAAACGATCGGGATTTCGAAATCAATCATTACTTAACTAATACTCAAACACTAGTAAATGTTACTGCTAAATGGCACTTCAAGACAAGTTACAGGAGTTACGCTGAAGGCTAATCCATCTTTAAATACCCCTACCATATGTCACAGATTTACTCTCCTGTTTAATGCATGCACTCATCTTTTTTCTTTTATTTTTGATAATTTCCTTTTGGAATCACTCTGACAATGATACACTGAAAGATCATTAATCTTAATTAGGTTGCTGATAACAGATTCCCAGGTTATTCAACTCTTTCAATGTTGTCAAGGGCAGATGTTGAGATCAAAACATATTTGCATTAATACCCCAGGATCACTTTGCTGTGCCCACTCCAACCTACGTCATTTGAAAACCATTCCAACGCAATGTTTCTATGCATAAAGAAGAAATTTCCACATTAATAGGTACCCATCATCCCACACATATGTAGTCTTGTGCCCCTAGGGAGCACTTCCAGACAGATTAAAGACAGCAAAAGTATTTTTCCATACATACAAAATCCAGACAGACACGTCAAGTTCCATACATAAAAGATCTAAACAGACACAACTAGTCAGACAGCTTTGTCTATTTTTGTCAACCTGTTAAAATCCTTCTCAGTGATAACGTCAGAAGGAAGCCCATAATGAATTGATATAATATGCAATACTGTATGTTAAGTGGCTATCAAAACAATTTACAATGATTCTTCCAGAAAAAGTCATAATGCAGTCTTCAGCTGTACATGCTATGAATGATCAAGGTTCCCACACTTGCCGTATGACCAAAATTCAACACTTTTTCAGGACTCTTTTGGGACCACAATGGCAATTTTTCAAACCACAAGAATAAAGTACTACGTTGGGAAGAAAAATTGTTTACTTGTTTCAAATTTAAAAATTTTATCTGAACTTCTGTACCTAATAATTGCACATTCACTGCTGAAATACTGTAGCCTAGCACAACAGGAATGGTCAAATTGTCCATTCTTTTCCATTTTTTAATTCCATGTTTTCCATGGTCTTAAATGGTCAACTGCTAGGTATTTTTTTTTAAATCAAATGCATGAAAAATTTTGTTCTTTTTCTTGTTTTAGCCTTGAACATTATTTAGATGAAAACAAAATATTGTTTGGACAGATCTTATCTGAAGTGCGATTTCAAGTGTAGCAAACCTTGTTTACATTTTACTAACTTCTCTCTTCAACTTTTTCCTTGATCATTCCTTGTTACCATGTGTACTTAATGTGACTATGTCATTTTCTGTGGTTTTCCAAGTTTTCTATTGTCTTTCTCATCTATTGTTGTTTTGTTTACAACAGGATGGTGAAATTGTTACTATACTGCAGCCTATCAATGCACATAACAGCAGGTGTTCAGTCCATTTCCACACATGTGTATGATTTTAATATTACTCAGTATTTACTGCAACAATATTTATGCAATGTGGAAGCATGCAGCAATATGGTATTTTATACAATAATTAAGAATTTCAGTTTTACAAACAATATAGCTATTTTTCAGACAAATTGACCAAAATTCAAAGACTTTCAATGTTTTATTATTTTCCCACCTTCATGGGAATCCTGAGCAAATGAAAGCAATCAGAATGAAATCAATTACAAGCTAAGAAAGAAGGAAATATTTTCTTACTTGTACTTGGTATCTGCTTCTAATTGGTCAATGCAGTACTCTGTAACATTCCCTTCAACTACAATTGTCTGAACCTTCCCTTCATCAGAACTAGACTGGTCCTTTCCTATTTGAATGTTATATGCTAATATCTCTTCACCACAATTATTTGGCTCAGTCCATTTCAGGAGTAGGGAGTCAGAAGTGGAAGAAATGACACGCAGTGACGGAACAACCTCAGGTGATGATGAAGGAGTGGTACAAGATGTGACATCACTAAAAAGCCCAGGACCTGCCAAATTAATGGCCTGGACCCTGAGGTAGTAGTATGTTGCGGGCCTCAAAGATCGTAACTCACAGGATGTTGATGGACCTGTGTAGGCCTGTGATAAAAGGACAAAAAAGTACAAGAGTTAGAGTAAATGAGGTTTTACAGCTCAGTTTCTAACCAATTGGTTTAAGTCAGGCCGGCCAGGGCCTTTTTTCCAGTTGTGGCTCACTGGCTTGTTTTCCCTACTCCATTGCTTATGCTGAGCACCAAGCACAATGACAGTAGGATCCATTTTTAAGGTCTCCTGTATGACCCGGCCAGGAGTCGAACCCCAGACCTTCCGGCTAAAAGTCAGATGCTCTAACCACTTGACCGTGCAGTCCGTCCAAAAAGTACAAGAATTTCACAGCATCCACCTATACAACTGACATTACTCAAGTATTAACCATTGGGCCCAAGTGCCTTCTAGGTCAAACCTCGTTAACTCTACCATCTCCCCTCCCTTACCTACCCCATGTCGAAAAGAAATCTAACACCTTCAAAAAGCAAAGTCTCCTCACCAGACCAAAGCTACCATTATCTGATGCTTTCTCCAACTTGTATTCCGTGACTGGTGCCCCGTTGTTACAAGGCATTTCCCAACTCACACAAGCTGACGTGGGGGACTTGAAAGTTGCCTGAAGATTCTTGGGCCTGTCTGGGGGCCCTGCACCTGTTGTGATCTGTAAGGGCTCTGAGAATGGACCAGCCTGAAAGAAAATTACAAGAAATTTAACAGAGTTATTCCTCAGTGTGTAGCACTTTTACTCAAAATGAAGTTTTCAATTAAAGGCAGAAGCTCAACTTAAACATTCTCCAAACAAATTTACCTTTAGTCCCTCCCCCAATCTCATAGGCACTTTATCAAAAAAAAAAAAAAAAAAGCTGCAGCTGCCTCAGCCAAGAGGCAGATGCTACAGCCATGCTTGGTAGCTACACACGTTATCATAGCAGGATATGCATTATGACAGCTGGATCAATTTCATCCCGCTGTTGCAATGTGCTTAGCAACAAAGCATGGCTGCAGCTGCTGCATATTGGCAGCTGCAGCCTGAGGTTTGATAGCTTAATTGCCTATTAAGGGAGACACAGCAGTAGCTTGGTAACCCATTCCAATCTGTATAACCTGTTGTAATTTGAGGATCTGAAAGGATTGCCTTTCTGTCCAACCACTCTGCTTAAGTACAATCTGAAGTACATTTTCACTGACCTGTTAACATCCTTGACCAATCAGGGCAGCAATTGCTCCTTTCAAGTTACATTTTGAATTAAGCCCCTTTTTTTTTGTGTCAACATACTATCACCAAACACAAACTGAAGAACTGCTACTGTACATGTTTACTGGATGAAGAGTATCTGCCTTCAGTGTAAGACAGCTAGCGAGGTAGAAAAATTTTACTCAATGGTCAAAAAAGTTTCTGCCAATTTCTAAAGCAAAAAAAAAAAAATAAAAGGAAGTATGAATTTCATTTCAAGAATCTTGCTTTCAATTTGTGCTGACATTTATTTCCACAAATACATGACTAGAGATAGCTAATTATACTATCTAAATGTAAATTAAGTCAACATTAACTTATACAACTTCAAGTTTGAAACCTGTTAGGATAAGATGTTAAGCTAAATTGGGATTATACTTCTTTCCTTTCAAGAGTTTAATTCCCTGACTGTCAGAGCAGTTCCATGGCTTTTTCATGACCTCCAAAATTATCAGACTTTCCCAGAATTTGTACGACTGCTGTCTCTCTGGGATCTGGCAGGTTTCATGCTATAGCAAAAGTTTCAAACACATATAATGTCCACCGTATTCTACAATCACCTTAAGAAAATATTGAGTTTTGGCACCCCTTCTATTTTTGGTACTGCCTTAATTGACACATTAATGGTTAGCTGGAGCTTTCACATACTGCATTTGCAAGACGTCAGAGCAACTTTGATTTCAATCTCCCTTAAAAATATGAAGGAAATTATCACTGGCACATAGAGAAGAGAGTAGAATTCATTTGCAGTGCTCAGAATAAAAGTTATGTCCCCTGAGTTTGCTCTTGAGGCAAGGCTGATACAGTTTTGTACACTATTATCATATGATGGGTACACTATTATCATATGATGGGGGTTGTTTTGTGTTAATACCATCATGATACCTCATACTTTGTTACACAAAATTGACATGTGATAGAACAGAAAAGAGTTTTAGAAATCCTGATATCAGCTCTGTGTAATCAACAAACTTTAAATGACAGAAGCCAAAGTGTTTCTAGGCAGAGCTTAGGTAACTTACTGATTTTAGCGAATAAGGATACATCACCTAAGCAGGTTATAAGTTTGGTTGCTATGACTACTTACCCCTACTTTGTTCAAAGCTTGGACTTTAAAGCTGTAGACCTTGCCTGGTAGGAGGTCATTAACACAACATTCAGTGACATCCACTGGTCCACGGTGTACCTCCCTGGTGGACCCCTCCTGATCAGCTGCTGTCATCTCGACGGAGAACTCGGTGATTGGTGCGCCACCGTCATATTCTGGAAGGCCTGGTAATGATGAGGAAAGGACAGTCTCAACAACACTTTTAAGCAATTTTTTTTGTTTTTTTGAGTGTCACATATTTCTAAAAGTAATCAGGTTGAATCACATGGGGGTTTGTGAGATATGATGATATCGTATACAAAGGAACTACTGTAAGAGGAATACTAGAACAAATATGAGGCCAGTCCTGGGTTCAAGTAACAATTAAAAAGAATGTCCAGAAAACTAAATGTTAGTACCTTGAATATATACACAGGTCTTCCAGGTACCCTTTGCAGGGATTACTGGGGCAATCATATGGTCAATACTTAGAACTGGGGGCCAGCATCTTAAAGTGTCCAAACCACTGATGTATACTTCCCTAGTGAAGTTATATTCTGTATTTACGTATGGTATCTGGCAAAGCTACGGCAGTCTGGATCCAAAATCACACAACTATTAACAACCTTACAATAATCCTACAGCAGCACACCCGCCAACTACAGTCACTTTCGTCCATAGATTTAAGAGCTACTACTTACTCCATCGTAAATTTAAGGAGACTGCCTTAGGTCTGCCATGCAGTCGTGGAGGGGGGCACTGGCCTGGACAGACTGGAAGAGTTGTAAGTAAACAGACATCTGAGAACTACAGAAATAAACAAAGAAATGAAAAAGTAATGCACTGTATAATACAATAACATACTTGCCAACATTGTCATCTCAAAAAACGAACATATGTAGCATATGATCCACTGTGCTCAGCGAGTGCACAAGCGCTAACCTCAATGGGTGGGGTCCAAGGGGGCAAAACTCCTCTTTTCCTCTCTAAATGTTCACAATACATGTTGAAATCCCTTTGGTGTATGCAAAGATTGACTTTATTTTTGCCAAGCTGATGCTTCACGATTTTTCATTTACATTTTAATACTAAAAGTTAGAAAAACGGAACATTCTGATTTTTATGGGTTTTAAAGCTCATAGAACAGTTCCACTTAAAACGGAACGGTTGGCAAGTATGCAATAATACAAATTTCTTGCTAGTTAGTAATTATAATTATTTGAGAAAGAACAGAGAATGTCAAGCCTTAGTTCTTCTAAAAATGTTTCATATGGTTTCTGCTTTCTTTGCAGTGTGTCTTCCATACACTTCCATGAAACAGAAAACAATGAAGTATCTCATTTTCTTTTTTGTCTTTTTTTTTTGGACCTTGTGCATTTTTAGCTAAATTTTCAAAGACTAAGTTCTTGGTGTGCTCATTTATTTCCAACTTCAGGGGTGAACAATACCTATATTTTGTCTTCATGTACTTATAACAAAGTGGAGTAATGTCCTGCAAGTTGCAATACCTGTGAAAAAGTTCTGCTTTTTTCATGACCTGTGTCAAAAAACAACATGAACCTATACTTAAAATGCCCATATCACTGTTAGTTTCACAACTGGTTTCCTTCTAGTGTTAACTTCTAATTCCATTTTTACTTTCACTCACAACATGCTTCTGAAAAGCAAACTTTTCTCTCTCTCACTTTTTTTCTCATTTCAGTCATAGCAAGTAACCCATTTTTCATCCATTCTATTGTAAAGTATGTTCAAAATGCTACAGCAAAAGTTTTAAGCATACTTGTATACATACAGAATTAGTTTTGTCATGACACTGGTCATCAAGGAACTTACGAACAATACATTTTATCTCGGAGGTGGTATGTACAAAGTAGCAATGAACACTAAAGTACTGGACAAGTGGTATAAATGCCTTAGTATCACAATTACAGGTTACAGAATACACTTGTCACACTCATGATATATCTTCTTGTCATAAAAGACATTTAAGCATAAATGCGAATTTCAGTTAAACAATATTTAAGATTTGAGCTTTTTGTGTACTGCTTTACAAGAAGGCAACATGCCAATAAGTATCAACTGTTATTTTGTTAGCAGCCTAACCCCCCCCCCCCCCCACAGTATTTGCAAATGGAATGCTGATACTACGGTAGAATGTGGAGCACCTTCCCAAATGAACCACAGTGAAGCTTTAATTATGGTAAACTTATCATAAAACAGGCATCATCAATGAAACTGTGTTGCTACAATTCAACCACACAGACACCTTCCCGAACAAAACACTGCAAAATTAAGGTGGTCGATTACATTTGGTATCTACACTGTATTACAGGCATCTAACACAAACCAGTGTTACTATGGTACAACCATACAGACATGTAAGAGACCATCTCATGACATACGTGCATTCATTTTTCAGATTGATCCTAGGTTCTCAAGGGGCAGCCACAAGCCATTTGCAGCCTACGACTTGCCATAAATGGCCCGCGGAATAGTTGCCCAGTCAAAAATTCAAACAAGAAATAAAACTACTTCACTGAATTTTGGCTACAACACCTTTTTATCAAGTAAAAATAAAGGTTCAAGTAGCCTGCACTATCCAAAACACATGAGAACCCAAAGCTAGATATTCATCATGGCTGCATCCATTGACCAAGCCATAGATAAAGAAGCTCTTGTCAAATTCAATGGTACTGTGAATCATTGATAATGATGACATCATCATTTTGCTACCTATAATACTTACTGGACTAACACCACCTCTACTGGTGCAGGACACCCTCACTTTGTAAGAGACACCGGGTCGAAGGTCAGTGCATAGATGCTCTTTCTCCAAACCTCTGTACACTTCACTAAAGACTCCATCTGTAGTAAGATAATGTGACACAAATTCATAAAATTTGTCAAAACTGAAATTTCTTTTAGTTGCTTTTGGTTTTACCTTCCAATTGTTCATTTCAATATCTTTCACTGTTGATAGATTCAACAAGCAAGATTACTTTTAAAAGTAACAGCCTGACATCAGGACAAAGAGACCTTCATCTGATCTTTCCTAAATAAGCTGAAAAAAGTGTATCTTATACAAAAAGTAGACCTACATTTGTGTTCATATTAATTCCCCCCTGGGGTCTACCACGCAAGTAATGTACATGAATATCCACAGCGAAGTGTCTCAAGTTTACCCATCACATACTTTCTCGAGTTTGTCATCACTGCTAGCAAAAAGTGAAGTGAGTGACCCATTCTGCTATTTCTTTTCTTACTCAAAATTGTCTATTCATCAACACTGAAGAAAATAACAGCAGCAGTGTAAAGAGGCTATGTAACTTATTCACTTTCAATTTCAGCTAGGTATGGCAAACTTCAATGATTTCAAGGGAAAAAACAAGATACATAGCTACATTCAACAGCTCCTAGAAGTTAATCAGATGTGATTCATAACTGGCAATGGGCCACATTCACATCCATCGTACCATGCAGTCACTAGATAACATTAAACCATCAGTGTTGTCTCTTCCAAGAAACCACTACAGAATGACTCATATAGGAGTGAATACACGTTTCACACAGAACACATAACAGAACACAAGACATAAGCAACCCCACCAAGGATAGTTTTGTAATCTCCTACTTAAAATATTTACCAAAACATGGTAGATGTTACAAGAATTTTATCCTAAAACAGGCAAGCATACCTCATCACTGTCTGAATGTTTAATACAAAACAATAAAATAATTCCACTATCTTCTTTGAACATCCTCTCTCCAAGCTTGCAAAACTTAAAACACGTATTATTGTTAAAATTGCTTTCTGGCAAGCATCAAAAAGTATGTGCCTTTACACCAATCAAAAAAATCTTATGGAAAATTCAGTATATGGAAAAAGTGCTTTCTATGCTAAAATAAAGTACATTTTCTTACCTGATGCATCACACAGCTCTAATGAATAGGACGTTATCTCAGAACCTCCCGTATCTCTTGGTGGCTCTAATGAAAGGATAAAACATCATAGCTGAGTGAAATAGGCTTGTGTCAAGCTAAATAGTGCCATCGGATGGTTTCTAAAAAAGGGGGAGGCTCATTGGGGGAGGGGGGCTGTAGGTCCCCCAATTCTGACTGGCAAGGCTAAAGACTGATTTACTAACACATTCACTCCCCTTCTTCTTGCAATTTGTGTTTGTAATAGGTATTAATTTGGGTAAATGCTGTGTCTCCCACATTGTAAATGAATGGAAAACATCAACTGATGAATCCTAAGCAGACCATGGAACTTGCAGCAACAACTATCAATTCTAGGTTTCTGTATCTTCCCACCTTTTACTGATAATGCAATCTGATTGGGTCACAAAGATCACTGAACTTTTCTCTACAGATGTCTAAACCTCCCTTCATTTTCAGAAATGCTTCATATTTTTAGTTATAAATTGGCAAGATGACCCATTTATCACTGGTAACCAGAAAAAAACTTCTTTCCTTTCATTCAGCTTTCTTTAAAAGCTCTTGCTATGAAAAGCAAATCTTCAGTTGATCGGATGACTGTTTTTTTTTTAATTTTACTGAGCTTTAAAATTCTGCCATCAATGTATTATAATTTACGCCAGCTTTAAACTTACAACAGAGCATTTCAAATTCAAAATATCTAAAAACTGGTACAAAATTACAAGGAAAGTCAAATAGGTCCAAAAGAATTGAAAGTTAAGCATACTTTTTAAGATCAGTAGCTTAAACTTACCCCAAGTGACTCTGAAAGAATTGGAATGGATCTTCCCCTTCAAACAGGGTCTAGAGGGTGCCCTTGGAGTATCAGGGCTCGTACGAAAGGCCACCACAGTACTCCACCTACCGTTCCCCTCATCGTTGAAGGCACATAACTGAAACATGATTTATAATGAAACACTTACTTACACTCGGAATATGCAAATTACAACATGGGAAAATCAACAAGCAGCAAACTAATAAGGGGAGAACTAATGAGCAATAAATTCTTTGTTTATACACAATGTTCTTGAGATCCTGCTCAAAATTTTTTCTGTTAAAATGAGACATGGCATAAAATGGTTTAAATGACCCCTGACTTCAACAGCTGAATACATGCATCAAAAGGGATAAAGAACATTTTATGAAGAAGGCAATGTATTCTTCTGAAACATTTTAAAGCATTACATATCTGCTTACTTCCTTACCTTACTTTGAGCACTCACCCTAAATTTATATTCGGAATTTCTGGCAAGACATTTGCATGTATATGACGTTTCATCACCTCTGTAGGCTGGCTGGAAACCATATTTCTGAAAAAGAACAGGACTAACATGTTATCACCTAATTGCAGTCAGAGGATGCATTCTTGTCATGAAAATAGTTAAGGCATCAATACTAACATGTTCCCCACATTTCTCAAGTTGATTCAACATTATTTTTCCAACAAGAACTGGCCCACTACACCAAAAGATTCTAAAATCATTTCTCCTTGTGACTTATATTCATGGATACTATGTCTCTTAGAATAAATTCTGCAAAAACACAACTTTTCTAATTCCCTTTATAACCCCCTCTACCCCCTCCCATTTCATTTGAGTCCTAAAAATGATTCTCAAATCCTTGCTCCAGTCAAACACTTGTCACATTTTTTCCCCTTCTTTTTATTTTCTTTAATCCAGGTGGTACTGTTCCCCAACCCCCTTCATCTCAACAGCTTCTACAATTTATCATCCATACCATCACCACTAGATACACTTGAAAGCAAGACAAAGACAAACAAAAGGACAAATCTGTTAGCACTCACCTCTTCCATTTCAAGCACATACCCTGTTACATCTCCCGTACACGTCTGCCATTGTAGCTTCAATGTACGAGCTGTGCTCTCCACCAAGGTGGGGGGTTCCTGCTGAGGAGGAACACTCCCGGACGTAAATATCCGAGCTTCTTCACTAAAACCACTGTAAAGAGAAAGCAAATCGTAGTTCAATCATAAATCAGCAAACCTTGTAAACGACAACAAATATTCTGAGGACATGTGCCAGTGAATGCTTGTTTATAAGAGCTGGAATCTGCTAACATGGTTATGCAGAACAATATAATAACACTTAAAGCAAATCACACAGTCAGGGACTGTCCAATTAAGGTACTGTACTTTTGGTGTTCAACATTCGCTACACTTCGCATGTCCTTCTTCCATGTTGTAATCTAAGAATACTTCTTCTCCAAAAGTCCAATATTCGAGAAGCTCACAGTAAAGATAATTTCAGTGTTAGCATACCTCCACAATGAATATTATTTTTTTTTTTTTTTTAAATATTTTCCTTGCTGAGTCCCAGGCAATATGAACAGTACAAGCTACATTCATTCAGAAGTCTCAAAAATATAATTTTGATAATTTCCACTAGTTTTATTAATATTGTGCATCACTTGAAACCCTACAAAACCACACCAGTTCACTTGACTTACTGTAGTCATATCACAAAGTCAACCACCACTTCCCCTATAACTTCCTCACTCTGTTCCAATCTACCCACTGCCAACAATCAGGTTTATTAACTCTTTACAGGTGAAAATTCCTGTCCAGATGGACTTCATCTGGGTGGATTTCAGCTACTTTTCCCAAAATCCTGTGTGGGATGAATCCCGGAATTCATAGGTGATGCATCCCTACCAATCATGTGTGGCTAGTTATCCATCGGACATTCAGTAATTTAAATGATTATAATTTTAATTACTCCTAAGCTGCACTTCCAAGAAATTACTGTTTTCCCCTGAAATCTTTGCCAATTTATGAATGACATGTACTAAGCGTGACCTTATTGCCAACAGCCAAAAGCTGTCTCAAGGACAAACTTTGCAACTTTCCTGGCTAGAACCCTCTTTTTGTTTCATCATTCTCTGTCTTCCACTTATCTAGTTAAGAACAATGCTTCACATGGCATCAGCTTGAACTGTCACCACAAACACCAACAGTTGGCCAACCATTTGAAATTCCTTAAAGTGAAATATTAGGTTTATGGTACAGCAATTTTTCAAATCTTAAAACCATGACTTAAAGATACAGAGTGATAGGTTATTCAAAGTAAGGCAGCATCATACCTTTATATTCAAGACATAAGCTACTAATAGAAAGATATTCAGTTATTTGTACCTCAAGAATAACTTGTTGGCGAAAACTTTCAAAAATTTCAAATGATGCAACGTCCAATATTTTTTTTAATGTATTATAGTTTACGAAGAAAAAGCTATTGCCTGAGATTATTGGTGAGAATGAATAGTCTAATAATCCCTTTAGCTACTTTCATTGTATGCCATGTTGGTGCACTGTAAACACAACATCTCCCTTAATGTACACTGTAAAGGAATTGTGGGGGCAACTTACCTGGCCCCATGACTGTTGGCTGCTTGAACCCTAAATCGGTAGCATGTGGATGGTTGTAATCTGGTCACTTTATGCTGCTTCTCAGGGCCCTCATAAACAGTAGTGAAGCCCATCTTAGATTCACTATAGCCATCTCCCTGAAAGATACCATTGATGGTAAAGTAAGAAATAATGCAAGCAAACACCTTGAGTTTCATTATGTTGGCCGCACTTCCCCACCATGAAGTATGTAGACCAGGGTTTCCTCTGGGTTTTAGAGAATGTGAGGTGGTACTAGTCCATGGGGATAATATAATGCCAGCTTTAGCACCATCAGCGAGTGAGAACTACCAATACTTCAATAGCTACTTACACTAAGGGTGGCAAGTCTAGCAAATTTCTGTGAGATGGTAGCCAAAAACTGTGAGGTGGCCGCCTCACAAAAAGAGTGCCAGGGGAAACCCTGTAGACTTTGTCACGTCAGAAGTCAATTCACAAGAGACGTCTCACTTGAGGTGTCTCACTTCAATGTCATGAGTACCAATAAAGCACTTCCTTATGAGCAGAGTATGAGTACACCTCTTTTTGTAAGGTCAAAATTTTCCATCAGTATCAGTACATTCTCAAAAGTACGAGTACATTCTACTGAGTACCAGTGCATTCTCATGAGTACCAGTGCATTCTCATGAGCATTAGTATATTCTCATGATTACCAGTACATTTGCATTAGGGCTGTGAACGTTTAGCAAAATTACTAAACGTTTAATCGCAAAATTTTGCAATCGTTTAGCAATTAATTGCAAGTACCTATGATCAACGCAAAGACTTCAATAAACGTGCTCTTGAACATGATGAATATGTAAAGTGCGTTAGTGACGTCCGGGGGACATAGTTTCCATGAACCTCAAACACGGACCTCATAGAAGCTGAACTTTGATGTCATATGTTTATGTGTGTGCCAATTGTAAAATTATGTATTTCACTTTTTTGCAAAGAGTTAAATTGAACATCTAATTTTCTTTAATGACTGCAAATTGTTTTTTATTTAGTAAGGAAAAACGGGTTTTGCGATTAATAGCTGGTAGCTTTGTACTAAATGTTTATTACACATGCGATCGTTTAGCGATTAATCGCTAAACGGTCACAGCCCTAATTTGCATGAGCACCAGTGCATTCTCATGATACCAGTTAATTCTCATGAATACCAGTACAATCTCATTAATCTGATACATCCTCATAACAGTTCAGTCTAATGAGTGTACCAGTACATTCTCATGAGTACCACTACATTCACAAGAACACAAGTACATTCTTACGAGTACCAGTGCTGAGGCAGCAGACAAGTACGTACTTACTCCATGTCTGTTTCACAGCAAACTATACTATAAGTAAGCACCTTACATTAACCAGCTGGTCAAACAGCAATTCAGAGTTCCTGTACTTCTCCCACAAAAATACACAAACCCCATGATTTATCCCGCAACAGGTCAGATATTCGAAATCAGATCACTGTAACAAGGTTGTAGGCTGCAGTTCACAAACATCCCACTTATCATACTGGCCACAGAATCTCATTCAGGTTAGTTAAGTAACATTTCCCTATTCAAATGCACAAATACTTTCCCATATAACTGGGTCATTTTTACATCTGAACTGTTAAGAATGAAATATACTCCCTTACAGGAAATCAATACCTTTTTCATGACTGTTATTTTTTTGGTTGCCATGTTTCCATCAAGCCTTACAAATTGCTTTTCCAAACTTCATGCTAGTTTCATCAGAGAAGGAACCATGGCAATTCTACTAAACTGCATGTATGTGAGGTACATGACACATAATTAAGATATGCTAAGTACATTGTACACAATTAACTAGATATTGAGAACATTGATAAGTCCAAGGGGTTTTCTGACCTTGTATCACTAAAAAAAACCTAGTTTTCTTCCACTTAACATGAAAAGTGCTATTACAAACTGCTCTAAGGGACTGCATAATGGAATACACACAGATACAGTGTCTGGGTTATTTTGGGGTCATGTTCACGCTTATTAACCTTTACTGTTCCACACCTGATGAACTGCAGATTGTAGAAAGGGTGTGGGATGAGAATACAAGGCTATGCTGCCCAACATTTTGCATTAAGAAGTGTTACTACCCAGAGTATAAGGGACAAAACATGATTTGTAAGCTGGTAAGTAACTGGGCATCTAGCTTGAGGGATTAAGCACCTAATGGTCAGATTAAAAGAAACAAATAATTACAATAACAGAAACAGTTCCTTACTTTCCTGTACGCAATCTATCTGGATCATATTCAGCTGCATTGAATTTGAAGTTGAGAATAACAAATTTCCACATAACTCTCTGATTTAAGAATCTTAACAGACCCAGTAGTTTGTTCCTATTTACATTACATACCCACACATTGTCAAATGTAAGTTCATCACCATTCCATTATTCCCCCCATTCACTTGAAAACATCAAATATACTACACTCCTGGGAAGCTGGTTACAGCGAAATTATCAATTACAATATGATAACAAGGAACAAGGCATGTAAACAAACAGACAGGTTACTAAGGAAACTTATCATTAACCTTCACACTTGCAAATTTCAAATTACCACAAAAAAAAAGGAGACTGATCACAAACAATTTGGCATAAACAGGATAAAACCAATCTAATAGTCCTCACATCTTCATGGTACATTAACAGAGGCAATACAGCTGTTCGTGAGTCACAAGTGAGTATGTGTTTACACTGATTTTTGTCACACAGAACTGTACTCAAACTTGTAAGGTCGGATTTATACTAATAATCACAAATTTTGAAAGTTAAGCATTGGTGCTGATGTTAAATTTTGTACATCACACTGAAAGAAGAGATGTGTGCTTGTACAGAACTTGTATTCACAATCAGAGACAACACACTGGTCTTGTGCTCATACCTCAAATCTGGCAATTCAAAAATTTGTTGTATTTAGTGAGTATGCTAAGCCACTTGGATAGGTGGCCCGATACAAACCTTTGAATACCCTAAGCACAAGGCTTTCTACATCAGGGTGGAAAACAAAATAGTTTAATCCTATGGCTTAAATGCTTTGGGTAAAGCTAGGGGCTATTTACATTCCTGTTGCTAATGTAGTGATTGTTTTCTGATTGATACTATGAGGAATGTCATATCAGCTTTGCACAAGTTTATTGTACTCAAAGAGGGAAATCCAAGAGAACACTCACAATGGAAACTTAACAAAAGCAAGGAAAGTGTCATCAAAACCAATCCCATGAAATTTAAAGACTTGGCAAATGAAGTAGGATGAGGGAGGGTGCCATCTGGAGAAGGGCTCCCTCTTACAGAGTGCTATCAACTCCTGTCAAATTCACTGATGATAATGTTGTTGCTCAAGATTCTGTAAGTTTGGATAGAAATGGCAAATCTCAAAACCTTTTTTTTTCCTGAAAAAGCCAAGCTGGCTGCACAAAGAGGGTTTTCAAAACATAGTGGCAGGCTGCATCTAAAAGGGTACCAGGTCACAGTTTGCCTCCCTGTGGTCTAAAACAAGTGGTCAATTTCAAACTTGTCTATATTCACATCTGGATACAAGACAAATTTTTCGAGCAGCAATTCTGTTTTTATGAACAAGTTAAACGAATAGTAATTTCCACTTTGCTCTAAAACGTGGTAGGCGTATGTTCACATTGAAAATCTAAGCTGTAACTAGCTCCAAATAAGCAAGGCACCTGACACATGTAGGCTACTCATTCAGAACTACTTCTTACTGGTCCTTTCAATAAAGTTACTAGGTCCCTCTGTTTTCTCATCTGCAATCCCCTTTAACTAAACCTCCTTGAGGGCAGATAACAGCTGCCTAGAGGTTAATCACTTCCTATCTAGTATCTCCTGCTTACATAGTGAGGGTCTATCGTAAGGGTCAGACTGAACCACCACAAGGGAATAAATTAAAGATACCATAATATCAGCCAGCTCTACTTATTCATTGGTAAAACATAAATCCCTGGAATGTTGCTAAAAATAGAGAAAGAGGGCACAAGAGCAACAAGCTGGCACCTCCATTAAACTATATATCAATAAAGGAATAATGATGGTTCCATGACATGCAAGGAGGTTGTCCCTACTTCAAAATGTGCAATGGGTGGTAATTACTACTGCACTAGCAGAGATCTCTCTGCTTAGTGCAACCTGACTGACTTTTCCTTTTGCAGTTTACAGGGAACCTGTGGGGAGACCCACTAACCTCCAAAGTAAAGGCTTACCATGTAAGTTCTTGCCTAAATCCCTACACTTTTAAATGACCCACTGACCTTTTTATTTTTAAACCCAGACTGAAGGGTGCATACTCTTAATAAACAGCATGGCTCTACTATTTGGTTGCACTATTGCAAGTAAACATGGGTGAGTGAGACTTTCTGGAGGTACAGAAAAATTGAGCATCTGTTGTTTTCAACCATTAAATTAATTCTCTTCCGAAATCTGATGACTTGATTTACATTCACATATTTTGTTTAAACCTTATTCTGGTTTTCCTTTGTACCTGTGCTCTTTCCAACTATTTTCTTTTTCCAATTAACTTTTCTTGTTCTTCCTTGTTTCTAGTTTTTTTGTTTACATTTGTTGTTGTTGTTGTTGTTGTTGTTGTTGTTGTTGTTGTTGTTGTTTGCTACTCTCTCACTCTCACATCAACTTTCCTGCTTTCAAAAATCTTTCAACAAAACTGTTCAGATTTTGTATTTTCAAATGTCTTCTTTTTCCTTGACATTTTAGACAAACCTGATTCAATAATCATAATTAGAATCTTACAGACTAAACCTTGTTCTCCTTCAGTGCCTCTTATCATTGACTCCTTGATATAAGCCTACACCTCTAGATAACTTCAGTTTTAACTGTCCAGGGTTTCCTTAACATTTTGGAACAACCAGATTTGATACTAAGGAATTACAAATTTCACATGTTGCACCTCCCCCATCTCCCCCTCCCCCCCCCCCACACACACACACACCTCCCATATATCCACGACTTCGTTTCAAAGTTTAAATATTTATCCTTGGCCCCCTTTGTATTTTTCTCTGTACTTTTTTCTCTGTCTGTAGATTTCACTTAAGATGGCCAAATCTCTATCTTCAACAAGTTTCTGTTTTTAAACTGTTTTCATTCACACCCCCCCCCCCACCCCCAAACACCTTCCATAAATCCACAACTTTGTTTCAATGATTAAATATTAATCCTTTGCTCCCTTTTTTTCCTCTCTGTCTGTAGATTTTACCTAAGACAACCAATTCCCTATCTTCAACAAGTTTCTGTTTTTAAATTGTTTCCATTCACACCCCCCCCCCCCCCCCCCTTAAACACCTTCCATAAATCCACAACTTTGTTTCAATGATTAAATATTAATCCTTTGCCCCCTTTTTTTTTTCTCTGTCTGCAGATTTCACCTTAGACAACCAAATCCCTATCTTCAACAAGTTTCTGTTTTCAAATTGTTTCCATTTACAAGCTCTTCCACTACCCACCAGGTTTTTGAAAAACAATTTCTGGGTCAAGCCTCATCTATCTATGTTTACCCTGGAGCTCACAACAGACCCTCTCCTTCTCTTTTCCTGACGTAAATAACACAGACAGGTAACAAACATATCCAACAAACAGATGGTATTTACAAGCTACTTTAAAACTTGCAGACATTTTGTTCTTCTGGTAGTAAACTATACCAGTGGCTAACCTACATGCACAGCTTTACACTTTACCCTTAACAAATGTCTGCCTTTGCCCCAGGCCTAAAATGGCAGGCTTAAAATTTAGAAACATCTGGGGAAGTTTGACTGGTGTTAAAATGATTTTCAGAAGCCAAGTCATTTTTAAGGACACTGAGAGTTTTAACGGGTCTGTGGCATCCCCCAAACACATTTAGGAATAGACCTATCATTCCAATTACAACTGATGACTGCACTCTCATTAAAATGATTAAAATAAAATTCAAACAATGGCATCACTCTGATTAGTCTGTCACTTATGACTTGTATAGATCACTCAGGAGTGTACTCACACATATGAAACTGTGTGGACATGGCCTTGAGCAATTTAAACTCAGTATATGCTATTTTTGCTTTGTCTGGGAGGATCACTAAACAAAAGTTCTTTTTGAAATTAAAGGTGGGGCTAGAAATTAAACTTAGCTGAGAGAATTTCTACTGTTTGGGGTGGGATTTGTTGCCAGCTTAAAATAAACATAACAGTAACAGAAAAACTTGCAAAAGTGGTTTCCCTTGAACTGCTTAAAAGCACAGACCAGCAAAGACTATTGATGCCCCAAAGTTGGAGGACAGGGGTCAACTTGACAGTCATTCTATCCCAACCCCTTATCCTGTTTGTAAAGAATATGTTTGAGAAACTCCATCATTCTGGAGTCAACTGCTTGCTCTCCTAGTACTCACAACCCTGAATCTAATCATGACTCCTCCAATGTGGTCATAATTGAGGCAGGGTCATATATCTCAGCAACTACAGGACTTTTAATTACCAGCCTACCAACCTGTATTAATGCAACAGCAGGCTAACAATACGTCACAGACTTGAACAGCTATCTTATGAAGATAATTGATTTGAATAGTCAAAAAAATTTCAAAAAAGTTTTGTGACAAAACTTCACAAAAACCTGCAAAGCAACACACATGCAAGCTACAAACTATCATTTTTCTGCATATTTTTGGCAACACTGAAACTTTTGAGGAGTAATTCAGGGAAAGTGGAGTCAACTCAACTACTGGGCAGGAGTCCCAACTCTTAGGTAGAGTCAGGTATCCAAGCCTGAATAATGAATTAATCTTACCTTGTGACACTGAAGAATATAGGTATGTATCTTGGAACCATTGGAGGCTGGAGCAAACCATTTAATTAACAATGAGTTCTTTGTTCGGTTGACTGACGAAGGTTGTGAAGGGACATCTGGGGGACAACCAAGGGTGGAGAAGATAGCTGGTTCTGACAAAGAACCTTTCACATTATCTGATATTGCACACACTCTGGAATTAAGAACAAAAAGAAAGGCACATATAATACTGTACAAGGTTACAGATGGACTACCTCTATCTCTCCAATGTAATCCTTAGACAAGAACTATTACAAAGCATTTCCTGATATTTCTCCAAATGAACGATGATGTAACAGTTTTAAGGGCAAATGCAGTCGAGACTAGTTCATTTAAAAAAAACCTGTCTTAATCTATGTATGGCTCTTCTTAATCATGTGACCTTACTACTGTTACTAAATTGTTAAATTCATGCAGAATAACTAATTGGTTCACCTTTACTTGGTAGCATGCTGTAATGCCATGAAGGATACTTGTAAAGCAAATAAGGTTTGGCTGATGTATCACAATAAGGACTGTTGCATTTTAGGAAGTAGTTCCAATATCATTGAAAGAGGAACCTAAAGGGATATGGCATCCCCCCCCCCAAAACCAGGGAGATGCTCGCAACTCCTTGCCACAACATATTTAGGAATAGCAGTAGAGTTCTAAATATAGGTGATGACTGCACTTTGATTGACATTCATTCAAACAACATAGCTTCTCTCTGGTTGGTCAATGATGACTTGTACAGTCAGTTGTGTTTCCAATTGAGCTCACACAGTCTTTGTTTGTCAATATACATGGCACTGAGCAAGTCAAACTCAGTGTAGGCTAGGTACTGTGCCTCTGTCTTGGAGGTGTACTAGGCGGGTGCTTTTTGTTTAATTAGAGGAACTAAAAGTATAACTTAGTAGTGAAAATTTTGCTGTCTGGGGTGAGATCAGAGAGCATTTAAAAAAGAAAGTACTTCTATTACTGCTACATAACTCCAGTTAAATTTGAAAATCATGTTTGGAAGGTAGGAATGCATTTCTGAAGTGAATCTTTTAGTGCCAATGTTGATCTGGGAAGCCACTCATTAAAATCCCACATCCTGTTCAACTGGTGCATAACTCTCTTTGAGGACAGGTGACATTTCTGGGGGAGACATTCTTTTCCTGGAAATACCTCCATGCTTGGAGATCAGACTGTCTGGATTACAATTAAAGATCTCTGAGTGGGGGATTGAATGACGCTAGGACCCCTGGTTGGGATATCACTGAACAATGAAATCTTTAAAGTATGCAAAACTCTTTTTAAGATTCCTGGGTTGGAACTGATCAAAGGTACAACAGATATAACAATGTTGACATCTTTACACAAAAAGGAAATAGAGGTCCCGTCATAGAAAACCTTGAAGACATCAATCTTGTAATAGTGAACTCAGTCAATCCACACCCCGGGTACAAGGAGGTCTACATGAATTCTCCCCAAGAATGCACTCCCTCCTGGGAGCTTCTTAAAGCCTGACAGACGGAATTCCTTCTCCTAAAAGCGGTAGCATTCTTAACAGCTACTGTGGTGGTATATTGAGCGATGGAATATTTAATGTTTCTTTTTTGTTTTTGCCACTGGTAGGACAATTGTTTGAATTTTAAATGTCATTCTTTTACCACATACCTTTAAAAAATTTCTTAAAAAAAAAAAAAAAATTAGAGAGGTTAATCTAAAGCGTACCGTGACACATGTCAATACAATATCTACACAATGTGGTCAAAATATGTCACCATAGTCAATCACTGGATGAAGTGATGGTAAGGGAGGACAAAACATATACTTAAAATGCTCACCTCTCTTTCAGGATGGAGAAATCTTTACATCTACTCAGGGGGACACCAGAGGGTTGTATTACCCCCCCTTTAACTTATTTTTTTTAACTTAGTTATGGGGGTAGCAAGGCCTTACAAGTACTATTTCCAGTGATGCAGGAAGTATTCTGTAGGCAAAAATCCTCTTGTTATGCTGCATGTCAACTAACAGGGAATAATTTAGTATTCTAATTTTGCATACCAGTTTTGACAACTTTTTCCTTCTGTAGTGTAAAATCACTGAAAACCCTATGGTTATGCACACAAAAAAGTGCTACACATTTTTGCATTTGTGTAGCCATTTGGCCACTGGCGATGCCACACCGGATAAATTATTCCCTGACTAATGGAGGTACTTCCCTTAGATGGTGTCAAGAATTTTAAAACTTAAAGCCCCTCCTTCCTCCCTCCCTCCCCCTCCCTTCCTTATCCTCCCCCCCCCCCTTACTCCCTCACAAATTTCTTGGATGTGCCACTACAACAACTAAAAGAAATGAATTGTATGCAGAGCTGCCAAGTTGGGTTATTACTGACCAGATGAGCACAGCACACATCAACCCTCCTTCAAATAGGATGAAGGGGAGTAAAAAGAACAATCCTCCTGTATGAATAGGATGGAGGGGAAAAAAATTCAAATCTTTGGCTTCCTGTATAGCAGGAAATGAAGTGTAAACAAACCTTCCATACACTCCTTTATGCAACATCCAGCATGATGTGTCATTTTCTAGAAACCTGTAGTCAACAGACTCAGATGTTACAAGCTCTCACTCCTATACAATTTTAAACATATACTGGTATTTCACTTGTGCTTCATATCAAATACTTACAAAACATATGATACCTTCTAACAGCCAAAATCCATATTACTATTAGTTCTAAAGTTCTAATCTGGAGAGCACTAAATTCAAGAAGCCTTAACCAAAACAATGCACTGGGTTTCTGCTTGATTTGGTAAGAGGCGGGGGAAGGGGGAGGAACTATGTAAGTGTATAAGATTGGTAATACTTTCCTAAAACTTGCTAAGACATCTGTGAGACTTGGTAGGTCTGCTTTCATTTCTCTCTCTGAGCAATCATGACAAGAAATCAACATCCTCTACCTTCAATTTCAAACAAAAAATGAAACAAAGAATTCTCACCTGAGATTATATTCAGTGGCAGGTTTGAGATCATCCATGTGCCATGATGGAACATGCCTGTAATAACACAAAGAATCAACAAACATAAGTAACACCCCAGCCAACAAGAGGTTTCCAGCATGCAGCACTATGCCAGGAAATGACTAAAGAAGGGTAAAGGACAACAGAAGGGGGGAAGGTATCCTATTTCACCTCATAATTTATCAACAGGGGGAGAGGGGTTAGGCCACCAAGTACTGGAACAATATGATTTTGATAAACACAAAAGGACTGACTTCCTATTACCATCACTCACATCTGTTTCTCACACATGGTGAGCAAATATGTAACTGATAAACAATAAATACAGCAATAAAAAGAAACAAGGGAGGGGGAGGGGCGACAGTGGAGTGTGTGAGTGCGGAGGGTACGACAATTCTGCAAAACTTACGTTTGAAATGTTTTGGGGCTGCCTCCCTTTCCTTTGTCTGACAGCTGTACCTCGTAACTCAAGCCAGCCCTCAGATACCTGTCATCCCTTTCTTCAGATGATGGCAGGGTAGGAGGTTGCCATTTAGCAAAAGCTGTCCTTGATGTGATGTCAAATACTTCTGCTGTTTTGAGTGTAGAAAGGATCTCGGTCAGCTTCCGGATATCTGAATAAGTAAAAGAATTCAAAATATGTTTTTATGACTGACATGAACTATACAACATACAAACTGTTAACCCAGCACTAAACTGAGTGTAGGAAGGGAAGGGGTAGGAACAGTGGTTGGGCAATGGGGATGGGGCAACTTAGATTCCATAGGATGAGAGAATACTGGTATGAATGCCCAACAAAATTAAATAGCCAGTACAACATTCAGGCACTGGCCTTGATTCTTCTCTAAGACTTAAGATAGTTACTGTATTTTACCATGTTATGAGACTACCCAAGTGGGATAATGTTGCTGTGCAGTTATACAAGTGTAGGAAGGGTTGGAATGTGGAAAAGGGGTGGGAAAAGACCTTTAAAAGGTATTGTTTGCACAGATACTGGTGTAATTTATACTAAACAAGTCAAAGTACTTGTACAACATTTAAGCACTGATCTTGCTTATTCAAGCCTTGAGGTAGTTACATTGCAATGCTTTGAGACTTCAGCATTTTTTTTAACTTAATTTGGAATTATTTCCACTGAGGTCATTCTGATAGAAAAACAGTACACTGCTCTTAAAAAACCCACCTTCTATGACCCCTCCTGAGTCAAACCCTGTACCTCTACAATGATACTTAGCCTTACTGCTTCAAATGTTAACTCCAGTCATAGCACCAGAAGGGCAAATCACATCTAGCTGTGCCCTTTTGGAAACATCAGTATGACTTGTTATGAAACTTGGTAATGTCATTCTACTGCCCCTACCCTCCTGCCCCTATCACCACTTCAACTCCACCTCTACTTCCCTACCATATTACACTCATATCAACTCGTGTGACATATTTGGAAAGGCAAAACTTGCAGAAAAAAACCATCTCTACAGTAAGTTGCCCCATACTGTTTTGAGACTACACGACAATTAATGTTAAGATGACTAAGTGCTTCCTATAACTCCCTCTATTACCACACAAAAAAATAATTGTCTGCAGGAAATTCTAACACTGTTTCAGCTGCCTAAAATCAGCCATTTATACATCAGATATATGTTCCATGTAAATTAAAACTTCTCAATTAAAAACAAAATACCATATAAAAATTATTTAAAGGCAGAACCTTTGATTTCAGTTTCTTATGCAAACAATGTTTTGAATGCCTGCTTAACAAATTATGTGGAATGGTACCTGAATGACCTTCCAACTTTTTTTTTTTACTAAAACTCTATGAATCCATGTTTCCCTATGATTGCTGCACCAAAGAAACAACCATATTTATTGAACATTGTGAATGAGATAAATATCATACAGTGTACACGCTCACTGAAAAGTCTGACAGACAAACTTACACATACTAATAGACTCACACATATTTACACAAACTGAAATATGTATAACTGTCCATGACAACTGACACACACACTTGCAACAAAGGAGCCATGACCTCCTGATCTCACTACCCTTTCTCAAAACAAATTAGTGGATCACTTTCATACTTAACCAAGCTTGTGGAAACATCTGTCCTTTAAAGGACAGGAGTTAATGCACAATGTCCAATGCGTAATGCAAAGGCTATATCCCAAAGCCAGAAAATACATTTTTTTTTTCCTTTAAATTTTTTTTAAAGAAATGTACCTGTTACCAGCTTATTTTACGTGAGTCTATGACAACAGGGAATCTCAAGCTCTGTTATAAGCACATGACACACAAAGGCAAAAATCAATAGTATAAAACAATTATTCTGCTTGCTGACAATTCTCTTCTTGGACTGTTCTATTTCTGTGTGTTCATCTCCTTGACTTCACATTGGCCACAGGCAGACTGAATCTTGCTCCTATTGCCAATATGTTATCAGACACTCAGAGCATGACAACTCCCGTTCTCTGCCTCTCGTGATGTGTTGCGGGAGGATGAATTTTGTGCTATCAAGACTCTAGTGACGTACTCTGTGACGACAACAGACAGAGAAAACTTGGCTCCAAATCATGAAAATAATCGGAAACTCTGCTACACAGAAGAGAGACAGAGAGGCAGAGGGAGACCTGGTTGCCATGCCAACCTCAAGCACTTTTATTCCCCTGTAAAGACATCATGTTGTCTGCTTTGTTCAGTGACATCACAGAGACTGACGTAAAGCCAAGGTAAGCTAAGAAGAGTGAGTGCTAGCACAGTGCAATATAATCAACAATCTACCAGCTCGGTCAGCCTGCATGTTTACACTTTGGCTTTGTTTGCTAAACCCACTAAGGAGTCATAATTAATCTCAATGCATATGGCACTAAGAAAGAAAAATTTATTTTTAAATGCAACAGTGTTTAAGTGGCATCAACCAGAGACCAAAATAATAGAAACAGGAGTTGGATGATGAGGAGTTTTGGATAAAGCAGATTATGGGAGGTACAGAGGAATGGCAGATTTGGACTGGTGAGAAGGGAATAAACTTTCATCACTGAAATAAACAATGCATTCATTTTTTCAAAGTACTGCCATGAAACCTCCTGACAGACTTACTCCATACCAACAATAAATCTTGATATTTTCTACTGTAAAAAGAGCTTCTTTGGCTAAATCATCAGATATATACAGTGAAAAGTGAATACCACTGCCCAGGACTTCCACGTTGAGGCCACTTCTTACTGGTATAGTGCTATAAAGCAATGAAAGTTGAATACTGCTCATCTGTGAGAGCTAGTATTCGACCGATCATCTGTAAGATCATCGGCATCAGGCTGATTATCGCAAAATCTGTAAATAATCGGCATAGGTAAAATTTTGTCATTCAACCCATTACCACCACCGATTATTTGAAAACTGGAAACAGGGCTAAAATACACTTCAAAGTTTCTGCAAAAATCTTTATAATTCACCAAAACACGCATGTCTTTAAGTTCCCGCCCAAAATATCAGCACTGATACTCACAAAACTTGCAACATTTTAAGCTCTCCAAATGACAGCAATCAATCATCGTTATTGCTGCTGTAACTCTAGTGCAGCACAGGTGCATGAAAGGGCACACGGTATTACCTAGAAGGCATGTATGCCACGGAACATGCCACAATTTGTATACAAATTGTACTACAGGAAGAAATGACTTCACACTACGTTTTTTCAAGTATCAGTGCTAACCACATCATCTGTACACATTTGGTGCACATACGTACTGTAGCAACTTTGGAAACTCGGGCTCATTATCCTGCATAAATTATGCCACTTCCCACATTCCTTTCGTTTTTAATTAGGGGATAAATGCGAGGGTGCCCGGTCTCAAATGTGATTTGAGACCGACGATGACGTCATCATAGAGGCTGAGCGGACCGAGGCGACAGCCGAGGTCCGCTGCCTCTGTGATGACGTCATCGGAGGTCTCGAATCACATTTAAGACCGGGCACCCTGCTTTTATCCCCATTCATAAACACTCAACATTAAAATGTTGGGAATCGACAAAAACATTGAATTTTCGACAAAATTTTACAGATCAAATTTTAATTCTCCCAGCTAACTTAGGACTCTATTATGACGTCATGTTTAGTTTCTTGCGATAGTAGCGAACAACTTCAAGCCAAAAGAAAGTGGACAACCACGCAAATATTTTCACTTAACATATTGTTTGGAATCTCAATTCATCGAACGAAATTTAATTGGATTAATTTAACGCAAAATCGTTTATCTCTGAATTATCATACATCGTTGTAGAGATGAGGCTGAGCATTAAAACAAGGAAACTAACTTCTAGCTGGCTATTGTTTACAGTGAAGTTCTACTCCACGAAAGTTTCACAGAGGTAAATACACAGTGCTGTGCAGTTACGGTCTATGTAATATATTGTGTGCATTGCAGTGCAGCATTCAACGACATGCATTGGGACATTTGACTGCAAGTAGTTAACGCACAAGATCGTTCAAGATCCATAAGTTAGGCGGTGGTTTTAGGTGTCTTAAGCCTTTTTGGAAAAGGATTATAGTGTTGGTAACTTTGAAAATGTGTTCAAGTTTTGAATACAGATTATGCAGGCCTAACGTTAGGACTAGCTTAAACTATTTACAACATTAGTTCATAAGAAGCCTAGCTCGGCGTAGAACTAGAAATGAAGACCGTGCTGGCCTGTTATGTCTGTTAGTGTTAGCGGAATTGGTTCAAACGTAAAAACCTGACAGTGACACAGTAAAACCTGTTTACCATTGCTCTGCCTGTCATAGTTATAACACAGGCCCCATGCTGGCATTAGCAGCACAGAGACCAAATTCACTTTTCTTTACCATGCAGTCCAACTTAGGAAAATAAGGAGTGGAATATTTGTACCAGGCAGACCGTTAACAAAATGTACCCATGGCATATACTGTAAGGTTATATACGCTCTTTTAGCCATACCACTGCCAGTATCCAAGAAGATGAATATAGTTTCCCAGAGCATTCATTCATGGGATGAAATGAGCATTATGCTTTGGAATGGTTATAGCTACAGGGGTGCTAGGCATAACAGTGTAATACTACAGTAGTTTACAGTAACTGGTTTACTTACTCAGATGTTATGGTTTATGTTGCTATGGTAACACATCATGGACAAAGCATAGTGCACAATGCAGTAGTAACAGTGATATTCAATTCACCTTGAAAAAGTAATTCTCCTAAACTGGCAAAGACCAGTCTCGAATGCGATTCGAGACTGGTCTCGAATGGTTTTCAGCCAATCAGAATGCAGGAAATCAATAAAGGTGTTTATGAATTACCTATAACCTGCACATGTGCATACGTAATTGCCGTACAGTTCTTGCAAAGTTGAAGTTCACCTATGAAGCACACCAGTACAGTGTGTAATACATAATTCAAGCTAAGTGCATTGCCTGCGCATTTTACTTAGCACGTTGGTCATGAACTACTTCGTGCTCCTAACTGATGAACGAAGGGAAACAGGTCCGTGTTAAATTCATGCTGGAACAGCAATAGTTTTACGATTATGGGAATTTATCGGGGATTACTTCTACATTTCATTTGGAGAACCTTTTACATAAGACGTAAGTGTTGGGCAAGATGCTTCAAAAAGGGTTTAAAAAATATATCCATATCGTTAAGGAACCATGAGATGAGTAAATCAAGTAAATTGAGTGGAAAGTTTAGTGGCCCTTAAGTGCCAAGGTAGATACTTTTGCTTAAAACTGGGGTGGATAGGCTACTAACAGCACTACTACAGTCCAGTACAGACCTTTACATGGAATCTTCCGACATGATCGGCGTACAGAAGTACTGTAGGCAGAGCCGTATGTAAGCCAACAGACTTTGGTTAACGTTAAGCCTGTGACATCGTACGAAAGCATGTATTTATGGTTGATTTTTATCTCAGTATTTCGAGGGGAAATCCTTCAAAAAACAATATACCATTCGTGGAACGTGGGGTACTGTTCTTAATCATTCATCTCTTGTGTGAAGGTTATGTTATTATGGTGTGTGAACAAAGTTTGAAATATGCGACTGATGGCGAGAAAACATGACCTTCCTATACATAAATAATCGGTGATCAGTAATCGGCATCAGCCCGATTGTGTAACTGAATAATTGGTAATTGGTGATTATTACCAATTATAGCATAATCGGTAGAACACTAGTGAGAGCTGTCTGTGATTGGACAAGAAGAGAAAGAGATGACCCACCTATGGTTCTTACAGCTTTAAAGCACATAAAAATTGAAAGTACAAACCGACGTATTGTGGGGTAACAAGGCAATGTTCTAATCATTGGCAAGATTTAAGTGACATCAAACAAGCATTAACCTATTATGGCCTACTTTCATTGCTCAGGCCTGATTTTTAAGGAAATTTTCAGGTTGCCCATCAGACAACCTGAAGCTAAATTTAGGTTGTCCGAAATAGTTTTTAGTTGTCCGAATGAAAGTAACAAACAAGAGATGAACAATTCTACTTCCTGTCTCTGCCATAGAAAACAAACATTTACTTTAAATTCTGCATTTTGCCACATTTATTGGCATGGTACAGTGATGAATGGTAGTCAATACCATTGTCTCAATGCCACTTCTTTTGGATTTTTATGACATACTTTCCTGCTGATGTAGGGAACTGTTCAGTTACAAATAAAATCTACTCGTCCATCGGACAAGTTCAAAGAGAGAAAGTGGTTGTCCGATGCAAGTTTTACCCGTCACGGACGATCAGACGAGTGCTAAATTTCAGCCCTGTTGCTGTTGGTACAACCACCGGCCTTCTTCAATGCCATAGGTTGGCAACATGGTTATGTTGAACCTTTCTCATAAACCAGCCTTAAATCCTTTTCTGCCATTACTATCCCCTTACATAAACCCGCATTTTAAGCATGTAGCACAGTGCCATTATTGCTTACGTTTAGGGCTAAGACCCCTTCAGGTGTTTAATGAGCATTCTGGTATTATTTGTGGCAATTAATACTTGAGAATCCTTTCCTTAGAAATGTGCTTGGTTCCATATTTTGGTGGATATTTGGCATTTTCCTCATTCTGTATCAAATTCAGGAGCACATGAAACCCTCTGCCATATGGTTCTCCTGTGAACCTTGGAAGTGGATAAAGTCAGCAAGCCACTTTACCAATATGCCATTCTGGTGGTTCAGTAGCAGCAACACTGGCCACAGTGAAATATGTTCAGATGGTATTTAATAAAGGGCCAGTCTATAATTCCACATCAGAACCCCACACTATGTGACAGCTGAAGCTTCTCATGAAATACTGTCCAATCTTGGTACATTTATTTAGGCCGATTTCTTCCACTGTAATTTTACACCCATTATCCCCTAATTATTAGACTACAGTACCCTAGCTACACTGCTTCACATGAAAAGCCACCCTATCTCTCTCTATTCTCTGGATTTTGAAAATCTTGCAGTGCAAATTGATTCTTTTTTTTTTTTTGTTACAAACTCACACAAGCACACTTATGAATGTTGGTTTGTATGATTGCTACAATACTTGATAAACCACAGGATTATACATACAGTCACTGTAGGAGCACCACACTGTGCATGTTCACGTATGCCTGTACTACCTCCTGGCACCCTATCTGGGGTACCTCCAGGGGTCGTCTCCGGTACCCATGGCACCCCCACCTCCCTGACTAGGTTACAAGATGGTCATTGCTGACACCCCACCCTCCCCAATTACCTGTACCCAAGCATATACCATTATAGCAGTACACTTAACCAAAAATCGTCGCATAAATGTGCTGTTTTAATGAGCTACATGCCATGTACAAGGCAAGTATTAACTACATGATTATCATTCCAGTAGAGACTACACTGACTAGTTCCCCTTATTATCAACTCTGAGACTGTAGTGTTTCATCAACTGACCTTTAATGTCTGGTTTTCTGCCTCTCTCCCTTCTTCTTTTGTTTTGTTTTGTTTCTTTTTTTTTCCACTTAATACCTGGCAATTCTGACAATTATATTCCCAGATGAAAGCACAGGTTTGAATATCACTTACATGATACATCGGAAATCACATGTGGTAGGATTCTCTTATGTAAATTGGTAGCAAGTTGTTAGGAGGGCAGGATATTCATTTTGCCCTCAATTCATTCCAGATTGTTCAAACCATTACACCTTCAGAACAGTAGTATTTTGGAGCCGACAGGCTAAAAATCTGGTTTGTTTATTAGCTGCAAAAATGTATATCTATGCAGACATCCAAATAACAAATAGACCTGTATACCACATAATAACAGTGGGGTAGATAAACAGATGCAGCAAAAACTGTACAATGTTCAAGTGTACCAGTGCTTGTGAGGTATTAAAACAGTAATTACTATAGTTACATCAATTGGTATAAAGGCCTATGTGAATCCTACCCTTGTTATTTCAGGTGTTTTAATTTGTGTACCTTAGCCTGGTTGGCATGTATACTGCACATGAGTGCTTTGTAACAAACAGAGCTTGACAAACACATACAAGGTGACATTGAAGAAAATTTAGAGCATACAAAACATCCCAAGCAATGCTTTCCATATATGCAGACTGTGTGGAGTTTCATTGTAAGTAGCTAGAAACTACATACATAGCCTCCTTACAACACAAAAACCTACAAATGCTATGAGAAAGGTAGTGCCAGAGAAGAAAGAGGCAACAGGCGATTTGCCCCTAAAATCTACCTGTAACACTAAGATTAGGACCCTTTATTTTTTACTGACTGGCAATTTTTGGACCCTTTATTTTTTACTGACTGGCAATTTTTCCTTTTGGTGAAATAGCCCCAGCTGAAGCAAACTTTTTAAGTCCAACCCTGTTAGTGATGACCTTCTTAACAAATTAAAATCATGAAGAGGGTAGGGAGGAGTGCTGAAAGTAAATTTGAGGGAACTGTTTTCATCTTCTTGTCCAAATTACATGTCTCATTCTGACGAAAACATCACTAACGAAAAAAGTATTCCCCTGTGGTTAAGTTAACTTCACTCATTCAGTTCCAAACAATAGACTTTTGAGGAGGGGGAGAGGTGGAAGTGGAAGATGGGAGGGGGGGTGGGGTAAAAGGATATGGGGCTCAATGGAAACCATGTTGATATGGGGCTATAAAGCATTTCTGACAAAGTTACTACAGGTTGTAGATGAGTAGAAGTACTAGATCAAGTGAACCACACTCAAGTAAGGAACCACACTCAAGTAAGGAACCACACTCAAGTAAGGAACCACACTCAAGTAAGGAACCACACTCAAGTAAGGAACCACACTCGAGTAAGGAACCACACTCGAGTAAGGAACCACACTCAAGTAAGGAACCACACTCAAGTAAGGAACCACACTCAAGTGAGGAATCACACTCAAGTAAGGAACCACACTCAAGTAAGGAACCACAGCAAGGAACCACACTCAAGTAAGAAACCACGCTCCAGTAAGAAACCACACTCAAGTAAGGAACCACAGTAAAGAACCACACTCAAGTAAGGAACCACACTTGGCATACTTGTGAGTTTACCAAACTCGGCATACTTGTGAGCTTTTAACTTGTACCTGTTGAACGCTTAAAACAGGCCAAACTAGGTGAACTTAAGATGAACTCAAATTTGTAAAAGAATGTAGAAATAAGGTATCTTGAAGAAAAGTTTTCTCACAAGGAATTCATAAAATTGAGGATGATTTAACAAATATGCAATCAAATGACATACAGTTAGCAAATATCTCTTAAGATGCGGCTTAGAAGTTAACTAGTGTGGTCAAATAACATGTCATGCACCAGATACAGCAAAAATTTAATACTGTTTTTCAGGCTACAAAAGGAGCCTCAGGCCATGTGTTGCATAGCCCTAAACTAGCCCCTTTCTCAAAATCTTTTATCCAAGCACCCACCCCAAACCCCCTACTCAGATAAGTTCACTTTACTGAAAACCTGTTTAGTACTGTGCCACCACTGCCAAAACTACTTTTCAAATAAAGAATTTATCCATCTATGAGAAGAAAATCTTCTATGGTACTTTATGTCCTACATAACATGCATTTCAGTTCTGTATCAGAAATTACTTGATGCCAGGCCTTGAAAAAAATTTTCAAACCAACTCGCCATTTGGCAAGCGTGAGGAAAATCTACTCGTCAAATTGCAAAAGTCACTCGCCAATTTTAAAACCAACTATAACAGAATGTTGTGCAACAATAGGGTCTACAATTTACGCCTCGGTTTGTAGCCTAACTTTTACACTTACACTACTTGGCCTACATTACATTAGGCCAGTAACTGACAGTGTTTAGCTAAAGCAGAGCCTATGATTTTCAGTTAATTGATATTTTACTTACTTTTTAATCAGAGAGGGATGGGATGATTTCACAAATAACCGGCTAAATCCAATGTTAATCCATTTCTTGGTTTCCAAACTCCAGTTCCTATCTAGGTTAAAGTAGTGATCGATAATGACACTAACTCACAATAAGTCTCAAACCCGGCCCTGTACGTAATACTAAGCGTACAGGTGCATATCATGTATCATTCACAGCAAAAAGTTTTGTCAACTATCACCTGTCACTGTTCACAGTCAAAAATTGTTGATAATACTGTAACTCCGTTTTTAGCTTTGGCTATACTCAATAATGTTAGCACTAACTACCAAAGCTAGTGTCTACCGTCGGAAAATAACAGTTTGTTGCCGTTGCGTGAGTACAAGTGATCATGTGTTAAAAGTAGGGGTGTTTAGACCTGCTTTGAACCAACAGCATATTTTTTTCTACGTTTATCATCGTTTAGAAATTTTGGGCAAATAATGTAGGTAACAGATAAAAATAAAATACTAGTATCGGCCATTTAGTTAGGCTGTACAGACTGTGTAGACTGGACAATGCATGGTCATAGGCCTAGCCAAGTAACTCGCCAATGTGGCGAGCATAGTGCATTTATTGGTCGCCGTTAAAACAAATGTAACTCGCCAATGGCGAGTTGGCGAGCATGTTTGTCAAGCCCTGCTTGATGCCAAGGTTTTTCTTATTCCAATGCAGTAACATGACTTGACGACTTACTTGCTTCAAAAATGTTTCTTATTCATACTAAGAAACTAAAAAAAAACTAAAAGAAACTAGTCAGTTTTCCAATGGTACCAGTGCAGGGCAGCATAAACTTCTACTGTACCCAATTTCTTGTACTAAACTAATAAGCCTAAGAATAAACCTTCTCCTGACAAAAATTTGCATACAAATTTTGGCATCCTTTTTCTGTTAGTTAAAAATTTCCTTTGCAGTAAGAAATACAATTAACTACATTTTAAATTTTCTCTTTGTCAAAATGAACACCCAAATACCTTCATTGCAATGGTTCTTTCAGAACTCTTCAACCTAAACAGGCCATTGACATTACATTACATGGGAATGATGGGACCAACAAACTAAGTCCACCAATCAGAAGACAAAGCTTAAATTAGAAGAAGACGAGAAATATGAAGCTTCTAGTGTCTGAGAGCAAACATCCATGGCTCAGCCTACATTACACAGGCACCTACGGAGGTGTACATCAACATTTCAACATGAAGGCTATTAGTGCTCAGAGAATGAAAAAAAGTTCTTCACTTCAATATTTAGGTCTGGCTGGGGACAGAGCATCCTGCTCTATAAGCATATTTTGATCTCAATTCTCTGGAGGTCAGTGACATTGTTGTCGTCATGGCCACACGCACCAAATGCCTGGTACATTTAATGTACATGGTGCATGCCCAAAAATCAATAATAGAGGAAGTTAACAAAGTGTAATTGGGACAATCACAATCAAGATTATTTGAATGTTCTGGATTTCTTTGGAGTATGTAGGTTGGTAGTTTTGTTTCGATGAGATTGGAGGAGACAGTTCCAGTCACGTAGCAACCTCTTATCAGATACCTTCTGCAATGATGATAACAGGCTCTTCCCATTATGATATGACAAACTTACATTGTTTTGTGATACTGTATGTTAACATCTATCCAAGCGATTTAAGTACATTCATTTGCCATTATTGAATATTTTGTGAAGTATCCATAAACAAAGATTTCCAGGAAAAACTTAATTGTAAAAGTAATTTGCACAACTTCCCTATGTGATATAAAAATATGAGCTTCATGGGAGTCACTACAATTGTAATGAAAAACATAAAATCAGCTTCAGACAGTCTAGTACTAAGCCTCTTACATTTCATACAGCAAATCAAGCACAAAATGAGATTCATCACTTTGTGATTAGTGTTCAAGCAAAAGGATGAAAGCATAAGCACACGGATTTAGCCTGTATGGTGGGTTTTTCAATTGATGTTGACGTGTGTGCTGAAACTTTTAGCACAAACTGGAATGTAATGCACTCTTTTTGAAAATAACTTTGAATATTGGCAGCTGCCAAAGGCAAGGTTTCTGTCAAGGTCAGCATTCATTTGAGAAGATTGTCGGTCAAAGTTTGTGACAGGAGAAAACAGGAAAGACACAACTCACTTCAGGGTGAAAACTTCTTAAGGTCTACTGTATAATAAAAGTCCATATTCTGCCCCAACTGTGCAGAAAGAAGCCATTGTAACCTTGCTGAAAAGTCTCCCCTCACTTCCCCTAGTTTGCTATAAATTGCTGCAAACATTTTATGCACTCCAAGAGGGTGGCTGAGGGAAGGCATTTCTGTTTTAAGGTCCCAAAACTAACATGATACTTACAGGGTGTATCAAACTATGAAAGGGAGGAAGAAACTTCTCTCACAGATGTCCAAAAGGAACAGAAGATTTCACAGGAGTAATTTTACAGAAAACGTGATAAAAATGAAGTAGAAACTTATCACACATTCAAAATTTTTGGTAACTAGCAAGGATATGACTTTCATGTTAAGGAATGGCTAGGTAAGAAAAGTGCCACCTATTCAGGACCCAAATATTGCAGAACCCAAACATTACCTGCTGTTTTTGGGGGGAGGAGGGGGGGGGTGAAATAGGATATTCAATTAGCATTAGATGACATATAACTATAGAGAGACAAAGATGGAAACAAAGTGATGACTTTAATACGGCTGTGTCGGTTAAACAGTTAAACTGTTAACCGACTGACCACCAATCGGTTAAAAGTCCATCAAATGTCATTTCGTGTAACTGATTTTGCATCCTAATAAATCCGTCACTGCAGTTCAGCTTTGTACCTAAAATCGTTTATGCAATAAAGCGCAGAAGTTGGTTGCCTAAAACCATGTAACAATGGGTAAACTTTGAACCCCAAATTACAAAAGGTTAAAAAAGGTTCCCAAAAGACCTTTATCATGCCAGTAGCACAGTCTGCACTGCGCAGCTTTGTCTGGCATATCCATCCATTCGTGAAATGATCTGCAAGTGTCTTGCCAAAAATAATGTGACCATAAACTGTTCATGCAACCTTTTGAAAATGATTTAAAAATATCAAAGGTACAGGATTAAACTAGGCACCACATGCTACAACAATCCACCATACCTTTTAAAAGTGTGGAACACTTTTGAAAACTAGAGAGATAAGACTTTAAAGTTACTTCTAGGCAGCAGAAAAATATGCTTAACATAACATCATTTACAGGCCTGATTTTTAAGAAAATTTTCAGGTTGCCCATCGGACAACCTGAAGCCAACTTTAGGTTGTCCGAAATAGTTTTTGGTTGTCCGAATGAAAGTGACGAACAAGAGATGAACAATTCTATTTCCTGTCTCTGCCACAGAAAACAAACATTTACTTTAAATTCTGCATTTTTCCATATTTGTTGGCATGGTACAATGATGAATGGTAGTCAATACCACTGTCTCGATGCCACTTCTCAAGGGGATTTTTATGACATACTTTCCTGCTGATGTAGGGAACTATTCAGTTACAAATAAAATCTACTCTTCCATCGGACAAGTTCAAAGAGAGAAAGTGGTTGTCCGATGCAAGTTTTACCTGTCACAGACGATCGGACGAGTGCTAAATTTCAGCCCTGATTTATCATAAATGGACTTCGGGAATTTTCCCTCGGTTAACTTCCAAGGTTACGTGTTTACAGGACATCAGGCTCAAAACAAATGAAATCTGCACAAAAAAAGTTATCAAGCCATAGCTTTGAGCTTAATTCTGCAACCCTGGCTTGTAAACCCTGTATGGTACAAATAAAATATTTGTAAATAAGTCTCCCCCCATTTAAGCTGACTGAATAACTTTAACAAATGACTACTACACACTTTCCATAAGTTTTTCATCAGAAGTAAAATTCCTGGAAAAGTTTCAACTCCAAAAATATGCCCAGAAGAGTGAAAATCTTTCTGCCATTTTATTTATTAACCCCAAATTATAAATTATGGAGCAGTCAAACACTGAACTTCATAAAAAATCATGTTATTTTCAAACATAGTTAGCACAGCTGGTTGAGCTTGCTCAACGAACTGGCACGGCCATGTGCTTTGCACAAACAATCATTCATGATATACCGAATGTGCATTGCACAGTACAGTATTGTATGCAATATCGACAGTAAACGAGACTACTGTATGAGTCTTTAAAACATACAGTATGTGAGTAGCTTTCAATATGGAAATCTCTCCTTTCTCATAATTACAAAGAAACTTTGGTACTTTCAGTAGGTACAAGGTTGAAAGGCAAGCGATTTAAGGCAAGTTAAAACTAGAAATCCTGAACTTGCAGGCAAGTACATCGAAGCCCATGACTGTTGAAACTGTTGGTAGAGAAATACCAACAATGTCACACAGCAAACAGAATTAGCCATACAGTACGTAGCTCTACTGACAAACGCTGCAATTATACCATATGACTAGTTTACATTGCATTCCTAACGTTAGGACTGTCGAAAATGCACATGCACTCAACAGTTTACAGTAGGTCTATAGGCTAAACAATTCGTAGGCTACTACACTTCTATGCTGTAGTACCATGGATGATTATAGTGTTCCATTAACTTGGAGAAACTACGAAGCCTGACTCCCAACTGTTTGCGAGCCACAGATGGTTTGTTTACTACGAGCCTAACGTAATAAGTTACACTAGCGCTCCTATTACTCCAATGGGGCAAAAAACGGACGCTATCGTTACTGTAACAAAGCAAACTAACACGAAGTTAAAAGAACGAGAAGCTTAAAATTACCTCTGGCTACTGTTATTGACTGCAGATTGGGCTATATACTACTTACTAGGTAGGACACATGTACATTTCTTGTATATTGCCAGGTACACATACGGTATACACACCACATTGCACTTGCACATCGCCTAGCCTGGGCATGTCACGTACATGTATAGAAAACTTCTATTATATGTTACATGTGTAAGTTTATATACCCGTATATACCCATATATACCCGTAGTACACTTGGTAAACGTTAATGGGTTTCCAACGGATGTAGGGACTGGAAAAATGCACTTCTTAGTTGATCGTTGATGTTTAAAAGTATTGAAAACTTGATTGAATATTATTTTACGATCATAATAATCATTAACCACTCGATCATATTAAATTACACAATCTATTAAGTATTTTTGGTTAAATGGTTGGAATTTAGTAAGCAGCATGCGTTTCGTATGCGTACCTGTTCCTATGCTGATACGTCCATGTTGAACGTGTATACTTCATGACGGATAGATTTTGAAAATTTTGCCATACTTGTATACTTCATGACGGATGGATTTTGAAAAAATTGCCATTTCGCGTGCGTAGCTGTTTGCTGTGTCAATACTTTAATGTTGAACTTGTGTGCACGAGAAAGTATGCCGAGCCGGATAAGCAGTCGAAAAAGTCGTGTCCATGAAAGCAATCCCTACAATCGAAACTGTGGGCTTCGATTAATTCAATGTTACACTATTTTACGAGGCATGCAGAAATACATGTGGGTAAAAATTTTCACACTATTACGGCATTGGAAATTCTTTCTTAGCAGACACACATATTACGTATGAACTGCAGCAACATCACAAGGCACACTGCAGTACTGTACAGTGTATGTGGTATGTTTGTACTCAACACTACATACATGTGCTCATACTGCATCGCTGTAGTGGGAGAAGTGCATCTAGTACTGTGATAGTGCCAGTGATATCTATAGGCTTCTCCTCTTACGATGCTATGTTAGATCACTAAAATCTTGAAAACAGTAATCAGTGGCATGACAAAAAGTACACATATTTGTAAAGTTTGAATACATGCGTGATTCACCTTTGCTTACAGACTGGGCTTACCAATACCTCGTGAATAATGCAAACGTTTTGACATGCATGTTACCTCCGCGACATCACTTGTGGCACCATTTTGAGTGTATAAACATTGGAATTTTAAGTAGTGGCGCACTTTCAAAATGTTGACTTTGTTTATATACTTTGACTCGATTTCATTTTCGGTTAACAGTTAACCATTTGGATGATAAAAATGGTTAAACGGATAGTGAATTAACAAATGTGATGCCTACCTTCTGCCTCCCCATTCCTTGGACTTGTGCTGGTCTGTCTCTTCCTCCGTTGACCTGCTCTGCCCCCCGTCCCATTTTCTGCTGGTCTGTGGCTAGTGCTGCGATTTTCTCTAGGTGATGTGGAACTGCCCCTACTTGAGCTACTACTGTTTCCTCTGTTTTGAAGAAATTAAAACATCATATGTGAGTACTTTTAAAATACAAATTTTAGCACTCCCTCAGACAAATGCACTTATCACTGCTGGAGAAGGTAATATGAAATAATGCTTCATTCAAAGTGAATACCATCAATTGTATTCTTCTTGTGAGACCAACTTAATGCATAAATGCTGGCAATGAAGCAGGGGCAACTTACAGCAAGCTATTTAAGAAGTAGGTAGTGTGCCATCTAGAGGATTCATTCATTGCCAGTGATTGTTCCCTCGTACATGGAATGGTAGGGGGGGGGGGGTAAGGAAGAGCAAAATAGTCTATGGTACCTCTAAAATGTACAACACAAATTCACTGCACAAAGCATTGAGCCATGAACTACACAAAGAAATGGAGAATGGTCTAAATTTAGAAAGCAACTAAATTATAGCCACTTGGTAAATGCAAGCCATGTCATGAAGAAACTAGTACCTTTGCTGCAAAAGAGTATTTCTCTTCACTGAATTATGAGCAAAAAGTTCCAAAAGAGCTACAATCCTGGACAAAATTATTGGGACACTTTCAGACCTGTCCTATATTTTAAGCATGTCTTCCCCTCCACCCCTTACCACATTTTTTTCTTTAGCCCCCATCTTTCATTCACCTTCAAAGCCAACATTGTTGAGAAAATGAAGGGTGCTCTATCTTCTTCAGCACCCATGTTTCATTCACCTTCAAAGCCACCAATGAGGTGGGTGCAGAAATTTGTCCCGGATAATTCGGTCCAAGATTGTAGCTTCATAACAGCACAGTACAACAACTGATGAACTATGACTATTCATAAATATGGGGAGAAGTGTTGGTTTAACATTCTAATCAAAGCTGTTGCTATGGAGACCATGAATTCAGCCTGTTTCATGTGTACCCTCAAGCCCTGCATTATTTGTGTGCTAGCTATGTGTATTTCAAATTCTGATCAAAATTGAAAATGTACAGAATTGATATTAGAAAGTAGGTCGCTGTCTTATCAGGGACAAAAACTCATCGTTTAACAGAAGCCGATAAATAGATTGTACACAATAGACTGTACACAAAGGAACAAGCAGAGCATGGAAACCATAGACCTTACAGAGTAGTTAGTGCATGGAGATCACAAATATCAATTCACACTGGAAACTCCCCCAGTTTTACTTGCTTGTGACCCATATATTACCATATGGCAGCAGTATCTTGTTGTCAAAGAGCTGTGGGATCTGGAGTTCAAATCTACAAACACTGACTGCTTTCCTTAAAGACACGAACATTTTTCTACACCACTGTCATCCAAAAATGGGTAGCTTCCTGATTTGTAAATGATGAAATGATAGTACTAACCTACCTGGTCACAGACAGATGGGACTTCTTTTAATTAAAGTGGGATGAGGGGAGAGCTGGGTATTTTGGCCTGAAATTTCACTTGATGTTATTCTGCAACTTTATCCACCAATGAATGGAAACTGAATGGAAAAGGGAGGGGGGGGGGGGGGTGGGAGATGGGCTGCAAGCCTTAATGCAGGAACGATAACAGCCTACAAAAGGTAAATGCCTTGATAATCATGTAAGGAATACACAGAGTCAATGTCATTTTACTGAGCATTCCCACTTCATAATGTGCAAAAATCAGCCATAACATGTTGAAATATTTAGGCCTATATCAGAGGGCAACTTAAAAAGAAAGACCCCAAAACATTGAGCCCATCATTTCATGTTACAACAGGCAAAGGGAGAAATGACGAGGCTCCTCTCCCCTCCCCGCCCCCCTCCAGCATGAAGTTTTAAATGAGCCCCTTTTCTATCCAAAAAAAGTTAAAATAGTTTTGTAAATGTGCTGGACCCCCTCCCTTCAAACAAATCCCACCCACAGACTGGTGATTGGGTTTAGTCTAAAATATTCAGTGTTCGCTGTCCTTTGATTTTTTTTTTTTTTCAGGGTGTAACATACTACTCGACAGGAATACTATACAGATAGATCTGTTCAGTATTCCCCCATGTACAGATATATTTATGAGATATCGGTATCAATATATTTGAGGTCCAGTGCCTGCGGACTGCATGGTCACATGCTAACTTGACACATGACCAAATACCACATAAAAACCAGGCTGAAAGAAACTAACCTTGGAGATGTTTGTGGACTGCTAATGTAGCCTCCATTTTCTTTCCTTCTGTCGTGTAACTTCCTCTGCAACTTTTCTCTCTGTTTTTCTGTCCGATCATCACGGGATCTTGATCGTAGCAGGAGTGGTCTGTGACTCGGCTCTGTTGATTGATAAATTACACAAACCCTGTACACATGAAGCCATGGATGTTGCATTTGTTTAAAATTTTGTATGAATATTACATTAAACTTAAACCCTTTCAGAGTTAATAATGTAAGGAAAACATGATAAGTAACAATTTTCGACATTTTTAAACATCAAACTTCATACTGTACGTCATTTTTCAAAGAACGAAGGACATCAATGTGTAACTTATAATATTACACCTTCCCTCCTGCAGAGTTATTTTTCATCTGGTACTACGTGATCTTTCAGCACATGCGGTAATCATGCTCAAGTTTACAAAGCATTCACCTCCTACAGCTACACTAAGAGTAAATCAGTATTTGGTACATTGCAAAATGCACAGTTGAGCACGCCAGAGTATTCACATATACCATGTTAAATCATTGTAAAATACAGTATGGTTTTATCTATATGGCATCCCTGTTACCCCCCCCCCCCCCTTCCAAAAAAAAAAAAATCCCAAAATCCCAAAAAATTGCTGTTTTGGAGCTATCTGATGTAATCAAAAGTAAACTGTGCTTTATTTGGTAACACAGAAGTTAATTACATTGTTTTGTGCAGTAGCACAATATCCACCTATTTATTTCCCAAGTATGTTTCTATATCATGACTGCTTATGATCACCACTGGTTAAGTAGTGTTGTGCAGATATTGCAAGTAGCCGATATTGCAAGTTGCCAATATTACCAGATACCGATATTTTAGTTCTAAATATTGGCCTACACTGATCTGATATTTGGGAAATAAGCATTCTGCATGCTACTCATAGGCCACCGGGCACCACAACTAAGTGTCGTTCCATCTTGATGGGGTAAAATATTGGACTTTGCATTAAATAGTACTCAAATAATGTCCCATTTTCATGAGGAGAATATAATCGGTTGGGAGATACCAGCATTTCACGTAAACTTTACCGATACCGGTACTGGGTGAAAATGGGAAGATCAACCGGTACTGATGGCGCACACCGATAATCGGTCCAACACTATGGTTACGCTTAAAAAAGTTTTTGTAGCTGGTATTTGTAGCTGGTATTTTTATACTTACGTTTAATTCAAGCTCCATGACAAGTTTACAACGGACAAGCTCCATTAGACTATATTAACATGGTATGTGCGCATTTGGTCAAGTGGAAACTAATACCACAGAAAGTTAAAATTGGACTGTCCAAATGCCACCTTTCCCATTTTTAATGCTGTTAAGTGTTAACCCAGCAAACATATCCTACAGCAGTGTAGTAAATTGCATTAAGCAAGTATCAATGAATAATAACAGAAGAACCCTTTATACATTTTCCTACTATAATTGAAAGACCATGTGTGTGAAATTTCTGATCTGATCAGGTTTGCAATTATACATGTACTGTACTTGGTCTGCATGGCTGCTGTGACTTTCCTGTGCATAAATTTAATTGAATTTTCAGACAACTCATGAGCCTAATAATCAACATTACTGATTGGTGTCTCCCAGACCATGGACTTTGTGACAAAAATTTGCAATCCTTTTGTGACTTATTCTTTTCCAAGATATTAAAAGGAACAATTACTGCTGTTTTCCATGATTCTCGTTCTCCTAGATTAAAACAAAAGTGGCTGTTAGGTCAGTTATTAATAAATGAGTCACTCCCCCCATTCTTAAGGATTCCTTGTGATATCTACTGTGCTATACATGAGTAAGTTGCAGATTTCTCAATTAGCAAACAACTCAAGCACAAATTTGTGCTTCATTGATGACATTTCTGGAGATTTCCAGTCATCACTGATATTGTGCTGGCAGAAGGCCAATTTGACATTCATCAAGAGGTAAACATCCACAGAAGGATGGGACAAACAGGACTTAATAAGGAAAACATCTGTCACCTTACTCTTCTGTCTTTTCAAAGATCACAATGATCTTATTTGAGTATGTAGGTTGGTTTAACAGTAGCAAGAGTAAGAAAGAGAAAATGCGAGAACTACTTCCTCTGTGGAAATGCACAGATAACAAAACGCTATCATGTAGCTTTATTTATAATACTTGCAAAGAAGCCTATGTGAAAAAGCAAGCTGGTCATAATCAATTTACAACTTACTAAGGATATGAGTATACAAGATTTTTTTTTTTTTTTTGGGCAATATCATGTGAGCTTCTATGAATATTACAGTTTCAAGCTTCCTCTTCATGAAGTTACATAGTCATACTAAAAAATGATGACACTTGAGAACAAGCACTTTTAAAATGCTTTTTTTCTTCACCAGGGATGTAGCTGGCCAAATTTGAGTACTGGGTAATTGTCTGATCTGGGGAAAGCACCTCATCCCACCCCACGGCATCTACCCCATTTTTCAGCCATTAATTTCTCATTTTTCCCCCATTTTATTTTAGGGAGTAAATTTAGAGCTAGTTTTAGGTCTTGGTTGGCAGATTTGTGGTGGGCGGAGAGACATGTGTTTGCCTGGAGTGCCGGGCGGGAATATCGAGTGCTGGGTGTCACCGCCCAGTGCCACCCACCATAGCTACATCCCTGTTCTTCACGCCTACAGTATCCCTTCATCACGTTGTAAAAAGTCAACAATAAAATGCATCTTCACTCATGTCTCTTATGTCCCCCTCACCTTACCTTTCCATTCTACATTCCAGTTGACTTAATTTTCATTCCCCTTTCTCTATTACAACTGTCTCAAATACATGTCAAAATCCCCAAAACTCCCTGGTTTAGGTATCTACAAGCCTTGATACCTATTTGCAATTGTAGTCCCCACTTACGCATAACTAAACCCTGGTAAACTAATAGCACAGTGGAGAGAGGGCACAACAGCCCTCCCTTGTCCTCTCATATTGCTTACCACCAGATTGATTCATCCACAATTTTGGCCTTGGATTTTCCTCAGAATTTTCGACCTTTAGAAGAGGGATTACAAGTGTATATAGGAAGTAGGAAGGGGGATGTAGATTCACAAAATATTTGCACCCAATATGGTCTTGGTCATAGTATTCTTCTTCATACTAAGTGTAAACAGTATAATTCTTCTCAAAAAGGTCATTAATACACTGTAAAGCCAAAATCCCTGTTTTCATTATCAGTAAACTTTACACGTTTATGTATGTAATTAAGCAACCACATAAAAAGGACAAGAGCTTATTTTAAACAATTATGCAGGGTCATACTAATTACCGCCCAGCTCGCCCGGCTTGCCCGTCCTACCTAAATTTAGCCCGGCTATACGTACGTGTATATTATTATGCAGAAGGTATCGTACTGTAGTTTGTATTTAGTCTATCCTATAAGGCACGTTCAACTTGACCGTTGACTGGAAGTGACAGGAGAGTACCTTTCACAGTCGTATCTTTAAACCAAAAATATTATTGTATTTTGACCATTTGAAACCTATCACCTTTGTATTGTTCGTCATTGTTTAAGGGTTCATATTAAACGATATGGCACATAAACTGAGATACATAATTTTCAAGCAAGTTTCGATAGATTTAACCATACCTTCGGTGAGAGCCAAGATTTCCTAAGTAGGCCTAGCCTAAGTAAGAAGGTTGCTGTACGTTTTTCCCCGTCTTAGATCAGTAGACCCCAATGTCCATTAAATTAACAATCGAAAATTTTGGGATATTCCGGCCTAATCAGCTCCCCGTCTCATGGAACCGATATTGCCGCCCTGGCTTGTGCCCTAGGCTGCGCAGTCTAAGTTAATTGGGATATCATCATAGTCTAATGTCATTTTTCTACACATTTTGGTAATCCTGCCTACACTACAGTAGCCTGAAATTGCACATAAATTTGTTCCTAAAATTGAACAAATAACGATACTACTATGAATTGTCACATCCTTGATGTATTGCCCCGCTCCTCACCCAGTACCGGGTGCGATTCCCAGGTCGAGTCATACCAAAGACTTTAAAAATGGAACCTTCTGCCGTTGTGCGTGATGCTCCGCATAAGCAATAGAGTAAGGGAAAACAAGCCAGTGAGCCATAATTGGAAAATAGGCCGTGGCCGTCTCGACTTGAACCAGTTGGTTGGAAACTAGGCCGTTAAACCTCATCTAACTCACCCAATCACAACAAAATTTAATAGCTGCAATTGTGAGTACACCCTCTACAAGAATACCTTTTCCGTGAACACAATTTAATATCATTAATTACCTCTTACACTTTTAAAAATACAGTTGGACATGTTTTTCGGTATATAATCTTACGTGCGACAAAGTGTAATTATGCCCTTTCGCTGTACGTGCAACTAGGTTTGCTACACAATTGAGATTACAGGGTTCATTATTTGTACGTACATATACCGCCGGGCTAAGTTTAGGTAGTACCGGCGAGCCGGGCGGTAATTAGTATGACCGATTATGCATGGTCCACTTCGGGACCTGTACATAAGTAATAGGACTAACCTGGAGGATCCATTAATTCTCAAATATTGTCTTCTCCAAATTTTACATCAAACTCAGAGACAGAAGTTCACTGCAGATAATTAATATCCAAAAACTGCGACAGTAATTTCAGCTTTGATACTTCTGAGTCAAAATTTTAGCTGAGCACTTCACTTGGTACAATATAGGCCTAAGACATATAGCCTAACAATGATACTTTCAGAACTGGTGGTATGAAGAATTGACTCCTGAAGGGTACTGTTTTGGCAAAGAACAAAACTGCAGCATTCACATACACACACAAAAAAAATAATTAAAAATATACAAACATTTAATAGCTTAACAGAATATATGAGGCAAAATAATAGCAGAAAAAGTTGATTCTGGAATGAAATGTTGGCCAATAAGGCTTCTAAAGTTTGTGACAATTGGAGAACTTAAACTTTATCCCAAAAGTATTCATTTCTTGCAAAAGTAGCCTAAAGCATTTAATTCACATTGATATACCTAGGCTAGGCCTAGGCTAGGCCTAGGCTATATATACAATGGTTGTGGTAATATTAGACCTATCCTACTGCAAAAGAACTTAGGGAAACTACCTAACACTACCTAATGTGACCTAATATGACTATAAGCAGTAGACTAAATCAACTTCCCTTCTATGGCAATTAGGCCTAGGGCCTAGGCCTAATGCAAAATCATGACATGATGAAACTGTAAACCATTATTGTTATAGAATAGGCCCTAGATACCAACAAAACATCCTTGCCTGCCACAGCCTGTCACTTTACATAGATAACAGAAGTTGTAAACAAATTATAACCTAATAATGATTAACCTAACTTAGGCCTAGCCTAGGCCACCATAAATTCACAACTTTCAATAGGCCTATAGCCTACTGGGAAAATCCCGAAAACAAAAGCATATTGTGTTACTTCCTGCATTCATTGGAAGTGATATGTATTCTTTGGCAGATGTTCTGTGACCTTTTAACCTTCAAATGTCAGAGAAGCTAATCCTATCAAACATCACACAGGTAGCTCAGAAGCACAGTCTGCAGTGGAAGTAACCAGACCTAGGCCTAGGCCTATGCTTAGGCTATTATAACACAGGCCTAGGCTAAACATAGAAGACTGTCCTGTGATTACAACAGAAACACAAGTCCTCGCTTGAGCTGTCAGGTATACTACTTGACACATACATCCCGTATGGCTATGCAGCAATAATAACACAACTTTGATAGTGCTATATCCTAGGACTAAAAGCATGCACTGAAAAGTTCATCAGCAAAAGTGTGGTTTCTTGCAACAGGTGTTGACTGAAGCACAACAGCTAACAGCAACCACGTTGAATGTAGCTGCTGATTCAGCAATACATTCACTGTGTTATTGTCAACTTCTCTGTGCATGCAGGCACAGTGACAGGTGTATAACACAGCACTAATGAACCATGCCTTGCCACAAACGTGAGTAGCCAGTACAAATATGTACACGTGTCAATTATCTCTGGATTTCACAGTTCCTCAATGTTAACATATGGATTAGCGGGGAGTTGCAACTGACAACTCCCTGGGATTAGAACAAACAGTGGAGGAGTGAAACAGGTCATGTGCTTATCCAAAGGAGACTTTGTCTCGGTGTCTGTCTCTGTAATTTTTTCCTTATTTTTTGGCATTTAACTATCTTTGTTTCCTTATCTATTTTTTCTTGTCATGTGTTATTTATTTTTGAACCTGGATGAAAATTTTTCTAATTTAATTTCATTTACACTAATCTGATTCACTGACTTTTTTTTTGGGGGGGGGGGGCAGGGGGGGAGGATCTCTCTCTTTCTCTTTCTTCATTTTGTGAGGGGAAAGCCTGGGTGTTATTTTATTCATAAGGGCTTCTCTAGCTTTCTCTCAAAGCAAAATAGGCCTAGCAAATTCTATGAACATACATTGCTGACCCAATGAACATAAAACACTATTCACCATATACTTAGCTTAGAGATTGGAAATCAAATTCTACACTTCCATGGAGTTTAACACTTGAACATCATATAAATACCCACGTTCAACCTCTCTTCAAGCGAAAGTGTGTAACTGCAAAGAAAGCTTCTTAACCGATGAAGCTATATCGGGCAGTTATTCCACCCACGTGATTGCAACAGAGCAATCACGCATGGCTAACACACCAAGTGACAAGAGCTCTGCATGCCTAAGAGAATATCTCCATAAAGCTAGAAAATTGTTCCATTTTGTGGCACTAATGAAATTTTGTCATGAATCGATGAAGTTAAGAGTGAAATAATCACTTAAAATCTCATTAAAATTTTTGTGTTGTTACCATCTGCTGTAGAGTATGGTTCTGATTCATCTGAAATCTGTCAAAGAGGTTCCAAACCATGATCATTATTTCTTCAATTTTATTTTTATGATTTGAAAGTCAAAATCATGTATATTGCGATTTGTCTTTTTAAACACATTTCTGCAAAATATGCTTGGAATTTCTGCAGTCAGTATCTGATTAAAAGATTCCCATCATGTGAAGGTTACTTTACACAGGTTGATGGCAGCAATTTCATAATATTTCCTCAAATATGGAAGGTCAATGGTCAAAGTACTCATAATCCATTCATATCTTTTTACCAATGTTTTCAAACAAGGAGAGCCATTTGTGATGGACATGAGGGGAACAGGTGGAGGGTGGGAGGAAGGAGCATTATATGGTGTATATGAGCATCTTGATGGATACCTCCACGTTCCCCAACACTCCCTGATATGACAATCTACAAGCCCCCATACCTACCTCCTATTTTACATACATAACCTTCACTTCCTTGTAATTTCACCCTCACAAGCTTTGATAAAACAGTGAAAGAGGGCCAACTTAAAAATGCCTGTATTAAATGTAATTTGTAGTCTGGTTTTTCTCGTAAGTGAGGGATACCTTTGCTATTAGGAGATAAGGAGGGGCTGTGTGGGCACATGTATGGCTGCCTACTTCCTACTAAATGTAGTATCCTATATGTGGTCCAGAAAGGACCCTTTCTAGGATCATTAAAATGAGACAGTCCTCTTACATCCACAAACATCAGCAAAATGTTACTTCTGTTGACCAAATTTTGGGGTAGACAGGCAAAACAAATGTTCCATCTGCCAAACTAACATACTTTCATGTTCCTTGGTTCCCCCATCTGTGATGACCACAGGGACTCTGCCTCTTTCAGCATTCTTACTATCATTTATAAAACCATTCATTGAGGAAAAGATCAAAATAGTCTACTCCATCTTGACACGGCTATTGGTTTTTGCCAGACGGTTATTGCAGGCAATAATGGTATACAATTGCAAACAGGAGGTAAGGAGGAGCGAAATAGACTTTCATGTCCCCCTGTTCCCCCACCTGTGATACCACCACAGTGACTCTGCCTCTTTCAGCATTCTTACTGGTGTCTGTAAAATCTTTCACTGAGAAAAAAGTCAAAGTAGTCTTGAATTAAAATATACATCTGGTATGTACTAGGCATGGGCGGCTCCAATATTTTTGAGGTCAGGTCTGCGTAGTCCTATTAGAGGCTTCTCTGAATGAAGTCTTGACTCCTTCAAAGATGTCATAATTGACAGAGGAACTTGTTCTCAGCACCAACATACTGTGAAAAACTAGCCTGCCAGTTAGTTCTAATACAACAGAAGTCTTACACTATAAGTCTTTCAATGGCTGAGGTGTCGAGTGCCATCATCAGAGAACAGCAATGGCCAACCGAGGAGAAAACTTGTTAGTGAGTATAGGAAAGGACCATAAGAACCAGCTGAAGAGTAATTATTCAGATAGAATGCAGTTTCCTGATTCCACAATATCATATTTGTGCAAATTTTTGAGAGTACTGAAATTCCCTGGGAATCATTCCATGAAAGGGGTGTCAGTACTTGACTCTGGGCCAGGAGTCGCAACTCTGAAGCATAATCAGGTAACTTGCCCAAACCTAGTATGTTCATGTTTGGTATGTACATGTTTGGCATCAAGTGGACGGTAAACGAAGTAAAATACCACAACAGATGTACACTTCTATCTGGATGCTACCATTACTAACCTCTACAATGAAAGAAAACTTAACAAGTTGTTAAAGTGAAATTGCCTGCATCAATACAAAATGCTTGTGTTTACAGAATCTGGAATGCAAATTTTGTAGACTTTACAGGAGAATTTCTCATCACCCCTGCTTATTTCAAGAGCTGCTCCCAAGATGTAAAAGTTCAAAAGATACAGTATTTAAGTCTTAAGCTCACAAATTAATCATGCTTTCATTTATGGTATAAAATACAAAAGTTACCTTAATGCATTTCACAATTTATTCAAAAACCAACTACTCAAATGAGCATTTTCCCCCTTATAAAGATATTGTAAGCACTGCAGAGAAACATACTTTTAGAAAAAATTTTCAATAAATTATGCTTTTATAAGCTGCAAAAGACGAAAAAGAGAACTGAGAACTGTGAGCAGAAATTTAATAAACTAAAATCAACATGGACAGCATTTTTGTGCCTTTTACCCCAAGCTATGAATGGCTTTCCAAAGATATTTGGCATTCGCTTCTTATTTCTAAAACATTTTTTTGGCAAAGAAGATGAGAACAGCAGTGGCTGATCCAGAATTTCTTCCTCCCTTTGTCAGAAAAGGAGGGGGCGAAGTGTTCTGTCGTCAAGGGCATACATGGCTCCTGACAGTGTAGAGAATGTATAACCCTTTCCAACAGTGAGAAAAATTTTGTATCTCTCAGAGCAAAAGTAAGCTGTTTTGGGCATAAAAATGGGGAATACTCTAGGTTCAAGATCAACAACTGGTAAACTACTTACTTTTAACATGCCCTGAAAAGTCTAGGGGAATGCCCTTGGGCCCTGGTCCCTGGATCCACCACTACACATCAAAGAGTTGAAAATGCATGCAGAATGCAATATGCTAGCTTGTTAAGATTTTTCCCCCAACTTAACTTGATGAAGTCATATGAAACTTGTCAGAGGTACAATACCTTCAAAGGTGTTTAAAAAGTTTGTCAATAATCCAACAGAGTATTTGTAGCAACTATAAAGTTCTCATGGATGAATTTATTATATACTTACATACCCCACACCTCTCTACTCTCATATCCACACCAGTGCTGAATAAACCCATTCCTAACCATCCAAACTTTAGAACTCTGACAAAACAGATAAACCCCAAAACCTACTACTTTGGAATGTGCAAGTCCTCATTACCTCTTAATTACATTGGTGACCCGGCCTCAATTTTCAGCTGTAAGTATATGGAAACGTTGATACCATAGTGGAAGAAAGCCCTCACTCAGGTTATCCAGCAACATCATTTCCTTCTTTGCCAAGCCTTTATCAGAGATGCCAACATTTACATCCAGAAATCAGGGAGGTTTCACACAGAAATCAGGGAGGTTTTAGAATTACATGCAACTTAATAGGGGAAAGTCCTTCTTGAACCAGGGAGGTTGTCATATTTGTTAGTCGGAATGGACAGAAATCCATGAATTTTCAGGGAGCCTCCCTGAGAATTAGGGAGGGTTGGCATCTCTGCTATATACCAGAATGCTATTTGTCCTTAGATTAGGTTCTATTTGACATTTTTCTCACAGATTGTCATTTGAATTCTCATGGATTGTCATTTGAAAGAGTTAAAAGGAATTTTGGATAATAGCTTTTCATTCCAAATGCAGGGGTGTAATAAGGGATGATGCTGATTAATGGTCGCACCTTTACTGCCGTATTAACATCACTCAAGAAATACAGTTACTCCATTCCAGCTTTTCTATATATAATCATGGTATATAGTACAAGTATCATCTTGAAGATTTATAAGTCTATAACAAGTCTAAACAGAGATGCATCTGGTAAAGGTTAATTGCAAACAACGATCAATGTTAATAGCAAGTCCCACATTTCATTGGAAGATCTTCCACTCTGAATTTTCTGTTGATGTACACAGATCACTGAATGTATTGATGGAATAATTAAATAAGAGTTCCAATCCCAATTGTCTCATCTCAAATACAGTGCCAGCAACAGGATGCATATCCAAGCAACACTACCCCATCTTCTCCTTTCCATAATACAACTACTTCTCCTCCTCCCTCCCCCTGAATTATCTCCTCTCACCCTTCAAAATATACCTGAAACAAGAACCACTAAAACCAATGCATTCATACCCCAAAGGCAACCAATTTAGAGTTAAATGATACCCCACAAAACCACAGTATTGCAAATAAGAGGCAACACCAAAGCATGCATCGATTACATACAATTTTTTACATTCCAACCTGCAATACCTATGCTATGCCATTTTTTTTTTTTGGTCAATATTTTCCCACTTGTCTCTACTTAAATGCCAGAGATCTAAATAACTAAGACTAACATGTACAGTCCCCATCCCCTCCCCCCCCTATAAATTGAAAAAGTTCATCTCTTTCTCCTATAACAATATGTCCTTTAATACCCACATACCTTTAGTTCTAATGGATGATGTAAGATGCCATTGATGATGTGCTACTGTGCAGAGCTTTTATAAAGTGAATGAATGCAAATTAAGGCAGCTTTTGGAGACAGACAGGATTAGTGAGGATATGTTATCCTCTAATATAACAGGAGGGAGACCTATGTCCATAGAGGCCACATGAAATTGCAGACAAACCCCCATCTCCAGCCTCCCCCTTCTTCAGTAACATCAAGATCTTCATCTCAAAGTGACATTTTAAATTGTTTTACATCAAAATGCCAAACAACAACACAAAAAATGTCAGAAGTATCCAACATTCAGCCAAATTCTTGTAAGGGGGAAGGGGGATACCCTAAACACTCCATGGTTGCTTTGAAACTACACTACACTACTTTCATACTGCCACCTCTCTTCCCCTCCTCCTAATTCTCTGCAACTGCATATGATACCCTTTCCATCATTTCTCTATCTCTTCCTCCCAGTGCTAAATTCACAGATGTTTAACTGTGCATGTATAAAAGTCATCAAGTCTTTCCAGTATGAAATGCTAGGTATTCACATCACTAATGAGCATGGAAGCTGAAGGATTCCTTGGATGAAATGTACTACCAGAACCACCACCCTCCCCCCTTTCCCTTTCCCCCCCCCCCCCCCCTCCCCAGTTCCAATAAATTGACATTTCAGTCTTTGTGTAAAAAACCATATTGAATCTTTGTGGTTAAAGAAGATGCTGTACAGTCCTGTAAATAAGCATTCATTCTTTCTCATCTACTGAAAAATAATTCTTTTGTTAATGAAAATGCAATCATTTGGTTAACTGAATGAGATATGGATTCAAGCATTTTAAATCTCTACTGGAAAAAATCTACACCTTTATCCAACAGGAGCCACTGGTTAGGAGAAGACTTTGCACTGGATTATGTCTTCATGCCCACGACAATTACTTCAGTGATTTTGGGCACAAAGATTTTGAGTGTGTCTCACCAGTTGCATGTTACTGAATTTTGAAACAAGATGAGTCAAGACATTACACCAAACCATATTGACAGTGTGAAGTTGGGTTCTCTGTGTATTAACAGAGCAGAAAAAATTGTTCCAAATTGTTTTTGTAGGTCTGCAGCTATATGCGTAGAGCCATACTCTGACAGTCAAACCCCAAAATCTCCAGCTTGAACCCTGAAATTTGGGGGGAAAGAGGGTTTTGAAGGTCTATAGGCCCAAAAATTTTACACCTTGTGCAAAACCTGGTTTCGAGGTTTAGGGATAATATGATCCTGTCTGCTCTAAGCTTTGCAGAAACATAACCAATGAGACACCAACTTACCATGCCTGTTTGAATGATCGATGTTTGATGCATGATGCGATGAAGCATGAGACGATGGTCCCGCTCCGGGGGGATACCTTTGCACATGAACATGGGGTGGGTGATGATGAACTACCCCATGGCCAGTGCCAAGTCCAGGCATTTGTGTACCTTGTGGGTGCATGTGGGGCGGCATAGCAGTGCTTGGCGGAAAGCCGGCAACCAAATGCGGATAAACCCCACCACCTCCTGGCCCAGGCGGTTGGTGATACATGGGCGGGTACATGGGCTGGGGCACTGTACCTGTCCCTGTATTGTACACTGCCGGTGGGACACCCTCTGAGTCTTGCATGGGTGGTTGCATATGCATTGTAGTTGGAGGTAGCGGTGCTGGGTGAAGAGGAATGGTCCCTGTGCCAACATTGTTCACTGGACCTAGACCAGTCTGTACCATGTGGATGGAGGGTGGGTTTGGTGATGGTGAAACAAGTTGAACCATTGTTGGTCCTGGGTGGGAAAAAGAAATATGCAGACATTTATATTCTGTGAAATGAGATACCAAAAAGATGACTGGGTTAATTCCTTCTCAATCATAATGTTACAGCAGACAAAGCTGGATTATCATGCTCTATGAATGAAAAATTTCTGACTAATGGAAGATTTATTTAGCTTGATTGGCATTTTATATACTTCATGTTTTGGAGCAACATTTAACTCCTCCCGTGGGTGGTTATCACTACATAATCTGTTACCTCTGGAATGATTATGTGAATGAACCAACCAGGGTAGCAGATGTTATCTCTTCAAGCATTCCATCATAAGGCAACGCTTTTTGAACTTGATGAGAAATTACAGCTGTATGGTTGCATGGCAACAAATCTAACAAAACTACTCAAAATAGTAAAGATAGAAATCGGTAGTAAAAACATCAAAGCTTCTCTTTTCCCATAAGTCATGGTGGAAATTAACTGATGATCAGATGAGAAACTAAAGGTCAACATTACGCATCAAAGGTTAGCTTATGTATACATGTACTATAGGAAGAAACAATTTTTCGTAAAAGTAGAGCAGTTCTGATATAGGCATATAGGATTTCTTTTTTAAGAGGGCTGAGCCAGCTTTACCCAAGAAGAGACTAGGAAATTTGAGGGATTTGTCCAAATTTGCCAAAAATTTACCACAGAAATTAGTTTTCGACCAACTCGAGGACAGCTGCAGCCCTCCTAGCCTCCCCACCCCCCCTAACCCCCCCTGGTGCATACACCAATAGTAGTAATCACTATGAATCTGCTGTCTCCTATGATTACCAGGGTGGATCAAAGAAGTTAGTAATAAAAAAATAACAGTGTAAGGGAGAAACTTGTTTAAATTTATGCTTTGATACCAATAATGTATTAACTATCCGCAATCCCCAAAATTGGCATGTTCTTAAGCCGGCATGGCTATTTAAATAAGATATCAAAGTCTTACGCAAAGTAATGAAAATCATTATTTCACTTTGCCAATTGTTTCCTCTTTGGAGTTCACCTGGAACTGGAATGCGCTATATTATTTTAACATTTCCTTCTCCATAAAATCAACAAAAAGAAAGCAAAAATGTTGACTTAATATCCTTCCAAAACTAAAATACTTGCAACTGGGAAGTTTTACTACTGACTCTGTTCAGTACAGAATCATGTAGTCTACCATGCTAACACTATTAAGTTAAGCACATACAGTATTTGCTAGACTGGTTTCAGGAGTTAATAATATGTCAGGCTTTGTTTCAGTACCAGACTGTTTGCTCAGCCCCTCTTTAAGGTTTCCTAAACACTGTCTGAACATGCAAAAAGGACTGCGTCCAGTTTAAGGCGTAAGCTTCCTTACCATAATATGACTTATTCATTTTGAGTGAGCGTGTGTAAAACTGAAAGCCTTGACTGAAACCTGAAAAGTCTGATCATTATTACTGTGTTGCATAACCACCTTGCATGGGAGTACTACGAAGTTGGCATCACAGTTGCTATATTTCGCATTTTTGAGAGGGTGTTGATAGGCAAAAGTTAAAAACTAACACCTAACAGCATTTTAGCATTTTTTGTCAATTTTCCTTCAAAATGCATGCTTTGTCCATAATTTAATTTGGCAAAAAACTGTGATAACAGGCATAATTTATGTCTCAAAATTCTCATTCCCAGCAGAAATGCATGAATAAACTATGTCAGTGGTCATAAAAAGCACCTTCACATCATATTCATGAGTTTTGAGAAATTGGAATGCTAATACCGATGGAGTTGCATTAAGCATTTTCAACCATATCAAGCACCAAATGTGGCCAAATGTGGCCAATTGTAGCTCAGAAAGTCTGGTAATACTGATGGGTATTACAATAACATACCAGTTCTGTGGGTGACATAGGCTTTTGCATGATTTAATCAAGACCAGTTGCATGATTTTGAATATTCTTTATTCTTTAATAACCAACCAGTCTTGTGGCCACATATTTCTATGAATATCCAAAAGAATTTTTATTCAGTGTTCACTTGAGCAGGCATTATGAATATGACTGAACAAAGAAATATACCATACAACCTGCTTCCTAGGCAGGCTTTTCAGCTGCCCTCCAACTTGAGCGTGCTTCGGAACAATTTAACACTGAAAACATGTTCAACTCTCTCATTCAACATGTCTCTTCCATGTAATCTATCTTTGAGCACATAAACACAAGCAGCCATTAGAGATTTCAAGTGGTCCCATCTTAACAAAGAAAATAAAATGCTCCACCCCCTTTTTAAACTCCACGGTGAACGATCTTCCTTTCTTTTTTTTCCTCAGTATTAACCATCCTTTGCTTACATGAAAATTAACATTTAGTGCACTCTCCTGTACTCAAACCTAAACACAACATCTCATACAAAAATTATCCAGGAAAACAGTACGTTCGGTTTGTCATTTCGCGTGTGAAAAAATCACTGTCACATTGATGTGAAATTTACAGCATGCATGACCTTGTGATGGTTTCACTCAATAATAAATCTTTGAGGTGAAAAATAAGATGATAAACCTTGTCAACACTGAGCATTCCTCAAAACTGAAACTAGCAGGATCTGATATACCTTCTCACCAACTAAAAGATTTGACTTATGATCTGAAATTTATGATCAACACAAATGTACCTGATCAGAAATTATTTTGGCAGGTTAAGAGAACATGGTGGCAGCAAGCATACATTCTAAACTAACTGAAAATTCAATATTCAGCAAAAGCAGATTTAGAGTAGTTTAATCAATCAGTCAATCCAATCCAATCCAATTAATAAACCCAATCCAATCAATCAATCAATCCATCCATCGACAAATCAATCAATCTAGTCCAATCCAATCAATTAATCAATCCAGTCATCCATCAATCAATCAATTCAATTCAATTCCATCAATCAATTCAATTCAATCCCATTAATCAATCAATCCAATGCAACCCATCAATCCATTCATCAATCAATCAATCAGGCACAGTTACATACTACTGATAACAATTTTTTAAAGGCACTAATTACATGAAATTAAAAGTAAAACACTGACCATTCAAAACAGGTCTATAAAATTTAAGCAGTTTCTTGCATATTGCCTAAATCCAGTATCAGAGAATTTTTGAAGTTCTTTAGGACCAAATCATTCGAACGACGGATCAGCATAAGGTCCATACAGACCTTATGCATTGAAGTCACATGAGGTAACTTTGGTGGCAAAACAGTGAAGCACACTGCACCCATAACGTAGTCTTCGCACACGCCCGTAGAAGACATACAACGTATCCGACTGACACACAAGCCAGCTGCCTGCATTTGTTGGGGTAAGCTGCAATGATACGTGTTTGCCTCCACTGAAGGGTGCACTTTCTGTTATGTGACATCATATGCGTAAGGTCTACAGAGTTTGGGGTACAAGAGAGGAAGAAGGTAAAGAAGATCTGGGCTCTCTGCAAGTTGGTGATAAGATGAAGAATGTCCAAGATGCCTGATGACAATTGTATATCATGGGCATATTTCAAACTTTTAAGGCTGCTACAGCTGTGTAGAGAGCCAGAGGAGTAGGGAGGTCTGGTAGGACAGGGTTATACTTTCTTCTAAGGCTTAGCAATAATGAGAGCAAAGGGGCATTGAGCATTTTCAAGTCTGCAGAGAAAGTAAGGAGTGATTGGGCTACAACCAACAAACATGTGAGAAACACAGGGGATCATGGGAGGCTTACAAAGGATCATGGGAAGGTCACACTGGTGATGCATTAGACTCAACTATGCACATTCCATTGACACTGAGAACTAGGAATTTAGCTAGGCAGGATGACAGTCCACCAAAATGCAGCTTATATGTTCAAATGTAGTTGTTAATAAATAAGATCAATATTAGTCATACTGTTGCCAGTTTTTGTGCTCATGGTTACTTTCCACATAACAATGTGGTACTACTGACACTTCATTATTGAGCAGACTTGAAGGGGAGCTGAAAATTGATTCCAACTGCTGTACTGGGGGAGGGGTCTTTAGGCAGGGGGTCCCCTCCCCTCTCAGAAAACTTTTTGAACAGTTAAGGATCCTTAGAAGCAATTTGGTTCAAGAAACATGACTGTAAATTTTATACATTTCTTTTACGGAGAGAACAAATAAGGTGTTTTCTTATTTGAATTGAGCCCTGTTCCCCCCACTTCCTAAGCCTATACTTTAAGACAACCCACAAATGACAGACAGGTCATCCAATGGATAAGCAGGAAGTTTTGTTAAAATCCAGTCCTGTCTGAACCAGCACTTCCATGCTCACATATTTTTGGGTCACAACACTGTATAGTTCACTGTAGTAGGCTAGTAAAGAAGTCATTCACAGGCTTATTTTTTCTCAATCCAATTGACCGTCTCCAAAAACCATAACAGCAATGAAAGAAGGAAGGGGTGTAGGACTAGGATGCCCTAAAATCTTCCAGGTATGAATTACATGTATTTTTAATAACAAATCTCCATGGGAGGTAATTTGGGGTGAACCTTTATTTGTCACATTATAATGGCATAGGGTGAAAGGGATATTACCTGCTCATCCTAATTCACAGTAAGAATGAAATTTACCCATACTGTGAAAGAAGCATAATATTTTTCAAACATCACTCCTTCTCTTCATGGTAAAATTCCAAGGCCTTTTCCTCACTGTTGCAGCAAAACATACAGAGACTACAGCTGTCTAACAAAACTGTCTACCAGATAAAAGGTGTTGCTTCTTGCAAAGTGCTAAAAAGTTGATCTATGTCCATAAAATACATGTAAATGTTTGATGACTCAGTAACAGGTTCAAAGACTGATTCTTCACAAACACCTCTCTTTAAAATGAACCCTGTCTCATCTGAAGTTATCATTTATGAAATGCTTCCATTCTGCACAACATCAACATTTCTTCACGGAATGTTTTGGAACAGTTGAACACATAAATCAAAACTAAAACAACAGCTGATATACCCAAATAATATCAACTAAGATGAGAGAGAAAGGTTCCAATGTTCCAAACCTGGATGGCAGAGATGCAAAATAACCCTGTTATTTTTTTAGTTATTCTGTTTTTTGCATTTTTTCCATTTTTTGTTCAACCTGATAAATGTATCCATTTCTTTTAAATTAAGACAGATTGGAAAAACTTCTGGACAAGGATTCTCTGATTAATCACACAACTTATGAATATTCATTGCGGCCCATTCACCCATCCGTTCTCTATGAAAAGATTCCTTTATAAAGACATTAACTGGGCAAACCTGATCCCCTAAAACAGCAGTCCTATGACTAGACAAAATCCTAGACCATTAAATGATAACAGTACACCAAGAAGAACCTAAAAATATAGTTAACTTGTACACCAACCTAAAGTACTCCTAAAACACCCTTAGAAAGAACAATTCGAACAAGCTGTCCAATGTTTGAAGGGTGGGACACAACATCTCTTGTGTAGAAAAGGTTCCAAATAAAAAATCAGGCCAGAAGTTAATGTTAAACCTAACATCCTGTGAAGAAGGGAGGGTGCCACCTGGCAGGTAACCAAAAGAATGTCCACTGACGTTTAGATGGGACTGTCCCGTAGCAGTAACAAACAAGGAAAGAAGCAGAAAAATGATAGATTCCTTAAACTCCACAAGGAACTTACAGTACAGGAGTCTGACCTCAACGATCATGCCTATTACAAGGGCATCCAGCAAGTCATGCCTATTACAAGGGGGTATCCAGCAGGTTGGGGAAAGGCTTAAGAGGAGAGACTACATAAGGCACTGGGTGCATGCTGAAAGTCTCCTAGGATGTTCATGCATGGCATCCCCTACAGGAACATACGTAACAATAGTAGGGTGGGAGACATAAAGGAAAGGGGTACTGGGTGGCATGTTCTTGCAGGGCACTTGTATAGAAATATGACAATAGTAGTGTGAAAGATACAGAGCCGGAATAGGGATGCTGCAATTAAGTCTGCTCTTCTTGCATGGCACCTCCCATAGGGTTCAAATCCTGGCCAAAGACTTTAAAAATGGAACCTACTGCCTTTGTGCTTGGTCCTCAGCATAAACAATGGAGTAGGGAAAACAAGCCAGTGAGCCACAACTAGAAAAAGGCTGTGGTCATCTCAACTTGAACCAATTGGTTGGAAACTGGGACGTTAAACCTCATCTAACCTAACCTAGTCCATAGGACATTGCAATAGTGGTGTGGTAGACCAGTTAAGAACAGGGGCATGAACTGGAAGCTACAGTCTGCAATTCTTTCAAGACATCTGTGTAGGAACATTGTAATAGTAGCGTTGGAGACACATTAAGAAAAGGGGTGTGAGGAATGGAACTTTGGTAAGCCTGGTACCACTGGTGCTACATTCTCTACCAAATTTACTGGACTAAATGATTATACTTGGGTTGAAGGAATTTTAAAAATAAAATTTACTATTCTGTGGTTTTTTACATATTTTTGTACATCAATACATGGTTAATAGGTCAAGATATATGGCACTCTTATTAACTACTTGATGCTTCATTCACGGCAATCTAATTAGACATTTTGCTTGGTACTCTCTACTAAAGTTGGTCTAGTTATACCTAATATTCACATAGTGTTTTCAGACTGCATGAATTTATTTTTCATTGAAATCAATTTCCTCAAACAAAATTTGAATTCAAGTAACATGGAAACACTTGACTGAAATAAACAGAAATGGACTGATGTACTGTGATACAGCCATGGGTGGAAAAAGTTGGGATGCCTTGAAGTTCCCCTGGAAGTTTGGGTATTTCGAGGGAAATTTTTGCAACTGGAGGAATTGCAGAAAATTTGACTCCCTTCTTGGATAGTAAACATTTTATCCAGCCCTGACTACAACCTTGTTCAGTAAGGCCTTGGGCAGAAGTATGCAGAGGCAGCGAATCTTCCAATGGCATTTTACTAATCAGATCTGGGCTCTGTATCACGAACATGCAGTTAAGTATGACCATGACCTTAGGTTTGATCTATCATGCAACAGTCTTAAAAATAGTCTTGAATCAATTGGTGAAAATGCTTCAACTCTCACTTCACTACATCAGAACGTTAGTTTTATTCTACTGTACATAAACTCACTGAACAAATACCAGACCTTGCCCCGTTAATTTAATTAGTTTAATGAATTAAGCAGACTTCCTGAAGTCAACATCACATCTAGTGAGATAACCTACCACTCTATAGCATTTCACTTATTGTTTACCTTCTAGGAAACAGGGGCAAGCAGAAAGGCAATTTCCTGGAAAAGTGTATCACCTGTGAATCACAACTCTGCCTTTGAGACTGGACAAGATACAGTATTTTCACTACTGAACTGCCCTGACTTTTACTGATGTAATAGTTGTTTATACTGCTATCAGTGACAATTCCTTTATATAGGCCAATATATTTGCCTAGTATAAGTGAAATTTGCCTACAATGTCGATAATACCCAAGGTTACTTTTCTCTGCTCGACCTACATCTGATTGAAAGACCCAACTTTTTGCCTGTCTTACACTGTGTGGGAACCAGGGCTCTAGGATCCACTCCATCTAAACAGAGTCCAAGCCAAGTTTGAGTCTAGACAGGTCCAAGTCTAATTCAAGTTTAAGATTCTAGGAAAACGTGGACTTTGGTCTAGAGTCAGATTCAAGCCCTGTGTGATTTATGTATACTACCAGTTCTATTCACAACAATGTACAGCAGTGTTAGGGTGCCCTAAGCAGTGTACTGATTCACTAAACCAGTGTGCCCTTCAACTGATGATTATGTTTGTCTTTGTATTCAATGGCACAGTGATGGTCATAACTATGACATTAGACCCACATCATGTAAGTACTGTAAGTCATTCAACATCGTAAACAAAAACCTTTTCATGTTGTGAATTTATTCCTAAGCTTGACATAATTGATAGAAATAACCTTTTTGACCAAATACTATCTTTGTAAACTTTCTCCAATGCTTGTACTTACAGTTAACCTTCACTGAGAGGGAGACCACTACACAAAACATGACCTCAACTTGGTATACATAAAGCAAATCAACATTTATAATATTACAATAACTTTGCTGCTAGAGGTTCCCCAAAACTCCCTGGTTTGTGATGAGAAAGAAATAACAGACTTTTGAGAATTTTCTCCCAGATCAGAGCAAAGCTGGCCACACAAAAAGGGTGTCCAGGGCCCAATCATTCAAGCAGGCTATAGGAATATCTATTGCTATTTGCTGAAAAAGACCGACTTTGAATTCTCAAATGACAACCTTTAATGAACCCCTGAACAACTCCACAATGACCAAGGTATTACAATTAACCTCCAAGTCAGTATTAAAATCCAAGCAATGACCAACACTCTTTGGGCAATGTACCTGACAGGAAACTACTCAAGGGTTACTCTGATAAACTCTCAAGGTGGAACATCCACATGCAAATTGCATACTTCCACATGATGACCACACACGGCCCTGGAATGACCTTTCTATTTTTAATGATGGTTATTGCAGGCAATAATGGTATACATATATAAATAGAAGGTAAAGAGGCTCGAGCAAAACAAACTGAACTCTGTATTTTTAATTACCACACAACTTACTGAGCCTTCTTTAAAGAATACTGTGACCATCCATTACATCCATTAGTACTGTATAAGGAGAATGTATTTTATGTACACTAACTCCAGTAATGGCATAATCCCAACTGACTTTTGACCTTATCTCTCTAAAAATCCCTACTAGCACACAACCGAAGGATTAACTCCTTCCAAGTTTCATTAAAATTCACAAAAGCAAATCATGTTACCAGGCAGACAGGTGGACAGAGAGAGAGACAGACAGGTGGAGAGAGAGAGATGGGTAGACAGAGACAGGTGGGCAGAGACAGACAGACACAGACAGACAGACTGACTCACCTACTTACTCACCCACTGGTGGATTCCTGCATGAATACATTGTAATGATTTCATATATAATGGTAATTTTATCTGAACAATCCTGAAAATTGTGTGTTCAAACAGCCATACTGTATGTCAGCAATCAAAAAAAAAAAAATGTACAACTGATACGACTACACATGAGCATCAATGACGCTGTAGCTCAACAATGAATCCCCTCACACAGAGTTACTGTTATATAGTTTCATTAGGGATCCAAACCAAGGAGTCACAGTCATGATCAAGTACCTTCAGTGCTATACAGTAGATGTAAATGGTCACAGAAGTGGCATATTAGAGTTGCCCAGCTTGTGGTGATTTTTTTAAATGTTTGTGGGCACAATACTGTAAAGTACTGTTGGTAATTCTGTTGACATAAATGAATTGCTACTTATACCCCCAATATGTCAGGCACATGATTCTTATGGCAATATAAATTATACAAACCCAAAACTCTTATGGAAAACACTCGCATGGATTTCACCATCTGGCACTTTGTGACCCCAAATGGCATTTAACATCAACACAAAGTACATCTATGATGACCCATCACCCACTGAACACTCTGGCCACCTTTGATAAGATTCCAATTTTAACCCCTAGATTTTAAAGGCTTTTGCTTGGTTCTACTGTTTGATCTCTCTTTGACCCTGAATGACTTTGACCTTTTTCAAAAGTACACCTCTGATGATCCATCATCTACTAGATACTCTTGCCAACTTTGATAAGATTCAGGCACAACCCCTAGAAGTTGAAGGCTATTACTTGATTCCATTGTTCAACCATTTTATTACCCTAAATGACCTTTTGCCTTCTACAAAAGTACAACTATGATGACCCATCATCTACTGACCACTCTGGCCAACTTTGGTAAGATTTACATATAACCAATAGTGGTTGAAGGCTTTTCGGGGATTCCAGTGTTTGACCTCTCTATGACCCCAAATGTCCATTGACATACTTTAAAAGCACAACTGTCATTACCCATCACCTAGTAAACACTCTGGTCACATGTAATAAAATTTGTAGATAACCACTACGAAGTGAAGGCTTTGTGTGATTTCTCGGTTTCACCTCTGTATGACCCCCAAATGACCTTTGACCTACTTCAAAAGTACAACTGTAATGACCCATCATCTACTAAACACTCTTGCCAACCTGACTAAGATTTGGATACAACCAATAAGTAGTTGAAAGCTTTTGAGAGATTTCACTGTTTGACCTCTCTCTGACCCCAAATGACCTTTCACCTACTTCTAAATTACAACTTTGATGATCTGTCATCTACAGAACAATCTGCCCAACTTTGATAAGATTTGGTAAAACCCATAGGAGTTGAAGGCTTTTTAGTGATTACACTGTTTGACCTCCTCTTTGACCCCAAATGAACTTTGACCTATTATAAAAGTACAACTTTGGTGACCCATTGTCTACTGAACACTCCTGTCACATTTGAAAAGATTCCAACATAACCACAAGGAGTTGAAGGCTTGTGCATGATTTCAATCTTTGACCTCTCTGACCCCGAAATGACCTTTGACCTACTTCATGCTACCACATTTATCACTCTCTTGCACTTGCCAACTTTGACAAGTAAAGGTCAAAGAACCTGCAGACAGCAGCCTTTTAACCAATGTTGACGGACAGACAGACAGACAGACAGACAGACAGACAGACAGACAGACAGACAGACAGACAGACAGACAGACAGACAGACAGACAGACAGACAGACAGAGACAGTCAGACAGATGCATTGCCATGACAATAGCCCAACTTGTTAAGCTAATAATGCCAACTTCCCAAAATATACTCTACTATAGCATAGCAGCAATTACTTTTATGCAGCATGGGGAAAATCCTGCAAAATGACTTCATTTAAATCATTAATTTCTTGACTTCCTCTTTCAAAGATACAGAAACAAAAAGTTCCTTCTCCCTATCCGAAGAAACACGTGGGAGGAAGCCACAGGCAGTATCAAACAGAGAGCTGAGCACTTATTGTAAAACATGCTTCCTGTTGCAAAAACAAATGTTCTACTAACTTATCACTGAAACAGTTTATCATTTGTTGAATGAGATTGTATCACACACTTTGCAATAAACTTTACTTGCTTGCTTCCTGACAATAATTGGCATTTGGTTTTAATGGGATATGTTTCTTGTTTGTTAAATTGCAAACATGTTTTTTGGTAGCAATTTATTACTAGAATATGAGCAGATAACAGACGGAGTGACATACAGTCTGTTCTTTGTTTCTGTTCCAAGTGACATTTAATGAAACACTGAGTTATTGCAGGCAGTTTCTGAGATTAGTGAATAATAAGTAACTGTATGACCAAATGCAGGACTGGAAATAAACTAAGGCCACATTGGCCATGGCCTTCATATATTTGGCACTGGCCTCGGTGCCCTATAAGATGGCAGACTTTTCATGGCCAACCTGGTCTTCATGCCCTTCCTAGCAAAACACAGCCAAATATATACCAGATATTACTCAAAATCTTCTGTTTGGCCTTGGTGCCATTTGAAGTGCATAAACGTGCCCTACAAGCTAATATGAAAATGGCTTTGCCTGTCATAGTGCCTTACATCCAGCCCTGCAAATGAGAAACCTACATAACTGATGATACTCAGTCATCATACTTTATCACTTATTTTTGTCAGGGAATCACGAAAATCTTTCCTAAATGCTTCATAATCATGTCAATCTTTCAAAAGGTCTACAAAATGTCTCCTAGCTAGGTTATTTCTCCCAGTTACTTACTAGACAACTATCCCATAACATACCCAGACAATTCCCTTTCTGGGCAATTTCATTCAGTCTGTTAAGAGAGCTAATTGTCCAAGGGGTACAGTACTTGTGCAGTTGGCAATTGTCCAGAAGCTTCTTTTACATGATAGTACATGATACCTATCTGTAATCTCTGGCAATTAGTCATTTTTAATGCAAATTCAGACTTTGACCATTCATGTACACAAGCAAATTCTGGCTAATGGCCTTTCCAACTATTTAACACTAACTGCAGACAGAATGTGGAAATGACTTTGTCCTTTCAAAGAAGTATAAGGTTTACAGAAAGCAAAGATGCATACACTGCATTCAAAAACAGTCTACAGTAAAATCCCCAAAACTCCCTGGATTGGGAATCTACAAGTCCCGATACTTACCGCTTACCTCCTATTCACACATGTAATCCCCACCTACACACAATTAGACCCTGGTAAACTAATAGCAGAGTGGAGATGGAGGGCATCCTCCAAGGGAGGACAGCCTCCCAAGTCCTCTTCCGCTTAACACCAGAGGACAATTTACCCCCCCCCCCCCCCCCCCGTCCCACCCAAGCCCTCTTAGACTAGAATCATTCCCTCCTTTACTTTTCAGGGTCAATTGGTGGTGCCCATGGGCTTTTGTAAACAAACATAGTAATACCAGGGCTTTAGAAGGGGTGATGGGGAGGGGGGGTGATTAATAGGTTTGAGAGTTTCTATTAATTCAGGTACCAACTTGCCCATGTGCCATCATATTTAATAGCAGTAGCAGAGATTTGTATAAAAGAGTGGGGTAGTGGAATGAAGGGCCCTTGAAGCACAATTTACTGCGTGACAAAGTAAAAGTCAATGAGAGCATCTCTAAAAAGTGCAGGGATATATCCCTTCTATTCTTCCCTGGATTTCTGCATATGGAATAAAAGATCATAAATATAGTAATACAAGGGTTTAGGCTGGGGTTAAACTGAGTGAATGGGGTATTAAAAGATTTGAAGAAATTCCCATCTTCTAACCCTATGAAGGTTTATTAGCCTTATACATGTGTTGGATTCCCCATGCAGGTTTACAAGTACAGAAACCCTTGACAAAGGGCATAGTTACACATTTTCCAAACCCCTCTGATACCCCATTAATGCTACTGCACACAAGCCCATAAATAAACAGCATTAGTACTACAAAGCTCCCTCAAATACAAGGAAATTGTTTGGTTGTAATAGACAAACTATCTGCAAGAAATAAGGTTTAAGGGAAATACTGGGTTCACACATTGCATCAACATAGACCCTTTCCCACTGCACTTGCAAAGCATTATGGGATAGGGTTTTAGTGTGGGTTCCTTTGGCCACAGTAAAATGCCACTGACAGATATGGCACATGTACCAATGCTCTATCCCATAATCCTCTTAACTGCTTTATGGCAAAGGGTCTATAGCACAGACACAAACAGCATTTACCAACCATTCATTCTCACGAACAAACTGTGGCAACAGCTTTTACTATCCAAAATTACTCTACCAGACATGAGTAGTGAATGCTACTGTACATTATTTGCAAATTTGAAAGTTTGAGTGGACAAATTATTCATGCACTACAGATGAGTGAACTGGTTTCAGTTAGATACTTGTTTCTTGAAAACAAAATTCCCTACTACTGTGCTCTGTATTGTCTATAATTTTTAACTACAAATCATGGGTTTACAAAGTTTTGAAAATTTTCGGTATAACTCAACATCTCCCCTTTAGAATGAACATATACTGTTATTTATTGATTTCTCACACCATGATTTTCCAAGGAGAGTTCCCTTACATTGACTAATACCACTTCCTACTGTTCCCTTACAACAATCACCTAGATGCAGGAAGGTCGAAGCACTTCACATAATTATCACAACCAATCACTTCCAAACATGCAAAAGCTCTAAGTCAAATGGAATATCTAAAAGGGGCTGATATCTCACCTACTAGGTCAAACATGCGGGCTGGCCCTCCAGGGGGTCCCTTTGAGGTATACTAATCATCCGGTCCCCATACAGTGTATCTCCTACAACAATAGTTATATTTGTCTAGCCAGTCTGGAGTTCTATCTTCTTCAAAAACAGGAGGTGAGTTTGCTCATGTAAGCTGCATGGGATGCTCCCACACTCCTTTACAATTAAGAATGGTTGAGAAAGAGACATCTGGTAAAGCCAACTATGCAGGCTATCCTATGAATGGATTAATTAAGTGTATTCATGGACAAATTATTATCCAGACTGAAAATGGTGTGGAATCAACTGATGACGAATGATGCTTTTAAGATAATGACACTTCAATGTCCTCACATCTAGAGAACACTATAAGACCCTTTCAGCTTCTTGTTATTTTACACCACTGGTACTGTTTTGGAGAAGACAAATGCATACTTTTAAAGATAAAAGGTGGTTGCCTATAAGGTATTGTACACGGCCAATACAACCGGCGGAGGAAAAAACAATAAAATACATAAGATTATATTTCCCCTTTTGGTTCAGAGATATGTATGCACGTTATTTCAATGGCCCGTAAGTCCTTAGTGTTAACGGATACATGCACGTAAGTTGGCGTGCAGTTACAGTAAGTAATTGCATAAACATTATGGGGTAAATCGGACTTGCGTATAGAGTTACGCATTCCTATATAAAACAGTGTGTAAAACGTTAAGGTGAAACAATTTTTTTGCCAAAGGGTTGAGTTCTCCCGACAGTCGCGTTTTTCATACGGTTTTTCACCTAAATCCCAAATTAGAGATATATTACAATGTGACTCTTGTGGAAGTAACACTGTAGAACTGTTCCATGGAACAGTGGCTTTTGAAAAGTTACTGTTCCGACACTGTTCTTGGAACATCGGAACAGCAGCAATTTCCACCTGATTTCAGACATCTCTAGCCAACCGCTATTGAGAAAACTTAATGTAATGTGCAAGTCAGACAGATAAACATTTGAGGTCACTGACCATGGTTGAGTCATGTGAAACTGTACACTCCCACATAATTCTGGTAAAAATGTTCTAAACTATTTTTTGAGGCAAAAAGGACAAAAATATATCAGGTAATGTCCTGGGACTACATCAAAATGTCAACTGTCTGGACAAGATTCCATCTTCTGTCTGGACAAGATTCCATCTTCTTTCTGGAGGGGTAGAATGGTTTCAAGTTTGACCTAGGACACAGAAAGGTTAAACTCTGAGACAACTTCGCCATGACCTTGTCAGCATCAATAATTCCTTGCTTGCAGACATCAAAAATAAGTTTTCAAAAGAAATGCTGAAAATAGCTAACAAGGGTGTGTGGATGGACAAACAGTTGGCATGAGCCCTGACTCTAGGTATGATCTATCCAAGTGTGACTTTTTGAACCATCTGTAACCCTTTGAGGCCCAGATCAATTTCAGAAAAGTTGGATGTAGCTACCATACTACAGTATAAGAGTTATAACTTGAAAGGCAAGTAATGAGTACAAAACCACATATTTATGAAACTTACACATGGATTTTTGAATGTGGCCTTTCTGTGGTTGCCATGGAAGTCAACAAATCAAATAAGTGATATCTGAAAAGTTGTGCAGGTATTGCAGTGTAGGTGCAGGGCTAGAAATTCTACAAGTAGGCCTCAAATCTTGTGTTTGCCATTCCTCCTTCAACATAAATACATACCTGGTAGCTAAAAAAACCTTCTCTACCCCTTTCAACTCACAACCCCACCCATAAAAGTCCCTTATCACTTATTTCACAATGACACTCTTGTCAACCAGCAATGTATTTACCTATTCATACAGTCAACACTGATTTTCAATTAGGGTGATGAAGTAGGTCAGTTTTACTTCCCATACTTCAGTCATTTTCTGTGGTCTATAATATCCCACAAATGACCCATAACATATAAAGCACTGACCACAAATTCAAAGCAAAGCAAAGCTGTTACTATTTTAGTAGTTTCCAATAAAAGTTCACCTGTATGTAAGACATCAGTTTTAAAAATATTACTAGCAAGCCCACAGATTTCCCACCATAAGTAACCACAATTAACGTCAAACCATTCCTTAGCCTCCTACCCAGGAGCAGAAATGTCTTGTGGAAGTTGACACCCCTATGAGTCAAGGCAAAATACTTTCCATGCAGCTTTTTCCAAAGAACCACAGCATTTTGTGTGAAGGCTTGAGTGGGATATGCTGTGACCAGACAACTTCCCCCTGAAAATTCCCGCCCCGGAAATTCCCCCATACACCCCCCCTTCCTGTACAGTTCGCCCCCAGATAATTCCCATCAAGCAATTTTCTCTCTATTAGTTCCAATCCATGACAAAAACTTTGGATTCGTTCTAAGGGGGTATTGTCCAGGTTGGAACTTGTCCATGTGGAAATTGTCTGTGCAAAATTTGTCCCAAGGGGGGAGGGGGGGAGTTGGGGTGGGAATTGTATGGAAAAGGGAAGAGGAAATTATCTCAGAACAGGGATGAATAGGAAAGCCAAGAAAGAAATTATGTCTCTCCTTCTTCAGATGTAAATATCGGATTCCATTTTTCCAAGATAGAGCAAAGTAACGCAGCCTTGTACCTCCATTATATGAAGGTTAGAGTTTGTGTTTAACAGGGTACTGCCCTATGGTACAATGGGGTGACCATCAAATGCGCACTTAACAAATCACTCATTCCAAGATTGTGACATGCAATGTTAGGCTAGACGCACACTTGATGGGCCCCAGCAGTTGATGGGCACCCTACTATATAAGTTTTGTAAAGTGCACAATACAGTGAGCTGAAATATAGTGTTTTGGAAAGAATATACCATGTTTACAGTAATGTCCTACACTGATAACTGCATCAAAATCGTTATGTGTACATTGTAAGAACCACCAACAAATGTGGTCCTAAAACTTTTTAGATAGTGACCTCCAACATTAAGTACTGTCTATATCACACCGCCATTTCTCCCATTCCAACATCCTCTTGCTGCCTACTGCTCCCCAACTGTAAACTACTTACTTTTCCATGGCCTCTTCATGACCAAAGTATGGTACATTACCTTGTGCCCCTAAGCCCTCCCCAGCCCTAACCACATAGCTATACCACAGAATATTGGGAAAATGTGATAAACTTTCATACAGTCTCCCCAAAACTCCCTGGACTGGGAATCTACGAGTCCTGATACTTACCTCCTATACATTACACTTGCAATCCCCACTTACCCGCAGTAAGTCCTTAGCAAGCTTGTAATGGCATAGTGGTCCTGCTAAAACTCGGAAAAACCAGGAACAAAACTGCATCTCGTCACTTGGACAGGCAAGCAGGAAGCAGGAAGAGGACTAGTGCGCCCTCTCGGGAGGCCAACCAGGACCACTGTGCCATTAAAAGCTTGCCAGGGACTAATTACTGCAGGTAAGTGGGGATTACAAGTGTAAATACGAGGTAATGAGGGGCGAAGTAGATATCGAACTACCATCAATACTTTACATGGAAGTGCTCCAACACTGCAAACTGGGATGAAAACTGTAAAATGCAGACCCTTCAGTTTATCAAATCAGTGAAACACTTCCACAAAATTTTGTATAAATTTACTTACCCCTTCAAATTACGTTATACAGCAGCAATGCTAGGACTTTCTTACAAGAACCAAACAAAGCTGGTGACATGTTTAATCTCACGCTCTCTTAATTTCTGGACTTCAAGAGGTCTGTGAGTGTATGTTACATTCACCTTACAAACAAACATTATCACTGCCTGTGCAATAAATCTCACAATACTGAAAGTTTGACTCACCATGGATGTATCTCACTTGGTCTCCATTTTCTACTGGAAATGCTTCTCCCTGTTTAATGTGGAGGTAAAAAACATATTTTTGCTTTTCCCCAGGGTTGGTGCCCTGGGGTGGAGAGCCAGCAGAATTTGGACTTTGGCCTGCGTCGTCTCCGACTGTGGAGGAAAATAAAAATAGATCAAAGAATATTTTTGAGATATATTTGCAGTAATTTAAGTAAAAATATTATTGTTTCATTAAAAAGGCTTGAAGCCCCTTTCACAATTATGTGTGATACAAAAAAACCAAAGCAGCAGGCCATTCAGAGTACTCATGACTTCTCTCTGGTTTGAGTGTACTGCCTTACATGCTTTAGGTCCCAGGATTTAATCCCTGTGGAATCACATGGACATATTCTGGGGACTACAATTTGCTTGTTTAGCATAGCTGTTTGCAGCGATGCTGGGTTTAAATTGGTGAACTGGGTATCTGAATGTCCGTTTCAGAAAGTTGCCAACTCAGGAAGTTGTATGCATCCACTTTGCTTGGTTCATCTGTCAAGCAGTGGTGGCAGAGCAAGAATCCTCCACCCTTCCCATCCTTTGGGAAAGTGGCTAAAGACTGGGCATAAATTCACATCCTTCGGATGGGAACATTTAATGGAGAACCAGGAGCAGGAGTAAGAGCAATCAGTTCACCCCTGCCTCATTACCCCCTGAGCATTAGTCAAAAACTGAAGGTGAATCCTCTACCATCAATATGGTTGATATTTCTCGATTAGCTAAGTGGCTTTCTGACCTTCGAGCATTAAATGTTAAACTTAAGACAACAGTAGTCATGTGACCTAACAAAATGGCAATTCTATCTCATGACTGGTCACACAGGATAGCACTGGTCATGAAGGTGAAAGTTGAGGTTTTCTCAACTCAATTTTATCACATCATATGGCATCACATCACCCTTAGGGTGAAAAAGTATGTAATTACCTTTTTCAACACTTCTACTGTATCCTACTGCCTTGCTTTGCAAGTATGAAAGGGCTATAAACACTGTACTTTAATACCCAAGGTAAGAACAACTCAGTATTAGCAGCTACTAAAGCAGAATGATGCAAAAACAAAGCCATTCAGACATTTTTAACTGATTTTCATGGGCTTCCACACCTATTCTGAATGTAAACTGGCCTTACGCTCATGCTCCCTCTTCTGCATCCCAGTCCCAACACCAAAATTGTGTGACAAAAAACTGCTACGGAAAAGAGATACATCAAAAAAGTTGCCCTCTTTAAAATGGGTAAAAATAACTGCTGAATGCATCATAATCTGTTTGCTAAAATTAACTCCGTCTTCTTGTTTCTCTCTCCTTTCTGTCCCCCACTTTCAATTTCAATATCCTCAGCAGGAAGGGAAATCATAATATCACGTTACCTTCATAGCAGGTGTCAAATATGTACTCCACCACCTTCAAACAATGACAGAGATCATCCAATTCCGCTATATTCATGAACAATTTGATGAACACCTCTCAACTGTAGACTGGTTTCATTATATGAATATTCATATCACATGACAAAACTTCAACTGTGACACTGTTCTCCGACCTAACTTTACACACTGTGAGTCAATGGGACTTCTTCATTGTGTGAGCTTTCAGCAGGAGAAATCACACACTAAAACCCCACTGACTTTGGTCGTCTGAACAGCATGGTAATCAGACTTGCTCTAGTCAATTTTTTATTGAATATTCATGATGTGTCTTTGTTGTGGTCATATATATATGAATAGTCAATAGCATACACTTTTTATGCAGTTCAAAGAAGAAGTCTTGTAAAAGTTCTCAGACATTGGTATTACGAGTGCAGCCAACATACGTGCAGAAGTAATGTACACGTCTGCCAAGTAGGCAAAATTTCAAAGAGCTTACTCAAAAGCAGTCTCTGCAAGCTGAAGACACTGCTGTCTCACATGTTATTTTTCTCTTTTATTTCCCTTTACAAATGTGTGTATTTCTGGGGCAATTTTCAGCTCGTTACAAAATGATGACAGACTTAATGTACCCATTAATAGATGTGTACCCATACAGTAGCTTGAACTGGTATTCAGTTTGATAAAAGCCAGACGTGGTACATCTTATAAAATATTTTCAACATTACATCTAATTTAGTGATTTAAGTAAAGGTAATGGAAGGCTGTGCTTCTATGAGGAGGTACTGTAAGATATGTGTAAGATTTATCTGCTGCTTCAAAAAAGGTTTGAGGCAATTGCTTACTCCAATTAAAGGAGCTGTTGTATTAGTCCAAACATACTGAGGAAACCTCCAGTCATTTCTAAAAACAACCCATGACTGAACTTTTGATTGATATAAAATTCCAGTAATGGTGTCACTGGATTGAATGATGATATGCAAGTCAATAGTGTACCCAATGCATAAGCTGACAGTTAACACAAAGTAGTGTGTGGATATAGGTTCAAACAATATAAACTCAGCACAGGCTCCTGTTGACTTGCCTAAAAGGAGAACTTGACACTTTTCCCCAAAATCAGAGGAGTTAGTCTGAGTTAACCTAGCTGGAAGGATTTTAAAAATCTTGGGAGAGATCGTTTGCCTATCAACATTATAAGGGCACAAACTGAGATGCAAATCCAGCCATTTTATCCTTTGATCAAATGTACAGTTTCACTATGGCATGCACAGGCCTACACAGTACACAGTCTTACAAGGACACATGTACGGTCTAAAGCTATATATTATCCTGTCATGAATTACACACAAAAGTTGGATAAAAGTATTTACTCTTCTGCTTTAAATGTCTGACCATGAATGTCTCAATAAAATGAAATGTTTGCCAACTGTCCCAAATGGAACCCTAAGTTAATCTCTTTGGCATTTCCTGCATTCCAGCTACTAGCAGCCCTCCAGTAAGCTAAACCCAATTGTTTACAGATTCTTGGCTTCCTAGAATTTGAAAGTGTCACTGGGTCACACACACTGAATTGCTGAGCAAGTGTGTGTATGCATTGTGCATTTTCAACATAAATAAACATCTTTTCCAGTTTCCAGTTTACAGAGAAAGGCATGTGGAGAAGTGAGGACCAGGTGCTGCCCTGCTATGACCAGGACTGCTGCTCTTGATGCTCTGTAGTGTTCAGTTCTCATTCACTTATGAGACAAGTATTGCTGCAAAATACATGTACTAGACTATACTATGTCAGGTTTCCAAGAACAGGGATTAAAGGGGTATTTGTCCCTTCTTACATAAAGGAGGCCGGGGAGAAACACCCATGCTCTAGAGCTGTGGTCTCACCGACCAATTCTGGTTAGTCAGCCAATTTCATTTAGTCAGACTATTTTATCAACTGATCTCACAGCCTTTTAGAATACCTTTATATGAGTAGTTTGGTAGACTGCCTGATTATCAACCAGTCCAGCTTGGCAGTGACATATCAATTCAAAGCTGATCTGAGCAAGATATCATGGGTGGAGAAAAGCCCCCACCATGTATGTCATATGATATGTCACAGGAAAGCACATTTGTTCATAACTTTTGGTAGCAATCATCACCCAGGAAAAGTCAGCAAGTTTTGATACAAATGCGACAGTCAGTCACTAGAATGATGGAAACGTCTCATACGCATCTGTGTGTTTTTAAGCAGACTGGAACAATTGTGGACATAGTATCATGAGTGAAGTTGGGGCTAAATTTATAAAACAGGTGACCTTGTGGATAATCGAATATAGGCCCAGGCTATAAGTATACACAATATTATCTCTTATCAGGTGGGAGGTGAGATATCTTTCCTGAGGGCACTTTCCAAATTAAACATTTAATACACTATATGTAAAACAAAAGAATGCCTTTCATTCACGTTTTTTTCCTTAACTCAAGGAAATGGTGGCATACGACTAGAATAGTTCATTTCTGGCAAGGAAAAGTTCTGTAGGTTCACCCTCGTTGCTTAAATGTTTCAAAAATGAAGCCCGCCCTCAAAAAGACTCAGCATGATAAGAGTTAAGTAAGACTGAGGTTGATGCACATGTGCCTTAAAGCTTTTCTACTAGTTTGGCTGTCAGGGTATATGGTCGCCCACCAGCCATGTATGCTCAAATAGCAATGAGCTAAAGCTTTGCCTACTCTTGTTAGCTGACATAATGGCATAAAATTCCCACAGCTCAACACATGTTTTTACTGTCTAATCCTGGTCTGCAATTGCAGACTCCAATCAGCTGTGCAGATTTTGTCAGGTAAATGGTCAAAATATGAGTTCACACAAACTCAACTGAGCCACTTCTGTCAGCCAACTAAGTGGGTCAGACTTAACCACAGCTTAAAACTTGTTGGGAATTTGAGATGAGCATTGCACCATATATCAAGCTAAATCTCATTCTCACACTCTCTGCTGAGGTACAATTCTACTATGTGTGGAGAATGTTAGGTTCAACTTTACTTGAACATTATAAGGCCCACAGTTTATTTTAAGTATCTATCTTTCAGTTCAAATGATATAGATTATGGCAGTATTTGTCTGAAGACTGGTAAAAGAAAGTGCTGTATTATTATCAGTTCACATTTACATCAACTTGTGATTTTCAAAATTATCTAGTCCGCCCTGACCTGTCAATGACCCTTCCAAAACATCTGCTAATATAGACTAAAGCTTGATAAAAATTTTCAATGCAAAATCCTTAGCAAAATCCCTGACAACGAGTTAGATGCCAGATATCCTGGTTCGGTCAGAAGCAGAGCTTTAGCCAGCATGGTGAGATCAGGGAGTCCAAACAGTAAATTCTAGTGAATGAAGTTTGTGTATTAAAATGTATTATACATATGGGGCAATGCAAAATTTGGGGAGTCCAAATGACTCCTGGACTGCTCTCTGGCTTAAGCCTTGGTCAGAAGAGATGCATATAACCCAAACAGTTAATTCTCCATATCAGTCTTGCCCATCTCTGGGGTGTATATCGTTACATCCTATCCAACTGCAAACGGAGGGCATTAAAACCACATCATCTCTGTTAAAATCATTTCAACCTATCCTCAAGAAAAACCTTCCTTGATCCAGCTGGAGGGTTTATATCTTCTAGGGATAAATTATTGATTCATTGATAAGAAGGTGTGGAATCTTTCCAGTTTATAGAAAGATCCTTCTCAGGTCAAAAGAAGTCATGCTAAGGTGCATGTTTACTGTGTACTACATAGAATTCTGACAGTCCTGAAAAACACAAGAACATGGGGTCACCATAAAGAGATCTGAAGTATAAATTCCATCGAGAATTTCACAATCTCCCTGTAAGGATCTGAATGATGCAGGATGTTTATCATAACGAGTCTACTACAGCAAATTACACCCCAGGATATATTGGCCTCTCTACAAATGTTCAACTGAAACTTCCCTAGTTTAGTGATGATTGTTTAAGCAGTTCAGGTGAAGCAGTATTAAATCTCAAAGACATGATTGACACAAACATCATCTAGAGAAGTGCATTTCAGAGCTCACTGCAACATGAGGTTAGTAACAGGATATACCTCACTCAGACAACAGACTGGTGGGGTGTGGAAAACAGTCTTTTCAGCACAGTCAAGAACAACCAAGTCTGACTTAGAGTTGTGTCTACGAAAAATTCTTCCTCTACAAGTGTGACCTTGTGACCTTTTAAAGGTCAAAAGCAGTTGCCCCAAACTTATTTTGAAACAACAGCTAAATGTCACAAATTTCTTCTTATTTCTCTTCCACGTATCTTTCATAATATTTTAGGACATAAATATTGCATATTCAAGGTAAACCAAGCAGTTGCTCCTTTGTAAATTTTACAATTGAGTGAAAAAAACACTGTCACATGATTCTCGAGAGCCATTCAGGAAATAGGAAAGTCTACTACTATACAGTTCTTTATTGGGGTGACTGCATTCTCCCTTTAAGAGACAGATGATAAATAAACTCTAAAAATAAATTTGAAATGAGCAAGTAAATTCAGACCCAAAATTCAAATCCAAATTCATAAAAAGAAAAAAAAAAAAACTAATGTTGCTTTGTTTTTTACCTTATCCACAACTAATAATGAACAACCCCATCCACTGCAGAATATCACCTGGCAATGTTTAGATCCTAACTACATGATGCAGTTCCTACCTCGCCAATTCATAGAGAGAAAACCTTAAGGGATTGAAAATATGCTACTTTATAACAGGGGCCTCAGTAAACTCAGTAAATTACCTTGGGGCAGCTACATGTGCTCTTTAAAAGAGATGGCAACAATGATACAACAAAGCAGTATTAAAAGGGCTCATACAGTTGACCCAATTTTAATTACTTGCCTAGTATCCTATTCATGGCTCTTTTCAGTCATTTTACAAGATTTTTGTTTAGGTTTAGTGTATCAGGGTAAGGAAACCCCTTGGGCTCGTCAAGGAACCTAAACTAGATTTGATCATGGAAGAACACAGGCAAGGTTCACCTTCTCTTTTGGACAAGTGCTCATAGGGTAACTATGCAGGGATGTACTGGTACTACTGACCCACTCAAAAGCCTCCTCCCAGAACTGTCACCATTTAATGTCCCATCTGACAGACATGTGTATTCCCAGTCTTTAGCAAGAACTTGAGTATTACGCATCTGATGTTACTGAATTATATGTGTCCTCAACACCAAATACCGAATAGTGTCCTTGACATCTGCATTACATTTACCGATATTACCCAATCATGAGCTCAAATTTTAATTGCAAATAAGTACAGAATACTACATCTTTTCCATTCATACCCAATACAATTCAAGTTCTGAAACATTTTTAAAGACAATTTGTGAGGGAAATTGATCTTCAGAACAAACTGATATTTCAAACAGGATTGGGGTGACTGCAAATTTCCTTTAAAGTACGGACTGTAAGATCAATACACACGACTCAAGTACTTCCCCTATCACCATCACAACCATAGCCCTATGACAGCTGTGTCCTTGACATATGCATCCGGTTTTTGTAGTTACATCAACACTTAACGCTTTTAATAATTCTTGTACAATGCTACTTACCTTTGTTCTGTTCTAGCTTATCTGTAGTTTGATTGGACACTCACTATTGTTACTAAAAATATCACCCATTAAGAATGACCTACAGTGTAATACCCTTTAACTTTAAATACTGCACTGCAGTGCACAGAAATCAAAACAGGTGTATGAAGCAGAATTTTCAGTTTGACGTGACTTTGTTACTAGATTACCGTTACCTACATGTGCTATCTTTTTAACATTATTATGATCATTTCATTCTGTGAGTTCCCAAAAACTCCATTAACCTCTAATACTTCACCCCATTTACATATAACCCTTACCACTAAGAACTAATTGCTAAGTTTGATAGCACAGAGGTGCTGGGTCCCAAACCCCCCAACCCCCTCAACTGGATGCCCTGCCTCACTCTGTTGCAATTTCAATAAAGGGAGGGCATCCTACAACTATACCCTTACCCTATCTAAAACCAACACATGACATGGTCAGTCACAGCTACTGTAAAACCCTGTTTAGCTGAACCCATCAGACAGAAGGTAGTTCCGATAATTGACTAATACTGATAAACAGAGTTTTTATGTTTCGACTTCAAGTACAGTACACTAGGTCCCTAAGAAAGAAATGCCCCAAAATATAGTTGTAATTTTTTGTGACCAATGATAGGCAAACTATTCAGCAGACTTCTAAAATCCAGAGATTTTATTCAAAATTTGCAGCTACGGTCTCCTGAATAATCATGCACTAAATGTGTGCATGTGCTGATGAGAAGCTGTAATCATCTTGAGAAGTACAGTATCTAGAGAATAAATTTGACATAAATTTCCAAACATATTGAAGACACACAGTGAGACACACACAGGAGAATCTCAAACAGCTATTTGCAATATGTTTTCATAAGGTACACTGTTGTATTTGTAGGTTCAAAGCCCACTATGATACATATGATTCAGATTTGGTGAAACAAGGTCAAGACTACGCTATACTCCCCAAAACTCGTCTGGTTTGGGAGTCTATGAGCGATGATACTTACGGCAAAATGGAGAAGGAAGAGTTAGGTCTTAGGTCATAGGTCACAGCAGGGCTGGTCATATAACCCGGGCGATCGCCTGTGCCCGCCTAAACGCCCACCTTGGAAGCAAAAACACTTGCCAAGGTGTGCAACAAAATGCCCTCCTTAAATTGTGTGCTGGGCAACAAACAGCCCACATTGAGAAAATATGATCGCCCGTGTGAAAATACAATGCTAAAATCATCAGAATACATGCAGATTAGTACATTTAAAAGACCCCAAAAAGAATTTTTACGCCAAAATATTCCGCAACTTCCGTAGCGTAAACAGCCAGCCATATAATCTGACACAGCTTGATTTTACATAGTTCGATTGCACAAGTAAGCTACAGCTTGCTGCATGCATCTTGTACTGCAGAGAGTACTATTTCAAAATACATCGTTTTAGAGTGTCAATTCACTGTCAAACATTACCAAATTTGTACTCTCAAACAAGTATCTACATAATTGTATACTGACAATTTTTTATTGGAACGTTTTTCACCACGAGGCACTTTTCTCTAGAGGGGCTTTGCAATTTTGCCATTGCCTAACGTGTAAAATACATGGATAGGCCTATACTAAGATGCTGCAATGTGCAGAAGTTGTCTGCTTACTCGTAGAGCTACAGGGTCTAAAATTTACCAATCATTTTTGTTTGAAAGTGTTATCAAATGTTGTCTGAGATGTTGGTATGAGAGTTCAGACATATTTACGGCCAGAATAGGTCTTCGCTCGTCAAACCAACTTGAGCCTTTTGCCATACATATTACTGTTACGAGAAGCAAATAGTTTTAGTCTCTTGAAGTCCTTAAAGTGACATGAACATAACACCACTACAAATCCTCATTCTGTTGCTATGTGGGGGTGGAGGATTCATCAGTTACCACCAGACGAAAACATTGTGGCCCATGGCCCCAACCTAGCTCCCCCACTCCTGTCGGAAGATAATGATCAAAGTATATACCCATTATATTAAAGGGGAATAAGTATGATTTTTGTGCATACTTCACTTAATTACTCACAAGGACACAAAGCAGATCTAACTTGTCACTGCCACTTTGCGGACTGTAGGCATGGGCTCGACCACAGCAGGTGCGGATCCAAGGGGAGGGGGGGGGTTTCCTGGCCTCAGCCCCCTTTTTCGCCACATCAACAATAACAAATTTATACGCAAAGATTAGCATGTTAATCTAGGAGCCTGGACTACAGTATGTACCATCGAAGAAGGAATATTGGTATAGGCCCTACTGTACGGATATCAGTTAATCCTTGGACCCTTACTAGCATCATTCATGGAGTGGCTCCGCCATATGTTACCCCGGACTTGGTCCGCCCAGTGTCCACAGTGGTGCATATGGTAGAAGGGAATAGAGCACCAACTCTACCCTGAAGGGTGCCATGATGTGGCTAATGGGGATATTTGTGGCAAGTTGAGATAGAGGGTTATTGCCCCATGACCCCCATGATATGTGCTTCAGGTGATTTGTGGTACGTACTGCCCATTGCTCATGTCAAAACCTCCCCATTGGTGACATGGAGTGGTTGAGCCAAGCCTGAGTTTTGCACAGTTATTGCAGTTAACCATGAAAGTGTTCATCCTCATTCTTGTTTTTATTATGCAACAAGGTTTCTTTGCAGTTCAGTTTGTACAATACTGTTATGCTCTTAGCTAGGATAAATTTAAATGTAAATTTTATATTTACACAACTGCCCTCCAAAAATCTTGGGTGGGCAATTAATTGCCCACCTTGAAGTGTAACAGCTAAAGCAAGGCAGGCAGTTGCTTGCCCTCCTAAAAAATTCTCATGACCAGCCCTCGGTCACAGGTATTCCCGCAGTGTTATTGGTTTGCCAGACGGTTATTGCTGGCAATAATGGTATACATATGTAAATACTAATAGGAGGTAAGGAGGAGCGAAATAGACTAACATATATTATATATGTGGAAATCAAGCCTATACCCACTTGTGACTCCTAGCAAAAATATTTAAAACGTATGATTTTTCTTCCAAATTTGACAGAGTTATGAATTGTTGTCTATGTCCAAATTGTGCTGTCAAAATCCTGAGAAAAATTAGTGTACTTCTGCAGAAATTTACGTAGCCTTTCAACTGCCTTGTAATGCATTGAAATGCATTGAAAACTTAGTGGGTACTACCTTTATTGCAGTGAACATTTAGGTCTAATGAAATCATGAGGCCAGTTCTGATAAACAGGGAATCTGTATAAATGGGGCTTTACTGTGGGTTCAAAAAAGGTTGGGTACTCCAGGTGCATCCTTCCCTCTCCACCCCAAAATAGGGGCACTATGAATAAAAGATGCCCTCTTCTGTGACTTACCCCTCTTTTTATATCACTGAAACATTATCCTTGACAAAATTGGGGGAAGACCCCAGCCCCTATGGCACAACACATCTAGTACCCCTTACCAACTGTCCACCCAATTAAACTATCTTCCTGGAACACTTACCTTGACCAACCATCTGCTGCTGACCCTGGTTATAGTCCACATATTCCGTACCATGGTTTGCATAAAGCTGGTCCTGGGGTATATATTCCTGGGTTGGAGATGGGTACTCCAAATTTTGGTTACCATCATATTCTGGTGCAGGTACAGAATATCCACTCATTTGACCCTCCATGTGGGTATCATATTCACACGGCTGGTAAATTCCTCCATGCATGGGCCCATTTATGTAGGGCCCAGGTTGGCTCTGTCCACTATCAATTGAACTGTCTGACTGGTATACATCTGGTCCATTCTCAATGATGGGACCATTTGGTTGTCCTCCTTTGACCGGAGGGGCAAACTGAGACTCGGTTTCACTACTTGTAGTTGAGCTGGTCTCACCATTCATTGGGGTCCCATCGTGATACTGTGTGTGGTTTGGTGATGAATATTGTGCAACAAGGGCCTCTGACCCCGACATGGTCACTTCCCTAAGTTGACACAAAATTCATTCCTGCAAAAAATGAAGAAAGGGCATTTTAAAATATTGTGATGTAATTGCATGAATGGTAGGGTGCAAACCTTTAAGTGGAACAACACACTAGCAGAGTCTACCAGTGACATAGCTTGGAGGGTCCAAGCACATTCATCCAAAGTGGTGACTTTTAATTTTTTTTTTTTTTTTTTTTTGTGTGTGCGTGTAATGGAGTTTTGTGGGGTTTCATGAAAGTTTCTGTCACTGCACTGTCTTTACATGTTTACTCTCACTGAGGTATAAAACCAACTCCAAAAATTTAAAAACCAGATTTCAACAATTTTGCTACAATTTTGTTCATAATAATGAAGATAGCTCCTGACAAAGCTGGAGACAAACCTCCAAATCTAAATAAAAAGGTAGGAAAAATGATAAACTACTGTAGCATACCTGTGGATAAATACTCAACCACAATACTAATGAAGATGGTACCATTAATGCAAAAAAGTGGTAAGGTCAGCTGCTAATGAACTATTGTTATCAGTCTCAATCATACTCCCACAAAACTCCCTGGTTCAGGAATTACAAGCCTCAATACTTACCTCCTATTTACATATATGTAACCCACACTTGCCCACAGTATTACCTGGCAAATGAAAGACAGATTAGAGCAAGAGAGCCCTCCAGCATGCAGTGCTTCTCCACAACCTCTTTATACAAACAAATGAAATCAGTTTATGTAATAGATGCAGAACGTTTAGTACTTTGTCTGCTGTGCTATCACAAATTTACCAGGTACTAATTACAGGTAGGTGAGGGTTACTAGAAGGTAAGGTGGGGCGAAGTAGATTGTCACCTCCTACATACTGCATATGCATATGCAATATGTTCATGCACATACAAACACCTTATAAATTATTCTTACATTTTGATTTGCTATTTTCTCATAAATATTTATGAGAAAAGGGATATATTGTTGGTGCACCGTCCTAGGGTAGCACAGAGTTGAAGTCCCTAACAGACTTTATGCATGAACGGCGCACAACATTCTCTTAGAGGCAAACAACGAAGCTAGCTAGGGAAGGTACATGAATTTTGTACACATAATGTACACACATGCACAATGTAAACTTCACACACCCATGCAGACTGAGGTGCAAATCCAACCGGTGTAAGTTGTAATGCTACATATTTAGCTCAGCCGAGGGCACACTTTCTGCTCTGTGATGTCATATGCATACTGTCTTTTGCATGCTGCTCAATCCTCCCTAAGGAAAATTTAGCAACACACTGTGTTGTTTAACAGACCTATTAGTTATGGAATCACAAACTCATAGGTCATGACCCCGAAGTAAGGACAGCGCCACCTCTGCGCCAATCAACTTTACTGAGCCTAATTCTGTGGTAGATGGAACTGTTCACAAGAATAATTGAGGTACATAGAAGCGAAATAGATTCACACCCTACTGAGATGACGACAACCTTCCACTATGCAATCAACTTAGCCAGGTACTTCTTGGGGTAACTGAGGGGTACTTGCACATACATGCAAATAGGATACAATGAGGGACAACATCGAATGTAGTACATATACACGGAAAGTAACTGTTTACTATTGCTTCGGAAAGCAACATTTACTGAGGAAATAACAAGTTGATGAATACCTCCAAGATTGTTTATGTCAAACTTGTTTGTTTGTACTGTCACATCTGGCCTGGAAAAATGTGGGCCTAAGTAAAGCATCCTAATGAGCCTCAAAGTACGTGGAAAAACATACCTAGGATGTTTGCTGTTTATATATATCAAATATAAATAAAACTGCTTTGCTTCAGTTATTTTAATTTTAACCTAAACTGTTATCACAACATCCTCAACCTGGGAGTGTGATGGTGGCCCATGAAGCCCCTGTTAATTATTTTTCATTAAATGTATGTACTGGGTGTATTTTAATCTTTACATAGTGTGTGTGTACACACACATAGTATGCACACACTGCATACATTCATTACCTACAGTTGAAATGACTACAGCGGTGAGATTGCATTATGGATAACAATATTCACATAGAAAAGACAATTTCTCAAGCAATGTCTCTCACATTTTTTTAAATAGTTTGCTCCCATTAAGAGATGCCATTACACTCCACCAAACTCCCAGGTCCAGGAATATATATGTGAAAGTACTACCTCGGAATATACATGCCACAATATTTCCTTCCACTTACGTAACCCAATACATACAGTAACACCTGGCAAATGAAAAGAAAGCATCGTAGAAGGGAGCCCTCAAGAGGACAGAGTCCTCAATACTTTGCTTGCCTATCAAACAGACTGGACACTTTGTCCATACAAGAAGAAGTTAACCCTTTACCCTTTTCCAAGATACTGAACTTACGACAAAGTCTTTCAAGAGTAATGTTGGTCATGATCTATAGGGAGGTGTCACGCATGCAAAAAGTCAACCCAACCATGTTCCAGGGGACCAACAAAAACAAGCATACGCTAGGTCATGTACTAAATCAATGTGGTGCATGGTGTAGTGTCCTCCAGAACAACAAGCGAATTTGAAGTTTTGAACTTTGGTGCAAGCTCCACACCACAACTACCGAATATCCCTGAACGCCTAGCTCCCCTGACTCCAAGCTCCCGCCTCTTTCCTATACTTGCTATATCAACCTTGCTCTGCCAACAGTTCTCATTATATTCAGTGTTGTGATGGCATCCTCACACTTGGTAGGGGAGAATACAGAGGAATTTAGTGGGAAGACCAGAGAGTACAACATTTGGCAAGCCTCCACCCCTCTCTCCATCCTCCAACATGAAGTTGCTACGCTCTTGGTGTTGGGTCACCATGATCATGCTATCCTCACAGCCCCCCTCACCCGCCTCCATTATGGTCCAGCATTCCCTCCCACCTGAATCTCCCCCCCCCCCCCGAATCCCCCAGTGAAAATCTTCCTGCATGGCTATTCAGGTAATAAATGAACATGGTGTAGCATCATCAAAAGGTTTTCACATCTTGTTTTTAACTACTAGATGGAGTGCATCATGCAAAATATGCCCTGATTTTGTAGAAATGGGTGGCCTCAATGTCTTTATCCACTTACTCAAGTCTTCTCAACCATAACCCTAACACTCAAAATTTGGTAGAAATTCCTATTCAGAAGTAGAAACTTCTCGATAGTTTACCAGACCATGTTATAAATATGTTAACACGGTGGAGGCAAAAATGGAGAAGGAAGAGTTGCATTATACCAGGGAGTTGCTACTCCCTGATTATACAGCAGCCTTTACCATAAGGAGAAACTACAGTGTTATTAGTTTTTACCAGACAGTTATTGCAGGCAATAATGGTTACATGTGTAAATAGAAAGTAAGGAGGAGCAAACTCGACTCCAACGTTCTCTATAAAACTTGGCAAGTGGAGCAAGAAATAAAAAGTTGGTAGGTTCCCTCTAGTAGTCCTGTACATGATGTTGACTGTCTAGAAGAGCATACAACTAGACCAAGTCAAAATACAACATTTCCCTGGTATATATTGGTAGAGAGTGCACCCAGAAGAGCATCAATAGTCTCCGTGACAACCATGTAATGGCCCGTCGCAAACGCATTGAATATAGACCTTATGCATATGATGTCACAATGGAGAAAGTGCTCCCTCTTTTGGAGGAAAATGGCGGAAAAGCGCGTATCATTGCAAGTTATTCCAATAAATGCATCAACTGATTTGTCAACCAATGGTATACGCGCGTAAGTCTACTACACGTGGGGCGAAATCCATGGTGTTTGTGCACATGTGCTTCATTGTTTTCACCCAAAATGACGTCAGTGTGATGTCAATGCATAAGGTCTATGTGGAACAGGTCACATGACTGTTTATCCGCTTCCATTTTAGTGTAGGGTGATCCATATAATTTATAATAAATGAGTCATGCTCTAAGGTGGCATAACCATTTATAACTGCTTTGCCACATAATCTACAATAACAAACATATTTAGCCCTAAAGAGGAACAAACATTTTCCTGCATGTGGTGTTTTGTCTGGATCCATCAAACCCACACATCACCCACACACCAGAAGTATACTAAATTTCACCCACTCCGTGTTATGATGAGATTTTTTTCTATACATGATTTCATTAATACAACTTTGCAACTACACATTTACAGCATTGTACTAATGTTGACAAGGAAATGTTTGTACCATGTTTATATTCCTATGCTGATACCATTTGGAAACCATCAAACGCTGAATCCCTTTTTCAGGATGCCCCAAAATTATCATAAAATGACATACCCCAATACATATTTTATCAAAACATAGTTGATATTCCATATTAAGTGGGAGGCAACCCCTTCCTTGTCACTCCCCCTCTCCCCTCCCTCCATTACTGACTACACCACAAAATATGTAAACCTATTTTAATCACGAGTTGGTTAAAACACCAAAATCTCTACTACATGCATCATCTGCGAGATCGCTCAGGACTTCAAGACCAAGCTGCGATTCCAAAGTCAGAGGGGAGGCCTCCCCCAGGAAGGGGATCACAAATAATGTATGCCTCCCCACCCCCATGAGAGAAATCCTGGCTATGCCATTGATTATTATTATTTGTACAATCATTTAACCTAAATTTTGTCACTTGCCATGATGAATACGATATTCAAGATTTTTTTCAAAACAATTTGTGCTAAGAATTACTTATGTTCATATTTTTGCTTTTCTTACCCCTTACCACCCCCCCCCCCCCAGCCCATCCCACCTGACCCAGCCCCACATAAAAACCATGAAATATCATGTTGGCCAATTTTATCACACCCTTTAACAGTTATACTCATTTTCCTTGCACAGAAGTTCTATTGCCCTCAGTCCAAAGGCTTGAGATACAGTCATATGCCTACAATTATTTATGAGAAAACGAACAGCTGTTATGAAGTCAATGACACAATCTCCTAGTACTAAAGCACACACGTAAAAAACATGACATATCTTGGAATTAATTTGTGATGCACAGTGCAACAAGTCAAAATGTCATGTTTGTTGAATAGTTAAAAAAAAATTATTAATCCCCTCCTCAATTTAACTGATTGACAGATAAAAAATTCCGACTGTTCAGTATCTTGTATGTATACACACTTTATAGTCTGGTGGAAAACAATTTAAAAGAATTATCTAAATTACCTCCTCCGCACATGGTACAGAAAAAGTAGTACCTCCTTTCCAGAAAATGTTGCCTTTTTATTCCAAAATTCACCAAAGAAAAGGAAGAAAATAATTTATCCACCCATGAATCAAACATTGATTGCTATAATTACACCAAAAACTACACAATTAACAGTCTCCCTTTGAAAATGGAAAAAATAAAATCCATAATAAAAAGTGAGACAGTATTATCCATGATGTCTTGATTCAGGTTATTCATTATAATACAATAGTCAATATGAACACCACTTTACAATTATATCCACTTGAATTTAACATTCATGCACAGTTAGCCTGACCTTCTGCTGTATCCTTTGCTACTATCACCTTTGATGACATGACAGACACTGAGACAGCTAATGGTAAATTCTCCAAACATGCATCCACATACACACATGCTTTCTTGCTCAATAGCTTTCCAATTTACAGTACTTAAAAGTTTAAACAGAGCCACGAAGCAGTACAGCACTCCTATTGATGGAGATGCTACTGCCACTGTGCACACACTGTATATTCACATATACTGTGGAATTACTACTGCTGACACATGTAGAATCCATACATACATACAAACACACATAAACCCTCCACACTTCAAAATAATTACTTGTGGGCTCTGGATCTTGGCAGCAGTTGGCTGATTTAGAATTCTCCAGTCTTCCTGCAGAAGAGGTTAAGATGTGAACACGACAACAGTATAGTAGCGTGAGAAGTCTATCATTGGTAGGAACTAATAATTCACAAGAGTTTGGAGACATTCCTCAATACAGTCTGGGTTGACTATTGCTACAAACAGTTGAGTCTGACACCACTGTACAGCGGTGACATTGAATGTTTTAATCTGGTTGAGTTCTAGCAACCGGAGAAGAAATGGGTAGCATGTGTTCAAGAGGGAAATGTATGATGAAGGAAGGAACTAACCAGTGAAATGTCTGTCTGCTTAATTCTATCTGGAGTTTAGGCATTACACAGACTTAGAGGCACACTAGGAAACAGAAGCCTTCCACTTGTTAGGAATTATTTGCTTAAATTTAATGATAGCACAAAGACTTCTCTAAAAATATATCAAAATAATTGAAAAGAGTATCTTTCAACTTTTCCTATAAGAACTGAAATTATTAAAATGATGCAATGCATTCACAACTTCTGCCCCACATTATTCTTGAAATTTTTTTTCCTCTTCTAGCTGTTTTTGAAGAAATAAATTTCTGTGCACAAACAGAAACTGTAAGCAGATAATGAAGGACAATATTGGCAACCACTGAAAATTTGAAAACTGCAGCATACGAAAAAGTCTTGTGGCATTCTTCTGGTAGCTGGCATTCAGTGCAGATCCTTCCTTTGTCACCCCAGCAAGGAAGGGATCTCAGGGTTGCCACATCCCTTTTAAAAACAAACTTTTTTGACTGCAAAGTAGCGCGCATGCAAGTTGGTGCTAACTCATGTTTAACATTCCCACTTTTCAGTGAATGCTTATTTCTCCCTGGATCTAAAAGTCTTAAGGGTTGTATTTGTTTGTTCTATTTGGGAGGGGCTCCCAGCCCTTGGAAAATGTTTTTGTTAATGTTTGCATGGCTTAGCAGCAATATAATACTATGTATGTGAAAAATATTTTTAGTAACCATATGTCACGAAATAGTCACCATACAGTACATTATGTTTTGAATTGTTTATTACTTCATAGTTAATTTAGGATTGTAGCATCACAATCCTCTGGGGTTGGCATCCAGGGTAGACCACCTCCTTGCCCATACACCACCACCCCCAGCCCTCAGTACACTATTGAATAAGATGCTTCACAGAGGCAACCAAAAAGATTGTTATCCTACACACAGTAAAATGCATTTACAACTCTTTTCTTTCAAGCACAAATTTATATTAAATCTTAAGAGTTGAACATCTTCCACACAAGTTTACATTTCTACATGTCAAATGTACTCAGAATCTGCAGCCTGTACCTCTGTTTTATACTTTTACTTGTTTTTTTTTTCTTTCTTTCTTTCTTTCTTTCTTTTTCCTCATTTGTAGTGACAGCAAAACAATGGATATATATTGAAGTTGAAGACTAAAACCATAAACATACTACCAAAATAAAAAGCCCAAATTCTTAGCAAACTAAAAAATTCTTGTCAAAATGTGCTCAGAGACTATTCAATTTCTGTAACCTAAGAAATCCAACCCTCTGCCACTTTTTAACCCCTTTACATACTTTGTACCTGAACATATGCATACCAAGAAATCTTGGAAAATTCCTGGTTAGAGAAAAATAAGATGTCCATACCCTCACACCTGTTAAACACCTGTTAAAATTGTTGAGTTGTTGACCAATTATTGACAGACAGACAGACTAGCATGTACAAATTACACTCTCTGCTCCTGCAAGAATTATATTCTAGAGAGTGTAGGCCTATCTGTTTTTGAGTATCCAGCTAAATCTTACCATTCTGTCATGCGAAAATATGAATACAGATGAGAAAACTTACACAAAAGGACTTATTGCTGTATCCACAAAACTCAATGGTTTAGGAGTCTACGAGCTCCGATTATTACCTGCCATTTACATAGTGTTTCCCCTAAATGCTCTACCGTACAATACCTATCTTGTAGACTCTTTGCACAGGTGGTGCTATCGCTCTCCCAACCCTCTCCCTCTTTCCTCATTTGCCACACTTTTAGTCCACACACACACGTGCTCTTGATGGAAATTAAGCTTTTGCAATTTTTTAACTCTATCTGGTTGGCATCTGGCAAAAAAGACTATCATGACACTATGTGGGAGACATTTTCACCTCAATTCTACACACCTTAACTGTGCCATTACAACCACAAAATAGGATTTAGGATTTATTAGGACTTAGTTCAGTAACATTCCAAAAACTTACCTGACTGGTGTATGTACTGTATCTAAAACACCATTTAATTAGCATATGCAGTAACGCAGGTAGCCTGCATAGCTGGTTACACACTCTGCCCCTACATAAGTGAGATGAGTGAAGCCATGAATGTGTCGGCTAAACTACCTCTGCTCTGCAAGGTAATATTAGGAGGCTAATTTATGTACTAATAGATTGGGAGATGGGTAACACATGCTGATGTTGGGAAACATTGCATCTGTGCTACAAAACATTTCCATATTTTTTTAAAGGAAGATTTACAGATACAGAGTAATAAGTAATTATTTAAAATTAGTGTTTGCACCGGGTACCCGGGTACCCAACCGATGATGTCAGGACCCAGTTCTGAAATAACTACCCGGATCCAAACTTTCACTAACATAGATTGCACTTGTGACAGAACATCTAACATGTTACTTTTTCCTGGCAAAATTTAACACACACATGCCTAAGAACACTTTTCATGCCCATACGTACAGTAAGATATGCTGGTGTTATATTATATCAATGTGCAAAGCAAATTTCTTATTATATGACTTTACAACAAACTTGAAGCCTAACAGAAGTTACATTTTCGGGTACCTGGGTACCCGACTGACCATTGACTTCGGGTACCCAGTTCTGAATTTTGGACCCAGTGCAAACACTATTTAAAATAGGGCAGCATGGCAGCTTATTTTCAGGAAATATGATTTTCTCAGAAGGAAATTCGGTTATTTGTCCACCACAAACAATTTGCTGGTGCAATCTCCCAAACTCCCTGGATTGGGAATCTACGAGCCCTGACACTGACCTCCTATTTACATATGTAATGCCCACTTACCTGCAAATAGGACCCTGGTAGTGGAGGAGGGCGCCCTCTACAGAGGGTGGCCTCCTGTAGTCCTCTTCCGTAAATAGGAGGTAATGGCATTGTAGATTATCTGTAACTCTTGTAATGCATAATAGTTTGGGGAGATAAAGCTACTACTCAAGTTTATTGGTGAGACTGAATGGTTTAATAATGATTATACTTTCTTTGTATGCTAGTTTCGTGCAATGTAAATGCTATAGTTACCTTAATGACTACATAATATTTTGAGCTGTAGACCTGTTCTGTTTCAAAACTTCTGGGCCTAGTACTCTAGCATAGCTACAGTAGTACAAAATGTCTGGTATGATCACAGTAGTAAAGCACTATCTGGGTGAAACTGCAGGCATTTAATGGTGTACTGACATTTGACATTGCACTCTCTGTGAGGTCAGTACCTTTAAATTATGTTCCCCCACTTTTCACATCTTTTATTATATTAAAAAGAAAAACTTGTTTTAAACTTTCAATGGTTTAAGTAAACATAGCTAAATGGTATGCTCCACCTGATAAAACTATTTATCCAATAATATCTAATCTGAGAGCTCCGTAACTTATTTTTACCAATAGGATATTAGAGTTTTACACTTATTTACTATGCTATATCAACATTACAAACTACAATAGTACCTTGGTTTTATTATTAACGACTGCCTCACCTACAGACTTTCTAACACAATTATGTCATGACAAAAATATTCTACAATGAATTTCCAAGTTCTAAGAATACTTTCATTGATCAATAAATCTTTATGGAAAACATTTGCTAGGAGGCAATGATTTCTAAGCAGAAAGAGACCCTAGATATGTGAATATACTTGTCGTAATCTGTCAGGCTTCACAAACAATTGCAGTGATGTAAGACTTAATGTCATGTATTCAGAGACAATCTTAGTACAAGATGAATGGCAGAGAAAGCTTCCATTTCTGAATGTGTTTGACCTCTCAGCTATGTAGAACTAATCACGACAATCTAATTACCCTTGATAAACGCTTAAGAGGCCGTTAATTTACTCCGTCACGTGAATAGCAACGGGGCAAGAGACAAAGCTTGCCAAACACAGGACTTTAAAGTCATCCAGGTGTAAATTAAGACCTCATGATACTGCCACTTTGTGTGGTAGAGACTTCTGGTGGTTCATTCACCAATGTCAAAGGTCGGACAATAGCGTAAAAATGTTTCCTGCACAAATGATAAAATGAGACGATACGACAATCAAAATCTTCCCATGACAGGTTCAAATCATGAGTTCATCTGGGAGTAAATGCCAACATAACATGATTCATACACCTCGATGCCATTGATTGGCTTTGACTGCTTTTGCTTTGGCAGATAAAATGAGAAGATATGACAAATAATGTCATCTAAAAAAAGGTTCACATTATGATTTCTTTGAAAGACAAATTTGGCACAATTACTACATCCTAACTACAAAGATACATACACTAGTATCTGTTGCTTGCTTTGTTCTCTACAAGGTTTTTGAATCAGCTTCAAGCCTACTAAATCTGGTCCAGTATACCAAGAGGTAAAGGTTCTGCAGATCTGTGCAAAACAAAACATCAACTTGTAATAATTACAGTATAAATAGCTCTGAATTCAGGCTTCGACAAATCCCCCGCCCGACAGTCCGGGACAAGTAAAAAGTTACTCGGGCAAGTGCATTGTTCAATATCATAGCCCACTGAGCAAATATCCTTGCGAAGTCTCCTCCACAAAGGAGTTTAAAGGCATATTAAAAGTGACAAGTAGATATTCATGTGGACAAGTAGACTAAGAGAACAGCTTGCCCGATGGACAAGTAATGAAAAAAGAATTTGTCAAAGCCTGTCTGAATTCCATTAAAATTTCAAATCATGGAGTTGCAACAGCTCCTCTCTGTTCAGATATCAGGTAAGGAGCACCATCAGCATGCAAGGAAAAGTTTCACAAGTGACTCAATTAAACTTGGGTTCTTTAGAAAAAGTTCTACATTTCCCTTATGTCTGGATGAGACACACAGGTGTATCAACGATGTCACTATATATTTAGAGATGTTTCAGTCGTGTTTAACTGTGCAATGTCTTTGAATGGAAAGAGAAAATACTGGGGTATGTCTGTGAAGTTAATATAAAAAAAAGAGGCAAATTTACTGTCAACAGATGAAATATTGCCACTATAAAATTTGGAAGTCTGTCAGGCTAATCACGAGGAATGGTATCTTTGTGAATGATCATCAGTGCTGCATGAACATAACAAGGAATTCAGTTAACACATTAATTTTGGGGTATTACACTTTTTACAAAAGGTTTCCCCATAAAGATTTATGCATAATCAAGTAAAGTTTACAGGCTTATGATACACATGAAGTAGTCTAGTTGTTCCAACAGTGGGGTGCCCTCACACACCCACCCATTAATGAGAAATAATGGATGCATGGTGCTTTCTTTCAACCACAAGATCACTGCCTCAGAGATGTTCTGTGGGTGCCACCACATGATGGTAACCTCACTCTGACCTTAGATAAACTTAACTTCAGAAGAACCACCATCATTATGGATGTCTGTATGCCTTTGCTTATATGTATTCTTCACTGAATTCCAAGAGAAAGCATGCCTCATTCAGGCTACCTTGAAATGGATGGATTTCTACAATTTTATGGGTTTCAATTTCAAATTTTTTAGCGACTCTTAAGCCCATATTACGTTGCGTTTAATACATACCAGAGATAGCAGATAGAACAAATTTTCCAAACTGTCATTCAACAGTATATCCCACCCAAGAAACATGACCATCACGAAAACTTTCCAGAAACACACACACAAAAAAAACTTCCACAATTATGAAAATTACTAAGAGCAAGTGTTCTGTCTTATTTTGCCTCATGTCTAGGGTACAAACTTACATACCAACAGTACCCAACTTTACCATTTCTTACTCCCTAGCCATAGGCTTTGGCCAAATTGTAGCCAGTTTATCCTCAAAGTTTTATCCCTAAACATTAAACTACATCTTGACTTGCGGTGTGGGATTTTAAGTAAAGGCACTGTTTAGATACTGTTACTGCAATAGCTAAAGATCTGCAGAGAAGGTTGTTCTACCTGTGGCTTCAGTTTCTAAATCATACCTGGATGAGGTCCCCTATGCAGAAAGTGTTCCAAAATATTCACCAATAAAACTTGATACAGCTACAAAAATCACACAAATTCATCAACTCATATCAAGTAGCCTGTTTTTGATAATCAAAGATATAAAGCAACTTTGTATGTATTTCTAAAATGCCAGGATTGTTGTCCCAAAACTAGGGCCAGTACGATGAGTTCTCACCAATTCCGATTCTGCTGTAGTACACACTGCATGTAGTGCCACAGCCCAAAGGTAGTAATCTCGATGAAACACTGAAAGGCATCCAAAATTATATTGTTGGCATCCAGAGAGCAGGTCTAGTGAAACATGAAATTGTTGAAAAGAGTGGGATATATTCTTAATTTATAAGCACTTTTTTGGGTACGTAATATATATCTCAACAAAACTGGGAAAAAAAAACAAAAAGTTTGATTTTCCCTCCAACTGATCGTTATAGTCCTGGGGGCTAAAGAACATTCCTAAGGGGGACGGGGCACCACCCAGCATCACCCACCATAGCAACAACCCTGATATGGAATATTAAAAACCAAAATCAAACATTTATTGGATTCTCCTTGAGACTTAAAGTGACATAAAGAGGAGGGAAACAGACTGAGGGAGTACATTTGCTCCTACACTTTCTTAGACACATATTAACATATGATAGAGGGAGATATATCATTGGTTTAGTTACAATGTTGAGAAATCCTCTTGAAATACTAAACATGAAACTAGATTCTCTCTTTTCTGCCTCTATGGTTCTTAATTTCAACTATTCACAACAGAATGGTTCATTACATAATACAATTGCTTTTTCATAAGACTAACCAATAATCCCCACTTTGAAAGCCTGCTTGTTCTATACACATCCTAACCGGGTCGTGACTACTAGCAATAAATCATTCCACATTACAGGTGACAGGAAGCAACTTTGACATTCACACAGCACTTGATTATCATACAAAACCGATGGCGCTCTTTCACTTTGCTCTCTCACAGGTGTAGAGCATACAAGACCAACTTTGCAGTACCATGGAGTTACCACCTCGGAGGTGGTAACTCCACGAATGGACAAAATAAACATCTTGCAAGTTACATATTTGGGGACAGTTCTCAAAATGAGAAACCAAGTACAATTCCATCCCCACGGGATAGGAAGGAAGATGTGCCACCACACTGCAAACTCCTACTGCCCTAAGAATAGTTGTCCTCTCTTTTAATAACCTCATCTGTTGACATGAGCAGAGAGTGGCTTACCATTTTAACAGTTGTCCAATACTCACAACAACCAAAATTTGAGATGGACGACCGTAAGTATTCGTTTGGTATCATACTGATGATCAAATTTCATGGAAGAACAAAGCAGATGGCATCAGGGAAGTGTTAATTTTTCATCAGACTAAATTTCCTTTAAGACAATTAAGACAATCAAAAAAGACAGACAGGTTGTCCAATGGACAACCATACATTTTCTTAATATCAAAGCCTGCAGGTTCATGCTCCAAGCAAAATAATATCCATTGTACTATCCAGCTGCCTTACATTTGGTGTCAGCAGTAAAATAGCCATAAGGGCAATAATATCTTGGGAACACTTCTTAAACTGCAGGGGTTGGGTGGGGTCTAAAGACATGAATTTTGTTCTTTAATAATATTGTTGTTGTTGTTGTTGTTGTTGTTGTTGTTGTTTTTGTTAACGTAATTTGTTTGTTTAAGCTCCGGAATTCCATTGATAAAACCATACAGCCGCTTTGGGAATTTTTCCCACTTTATTACACATTAAAAAAGATAAAACGGCTGGTTCTGAAATCTAAAGGTCACAATCTGCGGTGTCATACTCATGTGTGTACAGTGATCACTTTCTTGACAGCAGACAGTGAGTTTTGTACATACAGTAAATGCCCATCGTAACGAACTTTTTAAATCAAGATTTTCTGTTAAAACTTGAAAAATTGCAACTATGTTTTGTATATAAAGCAATAATACTGAATATATTTGCTCATGTTACGATCGTGGTGGAAATTTTATCAGAAAACGATTTCTTTTCAAGTCGGTACTCGAAGCTGCATTTCGAGCCGTATAGGCCTAGTGTGCAGCTTTCGTAACCGGTAAGTCCCCGTACGCGTGTCCTGCAATCTATCGCCTCGGCAAAATTTTTGCTGAAGTCAAGTCAATTTGTCTCGGCATTTACCTCGGCATTGCCGAATGCCGAGGCTATTTTCGAGGGCTGATTATTACCAGGGACCCCCAGTGCTACTAGTTTTTGCCATACAGTTACTGTAGGCAATAAATTCCCAGTAATGGTATACCTATGTAATAGAATTAGGTAATGAGTAGCAGAATAGATATTCATGTCACTTTTGTGAGTTAAAATATTAGAACTTACATTCTAGCATGCAATACTCAAATAGCATACCATTTTTAGTTGAGGATGAGAAATATTGGTTACGTTAATACTGGCATTTAAACTGTGCCTATGATACCAATACAGAACAGAAATGGGGAGTACAGGCCTATAGCAACATTGAATACAGACAATCGGTCCCAAACTACTTAAAATCCTACCATTCAAATCAGAGCAAATGGGCCATACAAATAGTTTGTCAAAATGTCCAGATGGGCTGCTCAATGGACACTGGGTCAAACCTTGTACTGTACATTTACAGTATGTTGCGCATGACTCAAACTGTATACATGCTTCAGTCAAGAAAATTACACAAATACAAATCTTCACACATTCATCAAAGGAACTTCCTTCAAAGGGGACAGGTCAAGTGGTTGGGAGGACGTAGGAATAGATCACCCTGTTTCATGGGATACAGTATTTAACTTGGAATGACTGTAGGGAAGAGCAAAATACACTTTTAATTGCACCTTCTATGAATCATGCAGCAGTCAATGTTGAATGTAATCTTCACTATCATGTTGCTTTAGCTTTGCAATGAAAGTCTTCAGAAGTCACTGCAAGCCAGAGAGAAAAAAACCTGATAACTGTACAGTACTTTCTTAACGGACACTTTTTTCTTAATGTTTTGGGGTTGGGTTCAATCCCGGTGTTCCGACCTCTCTATGCTCCAATTTTTTCACGATTTTTCATGTTTTGGTCGAAACATAGACTGGTCGGAACATAGAGACGTGATGACGTCTCTACGTTTCGACCTCTCTATGTTCCAACCGCAACTTGAAAAAGTCGAAACATAGAGAAGTCAAAACACAGAGACTTTGGACGTCTCAATGTTCCGACTACTCCATATTCCGACCTTAATTTCAAACGTGAAGAATTCGGTACATAGAGAAGTCGAAACATAGAGACGTTTTACACATTTCTATGTTCCTACTTCTCTATGTTTCGACCACAAATGAAAACATGCATTTTGGTCATATTCAATCTTTTGGGCAGTTCCACTAGTCCGAAGGTTCCAGATTAATTAATTAATAATTAATAATAAATAATTAATTAACTAATTAATTAGCGTAAATTGCGTAATTTATGCAAATCCGAAGTTAAAATTTGCATATCTCCTTCCCCTTAAGAGATACCCCCTTTTTTCTATTTTTGGAGTATTTTCAAACCGCCATATCTCAAAAACAGAACAAGCTGTGCCAAAATAGACCTCAAATTTGTAATCAGCGGTATCAAAAATACCCAATATGTTATTTTCAAGCGTTTTCCTGACATTCGATTTTCCCCTGGGGGTGGGGGTGGGGGGAACACAGGAACACGCATGCGATTTGAAATATGGTTTCTGGGTTTTTCGGGGTCACCTATTTCAGAAAGGCCCTTTTCCTGGTGCACCATTCAGCGTAGAATTAGCCTTTGAAAAGTACTCTGCATGTGTCGGAACATAGAGAGGTCGGAACATAGAGAGGTTGGAACATAGAGATGTGATCCTTATGGTTTAACTTCTCTTTGTTTCAACCAAAACGTTTATAAGTCGGAACATAGAGAAGTCGGAATATAGAGAAGTCGGAACAGAGTAGTCGGAATATAGAGAGGTCGGAACATAGAGTAGTCGGAATATAGAGAGGTCGGAACATAGAGTAGTCGGAATATAGAGAGGTCGGAACATAGAGTAGTCGGAATATAGAGAGGTCGGAACATTGAGAAGTCGGAATATAGAGAAGTCGGAACATAGGGGGGTCGGAATATAGAGAGGTCGAAACATAGAGAGGACCTCTTGAGGTTGGACATCCCTTTCAAAAGCACACCACCTGTCAAGAAATTCTAATTCTTTCATTTGCTTTGTCTTCTTACATTGTCTGATGGTGTTTAACCTTCACAAAATTATCAGTGGCCCACTCAATGTGCTAAGTACATACAATACACATACAGCCTAACCACCAAAGACCATGCTGTGTATCCTTAAAAGAATTTTTTCACAATATTTACCACTGAAATCAAAAGAATCTGCTTGTATTACCATACAGCTGTGTATGACCTTTACTGAGGATGTGCAATGTTCCTTACATATTCTTTGAGTTCTTAAATTCCTTGACCACTGACCATTCCTCTTTTCAATGCCAACAGCAATACCATTTGACCTCTACTTTTGGGACAGAGGAGTAAACTCAGCTTGGCCTAGGATTCCAGGAGACATGACCAGACAAGAAGAATGCAAAGTATTTCATTGAAGGTGTCTTATTCTGAGAGAGGTAAGATCACAGGGCTATGCATGTATGCTAAAACTGGCAGAATAAACTCTGATACTTTGTGTTTGTGCTTTTCAGAAAAGTTCCCTGAATTAAGGTCACATATTTTACAAAGGAATAAGGGACAAAATTTGTAGGCCGAACCACACCTTCACAGTCAAAGAGTTGCCTTCTCAAAACTAACGGTTTCTGAACAAGCAATTTTGCTTATAAAACAATTGTTTATAAAACAAATAGGTCATTCCAATCATGGACATGCTAGAAGTTCCCCTTATCATGCCATATATGTCAGGAACATAAGGGGGGTGGCCCTATGCCTCCCCATCTCCCCTCCACATGCAAGTGCTTACAGGGCTATTTTCATTTTACACCTTCCTCATGACTGATTTGCTACAAATACACAAATTTGTCAAGTCAAAGCAAACTGAGATCTCATCATGACGGAAGTGAAAAGACTTGGCAGACTCTAAAATGAAACCAAAACTGTAGTCACCTGACCTGTTTGTACAGGGCTGGAAATAAACGAAGGCCACAGAGGTAATGGTCTTCGTATTTTGGCAATGGCTTTAAGGCTACCTTGGCCTTCATGCCCTTATTTACGAAAGGGAACCAAACAAATACCAAACTTATACAAAATCTTCTGTTTAGCCTGGGTCCCCTTTAAGATGCATACATGTACCCTAAAAGCTAATATTTAAAAGGGCCTTACCCTCTAAGTGACTTATTTCCAGCCCTGGTTGTGGATGGAGTGTCTTTAGCCTCACTATGCATTGACTTTCCTGAATATTCAAGAGCTTGTTTTCAAAGTTCTTCATGACAATTGGAATCACAGTGCTACTTACATTTGACAAAGGTCATTACACGTGATTTCAAGATTTACCCATATCAGAAATCACTAAATAAAATTACCCATGAAAGGTGCTTTAAACAGATAGTTTTCCACAAAAAAAGGCCTTTTCTTACAACTCACGATAAAGCTTCCCATTAAACATTAAATATCCAGAAAGAATTTTGGTTCCCCTATACCAAATATGATTATTTTGCTCCCTGTATTTTCAACCCCAACTTTTTCCAGAAGGGCCTCCATTCTACCATCACTCCAAGGTTTACCATGTACGCTAGTAGTTTATGAGGTCACAACAACTAGAGCATGACATCAGCAATTACCTGAGGTTTACAACTTACATTATTTGCTCTGTCTCTGTGAACTTTGGTGACCTTTCTGACCTTCTGAGTAATAATGAGTAACAGGAAGCATTGTATCCTTGACCTTTCAATGTTTTCTTGCTTGACGGCTGTGATTTGTATTGGACATTTGGTTGAAGAGGGAGGAGTGAGTGCAAACTGGCTTCACATTCATGTATATAAACCTACACACTAAGTATACTGCAATACAAGTTTACACATACGTATGACCCTTCTCTCATTTGGGGCTTTCTCAAAGAAAGTAACCTGTACAGGAAATTTTGACATGACTCCCACATTTGCTTTTGTCTAGACATTTTAGTAGAATTTTGCCCAATCCTTTTTCCGTTTAGGTGATTTCACCTCACCGTTACCCTTTTTTATCTGGCTGACACTATATATAACACATTCGTGTTGGTGTGTTGCTAAACCCCCACCTATAACTACACATATGTATGTAGGCACCACCTACACAGAGGTGCCATTCCTTTCCATGTTTGTATGTGCATGTATGGTTGCCACAAAATTTGTAAGAGACCTGTATGTGAAGCACACTTGGAAATAGGCCTCCCTGTGATCCTAAATAATGGCAAAGTTGTCTCTATATCTGACAGGAAAACATTACTTTCGCTGACCAAATTTTTTTTGGGGGGGGGGGGGGAGGAGATATGCCCCACTGTTCCAGAAAAAAAATATTCCATTCCTCATGATTTGCTACACAATCCCCAAAACTCCCTGGTTTGGGAATCTAAGAGCCCCGATACTTACCTCCTATTTACACTTGTAGTCCCCACTTACCCGCAGTAAGTCCCTGGCAAGCTTTTAATGGCACAGCGGTCCTGGGCGACCTCCTAAGAAAGGGCGCCCTATAGTCCTCTTCCGCTTGCATATCCAAAAGATTACAAGTGTAAATACGAGGTAATGAGGGGCGAAGCACATTTAAAAGATTAATGGTGAAAAAGTCTTGTAAAAGGCAAAATACACCCACTTTCCAAATGCTGCATGCATCATTTGCAGTCTGCCCATAGCTACAGTATGCCTCTGGAAGTCCACTAGCCAGACGAGCTGGGGTGATATGTGGGAGAACTGCTTACAAAGGGTGAGATACTCTTTAAGAGGTGAGATATGTTAAGATATTAAGGCGACAGAAAGTTTTGCTCTCACAAAATTTCTACGAGGCAAATACTTTTCTGAGGGAGGCACTGCCCCTCTGGCATTCTTTAACTACAGGACTTAACCCCCAGAAATTGGGGGGGAGGGGGGAATAGAAGAGAGACCAGCTTGTCTCATCAGTGTGCACTTTCTTTTGTCTTTGGGCTCTCCACAGAAGAACTGTGTGTGTGTCTTAATAATTCCCTTGTGTTTAAAAAACCTGCACATTCTTGTTCAAAGCAAGGGCACCCTTTCCCTGTGGCAACATGACAAAATACACAGTACATGTGTCTCAAATGCTCTTATTACTGCCACTAGTCTAAATCCTGCACACTAGATCATTGACCAATATATTCTAATGCAAAGCCATCCCTACACTTCAAACATCTTGTATTACCAACCTGCAAGTACATTGCCTTCTTTGCAAATTTCATATCTCAATTTCAGAAAATTTTTCATCTTTAATTGGTTTGTTGTTTACATCTGCTGAAAGTGACCATCAGGAAGTGACCACTGGTCAAATAGTCAATAAGGTCAGCTGAGATACAACCAGTGTTTTCATGGATTAGGGTTCTGCTGATAGTATAGCATCAAGGGAAATTCTCTTTCAATCCACTGCTGAGCCAGTAGGGAAATTAGACTTGTCAAAAGTCATCAGGTAGCTAATCACTCACTGATCTTATAGAAACAGAACCACATGCACATACATAAAGTCCCAATAACAAATGCAACCATACTGTATTGCCTTTGTATACATATCAGGGTAAGCACTGTCAAGCACACTGTGGGAAGAAGTCACTATCAAACACCACTGACAGTAAAATATCACAATTCAAAAAAAAGTTTTTTTGGCTAGGACTTTGTAATCTTGTCCTTCAAAACCAAAGGGGAGATACTCACAAGGTGACTGTCAAATGCAACATATACCAGCTGCTAGCATGCACCCAGTCAATGCATCACAGCATTATCAAAACAATGTTATCCCACAAAAAAAGGACATCCTGTAATACCAAAGACTTTCTGCTTTGGGAATCTAGCTATGAACCCTGACACTCATCTCCTATTTACAGTGCATATGTAAATAGGAGGTAATATAAGGAGGGGCATGTACAACCTACAAGTTGAGCACAAACAATTCAAACTCACTTGATAACACATGTTGCTCTTATCACTGACGTTTTGAAAACTACCACCACACACACCCTTCACACACACCCTTTCCTCATACAGATTTGGAACCCCTTTGGAATCTAATCATAAGTGGTGTCACCACAAACACCAACACCCTTCAAGTTTGTCCCTTACTTTGACACCTGAATATACCAGATATCAATGGAGAAGTGAAAATTTGAATCTGATCAAGAGAGTGCATTAATGGGCCATTCTAATGATATTAAAGGGATAGTCGAGGGGTGCAGTTACCAAACTGACAATTTTCTCAATCCCAGCACGCACCCCCTACGTAATACCTTCCCCCTGCAAAAAGAACCCTTCACATGTATCAAATTACATATGTAAATAGGAGGTAATGGGGGCAATGCAGATACATGAATGCAACTACTTGGGTAAATAGGTAAATACAAATTTATTCCAATAAGATCACAAAATTCTGACTTCTCAAAATCAAAAAGGCAGAAAAAGGTACAGCTAACACCAGTATGAAGTTAGTCATTCCACTGGCAGTGAAGCAAGGGAGACTTAAAGCAAGTATAGGAAGAGCGCCATCTAAAAAGGATTATTCTATTGCCAGTTCTTGTTCCACAGTAGTTGAGCAGTCCAATAGTAGCAATAGGTGAGTTTAGTAGCAGCGAAACAGATTCTTCATATTTATAGATCTATAAATTTCTTCCGATAAGATGACAAAATTCTGACTTTAAGTGTACCTCAAGTCTAGAATTTCTAATATATATTTATTACAAAGCTCAAAAGATGCATCCAAAAGGTTCAATTCTCATCTTTACACTGCATTCCTGAGCTGACATATATGAAATGGTGAAACTTATTCACTCACTTTAAAATGGTAAATTGTGCAATAATTAGTGATGCCATTCTTGTACTACACAAATAACATTCATTGCTTTCGCTTTTTTCGACAGGCACTGAACCTTGTACCATAATGTTATCACTTAACTTATTGTTATATGGTGGCTTAACCACACAAAACCTCTTCCTACAATTTGCTAAGGGAGACAACAGTAAATATTTCAAGGTCACATAAACATTCTTATTCAAAAGGAAACAAAAGCTAATGGGAGTTGTACAAGAAGGTCCTCCCAAATTATTGTGCAAGTGACTACTTCACATCAAGTGAATAAATATTAACATTTTACATCTCAGCAACATCAGAGGAAGCTATGAAAATGGGAGTTGGACGAATGAAATTTCCAACCTCTAAAATCACCCAAAACCTACCTGTTTTGTGAATCTATTAGCCCTACTTACCTCACCTGAGTACAGTAGTAAGCTCACATATATTGCATAATACCACCTAGTTGGGGCAACTCATTGCCAGAGATCATTCTGTGGTAGATGGACTGTCCAATAGTAGTAACAGGCGAGGTAAGTAGGAGCAAAATAGATTCTAAGTTCTAATAATTCTAAACTTTAGGTACACTTTAATTTGGGGGAGAAACCATAGAGCAGGATATAGGAACTAGAGTGCTCACTACCTGAAACAGCTGTGATCTCATGGGGACTCAACTGCCATACAGTTTGTACACACATGCTCGTGCACAGCACAGCTTCTTGCCTCCACCTATAATGGGGGACGGGTCCCCATCACTGATCTACATGTAGATCAGTGGTCCCCATGCAATCACACTGGATTTACTTACGTGGTATTAGGAGTGTGCACTCTAGTTCCTATATCCTACTCTATGGTAGAAACAGAAAATAAACTTGCTGTGATGAAAAGAAAATACACCTTTAATTATCCTTTCCATTTTAATTTGTTGCATTAGTGCTACTGCGTGGAGAATCAAAAGTGTAATCAGGAAATAGGTGATGCAGCTTTGGCTTTAATGTTTCAGTTTAAGAAAAACTTTTCCACCTGGAATGCTTTCACTTGGAATTTCCATATAGAAAATGAAACACCAACAGGTGAAATATATGGGAAACAGAAAACAGGTGACATAGTTGCCAACAGTGTCCATTCAAATTCTATGCATGAGAAAATATAGGCCAATCTGTCTTCATACAAATAGAATGTCTATATGCAAACAGTATGAAATAATATCTGAAACATGAAAAGATATGCCCCTATTCACCTTCAAAAGATCACTACGTTGATTGTGTAACAGGGGCAGCTTTAACCACGCAACAAGTGAAACAGTGCACAACATAGGTCTACAGTACTATCCAATTGTTTTAATACCAAATTCAATAGGTGACTTAAATGTGAAACTTCTGTATGGATGTACAGTAGTACCTCTGCAAATTATAAAATAGGAAATACCTGCCAAGAAGACCTCTTAAAATTCTAAATCTATAGTTGAAATATCTGGTGTTACATGTTTGACCCTGATGTGTATTCCTTTTTGGTGGTAGGTAGGGGTGAGGGTGAGGGGGACATCATATTGTAACTGACACAACCCTATACTTAAACTTAGGTTTGTTAAACCAAATGACCCATGGGAAGGCTTGGGGGGAGAAGCCCCCATCAAGTCTTTCCTACCCCTCCCTACATTTGAAAACCCAATGAAATGGTGCAGCCCCTGTCCCAAAGCACCCCAACACATTTTTTTCTGGCTATGTTACTGGTTAATCCTTATACTGCATGAGCTTTAGGCTTAAACATTGAATAATTGTTTCTGAATCATCTGAATCCAAGAAAGTCATCAAACTTGCAAGCAAGGTATCTAACTAAAAAATTCTTGTTTTCACTCTTTGCCAGATAAGAATTGCAGGCAATTCTGGAAATGGATAAATTACAGAAGGTAAAGAGGGGTAATGTACTACTTCAGTCTTTAAATGCTTATTATCACCAGGGAGTTGAAGATTGAAAAATTCATGAAATTTCTGGCATTCCTGTGAAACTTTTAAAGAATTGGACCTTTATGAACACTTAAAAGTTTCCCTTCCAAGTTTCATACTGAGATCTCAGAGCCAGGTTCTGGACCAAGAATTTCCATTCTGAACTGCTATCCATTATTCCTCTAATCTTAGTCCTAAGAAGTACTAGAAACTGAGCCATCACTTTGTTATGACTGCTTCAAGACCATTCAACTCTTGTTTCAGCATGAAATATTGGAGGTTACACAGCCATGCATAGTTAAGTGACAAATAACCTAATATTTTTATAGTTTGTGCTTTGAGTTACCATGGTGATAATGTTCAAGTACACTTTTTTCAGCTGACATGTATGCTCTCTAAGCCTAATTGGCTTTGCATGTGGTCAACCTGAAGTCCTTGACAGACTGCAGTTTATGGTATGAGCTAACAGGTGTGATGGTGATGAAATTCCTCCCGATCAAAGGATAACCCACCTTTATAATCCATTCCAATTGTGAAACAAATGAGAAAGATTAACTTGCAAATCTGGGATAGTTTGTCATATGGGAAAATAGTCACATCAACACATTCTATGAAAGGGTGTTATGTAGCTTTATGTAACCACTGTGGGGTTCCATTCTATCTGAACACAAGTGCATTGTACTTTTTATGGTTTAGAAGACAGAGAAGAACAGGAAACGGTTACAGTGAGCAAAAGGAAAATGAATGACATCGTTCCAATTTGAATTTCAGTGTACCCCAATATTCTCAATGTACTCTTTAATCATGTGACAATATTTTTGATGCCGTATGGTTAAAATCACTCAATAAAATCCTTAAAACGGTACATTGAGTTGGTTCAAGAAATTCACCAAATTTGCCAAACCTGTTAAGTTTTCTTCACAAACTAATGACAAATGGTCAGACTTAAACAATCCGCACATCTTGCATACAAAATGTTTCATAAGTGGGTAATAAACAATTCAGTTCAGTTTTCAAAAATTCATGACCAGACACTTTTTCAAATTATGCACACAAAGATTACAAGCCAGGATACACCAAAAAATTCAAAATTTTAGCTTAATGCATAACTGTTGGATGTGAAACTTGACTAATTATGCTAATAATCATTGTCATGTAGTAATACCCTTCAACACCCTCGTTAAGTTATCGATATCAACTCAATATGCCCCTTTAATATATCTTTATTAGGCCATATTTTTGATATGGCATAAAATAGTTGTTAGCCATTTAAAAGAGCTGTTGTTTCACAATATGATATGGCTAACTGCTTACTACTTTAAAGGGACAAACAAGATTCCAAAGTTGACTTGAAATGACACTAGGGTCATATTATAATTTGAACTATTTCTTAATCCTCTAAAGAAATCTACACTAGGCGACAGGGAGGGGGTGGAGAGGCAGTGAAGAAGAATTTGCCTTACAAGTGCAATCTACAGTTTTCCAATGCAAACTGAATTTCAAACTTGAACATTCACAAGTCCAACACCATGCCTAGAATGTTGAAATGGAAACTATGGAAACTATTCCATTTGAATTTGTAATTACAAGCCCAAGGTTGCAGGTTCCTCCTATGTGGTGCTAATTTAGCATCATGAAAAAGCTGCTGCTGCACTTAACTACTAGATGTGAATGAGGTTCTACTCATACAATATGCAATGATACCATTTATATGTGGTGTGCTGGCTCAATATTTTGCCTACAAATCTCCAAAATAAAAGAATCTGTTTGATATGAAGAGATGTTTTGTCCTCTGTTGGGAAAATTGATCTAGAAGAACAGCTTGACTTCATTCAGAAGAAGAAGTAGGTTACACACGTTCGGAAGGTTAGTCTTGATGCAAACACAACATCTTTATCTTGTAGAGCTAGGCTATTAAACCAGTTCAAGCATGGCCTCTGATAATGGCATAATACAGGACTTATCCAACTTTACTTCAGAGCATGCAGTGTTGGCACTAAGTCTCAAAGTTTGGGGGTAAAATACCCCCCCTCCAAAATATTTTTAGGGGGGTTTGGTTTAAAGGGGCAATCTCAATAGGTTGCAACAAAAAAAGTCAACTTTTTGCCAAAAGGAGAGGGATATTCCCACAACTGATTTTAAAACTTGCCTGATTGCTGAGAAAAGTGTAGGAATCACGCAACCCCACTGCCTAATGGGAACACTGCTTCAGAGTCGGGAACCTTTGCCAAGAGTTGAGAAGCAACTCTACTTTCCTTGGAGTTGCGACTCACATTTGCAATAAGTTCAAAAATGTAAGAACAAAACTTGTATTCTGGAGTTAAAATTTGATAAATTTTCAATGTACATGCCTAGTACACAGTTCCATCCACATCTTAACTTTTTCACTGCTACTGTAGGCCTATATGCTTCAATAAATCCTTCAGCATGAATCCAATCAAATGCCACATCTTTACAACCCCTTGCCCATCCAAACTTGAACTGCTTTTTATGGTCTTGTTCTGTAAGTCTGCAACCTTTAAAGGGGATATGGCACTGCTCCCCCCCCCCCCCAAAAAAAAAAAAAAAAAAAACCAGGGAGTTGCTAGCAAGTCCTTACCCAAACATATTTAGGAGTAGCCCTAGGGTTCTAAATACATTGATGACTGCACTTTGACCAGCCTTCATTCAAACAATATAGCTTCACTTTTGGTTGGTCAATGATAACTTGTACAGTCAGTTGTGTTCCCAATTAAGCTCACACACTCACTGTGTGTCAATATATATGGCCTCGAGCAAATTTAACTTGAGGTGCAAGCTATGGCACTGTTCCTCTGCCTTGGAGGTGTTGTTTGTTTAAATTGGAGGAGTTGCTAAAAGTAAACTTAGTAGGGAGAATTTTGCTGTCTGGGTGAGATTTGAGAGCCTTTAAGCAGTTTTTGAGTATAGTACCTAGCTATACACACAGTATCAACTATATTTCCAATTACCATGTACATTGATTGCCCAATGGTTACGAAAGTAACTAGTAGCCACTTAGGTACCACCCTATAGTTGTCAAAACCAGAGTCCCAAATATGAAAAACGTGCCTGAGTCCACACTAGATTCCCCTTATGAACTGACCCATGCTGGCAGGACATAATGAAGAAAAGAGTCACCTGCCCAGTTGTGAGTCCATAGATATTTCGCTAAGGTCAATGCCATATGCTATACACATGGTTTCACAGGTCTCTATCCTTGCAGGTTGCAATTACCACAAAGAAGAACATCAAGGCCACTCCTCAGGAGGGAAGCCTTATGCAAACTTGCACTGCTACTTGACTTCATTTGTTCACCATGGTTACCAACAAAGCTAGTGGTGCAGTCAAGCCAATGTACACACAGTAAATGTGCCAACTAACAGGGTACTCTGATCACGCCACTAAATAGATCATGGTATACTCAACTAGTGTACTGAAGGTATAGGAAATCGGTGTACACAGCTGCACCCTTGCTACAGACGCTGAGTGTCTTCAAATCTAACTCTGAAAGATAAAGTGCGCATCAGAAAGGTCCAATGGTGCACAGGCATAAAGGCATGGGTGGGGGGCTTGGGGCTGCACCCCCCCCCCCCACCAATGACAGGAATTTTGCGATTTTCCAGCAAAATATATGCTATATCCCCCGGTCCTCACCCCAAACTGCAAGTGGTCCAGTGTCCTCCTGTGAAAGTGGTCCAACACATTTTCACCTAAAGACTACTGTATTAAGACTGTCAAGTGTGACATCACACTTTGCTACTGAATGATATAAACACTACTGAAATGAAAATGAGTCTTGCAATAGCTCAGTGTGAGAACAGCTGTAGTTTGTTTTCACACCAATGCAACAGGGTGATGTCACACTTAACAGTTTCAACAACCAGGAGGTTGCAACTCTATTGACAAATTGTTGATAAAACTTAAAATCACCCAAACTCCCTGGGTCTATGAGTCCTGCTGATACATACTTCCTAGAGTAACCTTCACTTAAGCAGTTACAACAGGGCGAAGTGCTACCACAGTGAATGAGTGCCCCCAAATTATCCAGAGCTACAACAAGTCCTTATTAACCATCATAACAGATGCACTGCACTTTTGAATCCTGGACTTTTCCGTTATTGCACCCCTTTTAGTAGTTACTAAATGAGTTTTGGCAGTTGGCAGCTTTACTTTTATACCCTTAAAGCATTCGGGTCATGACTGGAGTTTTCCTTAATTCTCTTTCCCAGGATGCAACATCAAACTCCTAGAAAAAGGCGGGTCATTCACAAAGAGTCTTCACCTAAATTTTCACCACGTCTTAAAAGAGATGTCCAACCACACTTGCAATTTCTACCCAGAAGTCTACCCCTTTGCCACTGCTAGTGTGGTGGATGCCAGGCATGAGGATCTGTCCAGAGCAAGGCCACCCACTGGAAAAACTTTGGAAAACTTTACCAAATAAAATGGGACCTAAGCTTCAAGACTGAAAAGAAAAATATGATGTGTGCAGGGGGTGTCCTCTAGCTTGACTTTACCAACTGTGATAATAACTTTGCCAGATTGTTTTGACATGAATTTGGGAGTACATGTGTAAATAGCAAAAAGGAGACTGGCAGTACATAACCCAAACATGTTCTAATGTTTTGAAATATTTCCCCATTGAGAGACATATTACCATGATAGACACATTCACTTTTTTCACTGATACAATACTGTAGATCATATATTCCAATTATGTTTCTTCCAATATTTTCACTCTTAGTTTGACAGTTGCTTACTCTTCAACATACAGATCAACATGAACTTTAAAATATTAAAACAAATTGTAATAAAAATTCAACGAACTGCCATGTTTAAGTTCAGAAATTGACAGCAGATTTCACACATTTTTACAGCACACTACTTTTCTTTGCATACTGGCACAAAAACAATTTTTCATGGTCACTAAGGAAGGCCAACACACCAAAAACTTCTGCATGTCATAACCTTTCCTCCCCCGCAAAAACCTGTTTTGGTCTCAACAAAAAAGTCCTCTTTCCCAGTATCTGTAAGGACTGACTATCCCTCACACACCAGGGCTTGTTATGTTGTGAACAAGTTATCAACAGAGCTTACCTCAGTGCAGACAACCCCATGACCTTTCAGTGATGTCATACTGTGTGTTATTTAGAGTTCAAAGATGAAAGATTTTTCACAGAATTACCCTGGAGATGCTTGTTTTGCATCAAAATAAAGATCTTTTGTCTGTAAAGGGAGAACCTTTGTATCATCTCAGTGCACCAAAAGGAACAAACAGTGACTTCTTTTCTAACTCCTTCAGCAGTAAGCTAAGCTGCATGAATTCCATATCATAGACTTGATGTACTGCACGAGATAGGAAATCGCTGACTTTTGTGAACTCTGTCTGAGATGGGGTATTCAATGACTTTGAGCTCTACAGTATCTCACTGTCTGGTATAGGGAAAGAATGACTTAGAATGAAAATGCAGTCCCAATTTGAAGTAGTGTACCCATCATCCTAATTCAGGAATGGCTCCTATCAATCATGTGACAATATTTTTGTTACTACTTTGTTCAATTTATGCAAAATAACTCTTTCTCAATCACCTAAAACAATAATACCACTCTTTGGTTCATCTTAAATATTCAATGTGAGTGAACTGTCTAATATAGGAATGAGCTGATTGTGTGGGATGAGGAACCAATGACTTAGGTGAAATCTGACTCAAGTGGCCAATCAGTGCCTAAAGTAAACTGAGGATGAGGAACCAAGGACCTAAGTGAATTCTGTCAACTCTGCCTGGGATGGAGATTCAACAGCTTGACTAATCTCTCAGATGGAGAATGTAAAACTTTCACTGCACAAATAGTACCATCATCTTATGCATTGAAGGTTTCTTATTAAAGTATGAAAATTTCCCAGTGGGGGGTTGGCCCCCTGTCCCCACTCCATGGAGCCACCCCTGAATGCAGTTTTTCAACTCAATGAATTAATTGCAGTGAAGTTTCTCAGCTGAAGGTGATCAGGGTTGCACAAGACAATGGTGACTTAAAAGACGCAATCATTCCACAAGCAATGAAAAAGACCCTCTTTAAATTTTAAAGAGAGAAGTTAACATCTGAGAGACTTGGAGAAACAAAATAATATACATTATGAGAAACAGACAAAAGAATGCAATAACTGTTTGATTTCCTAGCACTATGGTAGGCTTGGTAGCACACAATCTAGACAGGTACTTGGGGGTAGTGTTGTACTGATGTGACATGTAGCCGATGTCACCAATACCAATATTTCAAGTATAGTAGAAAGGCTTTCATGACAGGAATCCATACTAGTGAGATGATTTCAACGAGTACGCCGTCGAAGGTCTTGAACAGTCAAGCTTGTTAAATAGCTTTATGAGCTTGCAATATTTCAATTCTCAATATCAACTGATACCAATCCAAAATCAAAGTTTGAGAAATGAGCTCACTTTACTGAAACCATAGGCTATTGGGCACCATCACTTAGAGTTGTTCCGTTTTCATGAGGTACAATATCTGGACTTATAGCCAAACATGCTAACGTTGCGTAATACTTTCATGAAGTGTAGGACAAGAAGTTTCGGAAACGTAGGACCAGCATTTTAGGTAAATTTTAATTCCAATACAGGATGAAAGTGGAGCCTATCAGCTGATACCTATACTGAATATCCATAACTGGTACAACACTTCTCAGGGGCAGGGCTGAAAAAAAGTGTTTAATTCCCAGGAAGGGAGTAACTGTTTTCACAATATGTTCATGCAAGTATCAAAAGGTAAATTTCCTTCCAGTTGCCAAAATTTCCCTCCAAATGCCCAAATTTCCAGGAAGGAGCCTCCCAGCTTCCCGACTTCTTCCACCCATGCTCAGGGGCATGGTATAATTTTTACAGCAAAGGTCTACCTAAGGGGCGGGCTCCCCTTTGGAGATTTTGGTTCAAGTGCTTTAGAAACTGACTTAGATACCTGTCAGAAATGACTTAGATACCTGCCTTACAGTAATGCAATGAAGCTGTTAGTGAGGCATGATATACTGCAGAACAGTTAATAAAAACCTCAAACAGAAATAAGCAATTCAGGTATTTTACTTCCCACATACAGCAATGCTAGTAAACGTAAATTCTCTTTACTTCCCTTGCGCTGCAAAACTCCAGGATGGACTTCTCTTTATACAGTATGTACCAGCTGTACCATTCAATGCCTGTTACCACAACCAAGATTTAAACTGTTGTCACAGCAACAAAACTTATTTAAAATAATTCAGCCATGTCAAGAAAGGCCTTAAGAAAAGTCTGAAGTTTTCAGTTATGCACAGTTATCACAAAATTTGGTGAACTGCAGATTTGATACAATTAACACCACTTCACATGAATTAATTTATTAAGGGCAATCTGAATTGCAAAAAGGAAACCAGAAAGCCAAAAGGCTTAGTGATTCCTTGCCAAGTGGACACAATTTTAGTTCTGTGGTTTCAAGTTTGACACAATTTGCCTGTGAACTTACAGTGCTTAAATTAAGGTGCCGTCTCGAAAGTTGAAAATCCATGGGCAAAATTCAAACATTGATATTGTGTCAACATGGGCACTGCATGCCAGATATAAGATATCTATTGCTTCATACTTGACAAATAGGTTTTTACAAATTGACCTTTGGTGACCTCAAGTAACCTATGACCACTACCATGAACAATACAGATTATATCACTCAAAATGGGGCACTCCCATGCCAAGTATGTGATTAATACATGTTTTACTCTTCCAGATATCATTTTTACTAGGTTTTCACAGTCTGACCACTAGGGGCTTCAAACAAACTTTGACCTTCACCAAAGACAATAGTGGTTATGCAATCAATATGGAGTACTTACAGTACACGCAAAATATGAGATTCATAAGATTTTCTTCCTTCAGATTATCATGTTTACACTGTTTCCATAGTTTTTACCCTTCTTCTCATACACTGTGAAGGCTCATAAAATGAGCATATGAGTATATGAGCCAGGGGTCACCTCAAATGGCACTTGACCACAACAAAACTTAAAAAAAAAGATCATCTACTTGATGTGGGGCACCCAATTGCCATACAAAACATTAACATATGTTCCCCTTATTGAGATACCAAGAATTTGGCAGTTTGACCTTCAATGACCTGAATAGACCTTGACCTCCACCAAAATTATAGAGATCATCTATTCAGTGTGAGGCCCCTAGCCATATATGACATTAACAAAGGTTTCCTTCTTGGAACATGATTTAATTTGCAGCTTGATCTCCATCCTCCAATGACCTTTAACCCTCGCTAAAAGCTAAGAGGGATTCTACCCTCAATATGGGACATCAGTGCCAAATATGAGTTCCCTCACTGTTACTATCTTGAGATACCGTGTTTACAAGCAGTTTTCAAGGTATACTTTGATCTATGACAGCTGCAAATGACCTTTGACCTCCACCAAAATCAGTTGGCGCCTTCACCTTAACATGGAGTACAGACATGCCAAGTATGAGTTCATAAGTTTCTACTCTTGAGATATCATGTTTACACTTTTTTCAGTTTCACCTCTATTGACCTCAAGTGACCTTCGACTTCCAACAAAAACAGTAGGGCCCATCTACTGAAAATGAGTCATCCACATGCCAAGTACAGTACTAGACATCCCTAACAGTCACCCTTCTTAAGATAGCATGCTAACAAGATTTTGACCTTTGACCTCTTGTGACCCCAAATGACCTTTGACTTTCACCAAACATCACAGGGATCATCTACTGGATATGGGCCATCCACATATTAAGTAAGAGATCCATCACTGTAACCCTTCTTGAGATAACATGTTTACAGGGTTTTGACCTTTTGACCTCTTGTGACCACGCTAACTTCCACCAAACCAATATGAACTATCCACATGCTAAGTATGAGATTCCCTTACACTCCTAGAGATACCATATTTACGAACAACTTTCAATATTTTTCCTGTCTGACCTCTGTTGACCCCTAATGACCTTGACCTCCACCAAATATAACAGGGATCAATAACTGAATATGGGTGTTTCACATGAAGAGTATGAGATCCTTCGCAGTTACGCTACTTGAGATATCACGTTTACAAGTTTCTGACCTCTTGACCTCTCATAACCCCAAATGACCTTTGACCTCTAACAAAAACAATAGGGCTCATCTACTCAATATGGACCATCCACACGCTAAGTATGAGATCCTCGCAGTTACCCTTCTCTGGAGAAAACCTGTTTAAAAGCAAGCATCACATACATACAAAGACACTGTATGCCATCGTGACTGCATTGATTCCTTTTGCCCAAGGCAAGGAATCAAAAAGAAAAAAAGAATTGGAGACTCTTAGAGGGAATACCACCACATCACCTCTATTCTAATTTTGAAACATCTGCTAAATTTTACAAGTCTCCTTTTCTTTCCCATGAAATTCCTGTCCTGATTTGTCAGTTCATGAATTTCAAAGGCACACACACTGCACCAATCCAACTATAACCTGACACGGCTCACCCTGACTACTCTTCGAAGTCGATATGGGGCCAATTTACCCCAAACCTACCTGTTTTGTGTATCTATAAGCCCTACTTACCTTGCCTTTTACAACTAACGCAGGGTTCATAAAACAAGGGGTCGAGTTATGGTAGTAAGCTCAAGGATATAGTAAAGTGCAATCTAGTTGGGGAAATTCATGCATTGCCAGTGATCATTCCGCAGTAGATAGGCTGCCCAATAGTAGTAACAGGGGAGGTAATTAAGTAGGAGCAAAACAGATTATGGCCACCTTGTTTTGAGGGAGTCAGGTTGCAGTCACACCAAAAGTTTAAAACAATGTGTAAACCTGCCTGCAACCCAGTTCACTGACTTTGGTTATCACCGGGTCGCCATTTTGACATTCCACAACTGAAACCTGTTTCACAATACTAATTCTTTTTTGGCTGCCCAATTTGAATCTGGTTGTAGCCAGGCTGGTGCCAGCTGTCCACTGCCCTACCTTATCTTACCTACAATTCAACTGTCCCCAACACCATGGCAAATATCAAACATATTCGATAGACCCAATGTGGTGACAAGGACTCACTGGCCAGATGGCAGTCAGGTCCAGAAGAACATTCTGAGTGTGCACACAGCACCAACTCCACTGTCATCTGACTGGTTTTCAGGTGCACCACAGTCAGACTTGTGCAGTGTACGTGTGCCCCCTTTACATATTAAAGGTAAGCCCAGGACTTATTCTACATGAATTTAAGCAATCTTTGACAAATTTTGATATCAAGTGACTAAGAGGAACCACAAGCTAAATGTACTAAAAGAGCCCCATCCATGAATTTTTAAAGGTGGAAAATCCACAAAACTCTCTTGTTTATATATCTACGTGTGCAAATCTTACCTCTACATGAAACCCTCAGGTTAGACCTGGCAAATGAAAAGACAGTGCAACAGAAGGGAGCCCTCTCTCTACTGGGCTCCCAATTCTTCTTCTGGAAATTTTCAAGTAATAGGGGAGGTAAGTAGGAGCGAAGTAGATTTTCAAGTTTAACTCAGCTTTACCTCTTCACATAAGTAAAAAGGAGGAAAGGAGGGGCAATGCTGATTTACTGTAGGTATTAAACTCATTTGCTTCTCTCCTGATTTCTATCATGTGAGGTAGGGAGAGGGGAGGGGATTGGGGGTCTTGTAACAGAGTATACAAAACTTTACTGAGCTCAAATGTTAAAAATTTTACAAGAACAGTTTGGAGTGACTGGATAAGGTGTAAACCGACAATCCCATCCCTCAACATCCTCAACAGTCAATGTATGATTCCATCATAGCAACCACAAGAGATGTATACAGAACTTTCCTTCAAAAATTATCATTAACTACATCTTAGAACAGCTGGTCTGAGAAATTTCCAAAGTCCAGGAACTAAAAAGATTCATCACCCAATATGAAAAACTTCCAACAGCTCTGACCTAATGCAGTACTTGTTTCATATAGGCCTACATGTTCAATGTCCCAATGCCTGGTTGAACTTCTAAGGCGACTATTTAACTTGGAACTCACCAATTGCAGGACTCCAAGAATATGCACAAACCACTCCAAGAAAAGCTACACTAAGGGGGTAAAATTTACTATTGCTTTATCGCCATATATTTATGCCATTTTTTTTTTTGTTAACTTATGATAGAAAACATTGCTTAATCTGGCTGAAGTATTAACTTCAAATGAGCATTTCTTATAACTCACCAACACACACTCCCATGACAATTATCAGTGACACAAAACATTTACATGACTGACACATACCAGAATACCATACACATGCAAAAAAAAGTAATAGCTAATTTACAATCACACAAGCAGAATCATTTTTTTAGCTTCATATTAAGAGTCACTAATTTCAATACAAACCTGTTGCTTCTACAACTTTACATTGCTAAGTTAGTCTTTCAAGGAGCAGACAGTCTATGGCAATTCTCTGCACTAAAGCACAATACTGTAGGCCTACATGTAAAGCTATTGCTATAGGTAAGCAGGCAAAGTGCAGTTCAAAATCTATTACACATGTCCAGACGTTGGATGGTCTCAATAACAGATGTCATGATACAGTAACTGGTACAACCCTAGTGGGCCTGACCCCAGGAAGTGTGGGAAATTAAAATGTTCCCTTGTCTGTGTTCCTGAAGTAATTAACTACAGCTTCAACTATTTCGCAATGCTGTAGTCTGTACAGCATACCATGGAAGTACTACCTCCGAGCATATTGTGTACACTAGTATGCACTCCACCTGTGGTATAATACACATCAAACACAGCTACAGTCAATGCTTTTTATATCGGGTAACGTTCTAATGAAGACTAGTATTGGTTCTGGTCAGCTGCATGTGATATATTTGTAGTTGTAGGCATGAAATAAAAAAAAAAACAAAAGTAACCATCACAGTACAGCCATGACATCACACCTGCTTACAGTACTTCAAGTTCACTTTTGCCAAAAAATAAAAAATTGTGGTATCTTCAGAGCCTAATTCTAGAACCAAAAATTTCTAAGTTTAAATTAAATTTTGCCTTACAAATATCTTTTGGATCTAAACTTTTTAATAATTTTAAACAAGCATGTTATCAAAATAAAGCTTTAAAGAAAGGGGCAATCTTGTCACACTAAGTAGACTCACACCAAACACCCAGTCAAAGATATGAGTACTATTTTAGGTCTTCACCTTCCTCTCCCCTCCCTTACCATACTCCTTACACTTTCCCTCCATCTCCCCTCCCCATTCCCATCCTGTCCCCTTCCCCTCCTCTACCATCCTCATCCCTCCCTCTAATGTCTTCTCTTAGTGCCATCCATTACTGTCCCCTCTCACTTCCCTGATATCTCCTCCTCCCCTCCCCCCCCCCCTCCCCCTTCTTTACCAATTAAGGTAATTTGTAACATTCTTACAATACAGGATACAGCCTAATGCATACAATTGTGTAAGCAAACCCTGACCCCAACCAAGCCCATTTTATTGACACTCTTCTGCTACATGCTATTCACCCACACATACTGTGTGACACAGTGTATAGATGTAAATGGGTTTAAGTAAAGGCTGAGTTAAGAACAGGCTAATAGAATAGAAACAGCTGATAGGAACCCCAGGTCTCATTGCAATGATTGCACCAGGTTCTCTCCACTGTAACCCTCTTCAAGAGGTCACATTTAGGGAACAGGTTTGACCATCAATCACAGTAACGTAGGCCACAACTTTCTTCTTCTTGGCACTGACATCAGGAATTATTTACATTTTCACAATCTCTTGAGGTTCAGGGCCTCCACCCACCTGTCTCCACACAGCACACTTCAATCTCTTCCCTTCTTTACCCACTGAAAATAATGTACTGTACTACACAGTAAGGTCTGATGAGCAAAAAAGACCCCTATAAATCTGAAAGGATCTTACCCTTTCGGCATTTCGACTTTCTTGGAAGGAGGAGATGAATGTCTGTGACATAATTTCCAAAACTTACCTGTGGCAGTCTGTGGCAGTTTGTGGCAACTCTCTGCCTGCTTTGCAAATCTGTAAAAGCTGCTTACCTCATATACTGTATGATGCAAGTATAAGAATAGGCCTATGGTATTTCCTTCTACTGCAGAATGAGTTGCAGCAGTTTCATTCGTAGGTCAGCTCAACTTTTCCTTCTTATTTTGAGGAGTGACTGGGCCACTGGGGGAAAGCAATGCAGGGCTATCAACTCTCACCCATTCAGTGCGAGAGTCACATTTTGGCGCAATCTCACACTCTCACGATGAAGCATCAGTTTCTCACTCAGTGTTTCAATATGGTGAAAACAATTCCACTCAAAACGCAGCGATGCATCACGTGTCGGTAAAAGTAGTGCAGTTTACAGTATAATTAATCTTGCCATCATCAAACGAGCCCTTTTCAACCCAGCTGTGACAAGTTATGTCTGATTCCACCGGATATATCAATTTGTGGCTGTCACCAATACATGCCGGTAGGCCTAGAATTTCCAATTTTTCGTAGGCCTTTTTATCATGTGAACAAAATGTCTTCTCAAACATTTCCAGTAACATGAAACATCTGAAAACTGGCAATTGCGGGCATGCAGTAATGAGGCATGGGAAGTGCTGTTTGATGCAACCTAGGGGTATTTTTGGCAAAATGTCCCCCTGGCGGGACGCTTCGCGCAAACCGATGATCGCGCTCTGCATCAGTAGTCTAGTAGTCTCCCAGTGAATCTCAGTCTCACCACAGTCACTAAAATTTGACCGTCCTGATCAATGTCCCACATGTTGGTGTCCTTCTCCCCCTGAAACCCCTTATGGTGTCCCTTCTGCCAGGGAATTGCTAATCTGACAATCAGCATGAGAGATACTTTACATGCAGTGGTATATGACTGCTTACTTCATACTGCACTTAGTGAAGCAGAAGACTATAAAGTAACATCACAACGACAACCACCAGCTCCCCTGCCAACCACCATCTTCCCCCCCCCCCCCCCTCCATCACCCACAGCATTTCTCTCTGAGAGTGCAAACTATAGTCTAGCCGCTTTACCATGCCAGATTTCAAAGACTGGTACTTTCCGGTAAAATCCATTACCACCTGATACCGTAATTTGTAATCCAATGCATCACTTATGCTAAAAGCCATCATCCATAGCAGGGCCTGACATAACCAACGGCACCTACGGCAAAAAAGCCCCCGTGCCCTCAATGTTTGCCATGGTGCCCCTGAAATACAAACCCATGCAATGGCAAAAGTTGCCAATGTGCCCATTTCGTTTTGCCACTGGTGTGCCCCTCCTTTGAGTGCTGTACATTCCAAGTATCATTATATGCAAAGTTACACAACAAAGTAATCCAGAAAGTTTTGTTCAAATCATCCTTTGCTTTGCCGTTTTTTTATTTGACACGCAGACACATGAGTTCACAAACTACAGTAGGGCCTTCTGTTTTTTTTTTTTTTTTTTACTGCATCCTTAAATATCTGTGAGACCATTCCAAACCTCTCCTTCATGGCAGCATTGCTCCTATAGTACAACCTTTGTACACAGTAAGTCAATGGAACAATCTCGCATTTTGAACGAGAGAAAACACACACTTAACACACATTTATGAAATGGGTAATCACTTTCTTGACAGGTATAGACAAAAGCCATTTGAAGGGGCTCATTGAATTGATATCGATTATTCTGTGATGAGTTTGAAGGAAATCATTGCTTGACAACATTTCTAATTTGCCTCATTACTCATGTTACACTTCCTAAAGTTACCAAAAATATGAAAAATTGTAGTTTTTGTGTACAGGGATTACATATTATTACCTGATGGTAAAAAGTGTCTGGTCATGAATTTGTAATAAATGAGTTTAATCTTTAATTACCCTACCATTGCCATTTTAGTTGTATGTCACATGTGCAGAATCTCTTAGTTTGACCATTTAACATCAAGATGTGAGTAAATCTTAATGGGTGTGAAAAAAATCATTAATTTTGCAAACCAACTCAATTGGCCCCTTTAATGCCATTCATTCAGATGCCAAGTGCCAGCTATGATGCCACACAGCAATAAATACATTAAGCCAGTCATTAAAGTTTTCAGTTGCAAGTTTTGTGACATCTTAAGCCAATTGAATGACACTTCTTGAAACCAAATGCCAGTGGCCTACTGCAGTTTTATGAGACTCAATCTACCAGCTTACAGTACATGGTACATAAACATGGTGTCATGTGCCTACATGTGATACTATCACTTTATTCATGTGTAACATAAAACTCCCAAGCTTGTACAATATTATGCAAAACTTTTCTGCAAGATTTCTTCTCTTTGTGAGAACCAATTTCAAAGCAATACGTACTGTGTAATGTATTAACTTAAACATTTTATACATAAATTTTCTTTGCAAATCTCACGCAGGTCTACACAAGTATAATATATATATTCTACACCTCAGTTAAAAACAGGATCTAAAGGTCATCACTTCCAGGACCCAATTATGAAAAGGAAGTGATTCTCAAATGAAAACAATTATTGGAAAATGTGGGCATGAAGTTCCCAAACTGTATGAAATCATATCTTAACAGGTAAAAAAATATTTATTTTCTTGGCCTTGTAAGTGACAGATGATACCCAGGGCTATCTTCATCTGCTACACACTCCCCTTTCGCTCAGTGACCACATCCTGAAACTATTATGGTAATTTCAATCCAATATGTTCAATCTAAATCAACTTTGATGGGTAAGGTTGTTCATTATAGCATATGTTGTAAGTAGGTTGGATTAGGTAAGTAGCTGCATTTAGTAGAAGTAAAAAAAAAAAATCATGAACTCCAAAGTTATGAGACAATGTGCAACATATAGTTGGAGGTGTGTTAACGAACATTTCTCCTTAAATATTAGTGTTCGACCGATTATGCCATAATCGGTAATTACCGATTACCGATTATTCAATTACACAATCGGGTCGATGCCGATTACCGATCACCGATTATTTACATGTATAGGAAGGTCATGTTTTCTCGCCGTCTGTCGCATATTTCTAACTTTGTACACACACCATAACATAACCTTCACACTGGAGATGAATGATTAAGAACAGTTCCCTACGTTCCACGAATAGAATATGAAATGTTTTTGAAGGATTTCCTCGCCAAATACTATGATAAAAATCAACCATAAATACATGCTTTTGTACGATGTCACAGGCTTAACGTTAGCCAAAGAGTCTGTCGGCTTACATACGGCTCTACCTACAGTAGTTCTATCCACCGATCATGTCGGAAGATTCCGTGCAAAGGTCTGTACTGGACTGTAGTAGTGCTATATAGTAGCCTACCCACCCAGTTTTAGGCAAAAATACCTAACTACCTTGGCACTTCGGGGCCACTAAACATTCCACTCAATTTGCCTGATTTACTCACCCCATGCTCCCTTAACGATATGGATATATTTTTTGTAAAGCATCTTGCCCAACACTTACGTCTTATGTAAAAGATTCTCCAAATGAAATTCCGATAAAGTCCCGTAATCGAAAAACTGTTGCCGTTCCAGCGTGAATTTAACACAGGGCCCGTTTCCCTTCATTCATCAGTTAGGAGCACGGACGGAGTTCATGACCAACATGCTACGTAAATGCGCAGGCAATGCACTTAGCCTTGCATTACGTATTACATACTGTACTGGTGTGCTTTCGTAGGTGAACTTCAACTTCGCAAGAACTGTACGGCAGTTACGTGTGCGCATGTGCAGGTCATAGGTAATTAAAAACTTAACGAAAAGAATGTGGGAAGTGGCATAATTTATGCAGGATAATAAGCCTCGGGTTTCCAAAGTTGCTACAGTACAGTACGTGCACCAAATGTGTACAGATGATGTGGTTTGCACTGAAACTTGAAAAAACGTAGCGCGAAGTCATTTCTTCCTGTAGTACAATTTGTATGCAGATGTGCGGCATGGACCATGGCATGCACACCTTCTAGGTAATACTGTGTGCCCTTTCACGCACCTGAACTGTACTGCACTGAGAGTTATGGCAACAATTACGATGACTGCTATGATTTGGAGAGCTTAAAATGTTGCAAGTTTTGTGAGTATCAGTGCTGATATTTTGGGTGGGAACTTAAAGAAATGCGTGTTTTGGAGAATTGTAAAGATTTTTGCAGAAACTTTGAAGTGTATTTTAGCCCTGTTTCCAGTTTTCAAATAATCGGTGGTGGTAATCGGTTGAAGGACAAAATTTTACCAATGCCGATTATTTACCGATTGTGCGATAATCGGCCCGATGCCGATTATCTAACAGATGATCATGGTCGAACACTATTAAATATTTTCACAACAAGTACTGTAGAGTCTCCCCAATACACACAGGCATACGAAGACTGGGGCAAGAGAACTGCATGAGCTAAAGCCCCAGGTCAAAAGTGTGCCCAGGAGGCTAAAGTATGCTTTTGCCCTACTCCCCTAACCCCCACTCCCATTTCCCTCCCTGCCACTTTTAATGGTGAAACCCCCTTCATTGTCACACTGTGAAATTTAGCAAGCTTTTGCAATAAAATATCAAACTTTTTCCATAAATTTGCTTCTGAAATGCACAAAATGTGTAGCATCAAACTGCTTTTAAAGACCCTTCCTTAAAACCCTTCCCCGGGACAGTGGTCTAAAAACATTCACCCTTCCCTTGTCCACCAGCTCAGAATGACTTCCTACATCTATATGAACTGACAAACCATGACATAAACTATAAAATAAGGAGTTTCCTTTATCAAGCAACTTTTTCTTTTTTGGGAGGGGGAGGGGGTGGTGGGGGGTTACTGGTAAACTGTGAACAACAACTGCACGTTTACCGCACATGTATACATGTATATCTTTTATGAAACATTGTAATTTGATACCAGTACTTCTTTGGGAAATACAACATTGCACAGTTCAACTGATACTTGAAACAAAGGCTGAAACAACTACGTATGCCCTCTGTCAATTTTTCAGAATAGAAAAGCCATCAGTATGAAGGGAGAAATAAACCTTGCAACCTAATGCTACCTCACACTGATGTAGGCATGGGTAAAGGAAATGGTTTTACCACAAACCAGAAGAACTTGGCATTATAACATAATCACATGATCATGTATTAAAAATGTTGATAATAGGAAACTGGTCACAGCATGTCAAATTATCAGGATGTTACCCAATCATTAGTAAAGGGGTGCATGTACAATTGTCACACACAGTTATTTTTGTGTTAATTTTTTTTTTTTTTTGACAATTATTCCATACCTTTCCCCATGGCTATTATTTTGTAGAAGCTTGGACTGACTTTTAACAGGGCATTTTTAAAATTCCATGATGACCTTTTATGGATTTTCCATGACGGAAGAAATTGCTAGGACCATAATCAGTTGCAAGGGACGGTCAGGACAAGGTGTTGTTCCTATGGCAACTCCCTGGTCACCCAGGAGACAGTATTCAAAAGGTCAAAATGGTGCCATCAAGGGCTACCCAAATATTTCCAAAAGGATTCTGTCAGCTATCTTCAGTATGTTAATAAAACATTTTCTTTTTCGCAAGGATTTTTACATACTTTAACGTTAACTGGTCATGAAGCTTTATTGTACAGGTTTTGGGTTTTCCGTAAACATCTGACTTACCTGTCTCCCACACTCAGTGGAATGGCAGACTCACAGCACTAAGTGCCCTTTGTGGTCCCTTTCCCTGAAGCCTGCACTCTACCAGCTGATGGTCCTCTTTGGAACCCACCAACGGCAAAATGCCTGACGAGGGTGTGCCAGGCAAAATGCCTGACCTCCGTGATGTGAGTATACCTGGCAGGCCGGTGTTAACATGACCCTGACGAGGGTGCTTGCTGCTTACAGGATGCCAGGAAGTTGTGCCAGTGCACATAGTGGTGTGGTGCCAGTAAGATAGGGAGTGAAGTGAATACAAAGAATCCAGCAAGAGGCCGCAAGTCCAATTGTGTGACTTACGTGTCTTCCACGTCATGTACTGTTAAGCACTGTGTGAAAATGTTCCTGAAGAGTATGACCTACCACAGTCTATGAATACACCTCAGGTCATGGTCCTATGCATGGTTTACTATGGTAAGTGGAGAGTGACACGATAGTTTCCCTTTAAGGACAACAACTGCAACTCAAATTGGAAATCACTTGAGAGAGTCAAAAGATACATGATACAGACTATAAATACATCTAGGGTACTTTTCAGCAAACAGGTGGAAGTGTTGTCTTCTGCCGCATATGGGGCAAAGGGGGACGACAACATGGTTTGACCTGGGTATAATCCCAGGAAAAGGAATAAATTAGGAGTGGAAGAAATCCCCACATTACATAAAACTCATGAGGCTCCTCATTCCCAGGGCATAATGCATGTAAATTTCTATTTACATACATTATACCCTGGGAATGAGGAGCCTCATGAGGTTTGGAGGAGTGATACAGATTCATATTTATACCGCCACCACATCCAGGGAACCTTTTTGGAACAGACCTTAAAGCGTTGACATTAAACGGCATCATTTTGGCGGCAAATAATGAATCACACTACACACACGACGCAGACTTTGCACCCACCCAAAGACGACTAATCTTGTATCCAGCGGGTGCACGAATCAGCTGTCTGCATGGTTGGTATAAGTTGCAATGATATGCACTTGCCTCCATTGGGGGCACACTTTCTGTTCTGTGATGCCACATGCATAAGGTCTATAGTACAAAAGACTCCTATCCAAAATAGAGATCCTGAGAGTTTCTTATACTACTTGGGAAACTTAGCATATTAGTTTGTACACACGGAACTTTGATTACCAGTGCATTAAGAGAAAGCCACTATACTTACAGTATAGTTCCTAAGAATCGACTCCTCAGCTGGCAGTCTGTCTAGGTCTTATGTCCCAATAACTGTATCTTTTCTGCAAAGTTCCACTGGTACATAACTTTCATAAATGAGAGAAAGGCAGACTTGCTGATATCTCCTTCAGCTAAAGAAGAAGAGTGACATAAAAAAATATGAGAGCTACTGTAATTTGCATTAAACTGTTCGTGAAAATAATTGAACAATGAGAGAAATTCATTGATTCCCCAAAACTCCCTGATTTGTGAGTGTGCTGATACGTATCCAGCTGTTGGTTTGTCTCCGATGAAGAGCCTACCTGGGTCAAAATACTAGGTGCAATAACTTTATACAACTCTGAGTAGTTTACTTCACAAGCTAATTTTTCATTATGGTTTCATTTCAGTTATTTTTGATTTATCACACCACAAATTTACAAACAAATACTTAGAAGTGTATAAGTAAACTGCATGAAAGGAAGTGCACATAGAAACCCTGTAGGGCTTATCGAGAAGTGACACTTGACTGAGAAAAATGAAAAGCTAGGATGATTACACACAGAAAAATCAAAGCAAAGCTACCTTCAAATTAATACATATTCCACCATCCTACTCCCACCCACCCAAACACCAACCTCCACCCATACCTAGATCCTGAGAGACCCTTCCCTAAAGAACAACAATTTTAAACAGCTTCACTGTGTTTTATTTAAGCTTTGAGACATCTGCAAGGATGAGAAGATCAAACACACTGGGTACTTTCTGTCTTTTTCATAGCTTTCATGTGCAAAGCACACTTTGTGCTTTCAAAGATACTGCAGGAAGCACTTACATTGCAATTGATCAATCAGTTATAAATATGTTAGCATACCCAAATTTTTAACAATTGTTTGAACAATTTTAAATACTGTACCAGGCACCAATATAAAGCCCCACTAAGCTCCAGTAGAGGGCACTGCAATGAGACAAGGCTTTAATTTGCAAAGATCCTGCCACAACCAAATATCAGACACACTTATTTTACATTACATTCCTTCTTTCCAAGGTATCTTCAAGGCTCTGCTTTATATGTGACACTTCACAATGCACAAACTCAACCATGGCCCATCTGCAGGGCAGGAATTAACATTTGTCTTACAAGGCTCTTTTTGGGCTTGTTGGCTGAAATGTGCTGTTAAAACTGTCTTCCCTACACAAACTGTATGGCCAAATTTGCCCTCGTGACCCCAGTTTTGGGGGCTATTTTGCAAGTTACGGGTCTAATTGCCCTGAGCCCTCGCTTAATTCCTGCCGTGCCCATGGGGTTATTTCATATGCTGTACTAAACATTATGCAAGAACTAAACACAAGCTTTACAGTGTTACACAAAGTCCAAACCTTTTGGCAGACCATTAACTTTGGGCAGACCACTCAGCAGTCTTCAGATGATAACTGTGTAACAACCACTATGTATCACACAGTTTAACATGCACAGGCAATACTGCACAAATGGTATGAGAGCAATTTACTGACCACTAGCTAATGGATATGTCACAGAAGACAAACCTTACATACAGTAATGTTCAGAAAGTTACATCATTCCAGACCCTAGTCACCCCAACAACTCTCTATACCTCTTCACTGTTATCTAACCATCAACAGTACTGTACGTAATAAATGATTGCAAAACTATACTAGATGCTCAATGAATTTGAATAGGATTTGCTCTGGGATCGTTCCGGTTGGCTTGAGTAATCTCAATTCTTTGTTCCTCTAAATTCTACTTTTGAAACCTTCCCACATTTTTTTTAAACTTAATGGAAGCACTTCTGAACTTGCAATAAGTAGGTCAGCAACTAATGGACTCCACTACATACCCTCTGTATTAAATACTATGTACAGCTAATAAATGAAATGTTAACAGTGCAGGATGTCAACACAAGTCAAGGGTAATGCACATCAAAGGACATCTAAAATGTGCTTTAATTTTTCACAAATCCTACCTTCTAATGATGATCCATTAATACAATTAAAGGACTGTACTTCAAACACAATTATTTTACAAGTCATCAGTCTGTCCAATAGTAATAATAGGTGAGATACATAGTAGTGTTTGCACGGGTAACCCGTGTACCCGGGTACCCGCCCGATGATTCTGTTACCCGGTTCCAAATTTACTACCCGGTTCCCAAAAAAATGTTGCATGCGAAAAAGTCATCCTGTATTTTTCATTTTCCCAGAAGACTGAACCATTTATTTACTTTCTTGTTGAAAAAGAGCACCATGAAAAGAGATTTAAATCACAACTGTAAATTATTTCAGAGATTTTCTAAAGAGTAGTTGTCATGCAGCGGAATTATTTTTCCCGACATCGCTTTAATTGCGATCCCAGTCTGTGATTTCTACAAAACTGATCTAGGTCAGGAATAAGTCCGAATTCCACGGTTGCGTGCACTGTCTACATATGTAAATGAATAATGCTCGGTAAATAAACTGAACTTACATAGGTCCCATTCCCCAAATGTGCGAAACGTATGTCCATGTTTGTGACAAGCAACACAAGGTCATCATTAATATGCAGTAGCTTGTTCATGAGATTCTGATCAGCCATTGGCCTGTGAAAAATGAAACAGGCTGGAGTCGACCCTCATGTGTGATACAAAAACCGGAATAGCAACTTCCTGAAATTCTGAATCAGTTAATTTAGCGTTCAAAATGTTTGTTAAAAAGTCAGAATTTTTCATGAAGCTCCAGCCCAACCCACCCCCGAAAATATCTGCTCAAATTAATCTTATATCCTCTCCCGTCCTTGCGAGTGTGTCACATTAATTACAGTCACCCCGGGATATAGGACTACGTTGTTCAAAAAGGTTGACAGCCTTACAAGAGTCACAATAGCCTAAAGGAGGCCTAGGCTGAACCTCGCACTTCGTTAATACCACGAGTATACCAAAAAGAATAAAACATACAGTATCTCTATTTACGGTTAAATGTGCCACTTAATCCAAATCAACCCTTCACCATGTGTGAAGAACTAATATAAGACTATTGCCACTGTAAATATCCCTGAAAAGCTGCGGACGGAACAATGCTATTACATTTAGTGGGCATCAAAATGGCGCTCGTGGGAAGCAAGTTTCTGATAGACTGAAGGGTGCCCGGATGTCGGTTCTAGCTAGCTACGTATACCGTATGTATATATATGGTGAGCATGCCGCATTCTCGCTGTTAACACGTGCAGTGCAAGCACCGGTAGAATGTACAGAGCTTGTCAGTGAAAGTTCCACAACATGTGGTGAACTGTGGCACACGTAGACACGCGAATAAGTTTGTTAACATAATTATGTCATTTGTTTACATGATATACGGACGTGAAAGAGAATAACCTAGCTGCATCGAGGCCTCTGATTGGTTAAAATTTTCGTGTCTTAAATGTCTGGTCAGCTTCGAGGTTAGAGCGCTATCAGCATCAGAAAACGTCTCAAAATTCAATCTGAGAAACTTATGGGACCAAGTAAAGTGCTCATTCTTCTTAATTGGTTATTTTTTATATGGTTTCTTTTGTTGGTAATTTTCGATTTGAAATGAAACCGCACGATTTTGTTGTGACAATTTTAGTTTCCCTTAAATGGTCGCTACAGTACCTCTTCGATTACATCTGCATTTCAGGCATGTATTATGAAGTCTCTGTGCCTATCAAAATTAGCTGCTATTTAAAGTCACTCTAATATCGGGTACCCCGGTACCCAACGGGTAGGGTGATTGGGTACCCAGTTCCTGTTTTTTTGTACCCGTGCAAACACTAATACATAGGAGCAAAATAAATTTCAGGTCACACATCATGAAATGGTGTGAGCTTATACTGTACCTGCATGCCATCCAGGTACTGCCTGGCTATGTAGCATACACAGGGCTGTAATGTCCGAGTGCAGACTTGGACGTGAGTCCGTTTTACGTCAGGCTCGGAATTGGGAAGGAATGGGAGGTTCTGGAATCGTAATTGGCCCGGAATGGGCCGCAGCTGGACTAGGAACTGGAGCCGATTCCAGCCGAGTCCACAAAAATGAAATTTGTTTCCTAAGGCTATATAATTGTTGGTGCACAGTTCAACACATAAATGGTCACATACAGTCAATCAAAATAAAGCTTGAACCAGGGCATGGAATTGACTCCTAAAAATGCCCATTTTCAAATCCCGTTTTCAACTGAGTGTAAACAAAACAGTACAAAAAGCATTTTTAAGAGATGGCTACATTGTCCAATAACCGGACTCGGAATTGGCCTGGAACTGAAGAACCTAGAATAGGAACTGGCTTGAAAACCAAGGGCAGTGAACTTGGAACTGGTCCAGAATGGTGGCCACTGGAATCAGGACTGGCCCAGAATAGGGTAAGGAGGACTCAGATACAGCCCTGGCTATACACCAATGTTCACAATAAGGTGTGCGACTGTGCGATTCCCGCACTGACTGATTAATTATTTCTGGAAATACCCCTCAGAAAATTTGGAAAAGGGGGAAATCCCCCGTTTCTGAGCCCTAGCATAAACACTGCTATACACTACATATGAATGCTGTACTAATTATTACAGCGTTTGCACCGGGTCCAAAATTTGGAACCGGGTACCCGAAGTCAACGGTCGGGCGGGTACCCAAAAATATAACTTCTGTTAGGCTACAAGTTTGTTATAAGTCATAATAAGAAATTTTGCTTTGCACGTTGATATAATATAATACCAACGTATCTTACGTATGGGCATGACAAGTGTTCTTAGGTGTGTGCGTGATAAATTTTGCCAGGAAAAAGTAACATGTCAGGTGTTCTGTCACACTGCAATCTATGTTAGTGAAACTTTGGATCTGGGTAGCAATTTCAGAACCGGGTCCTGGCATCGTAGGTAGGGTACCCGGTGCAAACACTATTATAACACATTTCAAAACTAGGCTCTACTAACATGGATATGACAGAAACAGAGGCTGCAAAATTTCATACTCACTGTGTTACACACAATGCAATATTCCACAACTTGGAAGAAACCAGAAACAAGTTCCTTAACTCACATCACTGAAAACTGACAAATGTTTCCTTTGTCCAAAGTTCATATCCTTGCAGAATGACTTCCATTAATATCCAATACAAGCAAGTTTGCACATGTGTTAGTTTTACAGTAGCCAAAGCATTTAATATTTTCCATTGTGGTTTCACTACAACCTGGAAATTTACCTTGGGGACTTCCCTATTCCACCGAGTGTTACTATTTTTAGACTCCACATGCAAATTTACTTCATATTTACAGGATATTAATTGGGACAAGTATTTCCCAATAGATACCTACCCAATGAGTCTGTTGAATGTTTAAATCCCACATGCAACACAGTGAAATTTAATAGCACATTTATGACATGTTCCACCAAAAATGTAGCAGGCTGAAGCAGGGAAAAGAGAAATGGTCTAGGATACTTGAGATTTGAGCAGAGGAGGATAGTATTGTAGACACAGAACTGCACACAGTGATGTAACCTGATCACTTTCCATATGAGCTACCGTGTACTGTTCAAACTTCCAAGAAGGAAACATATGCTAGTGAATGAAAAATTGTGAGTGGGTAGGAAAGGAAATGTGGTCATTAAATAATTTTAAAACCAAGTTAACTTGCATTTTACATAACCTCTGACAGGTTTCATGTATACTGTACACGGTGGGTGGAAAATGTACACCAAGAAATCACAGAGAGACTGCTGTCTGTACTTACTCAAAATCTGCAAAACTGACTTAGGTTAGGTATTTATGGGCCATGATAATTTTGCTTCTAAACCTTGATGCCTGTTACTAGTATCTGGAAGAGATGTAGGCACAGGGGAAGGATGCCCCTCTCAACAGTGTCCTATATTCCCTTAGGTACTAACTGAACAAAAGGGTTAATGTTTGTAAATAAAATGTCATATACTGACAATCTCTGCATACTAACATTAAAAAGAAGGGTATGGTATACTGTAGGCCTAACGTTTCCAAAACAACCATGGTATCAGTAGATGGAACACTAAAGCGGAAAAATGCACTGTGGTCTTGTAATAAGCACGTGCTAATTACGAGACCACAATGCATTTTTGTAGATGTGTAATCCCAAATAGTGCCAAGGTGTCCCCTTTCTTTCAGTCACTGGTTGAATGTAATCTTAATGTGTTGGAAAGACACAGTTTAGTGTTCATATTTAACCTTGCGTGGGAATATTTGCTTTTTGGTCTCTATTGATTTCAGCTGACCTTTGACATCCAACAACATGGGGGGTTTTCTACTGGATTTAATGCAACATATACCATGTGAAGTATGAAACCTATCTGCTTCCTAACTTGAGACAAAGTATTAACTTATAAGGTTTTCAGAGTTTGACCTCCCGGTGACCCCAGATGACCTTTGACCTCCACCAAAAACCATGTTTTACGTCTCACCATAATACATCCACATACAATACTAAGTATGAAATCTAAAGATCCAAAGCTTTCTACCTAAAGATATCATGTTATCAAGGTTTTCAGACTTTGATCCCGGTGACCTCAGATGACCTTTGACCTCCACAAAATATACTGAGGTTCCTCTAACCATAAGACATCCACATACCAAGTATGAAATCTATCCAAGTTTCCTGCCTTGAGATATATCGTGTTAACAAGGTTTTCAGAGTTTGACCCCCAGTGGCCCCAGATGACCTTTGACCTTGACCAAAAGCAACAGGGTTCTTCTCAATATGGCGAATCTATAAACCAAATTTGAGAACTGTCAGTTTCCCTTCTTGAGATATCTTGTTAACAAGCCGTGTCACCAAACACACACATACATACACATACACACACATGCATAGGTTTACAGGTTTTTGTTTTCATTGCAACCAAAAACTGACACACCAAACTTGTGAAGCCAGTTCAATACATTCGTTAATGCATTTTGACATGATGACATCTGATGACTTGGGAATTCTTGGGAAAATTTGCTTTTTGCCTTCTGGTGAACTCATGAGACGATCTTGGGAATTCTTAAAATTTTGCTTTTTGACCCCAGATGACCTTTGACCTCCATCAAAAACGATAGGATTCTTCCTCTTACCATAATGCATGTACATACTAAGTATGAAATTTATTCAAGCTTCCTATCTTGAGATATCATGTTAAAAACATTTTCAGTGTTTGACCCCCGGTGACCCTACATGACCTTTGACCTCCACCAAACATGATAGCATTCATCTTCCCACCATAACACATCCACATACTACCTATGAAATCTATCCAAGCTTCCTATCTTGAGATATTGTGTCAACATGGTTTTCAGAGTTTGAGCTCCGGTGACCCCAGATGACCTTTGACCGCCACCAAAAATGATTGGGTTCTTCCTCTTACCATTACACATCTACATACTAAGTATGAAATTTATCCAAGCTTCCTAACTTGAGATATCTTGTTAACAAGGTTTTCAGCATTCGACCCCTGGTGACCCCAGATGACCTTTGACCTCCACCCAAAACAATAAGGCTCTTCCTCTTACCATAATGCATCTACATACTAAGTATGAAATTTATCCAAGCTTCCTATCTTGAGATATCGTGCACACAAGGTTTTCAGGTTTTGACCCCCGGTGACCCCAGATAACCTTTGACCTCCACCAAAAACAATAGAGTTCTTCCTCTTACCATAACACATCTACATACAAAGTATGAAATTTATCCAAGCTTCCTACCTTGAGATATCATGTTAACAAGGTTTTCAACATTCAACCCCCGGTGACCCCAGATGACCTTTGACCTCCACCAAAAATGATAGGGTTCTTCCTCTTACCATAACACATCTACATAGTAAGTATGAAATCTATCCAAGCTTCCTAACTTGAGATATCATGTTAATAAGGTTTTCAGCATTCGACCCCCGGTGACCCCAGATGACCTTTGACCTCCACCAAAAATGATAGGGTTCTTTCTCTTAGCATAATGCATCTACATACTAAGTATGAAACTTATCCAAGCTTCCTATCTTGAGATATCGTGTACACAAGGTTTTCAGAGTTTGACCTCCGGTGACCCTACATGACCTTTGACCTCCACCACAAACGATAGGGTTCTTCCTTTTACCATAACACATCTACATACTAAGTATGAAATTTATCCAAGCTTCCTATCTTGAGATATCGTGTTAACAAGGTTTTCAGAGTTTGACCTCCGGTGACCCCAGATGACCTTTGACCTCCACCACAAACGATAGGGTTCTTCCTCTTACCATAACGCGTCTACATACTGAGTATGAAATTTATCCAAGCTTCCTGACTGGAGATAACGTGTTAACAAGGTTTTCAGCATTCGACCCCCGGTGACCCCAGATGACCTTTGACCTCCATCAAAAACGATAGGGTTCTTCCTCTTACCATAACGCATCTACATACTACGTATGAAATTTATCCAAGCTTCCTATCTCGAGATATCGTGTTAACAAGGTTTTCGGAATTTGACCCCCGGTGACCCCAGATGACCTTTGGCCCCCACCAACAATAAAAGGGTTCTTCCTCTCAATATGGGGCATCTATGTACCAAGTTTGAGAACTGTCAGAGTTTCCCTTCTTGAGATATCGTGTTAACGAGCAGTGTCACAAACACACATACACACCCATACACACACACACACGCACATACACACATACATACACACATACGCCATCACGAATGCATTGGTTTTTGTTATCATTGAAACCAAAAAGCATTAAAAAGCCAGAAAAGCTCCACAATTCCCATCAAAATCCATATCAAATATAGACTATTTTACAGGGTAATTTCTATTTCACACTTGTATCATGAGTAAGCATGAGCATATGCAAATTTGTGACATCGAAAAATGGACATGCTAAATATGGCTAATGTTAGCCTTTCTTCCAACCTTCAATTCAAGGAAACTTGTAGCATTGTTATCCCCTGAGGAAGTTATCAAGGAAGTTAGAATTGTTTCCTTGAAAAATATTGGTATCTCTCACCAAACAGTAAACTATCTGATCAGTAATTATGAGATAATTTACATCTACTCTTCATAAAAGAAATTTGAAAAATGTGCAACACTACACATTATTTTTGCATGGGCACCTACAGAAATACAGTACTTCAGAAACCAAACTTTGAAGAGGTATATCTTGAGAATGGTAAAAGATATTGATATATATAATTCCAACAGATCTTTCACTAGGGGATTTTATTTTTTAACTGTTAAGTAAAGCAGCTTTTTTGGTGGCACATCACCACAACTTTAAGTTTGGAATCTAGTGATTGTACTGTATGTAGACAAGTAAGTGGACATGTATTCAAACATTCACTTACTCCGCAATTGTGAGGCAGAGTGTCTTTTGCACTTTAATCCATCTCTTTGTTCAAGAAGGAAATTGAATTTTGCAGAAAATTTAAGTTATTGTGAAACTTTTAAAAAATGGGATAAATGATTCTTGTTTCCATGTTCTGTTAGAATCCAAGTCATTGGGTATATATTTTCATAAGGTGCAGCATCCCACTTGTAAGGTAGTACCCACCACTTTGTAAGGTAGTATTGAACTTGCAAAATAGCATCCCACTTTTGGTGCTATTCAACTTGTAAGGTTGTACACCAAACTTGCAGGAGGTTGTATACCACTTGCGCCATATCAAACTTGTAGTGACCCACTTTGAAGGCAGTTGTACCAAAAAAGGTTGTATGATACCACTTGTGAGGTATCCAACTACCAGTGTCTCACCTGTAGGGGAGTCCCACTTGTAATAAGGTAGTATTCTTCTCGAGAGGTACAGTAGTATCCCACTTGTAAGGAAATATTCCACTTCTAAGGTACCAGTCTCCCACTAATACCAGTAACATACTATTCCAACTGTGTGGTAATAATGGCCCACATGCAGGGAAATACCCCACTTGCATTGATAATAGGGTACCATCCCCCTTGTTTGATATTAATACCGTCCCACTTGATAGACTATTAAACAGGTCTGGGAGACTCCAATATCTGTGAAGTTGAGTATCACAGGTGTTAAGCCGAACGCACACAGATGACAGAAAATACGAAACACGAAAGAGAAAACATGTTTCGTGTTTTCTCATGCTAATGTCCATGTGCGTAGGATAGAAACAAGAAACAGAGAAACACTTGTTTAGCTAAACACTTGTTTCACGAAACAAGCACTGCTTGTTTTGCGAAATGCTGTTTTCTGTTTTGTTCAACACAAAACGGACATGTTTTCTGTTTCGTGCTTCCCATTTTCTGTCACCTGTGTGCGTTCGGCTTTAGGAGCTGCAACTCTTATGGAACAAGTCTTACCAAGCTCCTTGAAGCCAATGCTTTATAACCTCTATGATGATAATGGCCTGCTGCCTAAGTCCTGTTTGATATTCCCTGTCTTTCAATCAAATTACACTGAGCTATATCATGCTAATTTTTACAAACCTAGAAGTATGCAACCTAACAGGTTTGAATGGGTCAAGCGCCAAGTTTTGCTTTCTGCTGTAAAAGGACAAATTTTAGAAAGAAACAGAATTACCAGGGAGAAAGAGGACGTTGTTACTACTAATCCCTCCCATGAAGTTTTGGTATATTCTGAAATATTCCCCTTGTTTAGATTTGTATCTGGTATGCTTTGTCAATCACGGGCCAATAAAATCACACTTATGACAAGCTTTCAATGGGGAAATATTTGTCAATTCTGGATCTCTTCTCCCCTTTGAAAACAGGTCACAAAGGTCAGAGCTTTATGGCTCCAAGTAGAGGAATTAAATTGACCAACCACAACTCAAAGCATTGTAGGGATGAAGTCTTGGGGCAGATGAACTCTTGAGAATAGGAAACCATAACACAGTGGGAAACCAGTGAGATACCTTTCCTTGAACTTTTGTGACAATACCAGGTACACAAATTAAATTCAGTTTTTACAGGGTGCATGACAGTCCAACACATTTTATACACATTTAAAGGGAAAACGCAGTCCCTCCCCCCATACCCCATCATCCTTCTTCAGGAATGGCTCCTATCAATCACATGACAATATTTATGTTACCTATTTGTTCAATTCATGCAGGCGCGGATCCAGGTGGGGGCGTACCCAGTGAATGATCATGCCCCGCCCCCCTTTTTTCAATGACCAACGATTTTTTGACCAACAATTTTTTTTTTTTTTTTTGCCTCATAGATATGGAAAAAATGTTTCCCAGATGCTGGGAAATGGCATCTAAACGCATCTAGAATTCAAATTTTCTTAGGGGAGGACCCCCAAACCCCCCACCGTGGCTCCGCCCCTCATCGGCCTTTGGCCGACGGTGTGTGTGCCCCCTTTCTCATAATCCTGGATCCGCGCCTGTCATGCAGAATAACTCCTTAGTTTACCTTCAATATTCAAGGTTTTTAGAAGGAAACAGCAAAAGATGAAATATGAGATTTATAAGATGAAGCAGATTGATTTTTGAATACAAACTTGTGATGACTTTCTCTAATTACCACCTTCCTTAAATAAAGTGTCCAACCCTATAGACTGCCAATATGAATGACTAAAGGGCTTATGCCCCACATTTTGGCTGAACACATACCATACTAATGTGTACAATAAGAATTAGCAAAAGCTTGAAAACGGAAGAAAATTTGTACCAGCCTACACTTCAAAAGAATTTACCATTAAACAATTTGAGACTTTACTGAAGGGAAAACAGATATATGCAGTTTCTAAAGAAAAGAATCAAGACAAGAAAAGCACAATTTCATTACAAAATTTTTAAATCTGTAAAAAGACTGACAGAGAATTTACTTTCTCAAACTTAACAAAAATGAATTCTATCTGCATATCATTTCCAGCAAATTATGTAACTAGTAAAAGTTGTGTAATGCATAAAATGCATCATTCATGTAAAGACTCAAAACGAGAGATAAAAGGTTTTCTAAAATACACTATGTTGCCTATATATAGAAAGCCCCAGGCAATGCACACATGCTGAGCATCTTAAGTTTTTGTTAAATCAGCACTTGTGAAAGTAACTTCCATTAAACTGCCTCCTCAACACATTCATACAGATGAAAGCTTATATAAAATTTAACATATTGCAACCTTGAAATTAATATTTGGATTCCTAGAAATGACAAAGAAAGCATCCATAAAACTATTAAACAGTCTATTACAGAACTGTGACATAAATTTAAATTGCATACAGTTAAAGTAGCATACATATAACATTAGGATCCTACTGACTAAAAGTGATATTTTAGTTTGGAAGAGATACGAAGAGAAAGTACAATTTGCAACAAATAAATTTAAGTTCCGGTATACTAAAATGAAACAGTTACAGGTTGAAGCTGCAGCAGTGGCTATGTATCAACTACAGTCAAGAATACTACAATTAATTCCAATTATGTGACAAAAAAGTTTTACTCAGAAAGCAATGTACAATGCTGACTATGTAGCACATATGGTACAATGTATTCTTTTAAATTGTGTTGAACCTATTAACAGTGTACAATGCTGGTATCGGCCATTATTCACCAAGTTTATCCTGAAATGCTATCGGTAAAATTTTTCTAAAAGCCAATACCGCTCTCCTGATATTTCTCCTTACTTCATAATTTGTTGTGTTTTTTTAGGTAAGTTTGTCCATAAGTTCCAATATCTTACCTCATAAAAATGAAACATCACTTAAAGTAACGTTAGAAACCCAATAGCATAATTACAGTTTGGAGTACAATATATTTCTCAAGCATGGGCCAGTAGCCAATCTTGAAAACTGAATACCAGGATTGGTAATAACTGCTACTTGTACAACACTAATTCTTATGCACTTAACACTCCAGTTGAATGCAGTAAAGTTCCCAGGACGAAAGGAGTTAATTCCTCTACACCTATGGAAGGGCAGGAACTCACAGCAGTTAGACTAGCAGCCTTCTTCTGACAGTAAAAGACCTTTTTGCTGCTTTATTTCTTCCTGTGTTTATGTTTTAGTGTATCGAAGGGATATAAAACTTACATCTTTCCCAGATGTGTACAATCAGTATACCAGATACAGAAAGAGGAAATGGTACGCTCTCATACTGTACGTATGTATTCTAATAGTTGGACCTGCTTCCTTCAGTTCAACAATCGCTGAACACTGCCATGTGGGAATGGCGTGAGTTACTTCATAATGACACAAGCTAGGACAAATTTATGAAGAAGATATTTATGCTATTTTTAGACGGTTACTGAATGACCTTCACAAATGACTTCCTAAGTGGCCCACATGAGTACACTAGATCTGATATATTGGAAGAGTGACTATTCCAACTACAGAACTAGAGAAACTCTGTGCCATTACCACAATATCCCTGTAACCTGTCCCTTTCATGCAGCATAACCATTGGCAGACCTATAGTAACAGGGATACTAAGATTCAGGGGAATCACCTCGGTTGTGGCAAGGCCAAAAAGTTGTGTATTACACCGTCTGGTGGTAAGTGAGAAGAGGACTGAGAGGGCACCCTCTACACACTGTGCTAATAGTTTACCAGGGTCTAGTTGCAGGTAGGTGGGGATTACATATGTAAATAGGAGGTAAGAGAGGGGTGACGTAGATTTGGCTCACACTCAATGCTACAGCCTCAAATACAAGTACTGATATCACTACTTCAAAATATTATACAGAGTGCTGCATTTAACATTACCCCCTCCTCCAACTTCACTGGAGCCAATGCTCCCACAGGTACATCTGTCTCCACCTTGCTCCCATTTACCTGATCCCTTGCTCCTGATAATTTTGAAGAGGAGGAGAAAGACACTGTTGAGGAAAGTGAACCCATCCTTATGCCCACAATGAGAATAACAAGTCCTCATGCTGGACCAACCTTCCTCACAGCCTTCTACACTTGGTTGCTAAAGTCTCTATATGCCTTGCTTCCATTGGGAAATAATACATATCAGAATTAAAGGATTAAGTACTGTATAATGCACTCCACTGCCCCTGGACATGGTCAGTCATTATCCACAGCTTCATTGACAAAACATATACATGGATGTACCCCTCAGTCACTTCCATGACAGACAATTTGTCTAAAATGACACACCCCTCAGTCACTAAAATGATGAACAGTTTGCGATTTTGACTGACGTGCCACGTCACCAAAGTGACTGACAATGGTTATATTTGTACATGACGAGCAATGCTGAAGGCTGTCATCTTTGTACAAGGGGTTACAAATGACCCACAATGACTCACCACTTGGTAAGTAAAGTGACTGACATCTGAGGCAACATACTCACCCCTTTGTCACTCCTGTGACGGACAATATTGGTACAATGATGGACATGTATGTGAGTCACACTGTCACTGGTCAATGACTAGGGCTGCCACGATAATCGTGATATCGTTGATATACTTTCGCCCCAGTGATATCGACGTAAGTTTTTTCATGATGTGATATCGCAGCAGAATCAAATAAAGGACTAAACCTCTGTGGAATCTCTTATTTCTCTAATTTCTGCTTCTTCAGTCATCATAAAATGGTAATCATTCAAATTGTAACGAGAAATGAAAAACAGCACTTTATATTTCAGTTTGATTAGTTTTGCAAAGGCCTAGGTCTTGAAAATAAATGGATTTTTGATGCAACTTTGAGCTTACAGTTGAATTCTGTTGGGTTTGTTCAATATACTATACATACGTCCTTGATGGACAATACGATTATTAGCATGGTCATGGCAAATTTAAGGCTACAGTGTTAGGTACACGATATCGCGATATCGTCGTGAAAATGTTGGCAATATCGATAAATGAAAAATGATTATCGTGGCAGCCCTATCAATGACCTACATTTGACTGACCATGCCAGGAGGGTAGTGGGGTGTATCATTCAATTGATATGTGCATAAGTCTGAGATGTGAATGTACCACAATTCTTCAAATATGGCTATGGTTTCATGTGCTTTCCCCTTGTTAAAGAGCGGTTGCCCTTCAATGCAGCTGGGTCAATTTAGAACCCATAAAATCCTAACCAAACATTACCCCCTCCCCCACCCTTCCAATTTTTTTCTACAAACTATACCAACAGTCCTGATATCACATTTAATGTCTGTCCATTGCTTACACATTTTCTATACCACTACATCCAACTTTCACATGGCCATTGGTGTCACATGCAGTAGTGATGATGTGTAAGATGGCCAGAGTTGTGCCCACTTCTTGGATAGACACACAAACAATGGCTAAAAATGCTTAGTGTTCATTGGCTAGACAGCTACAACTAACAATTCCATAAATCTGCATAACATTTATTCCATAAACTTCCTGTCTGTTTGCTTCCTGGAAGTAGGCCATAAAGTCACCCAGATGCAGCCTTTCCTACCATTAAATAAATAAAGCTACCAGAAAATGGGAGGAAACTTATAAAACCTTTAATAAGCCTGATGCTTTGATCTTCAAAACTTACCTAGGGCCAACTTAAAGGCCTGTGGACATGCATCCAACAGAGCTACTTTACTCAACAATGACAGGTAAGATCCCCTGATGAAAAACGCCATGGACTTATTAAACATCTTCCACCGTTCTCAAGACATAACTTCTTTAAAATTTGACCATTTCTGAGATTAATTCTCATATGTTAAGTGCTGCACAGGGTCTCCATAAATTTCTTTTGATAATAATAAAAATATCCATCAATTACTTACAAGTTAGTTTCTAACATTCCATTCTTTTTTCTTTTTTTTGCAGCTTTTTAGTACCGAGGTCTGAGGTGCTTCACACAAATATTACCCCTGGTCAGCAGTAACCCATCCTAGAGACAATTCCTCTGGACAGTTGCAGTTATAATCAGTGCCAATGACAAGTTACCTCACAGATACCCAATTAACTCAAGCGTGGAGACAGGCAATTGAGATAAAGCATCTTCCCGAAGGAAACAATGCAATGAACCGAGCAAGACTCGAACCACCAATCCTTGGATTGCAAGTCCGATGACTTGGCCAATAGTCCACCACACTCTCCTCAGTTCTAGTTTGATGTTTAATGTGGCCATTTTCGAAGTAGTTAACAGCTACTTCCAAAATAAGCCCCTCACGGCATGCTGACATTACAACTGTCCTTGGGATGAAGTTTAAAGAGGTATTTGCATCACCACAAGTATGACTTTTACTTGGTGGAAAGCCCCGCTCATAACTGTCTTTACTGCTTCTCCTTGTGCAGACACAAACATAGTTCACTGCTCAAGGCCACATCCTGGTGAGCATAAAAGATCCCATGTGTAATCAAAACATATGTGCGTGCTGTGTAATATGAGCTGCTCTGCATCTTTTGAATTTTGTAACTCTGATGTCAATCAAAGGGTAGTCACCAATTGAGACTTTTGCTTACCCCAAACTAAAAGTCTTACTTGGGGCGATGCACATCTGTCTTTAACAAAGGATGACACAAGACATACCTCATGAGTTCCTCTTTTCATGTCACAAATTTGTATGTAACTCATGTTTATTCATGATGAAGATGCAAAAACAGTAACTGTCTTGTAAACTGGTCATTATCTGATGGATTTAAATGGGAGTTGTGACTATTTTTAACATTTTTATTGCTTTTTACATCAAATAGGCATGACATTTACAGGTTCAAGGACCTTTAACAGGGTGTGAGCTTGGTGGTAGCTAGCCTACATAGCAGGCTTGGGGTTTCTCCAATATTTTTGGAGTCAGGCACCCACAGACTATGGAACTCCCAAATGACATCATAGATGATGCAGAAACAACGTGCAGCAGCTTAGTAAGCTGCGTCCATAATTAACCTACCAAAAAATATTATAAATACACCACAACTTTAACAAGATTTTCAGTTGGATGAGGTGATCAACTGCACAACTTGTGTCAACCCTCAAAATGATTTTTGACTACATTTTTTATGATACTGAAACTTCCTCAGGAGTTGCTTTCAAGGAAAGTGTTGCCCCACTGACAGACACATCCTGCACCTAAACTGGCTGCACTGGTAACAGAAATTAACACGTATGAGAAAATGAGGTACATATTTGACACCTGCTGTGAAGAAGGTAAAGGGAGGTGTAATTGCTCCGGAACTCCCATCCAGGAGTTGCAACTCTATACTACTGTAGTATAGAGTCTTGTGACCTTCGCAAGCCTAATGTAGTACTACATAGCTAGTAATTGTACAGTCCCTATCTACATTATTTTCATGACTTGAGGTAACAACTGTGTACATGTTAAGCAACCATAAATGTGGAGAAGCCTTTGAGGCATACTGTGCATAGTGGCTTAGGGTAAACTGGGGTAAAAACGCCCATGGGGTAAAAACGCCCGGAAAACTTTTTTTCTGTGCCAGTAAAAAATTACATGATGTGTGATAGAATGGAACATATTTATATTGACAACAATGTTAATATATAGTAATGATAAAAGAAAAAAAATTATTAACATATTTCAGGGGTATTGAGGAACTAATGAAAAAAATGTGACGAAAAAAGTTTTGAAAAATCCCCGTCACAGGTTTAGCCTTCATCAGTTCATATTTACCCCGTATGTAAATGATGTTTATTTTTTATCATTTCTTAGTTGATATATGTTAAGAAGTAGGGCTTAACCGATGTGGATTTTCGCTGTCGATCCGATGTCCGATGTTTTTATCACAACATCGGCCGATATCCGATCCGATCCGATATTTTCGCTATCAATGCTTTTACATCGTTTCACAGCGCGATCAAACATTCCTTATTCCTCGTGAACCATGCCTATGCATGCACATCGGCTTAAACGAATTTTCTTTAAAAAAAAAACAGAAGTTTAGTATTTTTCCCCTCCATGTTTTGCTTTGATACCTTTCATTCACAAAACGATGTTTATATGACAATTCAATGACCAAATAAAGCTTCAAAAATAAGCAATCGGCGGACTATCAGTGACGCTTCATTCATAGCACATAATTCCGTGATTGAACAGACTTTCACCTACTCACAGTAAGCCTACTAATTCCCCTAACAAAATGCAATACCTTTCGTTCTCTGTTCGTGGCCCAAGTTGCTCGAACTAATGAATGTTAAAACAGAAATAAGCCTGCGATATTTCAGTGCATGTACTTGGCCATTTCGCACCATCCTACCATGCTTTACCTACACATAAACAGATTGTGTAGGCTTACACGTGTAAATTTGTTTTGTGTTTCATATAGCAGTACGTAATGCATGCATGCATGTACTATATAGCCATACGTAAATATTTGTTCCATGCATGCTAGCTAGAGAGCTTGCTGTGCGCAAAGTTATGCAGCTAGTAGGAGTTTTAGGTATCGGGGTGATGCTGCAGACATCGTCTATTACGAAAGCCATAAAAGCACATGGCACTCTTAATTTCACACAAATGAACATGCATGTCTTACATAAAAAGCATCCGCCGTAACTACTGCAAACTATGATGTAACAACTGGAAATCTAGTCGTACCAGCAGCGATCGAAAAACACCGTTATTTCCCGGACCACACCCCATGTTCTTGCTATGTACGTCAACGTCATTACAGAGCAGGTGCATAGCCTAATGTATGGGTGTTTGCATACAGTTACGGACCTACACATGCACTGGCTTTACTGTGCTTTCATGGTGCATTTCAATTGAACTTCTCTGTACAGAACACGTACATGCCAAAGGTATCCCTGTTTGCGTACATTTCGGCCCTATATCAAACATACAATTAATGACTGAATTCCACACTTCGTTTCGTTCTTTGATAAATTTCGGTGAATTGAAACTAAAACTGGGTTGACATGATCGCTAGACTCTACGTACATATTTTAAAAGCTTTTGCATATTGTGAATATCACAGTGCTTGTCAATAGAGCCAGTTTACGCTGTTGATACAGAATTTAGGAGATTAAACTGAAATTGACAGCCCTAGTTGATCACAAGGGCTATTGTCGGTCGTAATAAAATGGTTAATCCTATTTCTCTGTTCACTTCTTTGTTGTAAGAAATCACTATCACTATATATATACATCCCCCGGTGTACTCAAATGAAATTTTCGACTCACGGAACATCGGCAAACATCAGCAAGTGCAATTTGCTAAATTTCGCTGATCCGATGTTTTACCGATAGTCCTAACATCGGCCCGATCCGATTATCGGTTGACCCCTATTAAGAAGGGCTACTTACAGCAGTATGCTTAATCAGTATATCAACATCTATTTTTATGTATGCTTAACACCCGAGATTTAAATGGGCGTTTTTACCCCAGGCAAAATCAACTGCCACGGGGTAAAAACGCCCAGCAACATCCTTCACATACAACTATAATTAAATCCTCATTTATCTGCAACCATCACAATAATAGACCTTTCTACAGCTATTACCTATCAATAATTAGCTATTAGACACCAACTACATAGATTTGACAATTTAATTCTTACTTAATGTTCTCAAGGTATTATTTAGATTCAAGTTCAAGTTCGTCACAATTTCGTAATTTCTTTTATGATGTAACTGACTTTCTTCAATCATCATGTAACCCCCCCCCCCCCCCTTTATTTTACTGAAGATACTGACAATAGATGAATTCCATTTTGCCAATCAACCTGATGAAAACTAATAAATGCCATAAATTATTCGCAGGTGTTTCTAAATCTTTAAGATCATAACACATGAGCTTTTTGAGTTCAGCCAAAGATTCATCGCACTGTAATGACTGTGTGGGGGAAAGTTTCTCTTCATTGCAATGCAAATGTGCTTTCACATGTACAATACATGTACAAGTTAGAGACCACAGATGTACCACAAACAGACAAAAAAGCAAACAAACATACAACCCAAGACACATCTAAGAGGCAAAATTAATATCTGAAGGATCCTCAGTTTCACTTCAGGTACAGTAGCTTCACCAAGGACTCCAGAATCAGATCATCTGAAAACATCACTGCAAGTAACTATGTGGGAGAGTATGTGGCAGTTATACATAATGAGGATTAATTAATTGAACAAATAATGCTATCCCAATGTTTTAACTCATTTGACCATGTAATACATGCATCCCCATGGTACCATTCCAGTAAGCCATAACAAAATGATAACATTCTGTAGACTCAGAGATGAAGTAGAGTATCGTTTCACTTTGCATTGCAAGTTGCAGTCTATCATTCCGATAGCAATACGTGAGTGGGGTTTGAAAGAGGAAGACTAAGTAAAAACTTGTTTGTAGCAGATGAAGATGCAGTGCCAAAGAAAAAAAAAAGATTCACAAAGTCATCATGGCTTCTAGTTTGCAAGGACCCAAAGCCTTTATAACAAGTTGTATCTTTGTTGACTCTCCAGAGTGACAAGCCAATGTGCAAGCCCATGCTCATTGTGCTGTCGTTAATGTTTCACTTTCACATACATTTGTGTCAGGTACAGTACTGTAAATGACTTCATATTCATAGTCCTCCAGCTGTGATTGGGATGTTTGTGGTAGTTGAGGCTGCATTCCTCAAAATTACATCAAAAAATAAAAGGAAAATAATAACTTTACCACAGGGGAACCTGTGGAATAGTCATTTTTCTTAAAGGATAGGGGTGGGCGTTTTTACCCCGAGACCCGGGTAAAAACGCCCGCCAAAATTGGTGTCGAAAACTGAGGCAAATTCCTCCTTATCAATTTTGTAACCATGATGTTATATAAGCAAATTATAAAGGAGACATGTATTGCAAAAAGCCACACTTTTGTTTCCTCAGGTCTGCAAGGTGTACAGAGATTTTTACCAAAAACCTCAAAATCGGGTGTTTTTACCCCAGTTTACCCTATACAATTCAACATTTGCACTCAAACTTGTAACCTATTCATTCCTGATAGGAAAGGTCCATAGATTGTTCTTGGGTAAAAGGCCTACCTTACTATATGCACCAGCCAGGGATCACACCATATGTGGCCTGAGTGCTGAGCTTCATTGCTTCCATGTTTGTTAATTAGGCAAAGCCACTTGAAGATTTAACTTTCCAAATTTATTTGTTGATCGGGAATAATCTACTAATCACCTCATCTTTTACATGTATGAACAATCCCATGAGACACATTAACTTTTTGAATCCCACAGTGATCACTGCTGTCCTACTTTGCTGCTTTCCAACAAACAGTACATAATGTTGATTAAATACATTACTGGATGCTCATTTTTCTTTGAATTTTTTTATCGATGACATAAGTAGGAGTAAAACAGATTAATGGTCATACTTCTATTGTTAAGGGTACATTTAGTTGATAGCATAGATGCCTTATAAGCCATAAACCCTTTTGTTTGTCCAGGGAAGCACTGAGGAAGTACTTCCATTGTTTGTCATTACAGGTGTTATGAAAGGTGACTGTCCATTTTCAACTCCTCTGTCAATTCAAGGCTTTCCTCAACAAGGTTGTGGAGCAATATAGTTAGGGGCCTTGACCCCTTGCACAAGTTTGTCAACTGGGGTACATCAAAATCTTTGTTTAAAAGCAAAACTCAAAAGAACTATCTCCTCAATAATACAATAAACACTACATATTTAGTAAAAGTTTCTGTTGTTGCCAAACTGTGTTTGTGACCATGAAATATTTAACAATTTCATGACCTTACATAAATTTAAAAATGCAGAAACCTCATTACACTGATGACAGCTGATGAGCTTTGCAAGGTTAATGATTGTAAAGAAAGAGCTTGTTGACTGAGTATTCATGAAAACAATGAAAATGTCTTCCTGAAATAGTCCCTACCCATACTGTACAGTAAGTCTATAAAGCCTGATTTTTAGATTCTGAGTCTACAGCAGGCTTGAAAAAATGAGGCACCAGCCTATAACTGAACATTATTTGAAGACCATATTTTATCACTTTCTAAGAAGAGATATTTTGGTGTGACCAACTATTAGATTGAACTGCCCACTCTGTAAATGACATAGCTTAGAATATATGGCATAGTTTGAAAAGCCAGGGAAAATTTTTATCACATCATATCCCATTCTAGCACTTCACATACAGTGTCAATGCGGCTTAACTGACACATTCACAACATGGCTCAGTGAAATGATCTTCTTCAAACAGATCTTCCACAGAAATAACATTTTATATGAAGCTCTTTGATTGGTGTACTCCACAAACAAACAATTTGAATCTGAAGGAGAGATAAAACATTTACAAAAGACATTTGAATTCTAGCACAATGTGATTTATTGGGGTTGCGCAAACAATTCACTGAACTACATTTTAAGTTCCACCCACGCTTGCTGGTTGTACATATGTTTATATTTGGATAACATGAGTATTGCCTGGTGTCACGGAAGGGCCTAGATGTAGCCTTCCTATCACCCTAATACTTCTTAACTAGATCCTGTGTCTTGTAGAATAGTAAATATTGAACAGAGTGCAACAAAAGTTGATCCTAACTTAAAAAGGTCACTAAGCAATCTCCAAAAAATGATTGGTATTCCCTTCAGAAAAAAAAAATGAATTCACCTTGTAAGACACAACTTGGTCTGTCTTTCGCACCTATTATTATAAATTACAGAATCAATGTTATGTGTTGCATATATGGTAAAGGGGTAGCAATGGTGGGCCAGAGCACCCTCCCAACCCATGCCTCCTCCCCCCCCCCCCCCCATCACCCATCATCAGGTAAGACTGGACCAGACCAGACTTACAAAGACTTTACTTCTTCTGGTTCCTCTGCATTCTCCAGAACTCCCTGGTTTGGCCAAAATACCACCTGGCTGGTAAGTGAGAAGACTAGGGAGGTCTGCCCTTTACCGGAGGGCAGCACCACTTTGATATTAGTTTACCAGGGTCTTGCTGCAGGTAAGTGGGGATTGCATGTCTAAATAGGAGTCTCAAGGCCTACATTCTTTGATGGTCCACACTACACTACAATAGTAGCCTATACGTCCCATTTCACTTACAGTCACAAGCAATTATGCTAAGATGAAAAATCTTATGTGAACAATACCACACATTACCGAATAAAAGTCAAAAGTTACTTAATAGTGAGGCAAACTCCTCAAAACTTTCACATGGTTTGGGAAACTATTAATACTACTAATACTACACCTATTACAGTATGAACAATCCACACTACCACAGAATTAAGTCTAGTTTGTATCACACAAGTGGCGCAAATCCTACTTTGCCACTATGCAAAAGATAAATCGCCCAGGTTACTTCCGTTTAGCACGGGAGTGAAACAGATACTATCCTGACAACAGTAGCCAAACCACCACATCCTCTGCTGTCACCACAAGCAGGTGTATATACTATCATCATTATCAACTTTGGCAGCTTATATCACCACTCAAGTTACCCTTACGTAATCAGTACTAGAGATGCACTTACAGGGTTGTTGACTACATAGAACATCAATTATTAAGGCTGTGCAACATATATAAGGTTTAACACCTGTAAAGTACCTTTTTCCCAATAATATCATACCCATACAGGAGCTATTATCAAGCATAACATTTTCATCTGTCATGTTACCATGTGTAACCTTGACATATCCTGGTGCTTCATACAACCACTTACAATAAATTATGTCACGATTTTTTATCTTTTGCCCAGCCTTTAGTGATCAGAAAATAAAGGATCATTCTTTTATCAGTATCACTTGTATTGCCTATATTGGTATTCCACTACAAACTATTGGTACACATGTTATCCATGTCAAACTTCCATGAAATTCATCCATGCTACAAGAGTCAACACTTCTGTGCCTATAATGAGTGCCATACTGTACAGTAGCTCTCAGGCTGCTTCATCCTGCCCTTCTCGATCTACACTGCAAGCTTGGGCAAGTCAATAGATTCATATTGCCAGTGTTCATGGTCAAGAATAGAAAAAAGGATTTTCTCATGCCTACCTCACAACACCCCCATCCCTTCCCCCTCCCCCCCCCCCAAAAAAAAAATGCTGTTGATGAATCTAACTCTAACTAGATTACAGCAGGGATTCAAAATGTGTGGGCGTGTGTGTGTGTGTGTTTTTTTTTTTAATTCTTTTTTTTTTATTTTTTTTTTAATTCTTTTTTTGAAATGTCTAAGTCCCTTTTTCATAGTTACTGGTCACAAAACTCAAAGTGCAACCCTTGTTGAATAGGGTGCAGCAAAGATGCCCTTAAACTAAGCTACGGAAAAGAAAAGTCTCAGAACTTGGAAAATGTGATGAGAAGCTTTGTACCCCTCCTACAAGTTCAATGCTTCTAGGAACCAATAGAATGCCACACAGCTAGTTACCTCCAACTGAACTCATTCCATTTGTTTTATGCCATTCAAGTTCACGAGTTAGCAACAGAGGTTACATACATGTGCTTATTAGGCAGAAGTTGAATGGTTTAATATCAACTATACATAAATTGTCTAGTGGCTCAAGTTACTTATTGGGCAGGGGAAAATCCGGGTACATTTACAGATTATTATTACAGCATTTAGAGTAAACACCAACTTGGATGTTTTTTCCTGTCACACTGTACCTTACACACCCACTTTTTCCCACTAGTCCAAGAGCTTATCTAAATAAGCGAGGACTTCACTTGACACCACTTCAAATAAGGTATTAACCCAAGTCATAAATTTATTCTCTCACAGCTATTGGTCATAAATAAATGTGACTGTCACATAATTGGGGGCAAAATTGTTTTATTTTTATTAGAACTCAACACAAAGTGACATCTTAATTAAAGTTCCATAACCTTTGCTAGAATTTGAATTCAAATTGGCCTTGTGCTTTACTTAATGCCTCAGTGATCTAATTTGCTCTCTCTTTACACAATCACCAAGATCTATACAACAGATAGGGTCTTCCAAGCTAAAACTTTATGTTAAGCACTCTTGGCTCAATTCTAGGAATGTTGTAATTCATTTTATGCAAACATTTTGCCTGTCCCTAGCTTCATATTTATAGCACTTCAACAGAACTCAGAACATAGTCAAGCAATTTACAGCTGTGAACTGAACCTCTTCCCATGCACTTTAAAAATGTTCTAGTCATTTCAAATTCAGTTCAATAACCTGTTGAAGAGCTTGCCCAAAAGAATCTAGCCAACTCAAAAGGCAACAAAAACAGGGTTGACATTCCCAAAAGTCATGGAATGAAAACATTTCTCATGTTACTGGGTAGATTCTTTTCTTCTTAGTCAGTGGTTTGGGTCACATCTGAATGCTGTACCACTGTTTGATGAGTTTCGACAGTGCCAGTATTTAATGCTGTAAGCATATGTGGCATACCACTTCAATGAAAATCCCCCCTTAGAGGTGGAAAGCCGCCTCAGAGGTGAACACATTGCCAGACATTATTCCCATCAAATAACTCACCCAAGCTCTTCAGATGGATGGCTTTCTTCTTGCATTCTTTGCTATAGTATAACTAGAAGAGGAAACAGGAAATCTATTTCCAGGAAGTGAAATGGCCAGCTGGACTAAGAGCCATTTGGCCCATGAAGACAAAACACAGTGAGAGTGGGCATATACCATAACAAAAGAGCATTCAATACAGTTTAAAAGCTGTGTTGTTAAGGGGTTTTAACTATAGCTAGGAGTTTATAAAGTAAGCTCAATACAGTAGCTACTCTTTTCATGTGGCCTTCTGAAATAAGTCTATTGTAAACTGATCTTGACACTTGAAGGTTAACTTGTTAAAGTTGTGCTCCAACTTTACCTTAAAGCAGTACTCCTGGGCTAAGAACTATATAAAATCAGGTAAAGTTTTGGTGAAAGTAAAGCCTTTTCTGCAAAGGACAGGTTTTAGCTGACTGATGACAAGAAATGAAGAGAGGAAAATTTATTTTACATGTACATAATCATATCAGTACTTCCCACATGTATACTAAAGATCAAGTGTATAACAGAGTACAACTTAAAGACCGTATGGCACAGTATGTCTATCATTCTCAAAACCTCTGGCCATTGCAATTCACTTAATCTAGTATTTATAGATACAGAATTACTGGTACGAGCATGTACTTTTGACAGTGCTCAGCATTACAGTAGCCATGGTTAATGTACAGCCACGCTGACAAAATATCACTTTGTAGTGTGTGAGGCATGTATTGCCAACACAGGTCAAATTATATACAATATATATATATATGGTATTTTAGAGAAACCGTGTGTTGATCGAACAATCATAGCAGAATAAATGAGCGCAAAGTTTGATGTCCTTTCTCAATCAACTGTATTTATGATCTTTTATTCACAAAATTTTCGGTGCTCCCAGCACCTTCTTCAGTGTGAGTAATTAACTGACAGAGTACACTTGAAACTTAAAAGATAACAGTCGTACTGCAAACGTACGCGTTAAAAAGGCGCTTAGAGTTACAGCGCTTAACATTATGACGTAAAATGGCATACCTATGTGTACAATGGAAAAAGTATGCAAAAGTATGCGTTAATGAGAAGCTTACAGTCCAAAAGTACGATTTAAAGATACGCACTTTTATTACGTCTTAATGATACGCGCCTTAACTCTTTGCGTATCTTTAAATCGTACTTTTGGACTGTATATATGTATGTATATGTATATGTATATGTATATATATATACATATATATATATTTGATGGTGCTTATTAAAGTACACTCTTCAGTTGAAATGCAATATGATTAAATGCAATATGATTAAAGTATTTATTCACTACACAGTACTTATGTGCCTTTCAAATTTACTGTCCTTTATCCCCTCACCATCCCTCCTATTCCAACCCCAACTGCCTTCCCCATTCCAACCCTATACCTCTGAAGACAGTCTGGCAAACTGAATATAAAAAAGTTACTTTATTTCACCTGCATACATTTATTGGACATGTTTATAGTACCCTCACCTGTACTGCACTACTTTTTAGTGAGTTATGACAAATGAATCTGAAAATCCTTTCATGACTGAGCCCTTTGAGTCTCAACCACCAAGTTTCCATATATATTCCAATATTATCTGCAATGCTTTTTTTACTGACAAGAAAACCATAAAACTTACATATTAACTTAACCACACAAAACATCATTATCTCCTGGAAGACTGGAAAATCATACTAGATCTAACCTGCAGTGAAAAATACCTACAGCATAAAATGAATGCAATACTGACTTCCACCCTGGTATGACTTCAGCCTTCTCTCAACTCACTAGACCAACAATGTGTTACAGCTTATTTCAATGAATTTTAATGTATCTTTGCCCCTAGCAACAAATGACAAGTGTGTGTGCGTCACACATGTTAGCAGTGACATGCCGGGTCTGAGACTTGTGTGCTGCGGTAACATGATTCTACAGCAACTTGGTAATTACTGCATTACAGCAGTTCTACAATTGCAAGTACACTGTCACAGTACTAGCACATAGTGCATTGTGAACATTGTAAAATTACTTGCAAATTTGTTCTGTACACCTAGTTCACTCACTCTTCAAGGTAAAAAGCAGTTGCCCCATATTTATAAAAAAAAAAATCAGCAAACTTATGCAAATATCTTCTTTGAATTAAAAGTACCTCTTAAGATATTTTTGAACATTAATAATTATTGAAACAAAAGGTATCTGGAGTTATTCTCCATGATTTGATAATTCAGTAACAAAAATATTGTCACATGATCAAAAACAACCATTCATGAATTAGCATACCAGGGTATACTGTACTATTTCCTACTGGGGTGACGAGGTTTTACCTTTTTAGTAGCCAATCTAATGCATTGTCAGTTAACTGTGAGACAACAATGCACTCCACATGCCCAAGATGCCCAGGCTAAGGGCTGTTAAGTTTTTCTTCCACAAATGTTGAACAAAAGTCACAGACTCCATATACCACAAGTGAAGCACATACAGCATAAATGTGCAGAATGGATGAAAGAGGATGAATGAGAAACAGACTAGAAATCAGAGCTCCCCTTTCTCATTCTTAGAAGCAACTCGGAGTGTGCAAGTACAGTATCATGCAAGTCTTGCCAGTCCTGACAGGGCTTAAAATTATGTTCCTTATTTCATTCCAATGCCCTCCTTTCCTCACCCTTCTCCCTCACCCTCCGCCCTCACAATTGTCTAAAATTTTAAGTGCTTACAACCATGTTTAAAGTGGTTTTAGTATCTGGGAGGTTCTACTAGATGGGGAGCTATCTCTGTTCTCTAAGAAATTTATCATTTACACAAACCAACAGAAGCTGGTTGGAGAGCTTTATCTCAACCCCCCCCCCCCCCAACCAGTGTCCACATTAGTTGGTATAGCATAGCAAAAGGCTCCTCAAATGAGTACAACTGCTACATAATTTCTGAAATGATTAGCAGTTTTCGTACACAAAACCATATGCAGAATTCCATTTGGAAAACGACACCAAAAATTGCCATACAAAACTTTGACACTAATGCGGACTTTGCCCCCAACCCAACTTTTTTTTAACATGAAGCACGATTAATCACCTGCCAAAGAACCTAAATACTTTTCAAGTATATAATTACCCATTGAACCATCTCTGTCATATACCAACCCCATCTATCCCCTCCTCCCCCCATCCATCGCCATCCCTCCCCTACCCCAGTTGTTCATTCCCTTCCTTCACCCTTTAAGACATAAAAACTCAACTACATGAGAAATATCTCATCTTTGCCACACAGCACAATGGTGTACAATACATATCCAGCCAAATCTCTCAAATTCTTTCCGACATCCCAACACTGATCTCATACCATGCACGCAAAGAGAAAAAGAAAAAAGATTTAATGCCCAATGTGCTGTACATACTACTGTACTGCACTGCATCATGCATGCAGAGGAAGCCAGAGATTATTTATGATCAGTCAGAATTTAGGCTCAGGTCAAGTTCTTTGCCCACTGCCCAACTATTAATCTTTCCACAACAGCAGTCTTTACCACACAGCACACACTAAATCATATACCAGAGTAAAGCTGCACTTTAGAAACTGCAAGGGTTTGTAATAATCCAGGATAAATGTTCCAGGGTCATAGGTATTTAGAGGCAGGGGACAGCACTTAACCCTGATGACTTCAACATCAAGACCATGCTCATAGCTAGATAGAAGAGAATAATTCCTGTCTGACCACAGGGCAAGCAAATTTACAGCCTTAAACTGTCATACTAAGGCACACTGACACATACTATTTGAATGTCCATTATCCTCATCCATAGCCTGTGGACAAAACTGCTTTAACATTGCAGTACTTGGTATATAAAGTACATATGGTAACTTTATGTACACAGAACAGTATTTGCAACTTCAGAGTTGATACAGAATTACAAGGATACTAGCCAGCCCATAAAAACCAGGTTCTGCACCCAGTTTTGGCTGGAAATATGACATGAGCATGAGGGCAAGGCCATTTTCACATTGATAGCTTTTAGGTCACATTTATGCTGAAGCATTTCACCCATTAATTGTCAGGTTTCGAAATATTCTTAGCTAGACGTTTTAATAAACATTTCCATGACCAAAACCCATTCTTGCACATCTTTTACATTTCATGAGTCTATTCACAACTGGCAAGTCGTTACATCAAAATAATGTAAGCCATGTTTAATATTGATCATCAAGAAGATATCCTGCACCTCCTCACCTTACTGCCTTCCAACCTACCAACATTACAGGTCACAAAAGCTGTTCCCACTTGATCCCCCGATTATGCTGATCCCCCAAGATCAGTCACCTGAAAAATTTTGTGCCAACCGCAAAGTGTTCCCATTTGAACTCTTCTGTGAGATCTGATTGCCTCCTCCGGTTCAAGAGACAGGATGTTGTGTCATTGAAACTATGTCTGCAGGTCATGTTTGTTTCGTTGTGTAGCACGGGATACGAGACTACGGGCAAGCTGTGCTACGACAATACATGCTGCAGAAGTATGTCATTCGTTTGCTTTGATCTCGGGTCACCTTGATCCCCCTTTGTGTTCCCAATTATTTTTTTTTAATCATCTGCACACGGTCTGATCCTCCCCGAAGGAGTGATCAAGCTCTTGAGATCTGATCCAGGGAACAAGAGCATTCCCACTTACAAATTGATCCCCTGCTCGGGGGTCTGATCCAGATCTGATCTCCTACTCACACTCAAGTGAGAACACACTCAAACACTCAAAAGCGATGACCATGATACACCTTCACAAGGCAATAGCCAAAGAGTATGCACCACTATGTGAAGGTTTTAGAGAATTGCATTAATTTTCCATGACCTTCAAAGACCGGATTTCCATGACCTCTTACAAAATAACAACTTCTGTGACCTTCAATGACATTCAAATTCCTGGATTTTTCCAGGCATTTCCTGGCCAGTTTGAACACTGTGCAAATGAAATGGGCATTTTCCTCAATAATTTGTAGGGGATTTTTAACATTGTCATATCTTTCATGTACTGAAAAGTTTTGGTAAGCCAGAACAAGAACTGGGAAAGGCCAATGTACAGTATGCTGACTTTCTTTCCAAGATAGAGACTACCAACAGAACTGGTTTAAAAGTCAGTAATTCACCTGGACCAAAAGAAGACACTGCCAGTATAGAAGAACCCATGGTACCAAGCATACTATGTAACCAAAACTGGTTGTTTTACTCAACAAAGTTACATTTGAATACCTTTTACCTTTCTCGATACATTCGAGAAGAAATAGAGCACCTAGACGAGCGTGATAGTCCAAATTCTGCAGTAAACGAAATGACGGCAAGCTCATAGGTCATGACCCTGAAGTAAGGATAGCGCCACCTCTGTGCCAATTAATTTTACCAAGTCTAATTCTGCAGCAGATGAGATTGTTCACACGTATAATAGATGAGGCAAGTAGGAGTGAAATAGATTGGTTGTTTTACTCAACAAAGTTACATCTGAATATCTTTTACCTTTCTCCATATATATATTCCTCTTCAAAGTTTGACCATTTTTGAGACTGCTCATTAACTATGCAAAATATATGACGTGAAGTGTTGTACAGTGTCTGCAGTTCTTCTGTTCATCCTTTATGATTTATAAAATTACTAGCTAGTTTATAGTTTGATGTTTCATGTGGATATTTTCAGAGAGCTAAATAGCTACAGTACTTGCAAAATAAACCCCTCAGGGAATCCCAAAATTACTTCTGTCCTTGGAACGAAGGCTAAACAAACAAAGGATAACATAACACCTGCTAGATGGGTCACTCTCTGCATGTCAAAAATTTGCATTCATTTCATGTTTATTCATGATGAAAGTGGAAAACAGTAATTGCCTAGTCAAATGGTCCATATCTGATGGATTTTAATGGAAACTGCCACTATTTTTAACATCTTTAATGTTTTTTACTCCAAACAGGCAGGTTTCGCATTTACATCTCCACAGACCTTTAACGATATGCTCTTTCCTTCAATTCCTTGCAGAAACTGAAGATCTAGTCACTAGATCATTAAAATACATAGTCCCACCCCTACATAATATGAATTATGACAAATGAAGCAATCACACATGTATGAGGCAGGGGAGCAACCTGGCTGCTTAATACTGCAGCACATGTACAGTGTTCTATTAATGTTAAATGACTCTAAAACTGAGGTAATGTTCATCAACAAAGAAGAAAGAGAAACAAACTATGGGGTGACAGCAATATTTTATCTCCTATTATTTTTCATCTGGCAAGAAGTGGGCCCACAAAGGTTTTGCCAAATGACAAAATGGGAGGGACAAGAGATTTTGTGATTATTCTTGACCTTTAATAGTCTGGAATCTGTTTTAGGGAAGTTTTCACAATTACGCCTATCAGCTTATCACCATAACTTTTTATTTTATTACCCCAACAGTAGAAAGTCAATACCACCTAACTCTACAATCTGGAAGATGTTTTTACTACAGAAAAGTCTACTTACTTTGTCTCATTCAAACAAGACTGCCTGGTTTAAATGTATGTAGGCCTACACCTTGTATGTGTGAGAGGACAGAACACTCAACTTCCCCTCAGTCTTTCAAACTGCTGCCAGACAGAGTGTGCAATCTTAATGCCCTTTCTCACGTAAGCAGGACACCATACGGTAAGATTGAAAACGTTTGAAAAAGTGTAACTACTCTTAGATCCTACCATACAAGGAGTGATACTTGTGACAAAATTAAGTTGAAATAATTTCAACTTTCACCCACTTGCCAAAGAGCGATATTTTGTGTGACCAATGATGAGACAGAATTGCTCTTTTGCTTGATTACAAGACTAATCGGTCATTGGAATATCACAAAGGGATGAAGGAAAAGTCGCAAGTTGTGTCAAAGGGCTGGCGGCATTTTTACCTTGACCTATCGTATAGTGTTGTATCACATCTCCATGTAGTGTAAAAGGGGCTTAAACCATTTTCTTAACACCCATCCACCTCTACAGTAATTCGCACTCATGGTCCTATTTCCAACATTCTCCTCAAAGCAATATCCCCATGGTAACCACACCTGCAAAAAGCTGGATGCAAACATGCAGTGTGTCCGCAAAAATCATGCTGCAGCTAGAAATTTTCATCTTAGTCCCAAATCAAGCAGACCAGGTGAGCTAGAAATTTTGGTTTTCAAAGTATTTGGGCCCGTGAAGTTTTGCAAGTTTTGCAGCCATGATGGTAACTTTGCAATATGCAGAGTGAACAAAAAATTGCAGCAGTACTGTAAATATTTCACAATGGTTGCCCAACCTCTTTACCAATTTACTGCAATTCTGCCACTCTGCTCTTGTCAACTCTACATGTAAGCAACATGTTAAAATATGCATGAACCAAGATACAAAATAATCTAGATGTTACTGGAAATCAGTTTGCAATCAACCAGTTGACTGTGCTCTATTCTCCAGTCAGAAACCATGACCTTGGGACACCCATCAACTGCCCACGATTTACGCCTAACAGAAAGCCTTTTTTTTGCATGTGCACTACATGCTTCACTCCAATGGAGTGTCACCTACATGTACAGAGTGACATATTCCACTCTCAGAACTGGGTAGGGAATCTTCATCCCACAGACTTCCTTCACTATAAAATACAGAATATAAAAGAAATTGATTACCATACTGTACCTGAAGAGATGGTTATTTATTAAAAATGGGACATAACAAATTCCTTTCCACTGAGCAAATTAAGGAAACTTTGAAAAGGTTATGACTTAAACATACACACATACATACACACCTTCATGAATGCACTGGTCTCTCTTTTCACCAAAACTAGAAAGTTTCAAATCATACCCAAAAGATCAGATTCAAGTAGTCAGACAAAAAGTAGATCTGCACAATTTAAAGAAAGGTTTATTTTGTTTTTCACACAGTACATATCCTCCATAAAACTGACCTTCTGTAGCCAAGTGTTTAAGTAAGTTCACCAGTGACTGTAGAATCTAATCTGCACTTCCTCTGACCAAATACAGGTGCTGGAAAATTCTCCCATACCTGACTTCCAACAATCTTTCTTAATACCTGACCCCTAACCTCCCAACCCAGTAGTCTTCCACAGGTAGTTGCTATTTGCCTTCAAGTTCACAGCTCGGTCATCTAGTAACTGATGTCACCGACACAAAACTGCGAATCTTGGCTTGTCTAAGGATCTCTTCTTAGACGGTTGGTTTTATCAAAATACGGTGTAGTCCATGTTGAAGGGATGGTTGTTTTGTTGGCCCCTGCTATTTTTGGTGATCTCATGACCTTTCTAAGAGAGTATTATGGGAACATTTCTTCATTTAAAAATGTGTGGGCGGTGTCTATTTTAAAAAAATCTTTGAGAACATGGACTCTGGCCTTGCTGTGCCTGATAAGGATGCGTTTCCAAATAGCGCCATCATATCAAATAAGCCGAACTTGTGTGAAATTTCACATTACTTTTCTGGTTCGCAACAACTCGTGATCACCATCTCTTCATGTGCAGGACTCACTTCATCCTTTTTGAAATGTCAATTTCTGCTAGAGGACACATTAATTTTCTACGAAAGGGCCAGGCTGTCCAGTCTTTTAAGACCACAGGTTTTTAAGCAAGACTCGTCCATCTCATCATGTCCCTGACCCCCACTCTCTCAGCCCTGTTCAAGGTTTATAAGCTATACCCCACCGTGGCTAACGTCAGGGCACCATAACTAGTCTAGACATGTGTCTTGTTATTCAACCTCATGAAGTTACATTTTCACTACCATTGCATTCACTCCCAGACACTGCATCTATTTGTCACCCCCTGAGGGCTGGGGGTTGTAGAATATGCCCACGGTATTTCCCGCCTGTCATAAGAGGCGACTAAAGGGAAGGACTTGCACCGTATTTGAGCTGTATTTCAAACCAAACTTGAACTTGAATCGTGTTTGATCTAGTTGACACTATAGAACACATTTGTGTTGGTGTGTCATTAAATTTCATATAACTCCATCTACAGTATTTGTCTGCTTCACTCTGCCTGCTAAGAAAATTTTTATCTTTTGGGGTATATCTCAGACTTAGTCCAGGGTACAGTACTTACAGGTCATTTACCGTAAAAGTAAAATCACTTCCGCACTGCCAATAATGTGAGAATATCACACAAAAACAAATCTGCTAGGCCTACACCATAACTCTGATGACCACACAGTTAACTTTCACAATGCTACAGTACCATGTGAGGGACTTCTTCTATTGGTGCAATGTTCGTAAGTCTTCAATCTCCCAAAAGAAGTTATTGAGGCTTAAACCAAGCTCTCTTTTTCATGATAAACCTTTAGGGCCCTGTTTCATTCGGGGCTCTTTCATCTAGTAACTTATCCAACAAAACACTGCACCACTTAACAACAAAGAGTTAATGCCCCTACTTCTAGGTCACTGGTTTCGAGAAAGAGAATCAGCTGACATACTGATAGTGTGCCGTACCTTTTGATAGATGGATTAGGATGGGGTCTTCCTGTGTTCCAGCTCCTGTACTGCTTTACATACTGTACACACTTATTAATAAAAACAGTGCAGAAGTCACTAGATACTCCACAAATACGGTACCGTACCGGTGCTGCATTTTATATTTATTTACAAAATTTATTTTGGTCGGCTTATGAAGTGGCACTTGGTCTTGACCCCACACCAAACAACAACTAATTGGCCATCAATTAATCCCTCTCTGACCCCCTCCAGCTCCATCACCAATGCAACCCCAACACTATCAACAACTAGCAGCAGAATTTGCAGACATCTCAAAAACTTGGGTGATGTATCTTTGCCGTGCCCCCTCCCAGCATGGCCACCTACAAGTATGATGACTTAAGAGTGACTTGACAGTGGGGATAGTGAATTTTTACCCAACTGCACAAATTAGCATTCAAATGGGGTAAAACTGCTGCAAAGTTCGGAAAACTTTTTTGTATTTCGCATAGCCTAGGTACAGTATGAATTCTGAGATAATTGACCCTGTAGGTAAGACTGCACTTGGCAAGTATCAAGACTGTGAAATAACCACTAGCTAATGACCTTCATCACCATTCAAATCTTTTTGAGGTTTTTGCCATTGGGTGAAACTGGCAATGCATACAGCCACACTGGATCTGACCACAATGAGAGACCACAGCAGAACCACACATTCTCCTAATTCACCACACCTGTCTTTGCTAGCATCATGCACACATATACAACTCAACTTCTATTTTCAATGAAAAATGCATCTCATTCAAAAAATCCATGTAATGAACATAAGGAAGTATTAAACATGTGGTTACAGTATACATAGTCCCAATTATACAGTACTTTATATTCATCTACAGTACCTTATGTGGCCCTGACATTCCACCCATACTCTTTTCCAAATAGCACAATTACAAAGGATTATGGGATAGGGTATTGGTACATGCTGATTCTGTCAATGATTTAATGGTATAAATACTGTAGACAAAGGATGCACATTAAAACTATCCCACAATGCTTTGTAACTGCTATTTGGGAAAGAGTCTATTGAAAAGTAAGGACCACTGTACAGGATGGGCTACCTAACTACCAATACAAAGCTCTTATGTAATTACATAGATGCCAAACCACAGCAATGGGCTGTCCACAATGATTCCACCTAGACTACAGTACTAGCAAGAGGTGCCATCATATAACACTCAATGTAAAATCATTGCATGCAAACTACAAACATAGCATAAGTGTACGTTTATACCATTCAACACAGAACTACCATAAAAACAAACAATGTTTTGCCTTAATCCTAAGTATCATAGTCAGATGATCATCTCAGAAGATTATTCAAACTATAACTGTACCAAATCTGAATAGACCAAATGCACTTAATATCACACATCATTTTGGAGCATATAAACATAGAATGAAGCACACTGCCCGTACAATGTGACTTCACACACACGTAGCAGACTTACGCCCAAATCCAACAGTTACACAAATCAGCTGTCTGCATATGTTGTAAGTTGCAATGATACGCGCTTACTTCCACCAAGGGCACTTTCTGCTCCATGACTTCATAATATGCATAAGGTCTGTTACAGTGAATACCTATTTAATTTTCCACAATTACCACCGTAACTCACTTCCCTAGATGCTTCCAATGACTCACACAATGTCTCCTGAACTCATTACTTGTGGGTATAGTTTCATTTAGAACTTACTGATTCAAGTTTCAATTGGAAAAGTTCATAATATGCTGTACAGTTTACCATACTGTACTATACAACACTTTGACTTCATGTTTAAGCCTTTTTGTGGTCTTACTGTCACATGTATACACTACTGTACACGACAAGATGTAAGTCCTTGCTTCTTCCGCCCAAGTGTCCCATGCCCAAAGCTGATGTTTCAGTATGCACTTGTCTAGATTACCCGTACAGTACAAACAGAACTCTTTCATAAGTTTCCTGGTTATAGGCTACCTAAAAATGATACATTCAAAGAAACAGATTATCCCATGGACCCTGGTCAATTGTCTGGCTTGTGTGTAAAGCTTATCCTTTAAGTTGGGACCAATGAGTCATTGCTAATTACATAAACATCCCTTTGAGCCATACAAAAATGGTTGAACTGTCTTATATGTATTCTACAGTTTATGAAAAAGCAGTTTATAGTGTTACTGTAAAGGGGTAAAAGAGGACTTTGTACATCTCAGAAATAAAGAAATTCTCATCTTTCAAGTTTTTAACAGTAAAACACCATTGTCCATCACTATCCATGAATACAGATTTTTTTTTCTTTGGGGTATGTTTGAAACTTACTGTACATATACAGAGTACATTTTGCTGTGGCCATTGTAATTCTTTAAACTGTTATTTTTAAGACTTTTCCGAGGGGTGGTAGACCCCATGCCATTGGCATCTCATATATCAGTGATACTAATAAACCTTTACCATTTAACTTTCTTACAAACAGTGCAGGTCCTGGTAACCTGTATGCCTTTGCTGTCTGCCAATCTGAAACTGGGTCCTATCCAAGGTTTCAAGCTTCGCCATTTTAATGCAAACATGTCAATTAGGCACTTTACAAACAGCGATCAATTTAAGGTAAAGTATCTATGACATACATCATACTGCTTTTTCTTAAAATTCGAAGTAAAACATTCTTAATTATTCTTTGTGTGGACTAAGGTTAAAAATAGCAAAAAAGTTTGCCTTTGAGAGTTTCTTATCCCATCTGAATGTCAATCAACAATTTTCAGAGATTTTGTCTGAGAAAAGCTGGCAACTAAGTTCTTATTCAGGCTATACAATATGAAAAAGTATAGATCTACACAAGACTGACATGGCCTTCTTCCATTAAAAAACAAAGTACATGATTGAGCATTGACAATGAGTGATCCTAGGACTTTGTTCACAGTTATTTCTGAGATGCCTTCAAAGAAACACCAGGGACCCTGTGTCTTATGTCTACCACAAGAATTTGAGGATTTTTAATCTCCACTCTATTCCTTCCTGGGTGGCTGGGTTTTACTCATACCAGGGAAAGGAGCGTCTAGCTGGTTATGATTTGGGCTGGTGAGGAAAGACAATGTGGGAAGCATGCACTGTAAATGCTCAGCATGTAAAGTACATTCAATACCACTCTTACCAAACCATTTAAGTCTAAACACATAATAGATATCACTAACTTTCTGGCTGAAAGGAAAATGCCGTCAACCCCATTGACATTAACATTTATAAGTATACAGTACCTACCCTACATGGGTGGAAAAAATCAAGAATCTGGGGACCTCCTTGCCAGAAAAACATGTATACAGTATATTAATTGTTCTAAGAGGAAATTTTAGCACAGGGAAGGAAATTTGCCTTTATTTATAAGTATGAAATCATCTAAAAAACATGACTCAAGGGAATATGTTTCTGGGGAAATGAAAACTTCTTCCAGCCCAAGATACACCTTAGGTGTATAAGGCAGGGGAAAGCTAGGGGGCACTGTACCCCTTCCCACCTCCAAATTTTTGCAAAAGTCCAAATTTCAGGCAGAATCTGTAGAAATTCAGGAAAAAAATTTTTGTGAAGGCTCAGAAATTCAGGCAAAAAACTTGTGCCCTTCCCCCAAATCAAAAGTCCCATAGCTAATGGCCAGAGACACATTCAGATGTCTACAAGAATAAAATGGATCAGCTAGTCATGAGCAGACTTTCAGCCACATAAGGGGTGAGGTAAAGCATGTAACACTTCTCAAATGCATTGCTTGAGTTAGCCTACTCCAAGGATAACAATGTAGGAAAGGGTACTGTTAGTCTGAAAAGCAAATTACCCAGCAATCCTAGTTCATGGAATGGATTTGAATCTAGTTTTGGAGATACACATGTACATCTGCAAGCTCAGCATCACAATGTAGTACTGCGTATGTCCAAACACAAACCAATTCTGGTCCATTCATGAAAAAAAAATATATATATGAAAACATGACCCCAACTACACAGGTACACATTTGTAGTTCCTGGTATTTGTGGTTTGTCACTGAAGCCAAAATTCACCAAAAAATTATTGTAAGAGGAACCACATAAGCCCCACTGATCTAACTACCAGTAGTTCTTTAAATGTCAAACAGTGACCGGATAGACTTTGGGCTAATGAAGGTGTTTCTTAAAGGGCAAACCTACCCACTCCAATCTGATTAACTAAACCTGTACCAGTGCCAGATGCCAAGTTGGTATCCTTATTCATGTGACAATGACAATATTACTGCTAGTGATCAAAATTCCAGCAGAATAATTCTCGGAGTAATCTTCAACCTTTACAATATTCTAGACCCCTTGAAGCCAGTGAGCAAAAACTAGAGGATATATTTGAGTGATGCTTTCCAGTAATGTTGGAACAACTGCTTTTTCCCCAGGGGAGGTAAACATGTAAATTTCCTGACAAGCAAGTCATATTTCCCACAATTTGTACGTGACTTCATTTTCATGTAGGCCTACTACAAAACTAGCCAAATTTCCTTTCAACTGCCCATACTTTCCCAAATATCAACATTTCCCTGCAAGGAGCATCCCACATTCCTGATTTTTGCCATCCACATTACTATTCTCTTTCAATGTGATAGATACACAACAACATGTAAAACCAAACGTTCCATCAGATGAGCTGGCACAAGACTCTCCCTTTAACTTTCATAAATTTATGATAGAGAATTGTGAGGTAATAGGTAAAATCATGATATTTAATATCTCGTAAGAAATTATGAGGGTAGTAAAAGATAGAATGGTTTCTGACTATGCTTACAGTAAATACAATGGGAAAGCCAACCCAGCACCATATGAGGATGAAGCCTTTAAGCTTTAACAAAATTAACATTCAATAGAAAACTGACCCTTACAGGAAGGAAGTTGTCGAGCAACCAGATTAGATTACCCATAAAGCGGCCCTGTCGCTTAAAACTGTAAATGATCTCATGATGTACAGTCCGTATACAGATTTTTTTTGATGTACTGCAGTTTTAGGTCTATCTGGGATTTACAAGTACTGTATACCGTAAACAATCATAAACGACAAAAGTGCATGTAGTACATCAAAGCTTGGCATACAGTAACCATCAAGACTTACAACCAACACATACTGAACACACTTCAGAAAGCTACTAAGGTCCACTTAAAATTTTTCAAATTTTGTTGATAACTGCAGTAGATAACTGAAAGTACAGGCTGTTTGTAGTTGGTCCATGTTCCATGAGGATGTCTGTACTGTAACTTGCTGACCAAACGTCAAACATTCCATCCTCGTCATAACTGTATTCAAGCTGCTTGTTTAAATTTGTGAATTCAGGTCCTAGAAGCTTGGCCACATCAAGGACCCACAGTGTAATATACCAAGTTGATAGGATAAACTTTGGCTAGATTCACCATCTTTTCAAAGTGTGTTCAAATGGTAAAAAGGCAAGGGTGTATACAGTGATGTCACTACAACGGGCGGCCCTGGTGAATTGTGCCCAACACTCATGTTAACATAAAACATTCTGCCTAGCACTTTTTCCCAATAATGGTACTATAATTTGATGATTTTTGAAAAAAATTTGGACGTAACATTAATCTCAGAATGACACAGCCGATTGGAACATTAATTTAGAGCAGGGGTGCCCAACCTTTTTTGACCTAAGGTCTACTTCCAAGTACCCACCCTCCTGTGATCTACAAAATACACTGTCATACAGTTACACATGGAAAAACTTTTTTTTTTCATTTTTCCTAAATCCATCGTGGTCGACTTGGGATCAGTCCGCAGTCTACCAGTAGACCCCTATCGACTGTTTGGGCACTCCTGTTTAAGAGCGTAGAAAAATATCCAAACCTTCTCTAAATCCCAGGACAAAGATCACTACAAAGGTCAGAGTCCAGAATTACCTGGCACTAAGTTTGGCCTGGTGAAAACCCTGCATATTTGCTTCTGGACAATCCTGCTCTGGGATCACCATTAAAACTTTATTTGGCAACAGACAAGAGTTTCTCCTGTCCGCCTTCAAATACATCGAAAGCAACTTCTTCACTTACATAATGCTCACTACTCAGCACAGCTCACTGGCAATGGCTTTCTTTCCATACAAAATGGTATAACTGGCACTCCCTAAGCCTTGCCCACTTTTCGCTCAGCTAATGCCTAAGCTCCAAAGCTATTGCCAGAAAAAAGGTCATCACAAAAACTCACAACTCACAAAATGCGGACGTAATTGAGAATACCCGCTTCCATTGGTTGATTGATTGTACCCCATATAGGTTAGGTTAGATGAGGTTTAACGTCCCAGTTTCCAACCAATTGGTTCAAGTCGAGATGACCACGGCCTTTTTCCCAGTTGTGGCTCACATGGTATCCCATGTAGAGCACATGGTGTCTCCAGAGTGGACAAAAGTTTTGTATTCAGTTCATTGCCCTAAATGCTAAAACAGCCATAGCTGCTGCGAGGGATGCCACACAGGCTGCTGATTTTTATCCCTCAGAAAGCTTTCAACATTTAATTTTTATTAATCTACGTAGCCTGCTCTATCTAGGTGTTTTCACCCATGCCCAGGTAGCCCCTTTGAAAGGTGCATCAATGCACAGTACCCATTGTACAGTAGTTAACATTTCATTACATACAATGCAGCCATTGCGGACATGTACATGAGCTACTTTACGTGCTATTTCGTGGGTCAGCCAATTTGCACATTTGATCTTGCAGGTTTCCTAGCTAAATATTCTTTGCTAAAATTTGTGAGGATGTTGTGTGCATGGATTTCTGGATTTTCACGATATTGTTTAGGCAATTTTAAAAATGATATCAGGAGCAAACTTACTGTACATATGCCGATGTCATCATATTGTAAAAACCCTATGTAACAATACATCAGATCAATTTCAAAAAATAATTATGGTGTTCTATTAGAAAACCTGTCTGCCTTTTTGGTACTTGCAAAAGGCAATTCAGTTACCTTGAATAAAATTTTTCAGCTGTCCTAGGTGCCATCTGTTTTTTTTCTTTCATGAAATTTGGTGGTTAACCAACCTCTTTACCTGTACTTTTGCTTGTCCATCACAAATTTTGGTAGTCACAGATGATCCAATGACTGCATGTTAATACTGAGTACTGCGAAACAGAAGCAATATGTTACCATACTGTAGCTCAACCCCACTGTTTTGACAGTACCATAAAGTTACTACACCTCTTTAAGATACAACCTGTGTGCACCAGACCATTCAACATCAATACCAGTAAACAAATCTGCACAATAATCCATCTCGTGATATATAAAATAAACATTTATTTTACAGCATAAACTGGCAAATAGTATGCATGAAATCAACTTCAACATGCAGTAAATTTTGCAAAGAACCAAGCTAATACTTAACTGGAGCATACAGTAAATACTGCAAAGCTGGGATAACCAACCTTTCTTGAACCAAAATGTACTTTTTATAAGACACCTGAAAGCCTGTCATGAAGTATTTAATACACTGTTCAAAAAGGGAGCCATCACTGATACAAGAATCTTTAAAATAAATTAACATGCACACACAAAAAAAAAACCAGAAAAAATAGACTAAGTGGAAATATACTGTACATATTGATTCCATCAGGATGTGTTGGTTGGGCTACAGTAACAATGTACCAATAAATGCAAACAAGAGAGAATGCAGTGTGAAAACAAACAGTACTGACATGCATCCAGCCCAGTTTAGGGGTCTATTCCCCACCATGCCCCACCCTTCACTCCCTGCTCTCCTTGGCAACTACTGTACCCATTTCTGGATCACTCTCACTCAAGACCCAAAACCATGGCCACCTATTTTAACTGTTCTGATACTTTCCCCACCCACTTCTCTGTCACTACCCTACCCCATGCAAAAAAGTTGTGGATCCACCCCTGCAGTGTATGTTCACGTACAATCCTATTTAAAAAAGTAAAAGGACTACTTGTTCAGTGTCATCAATGATTTATAAATGCATTTTTAATTCCAGAGTTCAAGTGTTCATGTGATCATACTGAATGTGTTTGAGTATAGTCCTGCACACGTGAGTACAATCACATGATGCAGACCAAAAATGATGTTCTTTGCAGACAACCCTTTGCTGAAAACCATTGGCAATACTCTTAATGCCATTACTAGTACCTTCACTGAGTATTCTGTGTGTACTTACTTTGGAAAACTAAGATGCCAGACAAGCCATAGAGTCAAGGATATCCTGCAATTTCCCCTAATGTTCACTGCTACTTCCCAACTTAGTTCATTCCTTCAGTTTCCCATGACATATGATAAAGCAAGCAGCTAATCCCTCTCATATATGACACATTTCCCCTAATTCAGCCTGTACAGTAAAACAGCTCTTGGTACAGTTCCGTTGGTACTGCAGACCTACGGTACTGTATATTTGTATAATGACATGGTGTGGCAGGTTGTGCACAATGGACATTTTTTTTGCCTGGGTGCATACAATATTACTGTACCACATTACAATAACCAACTTAAAACTTCAGTTAAGTACTAGCCTAATGGTAGATGAATGTCCAAATGTTAATAAACTAATTTCTCATTATAGATGCAATCCGTAGCAGCTTGTTTCTGGCCAATGCGGTACCCTATGAAGAGTTCTGACATGTTCATGGCCTGTGCATGGATATGCTGGATGAGGGCTGGGTATGGTAGTTGGAGGATAAAATGGGGGAGAACTGAGAAATTGTTTGTTGCTAACACATTCCAAACCAGAACCTGTTCTCCCTGGAGGTTTGCTTTACGCATGGCTATTCTGTAACTGGGATGCCCTCACAAGGTGGCACCAGGCAGCCCAGCCCAGTAATAATGCCAATTTCATTAATCCTGCCTGCCAATATACTACCACTTAGCACTGTTTCCACCTGGCACTCTCCCTCCACCATTCACTCCTACATCCCCTCTCCTCCCCCCCCCCCTCCCCCGATCAATGTGCCCAGCACTCAGAAAACATTGTCGCATGACCTTGTTATGGCTTACTGCTTTTCATGATCTCTAATCAGACTCTAATTTATAACTACTCTCAGATTAAGAGCTAAAACAGGTGGCAAGATAGCTAGTGCTTTTATGTGGACCATGCAAATGTTGTCCACAGTTCAACTGCCAGTTTTATAGTGACCAACTAAGGTTAAAAGACTTACTCCACAACAGTTTGTACAGTAAACTGGTGCTTGGGGACTCCAAATCGGCACTGTTAGGAGTTTGATGCTGTCTAAGTTGACAGTCCCTGGTCTGTAGGAGGTAAGTGCACACTTTATTGAAGGGTGATCCTACATAGCTTTCAAGCATTGGAACAGACCAGGGTTCCTTCTACAGTACTCTTACAACTTAAGACAACGCTGGGCAACCTTTTGGTCCATCAACAGAGGATTTTATGCCCTGAGATGGTAACGTAAACACTAAACAGGGCTATACATAACATAACTGAAAACTATAAATTCAGAAGCAGGGCTCGAAATAAGCTTGAAAAAGGGCACGGCCAAAATGAGCAAAATGGCCGTCAGTCTATGTTATTTCAATGGACATTTACTGAGGGGCATCACGGCCATCAAAAAGGGCCGATGGCCATGGTTGTCAGTGCCATCGGTTATTTTGAGCTCTGCAGAAGCTGTATTAATACTTTGTTTAATTACCATGTTCATGATATTTAAATACTGACTGTACAGTAAATTCAGTAATACACTGTTCCAACAGTTAACTTACCGTTTTGGCCTAGTGAACTGTAGGGTTACAATCTAAATAGGCCGATATCATTTCCTTTCCAAATGGAATATATTTTCACAGACTGTAGGTGGCTTTTGTTCAAGAGAAAAATGGATAATGGTTCAGTGAGTGCAAAAAATATCACCAGCTTTGTTTTCTTTCATAGGGTGTGTGTGAACCACAACTTTAAAAGGATTGTGTAGCTATTTAAGGGATGGCTAGCACATATTAAAAATTGATACTTTGGGGAAAAACTGGGTCTTATCATTTTTAAAAACAATGAAAACAATCATCCCTTTCCAGCATATTGACTCAAAAAGAAAATCCTTTGTTTTCAGTGTTGAATGACATAACACAATATCAGGGTAGGTAATTATAGAATTCCATTTTATTACCTCTTTTTTGAAGTTTACACAGCTCAGTTCATGATCAATCGTCCACAAAGTGTTGGCACTAGGACTCAAAATTTGAGGGGGAAATTTTCCCCTTCCAAAATAATTTGGGGGGAATTCTGGTTCTAAGAGGGAGGATCTCAATAAGCTGAATATAAAATGTCAATTTTTTTCCCAACAGTTGTGGGAAATTCCCACATGCATACAATTTTAAAACTTGCAGGATTGTGGAGAAAAGGGCAGGAATCTCACAATCCCACTGCCTTATATGTGAACACTGGGTCCACATATGCAGAGGACTCACTGTAAGTACCATATTTTCAACTTTATCAACTTAATACCATACAAACAAGTCCTGTTACAACAATAACAAAACCAAATGTCCATGAATTCACTTGGAAAGATAGTCAAAGAAAAGTACCACATTTTACAATGACAATTTAGGTAGTACTTTTGGACAATATTACCTGTAATTCTACTACTATACCATGTAGTCTGATATTGTTACATTTCAGCTTTAAAAAAAAAACAAAAATGTATGACCAGCAAGGCAATTTCTAAAATGGCCAAAATAAAAAACAAAAGTGCCACTGCTTTCTAGTGTATTATAATATGGGCAACTGCAACATGGCTTGACCATATTCTTTGTTTTACATTGTATAGTAGGGCGCCCGCTGACTGGGGGGGGGGGGTGGGGGGGGGCATCAACTGCACGTCTAGCCTAACATTCCATGTCACAATCTTGGAATGAAAGATTTCTTAAGTGTGCATTCTACAGTCGCTCCATTATACCATTACCACAGGACTAAGGTAAATACACTTTAATACAAAGAAAGCATCCTAATTCTGTTCCTAATGCTAATAAAAATGGCACTACATCATTTGTTTGGTTTGTCTCAAAAGCTTCTCCCTAAGCAAACAATAAAAGTATAACATTTAAATTTCAATATAAAACTTTATGTGCATGACAAAAATCAATTTTCTGTCAGACATTTTGAATACAATGCAATTCAAATGAAATTTTCTAGAGATGCACAACACTATACCAAATATGCAGCATCTACTGCATGCAGTATGCCAATGTCTGGACAAGCCAACAAATTCGACAGCCTGATAACCAACTGATGACCATCAACTTGCGACCCCTTGTTTGTAAAAGCAATCACATAACCACAACACTATACTTCACTTTGCTACAATGTAAGAACTATTTGTTTCTGTTACAGAAACCGAAGCCCCCACTCCCTGTAAAATAAAATAAACTACACTATCAATTGATGGGAAAACTGTGATTTTATATAAAGGAATAAATAACAGTTCTTAACAATGTGTTCATAAACATCAAAACATATGTTGTGCTCGCTATAAATCACTGCCATATGTTTCATCAACCTACACACTTCCTATTGTGTAAAAGTTTAAAGTCTGGAAGACAGTTTTTAAGGTATAGAATGCCCAAAGGTCCCATAGATGCAACCATTTTCAAGTACTTCTGTGTAAAAATCAAGATCCAATCCCCAACTTTCACTATACTAGCACTGTAGCAGGTTGCCGACCCCCAAGAACACACCACACACTAGCAATATAAATTCATTTGCATGGCAGCAGTAGCCTACGTGCTTCGTGCGAGTCTGCTGCACTGATAGCAAAATATGCTGAAACGGCATAAAGGACTAAGCTGTCTGGTATCGTTAGCGATTTACCCTATCAGATTACCCGTAAGCCGAAACTAACCGTTGAAGATTGGGTTAACTATAGATATGATATCTCTGATCATCACCTCACAACCAAACAGGCAATTTTTGGGGAAGTTTTACAAACATATCACCAATTTCAGTAACATATGTAACACTTGTGCAGGCCTATGTTAGTTTACTTCAACAGTGCATACGATAACGACTAGGCCAATACGTGTCACTGAGCTCAGCATTTGGATCAGCTGTCAAAACAATTCGTAGGTATAAAACAGTCATTTTAATTGTAACAGCTCTTGTGACTTACAGAGGAACTTTTTAAAAGAAAATATTCGTGCAATACTAAACCTTCAGTTACCTGGCAAACTCCAAATAAGAAGAAATCCGAGTATTCCTTGCGTAACTTTTTAGACCGTGCCTGTCTTAGAGGAGGATCAAAAGGGCTAATTGGAAGTTGTGCGCATGCGTATGAGAATTGACTGCTATCACCTAAGTTTCTCCTCTTTTTAACATCTTCAGCGATTTTCCAACGTTTTTGAAAGGGCCAAAAGAGAAATAAAAAACCTACACATTTGAAAAGGGCTACTTTTGACTATTTGTCTTGTAAATGATCTTAAAATCCACAAATGTGCGTTCGAGGACGACTTTGACCCTTGTGAATTTAATTTCATTTTTTTCCATTCATCTTTTCATCGGTGTAATGTTTTGTACTTCCGGTGATATTTATAAGGAACGCCCACAAACATCTGCCATTATCCACAAAATAAACCAAGTTCGGGTCTTCTACTGAAAACTTTAACGGCCATCATTGAAAATTCAAAGTACTCAACATCACAAGTGATTGTTTCTACCTTAGCATTTCAGCTACGAGCAAGGCCGGCTTGTCATACTACGCAGTGTGGAAGCTCTGAACACCCCAGCAAAACCGAAATTAAAAATAAGGAAAAAAGCGAAGAAGCAATAAAAAATAAGAACGGGAAAAAGTACATGGACTTGACAGAAAAGCACTTATATAAAAACAAAGCACTTGACATTTATAGTATTGCGACGTGCATGCTTATGTTCAGTGGCGTAGCCACGTGGGGAGGGTTTCGGGGGTTCAACCCCCCCCCCCCCATGACCCAATCTTGAAAAAAATTAATTGCAAAAAACACATGACCACTATAAACTTTATTACATTTGAGGCACAAACATTGCACCATTTTGCATCTAGAGACCTAAAATAGCCGTTTTTTCTCCCTCCCCTTAGACCTTTCCCTCATGTCGTACTCCAAAACCCTCCCCATGACACAATCCTGGCTACACTACTGCTTATGTTAAATGCTTAACGGCTACATTTAGGGGCATAAATACACAACAGTCGCCACAGGGATTACATACACTACTGTACCCATTGAGGCTCCGCGACTGAAGCAGAAATTTTTTTTCTACTGGTCCAGCCTCCCCGATGGGGAGCTGGAGAGCCATGGTGCCTTCGGCGCTTACCCCAAATGGCGAAACCCCTGTTTCGGAAAGGTGGGACCAGATGCTCAGAGGGTAAAGGGTTCAGGCCAGAATGACCCAACCCCGCCAAAGACTCCTTGGGAGTAATAATTAAGCCCATCATCCCGGGCATGGGTTCAGTGGCGTCACCAGACTTTTCATTCTGGGGGGCACAAGGGGGGCACAACAGTTCGATGAGGGGGACAACTAGATAGCGGCGTATGCAGTATGTTGTGTGAACGCCGGCCTGGGGGAGGGGACTGAGGTGAGGGTGTCCCCCTCCCCTTTGAAAATTTTAGAAAAATTAGGTGTCCTTAGATGCAATCTGTTGCCACATACGTTACCCTTTTGAAGTAAAATTTCTGTCAAAAAATAACGAATTTTTAGGAACTAAAAAAAATTATGCATGGATTGAGAAATTTTCATGAAAGTGAAAAAAACGTGCATGTGTATTGCCGAATCAACGATCAAATATTCGTTCGATTGTGGACTTTTCATTTAACGTGAAATTCTCATGATCCACAAACTGAGTGATTGGAGTCTTACGGGATTAAAGTGATCATAGAGTTTTGTATCATATATTTCTCTTTTAAAATTTTTTGGAATTTTTTTTTTCGAAGAAGAAAATACGGAAAAGTCTCCTTGAAATTGCTGGGACTGAGCTTGCATTACAATTCGCAACGCAAGTGGCAGGCAAATTCCATGGTACTGTACGTACCAAACAACACCATTCACTGTTTTGGTTAATGAGCCTGCGAGGCAAACATTTCCGCTACACTTTATCAAGGCGTATACTCACACCTATTGAGGCGGCGAGGATTATGGATAGATTACCAAGACCGATGCTCAGCCTCCGACACAGAGAACACTGTCTGCTTTATGAGATGGGGCCATTTTGTTATTCGAAAAAATACAAATTGCTGCCTTTTCTTGTCCTAAGAAGAATCAAATCATATGAAACATGGTAGTCAAATATTCTAACTACAGAACTTACAGAAGATCTATACATTTTTTTTCAAAATCTCAGATCTCAGTTGGGGGGCACCCGGGGGGCATAAGGTTTTCCAGGGGCACGTTCCCCCATGCCCCCCCCCCTTGGCGACGACACTGCATGGGTTCCAGGCCCAACCTAACGGCTGCCAGTGGGTATCAGGACCAACCAGTGGTGGCATTCTTCCACTTTCCCTTGCCCCCAACCCCCTCCCCCTCGCCCAATCTCATCTGGTATTTATCCAAAATCCATACAAGTATAGGCCAATTCTATTAAAATAACCTTCAATGCATGGGCGTCAATCCAGGCGGCAGGGGGACAAGTCCCCCCACATTTCGATGGGTGGGGGACACAATATCAAATGTCCCCGCCAAATTTGCGTAAAAGAGTAGTGTGGTGGCTTTATTTGACTGGCTTTTTGAGTGGCATGTAGGTTTGTTGGGCAATTGTTAAGTGTCCCGATGCAGATTCTGAATGCAGATTTCGTCAGGGAAATCTTATTTAATGACAAAATTTCCGCGGGCTTTGCGCGCATGCGTCACGGTTTGCACTCCTTCTCATGACCATTAGAAAGGTAATTATACATGGAACTATTCTGATCACAAAACTCTCCGAAAACAGACATACATCTCCAAACACCTGAAGGGGCTCCCATCGATATGGGATCATTCAATCAGTGGCGTATGCAGAGGGGAGTGCCATTCAGCCCCCCCCCCCCCTCCGTCACTGATTCCGATTTTTTTAAGTTCCTAAAAATACGTCAATTTTTTAACACAAATTTACTTCAGAAGGTAGCATATTTGGCACCAGATTGCATGTAAGGACACCAAATTTTCAACATTTTTCAAAGGGGAGGGGGACACCCCATTCGGCGAAGCCCCCGGAAGCTCTCGCAATATTGCATTTTAAGAGCACACAAATCGGCTCCAGTTCTTATGTCAGTGAGATTTTATACCTTTTCATGTTGCATGGAATTTGATGTGTATGGCTCAGTATCAGTTACTATATGTACCTGCAGAAGTTACGGAGAATCTAAGTTATCTTAAAACTTACACGCCAACATTATGAGCCCGTGTAGGTAACTTGAAATGATTTTTGCCATAATGAGTGTTTTATTTTCGTTATACGGTATTCGGGTATAGGACGTCAGTTGAAACAATTGCGCGCGAAGCGCGCCGAAAATTTGAATTTACATTTGAAACCATTGCTATGACTAACGGTGTCAATTCCCTTTATATGTTTCTATCAATTAGAAAGTGAGTTCGATACTAAGTTTTCAGTTCTCATGAGAAGAGGAGGGTGAAAAAATGAATATCAGTTGTTTTACATCCTTACAATGCTGACTCTGAATTCACGTTTATGCACACGAATAATTGGCTTATGGTAGAACCCCACCGATGAGTAATGCGAATACGTTTGGGACCTTATTGATAGTAAAAGGAGAAATTTAAGGCTAACAGTGGGCAGATCAAGCAAAAATCAAGAAATATTGAGAAAACTTTGCAAAAATCGTGAGAGATTTCAAATGACTTTTGGTAAAAAGTGATAAATATAAATCCATCACTCAATAAAAACGTACCTCTCTCCCTGAGCGTAAACAATTGCGCGCGAAGCGCGCCGAAAATTTTCGGTATAGAGCCTCCCGGGAGCTCTGCATTAATTGTACACTGAAAAGGGGGACCAACAGGACTCTCACAACCTTACATCCATATGGGAGGAGAGATGATATACCACCTTCTTTATGGACTTCTGAAGGGTATACCCTCAGATATCTGTGACCGATGGTGTCGGCGTGAGTTGGTGATTGGGGGAACCGCAGATAACTGCTAAACCGTGCCTTTTTAGGCAGTGGGATTTTGTATACGCTATATACAAGAGTGGGAGAGCCTTTTCTTATTAGTACATGAGAGTGCAATCCCTGGAAGGGGTTTACCCTCCCCTCTGAGAAATTTTTGTTAGTTTTATCTTTGGGTCATTCTAAAGTGATTGTATGTTTAGAAAATGTCCACAATTTAGTGAATTCTAACTTTTGTTCGGGTGAAAGAGGGGAGTAAGAGACGGTTAACATGTTGTCTTCAAACCTCCTTAAGTCCCAGGAAAAATCATGGGCGTGGATCCATCTCCAAAAGTGTGTGTGTGGGTGGGGGGGGGGGGGGCTTTTTCACATTTGTGAATCGCCGTCCTGGTGGCGTGGAAGAAGCAGTTGGTGGTAGCCAGAATTTGCGTCACGGAGAGGCAATAAGTTTTGTGATCTTCGGCATGGGGGGGGGGGATCTAAGGGAAAATTTTCTAAAACTGAATGCCCTCAGATGCGATTTGTTGCAACAAAAGTGTAGGATTTTTAGGTTATTTTTCTTCTAAAAATTTCGTTTTCCTAGGCATAATTGCAGTCTGTTCCATCATTTTTGAAAAAGAGAGGGGGACTTTTTGACGATGTCCCCCTTTCCAAAAAAGTGAGGGGGACGCGTCCCCCCGTCCCCCATGATCCACGCCCATGGGAAAATTGTACACGCAACTATACCTGCGTGGAGTCCACAGAAACATTCTTGGACTATAAAATTTTTCCTTTACATTTTAAAAGGATATCCAAGGTTGACAGAGAAAAGTATAGAGCCTCCTGGGAGCTCTAAATTAGTTACAGTATACAAAAGAGGGACCAACGGGATTCTCACTACCCGACATCCATATGGGAGGAGATATGACATATCACCTTCTCTTTAGGTATAGCAAAATGGGATGGTGGACAGGTAAAATTCGTTTCAGAAAAGATTTCCGTCATTATTGAACGTCGCGGTAAGATGTTTGGAAAATAAGCAACGGCAATTACGTATTTTCAGTCTTTCAAATCATGTGCTAGACTAGATTAGTCAAAGGTCCCATAATGATGAGAGCCCTACAGAGAAGGAGATGTACTTTTTAGAAAAATGTTGCATTGGAATAATTTCTTGCGTCATAGCTTTGTCAATGGTATATAAAATCGGGTGTAAACCCTGTCGTATGCGCGCGAAGCGCGCCGAAATTTTGAATAAAATATTAGTTCATGACAGAACCTGCATTTCAGAAGCTGCATCGGACACTGTCACTTTCCCACCAACCTTTGCTATTCAGAAACGAATCTTCTGACTGAGAATTCTTAAAAAGCACTTTTGCTCCTTTGTTCCCCCGTAGTAGTTACCGAAAGCGATTGATAATAAGGACAACTCTGACACAAGGCTTGACGCTAGCGGAGAGTGCGAAAATTTGGAATTTGTCAAGAATTTCCAAAACTTATGATAGTTTGAGAATTAACAGTTTGTGAAAGAAAATGGATAGAACAAATAAACCAGTCATCAAAATACATCTCACCCTACCCCCTCCACAGAAATCTGTAGCTTAAACGACTTTTGGGACCATTTTAAAAATTTTCAAGAATCGATGGGGGAGGGGGACACACGTCACCCATTGCCCACTGTGCCGACGCCACTGTCTGTAGCTTAAAAGCCTTTTGAGTTCATTTTAAAACATTTCAGACAGTTCCGAAATCGAATAGGGTATGCACGCCGCTACTTTGCCTGCAACAGCTGGTGCCACTGTGCACAATAGCACTTCACCTGACAGCTTGTATTCTGTATTCATTCTGCAAGGTCTGTATGGCGAAAACTTTGCCTCTCAGTCCGTCTAGATTACAAAAAATTTCACTCTTAAACACAAAATTGTTACTAAATTTCAGTGCAGCTAGCCGAGCCCATACTACATATGTCACGATGTTTACTTATTTAGATCTTAAGTCAAGGATCATTACTCCGCTATTCACCTGTTTTCGAACATTGTAGCGCTCCTTTCGTCGCCAACCACTTTGAAAGATATATAAAGAGATAATCCAGCGATAGCTCCACCCAATCCCTACAGAAATATATACTTTGAATACGTTCTTAGACACTTTTATTCATTTTTTGCTCTTAATTTTTCTTTCTCCTTTTCTTTTTTTTACTTTTTTCTTTTTTCTCCTTTCGTTTTTTTTTTCGTGGCGAGGGGGGGGGCCCGGTCCCCCAGGCCCCCCCTGGATCCGCGCCTGATCATCATATGGGTGTCCATTTTGTTATTTGCGCCATTTTGGTTGATCTGGATCCAGAAAAATGTCCACAAAAATAGGCTTTAGATATTCATAACAGAATATGGACAGATGTTAGGTTTAGCTGTGTCAAAAATGCTTTTAATGATTTTTCTTATTATTTTTATATATTGATATATTGCATTGGCGACCATTTTGCTTTTTTCCACCATCTTGGTTGACCTGAATCCCATAGGAACATTGTTTAAGAAGGGTTTTGACTACTTATCACAAAATATGGCCAGATAATAAGGGCAACTGTGTCAAAAGTATTTTTAATGATTATTTTCTGATTATTTTTGTATATTATAATTATTATATTGGTGGCTATTTTGTTGCTTCCACTATGTTGGTTAGCCTAGAGTCCTGCAAAACAATATCGGAAATCATGCTTTAATTTGTAAGTACGATTTTCTAAAAAAAAAATTAAAGGTTTTTCGATTGAAATATATTTTTAACGGTTATTTTCTGTGGTTTGGGGGATTATTTTTAATCATTTTCTTATTGTATGGGGAATTTTACTGTGTTGTTTTTACTTCTTCGGTGCTTTTCCTCCATACTGGCTGACATGATTTCTTGAACGGATTATACGTTTAGAAATTGTCTTAGTGACGTTTTGCTATTTTTGGTTGGACGAAAGACAAGAGTTACTGTTGAAGAGGGGGGGGGGTACAACACCCCTACTCTTTGACATCATTGTGTCTATGTGAGGTAGCTTAGATGCAAAATGATGCTATCTTTGGTTGAATTTGGTAAATCGTTGAACTGATTCTATGTTAAGGAAACCTCATTACTAACTGATGTTTTGTTTCTTTTGTAGGGTGTATTTGGAGAGAATGTTACCTAAGGGAAGGGATGACACCCCTACTGTTTGAAAAAAATGTCCCAAAGTTTCCTAGATCCAAAATCGTGCTATTTTGGTTAACCATTGAACTGATTTCGTTTTTAGAAATCCTACTTATTTAGTATTTTCTTCGGCTGTGGCATGGCACTCCTACAAGGCTGACACCCGGTTCTGGCTGCCCCCTCTTATTTTACCACTGGGGAGCCACCGTCGGCTGACGAGTAGCGGAAGCTTAGGCCTTGCAAGGAAATACTTGGTCGAAACTCCTCCCAGATGGGGGAAATGACACATTTTAGACCATGAAAGTTGCATTCAAGTTAAACGATCTCTATTTTTAAATCTGAAGCTTTAGAAATAAACTGAGATTTCAAGAAGAAAGAAGAATTGTAATATTAAAAGTTACCTTACAAGCTCATTGAGTTTAGCACATAGTTGAAGGTAACCATGCATATAGACTATTTTAGCAAAGCATGCTGTGGCACGGTATTAGAAATAGCCTAATACTAAAGATCTTCAGACTGCGTATATGCAGGTGTATGCAAGCTATGCATCATGTGCGAGAAAGAGAGTTCATTCGTCGGGAACAGTAACCCACATAAGGACGTGCCCACGTGGGGATCCGGGGAGCTGACAGGGAAAATTTGGGGGGAAAACTCTTATATGCGATTTCCCAGGTTGCTAGAACCTTAAAATCACAATTAACACTGAATCTGTCAGCATTTTAACATTTTTTCTCAAGTGCCAAAACTTTTATTTACGATTTGGAAATCCCAGGGGAAACTTCTCCCCGTATGCTACGGCCCTGCAAAGTAATAGGATCGGCGTCAATCTTTATTGAAAAGAGAGGAAGTGTACATACAAGGCTAAACATTTGCAAACGGTGCTGAAGGCTAAATGAAGCGCTCCTCCTGAGCCGAGTCTGAGAGGTCAGGTCCTTCTTTAGGGTCTATGGTAGGGTCCAGGAGAAACCCCCCGGTAGGGATCAGAGGAGGGGCCCCGGAAGCTCTGGGTTATCTACAGTTGTGAGTAGCATTAGAATGAAACAATCTCCAATCTTCATGACTAGTCCGTTTGATGATGCAGAGTACTTGTGGGTGGGGGAGGATGCAGAATGGTAGTGTCTTCAAGACTGTATTTAAAACAGTAATTCTACGCTCAAGCTGTCGCACAGGAAGTAATAATGAGACAACTGTCTGCGATCGGTCCGCGCAAAGCGGGGGAAAAGAATCTCGCAGTTTTGGGGGCATTTAAGTAGGGCCCACGTGTAAGTAGGGTCCAAAGTTTAACTTCATTTAACGCTGCAACTGCTCTCTAAATTCCAAAGAGTGAAGTTGGGATGAATCCAAAATTAAGATTGAATATTCACTAGAAAAGAGTGAGAATGACTCTTTTTCGATTGAAATTTTTCACTCCAAATTTAAAGTGATCCCTAATTTCACTCTAAAAGAGTGATTTTCACTCCAAAGATTTTAGAGAGTGAGTTATCTATCCCCATACTCCTTTCATCCCGTGGCCGCCGTGGTGTGGTCATCCGTTTGAGGGATATAATCAGCGAGTGAAACAGCTAACTTATTCCGAAATTACAGAATCGAAACACTGTAGTGGTCGGACGATTCCATACAAAATAATGTTGGTTGCAGTTGTTGTTGTTGCTGTTGCTGTTGTGATTGTTGTTATTGTTTTTGTTATTGTTGTATTTGTTATTGTTGTTTTTGTTACAATATTTAGTACTTATCTCATCTGTCAGACGCCAAGAACTTGCATATAAGAGTGCTCCATTTCAAAATCCTAGGAAAGACACCATGCAAACCCTCCGTTTAATGAATACACGAACATTACTGGCTGTAGCCCTACGGCTGTTACGTGGGGGGGGGGACTCAGTTAAGCTTAACTCCTTATTCTTACCTAACTGCTTAACGAACCCACAGAAAAACATGAAATTGACCGAATATTACTAAGTTAGTACTGTAACACATCAGGTCAGTAATGAAGATGTCCAAGTTACAGGTAGGGTAGCTTTCCATTCTCTGCGGAAGCAAAGTATACAATTAATAACGTTTAAGTATCTGATTTATCATGAGAATAAAGGGGTCTTGTCTAAGGGGAAGTAAACAGAATCAAGCCTGGAACTTTTGAATAATCAAATATGTTCAAATACTAACTGGTGTAGTATTTAGTAATTTTTCAAGTAAATGTATAAGTCTAAGAGTTGTCCTAAGCGATGATCTAAATTGAGGGGGTGTCGTCCGACCCCCTCTGGTTATCTGCACATCATCGATTTTGAAATTGACAACAAATTACAGAGAACATTCAAGTATTTCAGTCAGTCACTAGAAATGTGATTGTGTATCGAAAGGATTTATGGGGAGATATTTCACATGACTTCTGCTCTGAAAAAAAGTGTGTGCGTCCTGAAAAGAACACTTTTTGCCCTGACATTATCTTTTTTTCGCTGGGAAAGTTGCCTTCGGTCCCTAGATCCCCGAACGCCTCCTACTGAGGTACCGGAAGGGGGAGCCAACAACATTAGAAAGTCCACATTTTTCAGTGAATGCAGGCGTCACTGGAAAATATACGTAGAAAACAAAATTAATTATTTTGAAAAACACATTCGCCCTGAAGGAATCCTTTTCAGTTTGTGTTGTAGGGTACCCCCAGCGGTTAACAGTACTATAGCCTATGACACATCAATTTGATTGACATATACCGTGCTTCTTCAAATGGATCATTCCATTTCTCTCTCAGTTTCAGGGTATCTGCCGAAGTTGATCAATTCTTGCAAGCCTTCCCCTTGCATGCCTCTACTAGAGGGAATTTACCCCTCAAAATCCCTAAACCCATGTCAACTAACCCCACTGGCCCCACACCATTGCCCTGGCCTGCGATGATTTCATCCATTTGGAAATCAAAATGCAATATATTGGTAATAATAATTCCAGTAAATACTGTCTTAAGTGACCAAGTTTTTCTCCATTTTTTATTTTCTTATTTATTTTCTCTTGTAAGTCTGAAGTTCATACATTTATGTGAACTTTGACATATCGCCTTGTTCCGTACGCCTGTCGATATACAGCCCACCCAAAATCGTATCTTTGTGAGTAGGACGGTTGCATTATTTGCTAGGCAAAATTGCTAATGATCTGGTGGTTTGAAAGATAACCTAGAACATATCTTGTGGTTTCGTGGTTGCCCGACGCAAATTCTATGGCCGTCTCGAACGAGGGTAAATATTTATCCCTTCCGTTGTAAGCTTTGAACTTTTAGTCCAGTGAAACATGTTAGCAATGGTAATTTCCGGCCCAAGCTCAAAAACCGTTTCCTATGAGCTACACATTATAAATATATACCAAGATTCCAAGAATAAAACCCAGCTAGATCATTTCATTTTCAATTTACCCCGTTGAAAATGTTTCTCATATGGCCAGCTCCTGGCGCATGGAAACCAGCAGCTTCCAGTGGCCTCTCCCCCTAAATCAAAGCCTAAGTTTAGTTGCCTCTGGACGCCCCCAATATCCCTACTAGAGCAAGTCTTAGCCTACTTCCCACCCACTATCTGATTATGGGCCTGGCGTTCAGCAGTGCACCATATACACGTGCACAGTTTCGTTTCTGTCAGCTTTACAGGTATTCGACTTCAAAAATCACCCTCACACTTTTCAAATGAATATGCGCCACTGCACTAATAATAAACTATTACTATAATAACATAATAATAAAATAGTGTAATAAAATATTGATGGCACAACTATCTGTTTGTTCTTTTTATGTATTGTAATTCTATTTTATTTGACTTAAGCAATCAAGCTCCTATCCAAATATTATTAAAACATGACACAAAAACAAATATAATTTATAAAGGATGCTTCAGTGCATATACTGTGTACCAGTTATTTTACAAATGAAGCTTATTAGTGACTTTGAGGTGGGTCTTCATGGGTGGGGATCACGGGGGGACATGTATGCCTAAATATTTTTAGTGGGGGACATAATATCAAATGCCCCCCCCCCAATATTTAGAGGTAATAAAGAAAAATAAATATTGTTATACACATTTTCCATATGAATAATTGTGATATTAGCCTATTAATGGCAGCTGGGGAGAACTTTAGATCAGAAATATGTGGTATGTATCCTTTAGAATGCACCAAGACTTCCATGGGCTTCACCCCTGCATCCCTGGCTGGAGGCGCAAAGTGTTCACTTCAGCGGGTTTACCCAATAATTTTAGCATATCGCCGCCCCTGTGGGTCAAAACTGCATTATTTTCAGTGGCTTACATAAGACTGTAAGATATGACTACATGCGGATGAATATAATTATTAGCTGCTCCCTACGGAAGCTCAGTCTGTGGCTGGATTGCAGAATGTCAAGCCACATGTTTAGTCGCAAGCCGAATCCAGAAATATAAGAAAGGGGACATACCCTGGATTTCTCCTGATCATACCTTTTTATGGGATTAGAGGTGCAAACTTCTCTTTACAAAAGTCATTGCTATGCTGGAAATAGGGGGTGTACGTCCCTTACGCCCCTTTGGATGCGACCTAGAGTCGTTAAATAGTATGCAAAAGTATCTTCAGTCTTGGGAACCTACATCAAGACTTCATATAACTTCCTCAAACTAAGATCCAGACTTATAGTGAGTACATACTCCTACGGTTTTGCACGATTGCCTGTACTCGTATACTCGTGAGAATGAATTTGGGTTCGTACTCTCAGATTTCGAAAGTTATGCCTGCATTGGGGCTAATGCAAAACTTTGTACTCCTCCTCATAAAAGAGACGTGTACTCATACTCACAACCAGAGACCACCCCTTTTTTGTATTCATAAAATGTACTCACACTACAAGTCTGTTAAAAGCTACTGCAACGTGTCCTCCTTGAACTTTCTTCACGAGCTTCCACAGAAATTTGCTTAAACCGTTCATCTGTAAAATAACAACTTAGATGCATGGAAGTACTTCTTCGGAGTACTTCTATATATACCTGTATACTAGATGGCAGTTTTATTTAAAGAGGTTTCGAAATAAATAAACCGGAGCGGTCGGAAGACTTCAAGGATTCGGGAGGAGGGGCTGAGACCTGAGCTCCTAGATGTTGGCATTTTCTAAGGTAATTTTTGGCCGTTACCAGCCAAAGCTAATGATAATTGCTTCAGTTGAAGAAAAAGATTCCAACTGAAAATTAGAGGGTGGCCTGTAACCCCATCAGTCCCGTCTCTGACGGCCCTGTGGGCTATAGCCTTGAAAGCTTGGAGGGCAGCTATTTTGACGCTATGTATATTAATAACAATACCACCTATTGTTCGTCCCAAAATGGCTCTCGTTCGCCAGCCTTTTGAGGCCCTGGTGTTATCTATAGTATACGACACCCAACAAAGGTCTGAAATTTTACGATATATATATATATATATATATATATATATATATATATATATATATATATATATATATATATATATATATATATATATATATATATATATGGGAATATAATCAGGGGTGGAAGGTTTGCCATATAGGAAGCGGGGTATAGCTCCCAGGCGAGAGAGCCGGAACCCCGGAGCATTGACAAAGGTGACAGGTTGCCGAATTAAATTTTTCGGCGGCCGGAGAGCACCGAAAAATTTGATCTTTTATCAAACGGAATTCGAAAAATTTGAGTTTAGAGGGGAATTTAAAAAATTTGAGGTATTTTAGCAGGATTTGGGTTAAACTTTTTGTTGACGAAAATCGAAGTTTGAGTGGACAATATGCCTTCCATAAGATCAAAATCGTGTAAAGCGGCGGGTGACTGTTCGCCGTCGGGGATTGTAGTGCTTTATCGTACCCATCAATGTTCCCTGAAAGAACTGGAAGAAATCCCCGATTGGGGTAGCCTTCCCGGACGAGGACCATGACCCCCAATTGGCACCAACCCTGGATATAAGGAAAATTGGACAAACAGGGCTTACAGAATGGCATCATCACTTGGTATTTTCCAGGCTACCCCTGGACTTTCAAATAGGCAACCGGGGTACAATTAAGTACTGCATAACGTCATACAGTAACGCAGACTCAACGCAAAGAATGGTGATGTAAGGAAAATTATGGTTCTTGTATGGTTCGTTGGATTGTTTCCATAATTTCTTCTGAAATAAACAAACCCCGAAATGGATGACAGCAGGACTGTTACGAAGTGCATCTAATCTCATCCCTAGCCAGCAGGCTGATTCCAGTGGCCAGTAGCCACCATTTTGGGCCAATCCCAAATCCAATTCCTTCCGATCCCAGTGTTCCTAATTCCGGGCCTTTTCCGAGTCAGACATATGACAATGTAGCGTATCAAGCAAATTGTTAACATACTATTTTTTAAATACAGTTAACTAAACAGGCTTTTTAGGAGTCAGTTTCATAGTCTGGCCCAACCAAAAGAGCGTCAACAGCTTCTCAAAAGTGTGTGTGTGTGTAGGTTGGGGGAGTGACATGACCTTGGCTAGACCTATTTCAAGCGCAAAAAGCGAAATCGTAGAAGAGAGGGATCCAGGGTTCACTTAAAGTGGGCATGACACGGCCAAAATAACTTTTGTGTATTGCAAGATTGGGTACAGTATTGTAAAAGTATCACCTCACACACAATTAAAACCGGCGCAGTTCGGCGTAAATAGAATTTGAAGAAAAACGTCCAGAAACCCAATTTCGAAAAATGCCGCAACAGGTCACCTGACTTTTATGACGCAATTGGCGGCACCCCGCACTGCGCTATGTGAGGACGCGTATCTAGATGTGGAACTAATGCAACGCTTTGGGAAAGTTTCATATCTTAGAAACTTCATGAAAAGGATTACATCACAATACCCGCCCAACATACAGAGCGCAAAGCGCGGAACATGTTGGGGGCTTCGAAGCATATCATTGGCCAATATGTTCGCGTGCATATGCGCCCGTGTTTTAGCTTTCCTGCATATAATAAACAGCTTTGTTTTTGAGCAAAAAGAACGCGGTCCGGGCGCGCTGTACAGAACAGCTATGAACATGTATGGACAGTCCATAACAAGCGCGCCTTTACTCAGTGAGCTGTTCAGTAACGTTGCTATTGTGAATGGTAAGCAGTCACTGGGCAACGACGCATATGTTCACAATGTGGTCACTGGTCACGCGCGCTGCTGTATAGTATCGTAGCACAGGTGTTTGCAATGATGTACCTGCTAACACGCGTTAGCATGCACATGATTCGATGTGTAGAACGATGGGTGAGCTGCCTGGTACAGTGTTACTAGCCGTGCCTCCAATGACGTCACGATCTTGAGACGCGCTCACATACTTTTTTTCGCTTTTGGATTTCAGATGGCTGAGTCTGGCCTGTAATTGGGAATTCACAAGGTCGTATTACTGTGTTTATGGACGTAGTTGAGTCGGGAAAACATTCGCTTCATTTCAAGCTGTACCCAAAGAATATTTACTGAGAAACGTGCTTTGGCCGTGTCATACCCACTTTAAGGTCCCACCGAAAATTTGGAGGCCAGATGATCTGTGGTGGCATCCGTAGTATGGCATCCGAACTATTTTCTCACGATTTTAAAGCATTAAATTGCTGTTTTCACCACTTTCGAGTTTTGCATTATTGAGTCAGCTATATTGCAAGCTACTGATGGAATCAAACATGTACCTTCTATTTTCCTAAGGGTTCTGGGAAAGTGAGGAGGACATGATCCCTTCCCCTTTCAAAAGTGAGGAGCATGTCTTACCTGTCCCCCACCTGTTGACGCACAAGGGCTCACCCGTTTAATTAGTTGACTGTGTGTGATCATTCATATACAACACTGAGCACCAATAACAATGGGCACTGAACAGCTCAAGTAACATTTTTTTTTCTCAAGTAACATTGATTAAAGGTCCACTTCTGTGGACCTGACTAAATATGAACTGGCTCCGAGTCCCGAGTCCAAGTCCGAGTCCGAGTCCGAGTCCAGAAGCAGCCCATTCCGGGCCAATTTCAATTCCGGGATCTCCTAATCCAGGCTTGTTTCTAGTCCAGTAAAAACAGACTCGAGTACGAAACTTAGTCCTTGTAAGGAATCTGGTGGTAGTATTGCATGACAGATGTGTCAGTACACAACTGAAGAGGGGTAATCCCATTTCGTTCTGGACTGATAGTAACTCGCGTAAGCGCTCCGTGATATGTTCACTCAATTTCTGTCCGTCCCTCGTGTAGTCTTGCTCAAGACCGTAGCATTAGTTATCGTTGTACACAGCTCATTGGGAACTACTGTGCAGACGCCCTCCAACCGTCTTCAAATTTCTGTTCTGTGGTAGCACGCCCGTATTACGTAGTTATATTAATGCGTCCATTTGTTCACCTTCACAAATAACACCAATAAGAGACATTGGAATAACTTTTATGATATGTTACCGAATGGGATGGGGTCTTTTGTCAAGTTGATATGAAAGTGGACTGGATGAAGTATATCTCTGGTGGCAAAATAGGGTCAATTAAAAACATTTGGTGGAAATTATGGGCTTAGAGGCTGGCGGTCGTATATCAGGCTTTGACTGAGTAAAAAGGCTTTGGGTAAAGGTACGGAAGCTTTGAGCTCTGCTAGCAAAAGATCTCCATGGGGTAGCTTGTACCTGGCAAAAACTTCTACAAGGAGTTTAGCGGTCACTTCACTTTTTCAAATTAGTGTGTAAGTCAAAGGAGGATTTTATGGGGGTATGCTACCCTACACCATGTGCTACCGGTGGTGCACCACTAATTATTCCTCCATTGACTCACTCACTAATTTTGGTCCATTTCGTGGCCTCTGGACCCTTGTAGAAGTTTTCAACGGGCACAAGCTACCCTTCATATGAACGCTCACGAGTAGGCCTTTCACAATAATTTCAAATTTGTGTACCATGACCATTAAAATTTTGAGCTAGGAGAGCTTGTATAATAGGGTGGTGGTTCCTGCTCTTTTACTTCATTCAAAATGCCATTTTGCATCGCGGAAGGATATATTGCAAAAAATGCCTGAAATACCTTCAATTTTCTTTATTTGTGCAGGATGAGTACTTCAATTCCTTTCCTACCAGATACACACCACAAATTGAACACATCACTTCATCAATATGGTCCAAACTGTTCCCCATTTTTTTTTCTGTGGTGTTAACTTCGTAGGGTAATATCCTCCGCTGGGATTATACCTTCGAATTAGTGGCGTGCTACTAGAGCAGTATACCTCTATATACGGCTCTACATAACTACGTACCATGGTCTTGCACATTTCTCCATGAGAGCTATTAGCAATGAACGAAACACTTGAGCCAGTCTAGTTGACAAGCGCCCTCACTTTGTAAAAACGAGTGAGAAGTGAAAATTTACTAACGTCTTGACCTAGACTATCTCTCTCATGCTGAAAAGGGATAAGCTTATTTTTGAAACACTGCCTCAGTTATACAAGTGTCTTTTCATTAGGCTGTGGCGGGTTACCCGACTCTACTTCAGAGTCGTGACTCCTCCTGATCGGGACTGTTTGAAAAGAGACTCTTTCCTTGGAATAGCGAGCTCTGGAAACTTTCAGAAAACAAGCTCAGAAACATTTTCTGGGGTTTGTATTTGTGTTCTTTTGCAGGACTTAGCACAGTATCAAGTTGTTTCAAAAACTGACTCTTTCAAGCTTTTGATTCCTTGCCGATGGCGAAGGTGATCTATGCAATCACGCTGGCGAGTGTATGAGTGTGTATGTATGTGTGCATGTGTGCTTGTGACACTCAGCTAGTAAACTCGATATCTCGTGCACGATAGCAATGACGGATGTTTTTCATACTTAGTATAGGCTATGGATTTATCATATTTAGAGGAAGCATCATTATTGTCTGGTGGAGTTCAACGGACATTTGAGGTCACCAGAGGTCAAAAACCTAAAATATTGTGAACACGGTATCTCGAAGTAGAAAGCATGGATACTTTTTATACTCAAGGTGTTGATACGTAATGGTCAATATATGAACACTATCTTTTTGGTAGAGGATAACTTGGTTATCTAAGGTCACCGGAGGAGATGAAACTACGCAAACGGAAACTTACTTGTAAACGCGTTATATCAAGATAGGAATGGTGGATAGTTTTCACACTTGGAGTTTGTCACATTAAGACAGAGAACCCTGTTGTTTTAGGGAAAGGTCAAAGGCCAAATGAGTTCACAACATGGGTAAAAATTTGAAAACCTTGTGAATGGGGGGAACTTTGATATGAAGGTAGGAATGATGGACACTAATAATTCTTAATACATAACATTTTCATACTAATAGAAAGAACCTTGTATTGTTTTGGTGGAGATCAAAGCTTGGCCATCTGAGGTCACCAGAGTTGAAAGCACGAAAAACTTGTAAACGTTATCTGACGGATATAGCTATTATGGATACTTTTCACATACGGTTTATAGATTTGAAATATTGTGAGAAAGGTTCCTATTGTTTTCGATGGAGATCAGAAGTCAGTTGAGGTCACCAGAAGTCAAAAAGTGAAAAAAAAAATTGTAAACACGATATTTCAAGATAAGAATGGTGGATACCTTTCAGACTTGGAATATAGATCTGTCATATTAAGAGAAAGATCCTATTGGTTTTGGTGGTGGTCTAAAGCAGCGCTTCTCAACCGGTGGGCCGCGAAGCTCTCACAGGTGGGCCGCGAGATCCGCCATAAAAAATAAGAAAAAAGAATGAACTTTTTGTTAGGTGGGCCTCAGAAAAATTCTGAGAGTGAAGGTGGTCCTCGAGTTAAAAAAGGTTGAGAAGCGCTGGTCTAAAGTAATGTGAGGTCACCAAACGTGAAATTACGAAACCTTGTAAACTGCTCGTAAACACTTTGTCTTTTGTGGTCAACGAAAAGGGAGTGCTAAATGTTTGTATCAATCCAAGGATAAAATTAAAGAGGACATCATATATCTATTCACAACCATAAATTCGTAAAAAATTCCAATTTTAATTAGATAATGATGAACTTGTGTGAAGCCAGATGTTGTGACCTTTAATATAAACACAGCTTACAATAACGTGTATGTTGATGGTGTGGTGGAAAGCACTCGGTTTGTCTTTCTCACGGCCCGCCGGGTTCGAATCCCTTGTAAATACTGTTTCAGTTTTTGTCTTCTGTTGCTTATCAAACTTGGGAAAAAGAATTTCGCATGTTGAGATGAAGAATCGTATTGTTTTGGTGGAGGTCAGAGGTCATTTGAGGTCATGAGGTCACCAGAGGTCAAAAACTACATGGAAATCTCGGAAACACCCCATTACAAGTTAAGAATAATTAATGTTTTTCATACTTGGAATGTGGCTGCCTTATACTAAGAAATGTACCCCTGTTCTTTTCGGTGGGGTTCAAAGGTCATCTGAGGTCACCGGCGTTGAAACTATGAAAACCTTGTAAAATGAGGTACCGTATCTCATTCTTCGATGCCGCATACTTATTGCAAGAATCCTTTTGTTTTTGGTGGCGGTGAAAGTTAATTTGCGATAGATCATTATGGGTAATGTTGACGGATCTCATAGTTGGCATGTGGATACCTCCATACTGAGTTCAATAATCCAGTTGTTTTGGTGGTAGTCAAAGGTCATTTGAGGTCAAAAGAGATCAAACTGTGAAAACCTGGTATGTAAATGTGAGGGATCTCATATTCAGCAGGTGGACCGCGGACGACCCATGTTTTCACAAAAACCTTGTTTTTGGTGGAGGTCAAAGGACAAGTGGCGTCAAACGAGGTCAAATTGTGAAAACATCGTAAAAACACGGTATCTCGAGAAGGATAACTTTGAGGGATAAACCATAGCGCGACAAAGCATTTCCTTTTGGCAAGGAATCACTAAGCCTTTGGACTTTCTAGTTATCAAAACAAGTTTCTTCTTCAGTTGGCCCACGATTCTCCGACATAAACAGTTTGCCACCTTAGCTGTGAACAATCCTGTAGTGTGCTATGCCCCTGGTGTACTAGTACTACAGTGAAAGGCTAATTTATGAACAGTTTATATAGATAATGTGATTTATTATTGCTTCAATTCTTCGACGTTATTGTTGGAGTCGCGACTCCAGAGTCGCTACTACCAGGCCCTCGGGTATAGGCCTACTCGTTTCTTCAAATATTGGAGTTGCCCAATCCTACTTTTCATTCCCCGAATTGTATCTTTCGGTGATGATGTATCAGATCATAAGTTTGCAAACCAAGAACTCATTCTGGATAAATATAACAATTCAGTTATTAAATTTTTTGTTAAATTATTTAAAGAGCTGTCCATTAATTAGGATATCAAGGAACGCTAATTCGATTTGGGGCAACTGCATTTGTCTTCTTTAATTCACTTGACTCGGAAGCTCCTGGGTTTTAGTATTTCAGAAGCCTCAGGAAAACTGTTTCGAACGGAAATGTTCCAGTGTAAGAATTAGGGTTAGTTTGAGCACAAAGTTAATATTATTGATGTGCTTCACTGGATTAAAGTTTTGCAACATCTGTGATGTGTTTTAAATGAACAAAAGGCATGGACAAAGTTCAGTAGTTATCCGAGACGACCAGAAATTGGCTTACTTGATTGATAATCAACTCTAAATGGTTCTTTTTTTAAGACCATACATAGAGTACCGATATTCCACTTACGAGCAGCCGTGACTAACCCGTGGCTAGTTTTTGTTAGCTTGTGCGCTCTTCTGGAAATTGTCAGCCCTGCATAATGGTTCGCGGCCTTTCGTGTAAATTAATTTCATGCGACTTCGATCCATAGACATCTAAATACAATGTCCGTTGTATTTGCTGTCAGCAAAGGAATGTCAAAAGTGAAATTAGTTTTATCAATAAAAATTAACAGCCATGTTCCAGAGGTATTAGGCAAGGAGTTATTGGCCATATGTCCTGCATTTTTGTTAAGAAAATGACCAAGTACTGAAAATATTTGAGTAATGTTATCGACATTTTTTGGGGGAGGCGGCAAATTACGGCCCGCCCTGACTTTTTCACTTGGGGCGAATGTCCCCCTTGCCCCCGGGATTTGCGCCACTGCCGATCATCATAGCATCTAAGAGGGACGGCGTTGCGCCCCGACACTTCCTGAGTTCTGTCATGGGCTCATAATTCTATAGAATATTTTACAGTTAGGAATACATACAAAGCCTCTTGTCCTGCTTACGAGCATGTATAATTCTGTAATTGCTGGGTGCATATGATCACCGTAACAAAATTGGAAAGACAGTGATGGAAATATGAGGGTATTCCCTTAAATATATCGTCCCCAGTAGCACTACTGTGCCCGAGGATGTTGTGAACGTTTTCCGTTGTTTTCTTTATGCCAATGACAAAAGTCTTCAAAGTGAGAAAATTAAATAAAGCATGCGCAGCGGCCCGAGAAGCTTGTCATCAGATTTCTAAGCAGTGAGGAGTGCTCCCGTTCGAATCAGGGAGGTGTTATTACCTCTCTGTTCGAAGTGCTTTAGTTGGATATCTCAGTTATTTGCCACACTGAGGCTTGTTTGTAAACATCTATACGTGTTTACTACGGAAGTCGAGGACATCGCGGTGGTGTGAAATCTGACATGCCAGTTTTCCAACCCCTTTCTTCGGTAAATTTGGGAAGGAGAAATCAAGATACGATTTCTCCTTACCATTATCCACCCATAATGTGGGGTGGAGAAAACCAAAGTTAGTAAGGGATACTTCAAGAAAGGACCATTACAGAGTGTCTATTTTCGAACACCCTGTCCACAAATGGACGCGCCCGCACATGACATGGAATGGCGCTATACAACTTTTGTTATATTATTACCAACGGGGATAATCCCACCATGTGTGTGGTACGGAGAAAACGAACACCGATGAAAAGGACTATTGATTGATAGCGTGAAAAGTGTTAGGTGCACAGTAAAATCAGGAAGTGAAAGCTTCCTGTTACAATGAAGTTCATATACGACACGACAGGATGAATTAAATTGTCAAGTTCATCAAACTGACAAGTGCCCTTCACTTGAAATATGTTCTAGGTCTATATCACTGGTGTAGTCTCGTTAACTTTATGTGTAGGCCTGCATCCTAGCTCAAAAAAAAAAAAAAATAGAAGAGGATTTGGGTGACTGACTTGTGTGGGATATCATAGGACGACGGCAACGGACGGTGGTTGATCAAGTCGGGTGGAAGCTTGAAACCCGGAACAAACCGGTGTAGGCTACTGAACTATACCTGCTCTTAAGTACTCACTTTGAACGTGAAAATATATAAACATCGCCGCCCTTAAGATAACATTTGTTCATACATCTTGTTCTGTGAAAGGGGTAGGCTTTGAATCTCATGTCTGTGTCGTCTTATACCAGCCGATTGTTTTGCTTCCAGAGCCGTATACAGTACTTGTCAAGTCCCTGCAGAGCTGGCATAAGGTCTGGTTGTTCCCCGCCATATCCATGTGTCTCTGGTTGTTCCATATGGCTCTGGTTGTTCCATACGGCTCTGGTTTTTCCATATGGCTCTGGTTTTTCCATATGGCTCTGGTTGTTTCCAGAGCCGTATACTATATGAATCTGGTTGTTTCTAGAGTATCATAAAGGAACTCTAGTTCCTAGGGTTCCTATGTTGAGAATTGTTCCTAGAGCCGTGTAAAGGGACTCTATATATTTGAAGGGACTCTGTAGATTCTGCATCTTTGAGATTTCGTAACAAGAGCGCCAGCAATTTGGTATGGATGAAAGAAAAGGAAAAGTTACGGATGCCTCAATACAACTTTAAGAAGTTATGTCATTGCGGAGTCTACAATTGTAATGAGTGAAACTGCTTGGGCTCAATCCATGCTTCTTGGATCAACCTCACTTGGACTTTCCGAGACTCGGTTGAAGGTTTGACCAAATTTCATGGGGGATTTTAATCCATATGAGACGTTTGGAGGGTCCTAAGACCTCCATAACGCTTACTTGTTTGCAAAACATGCCGTAAAAATATTTTTAAAACCATTCAGTGATATGGTTTAATAGGCTATATGGTTTTGGAGGCAATTTCGAGACGATCTCTAGAAAGACCGTCCTTTCTGGCAAATCCAAATGGTACGGGGAGGATAGGGGGGACTAGTCCAACCCAACTTTTTCAAGAAGGTAGGGCTTCTTTCATTTACAATGGTCATGTTTCTTACTGGTTATACCACCCGTTTACATCCAAGGACCCGCAAACCACTACAAATTCAGTTTGCCGTCCCAAACAGAATACATGGATTCGCCAGTGCCTCTCTAAATGAAGGTAGGCTAATGCAGATACACAAAAAGTTACTTCAAGCTATAATCATCGGTGGGCGTTGTTAACTGATAAACAGGAATTTATTTCCGCCCCGGGCTCTCCTTGAAGCATTACGGTACCGTATTTCATCCTGAAGGTGACTTGCAGTAGGGACACAGAGGGGTAATGCCCCCCCCCCAATAAACTTTGCAATTATCATGGTCTTCATTCATCAAAACATAACTTACAATAAGAGAATATCAATGAATTATATGAAATATTTCTAAATTTGGACGACTTAATTCCTGTTATTTCACAAATGTCCTATATTCTTATTCTGGACCACTCGATCACGTGTCGCATGGATTAATATTGTACAACTGCGTCTTGGCTTTGAGATATCCCTTACCTCACGCACGCACACACACATACACACAATTTCTCAGAGCCGCCGTTGATCTCATACATTGCACGTTAGTCAGTCTTGACAAATTTGAAGTTAGAGAAGGACATTATCATTTTTTTTCTAAATTCATTGCAGTAAACATTTGACGGAAGGCGATAATGTCAGTCACTACACAAAAATATATTACACAACTATACTTTAGTTATCTCACTGAAGTAATGGGATTTCTCACCTCAGTCCTTACTTCTTTAAAGGGAAAATGCAGTTACCCCAATGTGAATCAGTTTATCCCGCGGTATCCCAATTCATGCATGGCATATTTTTAATCAAGGGGCAGTAGTTTGTTACGGAATTGCTAAATCCATGAAGAATAATTCCTTTGTGTATACCCTTACATAAAATATTAAATGCCATATGGCTTCTCAGCTCCCCCCCCCCCCCATCCCGACCAGGGAGTTGCTAGCAATTCCTTGCCCAAACATATTTAGGAATAGCCCCAGAGTTCTAAACACAGTTGGTGACTGTACTTTCATTGACATTCATTCAAGCAACATAGGTTCACTCTGGTTGGTCAACGATGACTTGTATATGTCAGTGTGTTCCCAATTAAGCTCTTACACACAAATTTTTTGCCTTCAGCAATATAAACTCATTGCAGGCTACTGTGGCTCTGTCTTGGAGGTGTACTGGACAGGAGGTTTGGTTTAAATTGGTGGAGGGCTAGAAGTAAACATAGTAAGGAGAATTTTACTATCTGGGGCGAGATTAGAGGCTCACACACAGCCATGTGTGTCAATATATATGACCTCGAGCAAAGTAAACTTAGTACAGGCTATAGGTACTGTGCCTCAGTCTTGGACGTGTGCTAGATAGGTGTTTTGTTTAAATTGGAGGAGGGGCTAAAAGTTAACTTGGTATAATTTTACTGTCTGGGGTTAGATTACAGGATCGCCTTTAAGCTCTGAAAAATCACCATAGACCTGTGGGGCATACATGAGGAGATTACAAGATTAAACCAGTGGGTGGCGCCTTCCGGAGGGGTGAGGTGGGTGGTGAGGTAGACGAGGGCTACAGCTCACCCCATCTGGGCAATTTTCCATTTTCGTAGCAAGCCTTACTGAGTATGATAAAGTGAGTCGTCCCCGAAGGAGAAAAGTCGCTTTGACAGTTTTCATGTTTTTGCTCCAGAGGGGGCAGATTCTTTAATGAATCCCAAATTCTCAAATGTTCTTCTTTAAAAACCCCACATTTGCAAACTCTCTTCTATAAAAACGAAAAATTTTCAAATTCCTGTCACCGTCCTTTTGACAACCCAACGCCGTTGATGGGACTTCGGGTTGCTGCCTCCCCCTAATCGGACAAACCAAGGCGCCACAACTTGATTTAGATGATATTTCAAAGTAACGTCTTACCCCCCTCAGAACCCCAGACAACTTGAACTCAAATCATGCGCTCAAGGGCGTAGGAAGCGGGGGGAGGGGGGCTAGAGGGGCTTAACCCCAGTCAAAAATGTGGAGGCTGGAGTATGCTTTCGCCCCCCCCCCCCCAGATCCAAGGGCAAAAACCCCTTATTTGTCTCTTCTGTAAGAAATGTCAAAAATTTTCAGTAATTTTCCTTAATGTTTGTCCAAAAATGTTGCACCAAATTGCATCTGAGGACATTCAAATACCCAAAAATTTTCCAAAGGGGAGGGGGACACCCCCTCGCCTTAGACCCCTCCCCCAGGACGGCGATCCGAAACAAGGTTCAGCCCCCCAGTCTCGAAAAGCCTCCTACGCCTTCCTATGCATGTGCTACTACAGGTATGTCCTCTCTTGATTGATGAAAGGTGACGAATTCAATGAAAAATCGACCAACATTGGCTATTGTCGCCGAATTTAAATCTAGCAGGCCTAAAAATGTAGGTTACCAATGTAATGTGAGCAAATGGTCTTGATGTACACTGAGGTGGTTCCCTCACAACTCCGTCCCCGGACTATCCCCCCACCCCATTTCCCACCAGAACAACCTCCCGCCCACGACAATACCCATCCAGAACAATTTCAAGTTTTCTGGCGGGGGGAAGTTTTGTATGGGTAAATGCAATAGGTAGGGGGAGGGGGATTGTGCGTATATGGGAACTGTCTGGAATTGTCCTAGGAAAAATTGTCCCCTGGGAATTTCTCCTGAGGAAGTTGTCCGGTCACGCACTGGCGTAGCCAGGATATTTGATCTGGGATGAGCAAATGTAGGAACGTATATTAATCGCATTCTATATAGAGTGCAGTGTAAGTGTTGAACTTGTCATTTACACAGTGTAACTGGAAGCAGTGCCTTAACTTTGGTTTAGGGTGCCAGGGGGCGAAAGTGGGCTGGGATGCCCCTGGCCAAGGGTGTGCAACACTGCAGCAAGCAAATTTATTTTGGTTCTGAAAGCTATATACCCAATAGCTAGGTGCCCCTTAACCAGGGTGACCTGGTACCCCTCCTCGGAGCGCGTAGGAGGGTTTGTAGTCACTGGTATGTTGTTTGATTGGATTAGCTATATACCGGTATGTTTCCTTATTTCTGGCTATTTGCTCCTGTTTTTTCTAAGTCATTAACTGTGGTGGCTTTGGGAACCCCTGGCTTAGCGATGGGGTCCTAAAACCGAAGCATCTGAGCCAAGTGGGCCCGACAACAGTTATGTCTCCGTTTAAAAAGGTATGCACACACCATCAACTCCTTTCCTTTCCATAATAATATAGAGAAAGTAGTGAGAGCCCGTTGGCTTCATCCCAACGAGGATGTTAAGATAACGCACATGATAATATTGGAAGAACGCTTACAAATACGGGATACTTCCAAAACGTTTAAGCTTTGAGCATCACGCCATGTCATAAAGTACGTGGGCGTTTATTTCACTTGGCTGTAATTTTAGTAGCCTATTGAGTACAGAGCCTGTAGCCAGAAAAGGTAACGAAGGGGCGGGGGGTGCTGAGATATGACGCCTGTAGGAGGAACTGGTGATTTATGTTATCAAAACTTTCCTTGGGCGCCCCTGCTTCCCTCCTCCCTTGGTTACTGGTTTGTTAAGCATGCAGACGGAATGAAGAGCAAAAAATTGACATTGTAACAAAATTGTTAGAGAACTGTTATGACATTATTATTGACGTAAGAGCACAACAGTTGTAAAAAAACTTTAAATAAATTAACAGTGTTACTGACCATAGAAAAGTACAATTATCTTACAACCCTCAGTCTGTTGAATTCAACGAGAGCAATTATTAGAAAACTCGGCTAAAACTTCGTATGGATTAAGGTGATTTTAAAAGACACTTGCTAAACTAAGCAGGCTGGTATATCTTGGATTTTGTAAATGCGTGTGTAACACTTCACGTGCTAAAGTGTGTAACGTTCTCCCCACCCCCTATGGCCCTCTCCGCTATCCAGTCTCACGACGGGAATTTATGAGAAAGGACCTAGGCAAAATTGTGGCTACAGGGAAGGTTCGTGCCCCTCTAGTGTCCCCACTGAAAAATGCTACCTACGCCACTATGATGACAGTGGCATAGCCAGCACTTTTCAATACAGTGGGTGAGCCTGAATGGTCGACCAGGAATAGAGTGAAAAAAAAAACACAAACAAAAACAACCAAAAAAAAGAAAAGAAAAACTCGCTAAAATTGTGAGAACAGCAACCTGTTTTTTGCACATCGATTTAAGATTATATCGATAAAATATTTGGAGACGTTTTTCGGTCTCCTTTTAGGCGAAACTTGGCGCCCAGGCGCGGTTCTAGACCGAGATTTTTGGGGGGGCTTAGCCTGGGGGGCTTGGAACGGAAGAATAAAATTTTCTGTCATTATCAATACCGACACTGGGGAATGATGCTAAGGAGGACTCCATCAGTGGCGTACCCAGGATTTCTCTCGGGGGGGGGGGGGGGCATGCAGTATGTTGTGTGATTGCCGGCCTGGGGGAAATTTGAAAATTTTTGAAAAATTAGATGTACTTACATGCAATTTGGTGCCACATACGCTACATTTTGAAGCAGAATTTGTGTTAAAAAAATTTACGTATTTTAGGAACTAAAAAAAAAATTGACATCAGGGAGGGGGCATGGCCCCCCTGCGTACGCCACTGATAGTAATAATCATAGGCTCTTACAGTTGGGACTCTTACAGTTTGGGGTCCACAAATTTTTTTGCCCGAACTTCTCAAAAAGTTGCCAGAAATCCGTTGCAATTCAGGTGCATGAAATAGACCACTAAACCACTACAGGCGCGCGAAGCGCGCGAAAATTTTTGCACATTTCTCGGGCATTCGATCAAAAATTCGGGAACTCAGTAGAAAATTAGGGCAATCTTTTCACTTTTACTTCATCTCTGCCGGAATTTCAATTTGAGTAAGGTATCAAATGTTGTTCATGTCTGGTCTACTGTTACAAAGGCTTACTGAACTGGATTTGAGCAATCACTGGATTTGAGACCCGACTTTTTGGCGCTCAGAGACCGACTTTTGATTTTCACGCCACCCCCCCCCCCCAACACACACACCTGTATTTACGCCCCTGGGACTGGCGTCGAACGTAAGAATGCAGCTGGGTAAGCTAGTAGGCGCCCGTACTGTGCCTACCGTCGTAATACAGTACTAAGGCGAAGCGTGGCTGTCGTACTACATGCAGTCAAAACAACGGTGTACGTACGTGGACGTGGATACAAGAAACGTGATCACATGCCTATCTCACATGACACATTTGAGAAACTAAATACACTGGATTATGATGTGCACAAATGTATTGGACAATTTTGTTTTTCTCAATACACGCAAATATAGCATGAAGATAACACACAACCTCGGAAATTTGGGGGGGGGGGGCTTGAGCGAATTTTGGGGGGGGGCTTGAGTCCCCAAAGCCCCCCCCCCCCGTAAAACCGCGCCTGTTGGCGCCAGGCGGAGGAAGGAGCATTACCCTCCACCAACGTCAAGGAAGGCTGCCCCTTTCTCCTCCCAAGTTAACGAATTTTCAAAATTTCGTCTGAAAACATTAAATGGTACGATAACACTAAAGATCGTAATCCCCGAAGGCGACCAGTTTAGCCCAGACAGTTAATTTGTTTTTCTTTTCATGGAGCATATTCTTCACAAAAACCCCAAATTTTCAAATTTTATTTTATAATAAATATTTTACAGTCGCTATAGTGTAACGAAAAATTTTCACAACTTTTCTTCAATAAAATGCCAAAATTTTGGGCGCTCTTCCTTCGCCGAAAATTTCGGGTTTGAAATCCTTCCGGCAATTTGCCAACTTTGTCAGGGCTTCTGTCACTGTTCTCCTTTCCCCGACCCCCGTCCCAATCCCTGTTAGAAGAGGTGAACAACAGGATGCCATGAAATAATAAATTTCTTTAAATACAGAAAGGAATTGAACAGAAAGAACAGAGGCAGGGGTCAATAATCTAAGGGGTTACTGTTCTCCACCCACACGCAACTTTTGCATTTTGAGGGTGCAGCTGAAGGTCTCTTCAAAAACTTCGAAGTCTATCGCTCTATAGGTAGCGTACCATTAATTATTATCCCATTGACTTACACATTATATCAAGCTATTTCCCCGCCCCCTAGATCCTTGTAGAAGTTTCAACCTGGACATACCACCCCTCTGGTTAAAGCTCACAATGTGGGCTATTATGGCTATTGACTATTGATGTTTTGAACTAGAAGGGTTTAAATGATATAGGTACATGTTTCCAGCCCTGATTGCTACTCAAAGACGGCACTTCACAGAGCGGAGTAATACAATAAAAAGTGACACTAAAATTGGTCAAATTTCCTTGAATTTTGCAGTCTGTATTTCAACCCATTGCCTACAAAAACCATACGAAAAATGAATCACATTTTAAAAGTAATACAGTCAGAAACAAGCTCCCATAAAATGTTTAAGGGACACAATTTGTCAGGCAACAGTTTTCAGCGTAAGAGCAGTTGAACTAGTGGTCCGCAGTTTGCTGATCTGCAGTGATTTAATATGCAATGGAAGGGAGGAGGCTCTACCATTTTGCAAATTTAAAATAACATTTTGGTATATATTTTTTTTTTTCATTTTTGTGTAGTCTTCCATGTTTAATGGGACCATAGTGAAAATAAGTCTGCGTGCTGGACGTCACCTGCACAAGGGATGGCGACTGGATTACCCGAAGAGGTGGGAGTTCCCCTGCAGGGGGGGGGGGCAGCAACCCGAAGCCCCGACAAAAGCGACGGTTTGCCGGGAGGATGGCTAAAAGCAAGTCTTCTTGGCTATAATTTTGGATTTTAATTAAAGCATTAAAAAAAGTGGTATTCATTGAGGAAAATCTGAATATTCTGGGACTGTATTGAAGAATTTTGAAAATGTAGTGTTTTCATTGAGAAAATTTGGTGTTTATATTGAAAAGTTTCTTTCCTTAAAAAGCAAAACACACATAACCGTCGGGGCAACTGGTCACCATCGGGAATTACACACTTTTACGTAACCATTCGGGCTCCCCAACAAAGTTGGAAAATTTCCCCGACAGGGATAAAGGAGGTGGCAGACATGGTTCCCTACCCCCCCCCCCCCCACTTGATGCCCCTCCAGCCAGCAGCAGATTTCTTGCTCTTATTCTTCATTTTATGTATACTTAAGGTTTTCAGTATTACTCCTGTTCTTGTTTTTGTGCATATCAAATCATAACTGAGTCTGTTCTGATCCAGTTACGCAGCATATAGTAATCTGACATACCTGGGAGGGGGGGGGGGTTGGTGTTACACCTCTCTGTTCCAACATCTCTTTGTTCGACATCTCTACATTCTGAAAGTCTAGATCAAGGTCAGTTTTAAGATAAGGGTTATGTTGATATGTGTTCCCCAACATTTGCTGCACCTACTTAAACTGTTTTCCCATATAGTGAACTGTGTAAGCACTCTCTCTGTACTGCTAATATACTTTTTACTCTCATTGTAGTGTTATCACTATTGATAAGACTGTTGATGCACTGCATCTTAATAAAAAATCCATTTCAAAGCCAACTCTGCATGAAACAATTTTTCAGAGCCACTTGACCTCAACAGACATCCATTCTGCCCATTCAGCAGTCTAAATATCCCCCCCCCCCATAAAAAAGAAAAGATGGCTGTTTGCACCAGCTTTTGTTCTTCAGATATTGCTTGCAGGTGATTTGATTCAAAGTTTTCTAAAAATGAACTCCATAAAATTATAAAGGAGGTCTTATTATACAAGTCTAATAGTGGGAAGGTGAATGGGAAAGGTTGGGGTGAAGGGCACTGTCCACCAGCACAACTTGATGTCACTTATTCTGACATAACCAATCAGTATCTGAATAATCAGTATTCTAACGTGTATAAACTAATACTTCATCTTATCACCAATGTTAACCAAACATCCTTACAAGACAACATATTTCTTTCACAATTATGGGTAATTTATTTCTGTACTTCCATTACATGAAAAGTAACAGAATGACAAAACAATGCACAAGAGAATATATTGCAACAAACAGAATTACCTGCATTCTTTAAACATTTGTAAGTACTTTCCCTTAACCAGAAATAAACAAGCTGCTCAAATCCAGTTTAGATTCAATAGACTATTCTTCCAACAGAATACATTTTGATGAACATTTCTATATAAATTTATTAAAAATAAATATATTTTAAAGACACCATGACAAAACAACTACAAAGTACTGTGACACACTTTATTTCAATCACAAAGGAACCTTATACAAAGGTGAGCTCCTTTGATCCATTTACTAGATCACTTCAAATCAACAGAAGTTAGAGGTTGAAATCAGCTGCAGCAAATCATTAGCTTTAAAACAATTACAAATTTAATTTTATGAAGTTTGATTTTGGTGAAATATAATCAAAGGCCCTATTTGTAATATGAACCCGATGACCAACTAGTAAAATGGTCTTTTGAACAAAAGTGATAGCGAATTTGATTAAAGCAAAATTGAAGGAATAATGTAGAGCACAAAATAAAAGAAACAAGGAAAAAGAGCAGCATTTAAAAAGCATTGTAAAAAATTGTAAATACATGAATAAAAAAGTTAGAAAATAGTGTTTCACCAATGTCACTTATTATTAATTTGCACTCACAGCTTTCTTATTGCTGAAATATTTTGTCACCTCTTTCAAACTTTAACAGACTATAGCATGCATAGTAAAGGGGGGAAAGAGGGGTGGAAGGGGTGAGGGAGGGGGAGAAAAAGACACTAACTGTCCCCATGCTCCCCTTCTTCATTGCTGTTCAACATAAGCTGACGACAGTACTTCTTTATATCAAAAAATAATAATGAAGAAAGGTCGATGGTGAAGGAAACAGCAATGATGTAAAAATACTTCTACGACTGTACTTAATTAGAGGTGAGATGATGAAAGCAGTAGCAGTGAATATTCTTTCTTTCATAATACAGCAAAACTACTTTAATACAGTATGTTTGTAAATATTCTTTCACTGTGAATAAAAAATGATTTTTCTGATACTTTTCCCCTTACAAAAAGCACTTGTTCTTTTTTTTTTATTATAATACCAGCTATTGCTGAAAGATTTAAACAAATTTTTGATCCAGCTGGTAATGGCAGCTTCTTAGCTTTGCAAAGTGAATTTTTTGAAAAAATTAGAAATTAATTGTGTTGGTATTATCTTGGACGACTCAGTGGAGTGAAACATTTCTACAAGAGTTAAGCACGTCAAGTTAACCAACTGGTTTGAATGCCTTGATTATGAGAAAACAAATATTTCAATGAAAAGCTTAGGAAAATGAAGTTGCTTATCTAGGAAAAAATTCCAGTTAAGTAACTGGAAATTGGTAACTGGAAATTGAAGACTGGTCTCAAATGGTGACAGATGGAACCAGTTTGAACTAGTTGAAACCAGTCAATAATTTCTAGTTGCTTAACTGGAATTTTCTCCTGGGTAAAAATTAACATGTGACCATCACCTAACAATTATAACTCTTTCCTCAAAAACTCAATACTATCTTTCCTCATTTTTTTACCCAATTCAAATTCAGAGCCTCCACCCATCCAATACACCCCATGAAACCCTGACTCGTAATCAACCCATGAAGCCCTCACACCAGCTGCTTTTAGAGCTAGCCAATAAAATATTCCATCATCACGAAGGACATCAAAGCCACATGTCTGTATCAATGTCACTGGGAGACCACTTAGATCCTCCCGTACAAAGGAATTAAACCTGGGATCGGTGAAAGTATCTTTAATTTGCTCCCACATTTGTGCGTTTCCATGTGATTTGTCCGTTGGTCCAGAGTAAAAAACTGGGTCTCTCAAGTTGGCAGGAATTAGTGAATGATCTAACCTTGCAAATGCTGAACTCTTCTTAAATTCACTGGAAGTGTGGTTGTTATCTCTGTAACTTATTTGAAATTCCTCATTGGCCTGTCCAAACACATAATAGGTGAGAAATGCAGAGGATCTCTTTGGGGGAAGCACACCATAGTTGCCAACATAGTACCAGTACTTTTGATATGAAGGTGTTTTGGTGTCAATCTTTTGGAGGGAAGGGTAAACCAAAAGCTGGACCTTGGGGTCTGGTATGCTCTTGTCATCATGTATGTGGTGGGTCACCAGGGATGATAGGGACCCCCCTGCACTGTCACCACCAATGGCAATTCTTTTTGGATCAACACCATAGTCCTGTGCGTGAGAGATGAACCACTTCGCAGCTTTCAGGCTGTCCTCAAACGGCACTGGAAAGGAATATTCTGGACTGAGTCGGTACCTTAGGAAAAAGAAATAAATAATATATTTAAAATGCACCACTTGTACAAAGACGTCTTACCAATCACCAGTGTGAGCAGAGTGGAGGTAGATCCAAATTTCTCAGAAGGAAGGGGGATGGGAGGGAGAAGGTCTAGAAGAGTAAAGTGTGCCCAAGGGCAAATGTGGTCACATACTGAAATAATAGAACACTGTAAACAGTAATATCTATAGCCAACAAAAATTGCCAGGAAGGAATGGGGGCATGTTTCCTACCTAGACTTGCCACTGTTGAGGGGATTCAAATCATCTGTAAAGTAATTCAGACTTTGCATTTTTATTCAGACTATGCCAATTTACAGTTTCTCCAGAAGTTGATCCTTCTTATGTACAGCAGCTGTACCTTCCTAGAACACCCTTGTCGAATCATGCTGCACATGTTTGAGCTACTCATAAAATGAGAGCAACAATGAATCAATGATAACTAAACTTCTCTATCACTTACACAATTTTGGCCAAAAATGTTGATAATTCCACTTCAAAAGACTCATCCTTGAAAAATGATGAAAAGCTTCACCATTCAGATGAGATAACAAAACCATTTCTAATAACTTGTTCTTTATACACTTCTTTTGGTTGCTATATTTACCATGTATAGTCAATGTCCCTAATTTTGTGCATCCCTGGAATGAGAGCCTTACACGTATTAGGCCTACTCCAAATCACTGTGGCCATGCAAAAATCTACCCATTTGACAGACATTAAAATGACTCAATTTAATGCTAGTTTTGCACAACATGTTCAGGAAGGTGAAATTCTTCTGCAACACTCGGGAAAGGGGGGGGGGTTGGGCTGGGAGACAGGTGTCAGAAATCCACAATTCTCTCGGTAGACGAAGTTGTCAAGACTTGCCAGTTTTGCAGTCTGTTTACTAACATGGTTGTATAGAGCTCATGCACGTGACGTCAGCGCGTTTCAATTTGGCTTACTGGATGGAACTGCCATACGTAGTAGGTGTGTTAAAGATACGCGCTCAGGACAGCACCTTAGTAACAACTGTTGCACATTGTACGCCTGGATGGAAAATAGAGAAACGTGACGTAGGTGCATAAGCTCTATATGCTTACCTGAATAAACTAACCTCTGAAATAACATTGGCAAAGTATGCCATCACTTTAATGTGGGGTGCACAAATTTAGGGAAATAAAAGGAAACTTTCCTAAAGAGCCTACTTTCCATTGATTATAAATTTATCAATTTTTATCCAACTGAAACATTTTTTATGTTGGATGTAAGAAGACGAACTAAAATTTTTCATGCTTAACAACTTTATTAATATGAATGGTGAGTTGACTAAGATATCTGTGAACGCCACAAAAATCCCCAATATTCCATATAACCATTCTACTGCAATCCTTTTATCAAGCAGTGTCTAAGCAACATACGGTACAAAATGTCATGCTTTTAGTAGGTTCTATGCTTTTCATTTGTAAGTCATGTATGAAAGTTGTGCCCATCCATCCCATCCCCCACAAATCTTTCACCAGCAAAGATACAAAGGTGGGCACAATTTATGTCAACTTCTCCTTATTTGTCATCTCTCATTTGGGTTACTCCTTTTTTCCACTTTTTGCGTGGCTATAACAAATTATTCAAGATTCATGTACACTGATGATGACACTTCTGGCTGGCACATTTCCTCACAGTACACACCAGTTTCCCATATGTTTCAACCTGATGCCAAGGCCCACTTGTACTTGAGTTGTGAATTTTTCTGCAGTAGCCAGGACATCTGTACACAGATAGATTGTTCCCTTATTCAAATTTGTCACACCTCAGAACCTTCTGCAGGCCATCTTTATCTGTATCACAGGTCACAAATGGCTCGTTGGCTGCTATTTGAAATCCTAGGTTACACAGTATTTACTCAGCATGAAAGGTACATCCCCTTAACATACACACCTTTTTGAATGATTCATCTTTGTAAACATAAACTGAGGCTTCATTTATAGTTTTCAACATATTTACTTGTCTGGTACTATAATCCTTGTTTTAAACTAGGGCTTGGAAGTCATAATTAGGTCACAGATATATAGTACAGTATATACAAAATCTTAACCTACATTTTATACCATCACTCCAATTTTTCAACCAATGCTAGTGTCATTTTACTCTTTACTCATTTATTTAAAGTAGAGCTACTATCAACTACAAGATGACAAAGTTGTCCCAGGGGTCTGGGGCTTGGGCCCTGTAGGGGTACAAGGGGAAAACCACAGTTGGGGGTTCACTGGGTATTCAAACTTGTCACTGACAACTTTTTAGGCACAAGAGTGACCATTATTTTAAGACTTTGCACAAAGTGTAAATTTGTTGATAAACCTAAGGTAAAATGTCAAAAAATTCATTCACAATTTTGCATTTATATAACAAATTTATAGCATCTATAGAAAAATGAGACAAAAATTGAACTGAAGTGAAAAATGTTATAACCATGCTGAGCTATGTGTAAATGGCCATATTAATCACAAAATGTACTTGGATGGAAAAAACTACTGTGAAGATTTATGGCAACAGATTACTGTACACTAGAATCCCAATGACAGGGTTTGACAAAATGTTTACTTCCTGGGTAGTCAAATTTGCGACAGTTCCTTCTGCATTTTCATGAACAACAAAGGTAAACTTCCCTCCAGTTGCCAAGATTTCCTTTCAAATGCCCAAACGTCCTGGGAAGGAGCCTCCAAGCTACAAAACATTTTCCACCCATGCCCATCATGTTGAATTTACAGTATGCCAGCTTTTCTCAGTCAAGAGTTTAAAAATTAACCCCACCTCAATCATCATAAAGAATTTCCTCATCACTGCATTGCTATATCAATGCTGGATATTAAACTTTTGAGCTTATCTGTCATATCCCATCTGATGCAGGATGCAAAGAAATCATGCATCTAGTTTAATCAGGGGATGCAAAACTGACTGTAAGAAATTCAACTGCTGTTTTGAAATACCAAATGCACCTTCACAGGCTGATTCCAAGTTTGCAAAAGACATTCATAGTAACATCCCTCTCATCTGTGATGGGTGATATAATAGACCATTGCACAGCACCAAAGTACAGGGTGTATGCATTCCACTGTCAACATTTCTCCAATTTGACTCATTACCTGGATTGATCAATGAACATGTACAGATCATGTACTGTAGTGTATATTACACAGCAGCATGGATGAAGTATGGTCATGGTTCCATGATTTAACAGAAAGGCTCAACAGAAAGAATCGTCAAATTACAGCATGGTATAAGATAGATTGTATGGAAAGGGTCCATGACTTGGAAAGCTACCACATTATATATGGTATCCTCAGCAATAAAGTATGAACCTTGGCTAATGAAACTATAATTTGAGAAGCATTAGAGCCAACTGAGGAGCTAAAAGTATACTTGGCTGGGATTATTTCAACGTTTGGCAATGATCTGCCGCTGCTGCTCTGCACTGGTCTGACCAGGACACCGAAATGCCAACTAAAACTAAGCTAAGAAAGTGCTATTTCCGACCGGCAATGATTTTAAATAACTACGTAAATGAATAAAGAGTTTCTTGCTTCCCAGAATATATGTTTTTCCAGCTCTACATGTTTTCTATCTCCATAAACTTCTACCAAGACAGTAAGCAACTTGTTCTGATGAAGGGAAGAAAAGTGTTTATCATAGTAACTGGGAATACATACTATAAATCTGGTGTATTTTCTGCCATCTTTTTTTGGAAGAAAATTTGTCATCTTTGGAAAGGTAGGCTGTCTACACAACCTGTTTGGTGGGTAGGACAACCTGTGCCACAGCTTATATTTGGACCTTGTTGAGGAGTAATGAAAAGAGCTGAAGGCATTTGAACAATCCTGGACAGGCCCTACTTGAGGGTGATGAAGATTCGTCTGTAAAAGATTATCACGATTGGAAAACTAGAGCACCAGTGGTGCAGTAGCTCAAACCCTGGCAAACTTTGGGGTCTGCTCTTCTCCACACCCCCCCCCCCTGCAAAACCCTGTGTACATCACTACATGGTGTGATTGCAGGAAACCCATAATCAAAACAAATACATGTCTTTCCCAACACTAGTAAAATGCAAATAAAAAATTGAGACCTTACCCCCCTCCTTGCATTCTCAAAGCAAGGTAAGGAAATTCCCCCTTTGTCCCCAGCGAAAATAACAGAACTAACCTATTTAAGTTCAAAGCATTACCATACCAATTATCTATGAAGAAAGATGTTATTCAATATCACAGTGAGCTACAGTAATCAAGACACTAATTAACAGAGCAGTTGAGTTTTGACATAAAGCAATATTGATGTACTCACATATGTGCATTACCACAGGTCCAAAGATTCATATTTAAAATCTGAGAAGTGTGAATGTTAAGGCAGTGGATAAAATCCCCAAGTCCTACTTGACAAGTAGCAGAGGACAGACCTCTTTTGTATCAACTTTTAAGTCTTGATTACTGCGTGACCTTAGCAGTGCAATCCTTGCTTTCAACTGCTAGATAGCACCATCTAAAAGGCCAGTAGCTTCTGGTTTTGTTTACACACATTATTATAAAGTTAGGCTACAGTTATAAACAATCTGGTATTAGCTCCAATTGCCATGAAGCACTGTCATTTGTTGTTTTTAAAGGAGCAAAATCGGATGTATTCTCAAAGATCAGCCCCCTTCCAAAAGAGCGCACAAGGAATTTAGGTCTTAAATCTTTAACACCCATGCATACCACCACTAAAAGTTTGCTGTAACCAAATTTCAAAAAGATTCATTGCTATTTGTGGACAAAGGGGCATTTGGTATATTTTCAAACATTGACCACAAATGACCTCTGGATGCACTTTTCACCCCAAAATTTGGAATACAATAGCTGGCCCATGGTCCAACGATCAATGTGTCTAACTTTCATCCAGATCCATTCCACAGCATGGAAATAGCAACACATTTTGCACAAATTGTACCAGATGGAGCTTTTGACCTCTACTGACCCCAAACGACATTAAATCCAAAATCCATGAAGGACGACAAAACTAGGCTACCCAATGAGCATTCTCACCCACTTGCAGGATCATTACGAGTTCTGGGTAAGAAGAGATACCTTTTGAAAATTTTCCTATAATGGCCTGTAATGACCCCTAAATGACCTTTGACCTACATTTCCTGGAGGTCACAAACAGCCCACCTGCCAAGGACCAATGTGTCCGAGTTTCGTTAAAATCCATCAACAAATTTGGGCCTGAGAGCATTAAAGGCAATTGTGGACAGACATGATAGATAGATGGATAGACAGAGGGACAGTGGCGGATCACAATAGCTCAAACAGCTCTTTGAGCTGGTTTGAGCTAAAAACTTACTCAACAGAGACCACAACTGCATCCAGTTCATCTGCAAATTGTCTTGTTAAGCCATCATACATTTCTGAAATGGGAGAAAAAGAATGAAGACTTGAAATGTAACAACACTCAACCAAGCACATTGAAGATACGGCAATCAACGACTCAGATATGTTTATGGAGGAGATTCTGTAGGTCACTGACGTAGGGGAGAAGTACATTTTTGGATGTTATTTATGTAACTTTATGTAACTTTTCACGAAAAGTTACAACAAATGTTTTGTACTTACAGGACTTTCCCAAAGTGTGAAAGGATTTTTCACATTCAGATTTTGTTGTCATTATATGGGATGTGTCAAAGGGTAGCTCATACTTGAAGCAAGTCCAATCACCATCAAGTATCCACAGAAATTTGTTTGTTTTTAATTACAATTCATCTAATTATTTTTGTTTCGGTCATTTCTTTCTTTAGTGTAAAAGTAGATCAGATACAGACCTGAGCCTCCAATGCCAATCTTGGCCGGGTGGGGAGGGGGGGGGGGGCAGGTGAGAATGTGATCTTGAAAAGGAGATCAAGGCATGTTGTGTAAATGCTCTAGGATCAACAGTGACTCAAGATCAATAGCACTTTTGATTTATCATATTGTCCTAGCACACGACAAACACGTGGTGGGCATGCTTGAGGCAGCTTACTAAGCAATGTGTACAGGAATCAAATGATGTTATGGTTTGCTTGTTAATATGATCTCTTGGTAAGATCAGAGATAACATCAGGAGTCTGGAGTACAGTATGAGCACCCTTGGTGATGAATCCCATCCTTCCACGTCATCTCTGTCTGTTGCAATGTCTATCCATTGATCTAGAATACCACTGACCAATCTCTTGCAACAAGATGGCACCCAGTTCAAGGGGGACATGCAAGGTGTGAACAAAAATAAACTCTTTCAGCAGCTCACTAATCTCAGTATACATACTCTAAGGGAATATAATAGATTTGAAAATGGACATCACGAATTACTGTGCAATTGAACATTTAAAACTAAACAAATAAATTTCAACAGATCTATGCAACAAAATCAGCAGTGATGACTGGAGTTGAACCTGTTCATTTTTTATCCAGTACAACATACATTACTGTCATATTAGACTTAAAAGCTCTATAATCTCACCCCAGACTGTAAAAATTCTCTCCACTAAGTTTACATTTATCCCCTCCTCCAATTAAAACAAAAACACCTTTCTATTACACCTCCAAGACAGAGCCACAGTAGCCTGCACTGAGTTTCAATTCCTCCAGGCCATATTGACGCACAACTGACTGTACAAGTCATCACTGACAAACTAGTGTGGAGCTATTGTAGCGTGGTACTTCAGCGTGCAGGGTAGTCAAAAGTAGCCGGTCACCGGCGGTAAATCGCCGCCTACAGCCTCATTTGCCGCCGCCTACTCTTCACTGGATCTCAAAAAAATTTAGTTGCAACCTTCCACTTTTTCTTTTTTTTTTCTTTTTTTTTCAAATACAATCTGCACATGAATTGATCACATACTTTACTATATCATCGGTTCTAAAATTGCCAACCCCCAAAAGGGACATCAGTTACAATCCCGTAAAAGAATTGATGATCGGAGATCGCGCGCGTGGGTGTATTTTATGTTGAGACGAACATAGGAAACAAAATAGCAAAGAGGAACAGAGACTGGACGAAAACGAACTCAACTGTATTCTCTCCAAATTAACCCTTTCAGTGCTGAATTTATCCCAATGCAACACCAGCAGGGGATGAATTTTTTAAAGCCAAACTTGAGAGCATGGACACACGACTTTCAAACTAATATTAGGGCCATATAACAGCCATTTAGACTGCAAAAGTTCTGTACACAAAAAACGAAGAGCACATCCTGCCCTTTCAGATGGTATTTGTTTCATGGTACTCTACATACACTAACAGATGAAAATTGTTGTTTACTAGTGATCTGTTTATTTATGCAAATTTATGCAAATTTTGGTCATTTTTCAATATTTCTTTTTTAACTGTTAGTTTTGCATAGCATGCTTATTGCCATTACTACTGAACACAAAAACTGAAGAAAATTCAATAATCTTTCTAATGGTATATGGTTTGTAAACATTTTTCTGTGTAAAACTGAAGTCTAGGCCTACTCTCAACTGTGTCTGCATGGCATGAATATCTGGTCAAGTTTTATTCACATTCGCAGAACTACTGTAGGCCATGTAACGTTAGTGCTAAAAGCAGCTATGTCTGTATTGGGCCTAGTGTTAGAACTTACATTACCTACCACTGGACTAATCAGTGATTATCGTTATCTCCGACTTGCCTATTAATGTCTTACGTGTTCGATCCCTCGCAAGTAACAATCTCAGAATCAACCGTAAAATCTAACTATCACAGTAAGCCATGTTATTTCATCAAGGGCCTCTTTTGAAGTGTAAACAACTTCCTACCTCACTTTCTCATTTTCAACCCTAATTTTCTCCAAATTTTCCATTGTTACTGTATCACGCATTTAGTACCTATGTGTTGCTGAAAGTGGCTTGAATGAAGGCGAACAGAGTTCAATGATGTAATTATGGTGAGTTTACCGATACATTACGATGAACACGGCTTGTCTCTGCATTGGAATTTCCCGCCTGGAGCCCATAGTGCATTTTTTTTTTATTCGGTGGGATTTACCGCCTGGAGCACTGAAAGGGTTAACCTTCTCTCAAACTCATCGAAAACATATCACGACTACAACATAGAACTTTTTACTATGTAACTTAAAATAATATGCAAATGACTCGACAACAGTAACTACATAACATGCAAATGGTAAATGAGCAACTTTAAAATGTGACTTTAAAATGTGATATTACTGAATATTCAAACATAATTATTTTCTTTATTTTGTATTCCGTATACCTCTTACACTATTGTTTGAATGAATGCCAATCAAACTTAAGTCACCAACCATATTTAGAACTATAGGGCTATTCCTACATATGTTTGGGGGAATTCATAGTCCCTTTCAAGTTACAGCTTATAACTAATGTCAACAGCAAAATATCCTATCATGAAATTTTAATTGAAACACTGCATGATGTGTTTGAGTTCCCTGGCTTTTCTGCAGATTTTGTAGCCAGTCAAGCAAATTTCTTAATTCTGTTCACTCTGCCACTTGAGGGTTTCCTCTCTGAATTGTAAATACCTTGACTACAACTGACTGAACAATAGGTGTGAAAACGAAATGATGAGACAATGGGAGGAAGGTGTGCATCTCACTCTCTATGATGAGTACATAAATCCAATTATGTAATCTTCAAGTTCAGTGAAGTGAGCAAGATTTATGGTTACCCCAATGCAAGTCCTGAGCAAACTCAAGTGTGAAGCAGGAGACAACATATTGTACTTATTTGAGAAAAGACTAAAAGGCCAGCTAATGGACTCAATGAGGGTGGTGCCAGGTAGGACAGGGGGACCATGGCCTCCCTCCCATTGGGGAAATTTTCTAATTTTATCAGAAAGCCTTGATGGGTACCATAAAGATGGTAATCTCCATTGGCAAACAGTTGCCTTGACTGTTTATATGATTTTGATCTCAAAGATAGCAGATTCTTCAATAAGGAATGCAAAATTTACACATTTTGGTGAGTAAAACCCACAAATATTTCTCAATATACACTCAAATTTTCCTCTACACGACCTCTGTATCATGTCCCCTGACAGGCAAATCCTAGCACAACCCCTGGGACTCAAATGCATGTGTAATTTTTGTAAGCACATGTAACTCCATCACTTACTTGTACTTCCTATGCAGAAGCCACCACCATGATAGAAAATGAAACCTGGCAAGAGATTTGTGGGTTTACTGATTGGCTCATATAATCGTACAGTCACTCCATCAAATGTTGTTTCCCTGGCTCTGAACTTTGACCCTGGCACCTCTGCTTGTATCTTTCTGCGACTTTCTCCTAACTCTGACAAATAGCGCATGGTAAGGATATCATTTGGCTCATTCGGCCAAATAATGTTCTGTATCGATACCTGCAAGTGGACAAAACAGTAATTTTATCGTTCTTTTTTTAACCGTTTTCACACATGTAATACAACATAATTACGTTGTGATGGTGTTCAAATACCCATGTCACCTTTTCAAAGTCAAATAAATGATTTTTGCAGTAAAGGTTTGCTGAAAGATTACTTCTCACACTTGTAAAAGTACACACTGCACAAAGAAAAAAGTCTGAAAGAAAAGAATATGTTTTGTACCTTTGTGAGCATAATGAAAAAATAGATGACCCATAAGGAACATTAATGGATATTACTTATAATCTTTGAGATCACTGAAATTATGGAAAATTGCATTACAGTGTTGGGCATACCATATTAGGTTCACGTCCATCAGCATTTCCTGGTGTTATATTGCTCACCAGTATTGACTGTAATCATAATTTACTTTAGTTTTGTGGCTGTTTCATAATGGGAAGTTCAGTTGAACTTTCATTTGAAAGTCTCTGTAGCAGCTGTGATCAATCAGAAAAGTTATCAGGTATATTGCTGGCAGAAAGTAAGATGCAGATTTACTAAATCAGGGTTGCCCACTGGAGGAAAGGTAGAAGCACTTATAATTAGGCAGAGACAACAGAGTAACTTGAACATGGCAGACACAGGGCATCCTACGAGAGAGAAGGGTCATATGGCAAAGTGGACATTTTCCTTGTAATTTTACTTAAGGGTAATACATTTCACTTAAGTGGAAAACACTTTCACTTAAGTGGAATAGACAATTTCGCTTAAGCGGAATACATTTGACATAAGAGGGAATGGCTCCATGTCCATTAAATGCATTTTACTTAGTAGAATTCTATTTCACTTAAGTGAAATTGTATTCCTCTTTAAGTGAAATGTATTCCACTTAAGAGAAATACATTTCCCTTAAGTGGAATTGAATTCCACTTTTAAAGTGGAATACATTTCACTTAAGTGGAATTAAATTTTAATTTAGTTGAATAGAATTTCACTTTGTATTTCACTTAAGTGGAATTGCAAGATAAATGTTAAAATGGCATGCCATTGGGTCACTACAATGGAGATCTGCCAAACTCTGAAAATCTCCTTAGAAAACCAAGTTTAGGGTTAACTTATCATAACACATTAAGGGCAAAGGAGGGCAAAAGCCCCTTAAGATGCCCTATAATCCAGACTCAAAACAAAGAAAATTTTTGCAAACATTCTCACATTTTAAAGAGCAGCTCTGCAATAATAAGGGAAGTCAGTGATGTTTTAGGTCACTAGCCTAGTTAACAGGTTTCTGTTTTTCTAGTGCCCTTCAAATGATTTGTTGCTATTTTGTTATGTATATCAACATGTTTATGTACTGTTTTTGAAATCATTTGTAAAAGAAATTTGAACTGAATTGAATTGTTTCATTCTCAAAATAATATTTTGCAGCCGACATAGCCACATTCTGAAAATCGAATTTTTCACTCCCTTTCATAACAATAAAGCTGCGCAATAAAAGGATCTCTTCACGGTGGAGCCGACGTAGTCACTCAAGAGGTGACTTTTGGATTTAGAAAATTTTAAAGAAATTTCACAACATTGAGGCAAGTACTAAACAGCAGGGTGTGTCATGGTATAGACGGAGGAGTCGGTGTACTGTAGCCACCACGGGGACATGTCTTGGACTTAATAGATATTGCAAACATTCTGTCCACATTTACACACATTGTGTTTAGTACTTTTCATACTTTTTTCTTTTACTTGGTACCCAGGGCCCCGTGGAAAAGGTCCCTTGGGACTGAACGGGCCAAAGTGCATTCCATGTTAGGCCCATGCCAAAGATACGCCAAGAAAAACAATAGAAAACATAAGGAAAATGCCAACTCCACACCGAAGAGCTTCAGATTGAAGTACACAAAATGCAGACTGGTGAACGGGTTACCCTGGTTAAAGAAAGTTTAACGTTAGAAATACAGAAATAGGCCTAAATAAACTGTAAACACTGATCTGCTGATATGGAGGTACAAAACACCATTTCTTCATCAACTTCATCTTGTGATTGTATGATAAATCGTTCTCAAAATAATTTGGCATCAATTCGAAGAGGTATCAAATTACTTTTAGGGGTTGTTTTTGCGTGGCCAGGGTATCTATAATTACTCCTTACATGTCAATCATACCCCCTGTGGACTGGGGGTTGTAGAATATGCCCACGGTATTTCCCGCCTGTTGTAAGAGGCGACTAAAGGGAATAGGACTTGCACTGTATTTAAACTTTGCTTGACACTATAGGCTATAACACATTTGTGTTGGTGTGTCGTTTAATTTCATCTACAGTATGTGTACCAATAGCGTGAAACACATTTTTGGATCGTATTTTTTGGAACTTTCGAAATTGTACATCAAGTCTCTTCCATATTCAGTACAAAGCCCAAGTCTATCAAACAGCGCTGAAATAATCATGCAAATGTTATTACGATATCGTTGAACACACTTTTATATGTTTCACTCTATTGGTACACATACTGTAGCAGGTAGGCCTAACTAACTACATGTCGATCATATGGGTTAATATGTTGTACAAGTTTGCCTCCGGTAAATAAAGCCTAGCCTAGCCCCTAACGTTACGTTAGGCCTCTATAGGGTACTTAGGCTATAGGCCAAAATCACAGGTTTCTTTGCGCATACCACCAAGTTGAAAACATTTGCCCCTGCGCTGATAATGCGGAATTTCATTGGCTGTGTCAGACCATCAGGCACCGGCGTGTAGAGCAAATACGCTATCCCTAGTCCGGTCACCAGAAAAATGAACCCAAAATACTTCATGTTTAAAAATTGGTCCTAGTACCCAGTATGTATTCCCAGGGAGCTGCTACTTGGATAGTCAGGGTAACCCTGCCGAAGGGTATGCTTTACCTCTCGAGGTGCAAAGATATTATAAGCATAGATTCCAAACTCCTATACCTACACTGTTACGCTCAGTGACTCCTCATGGAGACGCATATATCGGGGCGGAAGTGTGAATTTGACAGGCGCGCCGTTCTATTCCGCGATCTGCGTACAAAAATAAGAACGCGTTACAGAAAATTCCACTGTTCAAAGAGGTTAGCGCGGGTGCACTTTTACAACGCGTTCTATACGCGCAGAATACATTCCTCTGTGTATTATCCGGAATACTTGACGCACAGTTATGCGCGCTCTGGAAACAAACGCGCTAGTTGCTTTCCCGTTGTGAGCGCGTAAGTAATTGAACGCGCATATATAAAAGTGCGTCACTTGAAGATACCACAGAAACTGACCAATGAATGTCCATGAACTTGCAAAACCAGTCATTGTGCGTTCATGTTCAAGTGTAAATACGGGAAATGCCGCGTTAAAGAAATAAGTTATTCTTGTTGAAGTGGAATTTATTGAGGCGTAGTACTTCTTCAGTCAACAACATTCCGAAATAACAAGTATTAATACTTTTGTAAGACATTCATTTGCCTGTTTGTTTTCAAAACGACTGAGCAGTGATCAGCACTTCCGCCCCGATATATTGGCCTCCATGGGGAGTCAACGCGCCATTTTAAGTTTGGAATCTATGCTTGTAATATCTTTGTCGAGGTGGTATGAACAGACCAAATAAAGCATACCCTCGGCGGCAGGGTTACCCTGACTACTAGTTGGACAGCTCCGAGGGCTCCCTGGTATCCTTACGTTCATACATAATCAGCTGACTGGAGTTTTTAAACTGTGACACCCGGTCAGCTGCGCATTCTGCCCTGGTTGAAAATACTACGATGGTATTGTAACCACATGATTCTACCTCGCCTATTCCATTCATTACGGAATTCCATGAGATTGCAAGATTGGATAGCCAAGATCAGTGCTTGTTTTGGATTTGAAGAGAACGGATGCATTTTGCAGACGTCTCTTCAAATAAGCCAAGTCGGGGTGTGTACATTATGCGCGACGGGTCTCTGCAATTTGAACCTAATTGTGCTCCACGATCTGACGATTGTCAGTGGTATTTTACAATTTTTTTGAACACCAGTCTAAAACAACAGGTATTCAAAAAAGGAATACGGAACCCTCGGCCCCGTATGCAGCTTTTTTTCGATGGGGAAGCTCGATTTTATGCAAAGTCAGTGATCACGCTGCCTTAGTGTTTTTAATTTTCTTATTACTTTAATTGTAGATTATGCTGAGGGCTTCATGCCAGGCAGGGGTGGCGCCAGGATTTCCCCGACAGGGGGGCCAAGCTCCCCGACGGGGGGGCTAGCAACCCAAAGTCTCAACGAAGGAAATAAAGTGCCGAAGCGATGTTTGAAGGAAAATTTTGGGCTCTTTTTGGAGAAAATTTGAAAAAATGCCGGCATTTTCCATGGAAAACTTGAAAAAATGGGGCTTTGAAGAAGAAAATTGGAAAATTTTGGGTTTTAATTGAAGAATTTGCCCTAATTTAGACCAAAATTAAGTAAATCGTCGGGGCGACTGGGCGTTGTCGGGGACTCCATATTTTATCGTATACATAACAGCTCCCCGACGAAACCGAAAAATTTCCCCGACGGGGGGGGCCAGCCTTCCCCGGCGGGGGACCATGGCCCCCCTGGCCCCCACGCTGGCGCCACCCTTGATGCCAGGTTAACGTTTTTGTATTGTTTAGCAGCTAAAAAAAAATTAAAAAAAAAAGAAAAGCGCCACCGTAGGCGCGTAGCTCATCATGCCAATGATGCCTACTAAATTTGCTGAAAATGACACTTTTAAGGTCGGTCTCAGATTGTACCGTAAGTTACTTTTAAAGATTCCTTATTTTGAGATTTCATATGTTAACCAGAAAGTCAAAAGGAATAGCGATTGCGGTGCCGAAAGGGGATGCTTTGTTACACTGAGGTTTATCCTTTTCAGGCGCGGATCCAGAAGGGGGCACAACCGGGGCACACCCCCCTTTTTTCGATGACCAATGATTTTTTCACCAGCGATATGAAAAAATGAGCAAATAGATGATGGAAAATATATATAAAAAAAGGTCTCCAAAATTTTGAAGACCCTTTGTTTTTCTTTTTGCTCGTAGACCTTCCCGACGATGTGTGCGCCCCCCTTTCTCAAAATCCTGGATCCGCCCCTGCTTTTTTACCGTACAACGTCAGGAGGGCCCACGGTGAGGGTGTGGATCCTCTTACTTTCTTCTTTGAGTGAAACGAGGGAGGTGATGGGTCTCGGACTGTAGACAAAATATTACTGGACACTCCAAAGAAGGGATGCAAGTAAGAATGGATAAACACACGTGATGAAGTTTCTACCACGAATGTTCAAAAATATTTACAGCACATAAAATGAATATGGTACAAATATGGGATGATGACACAAAGCTATACAACCCGGGCCAAGTTCCGCTACTACGTTTAGATACACTTGTTCAAGTTGGAGTACAGTGCTAAGTTTCTGGTGCACGGTATACAATAGGTAAGTTCACCAGCTAAATTTAGCCGATGACGGCGAAAGCTTTAGCCGGCAGGCTAAATTTGCCCTTCGTATCTGCGTCACGCATCTTTTGCACGCACACACCCACAACGTGTCGTGCAGTACAGACTACAAACTGAATTGCCCAAGTCCATAAAATCCGCCCTTATTTAATTGACGGTAACCAAACCTATCAGAACAAGCTACAGAAGTAACTTTAGACCGGAAGACGGAAGCAATGTTACTCCCTCGTGTTTCTCCTTATAAATCACGAAGAGATCTCTAAGTTAGACCAGTAAGCATTGCACATAACAGTCTCTCGTGCGATGGCGTAGAACTCCCTTCAGCAATCAAACACATAAAACATTTCTCCGCCCTTTTTAAAATAATCAGCACTTGCTTGACCGGGAACTGCAGGTCTATTCGACGAGAGGCCTTAAGTTTACTGGATACTTTCTTAACTTTTCTAACAGCAATTACAATACATGTTCGATCTTACGAGTAAACAGAAACCTCTTACTTTCAACCAGGGTGCTGGAAGACAACAAAACCCACCTTTAGGGCTAAATTACCGTCCCTTCTCTGACTCATGTAAACAACCTCGTGAAATTCCTATTAAACAAAAGCACATTATGTCACAACATCTCTTTTAAGATTTTTTTCACAGTTTAACCTCTGCTGGCCTCACGACCTTTGAACCCCAACCAAATATTGAATAACAAGCAATGAAAAAAGGAGCTGTTTTGCAAGGGATTCGAACCCCGGCGATCTGTGTGAAAAACTGAGTACTACCATCGCCAGGGGTGAGGTATCTCCTGCCCTCGGCGGGCCGCATGCAGCCCGTGAGACCATTTTATTCAGCCAGCGAGGAAATTCATTCATGCAAACACAGAATCACTTGAAAACTAAATGATCACAATATTATAACATACGGAGCCCACCGTTTACCCTGCTGTTATAACTTTCCTGATATTTCACGTAAAAATGCTGCGAAACACTGCCAGTATATTAGCCTACCATGCGGGAACTGCCATTCCCTGATATCAGGAGTTCAAGTTATATTACTAAAACACTATATATTATCTAGTGCTGTGACCAATTAGCGTTTAATCGCTAACTATCGCATGTGTAATAAACGTTTAGTACAAAGCTACCAGCGATAAATCGTACGATATTAGTACGTTTTTCCGTACGAAATTAAAAACAATCTGCAGTCATTACAGAAAATTAGATGTTCACTTTCACTCTTTTTGAAAAAAAGTGAAATACATAAATTATACAAATGGCAGGCACACACGTAAACATACGACATCAAAGTTGAGCTTCTAGATCTATGGGGTCCCGTGTTTGAGGTTCATGGAAACTATGTCCCCGGACGTCACTAACGCATTTTACATATTCATCATGTTTAAGGGCACGTTTAAAGTCTCTATTTTGATCAAAGATGCTTGCGATTAATCGCTAAACAATAGCAAAATTTAGCGATTAAACGTTTAGTAATTTTGCTAAACGTTCACAGCCCTAGTAGTATCCACAATGTAAGGTGCACACCATTTCATGAAACATAAATCGAGTACAGAATCCTTGTATGTCTAGTGGTAACCAGTGGCGTAGACAGCAGGGGGAAGGAGAAAGAGTGCCCCTACCCCACCCTCACAGAAATTTTGGGGACGCGATGCTAAAAAAAATGAAGGAGAACCTAGCGGGTGGGTAATTGAGAAAAATTGGCTTCACAAGTATGATCTTTTTATGACATTGAGAAACTATGACTAAACAGATTAACAGATTAATTGAAACAAAGTGTTCGGGAAGGTGTGACATTATCGTTGATTCGAGGTTTCGATTGGCCATACATGCGCCTGCTGCTTATACGCAGTCAAAAAAAAAAGAAAAAAGAAAACGGCGATGAGTAATGACAATTGAATCCGCAGCAAAACGGACGGCATATTTGTTAGTAGTATAGGATGTGGAAATGGCACCCTTTTTGTGGGGGGTAAATGTGGGGGGAAGAGAATATCGTCGCAGAATGAAAAGAGCGCCACCAACAAACATAGACAGTGTGACTGAGCCATGCTCTGTGTTCCCATAGGCCATACGGAGTTTCCCATTACGTCATCATTGCGTCATCAAGAAGTCTCGACACCGATAAGTCCGTTTTCATGTAATAGCCATTTCCACATCCTATACTACTTTTGTTTCATGCAGTGAATCAAAACCTTGGCTATTGATGATGTCATAGCATATGGAAACCGTGTTCAGGATCTTTTCCTTCTTTTTCAACAGATTGTGCCTTGGGGACTGAACCCTAACCATTTTTTCCGAACCGTAATCATAATTTTGAAGCAAGGGGCGTAGACCTGTATTTTGCAAGCATTTGGGGTTTTTCCTCAAATTTTTTCTTTGTAGTGCTGTTAAAAATAGTTTGAAACAAATTTTGTTATAGGAACAATCTACATAAAATACAGATTTTCAAGTAATTCATACGAAAGTGGGCGGTACTTGGAACTTGTTCGTTACTAGGTCCCATGGTAAATCTGAGCGTGGTTCTCGCATATGTGCAAATGACACGACTGTTCAATATGGGTGACCAAACGTGTTCACCGGTCCTCCTCTTCAATAGAATGCAGTGGTATTCTCACTTTAAATAGAAGATGCTCTCTTCAAATAGCCGCTATATGTGGCTTTGGTAGTGGAGGTAGATTGGCCGAAGTTGGAAGGCCGGGGTGACCGAAATCTCCTTGGACTGAATTCAGCAACTTTCATTTTTTGTCTTTACTGCGAGACTGTTTTTTTTTTTTTCGTGCGATAAACTTAATTTCAACTTCAAAAAAAGGACACATCAAGAAATTTCAAGGGGGTTCCGTGACGTTGCCGACCCCCTTCCCCTCTTTGGATCCATTCCTGCTGATGGACAAATTGTCTTGCATTTTGCAGTCTGTGTTCCCTACAACAACCATTTTTAAAAACTAAACACGTTTTATAAGTAACATACTCAGAAACAAGCTCCCCAAATTTTCAAGGGACTAAATTTATTATGCATTATTTTTTCCGCGTAGCAAAAGTTTGAATTAGTGGTCCGCCACCTTTTCACTACGTCGACGGGCAAGTGAAGGCAATAGCCAATAGCAGACTTTGATGAATACGTCAAAGTTTACAAAGAATCATGGGAGCTGGGAGTGCAAACCTAAGAGTATTTTATATCTTAGGTACAAACAACCAGCGCCATGCATGCATGCCAAGATGTAGGCCTAGTGCCTTCTATACCTTATACATTGACGTCACGTGACGTCATTTTGGAGGGCAACAATCAAGAACACTGCACGCGACGTAGACTTCACACGGGCGCGTAGTTGCTAGACGTACGGCGCGTATCCCAACGGGACACAAATCAGCTGCCTGCATTTGTTGGTGCAAGCTGCAGTAATATGCGCTTGTCTTGGGTGGAGGGCCCACTTTATTCTGTGACGTCATCTGCTTAAGGTCTGTACACTGATCTACATGCATCTGCAGTGGTTCTATGCTCTATAGCGTATGTACTATGTACGTTATACATGTGCGTATATACTATTACTTCCAGTTCCCATGATTCTTTATATGCATGCATATATATGTATATATATATATATATATATATATATATATAGAGAGAGAGAGAGAGAGAGAGAGAGAGAGAGAGAGAGAGAGAGAGAGAGAGAGAGAGAGAGAGAGAGAGAGAGAGAGAGAGAGAGAGAGAGGTGAGTCGGTAAAGCAATGTTGACTCCACCGGGATTCGAACTCGGGACCTCCCGCTTGCTAGTGCGGACGCTCTAACCACTGAGCCATGAAGCCAAGATGGTTTGGCCTTTGTTCAAACCCCATATGAAGCACTCGCAATTCACCTCCTGATCAGGCACCTATTTTGGGAACAGCACTAGTTCTCCTTTTATGCAAGCCCCACCAGAGATCAGAAATGATGCAATTCAGCCGAACACAATTGTCAACCCGCCAGCGGATCTCCGAAGAGATGCAAAAACGTGTGACAGCACAAAGTTGAAGGTGAATAAACACTGACGGCAACTGCGATGTATGCAGAGTTGAGTCGGTAAAGCTGAAAAATCTGGGGGAGGTGAAAAAGCAATGTTGACTCCACCGGGATTCGAACTCTGGACCTCCCGATATATATATATATATATATATATATATATATATTTCTGTGCGCTGTTCTGTTACCATTAAGCAGGGTATAAGAACTTATCGTTATATCCTGCCCTATGACTAATTCCCACAAAGATATTATAAGCATAGATTCCAACCTTTAAAATGACGCGTTGACTCCCCACTGAGCCCAAAAAAATATCGGGGCGGAAGTGTTGATCACTGTTCAGTCGTTTTGAAAACATAAAGGGATATGAATGTCGTACAGAGGTATTAGGACTTTATTTCGAAACATTGTTAATGTAAGAAGTAGTACTCCTCAGTAAAATCCAAGATGAACTACACTGGAAAATTTCCGTTCAAACAGTTTTCAGGAGGCTTCTGAAATACGAAACTGCTGTTAGAGCTTCTCCCCCCCCTGTACCCCACTGGGGATCCTGTTTCCCACCGATTTTGGGTTTCCCACTGAATTCGTGCTCGCGGTGCACGCTATGCGTGCACAGTTTCATATTCACGGCGACATCATATGCATTTTCGCCCCAAACCTCAAACAAAGATTTGCGCCCCTTCTCATTGCCCATGTTAGCTACTCAACCATGGTATTGCTGAAGTTTTCACTAGTGAATTGTACGTATTTCATTTTTGGGACTTTTTTAGTACATGGTTTTCTTCATTTTACACTTTTGCAAACGCTAGGTAATCCGTGATGTTGAAAATGATCTTTTTTTTTTCTTTTTTTTTTTATAGCTATCCGATGTTTTATTATTTCTCTCTTTTTCAAAAAATCTGGCGAAGGAGGGGGGGGGGGGGATTACCATCCTGACCCCCTTAAGTGGTTTTGATAGTATCCTGCTTGCTTACAATTTGCTACAGCAGTTCGTGGCAGATACTTTATTGTAGAGTGTCCATGATATAAGCCTCATCATTATATATGGACGCCTTGATTATTGATAAAACATTTAAGTTAGCGGCTAGTGTCCTGTTATACTGTACCTGTCTAGATGTTTTCATCTATGTAGCCCTTGTGACATCAACGGGCGTTTCAATTAACTTACAGATAATGATATATCATGTAAAATAAGGAGTAATGCCACAATCTCTTTACAAGTAAACCAGTAATGAAAATAAGCTCCGGTTTATCCGTCTCTATCACTCCTGCCGTTTGGAAACCTTATGTCAGGTACCATCATGTTACCATGCCTTGCGTTATACCTTGTTTGCATGCTTGGTGGCATCATTCCTTTATAATGTGTCACGTAACGCGACGTGCAAAAGGTCGAAAGACAGAAATGTAGAAATCTCGAAACGGAAAAGTCGAAATAAAGAAATATCAAAACGAAAATGACTAAATATAGAAATATCGAAACCAAAAAGTCGAAATATAGAAATATCGAAAAGAAAACGTCGAAATATCGAAACGAAAAAGTCGAAATATAGAAATGTCGAAATGTGCCTTCAGGGCCACGGCAGCGTTGCCACCCGTAGTGAAATTTCACTACTTGTAGTGAAATTCGGACTTTCGTAGCAAGGGTGGCGCCAGCGGGGGGCGGGGGGGGGGGGCAGGGGGCATGCCCCCCGTCGGGGAAGGCTGCCCCCCCCCCATCGGGGAAATATTTCAGTTTCGTCGGGGAGCTGTTATGTATACGATAAAATATGTAGTCCCCGACAACGCCCAGTCGCCCCGACGATTTACTTAATTTTGGTCTAAATTAGGGCAAATTCTTCAATGAAATGCCCAAATATTCCAATTTTCTTCTTCAAAGCCCCATTTTTTCAAATTTTCCATGGAAAATGCCAGCAATTTTTCAAATTTTCTCCAAAAAGAGCCCAAAATTTTCGGCGCGCTTCGCGCGCCAAAATTTCCCTTCAAACATCGTTTCGGCACTTTATTTCCTTCGTTGAGACTTTGGGTTGCTGGCTCCCCCCCCCCCGTCGGGGAGCTTGCCCCCCCCTGTCGGGGAAATCCTGGCGCCACCCCTGTTTCGTAGTGATGTAGTAAAGGAAATATGAAATTATGGAAATGTAGTGAAATTTCACCAAATTTAAGTCGAAAAGTATTCTCCTTGGTCTTTTACGTCAAAAATGGATGTTAAACTCAGCCTAATCTATTTTTCCAGAAAGTTCACACTGACAGTGCTCTACTAGCTGTCTGTAGAGCATGGGCGTCAATCCTGGGGGGGACGGGGGGACATGTCCCCCCCACATTTCGATGGGTGGGGGACACAATATCAAATGTCCCCCCCACATTTGCGTAAAAGAATAGTGTCGCGGCTCTATTTGACTGGCTTTTGGAGTGACATGTAGGTTTGTTGGGCAATTGTTAAGTGTCTTGATCCAGATTCTGAATGTAGATTTCGTCAGGGAAATCTTATTTAATGGCAAAATTTCGGCGCGCTTCGCGCGCATGCGTCACGGTTTGCACTTCTTCTCATGACCGTTAAAAAGGTAATTATACATGGAACAATTCTGATCCCAACACTTTCCGAAAACAGACATACATCTCCAGACATCTGTAGGGGCCTCGCATCAATATAGGATCCTTCAATCAGTGGCGTACGCAGAGGGCCATTCCGCCATGCCCACCTTCACTGATTCCGATTTTTTTTAAGTTCCTAAAAATACGTTAATTTTTTAACAAAAATTTACTTAAAAAAGGTAGCATATTTGGCACCAGATTACATGTAAGGACACCTAATTTTTCAAAAAATTTCAAAGGTGATGGGGACACCCCATTGGGCCATGTCCCCTCACTGATGCCTAATTTTTTAGTTCCTAAAAATACGTAAATTTTTAACACAAATTTTACTTCAAAAGGTAACATATGTGGCACCAGATTGCATGTAGGGACACCTAATTTTTCAAAAAATTTCAAAGGGGAGAGGGACACCCCCTCCCCTTAGATCCCTCCCCCAGGCCAGCGGTCACACAACATACTGCATGCCCCCCCCCTTGTGGAAGGTTGAAAGTACGTTGTTGCCGTTAAACACTATTCAAGAATTATTACCGAGCGTGGCCTAAGCCATTATTTTTACCGAGCTTCGCCGAAGCCATTATCGGTATAGATGGTGCAGGCGCGGATCCAGGTTGGCCGGGGGTGCCCCCCCCCCCCCCCCCCCCCACGAAAGGAGAAAAAGGGAAGAAAAAGGAAAAAAAGAAAAGGAGAAAGAAAAATTAAGAGCAAAAAATTAATCAAAGTGTCTAAGAACGTATTTAAAGTGTATATTTCTCTAGGGGTTGGGTGGGGCCATAGCTGGATTATCTCTTTAGATATCTTTCACATAATGTTCGAAAACAGGTGAATAGCTGAGTAATGATCCTTGACTTAAGATCTAAATAAGTAAATATCGTGACATGTGCAGTGTGGGCCCTGCTAGCTGCACTGAAATCAGTAACAATTTTGTGTTAAAGAGTGAAAGTTTTTGTAATCTAAAGGGATTGAGAGGCAAAGTTTTCGCCATGCAGACCTTGCAGAATGAATACAGAAGACGAGCTGTCAGGTGACGTGCTATTGTGCACAGTGGCACCAGCTGTTGCAGGCAAAGTAGCGGCGTGCATATCCTGTTCGATTTCAGAACTGTCTGAAAAGTTTTAAAATGAACTCAAAAGGCTTTTAAGCTACAGACAGATGCGTCGGCACAGTGGGCAATGGGTGACGTGTGTCCCCCTCCCTCATCGATTCTTGAAAATTTTTAAAATGATCACAAAAGTCGTTTAAGCTAAAGATTTCTGTGGAGGGTGGAGGGTGAGATGTATTTTTGATGATTGGTTTACTTGTTCTTACACTTTTCTTTCACAAACTGTTCTCAAACTATCATAAGTTTTGGAAATTCTTGACAAATTCCAAATTTTCGCACGCCCCGCTAGCGTCAAGCCTTGTGTCAGAGTTGTCCTTATTTTCAATAGCTTTCGGTAACTCACGGGGGAACCAAGGAGCAAAAGTGCTTTTTAAGAATTCTCAGTCAGAACATTCGTTTCTGAATAGCATAGGTTGGTGGGAAAATGACAGTGTCCGATACAGGTTCTAAATGCAGGTTCTGTCGTGGACTAATATCTTATTCAAAATTTCGGCGCGCTTCGCGCGCATACGACAGGGTTTACACCCGATTTCATATACCATTGACAAAGCTATGACGCAAGAAATTATTCAAATGCAAACTTTTTTCTAAAAAGTACATCTCCTTCTCTGTAGGGCATTCATCATTATGGGATCTTTGACTAATCTAGTCTAGCACATGGTTTGAAAGATTGAAAGTACGTAATTGCCTTATTTTCCAAACATTTTACCGCGACGTTCAATAACGACGGAAATATTTTCTGAAACGAATTTTGCCTGTCCACCATCCCTCTTGCTATACTTGAAAAGACAAGGTGATATATATCTCCTCCCATATGGATGTCGGGTAGTGAGAATCCCGTTGGTCCCTCTTTTGTATACTGTAACTAATTCAGAGCTCTTGGGAGGCGCTATACTGTTCTCTGTCAACCTTGGATATCCTTTTAAAATGTAAAGGAAATATTTCATTATAGTCCAAGAATGTTTCTGTGGATTCCACGCAGGTACAGTATAATTGCGTGTACAATTTTCCCATGGGCGTGGATCATGGGGAATGGGGAGACGCGTCCCTCTCACTTTTTTTGGAAGGGGACATCGTCAATAAGTCCCCCTAATTTTTTTCAAAAATGATAGAACAGACTGCAATTATGCCTAGGAAAACGAAATTTTTAGAAGAAAAATAGCCTAAAAATCCTACACTTTTGTTGCACCAAATCGCATCTGAGGGCATTCAGTTCTAGAAAAATTTTCCTTAGACCCCTCCTCCATGCCGATGATCACAAAACTTATTGCCTCCCCGTGACGCAAATTCTGGCTACCACCACTGCTTCTTCCACCAGGACGGCGATTCACAAATTTGGAAAAGTCCCCCCCCCCCCCCCACACACTTTTGGAGATGGATCCACGCCCATGATTTTTCCTGGGATTTTAGGAGGTTTGAAGACAATATATTATCCATCTCTTACTCCCCTTTTTCACCTGAACGAAAATTAGAATTACCTAAATTGTGGACATTTTTTAAACATACAATCACTTTAGAATGACCCAAAGATACCACCATTTTGCATATAGGCTCCCTAAAATTATCAAACATTTCTCAAAGGGGAGGGTAAACCCCTTCCTGGGATTGCTCTCTTACGTACTAACAAGAAAAGGCTCTCCCACTCTTGTATATAGCGTATACAAAATCCCACTGCCTAAAAAGGCATGGTTTAGCAGTTACCTGCTGTTCCCCCAATCACCAACTCCCGCCGGCATCATCGGTCATAGATTCTGAAGGGTATACCCTTCAGAAATCCATAAAGAAGGTGATATATCATCTCTCCTCCCATATGGACGTCAGGTTGTGAGAGTCCTGTTGGTCCCCCTTTCTGCCTTTTCAGTGTACAATTAATGCAGAGCTCCCCGGAGGCTCTACACCGAAAATTTTCGGCGCGCTTCACGCGCAATTGTTTACGCTTACGGAGAGAGGTATGTCTTTATTGAGTGATGGATTTATTTTTATCACGTTTTACGAAAAATCATTTGACATCTTTCACGATTTTTGCAAAGTCTTCCCAATATTTCTTAATTTTCGCTTGATCTGCGTAATTTTAGCCTTGAATTACTCCTTTTACTATCAATAAGGTCCCAAAAGTATTCGCATTACTCATCGGTGGGGTTCTACCATAAGCCAATTATTCATGTGCATAAACGTGATTTCAGAGGAGCCAGCATTGTAGGGATGTAAAGCAACTGGTATTCATTTTTTCACCCTCCTCTTCTTATGAGAACTGAAAAATTAGTACCCACCTTCTAATTGATAGACACACATAAAGGGAATTGACACAGTTTGTAATAGCAATGGTTTTAAATGTAAATTCAAATTTTCGCGGGCAATTGTTCATCTGACGTCCTTATACCTGAATACCGTATAACGAAAATAAAACACTCATTATGGCAAAATCATTTCAAGTTACCTGCATGGGCTCATAATGTTGGCGTGTAAGTTTTAAGATAACTTAGATTCTCCGGAACTTCTGCAGGTACATATAGTAACTTATACTGAGCCATACACATCAAATTCATGCAACATGAAAAGGTAAAAAATTTAACTGACATAAGAACTGGAGCTGATTTCTGTGCTCTTAAAATGTAATACTGCGAGAGCTTCCGGGGGCTTAGCCCCCTGGACCCCGAAGGGGCCCTATCGCGGGCCCCTGGACACCACGTGTAGGAACTCGCGCTTCGCGCTCGTGGTGAACCTTCGGTGCACATGAGATTTTCCATCTTGGCCCCCCCTCAAAATTTCTGGATCCGCGCCTGCAGATGGTGATTGTTAATACACTTACGACTACAAAGCATTCTGAAAACGCCCTTGCTAATCATTCACACCTTTGCTATACTACGATCAGCTCCAAAAATATCCCATTTTGCATCTAAGCAACCTTAAATTAACAAAAATTTCTCAGGGCTACACCCCCTCCCCTTAGACCCCTCCCCCAGGATGACACCTTTATGTAGTGACAAAGGAAGGATCCCCACTGCTGTATACAAACGCAGGGTGAATAAAAGGTGCAATTTACACGCCGCCACTGCAGTTAGTAAAAACATTCAGCCAGTCGGAAAAATTAGAATTCACTAAATTATGGACATTTTCCAGTCACGTACGATTAGCTCCAAAAATATCCCAAAGATAGCACCGTTTTGCACCAAGCAGCCTTAAATTAACAAAAATTTCTCAAAGGGGAGGGGGTGTCCCCTTAGACCCCTCCCCCAGGACGATGGCACATTTATGTAGTGACAAAGGAAGGATTCCCACTGCTGTATACAAAACGCGGAGCACATAACAAAGTGCAATTTAAACGCCTTCACTCAGTTGGAAAAAACATCCAGCCGGTCGGAATTTAGGACCTTCACACGCCCAAATATATGTTGGGACATGATGAAAATAACATCTTGAAGTAATTCCGTGGACTCCGTGTATTTCACCTGGAAGATCATCTATGATGGTCATGTTAACTTTGAAATGATAATTCTTATTAGAATAGGACGACGTCAGTCATCATAAGGGGGGGGGGGGAGGAAAGGGCCTATAGACGAAGACGGCCCCTCTTCAAAACCAAAGGTATTGGCTTGTGCTAAGTCATGTATGTCCCCCGTCCCCCCCCCCCCCACATTTGAATACGGATTGACGCCCCTGCTGTAGAGTCATGCGCGTGATAGTCTGTTGGCCAAATTGGGCGTGAAACCAAATCACGACCTGGCCACCATGCCAACAGAACTGTATACTTCATACGGTAGCTTTTAACAAATAAAGTGACTCCACGAAAAGAGTAGTCGTTCACTTTCTTTTCTAACTTTTTCTCCTTTTCACGGCAAATCAAATGGGTGTAAATTTCATTTGGCACGGAAAACTCAAAAATGTGCGCAAAATCTGGAAGAATAAAATCACACTATGATAACATGCTTTTGAATGTGGTCTAAAAAGCCATGGGTCCTGACAACATTATCTGCAAAAATCTTACAAAGTTGCTCTGAAAGCTTAGCCCCAGTGCTTCAAAAACTTTTTCAAAAATCTATTGGTACAGGTAATCTTCCCTGTGACTGGTGGGATGCAAATGTTATTCCCATCTACAAAAAAGGTGACAGATTCATACCTGCAAATTATCGTCCTGTATCACTTACCTCAATTGTTTGTAAGCTCCTCGAACACATTATTTATCACCATATGATGTCCCACTTGGAAAGATACCAAGTTCTTACCATCAGCACGGCTTCCGCCGGGGTAGGTCCTGTGACACACAGCCTGCTGGCCTTGTGGATGACCTGGCTAAACTACTTGATAGGAAAAGCCAGCCAGACTTGGTGATCCTTGATTTCAGCAAGGCTTTTGATACAGTCCCACATCAAAGACTTTTGAGTAAACTCAAGAATATTGGCATTAACAACAGCCTTTTGGACTGGACCAAGAATTTTCTCACCAATAGACGCCAAAGAGTCCTCATTGATGGAGCATCGTCAACCCAGTCCCCTGTTACATCAGGTGTTCCAGGAACTTTTTTAGGTCCCCTGCTCTTTTTAATTTACATAAACGATCTTCCTAGCATGGTCTCATCCAGTGTTAGACTCTTCGCCGACGATTGCATAATGTACAGAGAAATTAATTCATCTAAGGACAGTGATATATTACAGAAAGACATTGACTCACTAGTAATTGGGGATCCACGTGGCAAATGTCTCTAAGTGTTACTCTATGCACGTTTCCCATAAAACCAAACCCCTTATTGTGGATTACTATACATGAATGGGAGGATTCTGCAAGCTGTTAAGCATCAGCCTTATTTAATTAGGAGTCGAAAGTAGTCATGATCTTACCTGGACCCATCACATTAAGCAAATTACCAACAAGGCAAATTAAATGCTTGGGTTACTACAAAGAAATATCCTACAACTGCCTACAAAACGCTAGTCCGCTCACAGCTGGAGTATTGTGGGGCCGTATGGGATCCTTACATCAAAAGTGACAAAACAACACTCGAGAATGTTCAAAGACGTGCAGCCCGTTTTGTTCTCAACAACTATAATTACAGGGATAGCGTCACCAACATGTTAACAGATCTCAAATGGGAACCTTTTGAAGAGCTCCGTACCAGACTTCATCTCATCGCTATCTATAAGGAGGTCGCATAACTTCACTCCCCCCACCATCCAGCTGCAGAGTAACCATAGTAGGACCACTAGGCATAATCAAGGCACCCACATAATTGTTCCCCCTCCTTTTAGTAAGAGATGTTATCAATACTCGATGTACCCAAGAACTGTTCGTGAATGGAATTTCCTTCCACCAAACATACGTGCAGCACCTGATGTTTGCTCTTTTAAATCTAGCCTAGCCAGCGTTAATCTTCGAAATCTAGTATCTAAGGCGCACTTTAAAATCTAAGCAACTCCCCTTCCACACTGACCTGTGCGTGATAACCGATTTTGGAGGTGTTTGCACAGTATGAAGCAGAAGCAGAAGCAGAAATTAGTTGATTTCAACATTATCACAATTGCGTTTAAAGGAGCTGAGTAGCCGCCAAATAAGAATAAATTCTCGGACCCGCCGACTTCGTTAGGTCACATCCGGTTATGCTTTTTGGTTTATCGATTCGATCCGATACCGATACTAATCAAAGCCATGCATGCAGTGTGTCTGGTGTAACAGTACACTTATTACTGTCGTTAACCACAGGCGTTCGAAAGTACATATACTACACACTATATATATAATAAGACAAGGTAGGTCATTTCTCACAATATGTAATGACAAGGAGTAGGCCCAGTCCATAGAGTAGGATATAGGAACTAGAGTGCTCACTACCGGAAACAGCTGTGATCGCAGGGGGGGGGGGGGGGGAACTCGGCCGCCATACAGTTTGTACACACATGCTCTGATCTACATGTACATCTATGCAATCACAGCGGATTTACGTACGCGGTATTAGGAGTGCGCATTCTAGTTCTTATATCCTACTCTATGGCCCAGTCGCACTTCACTGCCAGTGTTTCCACACTCTAAATGCATTTTTCCTGAAATGCAATCTAAAATTACGTGAAAATCGGCCATGTCAGGAAAAACGATTTAGAGTGTGGAAACACTAGCAGTGAAGTGCGACTGGGCCTACTCCTTGTCATTACATATTGTAAGAAATGACCTACCTTGTCTTATGATATATATATATAGTGTGTAGTATATGTACTTTCGAACGCCTGTGTCGTTAACAGTACTAACGTTAGCCTAACTTAGGCTAGCGTTAGCGCCTAGGTCTACCACGAAAAACAAACTCGTTGATCGAAAAAACAGTTTTAATACCTGCAAAATCCACAGTGTTGTTCATGAGCCTCCTGCAGATGATGCGCGAAATAGGCGTGTGCCTTGCCACTAGTAACGCTAATGTACTACATAGGTACGTACGTTGTAAGTTGTGTGTGCTACATGCCTGGGTAGATGCATCGATCAGAACCGATACAAGTGGAAACGATTCAAAATTGCCGGTGCCAGAAGAAAAAGTAACGAACTAGAAATTCAAAAACAAATTGTAAAATATCTTGCAAGTGTAAAATCAAATAACCCAAGAAATAGTATAGGAACTTTATTGCAAAATTACTTTGCAAGATTATTTTAAATGAGAATATAAAACGCATTAGGATTAATATTTTTTAAATTAGCCCCGCATAGAGGGTAATCATCTCGTTTAGTATGAGGTATTTATTTGGAAGTACGCCACTACTCAGCTCCTTTAAAGGCTACGGTATACATTCCTCTTCCTTTTTCTTCGGTCCACTTGGGTGGAAAAAAAAAACAAACTTTGTTCACCCTTACTATCCTCGAAATTATATTTACATATCATAAATTTAATACAGTGTTATGTGCTATCGTGGAGGAATCTTTAACTTATAACCAGGATAAGTTTCCTACATGTAGGCCTATGCGACCCTTATACGTTAGGTTAGGTTAGATGAGGTTTAACGTCCCAGTTTCCAACCAATTGGTTCAAGTCGAGACGACCACGGCCTTTTTTCCAGTTGTGGCTCACTGGCTTATTTTCCCTACTCCATTGTTTATGCTGAGCACCAAGCACAAAGGCAGTAGGTTCCATTTTTAAATCCTTATACGACTCCATACATAGGTTATGCAGGAGGTGCGGCCTATTTCGATGTTGTAGCCTTACAAGCATTAGTTAAGCACTGAACTGGAGTAGAGCAAAGCTGTAACCTCTGATAATTGGTTTAGGGTGGTACTTTTGGGGGGTGATCACTATAAGAAGGTAGCCCCTCCGCCAGCCCGAGCGATGTTTGCAATTAAAACAACCGCAAAATATAAACTCACATTGTCAGACTGTATTCTTTTACTTGTTCGTATGTTTGTTTCACAAGGCGATCCCTCTCGTGAAAAGTGTTAGGCCTATTTTGGGCGAAAAAAGAAAACAAAAACGTTCCAGGGAGGAAAAAATGGAAATAAATGGAGCAAAAGTGAGGTAATACTGATGGGGGGGGGGGGATAGGGTGAGGTACTCTGTCGAACGTCGTGTAGTGAAATCCCATGTTAAAAAGAGAAATTTCGACTGACCCGCGTAGTGAAATTTGAAAGAAGTACGGAGTAGCAACCCTGGGCCACGGTAGGCCTACGTGTCTGGTATTTAATATTTGCAGTCTGTCTTCGAATGTATTGTAATAAACTTCGTCTGTATACTGTACATTAGGGGTAGCTGCTAAAACTCAACACTTACAGCAGGCTACTGACGGTACGGCAGTGCGTTACATGGACCTCATAAGTCCTGTTGGAAGTGTTTCAGAGCCGTACTACTTCGACCAGTCTGAAGCTAGCACAGGATTCAGCCATAGAGCAGGACATAGGGTTCCTATATCCTGCTCTATGGATTCAGCACAGGATTCGCCTAGAATTCGGCACAGGATTCGCCTAGGATTCAGACATCAGCACAGGATTTGAAACCAGCACAGGATTCGCCTAGGATATATAGATAAAATACATAGTATATGGTGTATACTATATGAATATTACCTCGCGAAGCGAACGACCATCACTGGTCTACATGTAGATCAGTGAAAACCATCTGAGGGGCGGCAGCCACAGAGGCGCTATACGCACACCACATGAACATTATTTCTTTCACCAGTCTGAAGCTAACACATGAAATCAGCATAGGATTCGCCCAGGATTCAGCACAGGATTCGCCCAGGCAGGATTCACGACCGGATTCGCCTAGCATTCAAACCAGGGAGTTGCAAAAGACTCCTGTTCAAACGACGTAATAGTTTCAACAGTCAACCGCCCAACATTCAAGCACCAGCATAGGATTCACCACTGAAAATCGCCTAACATCAGCAAACTTAAAGTACCTCATGTTATCCATTGACGATGGCCAGGATCAAAATACCTCATTAACAAAACTTTGCCACCAGGGTACAGAGATAGCATGGATAATACAGCAGGGATGTTAGGTAAGAGAGAAAGCAACAGTATCATATTTTCTTACAAAACTGTTTTAAGGAAGTATTTGGTTGTTATCATCATGAATATCTTTAAAATAATATTTTGATCATATCAAACTGTTTCGATAGAATATTGTCTCATTCTTACTCAGTATACGGTATTGTTCCAAAGTTGGTGTCCATAGTCCTCCAAAGGTTCTTTAAAATTTAAACTGTTCCCAAGCAGTACATACTTCGTTAACAAATACGTTATTGGTTCTTATATCTCTTTGACATAGAAATTACACTGGAATAAATAGATTTTTCCCTTACCATTCAAATACAATTCATAAAACTCAGTCTTTTCACGATCCTTTCGAGTCACTACAATATCTCTTCCCACACGGGTATGTTAAGCTTTTAAGAAAAGTTGGAACATTAATGACATTGTGCGCTCCTTTTAACCTTGTCCCGTTTGCCAGGCTGACTATATAATTTTCCAACTTCTTGATAAATTTCTTGGGTGGGTTTGGGAGGATTTGCAAATGATACACCATAACTGCCGGCGATAAAACAAAAGACTTATCAAGAGTTACTTTCCAAATAGAAGTAAGGTCACGCTGTGACTAGTAAATTAAGGATACTTTGGAGATGTGAAAGCTTCAGAGAGTAATTGATGCGGAAAACATTATCCTTCCTATGATCAATAGTGATTCCCGGAGTAGTGAGGCCTCCCGTTCACTTGGCATCGCTTAGAAAGCTGGACGTATGATGAATCAAAGGATCTATAGTGGAAAAATATTGGACTTATCAAAGTTAACTTGAAGGCTGGACGACACCTGCAGACCTGAAGAAAATCAACAACTCCCTTCAGAGAAGAGTGAGAACCAGCAAGGAAAATACAGGTGTCGTTGGCATATAGAAAAATATTTTCATCTTCTAGTTCAAAATTGATAAACCAGGCTTTTACTATAGCTAGGTGAAGAGTTAATGCGTAACACAAGATGTTCGGCGCAAATTATTAAAAGGTAAGGACTAACTGGGCAGAACTGCCTCAGTCCTCTAGAAACTTTAAAAAGCAAGAAGAGTAACCATTATTACAAACACACGATGTTACATTAGCTTACGGAGTGGAAATCCATTAATGAAAATCCTTGTTAAAATTGATGGAATGTAAACACTTATGTATAAATCCCCATTCTACCGTGTCGAAGGCTTTCTCAGAATCAACTAAAAGGCGCAAACCGAGTTTGTCATTTTCTTTACAACAATCGATTGTATCTAAAATATAGGCTACTGGACATTTTTACCAATAAACCTACTCTTAATAAATTCAGTTTGATTGTCATTAATAATAGTGGAAATGCCGTTCTTGATTCTAGTGGCTAGTACTTTTGAACACATTTTATAATCCACATTTAACAATGAAATATTGTGGGTCTTTACTTCTTTACAAGAGTATGATCTTTATTAGGCTTAGGAGTTATGGGGATGACTCCCCCGCTTTCCTACTCTGGCAATTTTACATTTACATGTGCAGCGTCAAGAGAATTGGTTACTATATCACCTACCACTAGGCGCCAAAAATGCTTATAAAATTCAACTGAGATCCATCACTGCCTTGAATCTTACACAAGCGAGCCTGCACTCCTCCAAAGTAAGCTGATCGTCGCAGGCAGCAGGATTTTCATCACTGAGCTTCTTACTATTATTTATGTTGTGAGAAAATGGGGGAGGGTCAGAGTCGTCCCTAGAGGGGGGCGTGGGAAGTGGGGGTGTGGCGCCACCCATTGACAGATCCAGTCGGCAAAATCCTGCACCAGTCGGAAAAATGAAGGGAAGGGGAGAGGGAAAAGAGGGAAGGAGAGGGAAAAGAGGGAATCAGAGGGAAAGAGAAAGAAAGGAAAGAGAAAAGAAAAGAAGAGAAAGAGGTGAGAGGACGGAGAGAGGGAAAAAGAAAAAAAAAACAGCAAATACGAAGGAAAAAAGCCGGCCCGGGAGTGTGTGCAAGGGGGCTCCGGGAGGAGCAACTGGAATGCATGATGTAGACCGTAGACAACTCATGTCGTAATATTTGAAAAATCCTGTCAAAAACACATGAAACGTAAGCATATTCGTTCTGCGGAACTGCACTACAACTTATAGGCTTCTCAGCAAGCCAAATGTTCATGGCAGTGTGATATCGTATCAGGCTGAGACGACAAATCTTACATCAGTCGGCAAAATGAAGGAAAGATATGGAAGGAGGGAGGAAAAGCAAAGAAAACAAGGAAAGCAAAACGAACAGAATGTTAGCCAAGCATGGTTTGACGATGGAATTTGAGGCACCCTTTCTACCATAATGGCTGTAGTCTAAAATCTTCGGACACCCCATTTGAGCTCTGGTCAAGTCATTGAATGCACGAAAGGTCTGCAAGAGTCAACTGGATTGTAAGAGGTAGCAACTCGAGTCATTACTTGCTATACAAAGTCCGCGGCCTTCCCGTGCGTGCTGGTAGATGTTGAGTCGCAATTTGTGTTTTAGAGTGCAACTTTATGAAATGTACAACGTTTGGAATTAGGGGTGGCGCTTTGTGAGGAACAGGGACAGTGGTGCCGGCTTGGGGGCATGGGGGAGTATGGCCCAAGCGATTTTCGACTTTGTTAAATAAACGCAAAGGTGATTAAGCTGTACATTTCTGTAGGGGGTAGGATGAAGTGTTTTTCCGACTGACTGAGTGAATGATGAATCTATCTTAATAATTTTCTATCGCAAATCCTCTCAAATCTATCAAAGTTTCCTACGCTCCGGGCGATCTAACTTTTTAATGCCATTCCGAACGCATTTGTTCAAAGGTACTTAAACGGGTTTTGTAACAACTCCTATGCAAAATTTTGGCGCAAAATTGCCACAGTTATACACTACATGCCAGAAACCGTTAGTAGGACGATAGTGCACGGACGGGATGTTTCGGGCGAGAACTATTTTCTGTGAACTTCAAGGCCAACCTCAGGTTATTCAAGACGCGATGAACTTAAATGGAAAAGCGTGCGGAGCGAGTGAACATTTGGTAGTTTGGGACGATTTGGGGAGAAATAAAAAGAACAAACACATAGAAATACATGCGGGCCGACTTAACTCTACAGTTCTCCCCTCTTCTTTGATTTTCCAATTTGACTATTCGTCAACTTCTTTTTATCCGAAAGTACAGAAATTGTTCGAAAGCAGTACAGCTTCACCGATTCAGGCATACTGTAGGCCTCTTTTTTTTCTAATTATTGTGAATTTTACTAAGATGGGTGTGTACCCCTGGTCACGTTACTGGTTTAGAACAATCACTGCACAGAAGCTGTCCTTTATGAAGTAATAGTGAAGTGACTGCTAATGACAGGCCTAGGTGCGCGCGAAGCCCGCCGAAAAATAACGTTTCCAACACATTTTAGTAATGTTTTACTTCATTTAAAGTAATATGATTTTCTGTCCGCATCAAAATACCTCGGAAAGAAACCTCATATTTTGTTTTAGACCTTAGGCTAATTTGTTCGCGGGCCGGATAGGATCGCCTCGCTGGCCGGATGTGGACCCCTGGCCGCCATTTAATTACCCAGGGTTTACACAGTTTAGAACGGGAACATAATCCCCAACCGTGTATATACCGGTAGTTGTTCGCAGAGTACGATAAGCTTCGACGGCGGTTTTGACCATCATCAGGCAGAAGGTACCATCGTCAGGCAGGAGGCACAAAGTATGCTATGACCAATTTGGACCATCTGACCGGCCGTGATGGCCGATGTCCTTTTCTCTGAATGTGAACCGAAAGTGTTTTAGATGCCAAATTTTGCCATGCTCGCCCCGCACCTGAGAGAGATTAATAAATATAGTGACAAGTTTTCTGACGTAAAACCCAAGTCCATATAACGGTGGTGAGGCTGAGGTCGACATTGGTCCCTCATGTACAACATGAGTAGCTTTCCAATGAAAATTCCTGAAACCACTATAGTGTCAATATGATTTCATCCAGTTACTTTCAAAGTGATCTGGGAACAGTTGTGGCGTATACGGTGGCATTTCCCCTGTATATTGCTCCCTCTCCTATAGCCTGCGGAGCAGACTCTGTAGCAGCTCCCAAAAGATGGCGCTCTCTCAGAAATCATAATACACTTTCTATATATATTCTAAACTTCGTCTGTATAGCCTACTGTACATTACGGGTGTTAAGAATTGTACTTGTAGCTGATAAAATTCAACAATAGCCTGCTTACAGCAGGCTACCTCTCCTACTGTCCTCAATTAAATCTGGTAATTCATAATATGGGCTAACCGTTTGTGAAAAAAGGCTTGCTATGCAACGTACTAAACTCTGTACCTTGAACTGCCCTTGAAAATGCAATACTTTTTTCGGCGCGCTTCGCTCTCATCCATCACCGCTTCTTCCTATTGTTAGGCCCACTTCTTGTAGGACAACGTGAGTGATAACACTGTTTCAAAGCCAGATACCAGATACAGCCCCTTCAATTATCAATTCTCCACAATCACTATTTTCTGCATCACAACTGGACCGCCTTTTAGTCGAGTAACAATATCATAAAAAAAAGTGTCCCAGTCGTAATTTCAGCGGTCTATTCATTGTCCCCTAAACGCTTTGAAAATAGTTAAATGCTTCATTTTCATATACGTAATTTTGAACATATTTCAAAATTTCCGAGGCTTCGTCCCTTAGCCCCCGTCTGGGCTTTGCCTCTGGGCTCATCCTGGGGCCTACGGATGGCCCCTGGACCCCGCAAACCTTGCTTCGCGCTACCTGCGTCATTTTTTCTGTCGGTATTTTCTTTCCTTTAGTCGACCAAACTTGTCACCCCCCCTCCCCCCAGACGCCTCTGTTTACACTCTGCTGCGCCATTTGGGACAATTTTTAAAAATGAAGCAAGTTCAAAGGGGATGTGGCATCCTTTAAAACCAGGGATCTGCCAGCAACTCCCTGCCCAAACCTAAAAACTCATTTAGGAATAGCTCTAATACAGCACTTTAATTGATATTTATTCATGTATTTATTTTTATTGTATAATTAATATATAATTAATATGTTTTGAATTAATATTTTTCAGGTTTCGCCTGAACAAACTTTTTTGCACACCAATAACACCGGCATTCCTGACGTCGAACGAACGTTAATTTCGTACAATACTAGTACAACTTTGATTGGCCATCTTAAGTGGGAAGCATTGTGCGGTCGTTACAAAAACGCTCAGGATGTTGTCTAGCAGTTAAGATCATCCTTTCGCTTGTAAGAACGTTCCCCGATCATCCCCACAAAGATTGTGAATCATCCCCAGGTGAATCTTCATCTTGATAACTTCAGCATTTTAAGTGTACTGTACAGAACAAGCAAAATGTTAAGGACAATAACAAGTCCCCGAGTTTAAGAACATAGCTTTAATGGAAATAGTAAGTTTGTTTTGCTAGCTTAATGTAAGATAAGTTTGTAAATAGTTGTAAATGGTTCATGGTTGTGTTTTTGCCGGTCCGGTTTTGGGTCTTTCTGTTTGACAGTGTCCGTTTCTGTGCACTTAAAAAGCACCGCTTTAACGGAAATAGATCGAAATATTTTTCTGTCCGATGCCTTTAAAACTTCTTTCGTTATACAAATACAACAGAGTTACAACTGAAAGATTTGAATAGTGACAACAGATTATCCTACACCTGCAGCTCGCAGCCACGAAAGAATCACGATATTTAAGAAGCCCTACATTTTAGTGTCACATATGTGATCTAAGCGACCAACGCTGTTAGTCCATCCCATTCAAGGGCCCTTTCAGACATAAGTTCGTGTCCCTTCAATCTGAGCACTATGGGCTACTTCCGACTTGAAAGCGAGAAAAGATTTAACACGGGATTCGCTCTTTATGCCAACTATTTTAACCTATATACAAAGAGGTAGAATTCAAAGAAGGTGTTCATACATTAAGTAAACTTCATGATTGGTTTGACTCTAATAAACTCACTTTGCATCTGGGTAAAACCACTTACTCCATATTTCATTCTAGTAGTAAAGCCCACTCATGTTTTAACAGTTTTGTTTTTAAGGATAGTACCATTAATAAGTCTTCTAGCACCAAGTATCTAGGTTTAATTATTGACGATAAGCTCTCTTGGGAAGAACACACAAAAGATCTTTGTAATTCACTTGTTAAGTACACTGGTATTTTCTATCAGCTAAGGGATTTGCTTCCCAAGAAAACTGCTTTACATATTTACTATGCCTTTGGTTTTTCCAAACTTCGTTACGCTGTTGAAATTTATGGTACCGCAAAAGCTTCAATCCTTAGGCCGGTTCAAATTCTTCAAAATAAGTTACTCAAGTTATTAACTGGTAAACCTAGACACCACCCCACCAAGCAGCTGTATCACGAGTACAATTTATTTATGTTAAGTGGCATCCATTTTTTTTTGTATGTGTCAAATAATCTATAGATACTGCAATAATATGCTACCTAATTCAATTTCCTCTGCAATTTTTCCTCTATGTAACTCAGTTCACAATAGGCCAACATCTGTAAGCACCCGCAACAAAGATCTTTTTATAGTGCCTCATCATAATACACCACATGGTAGATTGTTATTGAATAATTATTGTTACCGTTTATGGCAAGGTATACCGCCCGATGTAAAATTATCTCAATCTTTAAACATTTTCCAAAATAGATTAAAACGTTATATACTTAATAAGTAATTTGTTCATTGTGCAGAAACTAAATTTACATACCTTGTACCATGTATTCCTACCTATATGTTACTTTTGTTATTATTATTATTATTATTATTATTATTATTATTATTATTATTATTATTATTATTATTATTATTATTATTATTATTATTATTATTATTATTGTTATTGTTATTGTTATTGTTATTGTTATTGTTATTGTTATTGTTATTGTTATTGTTATTGTTATTGTTATTGTTATTGTTATTGTTATTGTTATTGTTATTGTTATTGTTATTGTTATTGTTATTGTTATTGTTATTGTTATTGTTATGTTATTGTTATATTTATTGTTTATTGTTATTGTTATTGTTATTGTTATTGTTTTTGTTATTGTTATTGTTATTATATTGTTGTTGTTATTTTATTGTTATTGTTATTTTGTTGTTATTGTTATTTTATTGTTATTGTTGTTGTTATTATTATTATTATTATTGTTATTGTAATTATTGTTATTGTTATTGTTGTTGTTGTTGTTGTTATTGTTATTGTTATTGTTATTGTTATTGTTATTGTTATTGTTATTGTTATTGTTATTGTTATTGTTATTGTTATTGTTATTGTTATTGTTATTGTTATTGTTATTGTTATTGTTATTGTTATTGTTATTGTTATTGTTATTGTTATTGTTATTATTATTATTATTATTATTATTATTATTATTATTATTATTATTATTATTATTATTATTATTATTATTGTTATTGTTGTGGTTATTGTTGTGGTTATTGTTATTGTTATTGTTATGGTAATGGTTATGGTTATGGTTATGGTTATGGTTATGGTTATGGTTATGGTTATGGTTATGGTTATGGTTATCGTTATCGTTATCGTTGTTATTTTGTTATTGAGGTCACTAGCCTAGGTAACAGATTTCTGTTTTTCTAGTGTCCTTCAAATGATTTACTGCTACTGTGTTATTTCAATGTTGTTTATGTACTGTTCATGAAATCATTTGTGAAATAAATTTGAATTGAATTGAATTGGATTGAATTAATAATAACATGTCAGTAAAATGAAATGAAGGATGTGACGATTTAATGGTTTTCCCAAATCTTACGTAAAGGCTTTCAGTTAAGTGACCTCTTCACTTGGGCATAAATTATGGGAGGAATGAGTTTCTCCGGATCGCATTTTAAGTCTAGGAGGTAATTTATTCCTTAGGATAGAGGGGACAATCTACTCAACTGGAGTTATAACAATGTAGATCATCCCTCATGAGAAGGTCATCGGGGTGGTAGAAGGGGGATGGGGGAATGGCGCACCAGGGATTGCGCCAGGATTAGCCCGACAGGGGGCCAAGCTTCCCTACGGGGCCAGGAACTCCATGACCCTACAAAGGTGATGAGTTGCCAAAAGGACCGTAGAAACGTAAAATTGTCGGTGCGCAAAACGCTCCGAAAAATTTCGACTTTTTTTGCAAAATTTGAAAATTTGGGGTGTTATTGAAGAAATTTGAAAAATCGTTTTTTTCCAAGGAAATGTGGAAAATTTGGGGTCTTCATTGAAGAATCTTCACTTCCTATGAGCAAAATCAAGCGGGGCGACTGAAGGTCATTGAGATTACATATTATATCGTGTACGGATTAAGCTCCCCGACGAAAGTGGAAAATTTCCCCAATGGGGGGCCAGCCTTCCCCGACGGGGGGCACGGCTATTTCCCCCGCTGACACCACCCCTGGGGCGCACACGGGGGAAACTGCACATATCAGGCCTGTAGTCAGACAGGTACAGGTGCGAATCATGGTTAAGGGGAGGGGCACTATATACAAAATTCATATTTTTTACTTTTCTAGGGGGAAAACATTTCCCCTGAATGCCCTTATCTATGGGTTTGGCATACATGACGCGGGGTGATCTAACCTTTGAACACACCAGATTGCCAAATGAATAAGGTAATTATTGTGCCTAGAATTGGAAAGAAAGGGGCGAAGAGTTTGGAAGTCTTCCAAAATAGTGCCAAACCCAGAGGTCGGGACTTACGAAACACTTAATCAGGTCTCGGGTAGGAACTCTGCAACAGTGGACCACGACACCTCAGACAAAAAATAGCTAAATAGGGGTTGTCTTTCATGCGCAATCATGTGTGGATCTCCTTTCAATGGGAACCTTATAAACTTTCTCTTTCTTTTCTTCATTCCATCAAAGACCTCAAACAACAACTGATGAAGAAACAGTTCGTTGCCTAGCAACCGAGACTGGCGAAGCTTTCTAACTCACTGAATTGCAACAGGGAGCTGTCTACAGATACGACAGCAACGTTCGACTTTGTATATAAAGTACACAGTGCTAGCTAGAATGCTAGTACAAGTTGGAAGCCTAGGTAGCTTGTACAAGAGTGCCGACAAAATGTTGCCGTGGAGGGTTTTTCATATCACACCACCCCATTAAATCAAGTGACACAGATGGATTGAAAAGCTCTTTGTATTGGCATATGGTCCAAGGACCTTCCACAGTAACCTTGGTGGGTTTGATAGAGGGACAATGGCTAGGTGGGGAACAGAGTAAAGCCTCGTAGTAATTTGTAGGCTCTATCCCTTTATCACTATGAGCCACAGGAGGGTGCTTGAATCCCAGTCCCCCCCCCCCCACCTTGCACTGGCACCTTGGCTACCAGTCTGAGCATGTATCTTTTGTCAACAGAGCAAAAGCCAATGCCTAACTTTATATTGGTGATGACTAGTACAGTACTTCTACAACTTTTCAGAAAAGTCTTCATTACAGGCTAAGATCTGAAACCACTCCTAAACGCGGACTAACAACCCCGAAGGTACACGACCCTTAATGAAAATCCCCAGAAAGCTTTAATGATGTTCTGAATTTGCATGGACTAGCTGCATTGAAAGGAAATGTGGCCGGCTATTGTAACACCAACAATAGGGCCCCAAAGTATTATTACTCGTACTGACACAACTGAATGGAAACTTAATACAAATAGTTGCCCCTGACGTTAGACCTTTATGTTTGTAAACAATGGTACACCAACAAAGTAACAAACAAGCAGAAAAGCACACTGATTGGCTAGCACTTGATGAAAAAGATATGACGTTTAGGTTTTACTCTTCCATCAACTAAATTAAGTGCTGAAAATGTAGAAAATTATATGAAACATCATTTACTTGGTTGCATTTGCCAGAATCCCCACAAAGATATTGTCACAAAGTTGATTTACAAGTAAAGATGATTGCCGCAGACACCCCAGTCCCATCATGATGCATGGGATTTTGATTAAAATAGTCAGTAATAACATTAATATGGTTCTGTGAGTGACCCTATATAATCAATTCCAATTCTTATCTCTAGTAGTGGGTAGATAGCATATGCCGTCACGAGGCCTCTGTGTGTGGTGTGACACTTCATGGTTTAGGGGCCGTGTCATTTCCTCCCTCCCTGTCTGCTTGCTAAAGACCGGGGTCGTTCACGATGACGACAGGGATCGTTCATCTATTTACAGGGGACGTCCTTTTCAGATGTGGGCAGAAGCGAACTAAATAGCCTGCGCTCATTGGCTTACTCAGGCACTTGACTCAGTGGGGTATGTTTGATGACCAGCGTCTATGAAAGCGTGACCCTTGTCTTTTGGCTACTTTTCGCATTAATTAAGCAGATTGGTGGCGCCCTCTCGTTTTAATGGATATTACTTACGGTGATGAAAGGTAGTTGAACCCTAAAAGAAAGTAGCGCTCCCTTTAGTATTACCCTTCCCCTGTGCAACAGAGGAATCATACCGCCAGTGCGAGGGCGCCTTTAGTTTATAACTGGTTATAATGAATCCTGGGCGAATCCTGTGCTGAATCCTGGGCGAATCCTGTGCTGAATCCTGTGCTAGCTTCAGACTGGTCTACTTCGAGAAGGTAAATATTGGGAATATTTGTACATTTCTTGCTGTAGAAGGAAACGAAAGGATAAAAGGCATTCCCATATTTTTACTCGTGATCTGAGAATTGTTGGAAATGGGTTATTTGACAGATTTATCATCAAGTTGGATGGTGATTGCCGCCTCCTTCCTAGTGTTAAATTTCCTCGTCGATAACGGCCGCGTTGAGGCAATGTACTTAGGCCTACCAGGTCTTGCCCCAGTAAGCTTCTGCCAAGAGAAATTGGCAATACTAAAAAACGACACCGATGAAGCTTGCAAGGTAGGATTGAAAGTTACATTCCCATACTGCCGCTTACAATGAAAAAAACCAACAAAGGCTTTAACAGTTTCTTTGGTCTGGCCTTAGGCTTCCTTAACATAGGTTTTACTGTTCAGCCCTAAGACTAACAAGTAGGCCTAACAGTAGCCTAACTGCTAGGCCTATGCCCTAAGGCCTATCAGTATCAGTATGACAGTATCAGCACTGCAGAGTTTGGCTAGGCCAAACATTAGCCTACAGTAACCTAGACTAGAGCCAAGGCATTAGCCCTTGAACAGGGCTGTATCCATTGCACTCTGTAATCATCGTTGGTAGTGACTAGGCCTAGTTGCAGAAGGATTTGTACAAGCCTAACCTAATAGGTACGTGGTGTTCAAGTTGAAACCATTGAGTATGAGAAGGATTTAGGTGTGCTTATTGATAATTCGTTGAGTCCAAGTAGACAGTGTGCCAAAGCTGTAAGCTCTGCTAATAAGGTACTTGGTATTATTTACAGAACCTACGATTGTAAAAGTAGTAGCAATATAATTAGATTGTATAAGTCACTGGTTAGACCACATCTTGAATATTGTTGTCAGGCATGGCGACCTTATCTGCAGAAAGATATAGATAATATTGAGAAAGTACAACGTCGTGCTACAAAGATGATCCCAGAACTATCTACTCTCAGTTATGATCAAAGGCTTGAGCGAACTGGTTTAGTTTCACTAGAAATGCGTAGACTTAGAGCTGACTTGATAGAAGTTATTAAAATAGTTAAGGGACTAGAAAATGTGGATCAGTCAATCTTTTTCAATCTGTTAGAAAGTAGTAGAACCAGAGGACATCAGCTAAAATTTCAGAAACACTATTGTAGACTGGATATTAGGAAGTATTTTTTTAGTCAGAGAATTATTACGGAATGGAATAATTTGCCACAGGAAGCTGTAACTGCTACAACAGTCAATGGATTCAAAAACGTAATCGATCCTATTCTACGGAAAAGACGGGGGCTCTACATAAGCCAGAAACGGCTGTCTGCCCCAGTTTTTACGACCCCATTGGTAGTTACTGCAGGTGCTGGTGGGCTCCGGTGAGTTACGGTGAGTTTATAGTAATACTCTATAGCCTAGGCCTACCCTATAACTTAAGTCCAGTGGACTAGGCTAGTTACAGATTGGAAAGTTTGCCCTGCGCAGGGGATTTATCCCCCGCGCAACAGTGTGAATTTCAAAAGTTGCCAGCCATGCAAATTTAACAACTGATAACTGCAACCACACAAACTTGTTAATTGGGAACATAACATAACATAACATAACAGGTTAAAGGGCAAAGGAGGGCTAAGGCCCCATAAGATGCCCTGAAGTCCATACAACCTTAACTGAAAACAAAGAACCAACCAACACCAAACGAGCCCAGCACAATTAGATTCTACCACACTTATGGAAGAACTTGTCAATGTTAACCTTAAAGCAGTGCACAGATGTGGAGTTAACTACCCACTCAGGCAGACTATTTCACTCGTTAACAACTCTATGAGAAAAGCTGAACTTCCTAATGTCGAGCCTTGCAAAATTCTTAACTAGCTTCTTACAATGGCCTCGAACCCGAGAATTACATTGAACCTTTAAATAATTGCAAGAGGACAAAGGATTCCTTTCAGAGAGAAATTTGTACACCTGGAGCATGTCCCCCCTAATCCTCCTCAACTCCAGGGTGGTAAGCCCAAGATGCCAAAAGTCTAACATGATAAGGTAGGTGTCTCACCTCGGGTATAAGGCGAGTGGCTTTCCTCTGAACTTGCTCTAAAAGAAGCTTGTCCTTTTCATAGAAGGGACTCCAAGCCTGGGCTGCATAGTCAAGGTGGGGTCTTACCAACTGCTTAACAACAAGCACACAAGTTGCCTGGGAAAGGCGATTTCCTGCAGTGTAGGAGGTGGTTTTGGCCAAAATTTTCTCAGTACACTCCACGCTAACTGATGGTGGCGCTCCTCTTAGATAGGATAGGCTGGCAATTCTCCTGACCGTTAGTAAAATCCCCCGCGCACCATCACAAGCTTTCCAATGTGGGGCTAGTACAGTCCAATTCTGTCAACAGATTGATGATATTACTCATGACTCCAAACCCTTCTGGAGGTACATTAATGGTCAGAGGAAGGATAAACATAGCATCCCCCCTACAGGTCTCTGGTAAAATTGTCAACAGTGACAAGGATAAGGCTGCAGCCTTTAATGGCCAGTTCAGTAGTGTTTTCACTTCTTTTTTCAAATACGGTGAGACATCCAGTTAAGGACATTAGTACACCACACAGGGTTTTCACTCATCACTTTTTTTCAGGAGTCACAAACCTTTTAGAATAAATTTACAAGAGTCAAAACTAAAAAATAAGGCGTCAAAATAAATTTGTGTTTAATGCAATAAACTTTATTCCTGTTTTTGCCTAGAAGAAGCAACGTAAAACGTACTGCAACAAGGTGGGAACTCACTTCTGTGATAAGAATCTTTGTACGTGTAGACTGTAGTGTACGTCATAACTGTATTAACTCGGAACTTCCCATGTATTGGGATTATTGATCGTAAAGTTTTCCCGCCAAAACATGTACCGTGCACCAGGCACACTTTTCTAGAAACAACTGGATGGAATGAGCAGCACATGCTTTTAGCACTATAGTAGCACTACTACCAAATATGCATGTACAAAAGCCTACGATGTAGTCGATCATTGCTGTTAATGCGTAGTGTACTGACATCATACAGCAGTATTATAAGTTCTTACAATACTTTTCTGTGACTGACATTCACAGCGATACATCGATTACAGCAGAGCTTTGTGTAATACATGGCTTCATATCTGCACACTTGTACAGCAGTTATCGTACCTTTTGTAACACTGTGAGTTGAATTTTATTTAAAAATATAGAGATAGTGTTCAGAGACTGGCAAATGTGTGTCTTGCGTCACTAATGTCCGGGGTAACATCTACCCTGTACTACCGATCATGTTAGGCTAGTGTATGTTTGTCCCTAGCCTAGCCTTATGTTTACAACTGAAATTGAATTACGAACCAGAACAATCAATCATCTACAGTACGCAAGTGGATATCTGTTTACAATACACGTGCACTTGTTTCGAGTTAAGTGTAATCATGTAACTAGGTGCATGTAGTTGCAGTTAATTAGGTGTAAATGTTAACGTGGGAATGGTGGTAGAGCTCCATACTGTTGCAGCGATAGTTTTTCATTTCGATTTTTATTAGACTTTACAGAGAGGTGGAAAATGTCTCAGAGACCTAAGTTGGGGACTGGAAAGTGCTGCATTTTGTGAGTAAATTTGCACAATGAATGTATTGCCAAAATTGCTTTATCATTACTGAATGTTGGGGTGAAAAAGCTACAGGTGCGTCAGTTTGACACTGATCAGAGGTTTTGTGTCTAAGCGTCAAAATCAAAAGTTGTGCGTCATTGACCCGGGTGCCCGAGGCAGTGAAAACCCTGCCATATACAGTACGCGCCAAGAGGTCGGTCAGACCCTCAGAGAACTGATAATAAACTCTAGGCCTATGGGCTAAGGGTGACCAACAGCCCCCTCGATAAGACTGCCAGGGAGATCGTTCCAATCCCAAATTGTGTTTGGGATAAAACTGTATTTGAAGCAGTTAGTCCTTGTAGAGGGAGGGCGGTAGTGCAAAGCATGCACATTACGAGTAATACGAGTGGGTTTACAAAGGCTAGGCAGAGGGATATTAGCTTGACCCTGGATACAGTACCTTTGGCAAGGATTTGAAGCCTACAGGGTACAATGCCTACGACAATCAGATAAAGTGCTAAGACCAAGATCTTTCAAATGGGTAGTCATCGAACCAACTTCACGGGAGTACTAGTTGGCAATAAACCGAACAGCTCTCCTTTGTACTAGCTCTAGGCTATCTTGAAGTGACGCCTGATATGGATCCCAAACGGAACAAGCATACTCCAACAAAGGCCTTAGAAGCAAACCTCTATAGGCTGCCAATTTAACTTCCTTGGAACAAAAAGAAAGGTTCCTACATAACAAGCCAAGGACCTTGTTTCCTTTATCACAAAAAGACTGTATGTGATTTCCCCAATTGAGATTCTTGGTGATGATCACCCCCCCCCCCCCCCCAGTACTTAATAGAGTCCCCCCTTGTCAGATTAACCCCGTTGAGGGTATACTTAAAAATTCTGGGACTATGTTTTCTAGTAACAGACATAACATTACACTTTGCTGGATGAAATCTCATGCCCCAGGTTTTGGCCCATTGGCCCAGGCAAGTAATGTCTCTCTGCAGCTCGCTGCAGTCAGTGTGATCTTCAGTGACCTAAATTGCAATAATCAGGGTTGGAGTTACAGTATTGTATGAACAGAAGGAGCAATGTATTGCTGTGAGCTTTATTTAGTTTTCCATGACATGTGCTCTGTCTAGCATGTCAATCTATTGTACAGGTGCATTGTGTGCAGTATTTGTTTAGTACATTGTACTCATGTACTGTTTCTTTTCAATAAAGTTTTTCAGACTTCACATTGTTTCTTTGAAGTTGTAGGGTGGAACTGTTGACCACAGTTCTAAGCAGCTTGGGTGGCTGTTAAGGTTCAGTGCTTTATACAAAACCTAGACATACAAGTATGTACATGTTCCTACAGTACAATAAGTTGCACTTAGAATGTAACCCCTTTGCTATCTTTGAATCTGGGGATCATGGCCCAGGTGAGATGGTTGGTTTGAACATTCAGTTTTGTATTTTAACAATAAATATCACAGTATAATGAGTATTAAATAGAGAACAAAATAGGATGTAGGCTTCTGTAAATGTTATAAAGAAAAAAAAAACTTTTTGAATTTGATATTGTAGTGTCATCCATGCTTACTGTACTATAACCATATGTGATAATGTATCCAACAACTATCTCAATTCTCAAGAACTGCATGTGGAATGGAAAGCAAATTACTATGCACATTGAGCTGAGTGAAGTACAGCTAACTGATGGCACTGTTAAATGTTAACTGACATGATCGGTAGGCCTACTGTTATCAGTCAGTTCCAGAGGAAAATCCTTCCTCAAGTGAATTAATATTTTTTAAGTTTTGACTAAAAAACAAGAAGGAACTGCATAGCCTTGGGCCCTTTGGCTAATACTGTAGATTGTACACTGCACAGTGAAGGTAATGGTTTGCAAATGACCCTGTGGTGTTGCAGGTACTGTGTACAGGTCTATGCTGGGTTGTACCAGTTGGCAGCACATGACATGAAAAATTTGTACCACCCAGCACCCACTAATTTACAGTAAGAACCATGAATCTAGTCAGACACTTTTACTTGGCACAGACTTGTCTGAAATACAATCACTCTGCTAGAATCCTTCCCCAGGGTATGCAGTAGCCATCAATGTGCTAGGGACTAGACAAATTTTAGACAATTTCTTTCCACAACTTATAATCTACCATACTGAAAATTATACTTTGAAGGTAAAAGAGTTTTTTAAGTAAGCCGTTTGACTATTTTTGGGCTGCCAATTTTTTTTTTCTTTTTCACATGGAAAAATTGGTGTTGAAACTAGCCTACACAATCAAATCACAGTTCATCCCTAAATTTTTTAATGATTCCATCATTCTCACATGATCAAAATGACAACTAAAGTTTTGAAAGTGGGAATGAATTACAGTGTCATGTTGGCTACAAAATGGCCATGGGGGCAGTTCCATAAAGTCGGACATACGTACAGTACATTTCGGACAGGTTGTTCATTTCTCTCTCAATAGCTATAGATAGATGGTTAGACTTTACTTGGGTTTTGTGGAACATCTGCCTTGTACTAAACTTTTACAGAGTTTCACATCTTGTTCTCTGCATCAAACCAGAGAAATATTGAAATTAGCCTCTGTGACGGACGTTTACATGCAGAGAACAGCATTTTTTCAACGTACAATTTTCATTTGAAAATTTGCTGTGTTTTGAAACAGAATACCAGTTAAAATTACTGTCCATGTTCTAAAGAAGGTTTCAGTCTACACATATCATTAAAAGTCAGCTGAAGTTTTTCTTGCATTCTCGCCACATTTACAAAAATGTCACTGTGTCGGACATACATTTTCTGTGTGACAGACAGTGCGAAAATTTACAAAAATGTATGTCCGTCACAGAAAACATGTGGCATTATTATAAATTAATCAAGCATAATCTGAATCAAATTTGTCAGACTTTAAGTACTACCTGCCTACTATTAAATAATACAAGTACAATAATTTAACATTATCAAGTGGCAAGTAACAAGTGTTTTAAATTGGGCACTTTTAGGAGGTGTGCGTCTGACAATATTAGGGTAAATGGCCAAAATTCAGGTTCTTTGCAGATAGAGGGCAGCACATATCATGCATATTTTCAAAATTAACACAAAAATAAATTTCATGTCATATCTCATAGGGTAACATAAAAAGAAGTCAAGTTGAAACTGCATCTAGTGATTAAGAGCCAATTATGTGATTTTGCTTTTGGTTTAGTACTTTACAGAATTGCCCACTGATAAAAAGGTAAAGTGAATCAATATTTTGTTAAGTGACAAGTGTTTATAATGCTCATAATACCTGGTCTTTAAAAATGAAGTGTACAGTGGTCAGCATTTTATAATGGACTTCTTTTGTGCTATGCTTTCAAATGTCTGATTTGTCTGTACTTTTCCCTTTCTTTAGAGTACGATTGATGTGTATGTCAACAGGCTGGACTCGGTTGAAAATGCCATTTCATATGAGTATGACAGGTGGGAGTCAATCAGAATTGTTCATAAATTAGTATAGTATATTAAGTAACTGTTAAGATTATTGGTTGTTTAATACCTCTTAATGTGTTAAACACATTTCTACCATGGAAGTGGAGTGCTTTCACTGTCAATAGTTTTGTGTTCTTGAGAGAGGTATCAGCATAACTTTAACATCATTGATTAATTAAGCTTATGGTATTAAATTCAATTTCTGTATTCTTTCCTTGTTGTAAACTTATAATGATAATAATTATGATAACAGTTCAGGCCTTTGAGGGCAGTTGTTTTAAGTTGATAGAGGAATAAATTTGTCTTTAAATTCCCGGGGGGGGGGGGGGAATCTTTAGACATAGTTACTCAGGGCTGGCCATGTTACTCAGGCCATGGAGCTAGTGGCCTTTGTACTCTTGGCATTGGCATTGGTGCCCTACAAAATGGCATACTTTTCAAGGCCACTCCGGCCTTTGTACCCACCTATCAAAATACAACCTAACATACCAGTTAGCACAAAATATTCTATTGGCATTGGTGCCCTTTGAGATGCAGACGTGTGCCATAAAAGCTCATATAAAAATGACCATGCCCTCATGATGTCTTATTTCCAGCCTTGGTCACTCAGTGATGATGACCTCTAAAAACTATCATAGCTTTTGACCATGAGAACTCAAGTTGCAGGTACAGTAACATGCTATCCCACCTACACTGTACTGTAACATTTCCATAGTACATGAAGTTGAGGACACTTTACATACAGTAAGTACTGCACATTAGATCACTCATGTAGCTGGTTGCTGAGAGGGTATTCAACTTTGAAATTTTCTCTAAGGGATCCTTTATCTCCAGACTTATATTTTGATCAATGCAGTAACAAGTTTTTAGCAAAACTGTGATTGTCCTATTAGGACAATCAAGTGAAGTGGGGGGTAGGCGGTTCACTATCTGATGCTACCAAGTCGATGAACTGTTGAATTTTTTTAGGGAATAGTACCCGATCATGTTATAACATGATATAAGCAAAAGCTTAAAATTCCACTCTTTTGGAGGAATATGAGTCGTTCTCAAATTGACATTTGGGTGGTTTTTTGAAAACCAACTAGACCGGTTTCTGTTCTCTTGCTCTATACGGCGGAACTTCATCAGTAGTAGCCTTTCAAACATTGGCTAGATTCGTCATGAGATTTAAAATGCAGCTATGAGCGCATGCAATAAAGTATCGTCGTACGCTCCTGTTTCGTCCGACTCTGCAGTAAAACTTGATTACACAAGTAAATCTTTTAGATTTAGTGTCCTCTGATAGGGAAAAAGACGGTTGGGAAACAAACGCCGCTTGCTTTCAAATGCCGTGTTCTTAGATATTTGGGTATGCGTGGCTTTGAGCCTAAGTGTTGGCACTTCTTAACCTTTTGGGGGTATAGTACACGTAGGTGCGCCCTTCGTTTGTAGTCAATACCTTTAATAGCCGGGCTAACTTCCTTCTACGTGCTTAATTCTAAACATTCCGGTGAAGTGGGGGGTAGGCGGTTCACTATCTGACGCTACCAAGTCATTGAACTGTTGAATTTTTTATTCCTTGCCGTAGGCAGGCAAGGAATCTATGCGATGGTGATGTTGTGTGTGTGTGTGTGTGTGTATATGTGTGTTTGTGACACTCCTTGTAATCGCGATATCTCAAGGTAGGAATGACCGTTACTTTTCATAGTTGGTGTGTAGGTTTTTCATGTTGAGAGGAAGAACCCTATTGTTTTTGGCAGAGGTCAAAGGTCAATCAAGGTCACCAGAGGTCAAAGTCCAAAAACCTTGTAATCGCGATATCTCAAGATAGGAATGACCGATACTTTTCATAGTTGGTATGTAGGTTTGTCATGTTGAGAGGAAGAACCCTATTGTTTTTGGCAGAGGTCAAAGGTCATTCGAGGTCACCAGAGGTCAAAGTCCAAAAACCTTGTAATCGCGATATCTCAAGATAGGAATGACCGATACTTTTCATATTTAGTATGTAGATTTGTCATGTTGAGAGGAAGAACCCTATCGTTTTTGGCAGAGGTCAAAGGTCATTCGAGGTCACCAGAGGTCAAAATCCAAAAACCTTGTAATCGCGATATCTCAAGATAGGAATGACCGATACTTTTCATATTTGGTATGTAGATTTGTCATGTTGAGAGGAAGAACCCTATTGTTTTTGGCAGAGGTCAAAGGTCATTCGAGGTCACCAGAGGTCGACGTCTAAAAACCTTGTAATCGCGATATCTCAAGGTAGGAATGACCGATACTTTTCATAGTTGGTATGTAGATTTGTCATGTTGAGAGGAAGAACGCTATTGTTTTTGGCAGAGGTCAAAGGTCATTCGAGGTCACCAGAGGTCGACGTCTAAAAACCTTGTAATCGCGATATCTCAAGGTAGGAATGACCGATACTTTTCATAGTTGGTATGTAGATTTGTCATGTTGAGAGGAAGAACGCTATTATTTTTGGCAGAGGTCAAAGGTCATTCGAGGTCACCAGAGGTCAAAGTTCAAAAACCTTGTAATCACGATATCTCGAGGTAGGAATGGCCGATTCTTTTCATAGTTGGTATGTAGATTTGTCATGTCAAGGAGGAGAACCCTATTGTTTTTGGCAGAGGTCAAAGGTCATTCAAGGTCACCAGAGGTCGAAGTCCAAAAACCTTGTAATCGTGATATCTTGAGATAGGAATGACAGACAGTTTTCATAGTTGGGTGTGTGGATTTGTCATGTCAAGAGAAAGAACCCTATTGTTTTTGGCAGAGGTCAAAGGTCATCCGAGGTCACCTGAGGTCAAAGTCCAAAAACCTTGTAATCGTGATATTTTGAAGTAGGAATGACCGACACTTTACATAGTTGGTATGTAGATTTGTCATGTCAAGGGGGAGAACCCTATTGTTTTGGCAGAGGTCAAAGGTCATTCAAGGTCACCAGAGGTCAAAGTCCAAAAACCTTTTTTTTTTTTTTTTTTCATTTTTTGGTTATTCAAGTTTTGGTTCAAAGGTCATGTGGCATGAGCTGATGTGAGCAGGGGTGAAATTGTGACCACATCATAAAAAATGATGGAGAGAAGTATAAATTTGATGGATGAACCTCAGTGTAACAAAGCACCCCCCCTTTCGGCAAGGAATCACGAAGCCTTTTGGCTTTCTGGTTTAGGGAATAGTACCCAATCATGTTATAACATGATATTTAGCAAAAGCTTAAAATTCCACTCTTTTGGAGGAATATGAGTCGTTCTCAAATTGACATTTGGGTGGTTTTTTGAAAACCAGCTAGACCGGTTTCTGTCTGTTTCTGTTTTCAATACCTCGACCGTAATTCTGCACACCCACTTGCCACTTTCAAAGGCTTTATTAAAGGTGAAGTACTAAGATACGCCAGATTATGCAGTAACGAGTCCGATTTCCTAGAGAAAAGAAACTAAATTACAGAGAGACTTCTTACTAGAAACTACTCGCCCGAAGATATCGCCGCAGCCACTAACAGCCTTGATTATAAACAAAGGACGAATCTCCTCGCGTCTAAGAATATAGAAACAGCGCTACCACTCGTTTTCAAAACAAAATACACCCCTCTCATCAAAACATGTCACTTAAAGCAAGCTTTAACAAAGCACTGGAATTTAATTGCAAGTGACAAGCAACTATCCCATCTGTTTCCCGATTATCCCATTATTGCCTATAAGAGGGCACCAAATCTTAAAGATTACTTGTTAAATCAAGGTTTTCCCCAAACCAGGAGTCGGACAAAACAGAGGAAGGTTACGGCGATATTTTGTTAGATGCACTTTTAGCTGCATTATAACTCGCAGGACAACTCCCGCCTGTGTAAAAGGCCTCTACTGATGAAGTTCCGCCATATAGAGCAAGAGAACAGAAACCGGTCTAGTTGGTTTTAATAAAACCACCCAAATGTCAATTTGAGAACGACTCACATTCCTCCAAAAGAGTGGAATTTTCAAGCTTTTGCACATATCATGTTATAACATGATGGGGTACTATTCCCTTAAAATCCCACAGTTCACCGACTTGGTAACGTCAGATAGTGAACCGCCTACCCCCCCACTTCACAGCAATGGCTGGACCTGAGGCCCCGGCGGTCTGATTTGTGCGGTGTCCCTAATTGTTTTTCTGTAGTAAATGGTTTGTGGAGCCTTACCTGACAAAGTGCAATGACCTTTCATTATTTCGTAATAGTCATGAGTGGTAGTGTTCACTGTTCTGGTCTTGTCTTCAAGAAATGAACTTTTTTTATACATAAAAATAAAACAACATACAACACACTTGTATGACATTTATCCAAAGCAAAGTTTTATTTGGATAGGTTTGTAACTGATCCTTTTGCATTTCAGGTTTTACAATTGAGCTCAAATTTTGTGTCAGTTTGGAACTGATTGTGTTGTAAATTCTTATAGTCAGTTAACTGTACAGGCAGTATTGATCACTGGACATCCTTTATTAAGAAAGGTCACTCTTTGTTATAGTCCCAAACCCTTCTAACAGTTTCATACATAAGTGTACTGTACTGTTTTACTATAGGAGTGTTTCACCGACGTCACATGATTGCATGTCTCTTTGGTTGTCAGACATTTTGCTGGGCAAGCATCCATTGTGTCACAGTAATACTGTACCTGTGGTTATGCCTTGCACGTGTGCTGTAAATATGCTTACTGTCAGGTAATCCCACTCGCGTGACATCACATGAAATACCTCTATATCATGCATATTGTCTTGAAAGTACATGTTTTTGGATGCTTTGTTTTTTTGTATTTAACCAGGTATGATTTCTGTCAAGTAGAGGGAAGGTTATCACCATCTGAAAACTTGGGTCAAGTTGTGTTTGGAGAACGTATTCGTCCATCCCCTTACACGTTCACATTTAACAAAACTGAAAATTGTCAAAAAGTTTGCACAAAGACATATAAGGTAGACAAAAAGGATGGTGACAAGGAAGACAAAGCAAAGTTAAATTTACTGAAGAAAGCTGTTTCGTTCAACTACCAGCATCATTGGTAAGTACTTCATTCATGTAAAATCACTGAAGTTGTAAAATTTTGCTATCAGAATTTGAATACATAATTATAATAATAGTGATGATGACAATAACAAAGTTATTAACAGCAAATTACATTTAGCACACAAATTTATGTCAAAAGAGTGAAAAACAGACATGAAACAATCAAGCACAATTTCTGTTAAAAATAATGCAGAAAAGAATGGTAAAGGGATTACAGTATGATACACAATGAAACAGAAATGCACTTAGCGGGAATCTTTAGTCGGAAGAACTTGAAAAGTAGACGACTTTGGAGACCCAGAAACCTCCAAGGCAAGTGCTTTGAAGCGGAAGGAGAATGAGTACGAGTTGTCGGCCAAGATGGCGGACAGAGGGGGTGCGGTGTCAAAACTACTCTGAGTCACTTGCAGCGTGTGAGATTTATACGTATTAGATGTAGCAAGGGGTAAGTATAGTCGCTCGTGAATACCCCCACCAGGAAGGTGGGGGAGAGACAAGTATATAAAAAGATTAAATGAAGAAAAGGTAAAGCAGTGGTTCCCAACGGGGCGTTATCGCCCCAGGGGGCATTTTCGCAGCTCATGGGGGCGATGAACTCTAAGGGGGCGGCATGTGGGCGTTTTGAAAAAATGAGATACTAAGTTTTCTCTGGGCATTACAAGATTCCAAAAGGTTTCCCTTAGGTGAGCTCTCAAATTTGTTCCCTTTAAAAGGAGATAAATGACATCAACAAGTCGAATAGGTCTAAACATTCACTCTCCAGGTGCACAAAAAACTTTGTGAATTACCTTTATTGCCAGATTTCACGAAATCGCATCTAACAGTGATAATTTCAAAATTTTCTCGGCGAGGACCCTCGTATTCCCATTAGTGGAATCCTATGCGTAGTGAAAGGGGTGAGTGAAGGGCCATGGCTAAAAATTGTCCTGCCACTTTTACCTTGAATGTAGGTTTTCCATGCTGTCCATCAACATGACATACTGACGGAAGTGAAACTTGTAGATAACTGTAACATAAAACGTATATAACTTTTGCAATGTACTATGAAGTAAAACACAAGTAAAATGCTAAAATGTTTTTAAAAATGCAATCTTACGGTTGCCAATTTCGGCTTTCTCATTATTTTTGCCCACAGGACAGCTTGAGTGGCACAAGTCTTTTAAAGCCCCATGTGACCCCTTCCATCCTTCTTCCTCCTACCCACAGGAAAAACTCCCTGCAGCATCAAAGGGAACCTTCGTTAGTAGCTCTATGGGTGATTTTGAATCTCAAGTGAACATTTAAGGTTATTAAATATTAGGTAATCAGAAAACAGTCAAAATTGACTTACAGTGCCACATTCTTGTGTGGACAATGTCGGTAATACCCCAGCTTCTGGGGCTTCTCCCTCGGTCCCCCATTGAGACATTACCCCTGAGCCCCATGAGGAGCCATTGTGGGAACTGTCCACATTTCGATGGGCCTTTGGCATCTGTAAAATTAAAAAAGTTTCTCAGTACCTAACCCCACCTTTGGGCAATTCCACGGTAACGCCGTGACGCTTTGGAAGCAAAATTCACATTTCAAGTGTAAATAACAGGGAGAAGTTTAATGCTGGGAACAAATTTTTATTACAATTCTACTACTACTATCACAAAGTTAATCTGGAAAATTATTTTTCTTCAAAAAGTGCACTAAGTATGAAAATATGAATATTAATGATTGTGGTAACGCCGTGACGCTGAAAAGGACATGCATTTTCTGGCCACTCACAAACTGTTAAAACCCTGTGAAGTTAAAGCACTTTTTACAGTTTCTTCACATTAAATACATTTTGTAGACTGTTATCTCCAAAAGTATGGTGAAATATAAAATAAACAATTATGATTATAGAAGATATGATAAGATATAAAAAAAAGTGTGGTAACGCCGTGACGGTAACGCCGTGACCAAAGCCTTACTATATGGGAAACACATGTTAAAAAAATTAAGTTAAAGCTCATGGGAAATATAGTGATGTTGATAGTCAGAATGTTTGTAATTCATCTAGATATGAGTAATTTAGATAGTTAAAGAAATAATTGCATACTAATTTAGTCTTTCTCTGTATTTATGCTGCTTCTCTGCATTAGACTGCTTGACCATTTTGGATTGTAATGGTGGTGTATGCTATACTGTACTGTATTGTATGTGTGATTGATTGTCCTGCTGCTATGCTAATTGCAGATTTTCTTCCATCCAAGTTCTTTATGTAGAAACTTCTCATGCTCAACAGTGTACAGGGACTGTACCAGGGATTGGCTTTATGCAATATAAACAGGAAATACTGTTGCTAGTCACATTCGAGCTAACTGAAACAATCTACAGTAGCAGACCATCATAGCTTCTGAGCATAATAGGCATATTCCCATAACAAAAGAAAGAGTCCAGTGTTGCATTTCCTGCTTGTACCATCATAGAAGGGGCCCAGAAAGTTGACAAAAAATCATTATCATACAGTAGGATGCTGTTACTTAAGTACCAGCAACCACAGTGACTGTAACTGTTAGTCACCATACAGTAAATAAATGCCGGTCACGGCGTTACTGTCACGGCGTTACCAAAAAAGTAACGCCGTGACGTATTTCTAATTGGTTTAATTAATTAACAATGAGAGATATTATAACTTTAGTGCATGGAAGTTGTAGGCCTGGGTGGGTGTGATTTGCATTATAAAAAATATTCCACTCCAATTTGTGTATCTTACACAAAATTAAAAATTGTCATATTTAGGGTAACGCCGTGACATAATGAGACAACTTTAATTAGTTGCTCGTTAGTGTGGAAGACATTGCTGAAATCATAATTTGATTTCATATGTGGTAAATATATGAAAATAACTCCATGACAGAGTATGAATTAAAACAAAAGTCTCATTGCAGTTGTTGCCAGGAAGCTTTTTATTATGCCATATTTTGTGAAAATATTGACACTTTGATTTCTGCTAATTAATTATGCATGAAAAAGAGTGAATTTTGCTTTTTTTTCAGGAATAATTATTTTTATTGGAAAATTCAAACTTTTAGCTTCAATCTGATACCAAGTTTACTGATATTGGAAAATTTTGAAAATTTGGTGGTCATGTCCACTTTTGCATGGAATTGCCCCTTTGTGATTCACCATCACAAAAGAGAGTCAGCTTTTTGAATCCTGCACTGTTGTTTTGCTCCCTTGTCGGACCCGTACATAAAGACAGTGTATGTGTGTGCCTCCTCTTTGTTTCACCATGTGTTTTTATTGTAATTATTTTCATTCATGGCACCAGTATGCTATAGATGGTGGGGGAGGGTGGCGTTTGCCCAACGCCATACAGTGAAAGGGGGCGGTGAGCTGAAAAGGTTGGGAACCACTGGTAAAGGAAAGAAAATCCCACAGTATTTTCAGTTTGAAAAAGGAACAATATGAAACAAGTGTTTAAGAGCAGAAGACCTCTGAAAGGCCCCAGACATAATAGCAGTAGTCCAGTCAGAAGGGAATTTAGTTGTCAGTTTTGTTTTCAAACTTAAAAAAGAGGTCAGCTTTGTTACCAGAAAAGCTTCATTGAAGTATATTTTATTAAAATTTGATAGCTTGGAATTAATAAAGAGCCACTAGTCAGCACGCTGTAACAATTTAAATAAAAAAATCTGTCTTGTGAAACCCTTCATGTGAGGAAGTATGTTCCTGTTTCACAACTGAAATGTGTGAAAAGATTGCCTGTGGTTTCTCCATTATCATAAAATCTCTTGCTTCTATGGGCAGTTTTATAGAACTGTCCCATGTAAGCACATGTTGTACTATAGTTCATTTTGACATGATGTAATGTGCTTTTCCACAGCTCATAGGAAATAAGTGAAATGAAATGTGTGCTTTTTATCCTGGAACACCTATTAAATAGACTTCAAAAATCACAGTTAATTACTGATTGTGTAAAAACAGTAGACCTTAATATGACATCACAGAACAGAAAGTGGCAAAGTGTGCCCTTGGTTGAGGCAAGGGTGTACATAGCATTTCATCTTACACCATCACAAATGCAGACAGCTAATTTTTGTATTGGCTGATTCACACTTTACTCTACATGCACATGGCAAGGCTGCATTGTGCGTACAGTATGTGCAGTCGTGTACAGTACCTTATCTAAATAGCTTCATTGTTTGATCTCTAACATGATGTCATCATGTCAATGCTTGGAGTCTATTGTACAGTAAAGTATTCCTCATCAAAATGTATGTCATACAATCTACCATATCATGTTTAGGAGTTTCCAGTCTCTACTAAGAGCAAGGCAAGACATTTCAAGACAACTGGATGTGATAGGAGTCGGGGGACGGGGGGGGGGGCTGGGGGCATATACCCAAAGAATATTGTTACGGCTTGTGGTCGCAAGTCAAACCAATAACAGCGAAAGATCACAGAAGAACGAGATTAAAATTCAACAACTTAATGATTATTTACAATCTCCTTATCTTACTTAAATTTACAATAATTAATTAGATTTACTCACAATCCTTTACTTAATGTTATTCTGGTCTGGTCCAAGGGCTGGTAGTGCATGCACGTCGACGATGGTACAGTAGTAGACCTGCAGCGTGCTGTAGCGTAGGAACTGGTTTCACGAGCGAATAATGACAAGGCTAGGTGATGATAGATGATAATAATCTCTATACACAGTGTAGAAACGGCGTAAGGCAATTTATCACAAGTGTGCAGTGTCAGTGGCTGGCTTCAGGTGATTCGGTCAACAAACGGACAGCAGTAGGACGGCGTCTGGTATCGTCGAAGAATTATGATATCTCTCTCCCATAACAGTTGTTGAACTGCCTTTTATATGCTAGGCTTTTAATCGAGAACTCTCCAGAATTTAATAGAACTTTCAATGCACACAGTCGAGCAATTACGAGAATGTTCCTTGCATGCATGGTAGTAAGCAAACAATGCCAATATTTCTTAGAAGTGTTGCATTACGTAAACAGTTCCTTCGAGAAAATTCTAGAAAGGCTGCGTTGAAGTTGAATTCTCTGGAGCTTTCCATTCGCTCTTCAATGGATTCAATCTGGTGTTCCTGACGGGTCGTCTTGTAACAATATTTACACACCAAAAGTTGCGTACCGTAAATCCAACCTATGTGACATATCCATTTCAGTCAGTATTCCGAAGGGAAAAAGTGCTGAAATATTGTGTGTGACTAAACCCTCACTTCAGAGTTGTTTTAAGTAAAAAAGCCATAGACACTTGCAGAGGCACACTTTACCAAATAGTTGTGCATGGCATAGGATGGAGAAAGCATTGTTTTAGCAATCACAGTCAAAACGATTGGTTTAAGATGTGATAAAATAAGAAGCAATGGCATGCATGATTGGCTCTTGTGTATTTATTGCTTTACATTGTGTATCTTTATCAACGACCTAAGTTGTTTTGGGAATATCAGGTAAAAAATCACTTAAGCAAAAGTGAATCCCGCCCCGGATTGGAATTGTTCGGGTAAGCATACCATTGATATTGAGTTGCCACCTTGTACTCAGCGCTTGCGCCAGCGAGATGCGCAAAGTCGTCACAGGGTCTGGGGGCCTGGCCCCCAGTGGGGTTCCAAGGGGCAAAGCCCCTGGTCGGGGGTTTAAGGATGTTTTGGAATAGGCCCAACAAGTACAAGCAAGGGGTTTTGTTCGGCAAAGGGATTTGTGGACCAAGGTAATTGACTTTTCTCGGACAAGTTAAGTATACATGGACTGTAACAACTGCTCAAACTGAGGCTGTATTTTCTTGTTAATACAAATAAAGACATGACACATTAATTTTATTTTTTATTTTTATTCATAAGATTTTTTCAACTCATCATTTTCTGCTTCCAACTCGTCATTGACAACTTCTCGAGCGCTGGTGTGAGCATTGCTTGTAATGTGTAGCTTTAATACTGTAAATGAACAGCTTATATGCATGTATTCCTTCATTCCTGACATCCGCATTAAAATTTTTTCTCAGGATCATTGACAACATGCCAGTCACATGGTGTTATGAAGTACAAACTTTTGATGCCAATGGCCGGTCTGAATACTGCTCCCCAGGTTTCCCTGTTGGCTGCTTTGTAGATGCTGACGGAAACCGTAAAGATGCTTGTGTTATTGATGTAAGTATGAGTCACAATTCACAGCTAAAATGAAGACCTTACTAAACAGGTTGGTTCTAAATCCATGCAGTGTGTTCGTAAAGGTACTGTGCATAGTCCTACAGGTTTAAAGGTTTCTTATAATTTTTTTTTGAAAGCCACATTTTGCATCTTAAGTCTCCTGGGCAATAAGCATGAAGAAATGTCTAAAGGCCATAATGGAAGTCTGAGATGCTCAGTGCTGTGGGCATGAGGTCCAGGGACCTGATATATGGGCAGCCAAATGGTGCCTAAGGTCTTTACCCCAGTGAAGGGGTGAGCAGTGAAGCTCCCCTGAGGCTGTAGGGTATTTTCAGAGTTTTCAGTACTAGAGTACAGCATTTGGGTACAAATTACATTGGGTTTTTACTAAATACTGTAAATGTCACAATGTGGCCATCAATTCTTCGTCAAAGACAGAAGGGGTCTATGCAGTCATGATGGTGTATGTGCGGGTGAGTCTGTGCTTTTGTGATGCTTAGCTTGTAAACATGATATCTCAAGATACGAATGATGGATTCTTTGCATACTTGTAATATGTAAAGAGGAAGAACCCTATTGTTCTTGGTGGAGGTCAAATATCATTAAAGGTAAACATACGAAACCTTGTAAACTTCTTTAAATGCAATATCTCAAGGAGGTTATTTTGAGGGATGTCATACTTTGTATAGATGCCTCATATGAAGTACAAACAAGAACATTGTTGTTTGTAGTAGATGCCAGAGGTCATATGGAGTCACTGGAGGTCATATGGAGTCATAAGAGGTCATGTGTTGAAATCTCCTAAACATTTCAAGGATGTTCCGCATTCAGTTCAAAAAGGCTATTTGTTTACATGAGGGTTTAAGGTGAACTGAGGTCAACAGAATTCGGATTGTAAAAAAATTTGTAAACACTGTATCTCAAGAGGGGTAAGCTTGAGAGATCTCTTAAGTAGTAATAGCATGTAAATGCACTGCATGAGTTCGAGAATGCTATAGTGTTTGGTGGAGATTAAATGTGATTTGGGGTGACGAAAGGTCAACATGTGAAATTTTGTGAACATCATATCCCAAAAAAGGAAGCTGTGATGATTCTCATATCTGGCAGGTAATAGTTACAGCCCCAAAGTTGATAGTAAATAGAATCGATTTTGGTAGAGGTCAAAGGGCTTTTGGGGTCATGAGTGCACAAACTGAAATTCTTGTAAGCATGATACATCTCATGTACAAGGAATAGTAGATGTCATTGTCTTTCATTCTGCTACCACCTGGCGGTGCGTGACACTGCCCAGGACTGCCTAGTACTGTCTTACACCAAGAAAGGAAAGAAGCTGGCTTTTACTATTTTCTTCCAGCAAGGAATCATGGAATGGAAGATCTGGTTCTGTCATAGTTACAATACAGGCCATAGAGAGCTATTTATCCCCCTTGCCTGATTGAGTGGCATAAAAATGCTTTGAAAATTGTGTGGGTGTGTCTGGTGGTGGGTGGGGGCAGCTATGATTTGGGCATGAAATGCAGTATCTGAGTAATCTAGCACTACTATTGCTTGGCATATAGGGTGCCAAGAAAAAAAAATAGCCCACAAAAAAGGCCTGCCAGGTGGACAGTGATGGCACTTTCTACGTATTGTAAGTTGCTTCTAAACAGTTTTTGAAATTTATGCAAAGAGGTACCTGGATCAATCCCAGTGGAACCACTTGAAAATTTTCTGGGGACTAAAATGTAATACTTGACCAGCATAGCTCTTAGCAGTGATGCTGAGGGGTTTAAATGGATCTGGTTGGCCATTTTAGGAAGTTGTCCAACTCAGGAAGTTGTCCTATTTAGGAAGTCATCTGTTTGCTTTGCTCTGTCAAGCTGTGGAGCAGTAGTGCAGAGCAAGCCTGTGGGAAAGTGGCTAAAGACTGGGGAGATATAGGATGGGGATGTCGAGTGACGGCAGGATAAGGCGAGATTAGTACATGCCTGCGTCATTAATTCCCGAGGACTAGTCTAAAAGAGCAGGCGCATCCCGCCAGTTTTCATCCACACTCACTTTGGTGTAGGGTCCTCAATGATCCATGTGGCTTCCTGACCCTCAACATTAAACTTAAGGTATGAAGATTAAATTAGAGAAAAATGACTTAGCCTTTGTCTTTGTATAATAAGTGCTCTACATAGGGGAAAAGGCACCCTCAAAACGACATAGAATGGGACATTCATAGACGTCAGACTTGACTAACTTTGTAAGAAGCATTATTTCCCAAGGGAGGAATCACAGGTCTACTTTTGCACTTGGTATGTGGATGATGATATGTCATATTGGTCAAACAGTGATCCAGGATGTGACTTGTTTACGAGTTGGTTATGGTGAAGAAATGTGTCTAGTGCAATAAAATCATCCAAACTACAATGCATTTTGCATTCTGGTTCTGTTATGCTGCTGAAGGCATCATCGTAGCCATTCACTTGGTGCATGTGTGTGTGTGTGTGTGTGCATTTGTATGTAATGTAAGGAGTGCAGCTGGTGCAAAAGAGCTGTTAGTTAGGAATTCCGTTGTCTTTGTTAGTATAATGTGTAATCTTACGTAAGTTCTTTTGTAGTCTGATTTGGTGTATACATGTATCTGTTGTGTATCAGTTCAGTCTTGGTTTGGTCGTCGTCCGGAGTGGACGCTCTTCGTGTATCCTAGTCATGGTGTACCTCGTGTTAACTTGTAATTAATAAATGTCTTGAAGCTATTTTCTCAAGCTGCCTCTCCAATCTTAATTCCGTCTCGTACCACTCTATCTTCCGAACTCACCAACCAGTGCCTGCTACTCAGCCCGTTCCCCACGCTACATGTAACACCCTATTACTGTTGGACAGATTATCAGTAATCAGTATTGGTATTACCAATATTCCCCATTTTCATCACGTATCGGTATGGATAAAATTAACTGAATATGCAGATACTACCTAACCGATATTTCTTGTGTATGTCCTGCACATCATTAAAGTGTTATGTTAGTTTGTTTGAATATAAAAGGTCCTAATATTTACCTCATGAAAAGTGCACAATACATTATTTCTCAAATATCGGGGGTCAGATTGATTTAGTAGGCCAATATTGTGAATGGAAATATTATTACTGCTACACATAGGCTACTTGTAATATTGGTACAATGCTATAATGCGTAGTAAGTTGGTGGGCTTTTGTAAAATTTTAAGTCTGTTCGTGATTGTTATCATTTTTCATAAGTAGACAGGACTATCTATGGAAATGGAAGGAAAAGTTCATAAAAAGAGTAAAATCTGGGCACTGACCATACAAGTTGGGCGCAACTGCCAGCTTTGATGGCAATATTGTGTATTGTAAGTAGTGGATGGAGCTTAAAGAAGATGACAATAATGACCATTTCAGGAACATAGTCAGAAAGTATATAACATTCTGAACCCAATGCAAAAAACACCATCTTCATAGCTTATTTGGTTCTCGAGATATCACAATTCTCAGCCCTTACAGGGGCACTGCCATACCAAACTTGTAGCAAGTCTATTATGATGTCACAGGCTCACTTTATTTTCAAAAGTTATGTATTTCTTTATCATTAAATTCAATTTTTTTCAAAGGTCCAGCTACCATTTAAAAGATCATTTCAGAAATGCAGAGAGTCCTGTAATTTTGAAATCTGATACCAACAAGAACATGCTAAAACTGTGTGGAGAGAAACAATGAAACAAAATACAAAGAAAAACAAAAACATCTCAATTACAGAGTGAGCCTGGAAGGTCAAAATCAACTTGTTACAAGTCAGTTTGTTTGGAAAATGGCAACTCCAATGTAAATGATAAGAATGGCTATATCTCAAGAACCGAATGAGCTATGAAGATGGGGTTTTTTGTACTGTGTTGAGAATTTTGTTTACTTTTCAATTATGTTACTGTAATGGTTATTGTTGTCATCCCCTTTAAAGAAAATATCCAATAATGTAACGTAAGCTCCAGCGTACAAAAACATAAGGTAAGTTGCCACTGTAACCCGTCACAGTCAGTTTCCTGTCCTTGCCGCATCAGTCATGCTTGGAAGGGGGGGGGGGGATGTGGGAGGGGGGATGTCAGAGCGAGACATTTACAATCACAAGTTTATGACTGGCAGACACTGACATTGTCTTAAGCCTCATTCACATAAGTCGTACGATTTTTTGTCGCATGACAGAGTGGACTGCCGTACGATTGTGAAAGGTGGATTTGAGCAGCATTCACATAAAATATGTGTTGTATGACTGTCAAGGGAAAATAGGTAAAGGCTGTCGAAGATAAATCGTACAATGTTCCTACGGCAGTCATACGAGCCTTGTACAATTGTCGCAAGACAAAAAAAGAAATGTCGCACAACATTCCTGCGATGCTCGGTTGTGGTATGACTATCGTATTGAGTGCTACATGAATATTATACGCTTGACCTCCCAGGAAAGACCTACGATGGTGGAACATTCCTAGGACTGTCCTGGGTTTAATGTAGGATGATCATAATACCTTCCTATGATTCTGAGGGCCTCATATTTTGTACGAAAGTCGTACGTCTATCTTAACACCTATCGTAACACAGTCATATGAAGGTATTGACTTCGTCTCCTAGACAACTTGTTTCATCTGGGATAGTTATTGACAGTGTCTCACTGACAACCTATTTCATCACTGACAGACAGTGACATTGTCTCCAAGAAACTTGTTTCATCTCTGATAGTTATTGACAGTGTCTCACTGACAACCTGTTTCATCACTGACAGACAGTGACATTGTCTCCAACAAACTCGTTTCATCTCTGATACTAGTTATTGAGAGTGTCTCACTGACAATCTGTTTCATCCTGACAGACAGTGACATTGTCTCTAAGAAACCTGTTTCATATCTGATCATTATTGACAGTTTTTCATAGAGGAGGTTTTGTGTCACTGACAGACACGAATATCATTTACAGGCCACCCGTTTCATCAGTGACAATCATGCCCTGGTTAGGTAACTAGATAATTTTGTAATGTTCATTAGAGTAAAATACTGGAGAATATTCAAAATGTCATATTTTTGGTGTGCACCCATCATTGGTTGTTCTCCCGATAAGTCCTGTTGGAGAGCTTGGGTGCTATTCAGAGAACTGGCACCATAAAAATCTAACCGTGACATTGAGACACGGTCTGGAGCATGTTGACACCCCCATCCCTGGTGATTTATAATGACCAAAACTGAAAATTAATCCAAATGAATTTTGAGCTGTTAATTTAATTAGAGATAAACTTTTCACACTGTTTGTGGAGGATATCCACATTATAAGAAACAAGGAAAGCTGCAACAGATAACTAGGCATTCTACAGTAACTAAACGCCTTCAAACAACAAAAGCTGGGCTTAAACGACATTGCCTCTGTCATCATGGAAACAGAAAATTTAGAGAATGTTGAAACTGCAGCAAGTTTGTATGATTGTATTGTAATGTATGTTTTGTACCTTCTTGTACAGCAACGTTATGGAGGCAAAAATAGCTATTACATCTTCAACCATGTGAACATTGAACTTGAGTATCATCCGATTCTGAAAGACGGTGAAGAAGAGGCAAATTCTGTTGCTAGACTGGTCAGAGCAAGGATTGTTCCTTTCAGGTGAGGTACCTGAACAGGGATGAAGAGAAGGGAGACAAGGGAGGGGGTGGGACTGTAGTGTACTAAGCTACTGTATTACTTTATTATAAGGTTGGCCTATGTACCATATATTGATGTATTGTGGCCTTGAACTCATATTGTGGTATAAAACGATTTGAAGACGAAGTTATTTGGGATACCGTGATATATCAACTGTAAAATAGCTCAAAACCCGACTGCACATGCACACTTAGTTTATGCAGGAATTCACAGAGTATATCATGTGCAACAACTTTTCATTCTGTAATCTTCTTGCATACACTGATAGGTTAGTTACATTTTTGATAGTGTATCTACAATTTATCCCTAGCTACTCATGCAGAAATAATGAAATCATCACAAAAGAACTTTTGTTAGAGGGTATGTGATAGCTTGAGTACAGGCTGGATAATTTTTTATTCCTTGCCGAAGGCAGGAGGAATCTATTTGATGGCGATCTCATGAGTGTGTATGTGTATGTATGGGTGTATAACTTGGCTTGTAAACATGGTATCTCAAGAAGGCTAACCTTGAGGGATCTTATACCAGCTATGTGGATGACTAATATTAAGTAGATGATTCAGTTTTTAATTGTTGGTGGTCAAAGATCATTTGGGGTCACCAGAGGTCAAACAGTGCAAACCTTGAATTGCTTGCAAACAGGATAGTTCATATTCATGGGTAACTCTGCATAATAAGATACTTCACATTTGGCTGGCACATATTAAGTGAATGATCCCCATTGATTTTGTTGGGATGTCAGCTAGTGAAGTGCATGAAATGCCAAATGTTTGTACCTCACTCTAGTCCCAATGGAGCTGATGTTGGCTTTATTCTTGTAAAAGAGCACTTGTTTAAGAACCACCTCTGTGAAAAATCCTGAATTCATCCCAAAGCAAGTATTCTTCTTAAAGCTATGGTTCTTTTTCATAGTGCACTTCAAAAACATGATCGCCCTCATAGCTCATGTATGTGTTGCATGTATTTCAGGAAAGTCAGCCTGAGGGTCTTCTGCATAGCCTTATTAGAAATTCAATAGAAGTGCAAAAACAAGTTAATTGCATCATATATATAAGTGGTTGGGTCTTGATTGGTCAAATGTTAAGTGACCATGCTTTTGCCTTTTTTGGGACTATTGTGGCAAAAAGGTTTCATCCCCTTCCCCCTCTTCAGGGATGCTGCCATACCCTGTTGGGCAGATCCTTGCACCACCCTGTTGTATTGAGTATAGGTTAACTCAAATTGAAAAGGTTGCCTCAGGGTTTTTGACTTGTAGTATACAGTAGTGTTTGCATTAGACAGTGGGATTGCATGATTCCCAAACTCTTCTCAACAATCATGCAAGTTTTAAAATGGCATTTGGGAGTTTCCTGCACTTGTTGGGGAAATATTGACTTTTTATGTTGCAACTTATTGACATCCCCCCACCCTTGAACCAGAACCAAAATCCCCCTCGAATCAAAACCACTTCTAATCAAATCCCCTGCAAATATTTTGGAAAGGACCTGGAATTTCCTGCCCTAAATTCTGAGACCTTGTACCAGCACTGGTATATGGTAGGCTGGCCTTGAGGGGTGTGGCCTCTGCCTTGGTCTCAGATGATATGGCCTTGGCCTTGGGACCTTTGGCAGGGTTTCCCCCTGGGTTTTAGAGTGTGTGAGGTGGTATTAGTCCATGGAGGTAATATGGGGCCAGCTTTGACACCAACAGTGAGAGAGAACTGTCCATACTTCTATAGCTAGTACAGTACAGGTACTAATTATAGCAAATTTCTGTGAGGTGGTGGCCAAAAAAACTGTGAGGTGGCTGCCTCAAAAAAAGAATTCCAGGGAAAACTCTGTGTGGCTTTGACTATAGCACTGTTGAAATGTTTTCCCTCCCACAAATAGTGATAGTTACTTTTGAAACTGTCACATTTTTTTTTTAGAATTGGCACATAGCACTTTAAAGAAATTAACTATGAAGAGTAATTTACTTCAATATATACATGAGCAGTGCTTTTTCTGTATGACCAGATGACAAAGGATAATACTTGGCCTTCAGTGAGGTGGTATTAGTCCATGGAGGTAATATGGTGCCAGCTTTGACACCAACAGTGAGAGAGAACTGTCCATACTTCTATAGCTAGTACAGTACAGGTGGTAATTATAGCAAATTTCCGTGAGGTGGTGGCCAAAAAAACTGTGAGGTGGCTGCCTCAAAAAAAGAATTCCAGGGAAAACTCTGTGTGGCTTTGACTATAGCACTGTTGAAATGTTTTCCCTCCCACAAATAGTGATGGTTACTTTTGAAACTGACATTTTTTTTTAGAATTGGCACATAGCACTTTAAAGAAATTAACTATGAAGAGTAATTTACTTCAATATATACATGAGCAGTGCTTTTTCTGTATGACCAGATGACAAAGGATAATACTTGGCCTCAGTTATCTTTTAACCCTCTGGTATGAGTTGCTGCACTGTCTGGTGCTCTGGTTATTAAAAACCTGGTATTATGGCTAAGTTTCCCAACCTCATTAAATTTTTTATTAAAGCACAAACAGTTTCACCAGCACCATGGTAAAGTATTCTACAGTATTCAGTAATGATGGAAAAGTTTGAAGAAATGTAGAAGTTTTCCTTCAGATAACCAAAATGTTACATTCTGTCCTGAAAATAGTTCCAAAGAGCATTCCAGAAGTACTTTTCACAGTAAGTGGACAATTGAGAAGCCCCATTTACCACAATGGGGCTGCAGTTTAACAGTCGTCCTACGATCCGTGACCAGTAAAACTTGCATTGGACAACCAGTTTGTACCTTTGAGCTTTCCAATGAACAAGTAGATTTTATTTCAAAACATCCTAGTAAGAAGGGGGAGTAAGACAGTGTTATTGCTCATTATTCATCACTGAAACTTAAAGGGAACAAAACATTTGGGTACTTAATGTGCACATGATGGGGGGGATTTTTGTAGAATTTTTTTTTTTTATTGTAGGAACTTTTGTTTTAACAAGCAAAAAATATTTCAGACAGGCATGAGCTGGCTTCAGATTGTCTGCAAGACAACCTGGAATTTTCTTTAAAATCAGGCCTGCCCAGATAATTGTATATCACAGACAAACAGTATGAAAAGAGCTCTTTTCATAAGTGTTCTTAAAACTCACAAAATGGCTGAAAGTATCCAAAGACAGGTCGGTAACTACAAACAAATAGAACAGTGATTAAAGTGGAAGAAGTGTCTTTCATTAGAACCATGAAATATGGATAGAAGTGGCTCATCTAGTAATATGTGTGATATATGTGCATATATGTGATATATGTGTGTGATATATGAGCAAAATATCATAATCTTTACCAGTCATAGTCTGGTTTGGAATGAATTTCCCTATTGCTGCATATTTTCTAAGTATTTAAGGCTATGCCATAACCAAGCATGTAAAAACTGTCAATACTGTGTGGTATGCAGAATGCACAGTACAATTTTGGTGGTATTGTCAGCATTACTGAAGAAAATTAACCCCGATTTTATCTAGAGTTTGCAAACTCATTTCAGGTCTTGTCAGGATTAAATGGGAAAATGGTTGGCCAGTTGGCTTTTGTATCAGAGTAAGTAGTGATATTGATCGTAGTTTGAAAGAAAAATGTGAAATTCCATTTGGTTGGGAGTAATGTCAGGCATACATGATGGCCAATGCAGCCCATTAAAGATTGGTCCTGAGATTTATTGAGGGTGTAATAATTTGACACTTGATAGTAAACTAACTACCAAAAGTGCTGCCAGTAGTAGGATTTACCCTTGAGTGCACACAATTAATTGCACCCAGGTGTGTGTCATTTTAGACATGTACTGACCATTTTGAACTGTACAAACTATTTATAGTGCATTATATGCTATTGTGAACATTTGTAGTTCACTATCAATGAGGCTAATGTTACAAACTTGGGTAGATATGTAATCTTCCGTTTTTGGCCAAAAACGGGTCTCGGGTGGAATTCGTTATGGGCTTAGAAGATTGTAATGAATTTTACACACACATGCAATGAAGCCTATTCACTATATGTATTTAAAGAATGTTGGATCACTCAGGAAGACCAGTACTATTGGACTTAGTTAAATCTGTGTTGTTAAGAGTTATTTAGACAGTCATTAAGCTTACAGTAGTGAGTAAAAATAGTTTCCAAAAACTCTGCTGCACTTTAGATTGTCTTCTGAGATACCAACATAAAACTGGGCCCCAGCTTTATAAAACATACCGTTGCCATAATTGTAGTAAGCTTTGGCTGGTGTGGATACATGAAACATTTTGAAGATATTGCTCTCAACACAATAAATTTAAATGTTGGACCAGGGCTGGTCATTCCTTTTTGAATAAGTTCACTGGCTGGACAAGGAAAGAGAGGTATTGAGTTATACATTGGAGGATAGGGTGTTAAATTGACTGATTTTTTGGAAAGTTTTTGCAATGGTAAAGGGTCAGTTTTTCTCTCTGCCTTTTCCATAATTATAACTTTTCTAGATTCATTTTAAGCTCAGAATACCAACTGTTAGTTGTCTCTCCATCTGTAGGTTGGTGTAGAGGTCTGTCTGTTAACATTGGTGTTTAAGTACTCCTGGCCAATTATCCTTTCTCTTGGACTAGCAATGGAGCCCGTCTTTACACTAGGATGAGTCATCATTTCCTCTTTTTGAATCCTTGCCATAGGCAAAAGGAATCTATGCAATCACGGTAGGGTGTGTTTGTATGTGTGGGTGTGTTAGTGACATTAAACTTGTAAACACGATACCTCAAGGTAGGAAGGATGGACACTTTTCTTGGCATGTGGACGTGTAATAGTAAGATGAACACTATTGTTTTTGGTAAAGGTGAAAGGTTATCTGTGGTAATCAGAGTTAAAACTTCAAAGACCTTGGAAATTGCTTGTAACCATGATATCTCAAGATTGGAATGGTAGAGGCTTTCCATATTTGTTACCTTGATTTATTGTATGGAGAGGAATAATCCTATTGTTTTGGTAGAGCTCAGAAGTCATATGAGGTTACAAAGGTCAAAAACTTAAAACTGATACGTACAATATCTCAATACTTTGCATACTTAGTGCATAAATTTATCATATTAAGAGAAAGAACTCTAACATTTGTAGTAGAGGTCAGAGGTCATGTGAGTTCACCACCGGTTAAAACCAAAAATATTGTTAACTTGTTTTCGCAAGGAAGGAAGCATAGATACTTTTCATACTTATTGTATGGAGAGGAATAATCCTATTGTTTTGGTAGAGCTCAGAAGTCATATGAGGTTACAAAGGTCAAAAACTTAAAACTGATACGTACAATATCTCGATACTTTGCATACTTAGTGCATAAATTTATCATATTAAGAGAAAGAACTCTAACATTTGTAGTAGAGGTCAGAGGTCATGTGAGTTCACCACCGGTTAAAACCAAAAATATTGTTAACTTGTTTTCGCAAGGAAGGAAGCATAGATACTTTTCATACTTAGTGTGTGGATGCATTATTATCAGTAAATGAAACCTAAGTTTCAGGTTTTAAATTCACTACAGTGGGAAGTACTCTCCTTGGGGAGCACTTGGTGCTCAAATTGTGTTGTTAATTTGAAACACCAGAAAGTGAAAGAAGTACCTTAAAAAGATTTTCAGAGGCTAGGAGTCACTAAAACTTTTGGCTTTGTGGTTTCCTGTATAGGCTCTTGCACTCATTGGTGCAGTATTGTATGTATTGTAGGAAGTACATAGCATCAAGCCCTAATGGGGTTTCTTTGCAATTTTTTTTTTTCACTTTACACACCATTGTTTCATTTCAGCATCAAGCAGACAATGAAGGGAGATGAAATAGTGTCATGTTCCCCCTCAAATGAAGGAGAGGGTAGTGGGCTTTCCATACCAGGAGGAAGTCAGGACATTGGGGATGTAAAGGAAATAAGTATTACCTACTCATACAATCTTTCTTTCACGGTAAGTGTATGCTTACTCAGTTGTATTATTTATAAAGATAGTAATTAATAATAGTGATAATAATGGTAGGAACAACAATGACATTGACAACCGCAACAGTTGTAGTAGGGTCATCATCTTAGTCATCGTTGTCATTGTGGCTATCGTTGTCATGGTCTAAATAACAATAACAATAAAAACAAAAATATCTACAACAACCACATTAACCACAGTAACAATTAACAATGTACTCAAACCCAGGAAAGCGCTCATGGTGCGGCGCATGCCGGGCTTGAAAGGAAACAAAGCAATCTCCAAACTGGAATGAAAACTGATTAATCTGTTTTTAGTGAACTTCCTTTGAATGCTGGGAAAAAATGTTTCTGATTGGAAATTGGGACACTTGTCCAAATCTATCTCGTGATAGATTTGATTTTTGTGGTCTGGAATTTGCTTTTAAAAGCACCTAACTATCTGGTGAAAGTTTCCCTGTAATATACCAGGAAACGAGTCTTGCACTAATCGTTTGGACGGGCATAGTAATATTTGAGGGGCAAGTCAGAAATTGCTTCGGATTTTCTTAAAAACAGAAGGGCACTAGGGCAATTATTAAGCAAGAAACAGGCACCAATATTACTCTAAAACTTTAAGAAAGGCACCAAAGGCACAGTGTTTTCTTTGAGGCCTAATATCTGTATCTGTGACGTGTACATTACTGTATTTAGTTGTAACAACTAGTCTTATAGAGGTTTTGGAGTGACATCACTTATCTCCACAGAAATTTTTGGTAACGTCATAGTGGAGTAAAAGTAAATCACTTCACTCCACACATGTAGTGTGCAACTGATGAAAATGTTCACAGCAAGTGTAACTGTTTGTTGCTAGATGCCATGGCTTGGCATGTGTAGGTCTTCTGCTGTTCATAAGCTTAACAGCAACTCTCCCCCATTTCTGTCCTGTCACCATGGGTTGGAAATTCATGAAATGTTAACCTTGGATTTTTATTATGAAATGGTAAACATGGTTTTTTTCACCTCCAATTTGTGGAGCCCAGATTCGGTCACGCAGTTCAGAATTATTTAACATCTACTAGGAGATATTTGTACTAGTAGATATTTGCAGTAAAAAGCATGTATTACATTGAACGAATTCCATTAGTAGTAACGTACCTCTACTGGTTTGCATCAAAATACTCGAAAAGCCCATCCACTTCAACATGGCTATGGAGTGACTTCACATGCAAAACCTCTAAATCTACATCGCCTCTCCTTACCTCCTATTTACATATGTAATCCCCACTTACCCGCAGTTAGACCCTGGCAAACCAATAGCACAGTGGAGGAGGGCGCCCTCCAAAGGAGGGTGGCCTCCTGAAGTCCTCTTCTTTCTTGCCGTCAGACAGTTCAAACGCATGTTTACAGACTCTGGTATTTTTGGTATTCATGATGGCCAATGCAGCCCAATAAAGATTGGTCCTGAGATTCATTGATGGTGTAATAATTTGACACTTGGTAGTAAACTAACTACCAAAAGTGCAGTCAGTAGTAGGATTTACCCTTGAGTGCACACAATTAATTGCACTCAGCCATGCATGATTGTAGACATACTGACCAACTGTACAAGCTATTTATAGTGCATTATATGCTATTGTGAACATTTGTAGTCCACTACCATTGGAAGTCAACTGGTGGTTATGTAAGAACCAGTTTGTGCAATAGAGCGTTCAATGAGGCTAATGTTACAAACTCGGATAGATATTTAATCTCCCGTTTTTGGCCTAAAACAGGGGTCTCTGGTGGTATTCCTTATGGGTTGAGAAGGTCGTAATGTTTTGTCAAGGTATTTCCTTCATCCAGGGAGTTTTTCCGAAGCCTACCAGTAGCATACTTATTTTCTCAATGTCGACAGCAGTTTTTGGATGAATATCCTTTCGTTTGCGGGTTTTTAGTTTGGTCTTAGTTTTCCCACCCTTTACTTCGGTCCTCGGCGTTCCCTCCACTCAGTTTTGTGGGGGTAGCACTTCTGCAATTTTGGAGTTCTGCAGGTTCTCTGGGTTTCTTTGCAGACTGGGTCGTCTGCTTCCCCTGCCCTCCCCTCCTGTTCTTCCCCCTTTTAGGGTTTTTCTGGGAGAGTTTAGGGGAGTAGTTTTCGTTTTGCCGGGTCTGGGGCCGTTTTACCGGCCCGATCTAGCCTTTACGTTTTAGTTTTAGCCGCGTACTTCTATGTATTGCTTGTTCGCTTGTTTGCTTACATGCTCCCTTTTGGCCCTTTTGGCTATGTTTAGGCGCCTTATCTTAATTTTCTTATGGGTCTCCTCGCAGTTGTCCAGGACGGCATTAAATCCCCAACTCGAGACGCAGTGAATAGGCTATTGTGCTCTCTGCCCACAGGTAATTCCTTCAAAACTGCGAGTGGACGTATTTCCTTTCAAGTTTGAGTCTTAATCCTCTTACCGTTCAGGGCAGTAGTGCAAGTATTGTGTGATGGACACGCGTCCAGATTAAAATCACTGAGGGTATCGATAATTGCTTTCATTGGCAATATCGTCGATAAAATTACCCATGATTGTCACCAAAGTGCGGCGAATACAGATGTTAAACTTCATGTGCTTGATTACAGAAATAAACGAAAAAAAAGACGATGGGTCTTGTCGCGTTGATACGTAAGCTATATTGCATACGTACACAAACTTCGCACAGAAAAAAACACCCCGATATATTGCGAGTCACCTTCACAGAATTCTTATTACTTCTAACATTATTTTGCACACACTATGCACTAAATGGCGTTCAAACTACATGTACTCCGAGGTAAACAATCTTATGGTTTTTACGTCAAGACATTTCTACATACAGGGACACTTTGCACCAGAGAACAGCAAACCTGATAACGATTGATATGCAGTGTAAGAACTGACAAGGCCCCTCCGCTTGAATAGACTGTTTTACAAATACGAGACTACCTCGCCGGGCGCGCAATTTTTTTCCCACAAGGATATGGGCAAATCATGCCAATGGACCAATGAGCTTCTTGGAAATAGGCTGCACCCCTAATTCCAAAATGACAGCTTTCGACCCTTTTCTTGTAATTCTGACACCGGATTATGAAAGAACAGGCCAGATAACCCAGTCTTCTTAGGGACTGCGCACAAATTTAATCGCCGTTTATCGGCGATACACACAGCCGACGATCACTGCCTATAATGCACCCTACATAATGCTTATGCATGAGCGCACACAACCACGGAAGCACCGGGAGAGTTAATGAGCATGGAGCTCACCAGTTGAGAGGCACTGCTATTGTTCACAAACAAAAGCAGTGACCGGATTTGGCCAACGTGTGGTTACTTCACGCGAACAAAAGGTTCGAGTCTATAAAAGATACACTGTACTTGAGTGTCAAAAGAAGACTTCACTGTTGAATAAATTGACTAAGTGACCATCTACAGTACAACTCAGAATAAAATGGACGTTAGTAGGGTTAAGCGTTAGAAAATTCCGTTTGCTAAGGATAGTTGCGTTAGCATTGAACTACAATTATCAATACTTCCGTTATCAACGTGAATTGTTGCTAGCGTTATGCCTTTCCGCACCTGCAATCTTCCCTCCAAGTAACGATCCCATCGTTAATTGCGTTAGAAGAAACATGGTCCACGGATTGCATCGGCTTTTTCACATACATCGAAAAAGGTACGGCAACGATGTTAGTGCTACTTGCGACAGCTGCGTTAGGTTTGCATGGATTGTACGGCCCGGCCGCGAACCAGCGGCAGGCTGAATCACTAGCACTTAACGTTCCTTACCTTCAGAATTTTTTGCATGTTCGAAAATATTATTGGGCATTTAAAAACTTAATGAATCTTTTGATAAATAACCTAAGAACATAAAACTGCAATTTACTTCCGAAAATCTCCGGTTCCGAAAATCTTAGGTTATTTATCAAAAGATTCATTAAGTTTTTAAACGCGCAAAATATTTTCGAACATGCTAAGAAATTTCCAAAACATTGTCAAATATTCTAGATGAATATAACAAGTTAAATGTTCGATAGGACTATTTTTTATTATTACTATTATTTTGATGACGGAGATTTTCGGAAGTAAGTACCGGTAACAATTTTTTTCTTGCACTATTTATCAAAAGATTCATGAAGTTTTCAAGCACGCAATAATATTTTCGAACATGCACAAAATTTCCGAAGGTAAGAAACGTTTTTTGAGTGATCTAGATGATTTTTAACAAATGTCCGATACTTCCTGTTAAATGGCGCAGATTTTCCGAAGTAAATTGCAGTTCTATGTTCTTCCGTTATTTATCAAAAGATTCATTAAGTTTTAAAACACGCAAAAGTATTTTCGAACATGCAAAGAAATTTCCGAAACATTTTCGAATATTCTAGGTGACTTTAACAAATGTCCGATAGCACTATTTTTTGTAAGGAGATTTTTGGAAGTAAATAACAATTTTATTTTCTTCCACTATTTACCAAAAGATTCATGAAGTTTCAAACGCGCAATATTTACGAACATGCAAAACATTTCCGACGGAAGGTAAGAAACGTTTTTTGAGTGTTCTAGATGATTTCTAGTAAATGTCCGATACTTTCTCTTTAATGGCGGATATTTTCGGAAGTAAATTGCAGTTTTATATTCTTCCGTTATTTATCAAAAGATTCATTAAGATTTTAAATGCGCAGAAATATTTTCGAACATGCTAAGAAATTTCCGAAACATCTTCGAATATTCTACGTGACGTTTAACAAATGTCCGATAGGATTATTTTTTTTTTCTTTTTTTGATGACGAGATTTTCGGAAGTAAATAACAATTTTGTGTTCTTCTATTATATATCAAAAGATTCATTAAGTTTTTAAACGCGCAAAAATATTTTCGAACATGCCAAGAATTTTCCGAAACATTTGCGAATATTCTAGGTGATTTTTAACAAACTTCCGATAGCACTATTTTTTTTTTTTTTTTATTTTGATCACGGAGATTTTCGGAAGTGAACAACAACTTTATGCGCGTTTAAAAAAATTGATGAATCTTTTGATAGATAACGGAAGAACATTCAACTGCAATTTACTTCTGAAAATCTCTGTCACAAAAAAAAAAAAATAGTTTTGTCGGACATTTGTCAAAAATCATCTAGAATATTCGAAAAGGTTTCGGAAATTTCTTGGCATGTTCGAAAATAGTTTTGCGCGTTTAAAACCTTAGTGAATCTTTTGATAAATAGCGGAAGAACAGTAAACTGCAATTTACTTCCGAAAATCTCCGTCACCAAAAAAAAAAAAAAATAGTTTTGTCGGACATTTTGTCAAAAATCATGTAGAATATTCGAAAAGGTTTCGGAAATTTCTTGCCATGTTCGAAAATAGTTTTGCCCGTTTAAAACCTTAATGAATCTTTTGATAAATAACGGAAGAATATTCAACTGCAATTTAATTCTGAATATCTCGACCACAAAAAAAAAAATAGTTTTGTCGGACATTTGTCAAAAATTATCTAGAATATTCAAAAAGGTTTCGGAAATTTCTTGCCATGTTCGAAAATAGTTTTGCGCATTTAAAACCTTAATGATTCTTTTGATAAATAACGGAAGAACATTCAACTGCAATTTACTTCCGAAAATCTCCGTCACAAAAAGAAATAGTTTTGTCAGACATTTGTCAAAAATCATCTAGAATATTCGAAAAGGTACCTGAAATTTCTTGCCATGTTCGAAAATAGTTTTGCGCGTTTAAAACCTTAATGAATCTTTTGATAAATGGCGGAAGAACAAACTGCAATTTACTTCCGAAAATCTCCGTCACCAAAAAAAAAAAAAAATAGTTTTGTCGGACATTTGTCAAGAATCATCTAGAATATTCGAAAAGGTTTCGGAAATTTCTTGCCATGTTCGAAAATAGTTTTGCGCATTTAAAACCTTAATGAATATTTTGATAAATAACGGAAGAACATTCAACTGCAATTTACTTCTGAAAATCTCCGTCACAAAAAAAAAAAAAAAAGTTTTGTTGAACATTTGTCAAAAATCATCTAGAATTCTTCGAAAAGGTTTCGGAAATTTCTTTGCATGTTCGCAAATAGTTTTGCGGGTTTAAAACCTTAATGAATCTTTTGATAAATAACGGAAGAACATTCAACTGCAATTTACTTCTGAAAATCTCCGTCACAAAAAAAAAAAAAAAAAGGTTTGTTGGACATTTGTCAAAAATCATCTAGAATATTCGAAAAGGTTTCGGAAATTTCTTGCCATGTTCGAAAATAGTTTTGCGCGTTTAAAACCTTAATGAATCTTTTGATAAATAGCGGAAGAACAGTAAACTGCAATTTTCTTCCGAAAATCTCCGTCACCAAAAAAAAAAAAAAAATTTTGTCAGACACTTGTCAAAAATCATCTAGAAAATTCAAAAAGGTTTCGGAAATTTCTTGGCACGTTCGAAAATAGTTTTGCGCATTTAAAACCTTAATGAATATTTTGATAAATAACGGAAGAATATTCAACTGCAATTTACTTCTGAAAATCTCCGTCACAAAAAAAAAAAAAAAAGTTTTGTTGGACATTTGTCAAAAATCATCTAGAATATTCGAAAAGGTTTCGGAAATTTCTTTGCATGTTCGCAAATAGTTTTGCGGGTTTAAAACCTTAATGAATCTTCTGATAAATAACGGAAGAACATTCAACTGCAATTTACTTTTGAAAATCTCCGTCACAAAAAAAAAAAAAAAGGTTTGTTGGACATTTGTCAAAAATCATCTAGAATTCTTCGAAAAGGTTTCGGAAATTTCTTGGCATGTTCGCAAATAGTTTTGCGCGTTTAAAACCTTAATGAATCTTTTGATAAATAATGGAAGAACAAACTGCAATTTACTTCCGAAAATCTCCGTCACAAAAAAAAAAAAAAATAGTTTTGTCGGACATTTGTCAAAAATCATCTAGAATATTCGAAAAGGTTTCGGAAATTTCTTGCCATGTTCGAAAATAGTTTTGCGCGTTTAAAACCTTAATGAATATTTTGATAAATAGTGGAAGAACAGTAAACTGCAATTTACTTCCGGAAATCTCCGTCACCAAAAAAAAAAAATAGTTTTGTCGGACATTTGTCAAAAATCATCTAGAATATTCGAAAAGGTTTCGGAAATTTCTTGGCATGTTCGAAAATAATTTTGCGCGTTTAAAACCTTAATGAATCTTTTGATAAATAACGGAAGAACATTCAACTGCAATTTACTTCTGAAAATCTCCGTCACAAAAAAAAAAAAATAGTTTTGTCGGACATTTGTCAAAAATCATCTAGAATTCTTCGAAAAAGTTTCGGAAATTTCTTGGCATGTTCGAAAATAGTTTTGCGCGTTTTAAACCTTAATGAATCTTTTGATAAATAACGGAAGAACATTCAACTGCAATTTACTTCCGAAAATCTCTGTCCCCCCAAAAAAATAGTTTTGTCGGACATTTGTCAAAAATCATCTAGAATTCTTCGAAAAGGTTTCGGAAATTTCTTGGCATGTTCGAAAATATCAGTTTTGCGCGTTTAAAACCTTAATGAACCTTTTGATAAATAGCGGAAGAACATAAAACTGCAATTTACTTCCGAAAAACTGAGGATCAGTGGATATAAAGCGTGCGGAAAATTTTGGGTTCTATCTCACAAATGATCCTTTTTGGAAAGCCAAAATAAAGAAATTGACCATAAGCCTATGTGACGACAGAATTTTCCCGACAGGGGGCCAGGCCATGCCAGCGACCCCAAGTTCCGTCAGCTCCACGTCTTCGGCGGCTGGGCGCTTATATACAGGCTATAAATGTTCAACAAGTTTAGGCTAAAAGCCAGATGTGCATGCATCATCACAGTGGCGAATCCCGGATTTGCATGATCGGGGGGGGGGGGGTTGATTTTATATTGTCAATAGCTATCTTGCTGATGCAGGGTAGTGGCCTGAGGGTGAAGTTTTTATTGATTTTTTTCTCTTTTTTTCATAGAAAAAAAACTAATAAGGTACAATTTGCAAGAGTTTGCTGATTTTAGGGAGCAAACATTAGGGCGACTGCCTATTGCCGGCCTTTCAAGCATAATGCCACAAACCCCATTAGCAATATCATGGCACCCTTAAGGGCAGAGTTGGTGCTCTGTTCCCTCCTACCATAGTACCACTGTGGACACAGTTCGGGCCAAGTCCAGGGTAACATATGGCGGAGCCACTCCATGAATGTTGCTAATAAGGGTCCACGGAACCATTCTCTGACATCCATGTACCAATATTCCATTTTCAATAGTACATAGTCGCGCCGAAGCCAGCAGTCGGGAGAATGGCAGTGACAAGTTAATGCTATCTAACAATTCTCACATCTTTTTGTTCTTATCGTGCGTCTAGTCTTCACTTCTCTTATTTTTTAGGTGCGCAAAAATCATGGAATTAAGGATTTTTGTGTGACATTTTAGCCTATATGTCTTGTGCGACATTCAAACAGAAAAATATGCTGGCTAGAACAGTAATACACAGGTTACTTAATGTTATTATTCTCGCGAGAAAATTGAAAATATGAAGAGTAAAAATATTGCCGCCACGCCCTTAACCTGTTTTATTTCTTCCTAGGTTCCTAGGAAGTATGTATATGTGGAGCGCCTCCTGTCGGCTGCCCGTTCATCCTTTGTGCCTGTATTTTTACTGTTTTAGTTCACGTCTTTTACTCCTATTGCGTTGAGGTGTTATTATTATCGTTATTTTACTGTCTGGAAGTCATCTGATGTGTTTTTAAGTCTTTCGCTGACGTTTTTCGTTGGATTTATCCACCTGTTTCATGTTTCATGCTGACACCTTCCCGACATTTGGAGCCTAGCTATACCGACCGTATTCTTGCATACGCTGTTCATAGCTTAGGCCTTTCAATTTGACGCATTATGTACTATTCACGTATCCAACTACTTCAGCTACGTTACAAACATGCAAGATCCTGTGCATGGTTCAGCGATTGCATTGTGCAACTCCGGCAATCGAATATACTGAACAATGGAATCACCAAAACTCACCGTGGCGTTCGTGCTGGTGTCCGTGTAAAAGCTCGGCAACACAATGGTAATCTCCGCATTGTCCACTATGAACAATTTTCAGTACAGTCCGTTCTTGGCCAAGGGCAGTATCAATATAGTGTCGCCAAGCAGTCAACTGTTTCAAACAGGAAAGCCAATATTTCCAACCTTAAGCCTATTGCGAAGGAATTGCAACATTCTCGATCTGTGAAGATCAAGTTTGGACTTATCAACACGCAATCGGTACGTAACAAATCTGCTGCGCTCCTTGACTATGTGTTTGATCAAAATATTGATGTGTGCTGTTTGACTGAAACTTGGCTGTCAACTAATGATGATCTCGTGCGGTTCAGCCTCAAACCCCCTGGTTATGACTTCCAAGACTCCCCCAGGAAAAACGGTCGTACTGGTGGAGGTATCGGCCTCCTGCACCGGGAGAACATCCAAGCCTCTATGGTTGCCCAAGGGGAAGTGGATTCATTCGAATTTTCCGAATGGTTGCTTCAGTTCCAACGGAAGCCTCTGCGATTATGTGTGGTATACCGACCCCCGTACTCTGCTAAGCATAAAGTCACCAAGGCCGTCTTTCATAGACAATTCGCTGATTACCTGGAATCAGTGGTCACCAAACCTAACCCACTATTAGTTGTAGGGGATGTCAATATTCATCTAAATAGATTAATTGACAATGACACAAGGCAATTTAATGACGTTTTATCTAGCATGGCGTTGGAACAGGTTGTACGTGATCCGACACACGTCTCTGGTAACATCTTAGACGTCGTGATCAAACGCAAGGACGATGATATTGTTTTGAGCACTACAGTGCATGATGAATTGTTTTCCGATCATAGGGTGGTTTCGGCATCGATTTGCTTCCCTCTACCACCCCTGACTGTTGTGGATAGATTATCCAGAAAGATCAAGCAAATCGACCAAGAGTCATTCCAATCTGACCTTCGTCAAGTTGTCAATCAAGCTGAGGGCATCGACGATCTAAGAGCTCTGGCGAAATTATATAACACTGAATTCCGTGCAATCCTTGATAAACATGCTCCCGTTGTCAAGAAGCGTGTTGTAATTCGACCTAAACTTCCGTGGTATAATGAAGACCTACAGATCTGTAAGAGGAGAAAGCGTAAAGCAGAAACTGTCTGGCTCAGCAGCGGTACGACAGAGGACAGGGCTACGTATATCAGCCTACGGAACATGTATAAGAATATGCTGAATGATGCTCAAAACAACTATCTAAACGATTGCATCGCCAAGGCCGGCAATGACCCGAAGAAGCTCTTCCGTTCTATTGCAGCTATGACCGGAAAAAGGGATGAACTGGTGTTTCCGGATGCTACATCCAACACACAACTTTCAGAGGACTTCAAGGATTTCTTCTGGAGTAAGGTCGATAAACTCCGTAATGAGCTGGATAACATGGGCATTGCGCCATTCGACTGTGGTACTAGCGATCACTCAGCTACTTTGGACTGCTTCATTCCTCGAACCGAGTCTGATGTCCGGAAGGTAATCATGGATTCTGCCTCTACTACGTGTGATAACGATCCGATGCCAACTCACCTTTTGAAAGACTCGGTTGATATAATTTTACCGGTAATAACAAAACTCGTTAACTTATCCATGGCCTCCGGTACGTTTCCCGAAATGTGGAAAGAGGCTATCATCTTACCTTTATTAAAGAAGTCCGGGCTGCAACCAACCTTAAAGAACTATAGACCTGTAAGTAACTTACCTTTCATCTCTAAGGTCGTTGAACGATGTGTGGTTGAGCAGCTAAATGGCTATCTGAATGATCATAATCTTCTGCCTGACTTTCAGTCTGCTTATAGGGCTGGCTACAGCACTGAATCTGCTCTGGTCAGAGTTCACAATGATATAATTAGAAACATTGACGATAAGAGGTTAACCCTTATGGTTCTTATTGATTTAAGTGCAGCGTTTGATACGGTTGATCATCGTATTCTTTTAGATGTTCTTAAGAATAAGTTCGGGCTGCGGGGAACTCCTCTTAATTGGTTCCAATCATTTTTACATGAGAGGTATTTTAAAGTTTTGATTAAGGATTCATTTTCCAATTCTTGTCATCTTCAGTCTGGTGTTCCGCAGGGTTCATGTACCGGCCCAGTATTGTATACTGTTTATGCTAGTACTATTGCCGACATTATTCACAGGTACCTGCCCAGTTGTATGGGCTATGCCGACGATCATGCCCTTTATTTATCCTTTAGTTGGGGGGATGTTTCTCAGTCTAACGCTTGCAAAGAAATGGAGGCTTGTCTTGCCGACGTCAGGGTTTGGATGGCTGAGAACAGACTGAAAATGAATGAGGCGAAGACAGAAGTTATTGTTTTCGGCACTCGTCATCATCTTTCTAAACTCAGTTTTGATAATATTCTTGTAGGTGATACTTCGGTCAACTGCTTAGATCAGGTTAAATACCTTGGAGTCACTCTGGATAAAAATTTACAACTTGATGTTCAGATCAATCAGAGATGTCAAATTGCCTTTGGGCAGCTTTATAAAATCCGCAAACTTCGTAAATATCTGAGCTTCCAGTCTTGCCACACTTTGATTCATGCTTTAGTTATCAGTCATCTTGATTACGCTAATAGTCTTTATACTGGATTACCTAACTATCTTATTTCCAGGCTACAACGTGTTCAAAACTGTGCTGTTCGAGCATTGTTCCAAGTTTCGTCTCGTACCCATGTCACTCCTCTTCTCAAAGAGGTTCATTGGCTGCCTGTTGCCTATCGCGTGCAATTTAAAGTTCTTACCCTTGTTTTTAATGCTCTCCAAGGTATTGGCCCGGACTACATTTCTAATCTTTTATCGATCACCTCTTCTACTTATAATACTAGGTCTGTTAGTCGTGGTGCCCTTGCTGTCCCTAGAATCAATACAAAGCTGGGTGAGAGAGCATTCAGTTATGTGGCCCCGAAATTGTGGAATAGTCTTCCTGATAAAATTCGTCGGAGTGAATCCCTTTTAGTGTTTAAGAAGAATTTGAAAACGTATTTTTATTGTTTGTATTTTACTTAAGTTTACTTTAGTAGTTTTATTGTTTTAGTGTCATTTGTACAGCGCCATCGAATACTTTTTGGTACTTTTGGCGCTTTATAAGTGTTTTAAATAATAATAATAATAATAATAATTTCCTCTCTTCCCGAAATTCGGGAATCTGGGTGCTCTTCGGGAAATTTTCGGGAAGGGGGATGATTTCGGGAAATCTGGAAATGGCGTATGGCGTATGAAAATGACGTATGGCTTGACAGGGTGAAATCCTGGATCAGCCATTAAAGTAGCATTCAAGAAGCGTTATTGAAAATATCAGGAAATAGCAAGCCGATTTCAGGAAATTTGAGATTCCATTTAAAAAAAAAATAAATTTAGAGTGTGGAAGCACTGCTAGGTTAGACCGTAACCGTAACCAAAGTCTCTCACAGAACGAACTATAAACGGAAGTACTTCGAAGCCTTCTGTATTTCTGTGCAGCTACTTGGCTATTTAACACCATCCTACCGTGTATTACCTATACATAAACACAGGGTGTAGGCTCACACGTGTTCTGTTTTTAAGTGTTGTAGTATCATATACAGCGGTACGTAATGCATGCACGTACTATAATTATCGCTCTTTCTCTCTCGGTAGGTAGCGTGCGCTGGTTACTTTATAAAAGTTTTCACGAAGACAGTTTTACGTTACATTTTGACCGTTTCTATTTTCCCTTTGCTGACAAAGTTAAACTGGGCAGAAGTTCGTTTTAGGCAAGTCTTAATCAGATTGCCATTGGTTATGTTAGTTTCTTTATTTTCTTTTTTTTTGAACAAGATGAAGATGTTAGTAATGCGGATGATGCGGACGTTAGTAAAGAAAAGCAATGGTTTAACAAGTAATGCACGTGCCAGAATTTCGTGTTCCAGAACCACAGTTCAGTGACTTGGAACTCTGGCTAGCTTTACATGCACTTGTACGTGAGCTTGCTACACAAAGAAAGGCAGCTTTCTTTCACAAGATGTTGACCAGCTATTGACGAAAAGCACCTTTTGTGTTGAGATTTACTCCGATGGGCAGCCCATTGTTAAGTCTTCTTTTGTGCTAGAGAGGCCTATACTGCTGCTCTTCCTGACTGTGTTTATAACTGTTCACGGTCTTGCCCGTGCATGGAGAGATGTGTGCACTGAAGCGAAGCACATTAACTGGTGGTTGCTATACTCATTACAATGGGTAGCAACCACTCAGACGGTGACAAATGGCGATTAAATTTGTGCGCGGTCCCTTAACCCTTACCTAAGTAATAACCCTAACCATGATTTTGAAACAACTTTGAAAAATTCTGAAAATCAAATTTACCCATAACCTTGTGGGAAAAAAAAATGAGGCTTGCGGGGCGGAATGTGTTTGCGCAGCTCACAAGACTTCGCCTAGATGTGTTATAGCTCCATATGTAAAAGGTGGGGCCTATTCGCACATCGACTAGCCGCCGTGCGGACAAGATGCATTGATCGCTTATTCGCACGTCGACTAGCTACCATACTTTACTACATACGACTACGTGGTATTTGGTGTTGTAGGTAGTACGCATGGTGGTGATACGTATGTACGTAGCTGTGCCTATGTGCGATATGTTTTGTATGCATTGACCGACACAAAGTACCGACCGATGCAAGTCAAGGTACTCTATTCTGTATTTTTTAAGAGGAAGTTTGAAAGACACATGCTTAGCCTATTTGCTGTTCCCTCCTTTGTCAAATCCCTCCAAACAAAACAGCTTTATTTTCTTCATCCACCTCCATGTTATTGCACTGCTTGCGATATGCATTTGGGCAGCGCTACCTATTTGTACATGCTGTGTCCCTCAATCTTACGCGTACGTATATGCAGTCGCTGTGCGAGTAAGCAATCACTGCATCTTGTCTGCACGGCGACTAGTCGACGTGCGAATAGTCATGATGACGCAGTTATTTTAAAATAGTTAGGTTAGCGTAAAAGCTCCAGGAATGGGCTGAAGAAAAACGTTCCGCACCGTAAGGTTGCTCAAATTAAATTTGCGAAAATACGACAGTGGGCTTAGTAAACTTGTTTTACACATGCCTTGCGACTGTTTTATGAAATAAGTACCAACTTGATATTTTTTTATACCTTCGAGTTACCAAACGTGGACAGGCGGTACCTCAACACAATGTGTGTGTAGGCTACGACGTACAGTAGAATTGAATTTCCGGTAGTCTAAGAACACTGGGCAAAAATACCATACCGTCTATAGATGAACCAATTTATATACAATAATGTGCTGAAGAACAACGGAACCTTTTTTTTTTACATTTGCTGTGACTTTGTATGTAGTACAAGCTATATGCAAAACGGGTGAGGAGGGGGAGGGTGGGGTGAGGGGTGGGGAACAGGGGAGGGTGGCCTATTACATCTTACTCCTCACAGGCATGAACAAATCTATGATTGAGGGTAGTTTTAGGTTCCTGAAGCAATACAGGGTTAACTTGGATTGACTTGAAGATGAGCTCGCCACCACGTAACAGTAATATATATGGGAACAAAAGTTTTATCAGTGTGTTAGCATTGCACATGAAAAATGCAAAAGGGGGGAGGAGAATGGGAGAGAGGGGGAGGGGGTAGCCCATGATATCTTTCTCCTTCCCTGTCATGTACACATGTATGATTGGGAGTGGTTTTAGATTCCTGCAGCAATACAGGGTTAACCTGGACTGACTTGAAGATGAGCTTGTCACCATGTAACAGTAATATATATGGGAACAAAAGTTTTATCAGTGTGTGAGCATTGGACAAGAAAAATGCAAAAGGGGGGAGGGGAAGGAGAGAAAGGGGGGTGGGATGGCCCATGATATCTCTCTCCTTCCCTGTCGTGTCCACATGTATGATTGGGAGTAGTTTTAGGTTCCTGCAGCAATACAGGCTTAACTGGACTGACTTGGAGATGTCCTTGTCACTACGTAACAGTAATATATATGGGAACAAAAGTTTTATCAGTGTGTGAGCATTGCACATGAAAAATGCAAAACGGGGGAGGGGAAGGAGAGAAAGGGGGTGGGATGGCCCATGATATCTCTCTCCTTCCCTGTCGTGTACACATGTATGATTGGGAGTAGTTTTAGGTTCCTGCAGCAATACACGGTTAACCTGGACTGACTTGAAGATGTGCTTGTCACCACGTAACAGTAATATATATGGCAATAAAACTTTTATTAATGTATGAATATTGGACAAGAAAAATTGCCATACCACCTATAGATGAACCCATTTATATACAATAATGTGCTGAAGAACAACTGAAACCTTTTTTTTAACATTTTCTGTGCCTCCATGGCTGCAAATAAGAAATGGACGGCCTTTTCCAAGTCCCAGAACTCTTCGTTTAAAGTTGATGAAAAGGAGTGGAAGGATCTCTTCAGAACTCCCCCGGTGCTGCAATCGGCGGAAGATTACCTTCGTTCGGTAGGCTCTATGGACTATTCAGGGAAACTGAAGTCATTTTCTGGCAGGAGAACCCTTCAGTCTCTTTATCAGATTGATACAGTGGCTCGTACAGGACCCAAGTATTCCTCAGCTCTCCTTTTAATTGCGGAGGTCCTTTCTAAATCATTCAGGCAGTCAGGAGCTTCTGAGTCTCCAGACGAGATACGGCCACCCTGGTTAGTTTGGTCGGTCCTATCACAAGAAGGGTCTATGACCAGCTTAGCAGAGTTTCAGTTCGTTCAGTCTTAGATAGAAGAGAAATCATTTTGGACAACATGCAGCTGCCAGCTCGGGAGCTGCTAGGCTTGCAACACTTGCTCGTAGAAAATCGGCATCTAAGACATACAATTCCCGACTTCAGAAATTCTACGAATGGTCTTCTTCTCACTCCTGGAATCCGTTGGAAGCTTCAGTAGATGATGTGTGTTCGTTCCTCATTCATTTATTTGACGAGGGCAAACAAGTGTCGACGATTAGAAATTAATCTCTCTGAAACTCCCGCTGCTTTAAAACGTTCGTTGACAGTTTCTGCGCTGTCAAGTGAAGTTCTGCAGGTCTTGATGGAACAGCTGGCCTTTGTTCTGAGACAGCAGGTGGGCACGGATTGGGAACCTGAACGGGAGGTCCACTAGGAGATTGAGAATTAGAGGGAACCATGGCTGGTGCGGCCAACAAGGAGCAATTAGAATCATGTCCCTTTTGGAGCGAGAAAGTTTCAGGAGTGTTATGTGGACGAGCCGCCACATCGGGAAGGCGTAGGTCCAAAGGTTGTTCCATTGTAATGCCAGCGCATCCGTCGCCCAGGCTTGGGGACGTGCTCCCAGATAAACTACTTCTTGGGAGGGTTGAAGGCTGGATTTCTCCCAATTTATTACCCATCCCAGACTTTGTAAGGTTTGGATCACGAAGTTTGTGTTTCGGTCCGCTTAAACCTTTGAGTCTGCTACGATTAACCAATTGTCCAGGTAGGCAAATATCAGGATTCCATTTCTCCTTAGGAAGGCTAGGACTGATTTGGAGACCCATGTAAAGACCCTTGGGGCCATTGCAAGGCCAGATGGAAGGGCATTGAATTGGTAGTCTGTTCCCTTGTAGAGAAAGGCTAGAAATCATTGGTGGTTGGGATGAATTGGGATGTGAAGGTAAGCATCTCATAAATCTGTGGAGGTGGCCCACATGTTCTTTGATAGAGTTGGGATTATAGAGGCTAAGGTCTCCATCCTGAAACACTTCGTCTTTATGAAAGCTTTGTTTAGCAGTTTCAAGTTCAAAATGGGCCTCCAGCAGTCCGGTTTTTTTGGAGCAAGGAAGAAGTTTGACCTGATGAGATTCTGAAGAACTATTTGGAGGAACTATATGGATGGCCCTTTTGCCTGCTAGGCCACGGATTTCTTCCTCCAATGCCCTGCGCTTGTCTGGGTGAGAAGGAACTGGAGTGACCTTCATTATTCCCTTCTTGGGTGGAGGAAACAAAAACTATACAATAACCGTACGTTATAATGTTCATGACCCATTGATCAGGGCTTATCTTTTCCCACATCTCCCGAAAGTGATATTCTCCCTCCACCGCCGGGAAGACTGCGATGGGGTGGGCACCCTTAGGGCTTGGCGAAGCCGCGGCCCCTACCCGATGTTGAAGGCTTAAACGAGCCTCTCACAGGATTGCGGCCGAAAGGGCGGCGTTGCTGTCTTTGTGATCTGAAGCCTCTTGGAGGAGATCTGCTGGACCCGGAAGACTGCTGAGTCTGCTGACGACGGCGCTGCATGGGAGGTGGTCTTTGGCGAGACTGGCTAGGATGAAAACGAGGAGCACTGAGATTCGCTTTCTGCATGCCCTACTTTCTTTTAACTTCTGTCTGTAAATGACTATCAAATTGTCCACCGAACAAATCCTCGCCGGTGATTGGAAGCTGTAGGAAGCGATGCTTGACTGGTCAGCCATAGCTGGGGTTCACAAGGGCTTCAAAGACGGTTCAGCAGTTGGTTCTAACGTAGTCATATCTAAGCTGTTGAGAGGCATGTTCATTTCAAGACCTCCCCCCAGGAGGCTGGCTCCCTCTTGGTCTATCAATGACGTTCTTTCGACTCTAACGAAGCCTCCATGTGAGCCCATGCAGGGGGCCCCCTAGACACTTTAACCTACAAAGCGCTCTTTTTGGTAGCAGCAGCTTCAGCCAGGAGAAGAAGCGAATTACATGCTCTTTCAGTCAAGAAGGGTTTCATCAGATTCACTCCAGCCGGGGTCCATCTTCTCCCGGATCCTTCCTTCCTGGTTAAAAATTAATCTCCTTCATTCACGTCGCAGACGATATTTTTGCCGACCATTTCCTCCGCCTCGTCGATTAGAGAAGGTCATCTCCTGTGTCCAGTCAGAGCCTTAAAATGGTATACCAACAAGACTAAACTGCTCAGATCATTGGAGGCCCGGTTCATTTTGCCAAGATCACCATTTTCTCTGTCCTCCAAGGACACCATTTCCAAGTGGCTGATTCGCCTGATTTATCCACACGCAGAACCAGATGAGACGATTAGAGCTTGTGATCTCAGGGCTCATGCTTCCTCCAAGGCCTGGTTCCAGGGTATCCCCCTCCAGGACATCATGGATGCAGCGGCCTGGAAGTCACCGTCTTCCTTCGTCTCCTGCTACTTAACGGACGTCGTCTCGGCCGATCCTTCCTTCGCCAGGGCAGTACTACGAGGCTCCAATGGTCCAGGGAGGATCCTCCCACCGCCATGGTGCTAATCTGGTTACTTATGTAAATAGGAGGTAAGGAGGGGCGATGTAGATTCCCCAAAACTCCCTGGACTGGGAATCTACGAGCCCCAATACTTACCTCCTATTTGGATCCCACCTCCCGGCCCCACGATGGAAGTCCGGCAGATCTGTACTTGGCTCGCGAGACCATTCTCACCTCGTCGGCACCTAGAGTTGTCACTAACACTAAAATGTAGATTGGGCGTCACTTGTTCGGAAGGGCATCACATCCGGAAGCAGTCTGCTCTTGTGCAAGGTGGCTCCATTTTCGCTGTCTATGACTAAGCCAAATGTGTCTCTCCTTGCTGATTCGACTACTAACCTCGTCCCAGTCCTCATAGTCTTCCGGAAAGTTAAGGTGAGAGCGCCCTGAGGATCGTTTTTGTATGTGTTATTGTGTTTCTTGTGTTGAAGATTCGTGTTCTAACTGGTGCAGGCCCCTAAATTCACTACAGCACTCCTACTCTGGTCTCGTAGGGCTATGCTTTGGGATCTGTCTGACTTTCAAGCAGAAGAGGACTTCAGGAGGCCAACCTCCTTTGGAGGGTGCCCTCCCCCACTGTGCTATTGGTTTGCCAGGGTCTAACTGCGGGTAAGTGGGGATTACATATGTAAATAGGAGGTAAGTATCGGGGCTTGTAGATTCCCAGTCCAGGGAGTTTTGAGGATACGTTGTGTAAACATGCAAATGAAAAGAAAACACCAATGAAAGGATTTATCCTGAGGGAATATGGTGCGGCAAACTTTCATATTATGCTGTAAAAGAAGCTAACATAAAAGCTTGTTTCTGGTGACCAAATTTGATGCTTTCTGATGTGCAGGAAAAATTTCTATATTAGGCAGTGAAAACCCCATCTCGATAGCACTTCGCATTTGATAGATACTAATTTTTGAAGAAATGCTATTTTTCAGCTTCCACAAAGCCTGATGGGAAATCTGTGATGTCATCTTAGCAAATTGATTACATGTACCTTTTTTATTTCTTTATAATGTTAATACCACTGTATTGAATATTTCATAATTTTGTTTGCTGTACCATATAAAGTATGGAACAGTTTGACAGTATATCTAGACGGAAAAATATCTAAACATTTCAACAGTATCAAATCTCAATGACAACAAGGTTTTCAATTATAAAGAATAACATAAGGAATCTGAGGCAATCTGCCCACTTGGCATCACATTCTGTGAACTTGAGGAGACTGGGAGGTATTTTGTGGCAAAAGTAGCCAATTTTCAAGAAGGATTATCTTGAGATAGGAATGGAGTTTTAATACAGGGTTTGGATGACATGTAATGAAACTTTTTCTCTTTCATGTAAAACCCCTACAGAATGCCACCAGACAATGGCTTTAAAATGTTGGTTAAAGGGTATCACCATGCAGTTATTCGAAAGTAGTAGGGGCAAAACAGCTACTGCGGTGAGGTGACCTCGATTTTAGGGGGCAACATTGGTAATTAGCTGTTGTTACTGTGGGTTAGTGCAAGTCAAGGGTGGGGGAAAGTAGGAGGAATAGGGGGACATATTCCCCTCTAACAGCTTGGTTGGGGGAGGGACCACCTTTCATCCCCCCCCCCCCCACCCAATATTTGGTCCCTGACTATAATATTTGCTTATATTGTGAGTGTGAGACAGTTTCCTCCAATGTGAATAACCTAATTGAAGGGGAAGGAATGTCTGATATTTTGGTAAACACCATAGTGTGTTGATATTAGTGTGAATATTAGACTTTCTGATGACTCAAAGGTCATTAACAATATCGATTTTTTTTTTCCTGGTGCACTTCGTTTGCACACTCATTAGACCCCATATTCAGTGATTAAGAAGACATTTGTAGACACGTATCTATGTATTACTTCTATAAGTTGGTTGGGAACTTTGTTCACTTAGAGTTGGTCAGCTGCAGTGATATTTTCTGGAATATACAGTATGTGATACATAGTCCCTTCCATTGATTTGGTTAGGGAGGTGGAGTACCTTAGTACATTGGCAACATCTGCAATATTGCTTATATTTGCATGTAGGCCCATAAGGCACGATCCCTAGTATTTTGGTTGAGGAGGACCGAATCCCTTTCATCCCTGCTAAGTTTTTTGTCAATGACCATAGTATGTAGCTCTATTGACTGTGAAAGGCAATTAAGTCTTCTGGTGTGCCTGCTCATCTAATGTCTCATACATGCCTGGTAATCCTACACTCTTAGATGTGCACAGGCATATTATACATTCAAGTGCATGTTACAGAGCATTCATGTTAGTTCACTTCAGTAGGATATACACATGCCATCTTGCAAGTTCCTTCAGTAGGCATATTTTCTGTGCGCTTGGAGCGCAGTACCTTTCATGTGTCATTGTTATCCGATGTTCTTTCTTCTCTGTCTACTCTATGTGGTCGACACCCGCTAACGATTGCATTTCTTATGCATACTTTAAAACATGTTTTAACGTATACACATTTCTATGTATACATCAGTACATACATGTTGGTATACGTATACATATAGGAATATCTATACAGGTACATACACTTAAACATATATAAAGAGAGATCATTTTGAGGTCTCTGACACACAACCCCCACTGTCCAACACAAATTACCGTTGGTGCAAGGTCTGCTAGAAACATGTTAGATTTTATCTGTTTGATGCATGTGATTAGGTTATTGTAACAGTCTTCATTCTTTCATGTATTGTATTTCCATCTAAATGATACAGTTACAGTATCTTTAGTATTACCTAGCAGGAATACACCCGCTACTCAACAGTTGTCTGTGGGCGAATATTCTGCCTATCAACTTACAAATAAACTTCAAACTTGAGTAGGATCATAAAATGTTGCTATTCAGATCCTGTACAATTGTTTCAAACTTAACACTTGTCACCACTTTTCAGTGGACTTTTTTTAGCCAAGAAGATATGTACTTCATAAAATGTATTGTGTATCCCCTCACTTATATATTTCAGAAAAATTTCTCAGTGAGCTGGGCTTCTCGTTGGGACTATTTATTAGATCAGATGACTGATGTAAGCATCAATTGGTTCAGGTGAGTTTTATACATTACACTGCTTCCGTTGGGACAGTGTATTAAATCAGATGCCTAATGTAAGCATCAATTGGTTCAGTTAACTTTTATGCCGTACACGCCTTCAGTTGGGACTATGTATTAAGTTAGATGCCTGATGTAAGCATCAGTTGGTTCAGTTAACTTTTATGCCATACACTGCTTCCGTTGGGACAGTGTATTAAATCAGAAGCCTGATGTAAGCCTCAATTGGTTCAGTTAACTTTTATCATGGAGCTTTTATGGATGGAGTAAAAGCAGAGAACCTTCCTTTGAAGTCATCATGGGTTCCGACATTCTAAGAGTGAGCCGTGAATACTCTTAAGGATTTACACTTGCAAACAGTTAGTGGGTAATAGATAAAGACAGCTCTTCACAGTGGATGTGAATTGCATGTGTAAAAGTTCTGGTGACATGCCACCAAAATGAGCTGTTTCACTTGCCAGTTCGGGAATTTAATCCTTCAAAGATAAATCCATTTGATTACAATTCCAAAACCATTGACCATTCTCAAATTATACGTGTTCAACGTTTGATGGTTTCTGAAGTAACTCATTACCTACGCAAAATAACGATGTGGAGTGTTGCACAGTGTTAAGATTTCTTTTGTTCACTCTACATAAATTATCTCTTAATTAATGATGAGATAGTTTAAAGTTTGGTGAGTGAAATCAATAATTCTCAAGAAAACAATTTTAACTTCCATAATTGACCCTTCAGGGGATAACAATGCTACCAGTGTCCTTGATATTAAGGTTGTAAAAACAAAGGCTAACATTAGCCACATGTGGTATGTCCATCTTTTGATGTTACATATTTGCATAATAGCTCATGTTTATTCATGATACATGTGTTACATAAAAATTAACCTGTAAAAAGGTCAATATGGGATGAATTGTAATAGAAATTGCAGCTATTTCCTGGATATTTAATGCTTCTTTCATTAAATAGCCAACTATAATTTTCATGTCACCGGACCTTTAATACACTGTGAAGTGCATAGGAACTTGTAACCTTCAAAATGCAAAAAGTAGCAAAGTTTAAAAAATTTTGTCAGAAAAGTATGCACCCGCACACATTCAAGAGGCACACTGTAGTAAAGATGAGGCAACTATCTTTTCCCTCAATTAATTCCTGTGTTTAGGAAACTTTCAGAAAGGCTCCAAAGTCTTTCGGAAAGGTTCTAGGACATTAATCAGACACGTAATTTTCTTTTTTTTAACAAAGGACGCTAATTTTCCAACCACAACACCAAATTTGACGAAGTTTTCACCTCTAAAATGATATTAAATTGGACAAAAACTGAGCGTCCACTTCAAAACTGAAGCTCTGAAGATGAACAACTGCACTTACACAATTTGATTACAGCGGTAAATATTCATGAAGTTTAAAAGTGTAAAAAAGTTGTTTGTTTAAGTATAGTGTCACAAACACAGCTCAGTGTTGGAACCCATGATGGTTCTTCAAAGGAAAGGCCAAAGATGATTTGGGTAATTAAAACGGCTTACGTGAACAAAAGTTATGAAAGGCGAGGAGGTTGAGGAGAGGGAGGTTGTCTTCTTTGATTGAAAGGGTTAGATGAGTGTTTTATTGCATTTGAGGTTCTCTGCTTTTACTCCATCTGTAATAGCTCCATGCTTTAATGCAGTACACTCCTTCACTCCTTCAGTTGGGACAATGTATTAAAGTGTACCTAAAGTCTGAAAATTCAAAAATATATATTACAGAGCATGAAAACTGAATTCCAGTGGTCCAATTCCCATCTTCACAGGACTTTCTTAAGCTGAGATATAAAATGTTGAAGTTTATTCACTCGATTTAAAAAGGTAGATTGCGCAATAATTTGTGATGTCATTGTTGTACTACTCAAATTACAATCTTTGTATTTCTTTGTTTTTCTGAAAGCCACCGCACCTTGTGCCAAAATGTGATCGCGTTCTTACTGCTTTGGGGTGACTTGACTATATAAGCCCTCTCTGTACAGCATGTCATGCAAGAAAACAGGAAGCGGTCAAGGTCATATAAACATTTTTAATTTTAAAAGAAAACAAAGCATTTAATGTGAGTTGTACAACAAGAATGTCAAAAATTATTGCGCAATGAACTGTTTGGATTTAAGTGAATAAATTTTAACATTTAATATCTCAGCAATGGAATAAGCTATGACAATGGGAGTTGGACCAATAAGATTAATTTTGTAACCTCTAAGATATATATTTTTGAATTTGTAGACTTTAGGTCCACTTTAAATCAGATGTCTGATGTAGCATCATTTGGTTCAGTTAACTTTTATGCAGTAAATTTCTTCAGTTGTGTCTATGTATTAAATTAGATTCCTGATGTAAACATCAATCGGTTTAGGTAAGTTTTATACATTGCACTCCTTTCATTGGGGCTATGTATTAAATTAGATGTCTGATGTAAGCATTAATTGGTTCAGTTAACGTTTATGCAGTACATTCTTTCAAGGTGGGAAGTTAGAAATATTTTCAAATATGTTGGGCTTTCATTTTGTGAAGCAATTAAACAATGCTTCATCATCATTTATGTTTGACATACCATAGTGAGTCCATCTCCGTAGCAACTTTACAGCAAAAAGTATACGAGGGTTTTGTATCAAGATTCAAGGGTTACAATAGATGAAACTTCAGTAATTGCTCAAGGCATTAATTTAATGCTTGGGTTGTCTGAGTACAACTTGAACGTATGTATGTTATGTAACACACTCTGGTAGCAAATGTAAGAGACCCTGGATGCCATCCTGAGTGCACTGGCAAGAGTCTGGGAATACCTTGGTGTTTCTGGTGTATACAACATGTTAAAGTAACAATGTAATGTATTTATCATATTGAGAGAAACAATGCTACTGTTTTTGAGGTCAGAGGTCATGTGAGGTCATTACAGGTTAAGGACCAAAAACTTTGTGCACACTCTCCCAAGGAAGGAAGCATGGATACTTTTCATGCTTTTTATGGCAGAGGTCAGACGTTATTTGAGGTCACCCGAGGTGAAACAATGAAGACCTTGGAAATTGCCTGTAAACACTATAGCTCAAGGTTAACATGACGGATACCTTTCATACTTGATATAGGTTGTCAAAATCAGTTTATACATAGCTGATGAAGTTGGTTGCACTCCTGGTCTGAAGCATGCTTGTGTGGACCAGTTAAAAAGCTAACTTGGCTTGCTTTTGTTGAAGCTGTGCAACTTTTTTGAAGTCATTTATGTCAGTTCTTGCTGCTCCCTGATGGCTTCTCATTAAGTCTCATGTCAGTTCAAGGATGTTACTCTTTTTGGGAGAAGTTTCAGGTTTTAAATTTGGCTCCAGTGGGAAGTAGCCAGCAGGACTTCTTAGGGAGCACTTGACACTCAAGCTGTGTCAATCTGAGCTCAGGAAAGTGAAAGAAGCATTTCAAGTAAATATTTAGAGGCAAGAAATCATGAAGCCTTTTTGCTTTCTGGTTATCATTATTGTTATTGTTGTCATTGTTGTTGTTATTGACTTGGCCATTGTGGCCGTGGCTATGTTTGTCACCATCATGGTAGTCGTGGTCATGGTATCGGTCAGTGTCATTGTCATGATCACGATTATGAAAATGTAAGCATTGTTCAGAAAATTTGAGTAAATTTACCAATTGTTTTGTATTCATCTTTTACAGTGTCATTAATTCTCTGGTGGTAGTTCTTTTCCTTACTGGAGTCATTGCCTGCATTTTGCGGAGGGTCTTCAAAGAAGAGTACAGAACAAAAGCTGCGTACAGAGTAAGTTAATAATGTCACCTGTTGGGGAGAGAGAGAATGGAGCTGGAGCAGGGGAGGGGGGTAGATTTAAATACGGTATTTGTGGTTACGACTTCGTGGTTTTGCACAGCTGCATGTACTCATACTCGTGAGTATGGTTTTTGTACTCGTACTCTCAGACTTTGGAAGTTATGCATTGGGGCTACTGCAAAATTTTGTACTTGTGCTCATGACAAAGATGTGTACTCGTACTCACCAGACACACTGCACATGTACTCGTACTCATGACAATGTACTCACGCTACAAGTCTGGGTAAGAATGATGCCTTAGCTAAGATGGTACTGGAAAAGAGTAAATTTTACAGAAAACTGTGTTGTCTACACAGCAATTTAGTTACATTTGACTTCAGTAACTATGAAAATATCCCCTATACTTGGCTGACTCTTAGAAGGATGCTCTCTTGTTGGAGGGTTCACTAGACTGATGATCTGCTGGAACATGAATCTACTTACAGTGAGAGGTAGGGTAAGGGCTTGAGCACAGTCATTACTACGACATATGGAAATAGTGGGGTGCTCGGCTGTCTGTTTGATGACAAAATAACTTCCTTCTCACAGTACATTCTGGACCTACAATCTTAATTTACTACCATGAGTTTTCTTCTCCAGATCCTGCAGGAGTAGTGCAGTTGTTTTTGATCTCTGAAATTCTCTTGAAAGGGAAAAAATTTGAAATGAAATCAGCAACTTTACTGTGTGGCTAAGGAATTTTGTTTACATAAGCATGCTATTGAGCCACATTGTTACATCATTACACCCATGGCATTCTGGTATCAACAAACATTTCAAATGCTATCAATAGTAATTTCTATGAAGTGATAAAGTTGATGATTTTTTTTTAAATTTTGGGGCCTTTTCAGAGGTTTTAAGTGGTCAGTTAGTTAGTTAGTTAGATGGAGTTTTACGGCCCAGTTTCCAACCTATTGGTTCAAGTCGAGCCGGCCACGGCCTTTTTTCCAGTTGTGGCTCACTGGCTTGTTTTCCCTACTCCATTGCTTATGCGGAGCATCACGCACAACGGCAGTAGGTTCCATTTTTAGAGTCTTTGGTATGACTCGACCTGGGAATCGAACCCGGGCCTTCCGCGTGAGAGGCGGATGCTCTACCGCTAGACCAAACACGCGGTCTTTAAGTGGTCAGAAACATTAGCAATACTAGTGCAAGATTTGGAAAGAAGAAGGAATGGTAGCTTCGCTTTAAGAAGAAAGTCAATTTTAACCAGCACTGTGCTGGTTGAAGATCCCAGTTTTTCAGTGGGTCATAGCAAGGACTGTGTATGGGAAGCTTTTGGCGATCGGCTATACATGAGCTTGAATTTACTGACGACTAGGAAAGACAAGACTTGCAGTGTTAAACTTAGGGTCCACACTTGGACAAATTTACCTGTACTCACACTTAGATCTTGTAGTCTTGTTGTGAGTATGTACACATTCTCACACTTAACAAATTTACCTGTACTCATACTCATAAGACTGGTTGTGCTCACATTAGGTGCGTCGACTGGGGGACTGGAGTAGCTAGAGCTACTCGAGTTGTCGTTCGACTGGAAAAAACATCACTGATACGTCACATCTCGAGCCGGCCAAAGTGGCTGGCCTCCAGAGGTCGGCCACTTGAGCCAAGTGACGTAATTTACGTCACACATAGTCTACCAGTGTTATAAACTATCGCGACAAACACTGTAGAACTTCCTTTGGAAAGAAAATATCGATGACAGTGAAAAGTGGCGTGGAACAACTCTTCATAAGAAGTGACACACGGTGTGTTAATGAACAGTTCTGAGCAATTGTAGTCGTGTCATTCTCGGTGTATTTGGTGAAAGGCGCGATCAGCGATCAGTGTAATTAACTTGAGTCAACATACAAGCACTGCAGTGCGTCAGTGTAATTAGGTGTTCGGCAAAATTTTGAACAAGAGGGACTTAGTCTCTTCTCCATTGAAGAGCCGCCAAGAAGAAACGAAATGACATTGGGATATGGTATGCTGACTTGAAGTGCAATGCTACTAAACCTTGCATTTCACTGTTATTTAAGTAGGGCCGAGATAATTAGCGTTGATATCGCAAACTTCTCCCCCAAGTACGGGCAGTCATGTCAAACTCCCTAACTGTCCGTTATTTCTTCACCTGAGTTTAAACAAAGCACGCACGCGCATAGCCATCAATACCAGCATTTCGACTCGAGCTACCATTCGGGTTACCGGCTCAACACGCATGCGTATAAGCCCCAACTGTTGACGTCAAAGTGACTCGAGACGACTCGAGTCGCCTAGTCGAACGCACCAATTTATACTCACAGATTTCCAGTTAATCATTAGTACCAGTGCATAATGTTGTACAGTAAGTGATGAAATAATTAGATATGTATACTTGTATGTACTTACGCAATCAAGACACTGAACTTGTACTGGTACTAAATACATTGTACTCACAGTACAGGTGTGGGACTTGGACCTATGAAATAAGACATGTCCTTGTACTTTTACAAGTACAGTAAAACCCAGCTTATCCAAACACATCGGGGCCAAAGGTAGTTTGGATAACGAAAAATTTCGGATAAACAGGGTTCGAGGCTTTTGCCTCAAGTACGGTAAAGAGTGGCAACACATTTCCAAAATAATTCCAAAAACGCTACTAAAATTGCAGACAAAGTCCCCCCAAATATTTGGTTACTATTTTTTGTGACCAATGACATGACAAATAAATTTTAAAACTTCTAAAACAGATTTTATTCCTAAAATTTGAGCCTACACTCTTCTGAATGACCAAACTTTCTACACACTAAATGAGTGTATGGGCTGAAGAGAAGCTGTAACGATCTGGAGAGGTATCTATAGTGAAAATTGGGCATAAATTTCCAAAAAATGTTAAAGACACATGTGTAGGAGACTCTCAAACAGCAATTGCCAATGTTTTTGTAAGGTCTGCTTTCATTATTTTTAGGTATGAAGCTCACTGCGATGCTAACTTTTCAGATTTAGTGAAACTAGGACTTACGCTAGCCTAACCTGGCCATTTTAGTGTAGGAGGATATGGAGCCTATACCGACTAATGGCTCCTAACAAGAATTTCAAAACAAATACGTACGATTTTTCTTCCAAATTTGACAAAGAGATAACAGATTGTTTTCTATGACCACATGTCGGCTGTTTTAGCCATCGTGACATCTTTCCATGACTTTTAAAGTCCCGAGAAAAATTAGTGCATTTCTGCAAAACTTTACGTTGAATTTTGCCTTGTAAAGTATGAAAACTTGGTGGATACTATCTAATTGTGTTGACTATTATTGTTGTTAAATCTGACGGCTAGTTTGGATAAACAGGGTTTCGGATAAACAGGGTTTTACTATAGAGACACTACTGCATGCATGTACCCATACTCAAGACAGGGCTGTGAACGTGTAGCAAAATAATTAAACGTTTAACTGCAAAAATTTGCGATCGTTTAGCGATTAATCGCAATTACCTTATCACAACAGAAAGACTCGGTGTGTGTTGATTGACGTGATAAATAGACCTATTCAAAATGAATTGGTAATACCCGTGAACCCCAAACACGATTCCTGTAAAGGCTTGTTCATAGTCGAAACAGTAATCACAACATGATGTCATACTACATACTACGTAGGGACAATATTATGCACTCTGTATTCACAGAGTATTCAGATGGATAGAAAACGGAAGAAAAACAGGTTTTGCGATTAATCGCTTAGAAGCTTGTACTAAACGTTTATTCCACATGTGATCGTTTTGCGATTAATTGCTTCACGGTCACAGCCCTAACTCAAGACAGTATAATTACAAAACAAGTCTGTTAATGGTCTGCATGTATTAAGACATACTAAATTTCTTGTACTCATACTCACAACCAGAGACAGATTTATCCGTACAGTTCTTTTACTAGAGACATTTTCTCACAGTATAAGTCTAGTATAAGAGACAAGGTTAGCTTGGGGCTTCTTTAAGGTTGAGACCTTCACCAAGAGCCCTCAAAAGTCCAAAAAGTCAGTCATTGCTGAATTTCTTAAATTAAAATATCTGTTTCAGAGGGCAGTATTCATTTATAGGAAGTTATGTAGCGATGAGATTTGACTATTAGGACATTTTAGAATATAATGAAAGAATCAATGCTTCATGAAATGTGAAAAGATGCTTTTGAAGTGTTTTGATAAATTTTGAAGGATCTGTAAGAACTTATAGCACAAAACCTCTTTCCCTCAAAAAAAAAAAAAAAAACACATTTTTAGACCAAATTCTTGTGCAAGTTGATTTTGTTATGCAACCATCAAATTTTTCAGGCGTGGATGTTCCTTGAAGGGGATGTGTTTCGCCCACCAAGAAATGAGATGCTTCTCTCTGTTTTTCTGGGAAGTGGATCACAAATTGTCATTGTGGCTTTCTTTACACTGTGTAAGTACCCTTTCTGCATAGGATTTACAATTCCCCTTTTAGATTCCTTGCTTAGGCAAAAGGAAGTATGTGATGTGGCTGGTGTGCATGGGTGTGGGTGTGCATGTGTGTGACTCCAAACTTTGTGTTCAAGCAAATACATGGTATGAAAGGCCTGCTGTGCATGATACTTGACAGGTATGCAGACCAGGGTATGAAGTTATTCCCGACTGCTTTTGGCACCAATATCATATGTAGTAATGAGTGAGCCGGCTAAATGTTAAAAGTTTTAAAATGACAGTATCTCCCAATCAGGATGCCTGATTAACTTCCTATTGTGTATGGAAATGAAATTAGGCAGGTGTAATAGTTTTTGAGAACAGTTTATGATCTTCATTAATATGCATGAGAGGGCAGGATAATTTTTAAAAATTGTTGAAAATGTTTGTGTACAAGCAAATTAACTTATAGTAGCAAACTCATAACTCATGTTAGGAAGGGTCTGCTGTGCATGATACTTGGCAGGTATATTAACCAAGGTGTGAAGTTGCGCCCTATTGCTTTTGGTTCCAATATCATGCATAGGAATGAGTGGGCAGGTCTAAAAGTAAAAATATTAAAATGGCATTATCTCCCAATCAGGTTGGGTGATTAGCTTCATATGTAAGGTGGGTATGCTAATAGGCAGAGGGAACATTTCATCTTCATTCATATGCATGAGTGGGTGATGTAATTTTTGAAAATGCTTGATCACAAGCAACTCGATAGTAGGAAAGGTCTGCTGCACTGAGACTTGGTATGAATGTTGACCAAGGTAAGAAGTTGTGTCCTGTTGCTTTTTGTGCCATTATCATGCATAGTTAAAAGTGGGTGGGGCTAAACTTCAAAATCTTAAAATGGCAATCAGACACAATCCGGATCACTGATTGGCTTCATATTTGACGTAGGTATGCTGCCTTAGTCACGAGTATGGATACATTTTCTTGAAACTTGGTTCTTACTGTTCAATAGAAGGTCTTTTGCTGTGTCTGGAACACGTGGCCTCAAAGGCTGTGTATGGGTCATTTGGGGACATACTTTGAAAATAAGCAGAAGGCTTTTGTCCACATAGCAAAGGACCTTTGTGGAAATTTGCTTGTGTAAACTTTGAATAGTGTTAAATGGGTGATGCAGAAGAATTTTATTTGGACATACTTCTTTGTCTCCGATCTACAGTAAACATATTTTAAAAAAGCATGAAACACCAGATCATGATCAAGCAAGACTCCTGTTGACAAACAGTGTCCCTGTCCGCATTGAGGGCTCATGAGTGTGCATGGATTGGAATTGGTTAATTTAATACTACGACACTGTGTTAAGTTTCATTTGAAGAGCCAGCCTGGATCAAATACCCTCAAGCATGCATGAATTGTAATTACCTAATTGAATAAAACAAATTGTAACTCTGTTTTGTCTGTGGGACGATTCTACTGGAGAATGTCCTCGTTCTGTAGATTTTCATCATGGTCGTGATATGTGTTAATTTAAGTGATCCAGTATTTCCTTTAATATCCTGTATTATTGAAAAAGTGCTATAATTCTTATATCCGTATGATTTGGGGCCTCTTTTCCAATACTCTCTTATGTTTTCTGTACCAGCTGATGAAATTGTTTCTGGAGTCAAGTTTTTTGACAGTTTGTTTTCCAAGACAGTGCTTTGGAATTATAGTAGTTAAAATGTTTATACCAGGGGTGGGGAACCTTTTTTCTCTGACGGGCCGTTTTGAAGGTCATAAATCCACTCGTGGGCCACACACAGAAAGGTTGCAATAAGCTTTCCCCATAGGGCGCAGGCAAAGGGTCCCCAGACAGGACCTGGGGGAGTCTAGAGGCAATGCGGTCTAGGCAAGAGCAGGGGCGAAGCCCCTGGAAGCCCTGGAGTTTGTACTAATTTTTAGGCAATAGAATATTCATCCATTATCTTTAAATCAGATAGAATGTGCAAGGCTACACAGACCAGAAGTATCACAATATTACCATTTGTGTTTTTACTTATGTATGAACTAACAATGAATGAGCACATATGAAAGGTGCGCATGAAGCGCGCCGAAAAATACGTATTTTTAAACCAAATTTATGTTTTCTTAATATTCATTGCAAAATTGCCTGCTTTCTAACATTCAATTCACTCTTCAAAGGGACAGTTCTATACACCAGCCCATTTCCAGTCTATCGGAATAGATAGTTTCATACTCTACTAGATAGACCTACAAATGTATAATTCTGTACAATGTTATGTAGCCTATCTGCAACGCAAAGCTTCCGTTACCTCCAGAAGTAGGCTACAAGGGTTCTGCACCTGAATTATGTCTAACGAAATGGTTGGCATGTTACATTGTGAAGAAAATTTAGTAATTTAGGCCTCCTGGTAGTTTTTGCCACAGATTTATGTGAAATACCCGGAAAGTGGTACTGGGGGAGGCACCGTGGGCTAAACTTTATTATCAATTACTAGTTTCCAAGTGATTATGAATTTACATTTATGAATTACCTCGTGGGCTGGATGACTTGTGTCGCGGGCCGCATACGGCCTGTGGGCCGGAGGTGTATGGCCTATTTCCCTTGTTCTTTATTATCAAGTACCTCAGGATAAAGTTTTTATCATTACCTCTCCCCTTCAGGTTTGGCAGCCCCTGGTATTATTTCTCCTGTTAATCGAGGTTCACTTGCGACAACGGTTCTCATTTGGTTTTCATGTACGGGTATCATCACTGGCTATGTGTCCACGAAGGTGTATAAAAGTGAGTCATGTCTTTCAACTTAATCCTGTAACTTCATCAAGTTGTACTTTTGACATAGATCAAAGGTCATTTAGGGTCAAGGAGAGGTCAAGTAAAAGGAGGTCAAACAGTGTAATTGCGCAAAAGCATTCAACTCCTATTGGTTATGTCTGAATTTTATCAAATTTGGCGTGAGTGTTCAGAAGATAATGGGTCATCAATGTTGTACTTTTGAAGTAGGTCAAAGGTCATTTGGAGTCAAGGAGAGGTCAAAAGTGAAATCACTCAAACTCCTTCAACTCCTAGGGGTTATCTTTGAATCTTATTAAAGTTGGCCAGAGTGTTCAGTAGGTGACAGGTCATCAGAGTTGTACTTTTGAAGTAGGTCAAAGGTCATTTGGAGTCAAAAAGAGATCAAACAGTGAAATCATCCAAAATCCTTCAACTCCTAGGGGTTATATCCAAATCTTATCATAATTGGTCAGGGTGTTGAGTAGATAACAGGTCATCAAACTTGTACCCTTAAAGTTGGTTAAAGGTCATTTGGGGTCAAGCAGGGGTCAAACAGTGAAATCGCTCAAAAGCCTTCAAATCCTAGGGGACATATCCAGATCTTATCAAAGTTAGTCAGAGTGATCAGTGGATGACAAGTCATGAGAGTTGTACTTTTGAAGTAGGTCAAAGGTCATTTGGGGTCAAGGAGAGGTCAAACTGAAATGTTGTAAATGTCTTCAGTTCCTAAGGGTTATATCGAAATCTAATCAAAGTTAACCAGAGTGTTCAGTAGATGACAGGCCATCAATGTAGTACTTTTGAAGTAGGTCAAAGGTCATTTGGGGTTATGGAGGGGTCAAACAGTGAAATCACTCAAAATCTTTCAACTCCTAGTGGTTATATGCAAATCTTATCAAATTTGGCCAGAGTGTTCAGTAGATGACAGGTCATTGAAGTTGTAGTATTGTAGTAGGTCAAAGGTCATTTGGAGTCAAGGAGAGGTCAACAGTGAAATAACTCAAAATCCTTCAACTCCTAGGGGTTATCTTTGAATCTTATTAAAGTTGGCCAGAGTGTTCAGTAGATGACAGGTCATCAAAGTTGTACTTTTGAAGTAGGTCAAAGGTCATTTGGAGTCAAAGAGAGATCAAACAGTGAAATCATCCAAAGTCCTTCAACTCCTAGGGGTTATATCCAAATCTTATCATAATTGGTCAGGGTGTTGAGTAGATAACAGGTCATCAAACTTGTACCCTTAAAGTTGGTTAAAGGTCATCTGGGGTCAAGCAGGGGTCAAACAGTGAAATCGCGCAAAAGCCTTCAAATCCTAGGGGACATATCCATATCTTATCAAAGTTAGTCAGAGTGATCAGTGGATGACAAGTCATGAGAGTTGTACTTTTGAAGTAGGTCAAAGGTCATTTGGGGTCAAGGAGAGGTCAAACTGAAATGTTGTAAATGTCTTCAGTTCCTAAGGGTTATATCGAAATCTAATCAAAGTTAACCAGAGTGTTCAGTAGATGACAGGCCATCAATGTAGTACTTTTGAAGTAGGTCAAAGGTCATTTGGGGTTATGGAGGGGTCAAACAGTGAAATCACTCAAAATCTTTCAACTCCTAGTGGTTATATGCAAATCTTATCAAATTTGGCCAGAGTGTTCAGTAGATGACAGGTCATCAAAGTTGTAGTATTGTAGTAGGTCAAAGGTCATTTGGAGTCAAGGAGAGGTCAACAGTGAAATCACTCAAAATCCTTCAACTCCTAGGGGTTATCTTTGAATCTTATCAAAGTTGGCCAGAGTGTTCAGTAGATGACAGGTCATCAAAGTTGTACTTTTGAAGTAGGTCAAAGGTCATTTGGAGTCAAAGAGAGGTCAAACAGTGAAATCACTCAAAATCCTTCAACCCTAGGGGTTATATCCAAATCTTATCAAAGTTGGCCAGAGTGTTCAGTAAATGACAGGTCATCAAAGTTGTTCTTTTGAAGTAGGTCAAATGTCATTTGGGGTCAAGGAGAGGTCAAACACTGGAATTGTGCAAATGCCACTAGCTCCTAGGGGTTGTGTCTGAATCGTATCAAAGTTGGCAAGAGTATCCAGTACATGAATTAATGGGTCATCAGAGTTGTACTTTTGAAGAAGTTCAAAGGTTGTTTGTGGTCAAAGAGAGGGCAAACAGTAGAATCAAGCAAAAGCCTTGAAATACTCATGTTTGTGTTGGAATCTTATCAAAGTTGGTCAGAGTGTTCAGTGGATGATGCATAGGTGTACTTTGTGTTGATGTTAAATGCCATTTGGGGTCACAAAAGGTCAGATGGTGAAATCCATGCCAGTGCTTTTCCATAAGGGTTTATGTTTTGTATGATGTATATTGCCATAGGAATCATTTTTTGACGGACCTGACAAATTGGGGTATAAGTAGCACTTCATTTTCGTCAGCAGAATTACCTATAGTATTGTGCCCACAAACACTTAAATTTAGCTGATATGCCACTGCTGTGACCATTTACATCTGTAGCACTGAAGTTGCAAGATCATGACAAGCCATGATGCCTTGGTTTGGACCCCTATTAATGAAACTACATAACAGTAACTGTGTGAGAGAAATTGTAGTTGAGCGACAGCATCATTGATGCTCTTGTCTCATTTTATATTTCTTTTTTAAATTAAGAACACAAAATGATCTGATCCTTTTATTTTGGATCCTGTGTTGAATGTTCTGATTCCCTTGTTTCAAATCCTCGATTAAAAAGTAAGAATAATATGGAATGTTTGGACTTCCTTTTTTCAGATCTTATGTTAGGAATGTGATGAAATGTTCTTATCCATTATTTTGTTTTGGATCTTTGATTAAATAAAGAAGTGGATTGATCTGATTTTCTGCTTTCAGACGTCATGTTAAACATAAGAACTTTAATGGAATGTTCTGATTCTCTTATATCAGGTCTGGGTGGAAAAAATTTGCAGGCTAATGTGCTGCTCACCAGCTTCTTGATACCAGGAGTTCTCTTTTCCCAATTTTTCTGTAACAATCTCATCTTCTGGGGATATGGGAGTTCTGCTGCTCTTCCTTTTCCAACCTTAGTTATTCTCTTGGGCTTGTGGTTTGTTGTCTATGTGCCTTTGGTGTTTATTGGCTCATATGTTGCATTTAAGCAAAAGGTGAGTGAGAATCCCATTCTTCCATACTTTGTTTCTAATTTTGATGGTGTATTTCTGTTTTTGTTGTCTATATTCCTGGAGATCATCAGTCTTAAAATTAAAATTGTAAGGGTTTGTTTATTACTTGTGATATGGAAAGCAGAACTCATGTCTGAATTTGTGATTTTTGAAATAGGGTAGAATTTTCATCTGTAGAAAAGAGCCTAGGAACATAGTGAAATTTGTGCTTGGGGGTGGGGTGAGGGCACGGTTACAATTTGCTGAAAAATGAATACCAACATGGGAGGGTGTAATATGGTGAGATTGCTCTCATCCTTGAAAAGTTTTCATCTAAAATTAAGGTTTTATGGATTTATGACAGTATTCCATTGGAAGTAAACTGTCTTGTCACATTTTAGATAACTCTTCTAATGTATTTATGATTTTTCCACCAGTTGTCACAACAGTCAGTCTATCAGGGATTTCCTAAGACTGAGTTTTTGTGAAACTCCTCAAACAAGACTATCACAGTTCTTTTAATCTTGCATGACATTGTTGGTACAATGTAAAAGTTCCCATTGAAATGTCTTGTTAGGGGGTCCAGCCCTTCACCTCTCTTGTCCTCTGCCCATGTTTAGAAGGGCCAGTTCATACTTCAGTATAGCGCTATAAGGCTATGAAAATTGAACACTGTCCAACTCTTGAGCTATGCCTGTGATTGGCCCAGAAGAGCAAGGGATGACCAGATATGGTTCTTACAGCTTATGGCACGTGAAAATTTGAAAGTATAAACCACCCTCAAGTTGATAGTTTGAGTCAGGAATAGGATTGACTGAAATGGGTCCATTTAGAAAAGAAGGTCAAATCCTATACTGTACTAAGTACATGTATGGAGCAGTATTTATCATCAGTTATGGACATGACACACACCTACAACAGTATATCATGCCTGTGGAGAACAATTTGTAGTACCAAACCAGAACCACAAGCCAACACATGTAAAACTTTTCTTCCCCCAGTCATTTGAGGTTCCTTGTGCCATCAATGAGATTCCACGGTCTATCCCGAAAAGGAAGTTTTTAACTTCCTTGACACCTGTTATCGGAGGTATCTTACCATTTGGCTGCCTCTTCATCCAACTCTTTTTCATTCTCAATAGTATTTGGTAAGTTTTTATTTCTGTTATCAAACAAATGATAATGTGATGAGAGTTTTACCTACCTTTTGCTTCATAGACTTGAAATTTTTAAGTCAGCATGGATATCTAGCCTGAAGTTGATGTGCGTAGAATTTTGTTTTACATAGGAAGTGTTTACTAGGAAACCACTTCTGAATCTTCAGTTTCCGTGGCCTCTCTATTCTGTTACATGGTTATTGTTTGGACATATCAGAGTGAGGGTAAAGGTTGGGTTGATGGGTTTGAACAAATCCCCATTTTCCAACCACTTTAAGTTTTAAAATACTATTATTGATGTTGTTATTGTTGCTAAAGATTTCTTGACCAGGACATAAGGAATCTATGCAATCATGCAGGCAAGTGTGTGTATGGGTGTGTGTATATATGAGTGAAGCTTAGCTTGTAAACTTGAAATCTCAAAATAGCAATGATGGGTATTTTTTATACTTGGCATATAGATTTGTCATATTGAGAGCAAAGTTCCTATTGTTTATAGTGAAGGTCATAGATCATTTGAGGTTACCAGAAGTAAAAAATGGAAAACCTTGTGATCATGATATTTCAAGATAAAAATGATGAATACTTTTAATATTTATTACACAGATTTGTTCAATTGAGAGAAATGACAAGACTATTTTGGTGGAGTTCAAAGTTCATCTGAGGTCACAAGAGGTAATCTGCTAGTAAACACAATATCTCTTCATGACTAGCTTGTGAATGCCATATATTGAATACAAGAATGCTATCATTTTTGATAGAGGTCAGAGGTCATATAAAGTCAGCAGTTTGGATTTGCCTGCTAGGAGGCTAAACTCTCCAGTAGAGAAGGGGGGCATCAACCTGATCCCCAACAAAGGTTGAGGAATACAAAAGTGTGCCTTTAACAGAAAATTTCAAAATTTGGGATTTTCGTAGAGGAAACTTGGAAAATTTGGATTTTTATTGAAGAATCTGCCCTCTGAAAGAGCAAAACCAAGAAATTCATCAGGGCTACTGGTCGTCATCAGGGTTTATATACTTTATCCCACTCATTAAGTCTCCTGGAGAAAACTGGGAAAGTTTCTGACAGGGGAGGGGAGCAGCCCTCCTTTATGGGAGGGCCATGGTCCCCTGCCTCCCACCTAGTACCACCCCTGTAAGGGCACCAGAGGTAAAAATGGGGAATATCTCATAAACACAATATCTTAAACTTAAACCTTGATCGATCTTACAGTTACCATGTGGATGCTTTACATTGTTTTACAAGTTTCCTGTTTTTGGTAGATGCAAAAGGTCATTTAAGGTCACTGGAAGTTAAAATATGAAAAACACATGAACATGATATTTCAAGAAGTGAACTTAATAGATCTCTCACTTAAGAGGGGATCACACCGGATACTGCACTGCACAGCACTGTGCCATGCTTGGAAAAGTTAAACATATGAAATTACTAAGAGGTAGCCACAAAGGATGCCACGCCACATGGCGCAGCACAGCACAGCTCAGTGCTGGTGTGATGGCCCCTTTTGTATCCACTGTTTAACTTTTTCCAAGTGGGGCACAGTGCAGTGCAGTGTCTGGTGTGATAAGCATGCAGATACTCCACAGTGAGTTCAAAGAAGGATAGTGATCTTGGAGGAGGTCAGAGGTCATTTGAGGTCACTAGACCTCAAATTGAGAAAACCTCATAAACATGCTATCTCAAGAATAACTTAGAGGTATCTCATACTTTACATGTAAATGCTCCACACTAAGTTGAAAGTATTCTACAGTGTTTGTTGGAGGTCAAAGGTCATTTTAGGTTACCCAAGGTCAAACTTTTAAGTCTAGCAAGCATAATATATCTCCTGTACAAGGTCTTTCGTTCTTCTGAAACGTGGCAATACCCTGCACCTCCAAGGTGGACATCCTGAGGCATTGAATTACAGGTGTAAACCCTTTGGGAAATATTGCCTATTCCCTTTCAATATCATTGTATTACTGTTTGTGTAGGGTTTTCATACTTGCAGTTGATTTAGTACTGGTGTACTGGTTAACATTAATGCATGTATTAAGAAAAGAAACGGAAATATCATAATTGTATGGATGAGCACACAGTGGTGCATGACTTAGTTTAATTAAAATAAATTGCATTGCTTATAATATGTTGTTTAATATCTGACCAATTTTAAGTGTGATGTTTGGGATTCTTAGACTTCACTAACAAAATAGATGAGTTCGGAAATGGTTACGCTCAATGCATCATGGGAATGGGTCAAAGGTGAAGTGTACCACACACACACACGTACACCTACACACATCCAGTGACATACATGCTAGAGCACCCTAGCATTCAAAGCAGCAGTGATCCATATTGTATAATGTTTCATAGGTATATTTCAGTACCCGGGTACACGCACACAGGGGAGACAGTTGTCAAGGTATCTGACCTTGTGACCCCACAGGAAGTACCGCATTTCCAAACTCACGTGTTTGCATCTACCTTCACCAAACAGGTACCATCAGTTTTACTACATGTATGGAATTTTAATTGTGGTAGCTCTCCTGTTGGTGGTAACTCTCGCAGAGTGTGCTATCGTCCTCTGTTATTTCCAACTCAAGTCTGAGGTAAGACTACAGATGAGATTAAGAAACTTAAAAGTAGAATTGATGGGTATGAAAGTTCTGTGGGTAAAAGGTAGACCTGGAAAGTGCAAGGCAGTTTTTTTTCTTCCGGAAGAGGGGGGAGGGAGGTTCCTAAATTGTCTTACATTTTCTTTGAGAGGGCAGAGCACCAAGACAACTTACGATTTTCAAAGAGTACTTAGGCAACTCATGAAAATAGTTATTAAATTGGAGCCAGGATAAGAGCAGAACTCAAACACACACAAAAAAAAAGGAAACCAGAAGATGTCTGTGGTGTCACAGAAGTGTTTATAACCTTGTGTGGCTTTTCCGTTTGTTTTTCTTTTTTCACTGTGAGGTAATAATATGTCAGGCCTTGAAGGGCAGTTGTTTTACGATGCTATGTGACCACGGAAGTGGGAGAAGCCCATATGCTTTATGAATTATATCTTCACATTGGGTGACTAACCAACCCAACATTTAAAATGTAATTTGGTTTCCTTTGAAAGCCCAGTTCAGGTGACCTCAACCTTCCTGGAACGTACAATGTAGTTGTATAGAAAAGTATTAAAAGTATCTATGTGAAATACATTCAAAAATGCTCTTTAGGAAGATACATGCAAACACACATTGATCTGCCATGTATACAAATTAAACTATGAGCTTAGTGAGCTAGAATACATAACAACCTGATTTCTGCAGGCCAAAATTTTGTCCCCTTGGCAGTCAGTGGAGGTCATTATCAAGGGCTTCATATCTCAGTAAGAGGAGGATTTATTGTTTTGGTTCAAGAGAAGTTTGCTTCTCTTCACTTTTTTCATTGGCTTTAAATTCATAACATGTATGTTCATTAAGTGGAATGTTCTTATACCTTATTTGTCCTCCTGCTGTTTCTGGTTTAGGAGTGGGTTTCTGTGTGATTTGTTCCCTGACATCGAAGAGTATAAAATGGAAAGACCAAAAGGAAGGAAGCCTCCAGCAGACGGGTTACCCTGTGTCATACCCTTACCCTTTTATATGAAACTGTGTACTCTTGATATGTAATGCCATGCAGTACACAATTTTGTGCATCAATAAAAATTAAACAATCTTTTTTTGGCAAGGTGTCTATGAAGAGAATTCCACAAATCTGCACACATGGCATCTGGTTTTCAGTCAGAATTAATCAAAAACTGGTTACTTGAAGTAATACCACGACATATATCTTGAATTTCTCCTGTGTTGCTTTATTAAGTGCTTAAAAATGGATCAAATGCTTAAAAATGGACCAAACCTGTGAAGATTGAAATCCAGTCAATGACAACCAAATCAGAATTGTTAATTTCTGTTGCATTTGCTTAGTTATCAGCTATATTTTACATTCTTGAATCAATTACCATACCTTTTCAGAAAAGAGAGATTTTGACTGGTTCTTGATAAAAAGTTCCACTTAAGTGTTCAACATTTCAACACACAATTGAAAGCACCTTTGTGTGATTTGAAATGATACAAAGGTGCTTTTAAAACAGCATAATATTTCATCAAAATTTTGCTTGTCACAGAAGTTTACCAGGTGTAACAGGAAAGGATTATAATTTGATGTTACTGATACTCCTTGTTGCCACAGTTGCCAATTTATTGCTTAAGGTGAGCAGCCTTGCAAACTGACATGCTATTACTATAAAGTAGGGCATGCGTATCTACATTTTTAAGGTTCAGTTGTAATACCAGACTGAGTGGTATATGAAAGTGGATGGTGAGGTAGTGTTGAAATTTTATTACCAGTCTGTTGGACTCCTGGAGGAACAAGTGTGACAACCAAATTAGCTGACAGAAGGGTTACCATGGTGATCCCAAATGGGGGCAAGGCAGCTGACTGCTGTTGTTAGAGCTTGAGGTTCCTTGAGGCATCAAGACAAAGAATATCGGTAGTCGCCTCTCTCTTTAAAATGCCTGTCTGTTTAGGGTTGTAACAGCAGTCCCACAGGTTAACTCGTAAGAAAAAATGCCGAGTATGCTCCACATGTGATTATTAAACGGTTTTGTGGTTATGTCAGGTACACATCACATCATCCCCAGAACAACAGTGTGTGTTGGATTGGAAACAATCCCAAGTATGTACTGCACTCATAATGCAGCTAGTTAATTGTTTTTCATGATTGTTTGGCTCCTGCAGTCTGAGTGTATAGCCTACAATGGGTTGCCATGGTTTGTTTCCTAGAGACCCTTTTCAGACTGACTCAAATGTTGACCCGGGTCCAAATTATACCTCATGTGAACAGGGGTCCAGAGTAGTGACTGATTTAAATATAGGTCTGAATTGATTAGTAGATATACTGTTAATTGGTTGATCACTCTCATACTTTAAATATTAAAATTGTAATAGCATTTCAAGTTCTCCTTTACAGAATTACCAATGGTGGTGGCGCTCTTTCCTGGCCGGTGGCTCCACTGCCTTTTATGTCTTCCTGTACTGTTTTTTCTACTATTGTAACCATCTGGAGATTCATGGTGCAGCTAGCAAATTTGTCTACTTTAGCTACTCATTTGTCATGGCTTTTCTGCTTTTCTTGTTCTGTGGTAAGTTGCTTCTGAACTGTTTCCTTGTAACGATGCTGGAGGCAGCATCGTAACCATTGTATTTGGGGTGTGTGAGTGTGCGTTTGTAAATGGTGGAAATCGAGGTAATTCATTAGTTTACACACCTTCCAAACGAGGTAACACCGGCAATCGAGGAATACCTCGATTAGAATCAGCATACGACGGCGCTATTTCCGTCACCTATAATCACAAGAATGTGACTTTTATTCAGTTTGAAGATTTTCCTCTTTTTCCACGATGCTACCCCGTTAACGATACACTTTTGTGTAAGTCAGAAATGAAGCTGTTTATACACACGAAATCGCATTACCTCGGTTATGCGGTGGAAAGTTTGTGGTTCGTTGTTTCCTCGGTTATACGGCCCAGAGTTGATTACCTCTGTTATGCGGTAGAAAGTTTCTCATTTTAAATGCGCTGTAGAAGTACCGCATTTCCGTTGCAGGGCTTGACATTGTAACAGACGAGATCGACCGCGAACAGCCGTCGTGCCTTCCGTGTTTACGCTCGTTCCGTAAAAAAGTACTTTTGCTTTGTTTACATTCGTAAACTTTATTTAATATTTGTTCGCATACGAACATTCGCACATTATATCGGAAAATCGAAATTAAAGGAAGTTTTTGTTAACACTTATTCCTCGATGGAATTTGTGTTAGACTCGTAGAAAAGTTCACGTACCGATAAGGGGAATGATGTACCATTTTAATCACACTAGATTTTTTTTTCTATAAAATCAAAGAAATGTACGCTAAACGTAAAGATTGTTCAGTAAAAAAAAAAATTAAAACTTTGTCTGCTAAGTTTACGCTCATACACTCTGTTTAATATTTGTTTGCAAATGAAGATTCACACATTATTTCGAAACATCGGAAGTAAAGAAAGGTTTTGTTAACACTTATTTCTGGATTGGAATTTGTGGTACACTCTAGAAAATTTGACATACTGATAGAGAGAATAAGCTTCTTGTTCAAAGGTGCGGATTAGCCCGAATAATGTGCCATTTTAATAAAACTAGGTAAATTTCCTTTCTATAAAATTGAGGAAATGTACGCTAAACCTGAGGACCGTTCCATTAAAAAGCTTAAAATTTTGGTTGGTTTGTTTACGCTCATTATTACTTTATTTGATGTTTCTTCGCATATGAACATTCGCACATTATTTCGGAACATGGAAATGAGCGAAAGTTTTTGTTAACGCATATTTTGGAATGGAACTTGTGTTACACTGGTAGAAAATTTAACAAACCGAGAAGTGGAATGATGTACTCTTTTAATCACAGTAGAATCATTTCCTTTCTATAAAATCAAGCAAATGTTCGCTAAACCGGAACTGTTCAGTAAAAAAAAGTTTGCTTAGATTACGCACATAAAATTTGTTAAATATTTGTTTGCATATGAACATTCGCACATTATTTCGGAACATCGGAACAAAAGAAAGTCTTTGTTAACGCTTATTCCTCTGACGAAATTTGGGTTACACAGGTTGAAAATTTCACATATCGATAGAGGGAACGATGTATCCTTTTAATTAACTTTATTTAATTGTGTTAATTTTTTTACTCGATTTTATAGAAAAGAAATTAATCTGGTGTGATTAAAATAGTGTATTTTCCCTCTATCGGTATGTAAAATTTTAAATAAGTGTAAGACAAATTCCATTCCAGGAATAAGCGTTAACAAAGACTTTCTTTCGTTCCGATGTTCCGAAATAATGTGTGAATGTTCATATGGGAACAAATATTGAAAAAAAGGTTATGAGCGTTAACAAAGCACAAAATAAAAAAGAAAATAAGATTTTTTTTACGAAACGGTCTTCAGGTTTAGCGTATATTTCTTTGATTTTATAGAAATGAAATTAATCCAGTGTGATTAAAATGGTACATCATTCCCTCTATCGGTAGGTGAAATTTTCTAGGAGTGTAACATAAGTCTGTTAGAGGAATAAGCCTTAACAAAAACTCCTTCATACCTATGTTCCAAAATAATGTACGAATTATTATATGCGAACAATTATGAAACAAAGTTTATGTGCATAAACAAAGCAAGCAAAATTTCATTTTTTTTTACGGAGCGGTCTTCAGGTGTAGCGTACATTTCCTCGATTTTATAGAAAGGATTTTAATCCAGTGTGATAAAAATGGTACATTATTTCCTCTCGGTGTGTGAAATTTTCTGCCAGTGTAACGCAAATTCCATTGCAGGAATACGCGTTAACAAAAACTTTCTTTCTCATGTTCCAAAGTAATGTGCGAATGTTTATATATATGCGAACAAATATTAAGCAACCTTAATTAACGTAAACAAAAGCAAACAAAATTTTAATTCGTTTTTTACGGAACACTCTTCAGGTTTTGCGTACATTTCCTCGATTTTATAGAAAGGAAATTATTCTAGTGTGATTAAAATTGTACAATATTCCCTCTATCGGTATGTGAAATTTTGAACGAGTGTAACACAAATTCCATTCCAGAAATGAGCGACAACAAATCCTTTCTTTAATTCCGGTTTTTCGAAATAATGTGCCAATGTTCATATGCGAAGAAATATTAAAGTTAATTTGTGGTACACTCATAGAAAATTTCACATACCGATAGAGGGAATAATGTACTATTTTAATCACACTTCATTAATTTCCTTTCTATAAAATCGAGGAAATGTACACTAAACCTGAATACCGTTCCGTAAAAAGTTTTATTTTTAATTAAGTTTTATTTTACGCTCATAGACTTTGTTTAATATTTGTTCACGTATAAACTTTTGCACATTCTTTCGAAACAGCGGAATGAAAGAAAGTTTTTGTAAACGCTTATTCTCGGAATGGACTTTGTGTTACACTGGTACAAAATTTCACACACCGATAGAGAAAATAATGTACCATTTTAATCACACTGGATTATTTTTTTCTATAAAATCGAGGGAATGCACACTAAACCTGAAGACTGTTCCGTAGAAAAAGTTTATACGCTTTTTATTTTGTGCTTTGTTTACGCTCAAAAACTTTTTTTAATATTTGTTCACATATGAACATTTACACATTATTTCGAAACATCGGAACGAAAAAAAGTATTTGTTAACGCTTATTCCTCGAATGGAATTTGTCTTACACTTGCTTAAAATTTCACATACCGATAGAGGGAATAATGTACTATTTTAATCACACCAGGTTAATTTCCTTTCTATAAAATTGAGTAAATGTACGCTTAACCTTAACCTAAGGACCGATCCTCAAAAAGTTTAATATAACATTTATTTAACGCTCATAGACTTTGTTTAATATTTGTTCGCATATTATCATTCGCACATTATTTTGGAACATCGATATTAAAGAAAGCTTTCTTAACGCTTACTCCTCTAACGTAATTTGCGTTACACTCGTAGAAAATTTCACATGTCAATAGAGGGAATAATGTACTTTTTTAATCACACTAGATTTGCTTTGTTTACGCTAATAAATGTTTTTTTTTTTTCATATTTGTTCGCATATAAGCATTCGAACATTTTTTCGGAACATGAGAAAGAAAGTTTTTTTAACGCTTATTCCTAGAATGGAATTTGCGTTACACTGGTAAAATATTTCACATACCGATAGAGGGAATAATGTACTATTTTAATCCTACTAGAATAATTTCCTTTCTATAAAATCGAGGAAATGTACGCTAAACCTGAAGACCGTTCCGTGAAAAGTTTAAAATTTTGTTTCCTTTGTTAACTCTCATAAACTTGGTTTTATATTTTTTTGGCACATGAACATTCGCACATTATTTCGGAACACTGGATTGAAAGAAAGTTTTTTTTTTAACGTTTATTCCCCTAACGAAATTCAAAATTACACACGTTGAAAATTTCAAATACCAATGGAGGGAATAATGTACTATTTTAATCACACTAGATTAATTTCCTTTCTACAAAATCGAGGAAATGTACCTTAAACCTGAAGACTGTTCCGGAGAAAAAGTTTGAAGTTTTCTTCACCTTGTTAACTCTCATAAACTTTGTTTAATATTTGTTCGCTTATGAACATTCGCACATTATTTCGGAACATGAGAAAAACAGTTTTTGTTAACGCTTATCCCTGGAGTTGTGTTTCACTGGTAAAATATTTCACATACCAACAGAGGGAATAATGTACTATTTTGATCACACAAGATTAATTTCCTTTCTATACAATGGAGGAAATGTACGCTAAACCTGAAGAACGTTCCGTAAAAAGTTTTATTTTTAATTAACTTTTATTTTACGCTCTTAGACTGTTTAATATTTGTTCGCATATGAACATTCGCACATTCTTTCGAAACATCGGAATGAAAGAAAGTTTTTATTAACGCTTATTTCCGTTTTGGAATTTGTGTTACACTCGTTTGGAATTTCACATACCGATAAAGGGGAATAGTGTACTATTTTTAATAACCACACTAGATTAATTTCCTTTCTATAAATCGAGAAAATGTTCGCTAAACCTTAAGACCGTTCCGTAGAAAAAGTTTAAACTTTTGTTTGCTTTGTTTACTCTCATAAACTTTGTTTAATATTTGTTTCATAGGATCATTCGTACATTATTTTGGAACATCGGAATTGAAGAAGGTTTTCTTAACTCTTATTTTTTTAAAGTAATTTGTGTTATACTCGTTTAAAACTTCACATACCGATAGAGGGAATAATGTACTATTTTAATCACACTAGATTAATTTTCTTTCTGTAAAATCGAGAAAATGTACGCTCAACCTAAAGACTGTTCCCTAAAAAGATTTATTCTTAATGAACTTTTATTTTTTGCCCATAGACTTTGTTTAATATTTGTTCGCATATGAACATTCGCACATTCTTTCGAAACATCGGAAAGAAAGAACGTTTTTGTTAAAGTTATTTCTGGAGTGGAATTTGTGTTACACTCCTCTAGAATTTCCCATACCGAAAGACGGAATAATTTACTATTTAATAATCACACTATATTAATGTTTTTTTCTATAAATCGAGAAAATGGACGATAAACATGAAGACCGTTCCGTTTGTTTTATATTTGTTCGCATATTAAAATTCGCACATTATTTCGGAACATCGGAATTAAAGAAAGCTTTTTCTTAACGCTCATTCCTCTAACGGAATTAACGCTTATTCCTGGAATGGAATTTGTGTTACATTGGTAGAATATTTCACATATCGACAGAGCGAATAAAGTATCATTTTAATCACACTAGAATAATTTCCTTCTATAAAATCGAGGAAATGTACGCTAAACCTGAACACTGTTCCGCAGAAAAAAACTAAAATTTATTTGCTTTGTTTTCTCTCATAAACTTTGTTTAATATTTGTTCGCTAAGAACAATTTGCACGTTATTTCTTAGAATGAGAGAATTTTTTTTTTGATAACGTCTATTCCTGGAATGGAATTTGTGTTACACTGGTAGAATATTTCACATACCGACAGAGGGAATAATGTACCGTATCATTTTAATCACATTAGATTAATTTCCTTTCTATAAAATCGAGGAAATGTACCTTGCAAACCTTAAGACCGTTCCGTAGATAAAGTTTAAAATTTTCTTCACCTTTTGAACTCTCATAAACTTTGTTTAATGTTTGTTCGCATATGAACATTCGCACTTTATTTCGGAACAGGAGAAAGGAAGTTTTGGTTAACGCTCATCCTTGGAGTTGTGTGACTGGTAAAATATTTCACATACCGACAGAGGGAATAATATACCATTTTTAACACAGTAGATTAATTTCCTCTCTATGAAATCGAGGAAGTGTACACTAAACCTGAAGATCGTCCCGTAGAAAGTTTAAACTTTTGTTTGCTTTGTTTACTCTCATAAGCTTTGTTTAATATTTGTTCCATAGGATCATTCGTACATTATTTTGGAACATCGGAATTGAAGAAGGTTTTCTTAACTCTTATTTTTTTAAAGTAATTTGTGTTTATTCGTTTAAAACTTCACATACCGATAGAGGGAATAATGTACTATTTTAATCACACTAGATTAATTTTCTTTCTGTAAAATCGAGGAAATGTACGCTCAACCTAAAGACTGTTCCGTAAAAAGTTTTATTTTTAATGAACTTTTATTTTTTGCCTATAGACTTTGTTTAATATTTGTTCGCATATGAGCATTCGCACATTCTTTCGAAACATCGGAAAGAAAGAACGTTTTTCTTAAAGTTATTTCTGGAGTGGAATTTGTGTTACACTCCTCTAGAATTTCCCATACCGAAAGACGGAATAATTCACTATTTAATAATCACACTATATTAATGCTTTTTCTATAAATCGAGAAAATGGACGATAAACCTGAAGACCGTTCCGTTTGTTTTATATTTGTTCGCATATTAAAATTCGCACATTATTTCGGAACATCGGAATTAAAGAAAGCTTTTTCTTAACGCTCATTCCTCTAACGGAATTAACGCTTATTCCTGAAATGGAATTTGTGTTACATTGGTAGAATATTTCACAAATCGACAGAGGGAATAATGTTTCATTTTAATCACACTAGATTAATTTCCTTTCTATAAAATCAAGGAAATGTACCTTAAAAACCTTAAAACCGTTCCGTAGAAAAAGTTTAAAATTTTCTTCACCTTGTTTTCTCTCATAAAATTTGTTTAATATTTATTCCATAGGATCATTCGTACATTATTTTCGAACATCGGAATTAAAGAAAGGTTTTCTTCTAACGTAATTTGTGTTATACTCGTGTAGAATTCACATACCGATAGAGGGAATAATGTACTATTTTTAATAATCACGCAACATTAATTTCCTTTCTATAAATCGAGAAAACGAATGATAAACCTGAAGACCGTTCCGTAGAAAAAAGTTTACACTTTTGTTTCCTTTATTAACTGTCATTAACTTTGTTTTATATTTGTTCACATATTAAAATTCGCACATTATTTCGGAACATCGGAATTCAAGGAAGTTTTTTTTTGTTAACGCTCATTCCTCTAACGGAATTAATGCTTATTCCTGGAATGGAATTTGTGTTACACATGTAAAATACTTCACATACCGACAGAGGGAATATTGTACCATATTAATCACACTGGATTCATTTCCTTTCTATAAAATCGAGGAAATGTACCTTAAAAACATGAAGACCGTTCCGCAGAAAAAATTTGAAATTTTCTCCACCTTTTGAACTCTCATAAACTTTGTTTAATGTGTGTTCGCATATGAACATTCGCACATTATTTCGGAACATGAGAAAGAAAGTTTTTGTTAACGCTTATCCCTGGAGTTGTGTAACACTGGTAAAATATTTCACATACCGACAGAGGGAATAATGTACCATTTTTTACCCACTAGATTAATTTCCTCTCTATGAAATCGTGGAAATGTACTCTAAACCTGAAAACTGTTCCATGGAAAAAGTTTAAAATTTTGTTCGCTTTGTCTGAGTACTCTCATACATTTTGTTTAATATTTCTTCGTATATGATCATTCGTACATTAAGGCCTGTGTACACTTTCAACATTTCAGGACACATGTGTCGACACAAGTTGTTACAAAACCTTGTTACCGAAAATGTTGAAAGTGTGTACAGAGCAAAATAAGTTGGCAACATGTGTCCCAACATGTATCGACACATGTTGTCAAATAATTCAAAATCAATTTTCCGGCAACATGTGTCCAAGCTCTGACCAATCAGAAATCGTATTTGAATCAGCAGCTGAGCCACCTGTAGGTAGCGCACCACTAATTCAAGGGGGAATATCCGCTCAGGATGTCACCCTACGAATTTAACACGCTAGATTTTTTTTTTTGGGGGGGGGGAGTTTAGATCATGTTGCTGAGAAGATGTGCTTCAGTTGTGATGTGTATCCGGTAGGAAAGGAATTGAAGTACTCATCCTGCAAAAATAGAGAAATTTGAAGACATTTCAGGCACTCTCGTGAGCTTTCTTGTAGGCCTATGAAATTAGCCCCGAGCAGGTCAGTCAAGTGGGTGATTGTCATGGGGGCTATTTTAAGGGAGGGGAAAATTTGACCGGGGTAATTGCCTAAGGGGAATTGACGAGGGAGGTGGGCAATTGTCCAGGGGGATCCTGATACCGGTTTGGAAACATCCCACTTTTGGGCAAGAGTATGTATCAGTGTTCTCCAGTTGGTGTAATAGCGTGGCGGGCCCCAGCTAATTTCAAAATTAGTCTTTTGCCCCTGCTATGAAAAGTACCACCCAACTAAAATCTCCTTTTGAATAATGGTTTTTCTATACAACCAGCCATCTCAAAATCAGGGGTGGGGCCAGAGAGCCCTTGGGGCTATGCTCAGTCGGAGAAGCCTGCCCCCCCCCTCCCCCGTTGGTGAAGTTTGTCGTCTCGTCGAGAAATGAGGAGGGCCCGACGGGATACATGGAATTTTCCCCAATGTTAACTGTCATCTCTTGGCTCCCATATCGACTACCCCTCCTCCCCCACCATGCCCTCTCCATCAATGCCATTGAAAGCCCCCCTCCGAACCGCCTGTCAGAACCCCCCCCCCCTCATTTGCGGACCCAGGTGGCTAGCCCCCTCCCTTCGTGACGGAAACATTCAAAGAGTAAAAATAAGAACAAATTGAGAAAGGGAAAAACGAAAACGTAAAAAATTTACGTGGTGATGTCAGAGGTGGCGCCAAGTGGGGGCGGGGCATGCCCCCCGTTTGGGAAGGCTGCCTGTCGGGGAAATTTTCCGGTTTTGTCGGGGATCTATTATGAATAAGATTAAATATGTAGTTCCCGACATCAGCCAGTCGCCCGACGATTGACTTAATTTCGGTCCAAATTAGGATAAATTCTTCAATACAAACCCAAGTTTTTCTAATTTTCTTGGTTGAAAACTCGAATGTTTTCAAATTTCCTATGGGTAAAAGCTCAACTTTCTTCAATTTTTTTCCAATAAGGGCCCGAAATTTTCGGCGCGCTTCGAGCGTCCAAATTTCGCTTCAAACATCGTTTCGGCACTCTCTCGCCCCCATCGAGGCTTCGGGTTACTGTCCCCCGTCGGGGAGCTTTGCCCCTGTCGAGCAAATCCTGGTGCCACTCCTGGTTGGTGTATAGGGGGTAGGTGAGGGACACGTCGGGGCGGGAAACTGCTTCACCCCTCGGGGAACTGAGACCCCGTGTACAATTGCCAATATTATTTCAGCTACTCCCAAAACACATTTTTTTCTTTCTCAATCGTCCATCTTCCTTCCAAAATCCTGCTTCACTGCTCTTTTTTGACAACATGTTGCTCAGGTGTGTCGCAACATGTGTCCGCGACATGGTCTATTGTATACAAGTACAAAATTTCTGTGTCCAGGTGTGTCAGCATTATGTGTCGACACATGTGTCCAGAAATGTTGATAGTGTACACGGGGCTTTATTTTGGAACATCGGAATTGAAGAAAGTTTTTCTTAACGCTTATTTCTGTAATGTAATTTGTGTTATACTCGTTTAAAATTTCACATGTCGATAGAGGGAATAATGTACTTTTTTAATCAAACTAGATTTGCTTTGTTTACGCTAGTAAAGGTTTTCAATATTTGTTCGCTTATATGCATTCGCACATTATTTCGGAACATGAGAAAGAAAGTTTTTGTTAACGCTTATCCCTGGAGTTGTGTTACACTGGTAAAATATTTCACATACCAACAGAGGGAAGAATGTACCATTTTTAACACACTAGATTAATTTCCTCTCTATGTAATCGAGGAAGTGTACGCTAAACCTGCAGACCGTTCCGTAAAAAGTTTAAAATTTTGTTTGCTTTGTTTACTCTCATAAACTTTGTTTAATATTTGTTAGCATGTGATACATTCCTACATTAATTGGGAACATCGGAATTAAAGAAAGTTTTTGAAACGCTTATTGCTGTAATGGAATTTTTGTTACACTTGTTGAAAATTTCACATACCGATAGAGGAAACGATGTACGATTTTTATCACACTAGATTAATTTCCGTTCTATAAAATAGAGGAAATGTACCTTAAACTTGAAGACCGTTCCGTAAAAAAAAAAAAGAAAAATGTAATGTTTTGTTTACGCTCGTAAACATTGTTTAATATTTGTTCGCATATGAACATTCGCACATTTGTGTCACAAAATCGGAATTAAAGGAAGTCTTTGTTAACGCGTATTCCTCGAATGGAGTTTGTGTTATACTCGTTTAAAACTTCACATACAGACAAAGGGAATAGTGTACTATTTTAATCACTATAGATTAATTTCCTTCCTATAAAATCGAGGAAATGTATGCTTAACCTGAAGACCGTACCGTTAAAAGTTTTATTTTCAATTAACTTTTATTTAAAGCCCATAGACTTTGTTTGATATTTGTTGGCATATGAACATTCGCACATTCTTTCGAAACATCGGAATGAAAGAAAGTTTTTATTAACGCTTATTCCTCTAACGTAATTTGTGTTATACTCGTTTAAAAGTTCACATACCGATAGAGGGAATAATGTACTATTTTAATCACGCTACATTTAATTTCTTTTTTTCTTTTTTCTTTTTCTATAAAATCGAGGAAATGTATGCTTAACCTGAAAACCGTACCGTAAAATGTTTTATTTTTAATTAACTTTTATTTTACACCCATAGACTTTGTTTAATATTTGTTGGCATATGAACATTCGCACATTCTTTCGAAACATCGGAATGAAAGAAAGTTTTTATTAACGCTTATTCCTCTAACGTAATTTGCGTTAAACTCGTTTAAAAATTCACATACCGATAGAGGGAATAATGTTCTGTTTTAATCACACAAGATTAATTTCCTTTCTATACAATCGAGGAAATGTACACTAAACCTGAAGACCGTTCCGTGAAAAGTTTATTTTTAATTAACTTTTATTTTACACTCATAGACTGTTTTATATTTGTTCGCATATGAAAATTCGCACATTCTTTCGAAACATCGGAATGGAAGAAAGTTTTTGGTAACGTCATTTCTGGAATGGAATTTGTATTACACTCGTCTAGAATTTCCCATACCGATAGAGGGAATAATGTACTATTTTTAATAATCACACAACATTAATTTCCTTTCTATAAATCGAGAAAATGAACGATAAACCTGAAGACCGTTTCGTAGAAAAAGTTAAAACTATTGTTTCCTTTATTAACTCTCATAAACTTTGTTTCATATTTGTTCGCATATTAAAATTCGCACATTATTTCGGAACATCGGAATTCAAGGAAGTTTTTTTTGTTAACGCTCATTCCTCTAACGGAATTAATGCTTATTCCTGGAATGGAATTTGTGTTTCACTGGTAAAATACTTCACTTACCGACAGAGGGAATAATGTACCATATTAATCACACTAGATTCATTTCCTCTCTATAAAATCGAGGAAATGTACCTTAAAAACATGAAGACCGTTCCGCAGAAAAAAGTTTGAAATTTTCTTCACCTTTTGAACTCTCATAAACTATGTTTAATGTTTGTTCGCATATGAACATTCGCACATTATTTCGGAACATGAGAAAGAAAGTTTTTCTTAACGCTTATCCCTGGAGTTGTGTTACACTGGTAAAATATTTCACATACCAACAGAGGGAAGAATGTACCATTTTTAACACACTAGATTAATTTCCTCTCTATGAAATCGAGGAAATGTACGCTAAACCTGAAAACTGTTCCGTAGTAAAAAATTAAAAATTTGATTTGCTTTGTTTTCTCTCATAAACTTTGTTTAATATTTGTTAGCATATGATACATTCCTACATTAATTGGGAACATCGGATTTAAAGAAAGTTTTTGAAACGCTTATTGCTGTAATGGAATTTTTGTTACACTTGTTGAAAATTTCACATACCGATAGAGGAAACGATGTACGATTTTTATCACACTAGATTAATTTCCGTTCTATAGAATAGAGGAAATGTACCTTAAACTTGAAGACCGTTCCGTAAAAAAAAAAAAGAAAAATCTAATGTTTTGTTTACGCTCGTAAACATTGTTTAATATTTGTTCGCATATGAACATTCGCACATTTGTGTCACAAAATCGGAATTAAAGGAAGTCTTTGTTAACGCGTATTCCTCGAATGGAGTTTGTGTTACACTCGTTAAAAACTTCACATACAGACAAAGTGAATAGTGTACTATTTTAATCACACTAGATTAATTTCCTTCCTATAAAATCGAGGAAATGTATGCTTAACCTGAAGACCGTACCGTAAAAAGTGTTATTTTCAGTTAACTTTTATTTTACGCCCATAGACTTTGTTTAATATTTGTTCGCATATGAACATTCGCACATTCTTTCGAAACATCGGAATGAAAGAAAGTTTTTATTAACTCTTATTCCTCTAACGTAATTTGCGTTATACTCGTTTAAAAATTCACATACTGATAGAGGGAATAATGTTCTATTTTAATCACACTAGATTAATTTCCTTTCTATACAATCGAGGAAATGTACGCTAAACCTGAAGACCATTCCGTGAAAAGTTTTATTTTTAATAAACTTTTATTTTACGCTCATAGACTTTAATATTTGTTGGCATATGAACATTCGCACATTCTTTCGAAACATCGGAAAGAAAGAAAATTTTTGTTAAAGTTATTTCTGGAGTGGAATTTGTGTTACACTCGTCTAGAATTTCCCATACCGACAGAGGGAATAATGTACTATTCAATAATCACAGTATATTAATGTTTGTTTCTATAAATCGAAAAAATGGACTATAAATCTGAAGACCGTTCCGTTTGTTTTATATTTGTTCGCATATTAAAATTCGCACATTATTTCGGAACATCGGAATTAAAGAAAGCTTTTTCTTCACGCTCATTCCTCTAACGGAATTAACCCTTATTCCTGGAATGGAATTTGTGTTACATTGGTAGAATATTTCACAAATCGACAGAGGGAATAATGTATCATTTTTATCACACTAGATTAATTTCCTTTCTTTAAAATCAAGGAAATGTACCTTAAAAACCTTAAAACCGTTCCGTAGAAAAAGGTTTAAATTTTTTTCACCTTGTTTTCTTTCATAAAATTTGTTTAATATTTATTCCATAGGATCATTCGTACATTATTTTCGAAACATCGGATTTGAAAAAAGTTTTCCTTAACGCTTATTCTTCTAACGTAATTTGTGTTATACTCGTTTAAAATTTTACATACCAATAGAGGGAATAATGTACTATTTCTAATAGTGACACTTAGATCAATTTCCTTTCTATAAAATCGAGGAAATGTATGCTTAACCTGAAGACCGTACCATAAAGAGTTTTGTTTTTAATTAACTTTCATTTTACGCCCATAGACTATTTGTTGGCATATGAACATTCGCACATTCTTTCGAAACATCGGAATGAAAGAAAGTTTTTATTAACGCTTATTCCTCTAACGTAATTTGTGTTATACTCGTTTAAAAGTTCACATACCGATAGAGGGAATAATGTACTATTTTAATCACGCTAGATTGATTTTCTTTCCGTAAAATCGAGGAAATGTACGCTAAACCTGAAGACTGTTCCGTGAAAAGTTTTATTTTTAATTAACTTTTATTTTACGCTCATAGGCTGTTTAATATTTGTTCCCATATGAACATTCGCACATTCTTTCGAAACATCGGAATGGAAGAAAGTTTTTGTTAACGCTTATTTCTGGAATGGAATTTGTATAACACTCGTCTAGAATTTCCCATACCGATAGAGGGAATAGTGTACTAGTTTTAATAATCACACTAGATTAATTTCCTTTCTATAATTCGAGAAAATGGACGATAAACCTGAAGACCGTTCCGTAGATAAAGTTTAAACTTTTGTTTGCTTTATTTACTCTCATAAACTTTGTTTTATATTTGTTCGCATATTAAAATTCGCACATTATTTCGGAACATCGAAATTAAAGTGTTTTTTCTTAATGCGCATTCCTCTAACGGAATTAACGCTTATTTCTGGAATGGAATTTGTGTTACACTGGTAGAATATTTCACATACCGACAGAGGGAATAACGTACCATTTAAATCACACTAGATTAATTTCCTCTCTATAAAATCGAGGAAATGTACGCTAAACCTGAAGATTGTTCCGTAGAAAAAAATTAAAATTTTGTTTGCTTTGTCTACTCTCGTAAACTTTCTTTTATATTTGTTCGCATATGAACATTAGCACATTATTTTGGAACATCGGAATGAAAGAAAAAACGCTTATTCCTCTAATGGAATTTTTGTTATACTTGTTGAAAATTTCAAATACCGATAGAGGGAACGATGTACGATTTTAATCACACCTGGTGTCGCAGAGAAGGAGCAGGATTCGCCTCTTCTCATGTGAACTTTCTGTTGACCAAGTATTATGTTAGGGCTATATTATCTTTAGTAGAGTAGATAAGTGGTTTGGACTATTGGGAAGACCCATGCAGCAACATTTCATTTAGCCCCACCCGCCTTCCATCACCCACCCTGTTTTTAAACGATCTTGTACTGTCGTAAGGAAAGTAGTGTGCATTTCCTCGATTTCGTAGAAAAGAAATTAATCAAGTGTAGCTAATTAAAATTGAACATTATTCCCTCTATTTGTATGCTGACATTTCAACCAGTGCATGACAAAGTCTACTCGAGAAAAATCCTTTTCAGCAGGTTTTCTTGAATTCCGACCTTCGGAAAATGGTGAGGAACATTCATATGCGAAAAAACTGATTTGCTTTGTTCAGTAGTGTAGTATTTAATCTGGCTTTTTCGTTAAGCTTCTTTGAAATAACTTTTTTGCGGTAACCTAAATGTTACAATGCCAGTACAGAATTTCCTCTGTTGGTGCGTGCACTCTCCTATTTTGAACCAACAATAATGCCATCTTCTCTTTAATAATGTTAGTCTTATGTACTGTTAGGGAGCACTGTGAAGGATCGTTCATTTCTTTTCCCTGGAGCAATGGCAGACATTTGTCCCGGTAAACAAAGCTGAAAAAAAAACACATTTTATGAAACACACGTACTTAATTGTGAATGGTGGAAATCGAGTCAATATATTGTACACATTTTAAACCACCCAAACGAGATAACAGTCAAATTGAACAGGAGACAAACAAGCCTATATAGCCTATAGTATACATTTGTGTAAGCCATTTTTACACACGCGACCGCGTTATCTCGACTGCACGCGTCGGTAGAAAATTCGGCACGTGCCAGTTCTTGGTTTGTACGTGTCCCGGTTCCTTTCCTCCATTATGTGGTGTAAAATCTGCCAAAGACATTGCTGAGGTAAGTAAATCCATCAACAACTTTTTACTCTTAAAATATAGATTAAACCTGAAAGGAAGTTTTCAGGCTAACTTCCAAACACAAACTATTATCCCAAAGAAAAGTATAGCCTAAAAGCTACGCCAACGTTATACGCAGCGTAATCGTTACGTTACGTTAACTACAGTAGGATGGGCCATGCAGCCTATACCACAGTGGCCAACCTAACAGTTCCTACCGTCTACGTTGCATACTGTCAACGTTGCATAATGTTACAGCTAGTCCCTAGGCCCATGTGAAGTGTTGTGGCGTTGCTTGTAAGTTGTATCTCAGAAGAATTGTTTTGACCCTTCAAATTAGATTACTCCCGTAAGCAATCAACTGCAATAGGCCTATGTAGGTTATAGCCGTAGGCTAGGCCCAACTTAAAATTGTCTTTGCACATATTAATTTAATGTTTCGATATTTGTCCTCCCTCCAGACAACAGAAAAATGGTGTGTAGGCCAAGCCCGCCTAGGCCTACATGTAGGCTAATAAACAAAACCCCAAAAAGCATATTAAAGGATATGTTGAATACACTTTGGGTTTATGACTTTATTTGCTGGAATATTGGTTGCAAATGGGTTAACATTAATTTTCGGTAGAATTCACATAATCTCGTCCCTGCTTTTAGGAGTAGCGTAGGCCTACGGTTAGGCCTAAGGCCTATACTTCCGTCAGAATACCGCATCGCCTAGTTTATTTTGGTCTAGTGTAAGTTCGTGCTTAAAGCGTTAGGCCCTACATTTTATTGTAGCAAATAGACTGTGTTATACGAATGTTAGAAAGTGTTTGGTTAGAAAACGAAGTTAGGTCAATTTAGGCCTAGTAGGCTATAGTGAAAGTTCTGTAGGCCTAGGCCCTACCATCCTGTGGTATTCGGAATTCATGTAACGTATGATTCATTACACCTGTTCGCTATGCAACTATATTATAATAAGCTTAGAAGCTTCAGCCTAGTTCCCACAATTATTAAAAATATCCCGAAGTATGTTCTGGGGTTGCACTTTTAGGTTCCTCCCCCCTGATAACTTTAAGAAACAGCGTGAAATATACTTGGATGGAAATGAAGAGAAGATATGAAATACTTATCTGTAGCCAGGCGAGGGAACGGGAGACGTCATGCCCCTCCCCGTGCAGGCTGCCGTGCTCTCCTCTGATTTGGAAAATAGATTAGCTCAACCCACGAAGTGTGGGTAGAACTTAGACTATGTTTGTTATACTGTAGAGGAGAAATGTCTGTCTCACTTTTCAAAAGCAGGCCTACTTCCTCCGCTATTGTCGCTAAATCTATCTGAAATTTTCTGTAGAGGTCCCCCATTGGCGAGAGCATTACAGTTTGTTCGTGAGGTGGCAATGGGGGAAGGATCATAGTAAATTTGGCCATTTTCTGATCGTTTTCCGGGATTTTATCCTGCTTTTTGAAGCGAGACATTCCTTGTAGAGCTCTCACTTTTTCGATACTGTGTCCATATTACACGCTTGCAGCGTTAGTTTGTGAGCTTTATCTGGAGGGAGCATGTTCATCTATCGAATTTGAATGCCGAATGCTTGATAGCTCGCAAGACAGACGAATTAATTTGTTACACCTCATTGTCGCTGTAAAACCTTAAGCTGCTGGTATGGAAGGTGTTTCTTTCACCAGCAGAGAGAGCCGCTTCGCAGGGTGAATGTCAAAGGTCATATTAGTATCTTGTTTACTATACTATCGCTGTGAGAGCATTAGTCATGGTAATACCAGGGGCGGATCTAGGGTCTTTTCTGAGGGGGGGGTCCAACATAAAAAGGGCACATTCATTTATTTTTTAAATTTTGGTTCCCATAAACGTCAGCGATTACACAACTTAACGCGCATATTGACAAAGAAAGGACAAACCAAGAGACATGCAAAAACTGGAATCAAAACCTGGAATCTAAACGGTGAAATTGCAAAGCGCGCGAAAATTTTTTGGGTAAGCCTACACTTATAAGAATTTGTACAGTTGGGCCCTATCGGGCATAACTTTATTGTACTTCCCTCCTCGAGTCACTAGACGTACCATACGACAGACACAAGTGAACGTTAACCAGGTTTAGCGAAATGAGATCCAATTCCCGACATTTACATAAATCCATGTATTCTACTTATTAACTTGAAAAGGTGGAAAGGGTTTGTACTATATTTAGCTATAAGTATAACTGAACTGAGGAAGAGCGGACAAAGCGTACCGAAAATTTTGGGTTTTATCCCAGAAATTACCCTTATGAAAGCCAAAATAAGTAAAGTGACCATGGGTGGCGGCAGAATTTTTTCCAACAGGGGGCCGGACCATGTCAGCTACCCCAAGTTCCGACATTCCCTATTTCGAGGGTATGATGAGAAGGGCAAATGTGGGAGCCTCATTATCCCATGCAATTGCAGGCATATTTTGCATTATATCACTTAATACTTCATGATCCGAGTTGCGCACTGTTAGTGTTCTTTGAATCTGGATCGTGAAACTGAAAAGCGCGCGAAGCGGGCGAAATTTTTTGATAGGCTTACACATAAAACATATGACGAAACGAAAAAAGAACTGTAGGGTTTGTAGACCGTATCGGGTGTAACATACATTGTATCGAAACCACCTGGACTACACAATGAAATAGCCAAACTTTGCTCCGTAAGTCGCTCACCAACTGACTGTACCGCATGACACACACAAGAGAACACCAGTTAGGCTTTGCGATATGGGATGAAAGTTACGACCTTTACATAAACTATGTATTCTGCCCATATGTTATCTGTTAAGGTGGACAGGAATTGTGCTATCCTGCTATGTGGAATGGAACTATTGAAAAACTAGAGTGACTCTACAGCGCGCGTAGCGCGCCGAAAATTTTGGGTTCTTATTACAGAAATTATCCTCTTGAGAGCAAAAAACAGGTAAACCGTCGATTAGTTGTCGTCAGGGACTGCGAACTTTCGACTAAGACTCCCCTACGAAACTGTAAAACTTCTCCGATATGGGGCCAGCCTTCCCCGACGGGGGGCATGAACCCACCCCCCTCCTGGCGCTACCGCTATCTCGACACTGGGGGAGGAGGTTAAAATACTGTATGTTGTGTTCCCTATATAGTTGCGTCGCGACTGTCAAAAACACTCTGTCAGAACAGATGACTGAAGTCAAATGTTTGCTTTTCATTTGCGACAGCAGACCGGTCATCGGTCCAAAGACGTCAAAAAATTGAACCGACTGACACTGCGTTATTTGACCTGGTGGTGATTTTATATAGTAATTTTAAAATGAAACAAACACCGATTTGTCTATTGTGACTTCTGGTCAACTCTTGGCTGTGGACTTTACCTAAGACTGGCTTTTTATTCCCATCACTAGGGCAACACTATAAAAGGAGAGTAATTCCAGACTATAAATATCATAGCGAAGCATATTTACCTACTCTCTCTTGTTCACGAGAGGATGGATACTAGAGGGTGGAGGGAAGGTTTCGTAGATGTAGCGTTTATGGAGTGTAAACAGATCATTATTTTGTAAGACCAAAAGACTAGCAGTGACCTTTTGGAATCAATATTAAAACCCAATAGTAATACGTTGCATATCGCTAGTGAGTATATGACGTAATATCTGGCGTGTTTTGTGTTACTCTGAATGCCTAAGCACGCCACACGTGGTTCCAAGCGAAAAGTGATTAGAATGCCTGATTGTCACGCAGACATACCGTAGTCACATTCTCTGTAAAACGATTACACTGTTTGGGTTTCGGGGCGGCCAAGATAGGTTACCGTAGTCAAATATATTGCCAAAAGTTTCTGTGATACATGGCTAGACTGTTACGAGTGGATTGATCGATACTGGATGGGGGTAACCAAAATCTCCTCGGAATTGGACAACACTGTCATTACCTGTGAAACTGTCTCGTTTTTTTTTTTTTTTGCTAGTGTGAAAAAAAAAACATTTTTTGAAAAAGGGCACATTGGAAAATTTGAGGGGGGGGGTCCGGACGCCGGCGACCCCCCCCCTGGATCCGCCACTGAATACCTGCAGTAAAGTAATGTGTTTGTCTTTTAGACTTTTAACTTATTCTTCGAGGTACGTTCTGTATAGGTACAAGACGAAATGCAAACCTGGCAGGTGTTACCCTGACTAATGCTACACGCTATAGTGAACAAGTTATTGTAGATTGGTGGTCAGTCTTGAAGTTGAACAACATTAACGTTAGCCTATCCACATGAACGATGAATATTTAAATCGAAATTAGTAAGTTTTCATGCTATTAGACTTATGGCGATATGAACGTTTTAAAATTTTTCGCACTCTAGGGCCTAGGCCTAGCCTAATGTTTTTCTTCTTTCCGATAAAGGTGAGACAGCCAAAAGCACATTATTACACCATATACTTGCCAAGTGGTTAGTCTTGAGTTAAGTAATTGAGTTGGTAATAAATTCCACTGGCTTAGGGTGACTTATAGCCCCACAATACTTACTGGGGGCTTACCAGACAAATAAAACGTCCCTGTACCAAAACATCCCCACTATTGGCCAAAAACGTCCGTACTAAAATGTCTCTGGGTTAAAGCATTGTTAGGCCTAGTTTAATGACAGTTTTGTATTAACTGTTTGTAATGTTTTTATAAACCTTTAAAGGCTACGCTATTTTCTGTTTCTTCAAGGAAAATGAAATACAAACAGCAATATACCACGGCGATACTGATAATGCCGGTTTAGGCTGCTTGTTGTGCAATAGGTCTATATCCTACATGCAGATATTGCAGTGAGAATGTAAGGACTTGACAGACAGTGCGAAGCTACAGTGAGTGTGGCGCTAACTTAGTACCGTTTTTCATTTCATGATATTACTGTTCTGAAAACCAAAAACAGTTAATGATTTCCCAAGTACCTGCAATAAATAAATTACAATTAAAACTTCTCTTCATTAAATTTTAAAGGCGGTGACTTTTTTGTAATACACTTGTAATACAATGGGCCGGGATGTTTTGGTAGCTAAAAAGCGGGCACGTTTTTGTAAAGGGACGTTTTGACTAGATACCAGTGAGCTGTTGTGCAAGGTATGCATATTACGAGTAATTGTGTAGGTTTACAAAGATTAGACACGGGGATGTTACTGTAGCTTGACATAAATCCATAAATGGATTTAGAAGCTTCACCAGTAGTGGGGGTCTTAATTCAAAGTAGAGATACCTGGTCTTAGTTTAAAGTAAGGAAATCAGCTTTTTTTGGAGCCCCTCGATAGAAGCATCAAGTCATGATTAAGGTGGCATTCTTCTTCAACCTTGTGAGTTGTTTCCAGTTCACCATCACTTTCCAGTCTAAATTTAACTACTGTAGCAGTAAACTGAGAGTTCCTGAGAGACTTTCTCTTTAATAATTAGCTCAGAACTCGGATCTGAGCTAACCACTCTAAGAGGAGCTTTCTCAAGAACTCTCAAAGGGTAAAACTCTTCAAAGAGCACTTTTGAAAGAGTAAATTCAGTCAACACAAAACCTATTTAGAAGTTTCTGCAACTATCCTATTCAGCTTGCCAGGCCCGTAGTTGGGGGGCGGGGGGCGAAGCCCCCATGAAATTTTTTTCGCCTTTGACTTAGATTGCCATTGACTTAGATTTTTACTCATTTGGCCCCCTTGAAATTTTTTCGCCCCCCACGAAAGTAATTTTGCCCCCCTTCAGAACCTTGTCTAGCTACACACCTGCAACTTGCTTAATGCATCACCTGCGATAAGAGGCTCAGAATGGTGAAACAGGATACAAAATCAAACATCCCTTCCACAGAAAGTAAGAAGTTTTCCAGAACCCTGAATAGGAAGAAACTTAGTGCAAGATCTCAAGGATTCCAGAGGAAGTATGCAGCCATAAAAGACCAAATTAAAACTGCTTAAAATAGTCCGAACACAAAACAAATAGAACAGTTCATTTTCAACCTCTCTCATAGCTAGACCTTTGTCAGACGTGGAGAAAATAGCTCTTGGTAGCAGCATAGCTACGGGGGGAGGGGGGCCTGGGGGTCTAGGCCCCCCAGATATTCCTCATCCCCCCTCCTCCCCGATTTTTTGTGTCCCAATAAAATGTGTAAGGATAAAGAAAAAATAAATGTTTGAACGGAAATAAACTTTGAAGTATATCCTTCAAAAATAAATAAAAATGTGTAAGCTGTGAAATGCCTACTGTACTTTCACTAAATTAGGTATATAATCTACACTGTCGTTTAATTCTCATATAATTCACTTGGAAGATGAAACAAACGTCCCGACGACTACTTCGAATGTGGTATTGTCAGGTTTAGACCCTTTTTGCCTTTCGGATGGCTGGTTGATTAACTAAAAACATGGCAACCATACACTGAAGACTATTCTTAAACGACCATTCCTATACGGTATCATACACAAAATATGCCGTACGGTAAGGTACTGCGTTCCAATAATTCTTCTAACCTTAACAAGTATGTCGTGTCTCTCTCCTTGCCCATGACAAGTGCACTGTAAAACTATTGTTTTCGACAAGTCCTCTTTTAAGTAGTTCGCACTTGCGTCACGGTCCGGACGGATTTGTAAAATTCCCAACAAGGTCCGGATTTCATGTGTTTCCCACATGATTCCTACTTCTGCTTTTCAAAGTGCACTGTTTCCAACTTTGAGAATATGCAGAGAAAACGCAGTAAAGATATAAGAAATAGCTGTGATCATAATGATAGAACTTATAAACCATTTCAAATAGGCAGATCAATATTTTCATGCCTATATCTGTACACATCACCAATCACTGGATGTATTTCTAGACTACTTTTCTAAAATTCTCGCGCTACGCGCGATTATGCAAAGCTACAATGTTGTTGTTGTTGCTATAGGTAGCTTCAATCATCAATGCCTTGAAACGTTCTTAAACCGTGCCGGTTTAGTCATAAAAACGTTTTATAACCAATAACACTCCCTCCCCTCCCTTAAACCCTTCCCACAACGGAGTTCAATGGCTGAGGTCATGCTTCACATCGTATCCACCACGCTCTCAAAAATGACTTTTGTCGCACTTAGTCACAACTACTTTTCGTTTTCCTTTTAAAGCTGAAATCTCTCAAATATTGCACCATTTGCTATCAATACGTCCTCCTGAAATTACAAATTTTCGCCAAGGGGGAGGGAGACACTCGTTTCCTTAAGTCCCCTCCCCCAGGCCACAGATCAGTAATGCCCACTTTTTGCCCTCTAGCAAAAAAAAAATGTATGTGCGGCCTTGTGTATTACCATTTTTCATAAATTGGGTTTTTTCCCATTATGTGAGAAATGGCAGACATGAGATTAGAATTTCAAGGCTGGGTACATGCAGCTTAAAACACATGGGAAGTGCTGCTTCCAGCCATCTGGAAGCCAAAAATTTTCTCGCACGTCCGCGACAACCGATGGTGGTGCTCCGCTTAGATAGTCTTGACAAGCCTGACCCTTGGCGGTGCCGGCCCCCCATTTGTTACCTAGGCCCCCCTAAAAATTTCATCCTAGCTACGCCCCTGCTTGGCAGGGGTTCAAAGTTCATACATGTAGAGCTACCACGACAAAACCAACCAATATACCAATCCTCAGACCCCTAAAAGGATTCATTATACCAGTGAGGATACAATGTACTCCACTATTGAATTTAACCTCAACTTGAAACCCTCAAATCGAGGAAGTACTGACCACCTTAACTGAAAAGTAACAGTACATTTACCGAGAGCACACTTACTTAAATGTAATTTGTACGTCTCTGTTGGAGATCCGGCAGGCATATTGTTTCAAGAGAAGATATTTGAACATAAACAGTGAGCAGCCTAACAGTCCAGGCCCCCATTTCGCTCAAAATATAGCTCGGGTCCCATCTTAAGTTTGAGATTCAATTCATGATTCAACTTTCAACAAAATGCACAAATGAAAATGTTGACCATAGAAGTTTCTCGAAATAGATCAGTGTCCCTGTTTTATTTCAATGATACCATCTGCGTGAACAGTTGATTCAATATTTACGTGTAAGTTGATTTCTGTGTCTCACCGTAAAACTTTTTCATCATATTAGTTTAATTGAATCGATTATTGAATTGCGTAGATGGGATCAGGGTGTAGCACTTGATCGTTCAGTTGATTCATCACGTAGCAGGTCTATGGAAATCAAACTTAAGATTGAATGTAACTCTTCGTGAAACGGGGGGATTTTGAAGATCAGTAGCACGTCTTAAACACTTTAGTTATACTAAAGGTTCCACATACTCCTGAAGGAAATTTTTCTGTATGCACCCAAGCTATAAGACTCGGCTGGTCACACCCGAAATTCATCACTATGAAATGGAGGAAATTTGGAGCATTGTTAGCTAGCTCCTACTGCTATGATCTGAGACGAGATATTCCATCAGTGTGTTGCCAAACATATCAAACCCCAAAGCTTAGAGAATGGTTGCACGTAACATAATTTGTTTTGTTCTCTTCAGATGTCCACATAATTCAGTGTTGTAGTGTGAGTACGGGACCATGGGTACGGGTACGGGTACCAGGTCATGAGTACGGGTATGGGTACGGGTACCAGGTCATGAGTACGAGTATGGGTACGGGTACCAAGTCATGAGTACGGGTACGGGTCCGGGTCCGAGGAAAAGTAATCATGGGTATGGGTACGGGTACGGGTACAGGGTCATGGGTACGGGTACGGGTACAATTCATTGGTATGGGTACGGGTACCAACTCATGAGTGCAGTTTTGAATATGCATGGTACCAAGCCCTTACTGCATTACTACTTATTACTGTATATTTGGCAGACTCAAACCTCCATCATATTGCTCTCCTTCCCAGAAAATTCCAACCTTGAAAAGTTTCCCATCAAGCCAATGCCCCGTGAACGTGAACCTGGCCGCCACCCAGTGTATGTAACCCCAGAGCAACTTCCACCATGGACAATCCAAAATTAACACACGGAATGACCTATAAAGCCTATTTAAGTGGGAGGCAAATCTGGGAGAGGATATAAGGATTCATGGTAGGATTCAATTTTCAGTCGAGATGTTTTTCAGGTTTGGTAAATTGGCTGGATGGATATTGTGTGGGGAGTGGCCCATGCTAAAATCGTGTATCTGGGGAACCGTCTAGTTACCATTAGAAACTGCTGACTATGCTAAAACACCAGTCAGCTAACGCACGACTCAAATTTTCCTGCAGAGCGGACTCTGTTGGCTCAATCTCTCGTTTAGGTTTCGCAAACCAGGCTGCCAGGGAATATGCCGCTCAGCCTGCTACGAAGGCAATACATTTAAGTGTAGTAGCTTGAGAAATTGCCACACAAATATGCACATGTAAATAAACAAATGACGTCACTCAATTGCAACTAGCTGCTTGTGGTTGGCAAGACCACAGTCGTCTGCACACATATTCATCGCGCTACTCACTGTAAGTATATGTACCACATGCACAGAACAGAGTGACTTTGTGGCATATCTACGTACTGTGGGTCCTACAGCTCACTTTTTCAGCTGACATGCTATCTGCTTGGTTTGCGGTAAGCTGTTTTTATTATTCAAGATCCATCTTTAGGGAATGGATCATTATTTCTTGAAATAAAAGAAACTGTGCAAGCTCATTCAGAGCGTCAATGAATTTGTCAACAAGCTAGGTGCATAAAGTAGCCATACACCAGTACGTGCATGGACGACTCATTTTGTTTAACATTAGCCTAACATTATAGTCACTGTAATTTTGTAAAAAGTATTTCCGCGAAGGGGACTGGAATATAGTTTGAGCTAAAGGGAATGAACTGCAGTCATAAATTTTAGTTATGCTGTTATGCAGCGTAGTATAGGTGGTACAGTACAGTATTACCTAGTCCTCAATCAGGCCCTACACACTAAGCTCAATAGGACTTTGCGCCGGTGTAGTAGTCTAATGGAGTGTGATTGCAGGGCTAAGTATTATTAATACCAATTAACTGTTGGGGCCAGCTAGTTCTATAGTGAAATGCTCAGGGCTGTAACCGAGTCCACCTAATCCGAGTCAGAGCCAATTCCGATTCCAGTGACCCCCAATTCCGGGCCAATTCCGAGTCCAGTACCCCCCCCCCTCCCAGTCCAAGCCGAGTCCGAGTCCAGAGGACCCGAGTCCGAGTCCATCCTGTAAGTATAAATGTGCAGTAAAATCCTTGGAAATTGGCAGCGCTGTAGTGTGAATACAGGAGCATGAGTGTAGGTACAGGTACCAGCTGGTATGATCAAGTACGGGTACGGGTACCAAGTCATGGGTCTGGGTACGGCTATGGGAACCGAGCCATATGAGTACAGGTGGGGGCTGGTACAGGTACGGGTAACAGGTCATGAGCTCGGACACGGGTACTGGTCTTGAGTACATAGTTTTGAGTTTGGGTATGGTATGTGTGCCAGGTCGTGATAAGCTGGTATGGATGCAAGTTCAGGTCATGAACTTGAGAACAGACTAGGGGTATCACAACATGTGTATAGATACCAGGTCACAAGGAACTTTCATACCCAAGTGTGGGTATGAAAGTTCAAACTTCAAGAAATTTAATGAGCATGGGTACAGGATTTGACCAGGTGGTATGGGTGCAGGTACATGGTCATGAGTATAATTATAATTTATAGGCACCACCAGCTACTATCATGAGTACAAGAATAATTAGGTGTACTTAGTAATGAGTTTGGCAGCCACTCTATGAGTATCATATACAGTATCTGGAATATGTACAAAGTTCTAAAACACAACCACTGCAATATGTCTGGTACTCAGGTGCCCTTCTCTGGGGGGTACCCCCAAATTTTTCATAGCCCCTCAAAAATTGCACAAATTTCATAAAGGCTAGTAGTGAAGACGTAGATATCCCCAGAAACGTTAGCTTAAAACGTATTAAAGCCCAGCCGGCTGCAAATTATATCTACATATTGTAGCCCCACCCCCACCCCCCCAATAAAAAATATGTCCATACATCCTTACAATTGCGTCTGCTGATGCCTGTACTAGACATGTCATCATCTCTACGGTTTGAAGTAAATTTAGTGCAATTTTCATACCTGTTACACTACTTGATTTCAAGTACACAAAACTTACTTATAACTTTGGCAAATTAGTATTGATTATTTTCTGATGCCTATAAACATATAGCTAATTCACTGCCATTTTGTGTGATTGGACTTCACACCTTGTCATCCTAAAGGCTGATGGTCATGCAATACTTGAATAGTTTAATCAACTTGAACCAAGGGCTTGTTGTATGAACCAAGGATGTGTTGGAGCAACCACCTATCAATTTACAGTGCAATCAAAGCCAGTTAACAGTTTTTACAACAAAAGCAGTCAGATTTGCTGGGTCTGAGAGTTTAAGAGGAGACTATACAAATCTCCAAAGCACTGGAAGATTCAAGGAAAATACAAACTACACTTTGTATATGATAAAAAGTTTAGCCTAATCCATTCACTGGTACAATATGTGCCTATTGATTGTTACACGCCTTGCACAATGCAAACAATGAACATAGGTCTGTGCCTTGCCTAATTGCAGTACATTGTCAGTGAATCGTCTGAAATCCTCCTATTCAAACCATAAAGTTATTATGGGCTCTGAAGGAGGTGATACTTTTTTACATCCTGTCTCTTTAACAAATTTTACAAAAAGGCTGTACTAGCTGTGTAGACTAGGAAGGCTTAGTATTAAACTGTTACAAAGGGGGTAATTCTTGCATTTGTAAGTTTTATCCAGATCAAATGTAAACAAACAACAGCATGGCCTAGGTCAATAGTTTCTGCTGATGTTTAGATGAAGTTTGCTGTACTAACTGTACAGATCAGTCATGTGAAGCACATGAATGGAGCTTAAATTCAGAAAACTTAATTTAGTTCAAGGACTTTTGTAGTATAATTTGATGAGGGTATATGAGGGCAGGTAGTGGATGGGGATCAACTGGGAGAGTAGGCTGTAGGCTTAGGCCTAGGCCTACGTGATATTGCCAACATCACAAATCATGGTTCCTCAAATCTGACCCCAGTTGCACTATAGACCTACATGATCTGAAGTAGTATTAACCACAGTGTATGCTGTATCACACAGTATTAGTAGAATACACCTGTAGCAGGCGCGTAGCTACGGGGGTCCCAGGGTCCCCAAAATTGTGCATCCTAATAAAATGTGTAAGAATTAAGGGCGGCAGTTGATGCTGTCACACCCCCCATTTGATACCTAGGCCCCCCCCTAAAAATTTCATGCTAGCTACACCCCTGACCTGTAGTAAGTCAAGACTATAGATTTGTACATGTGGTACCAGTTCTGCTAGAATTGACTGGAACAGTTTTACGGTTCAGTTCTAATGAGTTCATCATTCAGGCTATTCAGACTATTTATCTCCCTTCAGTTGTCTATTCACCTCAGTTTGAGGAAGTCTTACATGAAGTATATACCCATCATCATGTATACTACTGCAGCATGAACAACTCATCTCCCCCATGGGTTATATAGTATACTATCTAATTATCATCCAGATAAAAAAATATGATCAAAATTTTACAACTGATTAAATCTACCTTACACATAACAGTGTTGTAGTGTGAGTACGGGACCATGAGTACGGGTACGGGTACCAGGTCATGAGTACGGGTATGGGTACGGGTACCAGGTCATGAGTATCATGAGTACGGGTACGGGTACGAGTACGGAAACTTGTACTTGAGTACGGGTACGAGTACGGGTACGGGTACGGGTACTACAACACTGCCACATATCAATGGAGGAATTGCTGTATAGGCCTATAGCTGGGAACTGTTACACACCATTGGTCGCCGCACTAAGAAATCGAGGAAATATATTCAGCCGATAATGTGATGTAGAATGACCTTACGGTAAAATATGACAATAATCAAAGATTGCATTATGTCAGCCTTTCATCCTTATTTTTTTTGGGGGGGAGGGGGGGGGGCAAAATGAAAAAAATGTGGCCATTTGCGCATAGTTAGGTCAAGTACTAAACGTGATCGTGCCTAAAACTGTTGTAGTAAACAAAAAGATGACGATCGTGCTCAAAAGAAAGAGAAAGAAGCAAAACGAATTAAGTAATATCAAAGTGAAACAGGAACTGTTTTGTAAGTAATACATGACTTTCAGCAAAAGCTTCTGGCAAATGCGGTAAGAAACACAATTTCTCATTCTACACCACAGGCCACAAATTAAACAGAAACTGTGAGAGCCCACGATGCCAGTGAGTTGGCTTGACTAGTCCAATCTGTGTCTGGAGAGAACCCCTGTAATAAATGCACATGTATGATAACTTTTCATTTTTTGTTGCTAAATGAGATCTCGGAGAAAGCAAAGGGCTACCATCCTTCCAAAGGATTGGATTGAGGCACACTCAGATGACCCTCCAGGCTTTCACATCGAAGAGGTGTCCCCTTCAGTTGGTGGGTATTACATTTTCCATTTTTCTTCTGTTATGGAGTTATAATCATGTTAGTTCATGTACGTACATTTCTTGATCAGGTTTCCACTTAAGTCTCTGTCTACTCTAGGTCTCTCACCATCATCATACGTGCATGCAGGTACACCCATCCCTGCATTCCATTTACTCCAAGAGGGACCTTTCAGATATGTGTTTAATGTTTAATGTTAAAACTTCAAAGTAATTAAACAACATAAGCTGAAGAACTATAATTCATTCTTGTCCCCAAGGTCACTTTAAATAAATAAATTATCATCCAGTATGGATTAAAATGTATGATTTTTTATTTCAGAGGGTCTGCTGCGTAAAAATAATAATCCAAGTTCAGGGCTCGAAATAAGCTTGAAAAAGGGCACAGCCAAAATGAGCAAATTGGCTGTCGGTCTATGTTATTTCATAGGACATTGACTGAGGGGCACCATGACCACCATTAAGGGCCCAACAGCCATGACTGTCGGTGCTGCCGGTTATTTCGAGCCCTGCAAGTTGATTGAAGAAGTACCCATGTTGGTTAAGTTTTATCCATGCTTGAGCAGTTTGTTCCCTAGAGATAGTCAATACTCAGCACTTTTTTAAAATGTAGTATACATTCTATGATTCCAACATAATCCTCAGTTACTTAATGTGTTGGTAGTACATTTTTCACAATGTTTTAAATGTAGCAGAAATATGTGTGCTGTAAACTTTATTTAGTTTGTTCTTTGGTCTTTGTGTAAAGTAACGTTTTATTTGCCAACAGGTAAAGGCCTTTTTGCTGATACTGACTTTTCCATAGGAGATTTTCTGCTTGAATACAGAGGAAAATTAATTGATGCCTCCGATACAGATTATGAAAACCTTACTTTTGTTTACTACTTCCACCATGGGAAACAAAAGTTATGGTAAGCATACTCTTACATTTGCAGTTTAAATTATGACCCTCCAAGATTTTGTTACAGCTTTCCTTTTAACTCAACAGACATAAATACCCGGCTTGATAGGCTTTGAATGAGGGAACATCTTATTTAGCCTGCAGTCACTGTACCGGTTTCATTACCTTGCAGAAAAGGATAAAAGATTTCAACAAGTGAACTAGAAAGGTGGTTATGGAAACCGTAACCACTGTTTATGGAAGCGATGAAGGGACCCTGCAATACATATCACGCTCTCCGACAAACAGTAGATTAGGGAGCCCTGCAAAGCATTTAGTTTATTAAATGTAAACTAACACATGGGTGTAGGTGTGGTGTGGCAATATTTTCTCAGGACTCATTGAGGCTACTTACAGATTCTGCTTAAAGTGACAAACTCTAGCCTGGTGATAGGCCTAGATCATTTCGCCAGCAATAAATGTAGATGACTTCTTAGACTACCTCATCTAGTGAATCAGATTGACCCTATGGAGTCTGATAGCAGCCTTGAATATTCTTATGATGGGAACTTAACTTTCTATTATATATTTTGTTCTTGATCCTCCAGACACAACCTGGAACTGAATCATTGTTAGCTTCAATCTGGTGACAATTTCATGACTTCGTTCTGTTATGATATAGGTTACCGATCACTGGGTGTTGTTCAAAGGCCCTGACACATTAATTGTTCATTGTACTGTGCGATGGAACACCATTAATTTTCATTTGTACTCCAAATTATGCCAGCTTAATTATCTGAATGTTCTTTAGATCATAGAAAATATGACAATCATGCACAAAAATCTTTATTTCCTGGTGGTTTTAGTAAAACACGCAATTAGAAGTCTTTGAAACTTATGAACCGAGACCCTGTGTGCCACTTTCAATTTTCGAGGCAGATTTCTCTCACAGGGTGCACGTAAAAATTTTTTCCAAGTTCGCCAACAGTTTACAGTGTACAGGTATACGTGAGCTGTGAATTAATGCCAGAAGCTAGGATTGCGTTCAGATAGTTGGTTCTGAGCACACCTCTAGCAGTGTTGTAACGAGTCACTCAATTTTGCAGTCGATTCAAGTCATTTAATACTTGCAGTGTGACAAGTCGAGTCAGTGACTCGAGTCACTGTATTATTTCTATGGGGAAAACTCTGATACAATTGCTCGAGTCATTTCCCTTCTGAAAATTAGAGACTCGAGTCATGACTTTTTACAACACTGTCTTCTAGATTGTATTACTTGTGATGCAACAGCTCTATTGCTGCAACTAGACTGCTCAAATGCCATATGTTGAACCTGTAGTTTGCTCTGTGCCAGAAAGTGAACAAGCTATGTTTTTGCTCAGTGGTCAGCTTTGAAAGTTAAGGACAGTTACGGAATTAGCCTACCTGTTTGGAGGTTCCTGCTGTTGAATACATATTTGTGCTTGTCATTTAAACTGAGTTAAACAATATTACGGGCTGTAAAAATTTCACCATGGTCTCCATTTACAACCAAATTGGACGTTTAATTAAGTTTGAACCCAATTGACGAACTGTATTTCCAGATAAACAGGAAAAAGAAAATGTCATGTGACCTGATCCTTGGTTAGGAATGTTTCTGGAAGCTGATAAATTCCAGAAACATAATTATGTTCTGGGGGTCCAAACATGAACGGTGGCAGAATTTCCAGGAGATGGTTCATTGCTTTTACCACGTTCTTCTTTTCTTTAGCATTGATGCAACTGAAACCAATTGTCTTGGAAAATACGCCAACGACGAATGGAAAGATCCAAACGCAAAAGTTACCAAAGTTGTAGTAAATGGTTTACCTCACCTTGTTCTCCTTGCGAGACGAAATATAAACACCGGAGACGAAATACGGTACGATTACGGTCGGAAGGATGCATCATGGAGATGCAAGGTATTCAAAACGATATTGTTCACAACTGTGGGTCACACTTTTACCGCACAATTGTCAAATATAAGCAGTGAGGGTATCTATTCAGTTAATTCCATATGAAAGTTGGTACTTTTTGTGCATAAATTGACGGAAATGACTACAGTAAACAGCTATAGATAGTTATGTGTAACACTGACAAATTGCTAGCAAGAAAAGCACACAAAACTTACCTTAAATACTTCCTCAGTTTTGTTGCCACTAAAAATGAAATGTATGAATATATTTAGTCATGCCAGGTAAGGATGTATTTAGTCAAGTGAAACTTATATCCATGCTAGCATTTTGTTTATTGACATCGTATTACGTTTCTTTCAGAACTTCAGAGTTGATGAAACTCATGAACAAACAAGTGAGAATTATGGAGAGGTGAACAAATGTGGTAATATTGCACAACAAAATAAAAACATGCAGAAACCCATGGACCCAGACATTAACACAGAAGAGCTTAACACAACTAGAAGAAATGAATCTGGGGGCAATGCAGAAAATGCACAAAATGTAGTCTGGGTCCCCTCCCTTGAGCGCGACTCGAACCTTGAAGGTGATAATATTGCACAACAGAATAAAAACATGCAGAATCCCATGGACACAGACATTAACACAGAAGAGCTTAACACAACTAGAAGAAATGAATCTGGGGGCAATGCAGAAAATGCACAAAATGTAGTCTGGGTCCCCTCCCTTGAGCGCGACTGGAACCTTGAAGGTGATAATATTGCACAACAGAATGGTAACATGCAGAAACCCATAGACACAGACATTAACACAGAAGAGATTAACACTACAGAAAGGAAAGAAAATGAGGAGGTTGCAGAAAATGCACAAAACATAGTCCTGGTCCCCTCCCTTGAGAGTGGCTCAAACCTTGAAGGTGATAATATTGCAAATCAAAATGATAACATGCAGAATCCTATAGACACAAACATTAACTGTGAAGAGATTGACACAACAGAAAGGAATGAATATGGGGAGGTTGCAGAAAATGCACAAAACATAGTCCTGGTCCCCTCCCTTGAGAGTGGCTCAAACATTGAAGGTGATAATATTGCAAAGCAAAATGATAACATGCAGAAATCCATACACACAAACATTAACATTGAAGAGATTAACACTGCAGAAAGGAATGAAAATGAGGAGGTTGCAGAAAATGCACAAAACATAGTCCGGGTTCCCTCCCTTGAGTTCGAAACGAACATCGAATGTGCTACTAACGAGGTTGATAATTTGTTTGCAAATCTAGAAGGTTGTCACGCTATACATCAGGATTATAACATTATTAGACACACACCCCTAGAAACAACAGCTGATACAAATATGATAACTAGTTCAAAAGAAGTTGAAATGGTAGAGAGTTCAGTTAACATTGCTCAAATATCCACTGAACAAGAATATGACATGGCACTAGAGAGTCCAGTCAGGCAGAATGCATCATATGTAATTGACACAAGAGATATTCCATCAACATCCCGAGGTTCAGTAATCGAATCACATTTGCCGTGCAGACTTCGACCACGATCAAAAAGACCTCAGTATGAAGAAACCTCTAGCAGTGATGATGATTGTAATAGCGAATATGCTGAATCTGAACCTCATAGTGATTATGATAGTGATAACAGTAATATTTCTGAAGTCATACCTCTTCAGATGCCCTTTCCATTGCCTAGAAGCAAAAATTCTTCATCAGAAGTTTCTTCTCAAATTATCTCATCAACTCCTAAACTAGAACAAAATGTTGATGGTCACAATGAAAGTGTTGAATCCGAAAAAGAAAGTGACATCATTGTTCGCACAACGAACAACGATGGTCAAAGGAAATGGGATAAAGTGGATTACTGCATCTATTGTGAGGAAAGCAGAACAAAGTTATCAACCCATTTCGAAAAGATTCACAAAAATGAAAGTGAGGTTGCTGATTGGATGGCAACAAAAGACAAAAAGGTTAAGGTTCAAAAGCTTAAACGGCTACGGAACATAGGGAACCATAGGCATAATTGCCAAGTTATTCGACAAGGTAAAGGGGAACTGATCGTTACCTATAGACCTTCCCCATCAGAGATCCCTGCAGTGCCAAGTGATTATGGGCCTTGTCCTAACTGCTATGCCTATCTCGTAAAACGAGAAATGTGGAAACATCGTTGCCCCGAAAAAAAAAAACACAAAGCAAGAGAAGGAAAGTTGTCCAAAACAGCAACTTACTTTTACCTTCACTCAAATCCGAAGACTTGTCACGCCATCTGCAGCGTGTCTGGTCATCTATGAAAGCAGATTCGGTTGCAAGATGCATAAAAAGTGATTCTTTGATTGTTGAAGTAGCGTCAAAAGAATGTTTCAAACTTGGGCATAATACTGAACAAGACGGTTATATCAGGGGCAAACTCCGTGAACTTGGTCGCCTGTTGTTGCAGTTGAGAGAAACTTTTGATGAGGAAAATGCGTGCTTAGAAGATTTCATTCATCCTGAAAAGTTTCAGAGGGTTGTCACAGCGGTTCGATCCATGTGTGGATTTAATGACAGTTCACACGTTTACCGTACTCCCAGCCTAGCTTTAAAAATTGGCCATACATTGAAAAAAGTTGCCGCTATTGTAAAAGGCCATGCTCTAGAAAGAGGTGATGATAGTTTGTATCGAAGAGCATGTGGATTTCATGACTTGTGTGAGCTGCGGTGGGCTGAAGAAATATCAAGCCACGCACTTCGCACTCTCTATGAAAGAAAACGAAATAACCACCAGCTGCTTCCACTAACAGGGGATATTGTCTGCCTAGCCAATCACACCAAAAAGGTTGCAGCAGACCAAATGTCTTATTTGCAATTAAAAGGCAGGTCTGGGGGGGGGGGGGGATTTTCAAAAGTCGTGGGTAAGGCTAGCTGAAGCAACTCTTGCAAGGGTGATGACTTTTAACAGGCGTAGGCAGGGAGAAGCATCCAAATTAAAAATGATTGACATCCAAACAAAGTGTTCTACAGGTGTCAAAGAAACGGCGTTACAAGAAACTCTAACAAAATTTGAAAAAGCACTATGCAAAACATTAACTCGTGTAGAAATCGTTGGAAAGGGAGGGAACACGGTCCCTGTAATTTTAACATTTGAGATGAAAACACAAATTGATTTGTTGGTAGCAAAACGGAGTGAAGCAGGGGTCAGTGACAGCAATCCTTATGTCTTTGCCAGGGCCTGCTATGGGTCTGAGTCCCATTTGCGAGGTGCTGATTGTTTGCGAAAATTGTCTATAGAATGTGGGGCCGAAAATCCAGATAGACTCACATCAACACGACTTAGGAAACACATTGCCACGGTGTCACAGATTCTCCATCTCAATGAAAATGAGCTTGAAGTGCTGGCTAAGTTCATGGGCCATGATATAAGAATGCATCGACAATATTACCGTTTACCAGATGAAACGATGCAGGTGGCGAAGATGACGAAATTTCTGCTTAATCTAGAAAGGCCAGACTCATTAGCAGAAATGACTGGAAAGTCTTGGAATGATATCGAGGTCAGTGTAGATGAAGGTGAGTTTTGAACTTCTGCATTTTAGATGATGTTGCTATCAAGTTATGAAAACATGAAGGTTCACATACTTCGTGACATCTCCCCTTTCCTTTTATCAAGCTGTGATTTGTTCTTCATCCGTTCGGCAGATTACCATTTGCTTTATTTCTAAGTTAGGTGAAAATTTTCTCTGCATTAGCCGTTAGTTCACTTTCCCAAATTAATGTCAGTAATTTTATTATTAATTGCCCTCAAAGAAGTCTTGTAAACATTCATATATTTGAATAACCTACTTGAATTTTCTACAAATTGAAGGCGTACAATCGCTCCTTGACATAAAGTTCCAAACAATGAGTGCATATGTTTCATGATACTTGCAGAAGTGGAAGAAGATAGTGAAGGGAATGAAGATACTGAAGATACTGACGATACTGAAGATAATGAAGATAATGAAGGACAAGCTGTTCATCACGATATCGGTAAGTACAAAATATTTGTAGTAGAGGATCACTGGTTGCTTAACTATACGTTTGGAAGCCCATCTCAGGCACCACTCAAGTAGATTGTAGATGAATATCGACAAGATTGCTCGTCCTTAGACTAGTGTTGAGAGGATGATGACTCAGGATAGTACTAACAATCATTCCCAGTCCTGCTACATTTCAATGTCCCCAGTACACTGAGAAGAGTGCATTTCCAGTCTTTGCTATTTCATCAGTGGCTAGTTTAAGGTTATAGGGGTGTAGCACTACGCCACTGCCTGATCAATGATCCGAAACCTGAAGTAGAGACCAGATAATCATAAACACTTTTCAGTATCCTAATTGTTGGGTTCCTATCCCACTACCTGCAATCCCTGTGAACATCTTTGCTGAAAGAGTAATGTAGAGCCCATAGAATTTCAGCTGATTTTACCGGGGATAAACGTGACAACCTATGGGATGCGAGCAATACATTCTTACCACCAAGCTACAGCCTCCCACCTTAATATAATACCAGTATGGTTTCTTTAGAAATATAGCCTACTCTTATCAGAGGGAAGAATGTTCTTTAGTGACAGGAAATGTTGGGCTCTTTTGCTTATTTGAAGATCTCATCAAATATCGTCATTTCTAAATACCAATAAAGACTACCCGATAGGAGGAATGTTTAGCTTAAATATTTAGTGAAAAGCTCGTTCTTATCCGATGATGTTTTGGTGGTTACAGCTCTTCCAGTGGAGAGAGAACAAGACCCAGAGCCATCATTTGTGGAGAAAAGAGCTGCAAGGACACCTTGGACAAATGAGGAGAAAGATGCCATTTTGAAGCACTTTTCTGCCTTCATACTGCGTGCAAAACTCCCAGGCAAAGATGAGATTGAAAGAGTAAGAAAAACAGAAAAAGCGCTTAAGTCAAGATCCTGGCGAAATGTAAAAGATTTTATAAGAAATCAAATTGTTTCTAAAGCACGAAAGTCTTCCAAAACTTAAGAAGACCATTCAGAGTGTATCAAAAACAGCTCTAGAGTGGCAGTGATATTTTCAATTGTTTTTATATAGTTGAAGGTGTTAGTTTTGCCAGTTTATTGGAATCGTTTGCGTGGTTATGCTATCAGTGTATGGATCCTCTGTTGCCATACAGATAGTCTTTTGCATGTCAACAGGTTGTGCTCATCTACGCAAAGTTATGTAGATTTCTTCTGAAAATTTCACTCTGTACATCTCAAGAACAGTGAAATGGAAAGAGTAAGAAAAAAGAGGAAGTGCTTAAAATGGCAAAACATAAGAAACCAGGTTGTTTCCAATGCATGAAAATTGAAGAAATGTATTAAAGTGTATCAAATACAGCTCCAAAGTGGCAGTGATATTTTCAGTTAATTGTTATTATACAGTTGAAAGGTGTTAGTTTTGCCAGTTTTTTGAAATTGTTTGCACGGTTATGCTATCAGTGTATGGATCCTTTGTTGCCATACAAATAGTCTTTTGCACGTCAACAGGTTGTGTTCATGTATGGAAGATTACATAGTTTTCATCTGAAAAAAATCACTCTTTACATCTCAAGAACAGTGAAGTGGAAAGATTAAGTAAAAGGAGGAAGTGCTTAACGTGGCGAAACATAAGAAACCAGGTTGTTTCCAAAGCCCGAATATTGAAGAAATGTATTCAGCTGAGAAGACATTAAATTGTATTAAATACAGCTCCAAGGTGGTAGTGATATTTCAATTAAGTGTTATTAAACAGTTGAAAAATGTAACAGTGAGTTTGCTAGTTCATGGAAAGTTAAAGTTGATAGAATTATTCCACCTGCCTAGAATATAGCAGTTATTCGTCTGGTTATGCCATCAGCATATGGATCCTCCGTCACCATACAAGTAGTCTTTCGTATGTCAACAGGTTGTGTTCATCTACGGGGTGTTACATAGTTTTTATCAGCAAAACAAACCTCTCAGGAAGAGTGAGATGGAAAGAGTAAGAAAAAGAGCAAGTGCGTAAATCCAAATAAAGGAGAAAAATAAATGATTTCCTAGGAAGCTAGATTGTTTCTAAAGCACAAAATTCTTTGATGCATAACTAGTTTTCAGCTAAGAAGAGCATTCAAAGTGTATCAAAAAAAAAAAAAACTTTTGAGTGGCAGTGATATTGTTGTTATACTGTTGAAAGGTGTTAGTTTTGCCAGTTTATTGAAATTCTAAATTTATAAAAAATGTGTCAACCTCTAGACTGTTCTATATAGTTGTTTGCTTGTTTATGCTATCAGTGTATGGAACCTGTTACCGCACAGGTACTCTTCCGTATGTCAACAGGTTGTGTTCATCTAAGGGGTTTTACATAGTTTTTATCAGAAAAAAACGCCGCTGTTAACATTTCAGGAACAGTGAGATGGAAAGGGTAACAAAAAAGAGCAAGTGTGTAAATCCAAGTATAGGAGAAACAAAGGATTTTATAAGAAACCAGATTGTTTCCAAAGTGTATCAAATACAGCTCCAAAGTAACAGTGATATTTTCAATTGTTATTAAACAGTTGAAAAGTATCACAGTATTCCCATTTTATTGAAATGTTAAATTTGTCAGAAATTTTTTCATCCGTAGACTATTTTTATGGTTATTTGCATGGTAATGCCATGGATTCTCTGTTGCCATTTATGTATGGCAACAAGCTGTGTTCATCTAAAGGAGTGTTACATGCTTTCATCAGAAAACTACACTCTTAACATATTGGGAACAGTGAGATGGAAAAAGTCAGAAAAAGGAGCAAGTGCGTAAATCCAATTAAAGGAGAAACATGAAGGATATCATAAGGAAACAGATTGGTTTTAAAACATGAAAATTTATGACTAAACTAATGTTCAGTTTAGAAGAGTATTAAAGGAATATTCAAGAATAGTTTCGAGGCTGCAGTATCATTTTCAAGTAATTGTTATTAAACAGCTAAATACTGTTACAGTTTTGCCCGTTGATTAAATTTGTTGACAGATTGAAAAGATGTCTATTTCAATTTCTATTGTCATCATGTTTCTTTGTTGTTAACGGATCTCCTTAGTTGGTACTGCGCGCTGAAATAAAACTCACATTTTTCTTGAAAATAGTGGCATAGTGTCACAAACCATAAGCCTAATATTTTATACAATGAATTACAGAAAGCCATCTCTGTTGTGATTTTTTAATTCATTTTTAACGCCTACCTTTCACTTCCTAGAATAGATGAAGGAGTCTCACTTCTGAAGAATATCTCGACTTGCATATGATTGCTGATTGCTGGCAAATAAGTCCTAACCGACATTTATAGCAATAAACAGGCAGGGATCCAGACATTTCGAAAAGGTGGCGATCACTCAGAGCAATGGCTCCTATAGGGACCCATAGTCACAGGTACATGTACAGGGAAATACATCTTCATAATTGTGAATGTGCCCTCATATCAATTTTTAACAGCTATGGTATCAATTACAGAACCCCTGCTTGATCCGTGCGAAGAAGTCCTCCAAGCATAACCCCTCCTCCCCAAAACTTGAGCCAGTGGCTACGGGACCTTTAGAAAACAGTGATTCCTTGATAGTTGTGTAGTCTTCTGAAGTGTTACACACATATGATGGTAGATTGTTTGGCTAAGTTGCATTAATTGATAATTATTAGATGACATCTCATTGAGGGAATATCTCGATTTCTTCAGTGAGGTATCCAACTTTATCTCAAACGTAATTATTCTCGATTTGTTAGTGTAGTAACAACTGGCAGTAAGAACAGGGGTGTCGGCTGCTGCGGGGTGCGTCGATGGCAGCAGACCGAGTTCCATGCCAATAATTCGCACGACGACTTCTATTCCTATTCGTCAGAAAAATAAGTTTGGAAAAAAGAAATAAAGTAAAACCACTAAAACAGTGCAATGGTCCTTTGAAACCTGATTTTTTTCTGCCCCCTAGTTCGAGTGTTTCCATGCACTCCATCTGTAATGATCAGTCTGGGAATTAGGACACTAGATTTGTTGTTGGAAAAACTATTTTGAAGAGCACTGAAACCCTTCTATCTTTCGTCCATTCTAAGCATCCATTTTTCCTTCTCCAATCCCCACGCAGATCTTTTAATTTATCGCAATGTTACATACTCATAAAAAAATAACTAAATAAAAATAATAAAAGAGCACATTAAAATAAAAACTTTCATACTTATTTAGCTTTAACTTGACTTCGTGATTTTTCGGTGCATCCATTTCTAGTCAGTCTTTTCCCGACTGATCATTATTCTGACATCTTACATAGAGCAAATGTGTACATGAAGCTATCGAGACACATGGGCTGTTCTAGTCATGTGACCTCCTCAGTCATTATTCCTCTGTCTAATCGAATGACTCTTTTCTGAGTTTCACGGTACCTGTATCTCAAAATTACGGCTTTCGTGGAATGCTTAGCTTAGACTCAGTGCCATCATTTTAGCATCATTCTAACATTAATTTACGAGATTTTCTCCCCCTGAACTCTTCGATCATAAACCCTAAATTTGAGCCCACCCCTCCACCATTGTGACAGAACCATTCCTACGTCCCCCCCCCCACCCCCCCCCCCCCCCACCCCCCCCCCCCCCTCACCCCCACCCCCCCACACCCCCCCCCCCCCCCACCCCCCCCCCCCCCCACCCCCCCCCCCCCCCACCCCCCCCCCCCCCCACCCCCCCCCCCCCCCACCCCCCCCCCCCCCCACCCCCCCCCCCCCCACCCCCCGCCCCCCCCACCCCCCCCCCCCCCCACCCCCCCCCCCCCCCACCCCCCCCCCCCCCCACCCCCCCCCCCCCCCCCCACCCCCCCCACCCACCCCCCCCCCCCCCCACCCCCCCCCACCCCCCCCCCCCCCCACCCCCCCCCCCCCCCGCCCCCCCCCACACCCACCCCCCCCCCCCCCCACAACCTCCCTAGAACCCCCCACCACCCCCCCCCCCCCAACCCCCCCCCCCCCCCCCCGCCCCCCCCGCACCCCCCCCCCCCACCCCCCCCCCCCCCCACCCCCCCCCCCCCCCCCCCCCCCCCCCCACCCCCCCCAGGTAAAAAAGTTCACAAAACCACACAACACTACATACACACACACACCCACACACACACACACACACCCACACATACACACATACACACACATACACACACACGCCATCATGACTGCATAGGTTTCTCTTTTCATCGAAACCAAAAACTCTTTTACCTTCAAAGTATAATTTTCAGTATGGTAAATTATAAGTTGTGGAAAGAAATTGTCTAAAATTTGTCTAGTCCCTAGCACATTGATGGCTACTGCATACCCTGGGGAAGGATTCTAGCAGAGTGATTGTATTTCAGACAAGTCTGTGCCAAATAAAAGTGTCTGACTAGATTCATGGTTCTTACTGTAAATTAGTGGGTGCTGGGTGGTACAAATTTTTCATGTCATGTGCTGCCAACTGGTACAACCCAGCATAGACCTGTACACAGTACATACCTACAACACCACAGGGTCATTTGCAAACCATTACCTTCACTGTGCAGTGTACAATCTACAGTATTAGCCAAAGGGCCCAAGGCTATGCAGTTCCTTCTTGTTTTTTAGTCAAAACTTAAAAAATATTAATTCACTTGAGGAAGGATTTTCCTCTGGAACTGACTGATAACAGTACCGATCATGTCAGTTAACATTTAACAGTCCCATCAGTTAGCTGTACTTCACTCAGCTCAATGTGCATAGTAATTTGCTTTCCATTCCACATGCAGTTCTTGAGATAGTTGTTGGATATGGTTATAGTACAGTAAGCATGGATGACAAGTGCTACAATATCACATTTATTCAAAAAGTTTTTTTTTTCTTTATAACATTTACAGAAGCCTAAATCCTATTTTGTTCTCTATTTAATACTCATTATACTGTGATATTTATTGTTAAAATACAAAACTGCATGTTCAAACCAACCATCTCACCTGGGCCATGATCCCCAAATTCAAAGATAGCAAAGGGGTTACATCAGTGCAACTTATTGTACTGTAGTGTATATTTACATACTGTTTGTCCAGGTTTTGTATAAAGCACTGAACCTTAACAGCCACCCAAGCTGCTTAGAACTGTGGTCAACAGTTCAACCCTACAACTTCAAAGAAACAATGTGAAGTCTGAAAAACTTTATTGAAAAGGAACAGTACATGAGTACAATGTACTAAACAAATACTGCACACAATGCACCTGTACAATAGATTGACATGCTAGACAGAGCACATGTCATGGAAAACTTTAAATAAAGCTCACAGCAATACATTGCTCCTTCTGTTCATACAATACTGTAACTCCAACCCTGATTATTGCAATTTAGGTCACTGAAGATCACACTGACTGCAGCGAGCTGCAGAGAGACATTACTTGCCTGGGCCAATGGGCCAAAACCTGGGGCATGAGATTTCATCCAGCAAAGTGTAATGTTATGTCTGTTACTAGAAAACATAGTCCCAGAATTTTTAAGTATACCCTCAACCGGGTTAATCTGACAAGGGGGGACTCTATTAAGTACTGGGGGTGATCATCACCAAGAATCTTAATTGGGGAAATCACATACAGTCTTTTTGTGATAAAGGAAACAAGGTCCTCGGCTTGTTATGTAGGAACCTTTCTTTTTGTTCCAAGGAAGTTAAAGTGGCAGCCTATAAAGGTTTGCTTCTAAGGCCTTTGTTGGAGTATGCTTGTTCCGTTTGGGATCCATATCAGGCGTCACTTCAAGATGGGCTTGTCTACAATAAAGGGGTATAAAAGTGTTACAAAGGTGGTGAAATTTGAAGTCCTCTAAGAATAAATTTTTGTTGTGTTATTTTGTTTGATTAGTAGTCTCAATTTTTTCCTGAGAGCAGGAAGATAGTTCTTTTCACCTATCACCACTTTTTAAGTGGTAAGTGTTACTGGTTACGTATGTAACGGGGACAGACATGGAAACTCTTTGCTCCAGAAATCTTTAAGGAGGACAATATGTATAAATAAACCCTGTATTTAATAGAATGATAAAGAACAAACACTTTTTCACTGAAATTGCATTACCATTAGTTAAACATGGACTAGTATGGAGATCAATGGTTACATTGGTAACGAGGACGGACATGTCCGTCCTCGTTACCAACGTAACCAAACTATGTTCGAGAAAATTAAGCACTTTAAACACTTGAATGCATTGTGACACAAGTTTTGCTCTTTCCTGAAGTGTAAACTGATGACATGTGAAACATTCATCTAAAACCAATGTCCCCATGTGCCTACGTTATACTACCGACAAAGACATGGTTACGTTGGTAACATCTGGACGGACATCACCTTGAAGGCTCTCATACCCTTGTTGTAAGCAAAAAGATGGAGGAAAGCACACAAACCAGTGACAAATATGGCCATCTGCAAACAGATGCAGTTTTATCAAATTCTCTGGTAATTTGTGTCCTACAGGCCTGTTAATATGATAGTTACCAACGTAACCATTAGGGGACAGACATGTTACCAACGTAACCATCATGTGCTCTGCAATTGACTATGATGCATTTACTGCTTGATTATTTTATTTGTGGTACTGCACATGATCAAGGCAAAGTGTTACATCATAACCTTAGCTCTGGAAATCTTTTCTTTCAGTTAAAATATCAACTATTAAGATTTAATATCCAGATGGACGGACAAATCTCAAAATTTTACTCCAATTTGCTGATAAAATTTTGCGGTGTTTGTGCACCTAAAAATATTCATTTATCATTTACCATTTATTTTGTACATTACATTTATGAATGAAGACAAAGAACCTGCATCAGTCACATCTGCAAAGGTCCCACTCACATCATAAATTTATTCCACATCCTATGTAACACTTATAGGTGGTAAAAAAGGCCAAAATAGCCCCAAATTCTGCCCAAAACATCCTTTATATAAGTTGGACATTGATAAAATTGTCTTTATTATCTCTCTATAGTCCTCCAAGTATGGTGAACTGTAAAATGGTCCAAGGGTGGGACCTGTTCTGTTCAGCCGGTCTGGAGCGGGGCCGCTGTCGGGTGGTGTCAGTTGGGTCAAAGTTTGTCCCTTGGGGACGTTGTTACTCCTTCGGGGAGCAGAACTCCTTCGGGAGTATTGTTTGGTTTTCGCCCCTGGCTCTTCGCCAGAGAGTCAGGGGACTTTTGGAAAAAAAAGTAAAATCACCAAACCATTGTGACATCTTTCAAAATATCATCAAAGCAAAAAACACACACTGAATATTTTCCTTTACTGTAGACAAGCCCAGATAGCCTAGAGCGAGTACAAAGGAGAGCTGTTCGGTTTATTGCCAACTAGTACTCCCGTGAAGTTGGTTCGATAACTACCCATTTGAAAGATCTTGGTCTTAGCACTTTATCTGATTGTCGTAGGCATTGTAGGCTTCAAATCCTTGCCAAAGGTACTGTATCCAGGGTCAAGCTAATATCCCTCTGCCTAGCCTTTGTAAACCCACTCGTATTACTTGTAATGTGCATGCTTTGCACTACCGCCCTCCCTCTACAAGGACTAACTGCTTCAAATACAGTTTTATCCCAAACACAATTTGGGATTGGAACGATCTCCCTGGCAGTCTTATCGAGGGGGCTGTTGGTCACCCTTAGCCCATAGGCCTAGAGTTTATTATCAGTTCTCTGAGGGTCTGACCGACCTCTTGGTGCGTACTGTATATGGCAGGGTTTTCACTGCCTCGGGCACCCGGGTCAATGACGCACAACTTTTGATTTTGACGCTTAGACACAAAACCTCTGGTGTCAAACTGACGCACCTGTAGCTTTTTCACCCCAACATTCAGTAATGATAAAGCAATTTCGGCAATACATTCATTGTGCAAATTTACTCACAAAATGCAGCACTTTCCAGTCCCCAACTTAGGTCTCTGAGACATTTTCCACCATACTGTAAAGTCTAATAAAAATCGAAATGAAAAACTATCGCTGCAACAGTATGGAGCTCTACCACCATTCCCACGTTAACATTTACACCTAATTAACTGCAACTACATGTATGCACCTAGTTAAGTGATTACACTTAACTCGAAACAAGTGCACGTGTATTGTAAACAGATATCCACTTGCGTACTGTAGATGATTGATTGTTCTGGTTCGTAATTCAATTTCAGTTGTATTAAAACATAAGGCTAGGCTAGGGACAAACATAGGACAAACATACACTAGCCTAACATGATCGGTAGTAGATGTTACCCCGGACATTAGTGACGCAAGACACACATTTGCCAGTCTCAGAACACTATCTCTATATTTTTAAATAAAATTCAACTCACAGCGTTACAAAAGGTACGATAACTGCTGTACAAGTGTGCAGATATGAAGCCATATAATACACAAAGCTCTGCTGTAATCGATGTATCGCTGTGAATGTCAGTCACAGAAAAGTATTGTAAGAACTTATAATACTGCTGTATGATGTCAGTACACTATGCATTAACAGCAATGATCGACTACATCGTAGGCTTTTGTACATGCATATTTGGTAGTAGTGCTACTATAGTGCTAAAAGCATGTGCTGCTCATTCCATCCAGTTGTTTCTAGAAAAGTGTGCCTGGTGCACGGTGCGTGTTTTGGCGGGAAAACTTCACGATCGATAATCCCAATACATGGGAAGTTCCGAGTTAATACAGTGTACAGTATGACGTACACTACAGTCTACAGGTACAAAGATTCTTATCACAGAAGTGAGTTCCCACCTTGTTGCAGTACGTTTTACGTTGCTTCTTCTAGGCAAAAACAGGAATAAAGTTTATTGCATTAAACACAAATTTATTTTGATGCCTTGTTTTTTTAGTTTTGACTCTTGTAAATTTATTCTAAAGGGTTTGTGACTCCTGAAAAAAAGTGATGAGTGAAAACCCTGTGTGGTGTACTAATGTCCTTAACTGGATGTCTCACCGTATTTGAAAAAAGAGGTGAAAACACTACTGAACTGGCCATTAAAGGCTGCAGCCTTATCCTTGTCACTGTTGACAATTTTACCAGAGACCTGTAGGGGGGATGCTATGTTTATCCTTCCTCTGACCATTAATGTACCTCCAGAAGGGTTTGGAGTCATGAGTAATATCATCAATCTGTTGACTGAATTGGACTGTACTAGCCCCACATTGGAAAGCTTGTGATGGTGCGCGGGGGATTTTACTAATGGTCAGGAGAATTGCCAGCCTATACTATCTAAGAGGAGCGCCACCATCAGTTAGCGTGGAGTGTACTGAGAAAATTTTGGCCAAAACCACCTCCTACATTGCAGGAAATCGCCTTTCCCAGGCAACTTGTGTGCTTGTTCCCAATTAACAAGTTTGTGTGGTTGCAGTTATCAGTTGTAAATTTGCATGGCTGGCAACTTTTGAAATTCACACTGTTGCGCGGGGGATAAATCCCCTGCGCAGGGCAAACTTTCCAATCTGGTACTAGCCTAGTCCACTGGACTTAAGTTATAGGGTAGGCCTAGGCTATAGAGTATTACTATTAACTCACCGTAACTCACCGGAGCCCACCGGCAGTAACTGCGAATGGGGTGGTAAAAACGAATCTAGTGTCTTTCCGCCATCGGTGCATTCCGCCATAACATTCCGCCATGGGTTTTGCACCATTCCGCCATGGCGGAAAGGTGCAAAATCTATGGCGGAAAAGCACTTTCTTAAAATCTGAGAAACAAAAGGTCTTGTTTTCCTTGCAAAAATATTTTCAAAGGGTTATTTTGAGAACGACACATCATTCACTATTAAAATAATCATAATTAACACTTCACTGCCATGGCGGAAAGACATGTTTTCTATGGCGGAATGATCACATTTTCTATGGCGGAAAGTTTCTATGGCGGAATGGCACGGCCCCCGGTAAAAACTGGGGCAGACAGCCGTTTCTGGCTTATGTAGAGCCCCCGTCTTTTCCATAGAATAGGATCGATTACGTTTTTGAATCCATTGACTGTTGTAGCAGTTACAGCTTCCTGTGGCAAATTATTCCATTCCGTAATAATTCTCTGACTAAAAAAATACTTCCTAATATCCAGTCTACAATAGTGTTTCTGAAATTTTAGCTGATGTCCTCTGGTTCTACTACTTTCTAACAGATTGAAAAAGATTGACTGATCCACATTTTCTAGTCCCTTAACTATTTTAAAAACTTCTATCAAGTCAGCTCTAAGTCTACGCATTTCTAGTGAAACTAAACCAGTTCGCTCAAGCCTTTGATCATAACTGAGAGGAGATAGTTCTGGGATCATCTTTGTAGCACAACGTTGTACTTTCTCAATATTATCTATATCTTTCTTCAATATTCAAGATGTGGTCTAACCAGTGACTCATACAATCTAATTATATTGCTACTACTTTTACAATCGTAGGTTCTGTTAATAATACCAAGTACCTTATTAGCAGAGCTTACAGCTTTGGCACACTCTCTACTTGGACTCAACGAATTATCAATATGCACACCTAAATCCTTCTCATACTCAATGGCTTCAACTTGAACACCACCTATTAGGCTAGGCTTGTACAAATCCTTCTGCAACTAGGCCTAGTCACTACCAACGATGATGACAGAGTGCAATGGATACAGCCCTGCAGCCCTGTTCAAGGGTTAATGCCTTGGCTCTAGTCTAGGTTACTGTAGGCTAATGTTTGGCCTAGCCAAACTCTGCAGTGCTGATACTGTCATACTGATAGGCCTTAGGGCATAGGCCTAGCCTAGGCCTAGCAGTTAGGCTACGGTTAGGCCTAACGTTACTTGTTAGTCTTAGGGCTGAACAGTAAAACCTATGTTAAGGAAGCCAGGCTAAGGCCAGACCAAAGAAACTGTTAAAGCCTTTGTTGGTTTTTTTCATTGTAAGCGGCAGAATGGGAATGTAACTTTCAATCCTACCTTGCAAGCTTCATCGGTGTCGTTTTTTAGTATTGCCAATTTCTCTTGGCAGAAGCTTACTGGGGCAAGACCTGGTAAGTACATTGCCTCAACGCGGCCGATATCGACGAGGAAATTTAACACTAGGAAGGAGGCGGCAATAACCATCCAACTTGATGATAAATCTGTCAAATAACCCATATCCAACAATTCTCAGATCACGAGTAAAAATATGGGAATGCCTTTTGTCCTTTCGTTTCCTTCTACAGCCAGAAATGTACAAATATTCCAATATTTACCTTCTCGAAGTAGACCAGTCTGAAGCTAGCACAGGATTCAGCACAGGATTCGCCCAGGATTCAGCACAGGATTCGCCCAGGATTCATTATAACCAGTTATATTACTAAAGGCGCCCTCGCACTGGCGGTATGATTCCTCTGTTGCACAGGGGAAGGGTAATACTAAAGGGAGCGCTACTTTCTTTTAGGGTTCAACTACCTTTCATCACCGTAAGTAATATCCATTAAAACGAGAGGGCGCCACCAATCTGCTTAATTAATGCGAAAAGTAGCCAAAAGACAAGGGTCACGCTTTCATAGACGCTGGTCATCAAACATACCCCACTGAGTCAAGTGCCTGAGTAAGCCAATGAGCGCAGGCTATTTAGTTCGCTTCTGCCCACATCTGAAAAGGACGTCCCCTGTAAATAGATGAACGATCCCTGTCGTCATCGTGAACGACCCCGGTCTTTAGCAAGCAGACAGGGAGGGAGGAAATGACACGGCCCCTAAACCATGAAGTGTCACACCACACACAGAGGCCTCGTGACGGCATATGCTATCTACCCACTACTAGAGATAAGAATTGGAACTGATTATATAGGGTCACTCACATAACCATATTAATGTTATTACTGACTATTTTAATCAGAATCCCATGCATCATGATGGGACTGGGGTGTCTGCGGCTATCATCTTTACTTGTAAATCAACTTTGTGACAATATCTTTGTGGGGCCTGGCAAATGCAACCAAATAAATGATGTTTCATATAATTTTCTACATTTTCAGCACTTAATTTAGTTGATGGAAGAGTAAAACCAAAACGTCATATCCTTTTCATCAAGTGCTAGCCAATCAGTGTGCTTTTCTGCTTGTTTGTTACTTTGTTGGTGTACCATTGTTTACAAACATAAAGGTCTAACGTCAGGGGCAACTTTTTGTATAAGTTTCCATTCAGTTGTGTCAGTACGAGTAATAATACTTTGGGGCCCTATTGTTGGTGTTACAATAGCCACATTTCCTTTCAATGCAGTCCATACAAATTCAGAACATCATTAAAGCTTTCTGGGGATTTTCATTAAGGGTCGTGTACCTTCGGGGTTGTTAGTCCGCGTTTACGAGTGGTTTCAGATATCTTAGCCTGTAATGAAGACTTTTCTTAAAAGTTGTAGAAGTGCTGTACTAGTCATCACCAATATAAAGTTAGGCATTGGTTTTTGCTCTGTTGACAAAAGATACATGCTCAGATTGGTAGCCAAGGTGCCAGTGCAAGGTAGGGAGGGGGGACTGGGATTCAAGCACCCTCCTGTGGCTCATAGTGATAAAGGGATAGAGCCTACAAATTACTACGAGGTTTTACTCTGTTCCCCACCTAGCCATTGTCCCTCTATCAAACCCACCAAGGTTATTGTGGAAGGTCCTTGGACCATATGCAAATACAAAGAGCTTTTCAATCCATCTGTGTCACTTGAGTTAATGGGGTGGTGTGATATGAAAAACCCTCCACGGCAACATTTTGTCGGCACTCTTGTACAAGCTACCTAGGCTTCCAACTTGTACTAGCATTCTAGCACTGTGTACTTTATATACAAAGTCGAACGTTGCTGTCGTATCTGTAGACAGCTCCCTGTTGCAATTCAGTGAGTTAAAAAGCTTCGCCAGTCTCGGTTGCTAGGCAACGAACTGTTTCTTCATCAGTTGTTGTTTGAGGTCTTTGATGGAATGAAGAAAAGAAAGAGAAAGTTTATAAGGTTCCCATTGAAAGGAGATCCACACATGATTGCGCATGAAAGACAACCCCTATTTAGCTATTTTTTGTCTGAGGTGTCGTGGTCCACTGTTGAAGAGTTCCTACCCGAGACCTGATTAAGTGTTTCGTAAGTCCCGACCTCTGGGTTTGGCACTATTTTGGAAGACTACCAACTTCTTCGCCCCTTTCTTTCCAATTCTAGGCACAATACTTACCTTATTCATTTGGCAATCTGGTGTGTTAAAGGTTAGGTCACCCCACGTCATGTATGCCAAACCCATAGATAAGGGCATTCAGGGGAAATGTTTTCCCCCTAGAAAAGTAAAAAAATATGAATTTTGTATATAGTGCCCCTCCCCTTAACCATGATTCGCACCTGTACCTGTCTGACTACAGGCCTGATATGTGCAGTTTCCCCCGTGTGCGCCCCAGGGGTGGTGTCAGCGGGGGAAATAGCATGCCCCCCGTCGGGGAAGGCTGGCCCCCCGTTGGGGAAATTTTCCACTTTCGTCGGGGAGCTTAATCCGTACACGATATAATATGTAATCCCAATGACCTCCAGTCGCCCCGCTTGATTTTGCTCATAGGAAGTGAAGATTCTTCAATGAAGACCCCAAATCTTCCACATTTAGTTGGAAAGAACCGATTTTTCAAATTTTCTTCAATAACGCCCCAAATTTTCAAATTTTGCAAAAAAAGTCGAAATTTTTCGGCGCGTTTTGCGCACCGACAATTTTACGTTTGTACGGTCCTTTTGGCAACTCATCACCTTTGTAGGGTCATGGAGTTCCTGGCCCCGTCGAAAAGCTTGGCCCCCTGTCGGGCTAATCCTGGCGCCATCCCTGGTGCGCCATTCCCTCATCCCCCTTCTACCACCCCGATGACCTTCTCATGAGGGATGATCTACACTGTTATAACTCCAGTTGAGTAGATTGTCCCCTCTATCCTAAGGAATAAATTACCTCCTAGACTTAAAATGCGATCCGGAGAAACTCATTCCTCCCATAATTTATGCCCAAGTGAAGACGTCACTTAACTGAAAGCCTTTACGTAAGATTTGGGAAAACCATTAAATCGTCACATCCTTCATTTCATTTTACTGACATGTTTTTATTAATTCAATCCAATTCAATTCAATTCAAATTTATTTCACAAATGATTTCATGAACAGTACATAAACAACATTGAAATAACACAGTAGCAGTAAACCATTTGAAGGACACTAGAAAAACAGAAATCTGTTACCTAGGCTAGTGACCTCAATAACAAAATAATAACGATAACGATAGTAATAATAATAACAATTATAATAATAATAATAATAATAATAATAATAATAAAAATAATAATCATAATAATAATAATAATAATAATAATAATAATAATAATAATAATAATAATAATAATAATAATAATAATATAATAAATAATAATAATAATAATAATAATAATAATAATAATAATAATAATAATAATAAATATAATAATAATAATAAATTAATAATAATAATAATAATAATAATAATTAATAATAATAATATAATAATATAATATAATAATAATAATAATAATAATAATAATAATAATAATAATAATAATAATAAAAATAATAATAATAATAATAATAATAATAATAATATAAATAATAATAATAATAATAATAATAATATAATAATAATAATAATAATAATAATAATAATAATAATAATAATAATAATAATAATAATAATAATAATAATAATAATAATAATAATAATAATAATAATAATAATATAACAATATAATAATAATAATAATATAATAATAATAATAATAATAATATAAACAATATAATAATAATAATAATATTAATATAACAATATAATATAATATAATATTAATATAACAATATAATATAATAATAATATTATATAACAATATAATATAATAATAATATTAATATAACAATATAATATAATAATAATATTAATATAACAATATAATATAATAATAATATTAATATAACAATATAATATAATAATAATATTAATATAACAATATAATATAATAATAATATTAATATAACAATATAATATAATAATAATATTAATATAACAATATAATATAATAATAATATTAATATAACAATATAATATAATAATATTAATATAACAATATAATATAATAATAATATTAATATAACAATATAATATAATAATAATATTAATATAACAATATAATATAATAATAATATTAATATAACAATATAATATAATAATAATATTAATATAACAATATAATATAATAATAATATTAATATAACAATATAATATAATAATAATATTAATATAACAATATAATATAATAATAATAATAAAAGTAACATATAGATAGGAATACATGGTACAAAGTATATAAATATAGTTTCTGCACAATAAACAAATTACTTATTAAGTATATAACGTTTTAATCTATTTTGGAAAATGTTTAAAGATATAGATAATTTTACATCGGGCTGTATATCTTGCCATAAACGGTAACAATAATTATTCAATAACAATCTACCATGTGGTGTATTATGATGAGGCACTATAAAAAGATCTTTGTTGCGGGTGCTTACAGATGTTGGCCTATTGTGAACTGAGTTACATAGAGGAAAAATTGCAGAGGAAATTGAATTAGGCAGCATATTATTGCAGTATCTATAGATTATTTGACACATACAGTAAAAATGGATGTCACTTAACATAAATAAATTGTACTCGTGATACAGCTGCTTGGTGTGGTGGTGTCTAGGTTTACCAGTTAATAACTTGAGTAACTTATTTTGAAGAACTTGAACCGGCCTAAGGATTGAAGCTTTTGCGGTACCATAAATTTCAACAGCGTAACGAAGTTTGGAAAAACCAAAGGCATAGTAAATATGTAAAGCAGTTTTCTTGGGAAGCAAATCCTTTAGCTGATAGAAAATACCAGTGTACTTAACAAGTGAATTACAAAGATCTTTTGTGTGTTCTTCCCAAGAGAGCTTATCGTCAATAATTAAACCTAGATACTTGGTGCTAGAGGACTTATTAATGGTACTATCCTTAAAAACAAAACTGTTACAACATGAGTGGGCTTTACTACTAGAATGAAATATGGAGTAAGTGGTTTTACCCAGATGCAAAGTGAGTTTATTAGAGTCAAACCAATCATGAAGTTTACTTAAGGTATGAACACCTTCTTTGAATTCTACCTCTTTGTATATAGGTTAAAATAGTTGGCATAAAGAGCGAATCCCGTGTTAAATCTTTTCTCGCTTTCAAGTCGGAAGTAGCCCATAGTGCTCAGATTGAAGGGACACGAACTTATGTCTGAAAGGGCCCTTGAATGGGATGGACTAACAGCGTTGGTCGGTTAGATCACATATGTGACACTAAAATGTAGGGCTTCTTAAATATCGTGATTCTTTCGTGGCTGCGAGCTGCAGGTGTAGGATAATCTGTTGTCACTATTCAAATCTTTCAGTTGTAACTCTGTTGTATTTGTATAACGAAAGAAGTTTTAAAGGCATGGGACAGAAAAATATTTCGATCTATTTCCGTTAAAGCGGTGCTTTTTAAGTGCACAGAAACGGACACTGTCAAACAGAAAGACCCAAAACCGGACCGGCAAAAACACAACCATGAACCATTTACAACTATTTACAAACTTATCTTACATTAAGCTAGCAAAACAAAATTACTATTTCCGTTAAAGCTATGTTCTTAAACTCGGGGACTTGTTATTGTCCTTAACAGTTTGCTTGTTCTGTACAGTACACTTAAAATGCTGAAGTTATCAAGATGAAGATTCACCTGGGGATGATTCACAATCTTTGAGGGGATGATCGGGGAACGTTCTTACAAGCGAAAGGATGATCTTAACTGCTAGAAAACATCCTAAGCGTTTTTGTAACGACCGCACAATGCTTCCCACTTAAGATGGCCAATCAAAGTTGTACTAGTATTGTACGAAATTAACGTTCGTTCGACGTCAGGAATGCCGGTGTTATTGGTGTGCAATAAAGTTTGTTCAGGCGAAACCTGAAAAATATTAATTCAAAACATATTAATAATATATTAATTATACAATAAAAATAAATACATGAATAAATATCAATTAAAGTGCTGTATTAGAGCTATTCCTAAATGAGTTTGGGTTTGGGCAGGGAGTTGCTGGCAGATCCCTGGTTTTAAAGGATGCCACATCCCCTTTGAACTTGCTCCATTTTTAAAAATTGTCCCAAATGGCGCAGCAGAGTGTAAACAGAGGCGTCGGGGGGTATCCAGTCAAAACGTCCCCAGACCAAAACGTCCCCGCATTTTCGCTACCAAAACGTCCCCGCTTTTTACCAAAACGTCCCCGTACTATTATATATGGGAAGTCAAAACGTCCCCGCCATAGAGACTTTGAACATGATTTTAGGAATCCAAATTAAAACTATCGGTTGGAAACTTGAAGAAAACTTGAGACATGTTAAAAAATTGAGTGTATGAGGATCAATTACGATAAAGTTAGGCAGGCCAAGTTCTAACGTTAGAACTGAGAACTGAGATGCTATCCGACTAACGTTAGGCCTAGGCCTAACTGTTAGTTTTACAACAGACGAACGTAGAATGATTACCACAAACACTTTGGAATTTAACATAAAAGGTTAAATTTGCCAGAAAATTTCCATTTCATTTCAATAACTGTACTTTAAAAACTTATTTGAACTTCAGAGTAGGCATACTGTAAGGGAAGATAAAGGCTACCAAATCCGGGGACGTTTTTGCACGGGGACGTTTTGACCAATAGCGGGGACGTTTTGGTACGGGGACGTTTTCGTCAGGGGACGTTTTGACTGGTAAGGGGGGGGGTGACAAGTTTGGTTGACTAAAGGAAAGAAAATACCGACAGAAAAAATGACGCAGGTAGCGCGAAGCAAGGTGTGCGGGGTCCAGGGGCCATCCTTAGGCCCCAGGATGAGCCCAGAGGCAAAGCCCAGACGGGGGCTAAGGGACGAAGCCTCGAAAATTTTGAAATATGTTCAAAATTACGTATATGAAAATGAAGCATTTAACTATTTTCAAAGCGTTTAAGGGACAATGAATAGACCACTGAAATTACGACTGGGACACTTTTTTATGATATTGTTACTCGACTAAAAGGCGTCGAGTTGTTGATGCAGAAAGTAGTGATTGTGGAGAATTGATAATTGAAGGGGTTGTATCTGGTATCTGGCTTTGAAACAGTGTTATCACTCACGTTGTCCTACAAGAAGTGGGCCTAACAATAGGAAGAAGCGGTGATGGATGAGAGCGAAGCGCGCCGAAAAAAGTATTGCATTTTCAAGGGCAGTTCAAGGTACAGAGTTTAGTACGTTGCATAGCAAGCCTTTTTTCACAAACGGTTAGCCCATATTATGAATTACCAGATTTAACTGAGGACAGTAGAAGAGGTAGCCTGCTGTAAGCAGGCTATTGTTGAATTTTATCAGCTACAAGTACAATTCTTAACACCCGTAATGTACAGTAGGCTATACAGACGAAGTTTAGAATATATATAGAAAGTGTATTATGATTTCTGAGAGAGCGCCATCTTTTGGGAGCTGCTACAGAGTCTGCTCCGCAGGCTATGGGAGAGGGAGCAATATACAGGGAAATGCCAACCGTATACGCCACAACTGTTTCCCAGACCACTTTGAAAGCAACTGGATGAAATCATATTGACACTATAGTGGTTTCAGGAAGTTTTCATTGGAAAGCTACTCATGTTGTACATGCGGGACCAATGTCGACCTCAGCCTCACCACCGTTATATGGACTTGGGTTTTACGTCAGAAAACTTGTCACTATATTTATTAATCTCTCTCAGGTGCGGGGCGAGCATGGCAAAATATGGCATCTAAAACACTCTCGGTTCACATTCAGAGAAAAATACATCGGCTATCACGGTCGGTCAAGTGGTCCAAATTGGTCATAGTATACTTTGTGCCTCCGGCCTGACGATGGTACCTTCTGCCTGATGATGGTCGAAACCGCCGTCGAAGCTTATCGTACTCTGCGAACAACTACCGGTATATACACGGTTGGGGTTTATGTTCCCGTTCTAAATAAACTGTGTAAACCCTGGGTAATTTAATGGCTGCCAGGGGGCCACATCCGGCCCGCGAGGCGATCCTATCCGGCCAGGGAACAAATTAAGGTCTAAAACACCTCTTTTCGAGGTATGATGCGGACAGAAAACCACATTACTTTAAATGAAGTAAAACATAACTAAAATGTGTTGAAAACGTTATTTTTCGGCGGGCTTCGCGCGCACCTAGGCCTGTCATTAGCAGTTACTTCACTATTACTTCATACAGGACAGCTTCTGTGCAGTGATTGTTCTAAACCAGTAACGTGACCAGGGGTACACACCCATCTTAGTAAAATTCACAATAATTAGAAAAAAAAGAGGCCTACAGTATGCCTGAATCGGTGAAGCTGTACTGCTTTCGAACAATTTCTGTATTTTCGGATAAAAAGAAGTTGACGAATAGTCAAATTGGAAAATCAAAGTAGAGGGGAGAACTGTAGTGTTAAGTCGGCCCGCATGTATTTCTATGTGTTTGTTCTTTTTATTTCTCCCCAAATCGTCCCAAACTACCAAATGTTCACTCGCTCCGCACGCTTTTCCATTTAAGTTCATCGCGTCTTGAATAACCTGAGGTTGGCCTTGAAGTTCACAGAAAATAGTTCCTCGCCCCCCGAAACATCCCGTCCGTTTCACTATCGTCCTACTTAACGGTTTTCTGGCATGTAGTGTATAACTGTGGCAATTGCGCCAAAATTTTGCATAGGAGTTGTTACAAAACCCGTTTAAGTACCTTTGAACAAATGCGTTCGGAATGGCATTAAAAAGTTAGATCGCCCGGAGCGTAGGAAACTTTGATAGATTTGAGAGGATTTGCGATAGAAAATTATTAAGATAGATTCATCATTCACTCATTCAGTCGGAAAACACTTCATCCTACCCCCTACAGAAATGTACAGCTTAATCACATTTGCGTTTATTTAACAAAGTCGAAAATCGCTTGGGCCATACTCCCCCATGCCCCCAAGCCGGCACCACTGTCCCTGTTCCTCACAAAGCGCCACCCCTAATTCCAAACGTTGTACATTTCATAAAGTTGCACTCTAAAACACAAATTGCGACTCAACAACTACCAGCACGCACGGGAAGGCCGCGGACTTTGTATAGCAAGTAATGACTCGAGTTGCTACCTCTTACAATCGAGTTGACTCTTGCAGACCTTTCGTGCATTCAATGACTTGACCAGAGCTCAAATGGGGTGTCCGAAGATTTTAGACTCCAGCCATTATGGTAGAAAGGGTGCCTCAAATTCCATCGTCAAACCATGCTTGGCTACCACTCTGTTCGTTTTGCTTTCCTTGTTTTCTTTGCTTTTCCTCCCTCCTTCCATATCTTTCCTTCATTTTGCCGACTGATGTAAGATTTGTCGTCTCAGCCTGACACGATATCACACTGCCATGAACATTTGGCTTGCTGAGAAGCCTATAAGTTGTAGTGCAGTTCCGCAGAACGAATATGCTTACTTTTCATGTGTTTTTGACAGGATTTTTCAAATATTACGACATGAGTTGTCTACGGTCTACATCATGCATTCCAGTTGCTCACACTCCCGGAGACCCCTTGCACACACTCCCGGGCCGGCTTTTTTCCTTCGTTTTTGCTGTTTTTTTTTTTTTCTTTTTCCCTCTCTCCGTCCTCTCACCTCTTTCTCTTCTTTTCTTTTCTCTTTCCTTTCTTCCTCTTTCCCTCTCATTCCCTCTTTTCCCTCTCCTTCCCTCTTTTCCCTCTCCCCTTCCCTTCATTTTTCCGACTGGTGCAGGATTTTGCCGACTGGATCTGTCAATGGGTGGCGCCACACCCCCACTTCCCACGCCCCCTCTAGGGACGACTCTGACCCTCCCCATTTTGTCACAACATAAATAATAGTAAGAAGCTCAGTGATGAAAATCCTGCTGCCTGCGACGATCAGCTTACTTTGGAGGAGTGCAGGCTTGCTTGTGTAAGATTCAAGGCAGTGATGGATCTCAGTTGAATTTTATAAGCATTTTTGGCGCCTATTGGTAGGTGATATAGTAGCCAATTCTCTTGACGCTGCACATGTAAAATTGTAAATGTAAAATTGCCAGAGTAGGAAAGCGGGGGAGTCATCCCCATAACTCCTAAGCCTAATAAAGATCATACTCTTGTAAAGAAGTAAAGACCCACAATATTTCATTGTTAAATATGGATTATAAAATGTGTTCAAAAGTACTCGCCACTAGAATCAAGAACGGCATTTCCACTATTATTAATGACAATCAAACTGAATTTATTAAGAGTAGGTTTATTGGTAAAAATGTCCAGTGGCCTATATTTTAGATACAATCGATTGTTGTAAAGAAAATGACAAACTCGGTTTTCGCCTTTTAGTTGATTCTGAGAAAGCCTTCGACATGGTAGAATGGGGATTTATTCATAAGTGTTTACATTCCATCAATTTTAACAAGGATTTTCATTAATGGATTTCCACTCCGTAAGCTAATGTAAGATCGTGTGTTTGTAATAATGGTTACTCTTCTTGCTTTTTAAAGTTTCTAGAGGACTGAGGCAGTTCTGCCCCGTTAGTCCTTACCTTTTAATAATTTGCGCCGAACATCTTGTGTTACGCATTAACTCTTCACCTAGCTATAGTAAAAGCCTGGTTTATCAATTTTAAAATAGAAGATCAAAATTTTTCTATATGCCGACGACACCTGTATTTTCCTTGCTGGTTCTCACTCTTCTCTGAAGGGAGTTGTTGATTTTCTTCAGGTCTGCAGGTGTCGTCCAGCCTTCAAGTTAACTTTGATAAGTCCAATATTTTTCCACTATAGATCCTTTGATTCATCATAAGTCCCGCTTTCTAAGCGATGCCAAGTGAACGGCAGGCCTCACTACTCCGGGAATCACTTTTGATCATAGGAAGGATAATGTTTTCCGCATCAATTACTCTCTGAAGCTTTCACATCTCCAAAGTATCCTTAATTTACTAGTCACAGCGTGACCTTACTTCTATTTGGAAAGTAACTCTTGATAAGTCTTTTGTTTTATCGCCGGCAGTTATGGTGTATCATTTACAAATCTTCCCAAACCCACCCAAGAAATTTATCAAGAAGTTGGAAAATTATATAGTCAGCCTGGCAAACGGGACAAGGTTAAAAGGAGCGCACAATGTCATTAATGTTCCAACTTTTCTTAAAAGCTTAACATGCTCGTGTGGGAAGAGATATTGTAGTGACTCGAAAGGATCGTGAAAAGACTGAGTTTTATGACTTGTATTTGAATGGTAAAGGAAAAGTCTATTTATTCCAGTGTAATTTCTATGTCAAAGAGATATAAGAACCAATAACGTATTTGTTAACGAAGTATGTACTGCTTGGGAACAGTTTAAATTTTAAAGAACCTTTGGAGGACTATGGACACCAACTTTGGAACAATACCGTATACTGAGTAAGAATGAGACAATATTCTATCGAAACAGTTTGATATGATCAAAATATTATTTTAAAGATATTCTTGATGATAACAACCAAATACTTCCTTAAAACAGTTTCGTAAGAAAATATGATACTGTTGCTTTCCCTCTTACCTAACATCCCTGCTGTATTATCCATGCTATCTCTGTACCCTGGTGGCAAAGTTTGCTAATGAGGTATTTTGATCCTGGCCATCGTCAATGGATAACATGAGGTACTTTAAAGGCAGTAGGCAGTCACCCCAAACAGAGTGAGTGTGCCCTGTTACTCTTGTTCATGATTGGCCTATTTTGATCATGTGACAATATTTTTGTTTGTAAATTGTGAAATTCAAGGAGAATTTCTCCTTGCTTTCCACATTGTTTGTAATAGTTATGTTTAAAACATCTTCAGAGGTGCTTGTAATGCAATAAGAGGAGATTTGCATGAGTTTGCTCATTTTTCAAAGAAAATTTTGGGGCGACTGCCTACTGCCTTTAAGTTTGCTGATGTTAGGCGATTTTCAGTGGTGAATCCTATGCTGATGCTTGAATGTTGGGCGGTTGACTGTTGAAACGATTACGTCGTTTGAACAGGAGTCTTTTGCAACTCCCTGGTTTGAATGCTAGGCGAATCCGGTCGTGAATCCTGCCTGGGCGAATCCTGTGCTGAATCCTGGGCGAATCCTATGCTGATTTCATGTGTTAGCTTCAGACTGGTGAAAGAAATAATGTTCATGTAGCCTGCGTATAGCGCCTCTGTGGCTGCCGCCCCTCAGATGGTTTTCACTGATCTACATGTAGATCAGTGATGGTTTTTCGCAACGATGGGCTGAACGAAAAACGTCGTTCGCTTCGCGAGGTAATATTCATATAGTATACACCATATAATATGTATTTTATTTATATATCCTAGGCGAATCCTGTGCTGGTTTCAAATCCTGTGCTGATGTCTGAATCCTAGGCGAATCCTGTGCCGAATCCTAGGCGAATCCTGTGCTGAATCCATAGAGCAGGATATAGGAACCCTATATCCTGCTCTATGGCTGAATCCTGTGCTAGCTTCAGAATGGTCGAAGTTCGTAGTACGGCTCTGAAACACTTCCAACAGGACTTATGAGGTCCATGTAACGCACCGCCGTACCGTCAGTAGCCTGCTGTAAGTGTTGAGTTTTAGCAGCTACCCCTAATGTACAGTATACAGACGAAGTTTATTACAATACATTCGAAGACAGACTGCAAATATTAAATACCAGACACGTAGGCCTACCGTGGCCCAGGGTTGCCACTCCGTACTTCTTTCAAATTTCACTACGCGGGTCAGTCGAAATTTCTCTTTTTAACATGGGATTTCACTACATGACGTTCGACAGAGTACCTCACCCTATCCCCCCCCCCCCCTATCAGTATTACCTCACTTTTGCTCCATTTATTTCTTTTTTCCCCCAAAATAGGCCTAACACTTTTCACGAGAGGGATCGCCTTGTGAAACAAACATACGAACAAGTAAAAGAATACAGTCTGACAATGTGAGTTTATATTTTGCGGTTGTTTTAATTGCAAACATCGCTCGGGCTGGCGGAGGGGCTACCTTCTTATAGTGATCACCCCCCAAAAGTACCACCCTAAACCAATTATCAGAGGTTACAGCTTTGCTCTACTCCAGTTCAGTGCTTAACTAATGCTTGTAAGGCTACAACATCGAAATTGGCCGCACCGTACCTCCTGCATAACCTATGTATGGAGTCGTATAAGGATCGCATAGGCTTACATGTAGGGAACTTATCCTGGTTATAAGTTAGAGATTCCTCCACGATAGCACATAACACTGTATTAAATTTATGATATGTAAATCTAATTTCGAGGATAGTAAGGGTGAATAAAGTTTGTTTTTTTTTTACCCAAGTGGACCGAAGGAAAAGCTTAGGAAGAGGAATGTATACCGTAGCCTTTAAAGGAGCTGAGTAGTGGCGTACTTCCAAATAAATACATCATACTAAACGAGATGATTACCCTCTATGCGGGGCTAATTTTAAAAATATTAATCCTAATGCGTTTTATATTCTCATTTAAAATAATCTTGCAAAGTGATTTTGCAATAAAGTTCCTACACTATTTCTTGGGTTATTTGATTTTACACTTGCAAGATATTTTACAATTTGTTTTTACGAGCGAATGCGAAGTATAGCAGTCGCTTTATGGACTTGTCACAGTGTTTTCATTCTGTGTCTTGTTGGTTTTGTTAATCTATAAGTGTTTGTAGATTAATAGATGTTAGTAATAAATAGAGTAAATTTATTTAGGGTGTCTCTAGCTTTACTACACTTTGAGGCATTTTCCGTGACAGATATTTTAATTTTACGGTTCCTGGAACGATTGTATCACGTTCTTAAACGGCCTTTCTATGGTTTTTGTCAACAGCTGTTATTTTAGAAAGGACGCACACCCTTATCTGCTCATATTTTGAAACGTTTGAGCGATCTGTTGAAGTAAAAGTTTATGTGTTATTGTGGGCAACAAATTGTACGAGTGAACTCTCCTTACAATAGATCAAACATACTTGGAAAAAGAAAACGACAAACTACAGAGTTACGTTTTATTTCTTTGGAACTGAAGACTTCCAGTAGGTTATGACACAGTGAACGGATAAGATAACGAAGTGTCCCGGATGAAAAAATTGGCGCAATACTAACTGCGTAGTTATCTTCTGGCACAGGAGTTTCTTTTTCCTTCTGAAACTTGAATTTCCCTTGCAAATAGGTGCTTGCTTTGCCGGTTCCCACGTGACCCGACATTTGATACAGTTAATTGTGGACTTGGAGTAATGATAGTCTATTATTGCGAGCGAATAGCGAAGTATATCTGTCGTGTTTTTGACTTGCAACAGTCGTTAGGTCCAATATGGTGACATTTCTCTTGTCTTGTTATGTCCTGCACTTCTTGTACAATATTGTTATTTTTATAAACTTCAATTTATCCACAGTACTTAGGCCTTCCGTGTCGTTCATTGCCAGCAAAGGGTGATTGCTGAACTGTTGAACGATCCCCAGTTAACCTTCCTCCTTTCGAGTGAGCACTTCCCATCGTTAAAGACAATAACATAAAAGACAATCCTCCACTAGATGCATAACTTCATCACATTTGTTAGCATTTATTCTCGCAAGGTGCTCTAAAGAGTTTATATATTATTGAAATATCCGAAAACTGAATTGTTCCTGTTGGCGCATTGGATAGGGCATAAGATTTACACGCTGGTGGTACGCGGTTCGCTCCCCATTGCTACGTGAATCCGTCGAATAGTTATTTTCCCTTCAGGTTTACATTCGCGAGTGTGAATGCCTCGCATTCTGGTTTGAATTTCTAGTTCGTTACTTTTTCTTCTGGCACCGGCAATTTTGAATCGTTTCCACTTGTATCGGTTCTGATCGATGCATCTACCCAGGCATGTAGCACACACAACTTACAACGTACGTACCTATGTAGGATATTAGCGTTACTAGTGGCAAGGCACACGCCTATTTCGCGCATCATCTGCATGAGGCTCATGAACAACACTGTGGATTTTGCAGGTATTGAAACTGTTTTTTCGATCAAAGAGTTTGTTTTTCGTGGTAGACCTAGGCGCTAACGCTAGCCTAAGTTAGGCTAACGTTAGTACTGTTAACGACAGTAATAAGTGTACTGTTACACCAGACACACTGCATGCATGGCTTTGATTAGTATCGGTATCGGATCGAATCGATAAACCAAAAAGCATAACCGGATGTGACCTAACGAAGTCGGCGGGTCCGAGAATTTACTCTTATTTGGCGGCTACTCAGCTCCTTTAAACGCAATTGTGATAATGTTGAAATCAACTAATTTCTGCTTCTGCTTCTGCTTCTGCTTCTGCTTCTGCTTCTGCTTCTGCTTCTGCTTCTGCTTCTGCTTCTGCTTCTGCTTCTGCTTCTGCTTCTGCTTCTGCTTCATACTGTGCAAACACCTCCAAAATCGGTTATCATGCACAGGTCAGTGTGGAAGGGGAGTTGCTTAGATTTTAAAGTGCGCCGTAGATACTAGATTTCGAAGATTAACGTTGGCTAGGCTAGATTTAAAAGAGCAAACATCAGGTGCTGCACGTATGTTTGGTGGAAGGAAATTCCATTCACGAGCAGTTCTTGGGTACATCGAGTATTGATAACATCTCTTACTAAATGGAGGGGGAACAAGTATGTGGGTGCCTAGATTATGCCTAGTGGTCCTACTATGGTTACTCTGCAGCTGGATGGTGGGGGGGGGGGGGGTGAAGTTATGCGCCCTCCTTATAGATAGCGATGAGACGAAGTCTGGTACGGAGCTCTTCAAAAGGTTCCCATTTGAGATCTGTTAACATGTTGGTGACGCTATCCCTGTAATTATAGTTGTTGAGAACAAAACGGGCTGCACGTCTTTGAACATTCTCGAGTGTTGTTTTGTCACTTTTGATGTAAGAATCCCATATGGCCCCACAATACTCCAGCTGTGAGCGGACTAGCGTTTTGTAGGCAGTTGTAGGATATTTCTTTGTAGTAACCCAAGTATTTAATTTGCCTTGTTGGTAATTTGCTTAATGTGATGGGTCCAGGTAAGATCATGACTAATTTCGACTCCTAAATAAGGCTGATGCTTAACAGCTTGCAGAATCCTCCCATTCATGTAGTAATCCACAATAAGGGGTTTGGTTTTTGGGAAACGTGCATAGAGTAACACTTAGAGACATTGAAAGACATTTGTCACGTGGATCCCCAATTACTAGTGAGTCAATGTCTTTCTGTAATATATCACTGTCCTTAGATGAATTAATTTCTCTGTACATTATGTAATCGTCGGCGAAGAGTCTAACACTGGATGAGACCATGCTAGGAAGGTCGTTTATGTAAATTAAAAAGAGCAGGGCACCTAAAAATGTTCCTTGAGGAACACCTGATATAACAGGGGACTGGGTTGACGATGCTCCATCAATGAGGACTCTTTGGCGTCTATTGGTGAGAAAATTCTTGGTCCAGTCCAAAAGGCTGTTGTTAATGCCAATATTCTTGAGTTTACTCAAAAGTCTTTGATGTGGGACTGTGTCAAAAGCCTTGCTGAAATCAAGGATCACCAAGTCTGCCTGGCTTTTCCTATCAAGTAGTTTAGCCAGGACATCCACAAGGCCAGCACGCTGTGTGTCACAGGACCTACCTCGGCGGAAGCCGTGCTGATGGTAAGAACTTGGTATCTTTCCAAGTGGGACATCATATGGTGATAAATAATGTGTTCGAGGAGCTTACAAACAATTGAGGTAAGTGATACAGGACGATAATTTGCAGGTATGGATCTGTCACCTTTTTGTAGATTGGAATAACATTTGCATCGCACCAGTCACAGGGAAGATTACCTGTATCAATAGATTTTTGAAAAAGTTTTTGAAGCACTGGGGCTAAGCTTTCAGAGCAACTTTGTAAGATTTTTGCAGAGAATGTTGTCAGGACCCATGGCTTTTAGACCACATTCAAAAGCATGTTATCATAGTGTGATTTTATTCTTCCAGATTTTGCGCACATTTTTGAGTTTTCCGTGCCAAATGAAATTTACACCCATTTGATTTGCCGTGAAATGGAGAAAAAGTTAGGAAAGAAAGTGAACGACTACTCTTTTCGTGGAGTCACTTTATTTGTTAAAAGCTACCGTATGAAGTATACAACTCTGTTGGCATGGTTGCCAGGTCGTGATTTGGTTTCACGCCCAATTTGGCCAACAGATTATCACGCGCATGACTCTACAGACAGCTAGTAGAGCACTGTCAGTGTGAACTTTCTGGAAAAACAGATTAGGCTGTGTTTAACATCCACTTTTGACGTAAAAGACCAAGGAGAATACTTTTCGACTTAAATTTGGTGAAATTTCACTACATTTCCACAATTTCATATTTCCTTTACTACATCACTACGAAACAGGGGTGGAGCCAGGATTTCCCCGACAGGGGGGGGGGGCAAGCTCCCCGACGGGGGGCAGCAACCCAAAGTCTCAACGAAGGAAATAAAGTGCCGAAACGATGTTTGAAGGAAAATTTTGGCGCGCGAAGCGCGCCGAAAATTTTGGGCTCTTTTTGGAGAAAATTTCAAAAATTGCTGGCATTTTCCATGGAAAATTTGAAAAAAATGGGGCTTTGAAGAAGAAAATTGGAATATTTGGGCATTTCATTGAAGAATTTGCCCTAATTTAGACCAAAATTAAGTAAATCGTCGGGGCGACTGGGCGTTGTCGGGGACTACATATTTTATCGTATACATAACAGCTCCCCGACGAAACCGAAAAATTTCCCCGATGGGGGCCAGCCTTCCCCGACGGGGGGGGGGGCATGGTCCCCTCCCCCCCGTTGGCGCCACCCTTGCTACGAAAGTCCGAATTTCACTACAAGTAGTGAAATTTCACTACGGGTGGCAACGCTGCCGTGGCCCTGAAGGCACATTTCGACATTTCTATATTTCGACTTTTTCGTTTCGATATTTCGACGTTTTCTTTTCGATATTTCTATATTTCGACTTTTTGGTTTCGATATTTCTATATTTCGTCATTTTCGTTTTGATATTTCTTTATTTCGACTTTTCCGTTTCGAGATTTCTACATTTCTGTCTTTCGACCTTTTGCACGTCGCGTTACGTGACACATTATAAAGGAACGATGCCACCAAGCATGCATACAAGGTATACCGCAAGACATCGTAACATGATGGTACCTGACATAAGGTTTTACAAACGGCAGGAGTGATAGAGACGGATAAACCGGAGCTTATTTTCATTACTGGTTTACTTGTAAAGAGATTGTGGCATTACTCCTTATTTTACATGATATATCATTATCTGTAAGTCAATTGAAACGCCTGTTGATGTCACAAGGGCTGCATAGATGAAAACATGTAGACAGGTACAGTATGACAGGACACTAGCAGCTAACTTAAATGTTTTATTAATAATCAAGGCGTCCATATATAATGATGAGGCTTATATCATGGACACTCTACAATAAAGTATCTGCCATGAACTGCTGTAGCAAATTGTAAGCAAGCAGGATACTATCAAAACCACTTAAGGGGGTCAGGATGGTAATCCCCCCCCCCCTCCTTCGCCAGATTTTTTGAAAAAGAGAGAAATAATAAAACATCGGATAGCTATAAAAAAAAAAAAAAAAAAAAAAAAAAAGATCATTTTCAACATCACGGATTACCTAGCGTTTGCAAAAGTGTAAAATGAAGAAAACCATGTACTAAAGAAGTCCCCAAAATGAAATACGTACAATTCACTAGTGAAAACTTCAGCAATACCATGGTTGAGTAGCTAACATGGGCAATGAGAAGGGGCGCAAATCTTTGTTTGAGGTTTGGGGCGAAAATGCATATGATGTCGCCGTGAATATGAAACTGTGCACGCATAGCGTGCACCGCGAGCACGAATTCAGTGGGAAACCCAAAATCGGTGGGAAACAGGATCCCCGGTGGGGTGCAGGGGGAGAAGCTCTAACAGCAGTTTCGTATTTCAGAAGCCACCTGAAAACTGTTTGAACGGAAATTTTCCAGTGTAATTCATCTTGGGTTTTACTGAGGAGTACTACTTCTTACATTACCAATGTTTCGAAATAAAGTCCTAATACCTCTGTACGACATTCATATCCCTGTATGTTTTCAAAACGACTGAACAGTGATCAACACTTCCGCCCCGATATTTTGGGCTCAGTGGGGAGTCAACGCGTCATTTTAAAGGTTGGAATCTATGCTTATAATATCTTTGTGGGAATTAGTCATAGGGCAGGATATAACGATAAGTTCTTATACCCTGCTTAATGGTAACAACACAGCGCACAGAAATATATATATAGTATATATATATATAATATATATATATATATATATATATTATATATATAATAGTATATATATATATATCATAATGAGCTGCACTGATGCACTGATTGAGATCTAACAAGATCGAACAGTTCTGTCTGCAGATTGAGTTATATATAAATATACTAGAGATATATATAGATAAATATATATATATATATATATAGATATATATATATATGTATAATATATATATATATATATATATATATAATTATATCGGGAGGTCCAGAGTTCGAATCCCGGTGGAGTCAACATTGCTTTTTCACCTCCCCCAGATTTTTCAGCTTTACCGATTTACCGACTCAACTCTGCATACATCGCAGTTGCCGTCAGTGTTTATTCACCTTCAACTTCGTGCTGTCACACGTTTCTGCATCTCTTCGGAGATCCGCTGGCGGGTTGACAATTGTGTTCGGCTGAATTGCATCATTTCTGATCTCTGGTGGGGCTTGCATAAAAGGAGAACTAGTGCTGTTCCCAAAATAGGTGCCTGATCAGGAGGTGAATTGCGAGTGCTTCATATGGGGTTTGAACAAAGGCCAAACCATCTTGGCTTCATGGCTCAGTGGTTAGAGCGTCCGCACTAGCAAGCGGGAGGTCCCGAGTTCGAATCCCGGTGGAGTCAACATTGCTTTACCGACTCAACTCTCTCTCTCTCTCTATACATATATACAAACATATATATATGCATGCATATAAAGAATCATGGGAACTGGAAGTAATAGTATATACGCACATGTATAACGTACATAGTACATACGCTATAGAGCATAGAACCACTGCAGATGCATGTAGATCAGTGTACAGACCTTAAGCAGATGACGTCACAAAATAAAGTGGGCCCTCCACCCAAGACAAGCGCGTATTACTGCACCTTGCATCAACAAATGCAGGCAGCTGATATGTGTCCGGTTGGGATACGCGCCGTACGTCTAGCAACTACGCGCCCGTGTGAAGTCTACGTCGCGCGTGCAGTGTTCTTGATTGTTGCCCTCCAAAATGACGTCACGTGACGTCAATGTATAAGGTATAGAAGGCACTAGGCCTACATCTTGGCATGCATGCATGGCGCTGGTTGTTTGTACCTAAGATATAAAATACTCTTAGGTTTGCACTCCCAGCTCCCATGATTCTTTGTAAACTTTGACGTATTCATCAAAGTCTGCTATTGGCTATTGCCTTCACTTGCCCGTCGACGTAGTGAAAAGGTGGCGGACCACTAATTCAAACTTTTGCTACGCGGAAAAAATAATGCATAATAAATTTAGTCCCTTGAAAATTTGGGGAGCTTGTTTCTGAGGTATGTTACTTATAAAACGTTGTGTTAGTTTTTAAAAAAAAAATGGTTGTTGTTGGGAACACAGACTGCAAAATGCAAGACAATTTGTCCATCAGCAGGAATGGATCCAAAGAGGGGAAGGGGGTCGGCAACGTCACGGAACCCCCTTGAAATTTCTTGATGTGTCCTTTTTTGAAGTTGAAATTAAGTTTATCGCACGAAAAAAAAAAAAAAAACAGTCTCGCAGTAAAGACAAAAAATGAAAGTTGCTGAATTCAGTCCAAGGAGATTTCGGTCACCCCGGCCTTCCAACTTCGGCCAATCTACCTCCACTACCAAAGCCACATATAGCGGCTATTTGAAGAGAGAGCATCTTCTATTTAAAGTGAGAATATCACTGCATTCTATTGAAGAGGAGGACCGGTGAACACGTTTGGTCACCCATATTGAACAGTCGTGTCATTTGCACATATGCGAGAACCCCGCTCAGATTTAACATGGGACCTAGTAACGAACAAGTTCCAAGTACCGCCCACTTTCGTATGAATTACTTGAAAATCTATATTTTATGTAGATTGTTCCTATAAAAAAATTTGTTTCAACAGCACTACAAAGAAAAAATTTGAGGAAAAACCCCAAATGCTTGCAAAATACAGGTCTACGCCCCTTGTTTCAAAATCATGATTACGGTTCGGAAAAAATGGTTAGGGTTCAGTCCCCAAGGCACAATCTGTTGAAAAAAAGGAAAAGATCCTGAACACGGTTTCCATAAGCTATGACATCATCAATAGCCAAGGTTTTGATTCACTGAGTGAAACAAATATGCCGTCCGTTTTGCTGCGGATTCAATTGTCATTACTCATCGCCGTTTTCTTTTTTCTTTTTTTGACTGCGTATAAGCAGCAGGCGCATGTATGGCCGATCGAAACCTCGAATCAACGATAATTTCACACCTTCCCGAACACTTTGTTTCAATTAATCTGTTAATCTGTTTAGTCATAGTTTCTCAATGTCATAAAAAGATCATACTTGTGAAGCCAATTTTTCTCAATTACCCACCCGCTAGGTTCTCCTTTTTTTTCAGCATCGCGTCCCCAAAATTTCTGTGAGGGTGGGGTAGGGGCACTCTTTCCCCTTCCCCCTGCTGTCTACGCCACTGGTTACCACTAGACATACAAGGATTCTGTACCCGATTTATGTTTCATGAAATGGTGTGCACCTTACATTGTGGATACTACTAGGGCTGTGAACGTTTAGCAAAATTACTAAACGTTTAATAGCAAAATTTTGCTATTGTTTAGCGATTAATCGCAAGCACCTTTGATCAAAATGGAGACTTTAAACGTGCCCTTAAACATGATGAATATGTAAAATGCGTTAGTGACGTCCGGGGACATAGTTTCCATGAACCTCCGTCAAACACGGGACCCCATAGATCTAGAAGCTCAACGTTGATGTCGTATGTTTACGTGTGTGCCTGCCATTTGTATAATTTATGTATTTCACTTTTTTTCAAAAAGAGTGAAAGTGAACATCTAATTTTCTGTAATGACTGCAGATTGTTTTTAATTTCTTACGGAAAAACGTATTAATATCGTACGATTAATCGCTGGTAGCTTTGTACTAAACGTTTATTACACATGCGATAGTTAGCGATTAAACGCTAATTGGTCACAGCACCAGATAATATATAGTGTTTTAGTAATATAACTTAACTCCTGATATCAGGGAATGGCAGTTCCCGCATGGTAGGCTAATACACTGGCAGTGTTTCGCAGCATTTTTACGTGAAATATCAGAAAAGTTATAACAGCAGGGTAAACGGTGGGCTCCGTATGTTATGATATTGTGATCATTTAGTTTTCAAGTGATTCTGTGTTTGCATGAATGAATTTCCTCGCTGGCCGAATAAAATGGTCTCACGGGCTGCATGCGGCCCGCCGAGGGCAGGAGATACCTCACCCCTGGCGACGGTAGTACTCCGTTTTTCACACAGATCGCCGGGGTTCGAATCCCTTGCAAAACAGTTCCTTTTTTCATTGCTTGTTATTCAATATTTGGTTGGGGTTCAAAGGTCGTGAGGCCAGCAGAGGTTAAACTGTGAAAAAAATCTTAAAAGAGATGTTGTGACATAATGTGCTTTTGTTTAATAGGAATTTCACGAGGTTTTTTACATGAGTCAGAGAAGGGACGGTTAATTTAGCCTAAAGGTGGGTTTTGTTGTCTTCCAGCACCCTGGTTGAAAGTAAGAGGTTTCTGTTTGACTCGTAAGATCGAACATGTTATTGTAATTGCTGTTAGAAAAGTTAAGTAAAGTATCCAGTAAACTAAGGCCTCTCGTCGAATAGACCTGGCAGTTTCCCGGTCAAGCAAGTGCTGATTATTTTAAAAAAAGTGCGCGGAGAAATGTTTTTATGTGTTTGATTGCTGAAGGGAGTTCTACGCCATCGCACGAGAGACTGTTATGTGCAATGCTTACTGGTCTAACTTAGAGATCTCTTCGTGATTTTATAAGGGAGAAAAACACGAGGGAGTAACATTGCTTCCGTCCTTCCGGTCTAAAGTTACTTCTGTAGCTTGTTTTCCTTTTTGATTTTTTTGATAGGTTTGTGTTACGTCAATTAAATAAGGGCGGATTTTATGGACTTGGGCAATTCAGTTTGTAGTCTGTACTGCACGACACGGTTGTGGTGTGTGTGCGTGCAAAAGATGCGTGACGCAGAATACGGAAGGCCAAATTTTAGCCTGCCGGCTAAAGCCTTTCGCCGCGTTGCGGCGGCTAAATTTAGCTGGTGAACTTACCTATTGTATACGTGGCACGCAGAAACTTAGCACTGTACTCCAACTTGAACAAGTGTATCCTAAAACGTAGTAGCGGAACTTGGCCCGGGTTGTATAGCTTTGTGTCATTCATCCCATATTTGTACCATATTCATTTTATGTGCTGTAAATTATTTGAACATTCGTGGTAGGAAACTTCATCACGTGTGTTTATCCATTCTTACTTGCATCCCTTCTTTGGAGTGTCCAGTAATATTTTGTCTACAGTCCGAGAACCCATCACCTCCCTCGTTTCACTCAACGAAGAAAGTAAGAGGATCCACACCCTCACCGTGGGCCCTCCTGACGTTGTACGGTAAAAAAGCAGGGGCGGATCCAGGATTTTGAGAAAGGGGGCGCACACATCGTCGGAAAGGTCTACGAGGCAAAAAGAAAAACAAAGGGTCTTCAAAATTTTGGAGACCTTTTTTTATATATATTTTCCATCATCTATTTGCTCATTTTTTCATATCGCTGGCTGAAAAAAATCATTGGTCATCGAAAAAAGGGGGGTGTGCCCCGGTTGTGCCCCCTTCTGGATCCGCGCCTGAAAAGGATAAACCTCAGGTTAACAAAGCATTCCCCTTTCGGCACTGCAATCGCTATTCCTTTTGACTTTCTGGTTAACCATATGAAATCTCAAAATAAAGGAATCTTTAAAAGTAACTTACGGTACAAATCTGAGAACCGACCTTAAAAGTGTCATTTTCAGCAAAGTTTAGTAGGCATCATTGTGCATGATGAGCTACGCGCCTACGGTGGCGCTTTTCTTTTTTTTTTAATTTTTTTTTAGCTGCTAAACCAATACAAAAACGTTAACCCTGGCATCAAGGGTTGGCGCCAGCGTGGGGGGCGCCAGGGGGGCGCATGGTCCCCCGCCGGGGAAGGCTGGCCCCCCCCGTCGGGGAAATTTTGTTCGGTTTCGTCGGGGAGTCTGTTAGCTATACGATAAAATATGGAGTCCCCGACAACGCCCCAGTCGCCCCGACGATTTACTTAATTTTGGTCTAAATTTAGGGCAAATTCTTCTTCAATTAAAACCCAAATTTTCCAATTTTCTTCTTCAAAGCCCCATTTTTTTCAAGTTTTCCATGGAAAATTGCCGGCACATTTTTTTCCAAATTTTCTCCAAAAAGAGCCCAAAAATTTCCTTCAAACATCGCTTCGGCACTTTATTTTCCTTCGTTGAGACTTTGGGTTTGCTAGCCCCCACCGTCGGGGAGCTTGGCCCCCCTGTCGGGGAATCCTTGCGCCACCCCTGCCTGGCATGAAGCCCTCAGCATAATCTACAATTAAAGTAATAAGAAAAATTAAAAACACTAAGGCAAGCGTGATCACTGACTTTGCATAAATCGAGCTTCCCATCGAAAAAAGCTGCATACGGGGCCGAGGGTTCCGTATTCCTTTTTTGAATACCTGTTGTTTTAGGACTGGTGTTCAAAAAAATTGTAAAATACCACTGACAATCGTCAGATCGTGGAGCACAATTAGGTTTCAAATTGCAGAGACCTCCGTCGCGCATAATGTACACACCCGACTTGGCTTATTTGAAGAGACGTCTGCAAAATGCATCCGTTCTCTTCAAATCCAAAAACAAGCACTGATCTTGGCTATCCAATCTTGCAATCTCATGGAATTCCGTAATGAATGGAATAGGCGAAGGTAGAATCATGTGGTTACAATACCATCGTAGTATTTTCAAACCAGGGCAGAATGCGCAAGCTGACCGGGTGGTCACAGTTTAAAAACTCCAGTCAGCTGATTATGTATGAACGTAAGGATACCAGGGAGCCCTCGGAGCTGTTCCAACTAGTAGTCAGGGTAACCCTGCCGCCGAGGGTATGCTTTATTTGGTCTGTTCAATACCAACCTCGACAAAGGATATTACAAGCATAGATTCCAAACTTAAAAATGGCGGCGTTGACTCCCCATGGAGGCCAATATATCGGGGCGGAAGTGCTGATCACTGCTCAGTCGTTTTGAAAACAAACAGGCAAATGAATGTCTTTACAAAAGTATTTAATACTTGTTATGTTCGGGAAATGTTGTTGACTGAAGAAGTACTACGCTCAATAAATTCCACTTCAACAAGAATAACTTTATTTCTTTAAACGCGGCATTTCCCGTATTTACACTTGAACATGAACGCACAATGACTGGTTTTTGCAAAGTTCAATGGACATTCATTCGGTCAGTTTCTGTGGTATCTTCAAGTGACGCGCACTTTTATATATGCGCGTTCAATACTTACGCGCTCACAACGGGAAAAGCAACTAGCGCGTTGTGTTCCAGAGCGCGCATAACTGTGCGTCAAGTATTCCGGATCAATACACAGAGGAATGTATTCTGCGCGTATAGAAACGCGTTTGTAAAAGTGCAACCCGCGCTAACCTCTTTGAACAGTGGAATTTTCTGTAACGCGTTCTTATTTTTGTACGCAGGATCGCGGAATAGAAACGGCCGCGAAGCCTGTCAAATTCACACTTCCGCCCCGATATATGCGTCTCCATGAGGATTCACTGAGCGTAACAGTGTAGGTATAGGAGTTTTGGAATCTATGCTTATAATATCTTTGCACCTCGAGAGGTAAAGCATACCCTTCGCAGGGTTACCCTGACTATCCAAGTAGCAGCTCCCTGGGAATACATACTGGGTACTAGGACCAAATTTTTAAACATGAAGTATTTTGGGGGTTCATTTTTCTGGTGACCGGACTAGGGGATAGCGGTATTTGCTCTACAACGCCGGTTCCTGATGGTCTGACACAGCATATGACAATTCCGCATTATCAGCGCAGGGGCAAATGTTTTCAACTTGGTGGTATGCGAAAGAAAACCTGTTATTTAGGCCTATAGCCTAAGTACCCTATAGAGGCCAACGTAATGTAGGGGCTAGGCTAGGCTGTTTAATTTACCCGAGGCAAACTTGTATCAACATATTAACCCATAATGATCGACATGTAGTTAGTTAGGCCTACAGTATGTGTACCATAGAGTGAAACATATAAAAGTGGTGTTCAACGATATCGTAATAACATTTGCATGATTATTTCAGCGCTGTTTTGATAGACTTGGGCTTTGTACTGAATATGCAAGAGACTTGATGTACAATTTCGAAAGTTCCCAAAAATACGATCCAAAAATGGTGTTTCACGCTATTGGTACACATACTGTAGATTGAAATTAATTAAACGACACACCAACACAAATGTGTTATAGCCTATAGTGTCAAGCAAAGTTTAAATACAGTGCAAGTCCTATTCCCTTTAGTCGCCTCTTACGACAGGCGGGAAATACCGTGGGCATATTCTACAACCCCCAGTCCACAGGGGGCATGATTGACATGTAAGGAGTAATTATAGATACCCCGCCACGCACAAACAACCCCCTAAAAGTATTTGATACCTCTTTCGAATTGATGCCAAAAATTATTTTGAGAAGGATTTATCATACAATCACAAGATGAAGTTGATGAAGAAATGGTGTTTTGTACCTCCATATCAGCAGATCAGTGTTTACAGTTTATTTAGGCCTATTTATGTATTTCTGACGTTAAACTTTCTTTAACCAGGGTAACCCGCTTCACAGAGTACATTGCACTTGTGTACTTTCAGTCTGAAGCTCTTCGGTGGCGAGTTTGGCATTTTCCTTATGTTTTATATTGTTTTTTGGCGTATCTTTTGGCATGGGAACCTAACATGGAATGCACTTTGGCCCGTTCAGTCCCAAGGGACCTTTTCCATGGGGCCCTGGGTACCAAGTAAAAGAAAAAAGTATGAAAAGTACTAAACACAATGTGTGTACAATGTGGACAGAATGTTTGCAATATCTTTTAAGTCCAAGACATGTCCCCGTGGTGGCTACAGTACGCCGACTCCTCCGTCTATACCATGACACACCCTGCTGTTTAGTACTTGCCTCAATGTTGTGAAATTTCTTTAAAATTTTCTAAATCCAAAAGTCACCTCTTGAGTGACTACGTCGGCTCCACTGTGAAGAGATCCTTTTATCACGCAGCTTTATTGTTAGGAAAGGGAGTGAAAAATTCGATTTTCAGAATGTGGCTATGTCGGCTGCAAAATATTATTTTGAGAATGAAACAATTCAATTCAGTTCAAATTTCTTTTACACATGATTTCATAAACAGTACATAAACATGTTGATACATAACAAAATAGCAAAAAATCATTTGAAGGGCACTAGAAAAACAGAAACCTGTTAACTAGGCTAGTGACCTAAAACATCACTGACTTCCCTTATTATTGCAGAGCTGCTCTTTAAAATGTGAGAATGTTTGCAAAAATTTTCTTTGTTTTGAGTCTGGATTATAGGGCATCTTAAGGGGCTTTTGCCCTCCTTTGCCCTTAATGTGTTATGATAAGTTAACCCTAAACTTGGTTTTCTAAGGAGATTTTCAGAGTTTGGCAGATCTTCATTGTAGTGACCCAATGGCATGCCGTTTTAACATTTACCTTGCAATTCCACTTAATTCTATTCAACTAAATTAAAATTAAATTCTACTTAAGTGAAATGTATTCCACTTACTGTAAGTGGAATTCAATTCCACTTAAAAGAGAAATGTATTTCACTTAAGTGGAATACATTTCACTTAAAGAGGAATGCAATTTCACTTTAAGTGAAATAGAATTCTACTTAAGTAAAATGCATTTAATGGACGTGGAGCCATTTTCACTTATGTCAAATGTATTCCGCTTAAGCAAAATTGTATTCCACTTAAGTGAAATTGTTTTCCACTTAAGTGAAATGTATTACACTTATGTAAAATTACAAGGAAAATGTCCACCTTGCCATATGACCCTTCTGTCTCGTAGGATTCCCTGTGTCTGCCATGTTCAAGTTACTCTGTTGTCTCTGCCTAATTACAAGTGCTTCTACTGTACCTTTCCTCCAGTCGGCAACCCTAATTTAATAAATCTGCATCTTACTTTCTGCCAACAATATACCTGATCAGGGATGTAGCTACGGTGGGCGGCACTGGGCGGTGACACCCAGCACTCGATATTCCCGCCCGGCACTCCAGGCAAACACACGTTCCACCGCCCACCACAAATCTGCCTACCGAGACCTAAAACTAGCCCTAAATTTACTCCCTAAAGTAAAATGAGGTTAAAAAGAAAAATTAATGGCTGAAAAATGGGGTAGATGCCATGGGGTGGGGTGAGGTGCTTTCCCCAGATTAGACAATTACCCAGCACTCAAATTTTGCTAGCTACATCCCTGTACCTGATAACTTTTCTGATTGATCACAGCTGCTACAGAGACTTTCAAATGAAAGTTCAACTGAAAGTCCCATTACAGCCACAAAACTAAATTATGATTACAGTCAATACTGGTGAGCAATATAACACCAGGAAATGCTGATGGACGTGAACCTAATATGGTATACCCAACACTGTGATGCAATTTTCCATAATTTCAGTGATCTCAAAGATTATAAGTAATATCCATTAATGGTCCTTATGGTATTCTTTTTTCATTATGCTCACAACCCCACCCCCCCCCCCCCCCACCCCCCCCCCCCCCCACCCCCCCCCCCCCCCACCCCCCCCCCCCCCCACCCCCCCCCCCCCCCACCCCCCCCCCCCCCCACCCCCCCCCCCCCCCACCCCCCCCCCCCCCCACCCCCCCCCCCCCCCACCCCCCCCCCCCCCCACCCCCCCCCCCCCCCACCCCCCCCCCCCCCCACCCCCCCCCCCCCCCACCCCCCCCCCCAGAATGTCTTGTGGATCAGTATATATGTATATTATAGTACGATTAGTATGGACCTGATATATAGTATATATATATATGTATTCATTCCAAATGTTACTCATAGTATTGCGTTGGAGCCATAATGTTAACAAGGATTGTCAAAAAAGGGCCATGAATATTGTATATCTTATAGTAAGTATATATACTTTTACATGTAATTACGATATTTAAATATTACGTATAAAAAGGACACACCCCGTATATTTGAGTGTAGGCTTAATATGAAGTATATACTCCCTGAAATTCGTGCAGCATCTGACCTGAACTTTAGGTTCGTTACGTGTTGCGAGCCGCAAGCGGCTGCATGGCATTCTCTATTTCTTTTTAACCTCCCCAATGGCCACCATTGTTGCTTTCAACACAGCAACGCCCTGGCGAGGGAGATGAACGCTCGCACCTGCCGGACGGGAAAACTCCTTAACTTAACAATTGTGCTTATCCCCGTACTTCCGGGCATGAGCAGGCAGGTTGTGTGGCTCGAGGCGTACGGAATGAAAAAGAGGGAAAAACCTCAGAAACTAGGTTTTTAACTAAAAAGGACAAAAAATAGGATACAAATTAAAGAAAACACAAGCTACACAGAAAACCAAGGTGAGGAGGGGGACTTTTTTTAAGGTACGTAATAAAAGCCGTTGCATCTGGTCGAGAAAGCTGGGGATAAAGAGCACGGGCTACACTAAAGAAAAAACTCCCAAACAAGCCCAACAAAAACCACTGACGGGTCACAAACATAATGCTACTAAACAAGACTATGCATAACATGAGTCCTGTGCAACAGGGAACGAAAAGAGTCTTTGGTGCTTCAGAAACTCCTGTTAAACTACATGATGCCAACTGAAGCAGCCAAGCCCCATAAACAAACTCCCACTCACCAGAATACCACCCAAAATCAAATTCCGCCCTACAGGAAAGACGCTACGAACCCCTAAAGGAACACACTCTAACATGACCACGCCGAAACCCACCGGCAACTCTTTAGCAGCCCCCTTACTGCAACAACACGCTATCACAGAATACAAGGTGAGGTACTGTCGCAAACAAATGGAAACTGACCAGAAACCATACTTATTTACCTACAACACATAGCACGACTATAAGGTTTTATGCACAATGTGCAATAAATTCGTTACAGCTAGTCACACAGTGATACAAGTTGAGGACAACACGTGCAATAAAGACAGATGAGCGAAATCGAGGTGTGCTTTATTAAAGTGCATCGGAAAACGGCAACATACAAACAAACAACAAAGAAAAACCTCCAACCGGATCGTGGCAGTAAACATAAACGCAAAATAGTATTACAAAACAAAAAACCAATAAATCAAACAGAAAATTTATGTCTCATTAGCAGTAATAGTGGAAAACTATATTGTGTACAGATACTTACAATACACATATATATACATATTTACGACAACATATTTACAACCAGAGCACCTCACAAGCCACCCACATACAAAACACAAAGCCCCCATTTACTAAATTACAGTCAGTTCCATATTTACAAACAAAATCAATATTGTACAAAGTTGAGACTACCAACGCCTGCCCGCCCTCAGCGACCTACGAAAACAAGCGGAAACCCACACCTGCCTAACCTAGCCGTGATAGGTGCGCTGAATTCTTGCCAAAACGGTACGAAGATACATACTCTCCCCAGCCCCTCGGAGCTTAACCTCTCGCCCTCACACGACGCGCCAGGACTGTACATCAGACACATGCGTCGTCTTCCCGTGACCATTTCTACCCCCTAAAAAAACAAATGTTTAGATTACACATCGGTCTCTTTCTCCTACAGGCTAGGCTTTATGGAGGCCGAACGAACAAAGGTAAGTATGTCCTGAACACTTGTATGCATGGCGGAGGTGAAAGACCATACAAAGCATAGTCCTGGCTGACAGCCCAGGTGTTACACAACGTTAGGCGGTCAGTCAGGACTTGAAACCATTCCCAGAATAGAGCCACATAGTCACACTGCCAAAACACATGTGACACTCTCCCACTTTGTGCATCTTGTGCGGGGGCAAATACCATCTCCAAGACGCCACCGAAGGCGCTTGAGATTAGTTACAATGGCGTCATGTGCGATTCGCCACAACAGGTCTCGCCTGCCGTAATCTAATGATCTGCTGTGGACTACACGCCACACTTCCGGCCCTGAAGCAAAGTGGTTGGGTTGGACCTGGCCAACCAATTCATCAAAAACAGCCCGGTATAGGTCCCTTGCACTTGACTGTGAAACATCCCCCACTGTTGACATAATACGGAGCGTTTCCCTCATTTGACTGTATGCCCCCGTGGGTCTCCAGCTGTGGGGTTCACTGTTACTAACAGGGAGGGAAAGACACCGACGGAATGATAATCCACCCCCCCCCCCAATAACGGACAAAATAGCAAAAGGCATTCTGCTGTCCACAGCACTGTAAACACACTTGGTCAGGAGAAAACGGAGCTTGGAAGGAAAATGAAAATCACAAGGCCCAACCTCCGCGCCTAAGATCCTGGTATACCAGCCCCTCTTCTAACCAGCTCCGTCCCCCCCTGACCATAAAAAACTAAACACAGCCCTCTCGAGTCGCACCAAGACACGCTCTGGAGCAGCCAGACAGAACAGTGCCCGGATACCACACGGAGAGGGGTAAATTAAAACGATTGATAACTGTTACCTTTCCCAACAGGCTAATGTGGCGATCGCCGAAGTCCTTCAACCTAGCCACCACTAGGTCCACTTTCTCATTCCAGGTAAGTAACTCGGGTGAACCATAACCAAACCATATACCATTGATCTTTATGGCGTCGTCTACCCATGATGCCGCAAAGGGCAGTTTTTTCGACCGCCACTTACCTAGACGGAGTCCTTTGGTCTTAGTGGGGTTCAGTCTGGCACCTGTGGCTCTTTGAAAGTTAGACAACGTGCCAGTAAGGGCCCTGAAGGAAGCTAGGTCGGAGATTACGCGAGATTACGGAGAGCGAAACGAAAACACGTCTGCTCTCGTCGAAGAACTGAACTGAACTGAACTCATACCTTAACAAGTATGAGCTTTTTAAGTACGTAGAAACAGGCACTGGCAAACTAAGGAAGAATCCCAAACCCAAACAAAACCATGACGGGTCACAAACACAAATGCTAAACAAACTATACATACCGTGCAACAGGGAACAAAAGAGTCTTTGCTACTACTGAACTCCAGTAACTGCCACTACAGCCAACCCCAAAACAACTCCCCACAACCACATACCACCCACACAAATTCCGTCTGCACGCCCAAAGGGAACACCACGCCCGAAGGCAACTCTACACCCCACGGCAACAACACGCCCGAAGTAAACACCACGCCCGAAGGCAACACCACGCCCGACGGCAACACCACGCCCGAAGGCAACACTACGCCCCAAAGGCATCACTACGCCCGAAGGCAATACCACGCCCGAAGGCAACACCACGCCCCAAAGGCAACACTACACCCGAAGGCAACACTACACCCGAAGGCAACACTACGCCCAAAGGCAACAGCACGTGTCTCTCTCCTTGCCCATGACAAGTGCACTGTAAAACTATTGTTTTCGACAAGTCCTCTTTTAAGTAGTTCGCACTTGCGTCACGGTCCGGACGGATTTGTAAAATTCCCAACAAGGTCCGGATTTCATGTGTTTCCCACATGATTCCTACTTCTGCTTTTCAAAGTGCACTGTTTCCAACTTTGAGAATATGCAAAGAAAACGCAGTAAAGATATAAGAAATAGCTGTGATCATAATGATAGAACTTATAAACCATTTCAAATAGGCAGATCGATATTTTCATGCCTATATCTGTACACATCACCAATCACTGGATGTATTTCTAGACTACTTTTCTAAAATTCTCGCGCTACGCGCGATTATGCAAAGCTACAATGTTGTTGTTGTTGCTATAGGTAGCTTCAATCATCAATGCCTTGAAACGTTCTTAAACCGTGCCGGTTTAGTCATAAAAACGTTTTATAACCAATAACACTCCCCCTCCCCTCCCTTAAACCCTTCCCACAACGGAGTTCAATGGCTGAGGTCATGCTTCACATCGTATCCACCACGCTCTCAAAAATGACTTTTGTCGCACTTAGTCACAACCACTTTTCGTTTTCCTTTTAAAGCTGAAATCTCTCAAATATTGCACCATTTGCTATCAATACGTCCTCCTGAAATTACAAATTTTCGCCAAGGGGGAGGGAGACACTCGTTTCCTTAAGTCCCCTCCCCCAGGCCACAGATCAGTAATGCCCACTTTTTGCCCTCTAGCAAAAAAAAATGTATGTGCGGCCTTGTGTATTACCATTTTTCATAAATTGAGTTTTTTCCCATTATTTGAGAAATGGCAGACATGAGATTAGAATTTCAAGGCTGGGTACATGCAGCTTAAAACACATGGGAAGTGCTGCTTCCAGCCATCTGGAGGGTTTTTTAAGGCCAAAAATTTTCTCGCACGTCCGCGACAACCGATGGTGGTGCTCCGCTTAGATAGTCTTGACAAGCCTGACCCTTGGCGATGCCGGCCCCCCATTTGTTACCTAGGCCCCCCTAAAAATTTCATCCTAGCTACGCCCCTGCTTGGCAGGGGTTTAAAGTTCATACATGTAGAGCTACCACGACAAAACCAACCAATATACCGATCCTCAGACCCCTAAAAGGATTCATTATACCAGTGAGGATACAATGTACTCCACTATTGAATTTAACCTCAACTTGAAACCCTCAAATCGAGGAAGTACTGACCACCTTAACTGAAAAGTAACAGTACATTTGCCGAGAGCACACTTACTTAAATGTAATTTTTACGTCTCTGTTGGAGATCCGGCAGGCATATTGTTTCAAGAGAAGATATTTGAACATAAACAGTGAGCAGCCTAACAGTCCAGGCCCCCATTTCGCTCAAACTATAGCTCGGGTCCCATCTTAAGTTTGAGATTCAATTCATGATTCAACTTTCAACAAAATGCACAAATGAAAATGTTGACCATAGAAGTTTCTCGAAATAGATCAGTGTCCCTGTTTTATTTCAATGATACCATCTGCGTGAACAGTTGATTCAATATTTACGTGTAAGTTGATTTCTGTGTCTCACCGTAAAAACTTTTTCATCATATTAGTTTTAATTGAATCGATTATTGAATTGCGTAGATGGGATCAGGGTGTAGCACTTGATCGTTCAGTGATTCATCACGTAGCAGGTCTATGGAAATCAAACTTAAGATTGAATGTAACTCTTCGTGAAAACTGGGGGATTTTGAAGATCAGTAGCACGTCCTTAAACACTTTAGTTATACTAAAGGTTCCACATACTCCTGAAGGAAATTTTTCTGTATGCACCCAAGCTATAAGACTCGGCTGGTCACACCCGAAATTCATCACTATGAAATGGAGGAAATTTGGAGCATTGTTAGCTAGCTCCTACTGCTATGATCTGAGACGAGATATTCCATCAGTGTGTTGCCAAACATATCAAAACCCCAAAGCTTAGAGAATGGTTGCACGTAACATAATTTGTTTTGTTCTCTTCAGATGTCCACATAATTCAGTGTTGTAGTGTGAGTACGGGGACCATGGGTTACGGGTTACGGGGTACCAGGTCATGAGTACGGGTATGGGTACGGTACCAGGTCATGAGTACGAGTATGGGTACGGGTACCAAGTCATGAGGAACGGATACGGTCCGGGTCGAAGGAAAGTAATCATGGGTATGGTAACGGTACGGGTACGGGTACAGGGTCATGGGTACGGGTAAACGGGTACAATTCATTGGTATGGGGGGTACCAAACTCATGAGTGCAGTTTTGAATATGCATGGTACCAAGCCCTTACTGCATTACTACTTATTACTGTATATTTGGCAGACTCAAACCTCCATCATATTGCTCTCCTTCCCAGAAAAATCCAACATTGAAAAGTTACCCATCAAGCCAATGCCCCGTGAACGAACCTGGCCGCCACTCAGTGTATGTAACCCCAGAGTAACTTCCTCCATGGACAATCCAAAATTAACACACAGAATGACCTATAAAGCCTATTTAAGTGGGAGGCAAATCTAGAAGATATAAGGATTCATGGTAGGATTCAATTCTCAGTCGAGATGTTTTTCAGGTTTGGTAAATTGGCTGGATGGATATTGTGTGGGGAGTGGCCCATTCTAAAATCGTGTATCTGGGGAACCGTCTAGTTACCATTAGAAACTGCTGACTATGCTAAAACACCAGTCAGCTAACGCACGACTCAAATTTTCCTGCAGAGAGCGGACCTCTGTGGCTCAATCTCTCGTTTAGGTTTCGCAAACCAGGCTGCCAGGGATATGCCGCTCAGCCTGCTACGAAGGCAATACATTTTAAGTGTAGTAGCTTGAGAAATTGCCACACAAAATATGCACATGTAAAACAAACAAATGACGTCACTCAATTGCAACTAGCTGCTTGTGGTTGGCAAGACCACAGTCGTCTGCAACACATATTCATCGCGCTACTCACTGTAAGTGTATGTACCACATGCACAGGACAGAGTGACTTTGTGGTATATCTACGTACTGTGGGTCCTACAGCTCACTTTTACAGCTGACATGCTATCTGCTTGGTTTGCGGTAAGCTGTTTTTATTATTCAAGATCCATCTTTAGGGAATGGATCATTATTTCTTGAAATAAAAGAAACTGTGCAAGCTCATTCAGAGCGTCAATTAATTTGTCAACAAGCTAGGTGCATAAAGTAGCCATACACCAGTACGTGCATGGACGACTCATTTTTTTTAACATTAGCCTAACATTGTAGTCACTGTAATTTTGTAAAAAGTATTTCCGCGAAGGGGACTGGAATATAGTTTGAGCTAAAGGGAATGAACTGCAGTCATAAATTTTAGTTATGCTGTTATGCAGCGTAGTATAGGTGGTACAGTACAGTATTACCTAGTCCTCAATCAGGCCCTACACACTAAGCTCAATAGGACTTTGCGCCGGTGTAGTAGTCTAATGGAGTGTGATTGCAGGGCTAAGTATTATTAATACCAATTAACTGTTGGGGCCAGCTAGTTCTATAGTGAAATGCTCAGGGCTGTAACCGAGTCCACCTTATCCGAGTCAGAGCCAATTCCGATTCCAGTGACCCCAATTCCGGGCCAATTCCGAGTCCAGTACCCCCCCCCCCTCCCAGTCCAAGCCGAGTCCGAGTCCATCCTGTAAGTATAAATGTGCAGTAAAATCCTTGGAAATTGGCAGCGCTGTAGTGTGAATACAGGAGCATGAGTGTAGGTACAGGTACCAGCTGGTATGATCAAATACGGGTACGGGTACCAAGTCATGGGTCTGGGTACAGCTATGGGAACCGAGCCATATGAGTACAGGTGGGGGCTGGTACAGGTACGGGTAACAGGTCATGAGCTCGGACACGGGTACTGGTCTTGAGTACATAGTTTTGAGTTTGGGTATGGTATGTGTGCCAGGTCGTGATAAGCTGGTATGGATGCAAGTTTCAGGTCATGAACTTGAGAACAGACTAGGGGTATCACAACATGTGTATAGATACCAGGTCACGAGGAACTTTCATACCCAAGTGTGGGTATGAAAGTTCAAACTTCAAGAAATTTAATGAGCATGGGTACAGGATTTGACCAGGTGGTATGGGTGCAGGTACATGGTCATGAGTATAATTATAATTTATAGGCACCACCAGCTACTATCATGAGTACAAGAATAATTAGGTGTACTTAGTAATGAGTTTGGCAGCCACTCTATGAGTATCATATACAGAATCTGGAATATGTACAAAGTTCTAAAACACAACCACTGCAATATGTCTGGTACTCAGGTGCCCTTCTCTGGGGGGTACCCCCAAATTTTTCATAGCCCCTCAAAAATTGCACAAATCTCATAAAGGCTAGTAGTGAAGACGTAGATATCCCCAGAAACGTTAGCTTAAAACGTATTAAAGCCCAGCCGGCTGCAAATTATATCTACATATTGTAGCCCCCCCCCCCCCCCCCCAATAAAAAAATATGTCCATACATCCTTACAATTGCGTTGCTGATGCCTGTACTAGACATGTCATCATCTCTATGGTTTGAAGTATATTTAGTGCAATTTTCATACCTGTTACACTACTTGATTCAAGTACACAAAACTTACTTATAATTTGGCAATTAGTATTGATTATTTTCTGATCCCTATAAACATATAGCTAATTCACTGCCATTTTTGCGTGATTGGACCTTCACACCTTGTCATCCTAAAGGCTGATGGTCATTGCAATACTTGAATAGCTTAATCAACTTGAACCAAGGGCTTGTTGTATGAACCAAGGATGTGTTGGAGCAACCACCTATCTATTTACAGTGCAAAGCCAATTAACAGTTTTTACAACAAAAGCAGTCAGATTTGCTGGGTCTGAGAGTAGACTATACAAATCTCCAAAGCACTGGAAGATTCAAGGAAAATACAAACTACACTTTGTATATGATAAAAAGTTTAGCCTAATCCATTCACTGGTACAATATGTGCCTATTGATTGTTACACGCCTTGCACAATGCAAACAATGAACATAGGTCTGTGCCTTGCCTAATTGCAGTACATTGTCAGTGAATCTCCTAAAATCCTCCTATTCAAACCATAAAGTTATTATGGGCTCTGAAGGAGGTGATACTTTTTGTGTCCTGTCTCTTTAACAAATTTTACGAAAAGGCTATACTAGCTGTGTAGACTAGGAAGGCTTAGTATTAAACTGCTACAAAGGGGGTAATTCTTGCATTTGTAAGTTTTATCCAGATCAGATGTAAACAAACAACAGCATGGCCTAGGTCAATAGTTTCTGCTGATGTTTAGATGAAGTTTGCTGTACTAACTGTACAGATCAGTCATGTGAAGCACATGAATGGAGCTTAAATTCAGAAAACTTAATTTAGTTCAAGGACTTTTGTAGTATAATTTGATGAGGGTATATGAGGGCAGGTAGTGGATGGGGATCAACTGGGAGAGTAGGCTGTAGGCTTAGGCCTAGGCCTACGTGATATTACCAACATCACAAATCATGGTTCCTCAAATCTGACCCCAGTTGCACTATAGACCTACAGGATCTGAAGTAGTATTAACCACAGTGTATGCTGTATCACACAGTATTAGTAGAATACACCTGTAGCAGGCGCGTAGCTACGGGGGTCCCAGGGTCCCCAAAATTGTGCATCCTAATAAAATGTGTAAGAATTAAGGGCGGCAGTTGATGCTGTCACACCCCCCCATTTGATACCTAGGCCCCCCTAAAAATTTCATGCTAGCTACACCCCTGACCTGTAGTAAGTCAAGACTATAGATTTGTACATGTGGTACCAGTTCTGCTAGAATTGACTGGAACAGTTTTATGGTTCAGTTCTAATGAGTTCATCATTCAGGCTATTCAGACTATTTATCTCCCTTCAGTTGTCTATTCACCTCAGTTTGAGGAAGTCTTACATGAAGTATATACCCATCATCATGTATACTACTGCAGCATGAACAACTCATCTCCCCCATGGGTTATATAGTATACTATCTAATTATCATCCAGATAAAAAAAATATGATCAAAATTTTACAACTGATTAAATCTACCTTACACATAACAGTGTTGTAGTGTGAGTACGGGACCATGAGTACGGGTACGGGTACCAGGTCATGAGTACGGGTATGGGTACGGGTACCAGGTCATGAGTATCATGAGTACGGGTACGGGTACGGGTACCAGGCCATGAGTACGGGTACCAGGTCACGAGTACGGGTACGGGTACGAGTACGGAAACTTGTACTTGAGTACGGGTACGGGTACTACAACACTGCCACATATCAATGGAGGAATTGCTGTATAGGCCTATAGCTGGGAACTGTTACACACCATTGGTCGCCGCACTAAGAAATCGAGGAAATATATTCAGCCGATAATGTGATGTAGAATGACCTTACGGTAAAATATGACAATAATCAAAGATTGCATTATGTCAGCCTTTCATCCTTATTTTTTTTTTGGGGGGGGGGGGGGGGGGCCAAAATTAAAAAAATTTGGCCATTTGCGCATAGTTTGTTAAAGTAATAAACGTGAACGTGCCTAAAACTTTTGTAGTAAACAAAAAAGATGACGATCGTGCTCAAAAGAAAGAGAAAGAAGCAAAACGAATTAAGTAATATCAAAGTGAAACAGGAACTGTTTTGTAAGTAATACATGACTTTCAGCAAAAGCTTCTGGCAAATGCGGTAAGAAACACAATTTCTCATTCTACACCACAGGCCACAAATTAAACAGAAACTGTGAGAGCCCACGATGCCAGTGAGTTGGCTTGACTAGTCCAATCTGTGTCTGGAGAGAACCCCTGTAATAAATGCACATGTATGATAACTTTTCATTTTTTGTTGCTAGATGAGATCTCGGAGAAAGCAAAGGGCTACCATCCTTCCAAAGGATTGGATTGAGGCACACTCAGATGACCCTCCAGGCTTTCACATCGAAGAGGTGTCCCCTTCAGTTGGTGGGTATTACATTTTCCATTTTTCTTCTGTTATGGAGTTATAATCATGTTAGTTCATGTACGTAAATTTCTTGATCAGGTTTGGACTTAAGTCTCTGTCTACTCTAGGTCTCTCACCATCATCATACGTGCATGCAGGTACACCCATCCCTGCATTCCATTTACTCCAAGAGGGACCTTTCAGATATGTGTTTAATGTTTAATGTTAAAACTTCAAAGTAATTAAACAACATAAGCTGAAGAACTATAATTCATTCTTGTCCCCAAGGTCACTTTAAATAAATAAATTATCATCCAGTATGGATTAAAATGTATGATTTTTTATTTCAGAGGGTCTGCTGCGTAAAAATAATAATCCAAGTTCAGGGCTCGAAATAAGCTTGAAAAAGGGCACAGCCAAAATGAGCAAATTGGCTGTCGGTCTATGTTATTTCATAGGACATTGACTGAGGGGCACCATGACCACCATTAAGGGCCCAACAGCCATGACTGTCGGTGCTGCCGGTTATTTCGAGCCCTGCAAGTTGATTGAAGAAGTACCCATGTTGGTTAAGTTTTATCCATGCTTGAGCAGTTTGTTCCCTAGAGATAGTCAATACTCGGTTAGTTCTAAAACCCCCACGACCCCCACACCCAAACCCACACCCGCACCCACACCCACAGCCATGACTTAACACAGCCTAGCAAAGTCGTGGGTCGTGGGGGTTTTAGAGATTTAGCGTATGATTTTTACTAAAACCCCCACACCCACGACCCTTACACATTGTAGCGGATGATACTTTTGCGAAAGTCGTGGGTCGTGGGGGTTTTAGAAATTTAGTATATGATTTTTACTAAAACCCCCACACCCACACCTTCAACATTGTCGTGACTGTACCGTTTTACTAGTGGTGGACCGATCATATCGTTGTTATCGGTCGATATCGCCCATTTTCGTCCAGTAACTGTATCGGTAAAATTTACCATATTTGCCGATCATGATACGGCCTTAGCGATCATTCTAATCTTACAGTGTGTGAGCAGACACAGTTTTTGTTGTACAAAGTATTGTGTGCTGTTTGAGACACCGTACGAGCTCTAAATCTGGTGTATCGGGAGCTAGCTGTGTACATGTAGCATATAGCATGCATATCATGCTGTCATGCACAGTCATCTCACACTCGAACATACGTACGTGCAGACTTAACTACTGTGGGCTAGGTCAACACACAGAGAGAAATATTATTGACAAATTTCTGTCTGATGTCGTTAATTGGAGACATAATTGTCCATTCATTCTTGTTTTGGAGTCACAAGCCATCCTCAAGGTAATAACTAATTTCATTTCAGCTTAACGAAGACTGATTGTTGTGCACTTGTGCGTAACGTTCAACCTCACGGTAGGCCCTTGGCCTAACGTTAGGTTATGAAGCAGGCCAGAGAAATTTCTCCTGATGTAGCCTTATAGGCCTAAAAGTTAGGTTCAATCCAGGAAACGTTAAAATTGTAGTAGGGCGTAGGCTAACAATTAATGCACGAGAGTGCCTAATCCTAGCCTACACTTTGGTTCCTACCAGAGAAAGTTTTCATGACATCTGTCCAAAAATTGTGTTAGGCCTAAGTAAAGGCCTAGGCTAGTCCTCAGTGTAGTAAAGCAAGGACTGCAGTCGTGCGCCTACAGCTTACTATACCGTGTTCTATCGGCGACCGGCTATAGGCTAGACGGCCTTTACTGAGGACTAAGCCTAGGCTAGCCTTAGGCCTAGTCCTTGAACAGGACCGTGTTATGGGATAGGAGTGATGTATAAATAACAACAGGTGGTTGAATACTGTGTAGGCTAGTGTTCGAAACCTATGTAGGCTAGGTCTAACAGTTAGGCCTAGCCTAAGTTACCTTAGGCCTAGACTATTTACTACTTATTAAAGGCCTCGGCCTTGCGTTACTCGTTAGGGCCTAGGCCTAGCCTAGCCGCTTACCAGTTAAAACGTCCCCGCTTATTTGTCAAAACGTCCCCGCTTATTTGTCAAAACGTCTGGGGATTGAATCGTTGTTGATGTTTGTTGTATGATAAATTTATCAACTAAATTTGTAGGCCTTAATGTTTTTATTATTGTAAGAAAGCTATTTTCTGTTTCTTAAAGGAAAATGAAATAGGCCTACTAATGGCGATTTAATACTTTACAACTTACGGCCACAATTATTAAAAAACTTTACATGTTGTGCATAGCCTGTATGCAGGTATTGCAGCGAGAATGTGAGTGGTTAGCTACGGTTTATACTGGTTAGCGTGGCACTAACTAAACTTTTGCGTGTCGTGATATTACTGTTCCGAACCAAAAATGATTTCCCAAGTAGGCCTGGGCCTAGGCTACCTGCAATAAATTATTATACAAACTACAGACTAGCCTAGCGTAACAGTAACGTTAGTAGGCTTATAGTAGGAACCACCTTTTCTCTGTACAGTTGTGGTTAACAGGTCAAGGTAGCCTAGCCTAGCCTCATAAAAACTGTTGTGTAGGCTAGGCCTAAGTTAATTAGCCTAACGTTAGGCCGACTGTAGGCAAAGCTGCCAATTTTAATTCCAAACAACAAAATATAAGTTGGGGCTAGGCTAGGCCTAGTCCTCAGTAAAGGCACGTGTATAGCTGGCCACCAATTGCTCTCTGCCACCTGTGGACTGGGGGTTGTAGAATATGCCCAGGGTATTTCCCACCTGTTGTAAGAGGCGACTAAAGGGAAGGACTTGCGCCGTATTTTAACTTTACTTGACACGATATAACACATTAGTGTTGGTGTGTCGTTAAATTTCATCTATCTAACCAATCGCTCCCTATACACGGTCCATACACCGACGCATTGAAAACCCGGGGTCTTCAACCTGCACAGTGCTGATCGAAATTGATTTTCTTCTTATATCAAAGCTAGGACCTAGAGTCTAAATTTACTACCATTCCCTTCCCATTCTAAATCTTACACTTACATTGCAGTTGTTTTTTGTCACTTTCCGAAAATTGGAAATAAGACATCAGAATGCTGTGTGCATAACATTGTGACGTCACGCACATGATTTTGACAACTGTAGTTCCTATACACACACATGGCAACTGCCTCTGCAAACGTTCTGTACTGATGTGACGATATAGCTTATTAGCATACTGATGTAAACAAAGTTTCATAGTTGCACAGTAAATTTTACGGCGCGAAAAAGTTGCTGCTTTCATTTCACATTTTTGGCACATTCCGGAAATTCACAGTGATCAAAAACAGCTGCAATACTCCTGTAAGATCTGGAGAAGAAAATTCATGATCTAGTAAATTAAGATTTTACTTTCAGAATTTGCTGTGGGAAGAAAGACAATTTCAACTATCACATAGACACAGCCTATCCCGCTATATGCATAGGTTGGTGTAAGGACTGTTTATAGTGAGCTGTAGGCGAACGACCACAGTCCTTTACTGAGGACTCGGGCTAGACCTGCAGTTGGCCTAACCTAGTCTGCAGTCTGCTGACCTAGTAGTACAGGTGTAGGCCTCAGGCCTGTTTGGGTTGCTTTGGAGCTTCCCTTCTACTGTAGTTCAGAGATGAAAGTGTACGTGAGAGCTTATTTCTCACTAAAGGACGGTGTCGTTCATCTAGAGCTCACTATACACAGTCCTTACACCGACCTATGGAAATAGCGAGGGGATTGGCCGGCTTTGTGATGGCTGTAAATGGCTGATCTCTTTTCAAACTTTTAGTGTTTAACCTCCACCATTGTGATTTGTTTGCAGGGTTGGTGATGTTTGTGATTATTAAAAAAAAATCATGAATCTAGTAAATTGATATAAATCATGGTTTTAATCATGATTTTAATCAGCTTGATTTAAATCAGACAACCCTGCTTGTATGCTCTGTACAGTGTATTAAATAGATTTTTTGATCTTTCCCACATTCCATTGTTTCAGCATTAGCCGAACTGTCCCAACAAAATCAGAAGGGGGAACTGCAGGACAGCATAGCAGCTCATCAGTTTTGACGGTTGTGCAATTTTACGCCTGAAAAGACACGGGAAAGTTTGAAGAATACCCTGATAGGTCTGCCAAAGAAGAGTGCAAATTATCATATTAAAGACTGGTGGACTTCATGAAGACTTCTTTTTCATTGAGCACAGTAGGTCACGAAAACTAGTTGATGTTTCTTATGTACCGTCTGAATACGGCAACTATCATTAGTGCTCATATTCATGCACCTCTTTGCAGAAATTCAAAGTCATTTCAGCAATTTGAAAGCTGTAGTACCCATGACTTCGAGGATGTTGCACGAAAATCATTGCCTTCTCATCTGGGATAAAAGTTTGCAAGGAGTGTGTGGTATTCTGTTGTCCTTCACTCTACCTTTATACATATTGTGCTGAAGCAAATGGAAAAATGAGAGAAGGCCTGCTTTCTCCATTTTTGGTTCCTTGTGTTAACAAAGGAACCTATGTTGTCAAGTTGGCATATGTATGTGTATGTGTGTATGTGATGCCATTGGAATGCGAGGTATGTGGTGCAATAACTCAATAACCAAGTGATCAATTTTTCTCAAACTTGGTGTATACGTGTATCATATTGAGTAGATGTGCCCTAATGTTTTTGGTGGAGGTCAAAGGTCATTGGGGATCACCAGAGGCAATAAGGTGAATTTCCTGTAGTAGCTATAACTCGGTGTCCGTTGTTCAAACTGTGACATACAGTAATTTTAGGATAAGATAGATTGGTACGAGGTGGAAATATTGTATTCACATTAACCAAAATAACTCAATAACCAAGTGACATAGGGGGATGGCATAATGGAAAGTTGTGTTCGTCTAAGTGAAGTGCATATGATGACCTGCTGTGACCTCATCTGACCTTTTGACCTTTGTGCCTTTTGTGACGCCTGGATTTGTCTTGTTGAGACGAACCAAAAAGGCAGTTTAACTACCCTCCTAGGATGCCCCAAACTCAAGTAAATGACATTTTTGTGAAAGGTCAGGAATGTGTGTATGTGATGCATGGGAACGGGAGGTATGTGGTGCGATAACTCGATAACCAAGTGATCAGTTTTTCTCAAACTTGCGAGTACATGTGTGATTTGAAATATGTGCCCTAATGTTTTTGGTGAAGGTCAAAAGTCATTGGGGTTGAAGGATCACATACCTTCCATGCTACTCCGTTTCTACAAAATCATCTTAAAGACAAGGAACCATGGTGCCCTTGGGCTCTTGTTCATGTAACTGATCATAGGAGACAAGTGTTAAAGAAATGCTATTCTGTGTTTATGGTCACAACATTTTGTGTTGTCACTTTGGCTATTCTGTTCCCAAGTTCAAAACATGCAGACAGCATTTAATTATAAGTGACTCACATATTGTGAGACTTTGTAAGAAACATGGTCCACATTGACGATTTATAGCAAATTCGAACTTACTTAGGATCATAGAATTTATAGAGGGTTCATTGAAAATGGCAATAGGATGTCACAATTTATTGCACATTGGATGTATACGTAGCCTAAATATTCTTGAAACAGACATTTTGTTTTGAAAATGATGAGTGCATGTATCATCCTGACAGAATAGGGGTTCCTACTCCCAGTGTTTCCTTGCAGTTTGCAAAAGTAAGTGCATAAATGCAACATGGTGCTTCACGTTTCTGTATTTCATTACCCCCTGGACCTTTCAAAACCAGTTTTCTGGTTTGTTTCTTTTGAAAATAATAATATTAAAACAAAGGTTGCAAAATGATTTGAGGACCTTCATGTAAATAAAATTAGGAGAATTAAATAAAATACATAGAAACTTATTTAAAAGGTGAGAAGACATTCCCCCTCCCACCATCCCCCAGATCTACACCGTTGCACTAATATGCCCATGCAAATTGGTAGGTGTAAGTTTGAAGTTGCACTATTCAACCGTTGCAACATATATTTTTGGTCATTAAAAATCGTGGACCAACTTAAAGGGACCAAGCAAGCAGTCATCCCAATTAAATTTCAAAATTGAATTTCAGATACATCTCTTAAACTCTCTTATTTTCCTAATACATGTATGTGATGTTTTCAGGTGCTAAGTTTGAATATTAATGGCAAACTAAGTAGTTTTCATGCATGACTGAAATAATTCCATTGCAAATATACTGACATATATTTCTAAAGCTTAATTCACAAATCAGGATATTTGTTACTATTTCATATTTCGGTGACTGCATTTTCACTTTAATAAAATTTAGGTGCAGTCACTAGAAACTAGAAGTATTCAGCACAGTATTTTTATGTGCAGTTGATAACATGCGATGTGGTTTTTTAAGTGTCAAGGGAAGTTAATTTACAGTTTACTTTAACAGTGTTTTTTCTCTTCATATTACATATCCATCATATTTCTTTCATTCTAGATTCTTTACTTTAAGGGGGAGAGTGGGATAAGGGTTCAGGTGCATAGCTGTGGGGGTCTTGGGGGCCTAGGCCCCCAGATGTTTGTTAGGCCCCTAAAACTTTTGGTGTCCTAATAAAATGTGTAAGAATTAAGGACGGCGATCAGTGCCGTGACCTCCCATTTGATGCCTAGACCCCCCTAAAAATTTCATCCTACAGTAGCTATGCCCCTGCGAGGTTTAGGGGAGGGGGAAGATGAGATTTTTAGGGAAATGAGGAAATTATCCCAAGCTCCTTTACTTTTATGTAAACACATCTAAGTGTATGAATAACTGATAATTTTATTTTGTAAAACTTAGGAATTTTACTTTTCCTTTATGTCCCATTAAGACAATGTCCCGGATTCCTTTGCACCAAATTGTCATGTTTATTCCCATAGAAAACCAGCTTTTAAATTAGAAGAGCCTACCAGACCACATGAATGTCCCATAGAAATAAATGGGTTCCAAAAGAGTCCCATACTTCCTTTCGGTCCCATTTATTTCAACAGGGAATAATAGGATGTTAATAGGATGTTATGGTGATTCCATTGAAATGTTCTCTTGGGTAAAGTCCAGTTAAGATAGTCGGGATGAGTTGGAATTTCCAACTGAAGTCAACTGGAATACAACAAACCAGAACTATTTCATTTCCAGTTAAAATGCACTTAAAACAGTCGAGACCCATTAGAAATTCTATTACAGCAAAGACAAGTTGAAAGTGGTCCATATCCAGGCGAAGCAGTTGGCACCATGAACGAAACCAGTTGAGACGAATTGAAAATTTAAACTGGTTTTAACCGGAATTTTTTCCTGGGTTAGGAAAACTTGGAGGGCGAATCTGAAAAGAAATGTAGTTTTTAATTTACGATGGCATAGCTGTTTTAGTTCTCATTTTCTTTATCATATCATTCTGTAAGATGTGTAGAATTGGGGAAAGGTTTAAAAATACAAATCTTTGTGCAGTGCTTAACAATATATATCATGTTATTCACGTTGTTACTCGGTAAATTGTAAATTGTACTCACGCGGAAACTCAAGTAAGGTATAAAACACTTCCCAGCCTTAAGTCTTTCATCTAAAGTAAGACTGCAAGCCTTAGTGCCTTTTGGATAAAGTTCGAAAAAGCAAAATTAATACTTTGACAGTGAGGTTAATATTTATAGCAATCTGTTGAGAGAAGCATCTTTTACAAGTAAAAGGAAGGGATGTTTTTTTCAGATCGATAATGAACATCTTATATATTAACAAATTTATCCTGCATGGAAAAGACAATAATGCTTTTTGAATAAAAAGTTTTCTGAAAGTTAAAGTTCCACCGTTTGACCAGGACCAACACCTGAGGTATGCGTATAATACCTCTGCCGCCGGCGGACCGCCGTTTATCCGGTCATATCCCTGCGGTTGGCAGACCCTCGGTCCGACGGTGGGAAAGCGGTGGCAACCGCCGACGGGCCGCTGTCTTACCAAATCAATGATCGCCGGTGGCCCAATGTCGGCCCGCCGGCGGCGACAACAGCCGGCGGGCCGCCGCCGGACCGCTGGACAAATCTACGTCGGCCCGCCGGCGTGGTTGCCACCGTCGGCTTGCTATCAGGATATGTCTAAGACGTACCCTTCAGTTTTAGAGTACTCGCACGTAGTATCCAAAAAGAGACCAAAAGTTTTGATTTACAAGCAATCCTGTTTTGTTTTTTGATTCCTTGCCACAGGCAGGCAAGTAATCTATGCATTCATGATGGCATGGGTGTGTATGTGCGTGGTGTATTTGTGACACTTTGCTCGTTAACACGATATCTCAAGAAGGGAAACTGACAGTTCTCAAACTTGGTACCTAGATGCCCTATATTGAGAGGAAGAACCCTGTTGTTTTGGTGGGGGTCAAAGGTCATTTGGGGTCACCGGGGGGTCAAACACTGAAAATCTTATTAACACGATATCTCGATATAGGAAGCTTGGATTAATTTCATACTTACTATGTAGATGTGTTATGGTGAGAGAAAGAACCCTATCATTATTGGTGGAGGTCAAAGGTCATTTGGGGTCACTGGGGTGAAACTCTGCAAAGCTCGTTAACACGATGTATCAAGGTAGGCAGCTTGGATAAATTTCATACTTTGTATAGATGCATTATGGTGAGAGAAAGAACCCTATTGCATTTGGTGGAGGTCAATGGTCATCTGGGTCACTGGAGGCCAAACCCTGAGAACCTCTTTCACACGATATCTCGATGTAGGATGCTTGAATAAATTTCATATGTTATAGTTTCACGTATATTTTCACGGTGGTCAAACTCTTAAAACCCTGTTAACACGATATTGTTACAAGACGACCCGTCAGGAACACCGGATTGAATCCATCGACGAGCGAATGGAAAGTTCCAGAAAATTCAACTTCAACGCAGCCTTTCTAGAATTGTCTAGAAGAGAGAACTGTTTACGCGGCCTGACGACACTTCTAAATATTGACATTGTTTACTACCGTGCATACAAGGAACGTTCTCGTAATGTCTCGACTGTGTGCTCTGGAAGTTTCTATTAAGGAACGTTCTCGTAATTGCTGGACTGTGTACACTAGAAGTTTCTGTTAAATTCTGGAGAGTTCTCGAATAAAAGCCTAGCATATAAAAGGCAGTTCAACAACTGTTTTGGGGAGAGATACCCTAATACTTCATCGAGAGACACCATCGAGTCCAGACGTTATTCTGCTGTCCGTTTGTTGACCGAATCATATGAGGCCAGCCACTGACACTTCACACTTGTGACAAATTGCCTTACGCCGTTTCTACGCTGTGTATTGAGAGTGTTATTATCCATCATCGCTAGCCTTGTCGTTATTCGCTCGTGGAACCAGTTCCTACGCTACAGCACGCTGCAGGTCTACTACTGTACCATCGTCAACGTGCATGCACTACCAGCCCTTGGACCAGACCAGGCAAATATTAATTAAAGGATTGTGAGTAAGTCTAATTAATTATTGTAAATTTAAGTGAGATAAGGAGATTGTAAATAATCATTAAGTTGTTGAATTTTATTTAATCTCGTTCTTCTGTGATCTTTCGCTGTTATTGGTTTGACTTGCGACCACAAGCCGTAACAGAATTGGTGGCCTAACATCCGGGAACGAAAAATACTAGAAAATTCGAGAAATTCTGTTGTGAATCGTAAGCAACTGTGTTTGCTCAGACTACTTATTTGTTTGTTGAAGGCTTGATACAATTTCAAAATGCCATTCAACTTAGATAAATTCGTGGCTAGTCCCTCAGTCGAGGAACTAGATTCATTAAAGAAGTCTGAGATTGTAAAGGTCGCAAAACATTATGGCGTTGAATTTCAGCCTTTAATGCGGAAAGACGAGATTAAAAGATATGTTCTAGAATATCTAGTGGATGAAAGTATCCTGCCTATTACAGTATTGGAAACAGCTATCACTGTGCCAACTGACAACACATTGGAATTGAAAAGGCTTGAAATAGAAATGAATAAGGAGATTAGATTAAAAGAAATGGAAAGAGAAAGGGAAAGAGAGGAAAGAGAAAGGGAAAGAGAGGAAAGAGAAATGCAAAAGGTAAAAGAGGAAAGAGAAATGCAAATGCAAAAGGAAAAAGAGGAAAGAGAAATGCAAATGCAAAGGGAAAAAGAGGCAAGAGAACATGAATTTAGGTTGAAGCAACTAGAGTTAGGGGTCATAAAAGCCTCAGACCCTAAAATAGGCTTGGATACTGGGGGATTCGATGTTTCTAAGCACGTAAAATTTGTCCCCAAATTTCAGGAAGATAATGTGGAGAAATTCTTTAACCATTTTGAAAAGCTGGGTGAGCAACTAAAGTGGCCAAGAGATAAATGGTCCATACTCATCCAGAGTAATTTCACAGGCAAGGCTCAAGAAGTGTATTCCGCTCTGTCAATAGAGGACAGCATGGATTATGATAAGGTTAAAAAGGCCATATTACAAGCCTATGAATTAGTGCCCGAAGCTTATCGCCAAAAATTTAGAAAGTATCGTAAGGTGGATACACAAACATACGTAGAGTTTGCTTATCAAAAAGAAAGGCATTTCGATAGATGGTGTGCTTCCAAGAAGGTCTCCACATTTGACACTTTGAGACAACTGATGCTGGTCGAGGAATTCAAACGGTGTGTGAATGATGACATTAAGACTCACCTTGAGGAAAATAAGGCTGACAAGTTGAGTGAAGTTGCAAATTTGGCTGATCAGTATGCACTTACCCGTAAATTCAGTAAAGTGGGTCAGACTCAAAACAAGGGTCAGTTTGGTAGGCCAAATAAGAAATATGGCAACAGTGGCAATAATAGTGGCACAACAAGTAATAGTGGATCTCAGTCTGGTTCTATCTCTCCAACAAATTCTGGTAAAAAACAACCAGATTCAAGTCGTCAAAAGAACGACCAGGTCAGCTCAAACAAAGCTGCCTTTAAAGACATAAGTTGTGGTTTCTGTCACAAAAAGGGCCACACAATGGCAAATTGCTTCACATTGGCAAAATTAAAGGAGACTGAAACAGCCTCCAATGCCTTAGCCATTGCAGAGAATTCTTCTGAGGTAGTCGTGACTTTACGGCCTAATTCTAACGACAAAATTAAGGAAGAATACCTTCCATTTGTGTCTGAAGGGTTTATTTCCCTAGATGGGAATTCAGCTCATCCACCCGTCAAAATTAAAATTTTGCGTGACACAGGCGCAACTCAGTCGTTGCTTCTTGATGGAGTTTTGCCATTATCGGACTCTACTTCCACAGGGGCAAATGTACTAATTCAGGGGGTTGAGTGTGGATTTATTTCTGTCCCTCTCCACAAAATTAATTTGAAGTCAGATTTAGTTTCTGGGTCGGTCATAGTAGGGGTCAGACCTACTCTACCTGTAAAGGGGGTATCTCTGTTGCTAGGCAATGACCTAGCTGGTGGAAAGGTAGTAGCCAATGCAATTTTGACAGATAAACCATGTGATTATAACAACACAGAGCAATTAGAAAAGGAATTTCCAAATTTATTCCCTGCCTGTGCTGTCACTAGAGCTATGTCACAAAAGCTCGCCGTGGATGATAATCTTAAACATCCACCCTCCAAAAGTGAGGATACAGTTCCCAAAAGTGGAACAAGTAGGGAGTCATGTAAGGATGATAATGTTAAACATCCACTCTCTAAAAATGAGGGTATGATTTCCGAAAATAAGGATGATAAACTTAATCATCTGCCCTCTAAAATTGAGGAATTAGTTCCTAAAAATGGAACAACACTCCCAAAGGAGGAGTCAGAGTCTGGAAAAGATTCTAGTAAAAATATTCATGAAAGTGAAGATTCTTGGTATGATCTCAGCCAATCTTTTATGACTAATCTTAATGATAGTCAGGATTGTGAGTCTCCTGGCCCCACACATAGTGAGGGGGTAGAACAGGAAAAATCAAAAATGTCTGACACACTCCACAGAGACCAGTTGTCAGTCCAACAACAACATGATGAAGAGCTTCAGCCATTAATAGCTGGTGCACTCACTGAGGATGAATCGAAAGACGTCCCAGTCTGCTTTTATTTTAAGAACAATATTTTGATGCGTAAATGGCGACCACCTGATGCACCATTAGATGAAGAGTGGAGAATTTACCATCAAATTGTGGTACCTAGGACTTATAGAAGGGAAATACTGAGTATTGCTCATGAAATGCCATTTGCAGGGCACCTAGGAGTCAATAAGACTTACCACAGAATTCTAAATCACTTTTATTGGCCAAAACTTAAAAGTGATGTGGCCAAATTTTGTAAGACCTGTCACTCATGTCAAATGGTTGGGAAGCCGAATCAGAATATTCCGGCTGCACCCTTAAAGCCAATTCCTGCTTTTGAAGAGCCATTTAGTAGAGTCATCATTGATTGTGTAGGCCCCCTACCTAAGAGTAGGGCAGGGCATCAGTATATATTAACCATTATGTGTGCTTCTACAAGGTTTCCAGAGGCAATACCTCTGAGGAATATTAAGGCTCGGACAGTCTTACAAGCTTTACTTAAATTTTTCACATTGTTTGGGTTGCCAAAAGAGATCCAATCAGATCAAGGGTCTAATTTCATGTCAACTGTATTCCAACAGATGTTATATGAGTTAGGCATAGACCAAATTAAGTCTTCGGCTTATCATCCTGAAAGCCAAGGGGCTTTAGAAAGGTTTCACCAAACATTAAAGAATATGTTAAAGACATATTGTCATGATAATGAGAGAGATTGGGATGAAGGCATTCCATTTGTAATGTTTGCTGCCAGGGAATCTATACAAGAGTCACTTGGGTTCAGTCCATTTGAACTTGTCTTTGGACACACAGTTCGTGGACCATTGAAATTGTTAAAGGAGAGGTGGTTATCAGATCCAGGTAAAGACATACATCTACTTGATTATGTATCCCGCTTTAAAGATCGTCTTCATGGAGCATGTGAACTTGCTCAGGAAAATCTGAGGCACTCTCAGAAGAAAATAAAAGCGTGGTACGACAAGACCACTGTGAAAAGAGAGTTTAAGCCTGGTGATAAGGTGCTAGTGTTTTTGCCTGTTTCTGGTCAGCCACTTCAAGCTCGCTTTCAAGGACCTTATGTCATTGAGAGAAAGGTCAGTGACACAGATTACGTCATTTTGACACCTGACAAGCGTAAATCTAAAAGAGTATGTCATATTAATATGATGAAGAGATATTATGAAAGAGAAGATTGTGACATTTCTAAGGATGAAAGTGTACATGATGTAAATAGCAACACTAATGATACGGGTGATCAAGTGTGTATTATCAATGCTGATCATGAACTCAGTAATGATGAGATCAAGGCTAATAATGTTCCTGACATGTGTATTAAGTTACAAAATTCTGATTTGTTGAAAAATCTTGACCAGAAATTAAGTCATCTGGATCACAAAGAAAAGTCAGAAATGAAATCATTAATCTATGAATATGCATGCTTGTTCTCAGATGATCCTACTAGGACAAATTTGATTGAACATGATGTTGATGTGGGAGATGCCACACCAATCAAGCAGCATCCTTACCGAGTTAACCCTAGAAAACGACAACATCTCAGGGATGAGGTTCGGTACATGTTGGACCATGACATTATAGAACCTAGTAATAGTGAATGGTCTTCCCCTTGTATATTGGTCCCCAAGCCAGACGGTGGGTACAGATTTTGTACTGATTACCGAAAGGTGAATGCAGTCACAAGAACGGATTCCTATCCGATACCCCGTATCGATGATTGCATTGATAGGATTGGGAAAGCTACGTATGTGTCAAAGTTTGACTTACTAAAGGGGTACTGGGAGATACCACTCACTGAGAGGGCTCGGAAAATCTCGGCATTCGTGACGCCAGATGGGTTATTTCAGTATAAGGTTATGCCGTTTGGTATGAAAGACTCACCGATGACGTTTCAGCGCTTAGTAAATAATCTTACGTCAAATTTAGAAAATTGTGAAGTATATGTTGATGACCTTATTGTGTACAGCAACTCGTGGGATGAACATGTACAACATGTTAAGGCATTATTTGACAAGCTTGCCAAAGCTAATTTGACTGTCAATTTGGTCAAAAGTGAGATTGCTTGTGCCCAGGTGATATACTTAGGGCATGTGGTTGGTCAGGGTAAAGTTAGACCAATTAAGGCTAAAGTTGAGGGCATCGACAAATTCCCTGCCCCAACTGATAAAAGGCAGCTCATGCGTTTCCTAGGCATGGCTGGTTACTACAGACGTTTTTGTCCGAATTTCTCTGACATTGCTGCACCATTGACAAAATTATTAAAGAAAAATGAAAAGTTTGATTGGACAGATAATTGCCAAGCAGCATTTGAATTATTAAAAAAGGCACTAATGAGTTCACCAGTGTTGATTGCTCCAGATTTTGAAAAGCAGTTTAAGTTGGCAGTAGATGCCAGTGACAATGGCATAGGAGCAGTTTTGCTTCAAGCTGATGAGCATGGTGTTGATCACCCTGTTTGTTATTATTCTAAGAAATTTGACAAACACCAGAAGAATTATTCAACAATTGAAAAAGAGACATTAGCTTTGATACTTGGTCTTCAACACTTTGATGTTTATTTGGGAACTACTAGTTTCCCTATCACTGTATACACTGATCATAACCCTTTGACATTTTTATCTAAGATGAAGAACAAAAATCAAAGATTGATGAGGTGGAGTTTATTTCTGCAATCATATAATGTAGATATTAAGCACATTAAAGGGAAAGACAATGTTGTACCAGACTCTTTGTCAAGAATTCGATTTGATGCAGTATGTTGAAAATATCACTGTAAGTTTTGAAATTTTGTGGTAACTACAGCACAATGTGTATTGATGATGTTACTGTATTCATGTATCATCACCTAGCAAGACAAGTTGTATGTTATGATTATACCTTCCATTGAATATTGGACTACATAATATACATACTGTAGTTATTACTGTAAAGTTATACATTGTAAATATTGTAACTTAAGTTTTGTCCGAGACGTCCAAAACTTTTTCAAGGGGGGGAGTGTTACAAGACGACCCGTCAGGAACACCGGATTGAATCCATCGACGAGCGAATGGAAAGTTCCAGAAAATTCAACTTCAACGCAGCCTTTCTAGAATTGTCTAGAAGAGAGAACTGTTTACGCGGCCTGACGACACTTCTAAATATTGACATTGTTTACTACCGTGCATACAAGGAACGTTCTCGTAATGTCTCGACTGTGTGCTCTGGAAGTTTCTATTAAGGAACGTTCTCGTAATTGCTGGACTGTGTACACTAGAAGTTTCTGTTAAATTCTGGAGAGTTCTCGAATAAAAGCCTAGCATATAAAAGGCAGTTCAACAACTGTTTTGGGGAGAGATACCCTAATACTTCATCGAGAGACACCATCGAGTCCAGACGTTATTCTGCTGTCCGTTTGTTGACCGAATCATATGAGGCCAGCCACTGACACTTCACACTTGTGACAAATTGCCTTACGCCGTTTCTACGCTGTGTATTGAGAGTGTTATTATCCATCATCGCTAGCCTTGTCGTTATTCGCTCGTGGAACCAGTTCCTACGCTACAGCACGCTGCAGGTCTACTACTGTACCATCGTCAACGTGCATGCACTACCAGCCCTTGGACCAGACCAGGCAAATATTAATTAAAGGATTGTGAGTAAGTCTAATTAATTATTGTAAATTTAAGTGAGATAAGGAGATTGTAAATAATCATTAAGTTGTTGAATTTTAATCTCGTTCTTCTGTGATCTTTCGCTGTTATTGGTTTGACTTGCGACCACAAGCCGTAACAATATCTTGAGATAGAAAGCTTGGATAAATGACGCTTTTCATACTTTTTATAGAAATTTGTCATGTTTAGGAGAAAACCCTATTGTTTTTGGTGGAGATTACAAGTCATTTGAGGGTACCAGAGGTCAAAAACTGAAACTTCGTAAAATGACAGTGCAAGGGAGGAAGCACAGACAAATCCCTTGTAAGATATTTTGTTTTTGTTATTTGTTGTCATTTTTTTCTGTTACTCAAGTTTTGGTGAGGTTCAAAGGTCATGTGAGGTCGGCAGGGGTCAAATTGTGAACACGTCGTAAAAAGGATGTAGAAGAGAAATATAAATTTGAGGGATGAACCTCGTTGTAACAAAGCACCACCCCCCCCCCCCTTTCGGCAAGGCGTCACTAAGCCTTTAGGCTTTCTGGTTTAGACATTCTATCAAACTGCTAAATCTTGTTTCTAGGACGTTCACACTTCTGTTTCCTAACAGCATGCATTGCTGTTCAGTTGTGACATAGTCCATAGCTATGGTTACTTTCTTACAGGCACATACGCGTACGTAGCACCAATCACTGCAGCAACGCACACAGACAACTCTCACAGTAACAAGCGGTGAAACTTGAATGGCGATAGCCTAGGCCTAGTTCAGGGAACAAAGTGTACGGGAGAACTAGGCGTATGTACCCTAGGCTAAATCTAGGCTAGGTATAATGTGAGGGTAACTCATACTTAATGGCCACTCGCCATTATAATGTGAGGGTAACTCATACTTAATGGCCACTCGCCATTATAATGTGAGGGTAACTCATACTTAATGGCCACTCGCCACGATTTAAATTTAACGTTACTCGTCTTTTTTCCTAAATAGGTCTGCTCTAATTATATCCGTAAGGATGTCATAAGCGACAGAAGCGGGGAATGGGACAGGGGAGACACGTTCCCTTTAAATTTTTCAGTGGGGGAGGGGGGACGGACCACCATAAAAAATATTGTAGGTGAAAAACGGACGATTTAAAACCAAAGTCAAATCAACACCAAACACGTATAACCATAATTAATGATGTACGAAAATTTAGAACATGAATGACAGTCCTCCGTAGCAACTAAATATTGTCCGTTTAGAAAAGAAGAAAATACCCAGAACTTGTGTGAGTTCATCCGTTTCAGAGTGATACTTTGTCGGCAACCTTCTTAGTTTGGAATGCTAGATGTTTCTCTTATACCGCAAAACCGACGCTTGATAGTAAATACCAAAATGGTCCCACGCATGCTAGACGCAGAATTGAAGACGGGTGCAACAGATGGGGAGTGTTCAAGTGGACATGAGGCCATGAGCCCTATTGTCGGGGAAACTCCATTTGCGTCGGGAGCCTTGATTGGTACGATAAAGTATGTAATCCCCCAACGACGACCAGCCGCATCAACAAACGTCTTGAGTTTTCCCTGAGTAGGGCATACTGCCGAATAAAGACTACCATTTCATATTTTCTTCAATAGCCACCGCAAAATTTTCGGCGCACTTCAGGCGCCATATTTTCGCGTTTGCCATTCCTTCGGAACTCTGCTCTTCCGTCGGGGGGGGGGGGGGCTTGACCTCCACCAGAAGCTACCCCTATTTGAAGAGGCAAATTTGTGGTGAAGAGTGCCATTTCATGCAGTCTAGAGTGCCTGCATGGAAAGCAAAATTTTCTGACCTCAGCCCCAACCATAGTGGGCTGAGGTCAGTGGTACTCCCGTTGGACACTGCAAAGTGCAAACTGCCCTCTCAACAGCTTAAAGGGCCGCTTATGAAACCTGTGAACCCCTGCCTCTATTTGCCGTAGATATAGCTAGCCTCAGGATCTTTTAAGTATGGATTTCGCTCTTTCCAAATGTCCTCTCTCTCAAAGCTTGAGATCCCCTTTGTGGCCCTTAATCTCTTTCCAGCCTCTCCATTTGGCGCACACCCTCAAAAAGTTTGAGAACCCCTAGTCTATACCATAAAAAAAAGTTTTGTTTGTCTTTCATTGATTCCATTTCTCATTAGAATGAATGAAAAATAATCCCACCATGGTAATAATCTTTTATGGCTACTCTTTCTATGACTCACTGGTGTAGAGGAGATGGGTGAGGCAAGAGGCGAACAAAGATAATATAATAAAAATTCTCGAAAACTATTTCACTTCCAAAGATCACAAATTCAGAATCAGATTGCATGTGTAAGGACACTAAATACACCCCTCCTTTACATCCCTCCTAGAACGATGACCACATAATTTCCCGCATTTTTTAAATACCTAATCAGATTTTGGTTCGCTCGTCCCCCCCCCCCTTCCCGGAATATTACTGCTTCCGCGCCCGCTGTGTAAGGTAATTCGCTAAGAATATTATTCAGTATGCATTATAAGAGTCACAACGATCGATAAGGATGAGTGACTTTTCAAAGCCGTACGCCATGCACGGTGCGTCCATTTTTCGCGACGCTTTCCCATGTAAATCAATTCATATATACTGCATAGTAGTAGTTAGTAGTAGTGACATGCAGCGGTTTTTTCTAACATTCCCAGGATCTGAATAAAAATTTCCCAAGAATTTCCTTTGTTATTTACACTCACATATGACTGCGTATTTTGGGACAATACGACACTCCTTGTCGAGCGAGTTCTAAAGATGGGCTCAAGGCGCCGGTCGGTAGTAGTCAGCCGATTGTAAAAATTCATTAATTTGTATTTTGTTCTGCAAATGCATGAAAATCGCTAAACGTCCCAGACCATTCTGCCAGATCTCCAAGATATTCCTCAAATAACTGATATAGTTTTCCAGTGTTCCCAGGTTCTCTTGCGAAGTCGAAAATTCCCAATATCTTGAGAAAATTCCCAAGCGTTAGTCCTACTGATAGTACAGTATGCAGTTATCCTTCCACCTGATGAAATCCAATTAAATAAAATACACAAATTCCTAATTTCTGTCTGTTGTCCTTTTTACTTTACATTTCTCACCCTTCATTCCTGTTTTGTACAAAGCATCTCATTCCTGATGAAAGTTTTACCTCTGTGCAAGGATATGTGGAAATTTCCTCAAGATTTTCTGGAGATTTCCTCTAAATCAGGAAATATATTTGTTAGCGAAGGTAGTTACTCGCCACAAAGATTGAGGAACAAGAAAGGTGTATCCACTGATACCAAGACGCACGAGAAGGGTTTTGATACTTACATTACTTCCATAAACAAGCTTTTATTTCCTTTGTAGTTCCTCATAAACACTTTGTTTGATAATCAAGTTCCTATTTCTGACTTTAAATGTTTAAGGGTCGTGGGTGTGGGGGTTTTAGTAAAAATCATTCATTAAATTTCTAAAACCTCCACAACCCACGACTTTGAAGAAAGTGTCATCCGCGACAATGTTTAAGCATGGGCGTCCGCAGAAAAAATTTCAAGGAGGGGGGCAAAATTTTTAATTGATCAAATCAGACTGAACTTTTCTCCCCGAAAAGAGCTTATATGCTAAATGATGCCACCTTTTACTGAGGGGGTAGCCAGGAATTTGTAAAGGGGTGGTACGCAGGCAAACTATATAAGCGTAGCGCCAACATATTTTGGCGCGAAGTGCCAAAAAAATTTGGAAAAACATGCCTCCCAGATCGCTGAAAATGGCACTTCCCAGGCCTTGTAAACTGCATCTAATCATTCATTTTCTATTTTGAAATCTCATGTTCTGGAAATTTTCAAGCGATATCATCTAAAAAAGTTGATTTTGGGCCATACTTTAACATTTTGGCAAAAAATGCCTCCCAGATGGCTGGAAATAGCACTTCCTTCCCATGCAGGCCTTGTTAGCTACATCTTATCATTATTTATTTTGAAATCCCATGTTCTAGAAATTTTTCATGCGATGTCATCTGAAAAAGTTGATTCGGGGCTATATTTTGGCGCGAAGCGCCAAGAAAATTTTGGAAAAAATTGCCTCCCAGATCGGTGGAAAAGGCACTTCCCAGGCCTTGTAAGTTGCATCTATATCATTTCTCTTTTGAGATCTCATGTTCTGGAAATTTTCAAGCGATAGCTTCTAAAAAAAAGGTTGAATTGATTCATTCTTCACGTATTTTTTTCACGTTTTTTATTTTCCAGGGGGGCAATTGCCCCCTTGCCCCTCCTTGCGGACGCCCATGTGTTTAAGGTCGTGGGTGTGGGGGTTTAAGTAAAAATCATACACTAAATTTCTAAAACCCCCACGACCCACGAGTTTGGTAAAAGTGTCATTCGCGACAATGTTTAAGGTCGTGGGTGTGGGGGTTTTAGTAAAATCATACACTAAATTTCTAAAACCCCCACGACCCACGACTTTGAAGAAAGTGTCATCCGCGACAATGTTTAAGGTCGTGGGTGTGGGGGTTTTAGTAAAAATCATGTACTAAATTTCTAAAACCCCCACGACCCACGACTTTGCTTAGCTGTGTTACGTCATGGTTGTGGGTTTGGGTGTGGGTGCGGGTGTGGGTTTGGGTGTGGGGGTCGTGGGGGTTTTAGAACTAACCTCAATACTCAGCACTTTTTTAAAATGTAGAATACATTCTATGATTCCAACATAATCCTCAGTTACTTAATGTGTTGGTAGTACATTTTTCACAATGTTTTAAATGTAGCAGAAATATGTGTGCTGTAAAATTTATTTAGTCTGTTCTTTGGTCTTTGTGTAAAGTAACGTTTTATTTTGCCAACAGGTAAAGGCCTTTTTGCTGATACTGACTTTTCCATAGGAGATTTTCTGCTTGAATACAGAGGAAAATTAATTGATGCCTCCGATACAGATTATGAAAACCTTACTTTTGTTTACTACTTCCACCATGGGAAACAAAAGTTATGGTAAGCATACTCTTACATTTGCAGTTTAAATTATGACCCTCCAAGATTTTGTTACAGCTTTCCTTTTAACTCAACAGACATAAATACCCGGCTTGATAGGCTTTGAATGAGGGAACATCTTATTTAGCCTGCAGTCACTGTACCGGTTTCATTACCTTGCAGAAAAGGATAAAAGATTTCAACAAGTGAACTAGAAAGGTGGTTATGGAAACCGTAACCACTGTTTATGGAAGCGATGAAGGGACCCTGCAATACATATCACGCTCTCCGACAAACAGTAGATTAGGGAGCCCTGCAAAGCATTTAGTTTATTAAATGTAAACTAACACATGGGTGGAGGTGTGGTGTGGCAATATTTTCTCAGGACTCATTGAGGCTACTTACAGATTCTGCTTAAAGTGACAAACTCTAGCCTGGTGATAGGCCTAGATCATTTCGCCAGCGATAAATGTAGATGACTTCTTAGACTACCTCATCTAGTGAATCAGATTAACCCTATGGAGTCTGATAGCAGCCTTGAATATTCTTATGATGGGAACTTAACTTTCTATTATATATTTTGTTCTTGATCCTCCAGACACAACCTGGAACTGAATCATTGTTAGCTTCAATCTGGTGACAATTTCATGACTTCGTTCTGTTATGATATAGGTTACTGATCACTGGGTGTTGTTCAAAGGCCCTGACACATTAATTGTTCATTGTACTGTGCGATGGAACACCATTAATTTTCATTTGTACTCCCAATTATGCCAGCTTAATTATCTGAATGTTCTTTAGATCATAGAAAATATGACAATCATGCACAAAAATCTTTATTTCCTGGTGGTTTTAGTAAAACACAGGCTTTCTTGCTTGGGGGACTCTTTTGTTGGTACGGTGTTGCCGCCTCCCGGTGACACTCAAACATTGGAATGTTGGCCTCCTGCGCCCTTTCGGCAATGAACTGGGCAAATTCTTCAAAGGGGGGAAAGTGCCCTTTATTGTTTTGATACTTCATAATGAATGTCCTCCATTTACTTTCGATATGTAGAGGCAGCTTGGCAACCATCTTGTAGTTTTCTTGGGGGTAGTCTAGAACACCCAGGTCTCTTTTGGATTCTTTGGCTGCACGTATTTCATCAAGAAAGTTTGAAAATCCCTTTAAGCCTGCTGAGTCTTTCCCATTAATTTTCGGCCAACTCTCCAGTTTTCCTAGGAAAGCCCGGCTGATCACTGCATCACCACCATACCAGTACTGTAGTTTTGCCCTGGCTTTGTCATATGCAGCCTTATCTTGCAAAAGTAAATAGCCTTTAATCATGGTAAGTGGTTCCCCCTCTAAGTGTTGGCTAAGGAGATTCAATTTCTCAGAGGGAGTAGATACCCTTGATGCAATGAGATTGTCAAATGTGCTTAACCACACAGGATACTTTAAAGGGTCTCCTTTAAATTTTTCAACATGTATCCGAGGTAGACGAAATGAATTGACTAGCTCCCTTAATGTGCCCTTTTCTTCCTTATCTTCTGCCTCAGCAGCTGACTGAGGCATAGTTTCGAGGAACCTTACCACATTGTCATTTGGAGCATCTTCTAGCATATCACTGAGGATATTTGGGGTAATTACTTGATCTACTTCGTCTTCATCTGATTCCAATCTAACACTTTCTTCGACAACATCTAATAATGCCTTTGTTTTTTCCATTTCCTTCTGGATCTTTAATTTCTCCAGTTTCAATTCAAGCTCCCTTTCTTTGAACTCCAACTCTACCTTCTGTATCGCCAGTTGTCTTTCCAACTTGAGCTTCTCGCTTGTCCTTGATGAGCGAGTAGATAACTTCTCAAATTTGGCAGTACAGGAGTTGGCTTTGGTTTTATTCTTTGGTTGGGGAGTTTCCTTACTTATGGCATCAGGCAAGCTTGTTCTTGGATATCCTTTTCCTGATCTCGTCGCCATCTTGAATTGGAGAATGAAAACTTTGTGAATGTTGTAGAGTGCGGATTAAACTTGAAGACTGAAGAGCGCCACCAGAGGAATCACAGATACTTTCTTTGCCATTTGCCTCTTTATTCAGTATTTACAGATTTGAATAATCAAGTGATGTGAGTGATTGGTTGGATACCATCGTTGTGTGATATGCAGTGCGATAGTTACGATGAGCAGAGATTAATGCGATTCACTGCAAGGAAAAATAAAGCAAGATTAAGGAAAACTGTTCAGACTTCAAATCGAGAAACAAATCAAGCAATAATCAGACAGACATTACCCTAAACCTCGAAAGATAGACCAAAAAGGTATACTTCACGTTAACACTACTGTACCGCATCGAGGTAGAATAACCAATTACTTTAACCATGGCAATACAGCAATGGAAAACCACATTTTGGAGAGTAAAACATGAATTCGGATTGTTTGTCACCAAATCCTAAAGACTAGATAGGATACTACAGAATATCCAGTAAGACCAAAACAAAGTCAGCCACGCAGGCTACTAAATACAGTGTACACTTGAACCAAAGCAAGCAGTCATTTAAACATCAACTACCAGTCCCCAATCCCCCCAGCCAACATCTACAGTAGTCACTGCATTCCAAAGTAAACCAACGGGGGGGGGGGGGGGCATAGTGCATGGCTACACTAAACTAACACCCTAAACCCTCTGGTCTAGGCCTAAATCATAACCAAACGCCCCTTCACAATCAGGCCCACTTGGCTAGAACCCTCAATAACCACCCAATGCACACGAATGGTACATAAAATACAGATATGTCAATAAACCGTATGCCTATCATAAGTCATGACCTTGCATAATATCATGATCAAGTACAGTACATAGCACTACACTCTAAATCAAACAAATACATGCCAACAGAGCTTATCCTAGCCCTGGGCTAACATCACAGTAATTTGTACGTAACGTAAACATTAAACTCCTACACACGTGCAAATCATTTTTTTTTTGCCCTAAACTCTTCAAACACCCAAAGCTAACAAAGCACAGTTCCTAAAACGAACTAAGCATTCAATTACCAAAGTTTTGTGGCCTTTCCGCAACTACGATGGACTTAAGTCACATTGTTTTGACGGAAAACAACTGACTTTTACACAAATGCTTGCGACATGCGAGTCGCCATGTTGTTCACGGAATCTTAACAAGCGCCCTCAATAAAATTGTAAACTGTACAGCAACATATGCCACTTTTTGTTTACGATGAGGTGGATGGCTATATCATTTTGGAAGGCATTTACTGACAAAGACAAGTAATCTGAATGTGGATATTTCAAGTCTGGAAAATGATATTACATGTGAAATTTACTGTGGCTATAGTAAGGTACCAGCGTTTCAATTTCGATGAAGATGTCAAATATAAAAAGTAACCTACAAAACGAAGGCTTGGTAAAACATTTTTAAGGTGCCCGATATTGAAACAGACGTTTAGCTAAACTGTGGGAAGACTTTCCTGATTGAATATGAGCGTTCTGTCATAGTTTTGTGCATGACTGTAAAACAAATAGAAGAGAGTAAATATTTGTATTCTCAGTTAAGAAACATTTATTAGAGGGGAGAAAGTATAAAACATGATGAAAGAAGAACGTATTTTATACAAGGACATGATTTAAGTAGTATTAGGTGGATATTAGGAATAAAGGAATGTAGTGTGACATCCCTGCAAATTCTTTTCTTGAGGTATGTATTTACAAGATAGGCCATTGTAAAGACACACATACCTAAAATACATACAGGCATGACAGCACAGACTGTTTTAAATGTTGCAGGAAGGAATAAATAAATGAGAACAAGCCCAAATTACATGTTACTTAAAGGTAAAATTATTTTGGACTGGAAAGATAGCAGTGAAATATGATACATAAAACCATAGTAAGTACAACTGGATTTAATTACAGTCATAATTCAAGGTTGCAGTTGTTAGTATGTTAAGTATCATATGCATGTGACCATTTCTTTCAATAGTCTCACTGTGTTTCCTTATCATAAGTGTGAATGATCTGAACAATAATAAAGGAACTTGGCTGAAGAATATCAGGAATGTGATTGGGGGACTGGTGGTCACATGCCATTGGTGATTCGGTACTATCATCAAGATTGTGGTGCTTGACCGTGGGTTAGTATACTAACCCACGGCAATGACGTCACTGATCATTGCGGTACCCACAAGGTATGCCGTGACTCAATAAAGCCACTGCAGCATTGGTGACCGTACATTGCATATTGTACAAAGGCCTAACAGGTATGTAAACGTGTAGCGAGCAGACGACAAACGATGGAGCTGCGCTACACGGACAAACACGAATCATTGTGGCCTCCAAAATACAACTTAAACCAACGACTAGATCAAGGTAGATTAGTTATAAGGTGTTATATAAAACAAATAATGAATGTTTTTCATTTGTGCGATAGTGTGAATAATATTTCATTTGTTGAAAGATTTAACGTTCTATTCAACTTGGCTTTGCCTCGTTGAATTGAACGTTCTATCTTTGAAATGAAATATAATTCATACTATCGCACTCACAAACATTCATTATTTGTATATCATTGCTCACTGTGGTTGATCATAATATCATATTGTTTCCCAAGGTTATCATATAAGCAGGCAGGCATTAGGCTTTTTGATTATTTGAAACAATATGGTGAGAACTTAAACACTTGAAAGTAAACTTGAAACATGAATGCAAACAAGTACTAAAAAGGAAACAATGACTTTAAAATAAAAAGGAAAACACGAACAACTGCTAATGTAACTTGTATGTACTGTACACTGAGATAATAGAAAGCTTCTAATGCCCTGTAACAAAGTGTGCACAACACATTTGAGTAACTAGTCTTGGAGACATTACTGTATTTGCAGTAGGTTTAGTGAGTTTAGTTTAGTGAGTTTACATAAAGAATATATAAGTTGTTCTTTGTCAAGAATTAAAGCTATGGTTACTAAATATGTTTAAGTGATGCTGTTGGTGGCAGGCTTTTGGTCATACAGAGAAATGCACTTTCAGCCATGGTTAGTGTGACTGATGTGCAAGAACTATGCACAGAAAGACATGGTGCAAATTTTACTGGATATAGTGCAAGAGGCTATTAAGGATTGTCCATGTTGGCAACACTTTGGATGTTGATTCTTGTGATTTCACCTTCTTTGACTGTCATGTTGGCTTTAAAAGGAATGAAAGCTTCTAGGACTGGTTGCCAGTTGTCATCTTCGATGTTGAAAGTTGTTTTCAGGAGTTCGATGTTTGTTGAGAGCATTTCGTTACTTGCCAGAAGTAGATGTATCATGTCATTTTCGTCTTCAATGTAGGCAATGATCTCTTCTGAGATATCCTCAGCAGGTCGTTCAGTCTTCTGTTGATTTATTTGAAAAGGAAGGTAGGATTACTACTGAACTAAAAAATGAGGATCTATGTGGCAAATTCAGCATAGCTTTTCATCTTGGTGTATCATGGCTGTTTAAATTTTTTGAATACATTCCTAGTCTAGTTGCACGCAGTGCCAAAAGTAGTGAAACTATCTTGTCTATTCTTGGATAAAATGCAATACAAAGCCAAGTGCCAATATATTTAGGAATAGTGTGTGCCTCCAATGAATGCTATGCAATAGTTAGGACCACAGAATTTCTTGAAGCTGATAGCTATCCTTGAACAGTCTTATTTGGAAGTTATGTAGTTTTAAGTGTCTGTAGAAAATGAAACATTTGGTACAGAAAAGTATGTGAACATGCACTGATACCTTGATGGTTGTCCTGCTTGTAGAAGAAAGTTGGTTTTCCCCCTTGTAGTTTTGTACCATAACATTTTGTATGGAGACAAAATCTCCAGCTTGTATCTGGGCTCCTGATTCATTTCTCCATAACGCAACCTTGACGTTTGCTTCTCTGTCTTCTAAAAGAATTGTCCGAACTGGGATTGGTTCCCCAACAACATGGACCTGTCTTGGTAATTCGTCCTGTTGGTGAGAGTTAGTTAGTTAGATGGGACTTTACGACACATTAACACGAATGTGTATAGTGTCACCAAGGTAAAGAAAGGTACAATGTTGGGGTAAAATGTTGGAGTCAAGACTCAATTTTCACACAAATGTACAGGCAAAGCGGGAGTATGTCAAAAACTTTTATACAGTTTACTTTCCTTCAGAAAGCCCAGAATAAGGGAGGGATCTATCTGCTCAAACAATGTTTTTAGGTCTGGAACAGCATAGTATTTCTGGCGAACATGGGAGTATTCATAACAGTCAACGAGAATGTGACTGACGGTGACAGCACAATCACAGGGTATACAATATGGTCTCTCATCTCCGTGAAGCAAATAGGCATGGGTGAGGTAAGTGTGACCGATGCGAGCCCTAGTCAGGACTATATCATCTCTCCGTTTACTGGGGGCTCCATGGCCCCCGGATCCGACCGTTGGAGATTATGGAGTGAAATATTAAACATTGCAATTAGAAAGATTTAATTCAAGATTTTTTTTTAATTTCTCACAGTTGGGGTGGGAAGGTAGTTGGGGGAGGGCCTATGTAGGCAAAGTTTGTGTCCACTGTTAGAAGTAATGTTGGTGCAGGGCCTGTTGTGACCCCTACAAATTCTTGGGATTTTGGTGCTTTCTTGGCAGGTATGAGCTGTATTTGGCACCAAACTTTTGAATCCAAGTACTGAAATGTGTGTAGACTAGCTTTACTTTTGGTTGATACAGTATTTGACATATCTGTTTTATCTTTGTTATCATGAAGATGAATCTGAAACATATTTTTTCTTTGTGAACATTAATGTTTCAAATTACTAAGCTATTGCATCACAATGGCCAGTGCAAGGACTGGTGGGATTAGATATAACAAATGAAATTGTGTTATTTGATACCAATATTAAGCAAAGTAGATATATTACAAAGTGTTGCAGAATATTATGCCCTGTAGAGGGATACTACAAGGTCAACAGACAGTATGAACATTTCATAAAAACAAGAAATGTGAAAAAAGTTAACATTGTATAACATAATGTGACAATGCTGAAGCAAGTTATAGAAGTCACTTTATTGCTGAGACCAATCTATCTTCTAAAGGGAACATTTGCAGTTGTTATTGACCAAGATATCAGAGTTTGAAAGGTGTGAGATAAAAAATTTTCCCTTTCATGTAGGATCCTTTCAAAGTACTATTGAGAATGTTCTGTAAGTAGTGCAAGTTTGGTGCAACTGCACATTAGTACATACACAGGCTGGAGCTCTGTATTTTTATTGGATCTAACCTGTGCTATTACACCACTGACTGAAGTCAATGTTTTGACCGGTGATGTATGCACTTCCTTTATTGGTATTGGTGGAGGTGTAGGTGGTCGCACAGATATGGCTTGGCTCAACAGGTTTTCTGGTACTTGAAGTTGGCTACTTTTGAAGATCTGGGACTGTGAAGTTATTGCAATCGTCTTGTCATCTCTGACCATATAGTTTCTGATGATAATGGTGGAACCGTTGGTTATGTTATCAAGTTTGGAAGGTTCATACAAAGTTGCCTTCAAATGACCAGTTGTGTCACATAGTGCAACATACATCATTTCTTTGTCAGTGGTTCCTTTCTTGTAAAAGATACGGTCACTCCTTGTTGCAAGCACAACTTTTAATGGTGGGTGGTATGGCTTTTTGGGATCAGAGTTGTTAATAATTCCACTGATTTTCTGCATCTGAAAACAGGAGAATCATATTGAATACATTTGGGCAATTAGCAACACGGTAGCATCACATAAGGGTTAATTTCCATTCTATGTTAGTTTCATACGTTTTATTGGACATTTGAAATTATTTGACTTACATTAATGTGATGCATATGTATGTCAAACAATTGTAAATTACCCTGTGAACATCATTAATTGATGTTACCATGTTTATTAACAATTATCACAGTCATATTAACCTCTAGGTATAAAGCAAGGACCATATACAGTATGGTAACCTTTTTTAATTTCAGCATTTTGTCAGTATTGTTTTATAAGGGGCATACACAATTTCACAATGGGTGTAAGATTGACTTACACGTACAATTTATGGTCTCCTGAGCTTAATATTGATAAAAAAGTGCCCCCAATGGGTTAGTTATTGAATATTGGTACACATCTTACTCAGAAAATGACAAAACGTATGTACATGATAAACTTTCTGAAAAATAGACATTTCTGTTTTGTATGTCAATGTGTTACACACGTTATTTTTCTTGATGTATGTCAATGTTTGCCCATTATATTTTCCACAGGACCTACATAGAAATATTTTTGCAAAATTGAGGTAGCCAGATGAAAGATTTTAGGCTATCGCTGTACATTTAAGGATTAGCCCTGAACATAATAAAACATATGAAACTAATTAACAAAACAAAATATGTACACATAATAATTTTGTGTTGGTTTACTATGTAATTGCCCATTTATGCAATAACCGATCTTTAAACATACTATAGGCATAGTGTACAGGGTGCATGTCTTGCATTTGAATGTGAGCAATCCTCTTGGATATTTTAAGTTGTCGTAAGTGACATACAGGTGTGCTGTACAACCCATGGTCAACCATACAACGAAACAGCCTGTCAGTACAAAACAGCTTGCCTAGCATAATCAAGTTGAGTTGTTGTAATCTCATTCATTTTTTACGAGACAAAGACTGTGAATTTGGTTTCAAAAACTTTTAGATCAAAAATGGAAAGTTTTGAGGGTTGATTCCAAGTAAACTGAATTGTTGTATGTGGAACATCCAACAAATATGATGAGTGGGGAAAAGTACATGTGTGTGCAAGGGTATTTAAAGATACAGTTGCAACCACTGACCAATCAAGTCTGTCACTACATGTGAGGTTGAAACTTTACAAGATTTTGTGCAGGTTTTAAATTGTGATATTGTTGAGGTTATTTTCCATGATATCAAGCACAAAAAGTAACATCCATATTTGTGATGAATACTTTAATATTTGAACAACATTACTAAGTGTGCAGCAGTTTGGCTAGTATATATGGTGTAAACAAACTGTTTAAAAATATAATTTGCTATTGTGTCAGTCAGCCATCAACGTTGAGATGAATCTTGATCAAATGTACTGTATTTTTGTGTTGAATATTCTGGAGAATGATCACAACTGGGACTCGTCTAGATCTGTTGCGAAATACACTGGTTCATGATAGCTGTAGTATGTATTAAGAACAGAATTATAAGCTGCTGGCAAATGGCTAACATATATAGGATCCAAAAGGGTTGCTGCAGAAGTTGTAGGCTTAGTTATTATTTGATGGAGACTTTTGAGTGGTCCCAATGATGGTAGTTTCAGTAGGTCATAATTGAAGTCGCCTAAAATGACCTTGTAATCTGTATTGTAAATTTGATGACAAGTCTCCATTTGATTGAGGGCTTTAACTAGGAGTGACAAAAAGTGTGTTGTTATTGATGGTGGTCTGTACAACATTAGTATCAGAAAGGATGGGATGGTGTGGGTTGCTACTAACAATGAATGACATTGTCCTGTTTCTAGTGGAATGAATGTATACCTGTATTTTTCACGTATGTATATTGCAACACCCTGTCCTCTTGCTTGCTGGTTGGAACAATGCAAATTGTATCCAGGTATTTGAATGCAATGCAACTTGACAGATGTCAACCATGTTTCAGATAAGCATATTATATCAGCTTTCATGAACTCAGGGTTGCTTATTATATCTTTATAATGACAAAAGAGTGACTGGGTATTATGGTGCAATACTGAGAAATTCATCTCACTGTGCAAAAGCATGTTGGAAGATTGTAAATTGCATCTTGGCATATTAGAAATGCTATCTTGTACCTCAGCATTACAGTAAATAAGACTGCTATCAAAATCTGTAAGATACAGACCTCCTAGTGTGACAACACGACTCAGAGCTACATATGCCATTCCAGCTTGAAAAATACCTGTAAAATGAAACAGTAGCTCTTTCCATAGTCATGCCTTGCCCTTTGTGAATAGTGAATGCCCATGCTAATTTTAATGGAAACTGTTGCCTGGTTACATGTTGTAGCCTGATTTGATATATTTCCTTATGAGGCAGTATGACAACACTACCTTGTGCAACATTTGCAGGTGGGAGATATTTCCTTCTACAATTTGCACCAATTCTAGGATTGTCAAACAAAATGCAGATTGCTTCTGGTTGATTATTTGGCAAATTACCATGGACAATACCTGTCACTTTACCAGTCACTCCATTAACAAGACCATCTGCCACATCAAGATTGGTTGTTAACATAACACAAGCTCCTATGGCAATGTTTAGTTCAGCTGGCAATGTACTTTTAGCATTTGGAGTTGGCTTTAGCAATTTCTTCAGAGTTGCATTGGCTGTACCAATGATGTCAACAGCCTCAATAAATTCTACACGAGACTGTAGTGAATGTAACATTTTGATGTTGTGGGCATCAACAACTGCTTTTTTGCAGCAATGAATGGAACATTATCAGGTATGTCTTTAACAACACGCAATTCAAACATTTGGGTGTCACTTTGCAACAACTGTTGTCCTTTACCATGGTTTCGAAGTCGGTTCAACAGTTCAGCGTATGAAATATCGTCTTTTTGTCTCATAATTTTCGTTAATTCCCACAAAGAGAACATACTCCACAAGTCTACAAATGCCCCATGATCTTTTCTATATAATGGTTTGCCAAATACAGGTTGAATTTGATAGAAGTCCCCAACTGCTAGTATCCCCACATTGCCAAAAATGTGCATGGTATCACTTCTTTTAATTTGTTGTAACCTTCCATGTATGTAGAGCAACATATTGTGGTCAACCATTGATATTTCATCAATGATAACTAACTGCAGACTTCGATATTTTGCACAAAGTGTGTTGAGGTGTTCTTCTCTCAATGGTTTGTAGTGTTTCGTTGGGTTGAAAATATTGAAGGCAGAGTGAATGGTCTGGCCATGTATGTTGAATGCTGCTGTTCCTGTGTAAGCTACTAAAAGAACAGTAATATCATCAGGGGACTCTGCAATTTTGGAGAAACATTTGCGAAGTTCATGGGTTATGCATTTGATTAATTGAGATTTTCCTGTTCCAGCACCTCCAGTGAGAAATATGTAAGGTGGTTTTGTGTCATTATCATTTACTTTATGTTTAGACCATTGCTGCATATGGTTAAATAGTTGCCTCTGCTCATTATTGAGAGTCCTTAACATAGATGTGATTTCACTTTGCAACACAGATGAGTCCATTCTTTCAAGTGCAAATTCACCAACCATGCCATTACTGGAGAAGGTAGGTTGTTGCAATTCTGAAATTATTTCAGAACATTCTGGAGGTATGTACTCTTCTGTGCTCATTTCTTGTGTATGTTGAATCCTTTCCATTTCCGTTTGAGGAGCTAGATTTGCCCATGAATTTTCCTGATATGGGTTTCCTTGCAGATTTTCCCACAAATTGTCAAGTTCCTTTGCTAGAGGTTCATACTTTTGCATACTGGCTGCTACGATTTCCCTGACAAATTTGCCAGTGTATGAACCCTGGAGGAAATAACTTTGAAAAGTGTCATAGGTTGATGGTTTGAACTCTTCTACAGTGAATGGCAGGTACAGACGCAAAATAGTACTGTAATACTTTTCACGATCTTTCTGGATCTTGACTTTTGGATATCTAATGATAGCAGGCTTGTTTAGCCTTTTTTTAATTGTGCCAAGGCCAGTAGGTATTGAAATTGAGTCTGTTGCATTATTTTGTTGCCCAATGTAGCGGTACTCAGAAGCGAAAGTAGCCAAACAAATATTTGCTAACTCCTTAGGGCGTCCTAAGTACTTATCAATCATGTTGGGCATCCAAATTTCATCAGTATCTTCCTGCTTATTTTGCAGTTGTTGTAAAGGAAGAGATAGTCTCTGGGAATCAGGGTCTGTTGGGATAAATATTGCTTGACGTGAACATTGCTTCATATGCATCCCTGTAACTCTATACACAGATTCTATTACACTGACTTCCCTATGATGCAGATAGAGACTACCCAATTTCCTTAGTTCATCCATTGCATTAAGGTTCCCTTCACGTGCTTCTTGTTGAGCTGTTTTTAAGAGATCCCCCATCTCACGTTCTGCCTTGCTTATGTATGATACAATGTACATAATACAGCTGTATGCATCTAAAACAAATTGAATATCCATGTTTGCATCCCATGCCATAAGGAGTATTGGATTGTAATTGTTGACCCATATATCTGAAGGTTCCCTTCTTAACCAAATAGTTTCTTTTTGTGTGTTTGCTGTGACACAATCTTGGAGTTGTTGCTGAGTGATACCTGCTCTTTGAAATGCTTCATCTATGGTAAGAGAATGATCTGTGTCATGATGGAAAGAATCCCACAATTTTTTAACAGCATTGGAATAGCCAGGTGTGGGGTTATTCACACTGTCGGCATCAACTGCTGGTTTGGATATGAATGTAGTTTTCGAAGGTAATCTTGGGAAGTTAAAGCGACATGTTCTGTTACCTTTTCTGCAAGAACGAGAATGATTTTTACTATGCATTTGCACATGTAATACTTTCTCATGAAGCTTTGGCTCAGTTGCTGCTGATGGCATTTTACAGGAGACATATTTATCTATGAATGATACTATTTCATCTGTATTAGAGTTTCCATACAAGGGAGCATCTTTGACCCAAAATAAGCAGTGAATATGTGGCCAACCCCTTTGCTGAAATTCAACTCGGTAAAAGTAGTCAATTACATGCCCAATTGGTTGAGCAGGGGACAAAATGACATCCTTGATAAAAGCTTGTACTCTGTGTTCAAACATGCGTGTGGCTGTTACAGGATTACTAGCTATTATTTCACAATGTGTGGCCCAGTCAATGTTTTTTGAAATAGCTTTCCCTTGTTGTTGAAGAATAGCTTCATCAATTACAGTCCATCTCCTATCAGCTGCAGAAAAGCTACAGAACCATGTGGGAATACCAAGTTGCCGTACCATAGCAAAGAGGTCACGCATGCTACATTCCCAATATGCTGGAGTGCCACGTATTTTCTTCATAAAATACTAACCATCATCTTTTGACAGAATCTGATGTATGCTCTCCTTGTTCTGGAACATGGATGATGTAATGATCCTTCCAGCTGAAGTTCTCTTTGACCCCTTTCTCATTGCAATTGATATGGATGATAAAATTTCATGAAGCTCTGTAGTGTATTGAGCAAAGAATATATATTCTGGATTCTGGGCAAATCGTGTATCATAAGAGAGTAACCTTGCATTGAAATATCTTTTTGGAGAAATTTTTACCATACGTTGTTCTTTGAATGTATTTTTTCCATCTGGAAAAAGAGTAGTAAATGCTGGTCCTTCACTATTGAAAATGCTTAGGAACTGTTGCCCTTCACCAGGGGCAGTACTGTATCATCAACATGTTCAGCAACAATCTGTGCAATGTCAGTTGGTTGAAGGCATGTATATAAAGGTGCAGATGTTTGAGATAAATTGCTTTCCCCTTGTTGATTGCCATTCTGAATATCAGAAAGATCCTGTGATGGTACTGTGTCTAAATTTTGTGAGTTTTGTTCTATTTCATTTCCAGAATGACATGTTTGCACATTTTCTGCCAGAGACAAATCTCCAGTATTTGTCTCTGTATCTTTTGTAATGGTCACTGATGTTACAGGGCAATTTGTGATTACATTTTTAGTACTTGTGATCCTATTCACAACTGGTTCTGATGTACTTTCTGTGGAAGACTGTAAAGGTTCTTGAAAGTCTACAGGGTTTTCATCCTCAATGCTGATATTTTCATAGTGTGGATTAATTGTTTTGAGAATGGAAAGAGCGGAATGTATTCGGTGTGGATTTACAGTCTGAAACAAAAGATGTCCCTTATACTGCAGCTTACGCTTCAGTTTTACTTTCACAAGGCTATCATCATCCATAAGTCTTGGTAACTGCATGGCTGTGGCTGTTACATTTGATACAACACAAACAACAGGACCACATAAGCCTTTTTGAGCACCTTTTGGTAAGGAGGAAATTCTCATAAATGGTATTACTGGTGCAATTTAATGTCTTTCAAGGCAATTTAGTTGGGATAATTCAGGTGGTTGATCTGAAGGTTTCATGTTGTTAACTTGAGCCTGACATTGTATTTTTAGCTTCATCATATTCTGTTTGCAACAATGACAAATCATGTTGTTACTTTGTGCAAGAATGTCTTCACTTGAAAAAAATTGCATCAAAAATTCTGGACTGTAGTTTGTCATAAAAAACTTTTGAACCTGGTTTCGAAATAAAAGTCTGTTACAAATACAACACACATAAATTGGTTTTTCTGTACATGATTTCTTGAACTTTTCTAACATAGTAGTAACTGCTGTATTGTGGAAATCAGTTGGTGAATTTTTGATTGCATTGTTTGATGATACCTGAAAATTTGCATATGTCTCTATATGCACAGTTGCAACACATGCGGATGAACTACCTGCAAATGACTGCTGATCAAGTATCTGAACCCCTTCTGTTCTGTTACTTCTGGAAGTTGAAGGATATGATCTAAGGTGTGAACAATTTGATTCAACTCCATTTGCATTATTTGGTGGAGCCAGACAAGATTTATTTGTGTCTTTAAGTACCTGGATATTAGTTGGATTGCTTGGTGATGACTGCTTAACTTGTCTGTGAACAACTTGTTCTGAATCTGGGGTGGTTCTAGTTAAATTGTCAGCACAGTGCAATTCATGAGGCATTTCTTGAGACACAGGATGTGAGCAAGTGACACGTGTTACTGAATGTTTGGAACCATTTTGCACTGTATTTTGCTGCTGTTGGTCCAACATTTTGCTGGGCAAATGTTTTTTTGTAGATTTGCCATCTGTGCTGTTAGCTGGATGTACAGTTCCAAATTTCCATTTGTGTTCCGCTAAAGCATATTTGAAAGTTTTGAGTGAAACAGATCGGATTTTCAATGGTACAACTTCAAATGTGCACTGTTCTGCAGTTACAGATATTTGTTGAAGATGATGACAAAGGTCACGGAGAGTCTTAAAAGAAATGAGTACATCTTCAAGTGTAGTTTTCTTTTTCTGGGAAAGCATAGAGGGGAAATGCTGAGGGTCATAAAGATAAAAACGTCTTAAGTTTTCATCAAAGCAAATAGCAGTGGTACTCTTTGCCATGTAAATGAGAAAGCATGAGTCACAGTATGCTAAAGCTATTGCATTCATTAAGGTCACATGATTGTTATCTTTGTTCAACACATCATTTGTAATAATTCCTGAACATACTTTTCCTACTTTTGTAGTGTAGTAATAACCGTCAAATGCATAGTAAACACCAGATAGCAAATTTGTGACTGCCTCACCAGAAAAGGTTACCTGTGCCTTTTTCTGGAGGAAATGAACATATTCACAACTTACACAATATAGTCGATGAAGATGACTGCTGGTAAGGGTGTGTGGGGATGAGATTACACATTGAGACAAAAAAATTATCACTGAGGAAAGTGCTCCTACAAAACAATTATCCATGACATATGAATTTTGGCTATGTTCACATTTATTTTGTCCCATGCCATCTGCCACCGGCTGTGTACCCAACTGCAAAAAATATAGTGGACTTTGCAACATGCACCTACTTTGTATTGGCAATTTTAGGAACATTGACACATCTACTTTGAGAAGCTTGAGAGAGTGAAGGTCAAACTGACATTGCCCCTCTTGCCCTAATGACAGATGCTGATTTAAATGCAAACTGACATCTTTAATACTTTGGAATTGTAGGACAATACTTTTTCCATCCATCACCAAAAAACCCTCATTATTCCTACTGTGGGAATCAAATACCAGATATGATGCAGTATCTTTTTCATTACAAATGGCAATAGCATTTCCCTTTGATACAAAAATACAAGTTGGGAAATGATCTAAAGCAGTTGCTAATGCGTTTGAAACAGAAAATGTATTTATTTCGTCTACCATGTGCGTTTCCATGGATGAAACAATCCCAGAGAAAGTCTCCACTAATGTAACTGAAAAGCATTTTCCCCCAAACATGTAATGCATGGGTAAATCTGTCATGTGTAACCAAGTACTTTGTTTGCCTGTTGTTTGACATATGAAAGAATGCATTTCATCCCCAAGTACTAAAATTTGATCAAGATCTTGGGATGACAATAAGGCCGGTGACTTAAAAATAGTAGTTGATAAAAATATAAGGCAATTTGGCATGCACTGTTTCCCCTTGGTTTCTTTGGAAAAACGTGTTGAACCTTGATGAAAAGAACCTTGAACTAAAGTCAATTTTTGTGTGTGCATGTTGAACTTAATTTGTTAGCAATACAGTAGTAGTTACGTTCATACAGAATACAAGCCAAGAGCAAATAATGACAACAGTAGGAAACCTGCAATCAGATGGAAATAATAATGAGCAGTATTTGAAGGAAAGAGTGAAGGTAACAGTGGGAAAAGACAATCACTGGTATCAATAACTAAGGGAAACAACAATCAAAGGCAACCGTAGGAAACAGCAGTCAGATGGAAACAATAATCAATTTACCTGAAGGAAACAGTTAAGGCAAGCAGTAGTAAACAGTAAAGGCAAGCAGTAGGGTTAACAATCAGAAGGAAGCAATAATCAATGGTATTTGATGGAACAGTAGGAAACAACAATCAATGGTACCAGTAAACTGAGGGAAACAACAACCAAAGGCAATAATAGGACACTGCAATCAAAAGGAAACAATAATCAAACGTATTTGAAGGAAACAGTAACGGCAACAGTAGGAAACAGCAATCAGTGGTATCAATAACTGAGGGAAACAACAATCAAAGGCAGCAGACGGAAACGACAATGAGAAGGCAACAATAATCAATGCATTTGAAGGAAACAGTACTGTAGAGGCAACAGTAGGGAATTGTTATCAAATGAATCAATTATAGAGGGAAACAACACCCAAAGACAGCTGCAGGAAACTGCAATCAAGAATATCATATATGAGGATATATCAGAAGGAAACAATAATCCACAGTGTTTAACAGAAACAACAACCAGTTTAAGGACCCTTAGACTGCAAACAGGATTGAGTTGAACAGGATTCCAACACAGGTAGGGCCTATAGGTCACATCAGATTTTACCACAGCTACTGGGAAGTCCTTTCACTGGGAATTTTTGTCAATGCTGTTGGGAAATTTCAGCCTCCAAATAAATACGTGATACACTGCACTACGTACGTTAGGCCTGAGCCTGAATTTCAGGAAATTCATGCCTTTGAATAATAGTACTCTGCACTGACAAGTTAGGTATACTACCGCCACTGGTTACAGGCATTACAGAATGTAAAATAAAGGTATAATGAGTACTTGTTTTCATCCGAGCAAAACAAACGTTAGGGGTTAGCCTCTATCCCTATGTTATGCCTTAGCACTTAGCAATACGAATACGCTGTTTCGTCAATCTAGCCTACAGGCTACACTATTAGGCCTAGGCTATGCAAGTTATTGCCTTAAAAAGCGTGATGTTAGCCTAGTACATTAGTAATAGTACTGTAACGTTAGGCCTAAGTTACTGACCTACAATAGCACAAGACCTAAAGAAGTTCGACATGTAAAACTGTTGCCAGTGAAATATGGATTAGTCCCTGCTATGATGGATAACTCTAGAATATGTTCGGCTTTTGTACAATTACCTTTACCTTCGTAGTTGATTCGTCAACACAAGGAGATCGCTGGGCGTAGACCATACAGCAGGATCCTGTACCGGATATGCAGCACACATCCACACCGATCGCGACGCGACGACGACTAAGGCGAATCACCTTACGCATTAATACTCAATCGTCAGGGCATGTGTTAGATTCAAGGTGTCTCATTCCTTAGAGTCGGTGTATCTGAGAGATCAAGGCGGCGCTTATTCCATTTGTAGGCGCATTTACATGGAAGGATGAAATGAAATGCCTTGAACACAGCAGGGTTGCCAGATTTTCTGTGGCGAAACCGGCCAAATTGGTGGCCAGATCACCTGAAAAAAACGCCAAATCAGAACAAGCTCCTACTTGAGGAAAATTGACCCTGTATTTACGTACAGTATAACACTTGCCAACGTCCCGTCCCACTCGGGTGACTATTAAAATCAGGGGCAAAAGAAGGGTTTGGCTTGACTATTAAAATCGGGGGCAAAAGAAGAGTTTTTCTTGAAATTTGGTGAAAAAAGAAGTTCTTTTATTTTAATTTCCATTAAGTTCCAAAAAACGCCAAAATGCCGTTTGGCGTGCACTTTCAATTTTTACTGGCGAACAAAGGTAAAAAACGCCAAATTTGCCTATTTTGGCATTTAAAAACGCCAAAATGGCAACCCTGAAACACAGCCCAATCGTCAAACTCCGATTAAAAATTTTCTATTTTCGTTCTGCATTTAACATTATCAATATGTTCAAATGTGATCTGCCTTGTGATAGCATTGTAAACCAATGGCGTGAAAAACATGTACCTCTTGTACTAATACATGGAGGAAATACGTTTTTCAAAGCGATCTACTTTTCTTCCCATGCAAAGGGAAAACAGTGGTGCGGCGGACATTTGCATATTTGCAAGTCGGGGAGCTCTGGATTTCTCTGCGCAGCGAACCTGTTAATTTGAAACGCAGGGAGTTTAGTGTATCGCAAGAGCGAATGGAAAACATGCACCGATCAGCCAAGTAGTTGATCGGGGATGGCACAAATGCCAACATTGTAGCGCGCATGCGCACTACAATAATTATTCTCATCAATTATCATTGACCAATTATTTGCAAATATATCTTCTAAACTGTAATATGTAAATGTTAACTTTTAAACGGAAGTAAATATGTTTTACTTACCACACTTCTTCACTTATAAAACAAAAAGAAGCAATTTAAAACTTTCAACTTTTGATCGTTGAAAGTTGTTTAAACGATCAAATACTTCGACAAGTACTTACAACTAATCGTGTCTTTCCATACAAGACAAACACCTTTTATATTGTCAAATCTAGACTTTTTAGAAAAATGATTAAACATAACTCTAGACATTAGTCATAACATATTAAACGTATCAACGATATTAGAAAAGCATGCATGCCTAACTTATCGCTTAAGTTTACTTTTGAAACATAATATCTCCCAAGACTTTGTCTTGGTAAACAAAACATACAAATGTCGTACATAAATCATATTTAGTTTCACTTGTAAAGGTCGTCTATATGTTTTCTGTCCACATTAGATATATTTGTCCCTAGTTGTCAGTAAAACCCGTCTCAAGTCAAAGATAAATTCTTTGTTATTCCAATTTAAAATGATTTGTGCAACTCAATAAGTCATTTATAAATGTCAATACTTTGTCTTAAAATACTTTTAGCAAAAAAAAAAAAAAAAAAAAAAGCTTATCATTAAGGATAACAACAATATTTAATTTTGACTAGTCAAACTTTTTCACAAATATTAAAAAATGTCGTAATTCTAGACAAGCAATGGGGTGGAACAGCCAGGATATTGTTAAGTTGTCGCTAACTTATTTTTCTACATACCACCTGTTAAACGCGAGTTCAATGGAAATCCACTCTTAGAAGCTCATTTTAACAACATGTATAACACACACTAACAAACACTTTAATGACTAAAACTCAATTACGCCCCACAAATTTTCGTAGATTACCCCCCTCGCCCGTTATTATTGAATTTTAGACTACGTCAGTTAAACATACATCTATCTTCATTGTTACATGGATGCCAGTTAATGGTTCCTTGGACCTTTATTCGAAACATTGATGGAGTGGCTCCGCCTTAGTTACTCTGGACTTGACCCAACCTGTTTCTACTGTGCTGCTATGATAGAAGGGAATAGAGCGCCAACTCTTCCCTTAAGGATGCCATGATGCTGCTAATGAAGTTTGTGGCAATTGTACTCGTTTGACTACGTTCGTTCAGTCGCACCTCCGGAAAGATGCTGTGCTTTTCTTCTTTCATGTTTATAATTTAATATAAAAAATGTAAGGCAGTTATCCAATGGATATTGTATTTATAATTTAGTAATATTTCATTCAATTTTATTTTCAAAAGAAAGTATTTTTGCAGTACCGTCGGGTACGGTTTTTATCGATAGTTTGGTATCTTATGATGGGTGGTAAGATATCGATACCGGTGTATACTGGTATTTACAAAAAATACCGGTATATCGTGAAATAATAGTCCCATTCCATGACATATTTTGGCGTAATTCTGTGGTGAACATCATACAAACTTTTCAGTATCGGTATAGGCCTACGCCTACTATGTGAATTTGAGAAAAGTTGAGACGAGACAAAGCTTTTGATCCCGTGCCATAAAAGAATCTATCATTGCAACGGTGATGCCATGTGTACCGTATGTATGTGTGTGTCTGCTGTGTGTATATGTATGTATGTGACAATTAGCTTGTAAACACTATTTTAAGAAGGGTAACTTCAAGACATGAGTCTAGGGAAAGAACGTCATCAGCAAATGCTAAAATATGTTTAAATAGTGCTCACTCGTATGATATCGTTATGATTGCTGTTTCGAAGATTGCTTTTTAAATTTCATTGGCAATGAATCACTAAGCCATTTAGCTTTCTGGTTTAATTTTTGTTTACTTTTGCAAACTCATGGCATCACTTTAAACTCACATGTTTTTCAGACAAGCTGGTAGTCCAGTCACCGATTTCTGTGGTAAGCGTACTCAGTGCCGCCAGCATTGTGTGCATGGGGGGTGGGGGGAAGCGTGCCCTTCCTCCACAATCAATGTCAATTTTTTTTTTGGAAAATTTTAAAATGATTCCGAAAAGGCGTTTAAGCTATAGATTTCTGTAAGAGGTAGGGGTCAGGTCTGTTTTGCACCGAGTCAGGGATCTATTGTAAATATTTTCTATTACAAATGACAAGTTCTTACACCATCAGAATTGTCGCAAATCATTTGCAAAGTATAAAAATTTTCGCGCACTCCGAACAAAAATTTCTCAAAGGTGAAGGTGACACCTCCCCTTAGACCCCTCGTACTAGATGGCACTTTTATATCGTGACAAAGTAAGGGATCCCACACTAGTGTATACAATCCCAGGAGCGCATTAAAAAAATACAAATTTACGCAGACTTAGAAGGAGCACATCACCCCCCATCACCAAATCCTGGCGCCGCTAGTGACCGTAGTCCCTAGTACACTGCATTGATTGAGGTATTTTTTATTGTGTATTTTGTGTAGTATTGCATACATAACAAGGGTTAGGTTAGGTTAGATGAGGTTTAACGTCCCAGTTTCCAATCAATTGGTTCAAGTCGAGACGACCACGGCCTTTTTTCCAGTTGTGGCTCACTGGCTTGTTTTCCCTACTCCATTGTTTATGCTGAGCACTAAGCACAAAGGCAGTAGGTTCCATTTCTAAAGTCTTTGGTATGACCCGGCCAGGATTGGAACCCTAGACCTTCCGGCTGCAAGTCGGATGCTCTAACCATACATAACAAGGGAGTAGCTTGGAAGAAATTTTTAAGAAAACCTACATATCAAATGGGGGTCATGGCATTGATCACCGTCTAAGTTTAATTCTTATCCAATTGATTAGGACATAAACAATTTCGGGAAATAGCTGTCACAATGTTGGATGAGGTCAAGTAGTAGTGGACAGTGAAAAATACACATGAACAAGCACTGTTTGTTTGTTTCACCAGAAAATATTTTTATTGAATTTTTCTCCTCCGGAAATCAACTCAAAATCTCAGGTTTTTCAGAAAGTTGCTCACCAAATAATTTTTAGACAAATTCGTAGACTCGGTTTCTACTTAAGCTTAGCTGAGGCTGTCTAGTTTCCATGCCTCGTCATGGTCAAGAATCAATTGCCTAAACCACCCTAGGGTTCTCTCATGTAATGCTAGCTCTATCCCATAATGTCACTGCTTCCAATAAAAGTCATCACTTGTAAAGACCAATAGAATAAACAGAGCAGGTTTAAAACACTTTCCATTGGTTGTAAAGTTTGGGTCATTTGCATGTCTAAACTTACTTATGAATTATTAACCAAGTCAGCAGTTTCAGATCGGACGCTTCTCACCATTGATGGATGGACTCCAACTATGTCATTTGATAAGATTACATAAAATTTGTTAGCCGACTTCAGCTGTGCTAGCTGTCAGACTCTGGGGCCTATTTAGAGACTGTCTTTTAAGAGCAAACATGGTGGGAAAGTTCCTTCTGTTGGCTTGGGGGAGCCTAGGGAGGGCAAAGGTCAGAGTGTTTATACACTCTGAATAGCTATCAATGGGGGCTCAGTAATGCTTGTTGTCAAAGAAGAAAACTAGTTCAATTTATTTTACTGGACCAGAAAAAATCTCGATCAGTGAGGTAAAAGTTCACTGTCAACGCACTTAAAGGCTTTGTATCATGACACCTCCCTCTTCCAACAAAACAGCAGTGCTGTTTAGGGACCAGAAATAATCTAACCTTGATTAATTCCAAAAGTTTCTTTCGGTGAAACCATACCATCAATAGTGAACACTACAACTACAACAAAGTAGAAGATAAACTAATAATATTACATTAATTTAAGAGTCATACATCACAAAATTACATAACATTAATGCCTTTACAGCAAATAACATAGAAGCACAAGAGACAATATTAGAAGAGTATAATTTCAAAGATATAATAAGCATGCAGATTCTGAGAAACAATGCACAACTTTATCTTACATGAGAAAGAGTTAGTGGAATAAGAAACTACCACATCCTGGACAGCGCGTCAGCATTTTGATTACTTAGTATAGCATTCCCTTCTTTCATTCGCTCCAACCCCTGCAGGGGTCTATGCCAGTGATCTGTCTGAACAACAAACTCTGTACCATGTACGTACACATACAACTCCTCAATTGCCCATACAATGACCAGACATCCTTTCTCAATCGTAGAGTAGTTCTGTTCCCTGGGAAACAGCTTACGACTCAGGTATATCACAGGATATTGGTTTCCTTCTTCATGATCCACTTGATTCAACATAACCCCTAAGCCACGCTTTCAAGCATCAGCTTGTAAAATAAATGGTTTGTCAAATTTGGGGCTTACTAGCACAGGGTCTGAAATAATGGCTTTCTTTAATTGTATAAAAGCTTTTTCAGACACATCTTTGCACTGCACAATTTTTGGCATTTTCTTTTTAGTCAAGTCAGTAACTACACTAAATACCCAATAAGGCCCAGGAAAGCTCTTACATTAGTTTTTGTTAACGGTCGAGGGTAATTTTAAATTCTTTTCCCTACAAAAAATCCCAAATAGGGTACTTCAGAGACACGTACTTTACACTTACTTCGCTTTGCTGTTAAACCAGCCTGTCTCAACTTTGCCATGACTTCTTTCACATGTTTAAGGTGACTGCCCTAGTCATTGCTAAAGATGATAATGTCAGCAATATATGCCCTAGCAAAATGATTCATATCATCAAGAAATATGTCTACCAGAAACTGAAAGCTAGCTGAACTATTTTTCATACCAAAGGGTATGGTAAGGTATGGGGACACAAACGCAGACTTAACCTTGGAATCTTCATTTAAAGGTACTTGATAATAATCCTTTGTTAAATCAATAGTAATCAGAAATTTGGCCTGTCCTAATTCATCCAAAATTTCATCAACTCTTGGAATAGGACATGCATTTGCTACTGTAACGTGATTAAACTTTCTGTAGTCAGTGCATATCATGATTCCCGAGAGCTTTTTGGGTACTACAACAATACGGGATGCCCATGGACTTGAAGATTTCTCTACTATTCCCATATCTAACACTTGCTGAATCTCTTTTTCAGCCTCTGCTTTTACTAAGTGTGGAAGCCGGTATGGCTTTTGCGATATGGGTACCTCAGAGGTAACCTCTAAACTATGTTCTGTTAGATTTGTTCTTCCCGCAACATCAGTTAAAACATCATTAAAAGATTTCAACAACTCAGATATTTCAGTGATCTGTTGGTCTGTTACATCCGCATACAACTTTACGCCTACATCCGTCTAATCTTGACTTCGATGCAAACTTGAGAATTAAATTGCATGTCCACAAACATCGGGCCGAAATTCTTCAGTTTGAATACCAACAGCACTGGCATTTTCTTCAATGCGCTCCACCTATGGTTTTAGCAGATTTATATCAAACACAAGTTTCCTACTCCTTTTACCTTTCAAGACTTTATCTTCATAAACGACCTCATTTATCAAATTGGTGATTTGAAATCAGCCCTGCCATTGTGCCAACAATTTATTTGTCTCAATGGGCAGTAGGACTACAACCGTCTGACCCACTTCGTAACGAAGCTTTCTAGCATTGCTGTCATACCAAACTTTTTGTTCTGCTTGTGTGTCCGGAAAAGACTCTTTTGAAAGCTGGGATAATTCAACCCATTTTTCTCTCATGTCCAATACATAGGAAACAACACTTTTATCATCTACAGACGCTCTTTCTAGTCATGAATCATGGATGATGTCAACAGGACCTCGTATATTCCTACCATACAAAAGTTCAAAAGAACTAAACCCAATGCTTTCCTGGGGCAATTCATGATATGCAAAAAGCAAATATGGAATGTATTTGTCCCACTTGTCTGGTTCCTTACCAGCGTAATTTTGTAACTTCAACGTTCCATTAAAAGTTGACGTTCTAAACTTTAAATGGACACATGCTAAATGTTTGAGATTGCCAAACATTATATCATTATATCAGGACAGGGCGAATACCCATAGACGGAGGGTTCACTTGGTTGAAATTCACTTAAGGTCGAAGAATCCCCGGACGAAAATATATTGTCAATTACGGGTAGAATTGGGGTTTTGGTTAGATAGAGATTCGTGGATCAGGCGTATCCCCTGCTGCCCAAATTAGCTAACTGTATTTTCTTTTGTTGTAAGTTGCAATGATATGCACATTTCCTCCAAGAGAAGAACAACTTTTTGCCCTGTGACACCATATGTGTAATGTCTCACAATAAGTGGACGTTAATGTATACTAATGTATTTTTTTACCTTCATTTTCAGTATATATGTTCTTTTTGTTTGCGCGTCATATTCATATATAATGGCCTTAATGTTTATGTGCTTTTTACGTACGTAGAAACGGGCACGAAGAAACAAAGGAGAACTTAAACCTGACCGGACAAAACTGCAAAGGTGAACTATTTACAGAATTCTGTACATTGCGCTAGCAAACAAAATTTCTGCGATAACTATGTACGAAACCACCCCGAACCCAAACCAGTTACATAGGACTATTTACAATCTCACTACGCAAAACTATTTACATACCCATTTACATCAACAGAAGAGTGTTCAGGTTGAGTCTGTTCAATGCTTTTTGTAACTATGGATGCTCCTTACCTGCTCCGGAACAAAACACCGGACGTGACATGAAACACAAGGACAACTATATACACCAGGCCAGCATTCATGTGGCCAACCCCCACTATTTACAGTATTAACAATGTGATGTGCTCTTTACATGCTTGTAGCCGGGCGGACCTAATGTGGAACAAAGCAAACCTATTTCCACTGAACTACCAAAAAAACTTTGTGGCATGCATGGGCACAGACACAAACAGAACAGAAACCCCAAAAGAAAACGGGGACACAAAGACAAAACCGTTCACACTAAATACTCTGACTGGGACCTTATCTTTTTAATCCGTGGGCTCGGTGCGGGCGTCCCAGAGTGATGGGTTCCCCTGTCTGATACTTCGCCTGAAGCCGACCTCTTTAGTGCAGACTCTGGCCCCTCCCCCTCACACAAATCAAACCAACCCTCCCCCGAAGGTGGATCCTTTGGAGGAGGCTCTGAGGCACGCTCCCCGCCATCCGACATCGCCGAGTCTGAGGACAGATCGAGGTCCTCCTCTAATGTCATTATTTCAACCTGACCGGGTGCCGCTGCCAACGATGGCGGAGAGTCTGCCTCAGGAGTCCCAGTACCCCCCTCACACTGCTTGGAGGCAAGGAAGTCCTGCTCAACCTCAAGTGCCGCCTCCTCTAATTCGTGGGTTGAATATTGTGGGCCTGTTTGCGAGGGTTCGGGTGACGACCCCACATCGGCACTGACATGGGCAGAGTACGATGTGGGGCAGGCACCAAACACATGTCCCTCCTCCCCACAGAGGTTGCACCGTATCGTTGGGACACTCTGCCTTGCCGTGCCCCAACTGCAAACATTTTCCACAACGTCTTTTGGGACACGACTTGGCTTCGTGCCCCTCCTCTCCACATCTAAAACAGGTACGGGGCTGGCAAAAGTACCTAATGTGGGCCTTGGAACCCCCTATGAAGAGGAACGATGGAATGTCCCTCACCAGTTCCATACGGAACTGTCTCTTGCCATTAAATATACCTTTCAAGTCACCCACAGTATATTTACACCACCGCATTTCAGAGACAGTTCCGTATTGACTACGAACCCTCGCAACCAGGCGCTGATCGACCTCGAAGGGAAGGTAAAGCACCGTCACCGCCACAGAGCCATCATATGGGGTGACAGTGAGCCCCTCTACCCCCTTCAGGCATGACACACCCTTAACACGGGCAGCATCAGACTTAAACTTAAGGTCATACGTGTTGCGGGCCTCACGCGCCTGCAACATCTCAATTTCTCCAATTTCGACACCATTGTCTTTTAACACAGTAAACGCCTGTGGGGGAGGGAGACTCACCCCAGACGAAAACTCCAACTTTACAATTGTGCTATCCCGACCTCCGGGCATAGCAGCAGTTTGTGTGGCTCGGGGCCACCGAATGAAAAGAAAAAAACTCTGACCTGGTGTTACAAAAGACAAAAAATTTAGTATGAAGCACGCTATAAGGTTTAAAGCACAATTGCAATAAATAGTACAGCTATCACACAGTGATACAAGTTGAGCTCGGTAAAACGACGAGAGCGAGACGAAAGCACGTCTGCACTCGTCGAAGACCTGAACTTTAATGGCCTTAATGTTTATGTAATATTAAACCTGCATTCACGTAAACAATAGAGATAAGAGAAAACGTTATATAGGCAGAGATTGTAAGTTTCAGGTATTTTGTAACGAACAATTTAACGAATATTATAATAGATGGGTGATATACTATAACACCACATAAGCTTACTATACTCCCTACAAAATTATGTCTTAAAAACGTTCTTTAGACGATTTTACTTTGAAGGTTTAAAAACTGTAGGGGGGCAAATATCTACCCTGCCTCCACTGCAGCGCCTCCCTCGCCCCCATCATATCCCACCACCCCACAATACTGCCCCATTTGTATGTTAAATGTCTTAGTCTGGTATACAGTACACCCTTGTATGCATTATACCCACTTCAATCATCTGTTTACTTGTCATATATAGTATATATGAGCCAGTGCTAAAACTTCAAAAATGCCAGCTCCTTTTCTACTACTGTAAACTAATACACCGTATAATCTTTACTTGATGTACTGCACACCACACTAGACGGTACAAATTCATAGATATTCTATCCTTAGTAGGCCATTAAAGTAGCTGTTGAACTTTAAGGTCAACAATACAGACAAAGTAATATCGGAGCATAAAGGTTAGTATTACCTCACAAATACAAGCTTACATTGGTTCAGTACATCTTTTCTTTGTACACTTCAATCATTCCCTTTCATTTGTATTTCATCAATTAACAATATATTGACAGTTTCAGGTACAGTCAACAATTTTCCCTTATTTCTTCTTAAGAAAGATTTGAAGAATAGCTATATGTCTAGTGTAACTTCAAGGCAAAAGTCTGGACCAGAAAGCCAAAGAGTTTAGTGATTCCTTGCCAATGAAATTTAAAAAGCAATCTTCAATGCACTAATCGCAAGGATATCATACGAGTAAGCACTATTTAAACATATTTTAGCATTTGGCAATGACCTTCTCTCCCTAAACTCATGTCTTGAGGTTACCCTTCTTGAGACAGTGTTTACAAGCTAAATGACACATACACACACACACATACTTGTGCTTGGTGGAAAAAGAGGTAATGGGTACTGAACCCTACAAACGAGGTAACGCCAATAACGCATCAGGAACGATCGAGCTACCGTATAGTAACAGAGGTGTGACACTGTTAATTAAAGGTAATGTGATCTTGACGGTGTGACCTTTAATTTATGATGAGATATGTACATACAAAACGAGGAACTGTTTATACACACATCATACACAGCTGTTTGATTGTTTGTACCATAAAACCGAGGTAATTTCTGAACAAACGTTTCCCCGTAGACCTCTCGGTAAGGACTTAAGGCTCAACTTTTGTTTTCTTTAGATTAGGTAATCACAAATATTCATTAATGGCTTGCAGACTTTAACCATTTTAGACATGATTTCGACGCACGTAGCTAAGGGGGGGGGGGGCGGCACAGGGAAACGTTTCCTCCAAATTTTTCAATAAAAGGACTTTACTGAAAGAGGAAAATTGATTACCAGTCCAGCCTTTTCGAAATACAAATATAAGAAGAAAACTTGAAACTTGTACCTTTTTCATGTAGTCTCCTTAAATTAAGCAAAAATGACACCCCCTTAGACCCTTCTACCAGATCTGCAAGTCTCCAACAACGATTTATCCCCCTCCCCCAAATTGGTCAGTCTGGGTCCGCGTCTGATGATTGGGAGGGGCAAATTTTTTTCTTCTAGTAGCTTTCTCACTGATTTACAATTAGAAGAACTTAAGCATCCCGATTTCGCTAATTTCAGGCTAATACAGTAATCGTTCTAATGACCTGAAGATTCTATGACGCTCTCTTGGGACGAGAAGGTGAATAATATGAAATTGCATAAGTTTTGTCTTTTTTCTTTGTCCTTGCTTTTTCTTTATTTTTTTCTCCATTTTCTCCTTGAATTTTTGTTTTTGGCTGCAAATGATCCCCGAACCTCCCTCTTTCACAGCGCCTGATTAGTTGCATTATCACCTGAAAACGTTAATACGCCTAGGTACAACATGTCGACATCAGAACCGCAAACTTTGTCGCTGCTGAAATTTCTTTTGTTTCCTTTCAATTTGTTCCATAAATCTAACTAGAGGAACGTATTCCCTACTGCCACGTCCTTGAGCACTTATGATTCCTTTTACCCTACACAAGTATGCGTGCATAAATTTCTACTAGCATTAGAGGATTTCTTCTTCAGTCGCATAAGCTGTAGCTGTAGCTTATTTCTCTTACTGAAAACTTTTGAGAGAGTCTTGTGTAGCATTCAGCAGAATAATTTTTTGTCCATCACAATTTAAACTTTGGGACTATAAAATTAGACCACTTCCATAACTAGCTATGCCTCTGTTTCACTCGACCTGCCTGGGTTTAATGTGTCTTAAAACTAGCATAACGTAAACGTGGTCAAGTTTTAAGTGCTAAACGGACAAAGGAAGTTAAATAGTCTGTGAAGGCACTAGTTTTAAAAAGTCTCTAAAGGCAAGTAGTGATAAACGCAATATTCCATATATTAAAAGATTGCAATTTATATCACACACATGGTTATATACAAAACAATGGCAGACCGTTTAAGACAGTAAAACAATAAGCTTCAACTAGTACACACCCGCGATGTATCTCATAATTGGTAGTATATATGCATTACTACTACATACACACAAAAGTTACCATTTAGGCCATTTATAAAGGGCTAAATCCCATATGAATCGAGTGGCAAAACCACACATACTAATGCCTTGTTATGGTAATACGAGAATAAGCAAATGGGAAATTGGGGTTGAAAAATGTTCACATTTGGCGGGGAATTCTTAACGGGCGGTAAGAAAAATTAGGATGACAATATTTATGATTTTTTCCAATTTGTTCAGCCATTTTTAACTGGAAAAGTGTCTTTTTTATCTTCAAACAAAAAAAAAAAAAAGGATCATTTCTGTATGTTAATCCCTTCGTCTTCTAAATCCAATAATTAAAAATTATCTGTGGAAAACATGAATTCTGGACTTACAAGTTGAAATTTCAAACACAGGTGGTTCGGGATGACGATTTGTTTATCGTGAGGGATAATAATCTCCCTCAAAAACTAGGATCTGCTTCTACGTGGCCGATGTACAAATCATGTGAAAGAAGCAAGTTTTTAGTTCGATGTTTTGGTATGTTTAACATTTTGGTAAGCGCCACTTATATCTTACAAAAAATTTATCAGTAATTTGATTATTATCTGATTCAGTTAGTATTCCCGTTCTCCTGTCACCTAGTATTGCTGCTAAAGTAAACAGAGCCTTTGATTCAGTAAAATGTGAGATGGGATATAATTTTGAGCATTCAGCAATTGCTAAGGTGTGGTACCATAAGATCCCCACTCGCCAGGATTCTGATTAAATTATAAATGAAATAGACGTTCTTTGTTTTCGTCGCTACTAACATATACCCATCCTACTAGACACGCGTTCTATTTATACTTTCAATACAAAAACAAATCTATTTTTGTTTTAAAAGAAACTCATTGTTTGGGCTCTTTACCAGACCTGTATCTTAACCAGTAGCGTATCCAAAGAGAGGCACAAGGGACTTAAGCTCCCGAGACTCTTCAGTATTTTGTTTTATCAGATGAAAAAATTAATGTATTTAAGCTATAATTTTCAACAGAGGTAGCAGGGGAGAACTGCATTTTTTTTTTTTTTTTAGAACATTACAAACTCACCATCAGAAAACGTGCAAATTTTATGAGACTTTTGTATAGCAAAAAATTGCAAGAAGTCTGCAAATACCATGTCCAGGAGCTTACTTGCTAAGCCTGGGATCGGCAATTTTCCGTGATCTAGGAAATATTTGTTCGAAAAATTTCCTGGTATTGTCCACGCCAATCGATTATGACGCTCCACTTCCATAGTCTTCCCACAATTTTCAGTCCCCTCCCCCTCCCCAGTCCAAACTTCCAAATACATCCTGATCTAGCTAAACAATGTATTCGAAAGAAAAGATAGCTACCAGAAGGGGTTATTTTAGGGAGTGAACTATCATACTAAAATGGATAAAGTCAATGATAACTTAACATATTCTAATGAAGGCGAGGGGCAAAATTATTTCTGCGCTCCTTCTCTACGCCCCAGCATATGGGCTGCTTTTCCCTGTCCTTAAAACAAGCCTTGTAGTGTTCTTGTAAAATTAGATACTCCTCATACTGCTTAGTGTAATAAGCTAACTATTGCCCAAATGAAACATTTGTATACAAGCAAATACCGAAGTTACACACTGTGCAATAGAACAGTGTACTTGTTAAATGTCAGACAACTGCTTATTCTTACCAGTAACTATCCCTAAGAGATCGTTGATTGTAAAAGGTTACAGAAAAGTTTAATCACAGGACAGCTATCATATATAATAACCTTAAAGCCACATTGTGATGTGTCTCCAGAGAGTACAAGCTGAGAATTTTGACTGACAGCTTTAATAGTAAATTTTCAGAAGGACAGGTGGTTGTAAAGGAAAAGATAACTTTTTGGTTAATTAAATTTTAGCCGTGCAAAGGGTACCTGGGTCCACGTTATATGCAGAGGATTTCCAAGTCTTATTTATTTTAAATTTCTTGTTAAATCTTCTCAGTTTAACCTCAGTTACAGAAACTAATTTAAATTCCCAAAATAACACTACTTGTGGGATACAAAATCCCCGAAGAGGCCTTATTAGAGGTAATAATGATCATGTGACCCAAAATCGAGAACGGCACAATTTGTGGTGACTAAAACTTTTCATCTATTAAATGATATTTACAAGCATAAACATAGAATATGTTAGGTAACATATACTTAAGAAGTTATTCTACGTCAATTTAATAGTGTCATAACAAAAAAGTTACACCATTGAAAAGAGCCATTCAGGAAATACAACACCTATAGGTACATCAGTTAAAATTAAAGTAAATGCACGTTTTCTTTAAATAAAAAGTCTAACACTAAGGCACATGGTACAGTAAAACATTAAAACTTTAATTGTACTAGTTGACAGTTGAGTACAGTTAGTAATTTGAACAATGACTGTGAGGACAGGTCGATGAGTATGAATAGAGGTACCGGTATCATGGCATGGCTATGAGCAAATTTGAGGTACGGGTACTAGGTCATTAGAATAGGTATGAGAACGGGTACCAGGCCATGAGTATAGATACAGATACAGCTACCATGTTAAGAGTACGAGTAGGAGTACGGATATGAGTACGGCAACTTATACTCGAGTAGCGGTACGAGCATATCAATTTGTTCAAAACACTTTCGGTCAAAACACTATGCGAGGAGCAAAAATATTTCTAGGGCACCTCCCTTGTCCCTTGGCCTACGAGTTGCTTTTCCCTTTCCTAAAAAGAAAGTCCTGTAACGCCTTTGTAAAATGTCATACTCGTTATATTGCTTTAAAGCTACATTGTGATATGTCCCTTAACAGTACAAGTTGAGGGTTTTGACTGACAGCTTTAATGGTAAACTTTCAAAAAGACAGGTAGTTGTCAAGATAAGTTCTTTATACATGCATCAAAAAAAAAATAAATAAACTTTTGGTTAATTACTCAATTCAGTAAAGAGGTATTTTCCAAGTCTTATTAAGTTTAAATTTCTAGTTAAATCGTCTCAGTTTAGCCTAACTAACAGAAACTAATTTGAATTCTTCAAATGTGACCACTTGTGGAATACAAAATCCGTAAAGAGCCCTTGTTAGAGGTAGTAATAGTCACGTGACTTAAAATTGGGAACGGCACAGTTTGTAGTGAGACAAACTTCTCGTGTAGGTAATGGAAAATACTTGTCATGTACAGAAATGTTATCATGACCGTATTTATACCACCTAATATAGACATTACAAAATTTTCAAAATAAATTTACCCGTGTTGGTATCCTCCAGTTATTTCATATTCTCCACTTGTCATTGTCACTTTCGGTGTTATCTAGCATAAACGTAGAAACATTATTTTAATGTTGGCAAAAAGTGTTTTCATAGATTTCATTTCATATAAATATCTTTTAACAAGGAGATTTTTACGTGTCATTTGACTGTAATAGATACTGTATTTATTACTTTAAATTAATTCAAGGAAATATATTAGCTTACACAATTACAAATCTGGTCATATTGACTTACCACCTCAAAAGACAGAAGACACACTCATTAAAATATTCAAAGAGCACTTTACTTCAAATAATAATAATCAAGACATAACGCTAAAATATTATACACTGTTTTAACCAGTAAAAACAAAACCACAAATTTCTGTCATATAGGCCATATCAACATTCACATCATTCTTAATGAGTCCACAATTGTAACGACTTAAGAGACTACAACTTTGTTAAAGACAATGTCTCTTCAATTTTAAAGCAAAACCATCAGGAGTCCCCTTTTTAGTTTTCTATTTGCAATATGTTTGTGTCTATATTTTAACATATACTTGAAAAGACAAGGTAAAGTGAAACCCCTTTTAATATTCTCCTAGATTAACATTACGCTAATTTTCTAGCGAAAACAGGACGAGGTCCCCCTCTCCTTTTTGATCTGCGCCTGATGAATAAATATGTCATATAAAAATCTGATACTATAAACACCATACATTCAAAATAGACACATGCTAATCAACTTCATCTGTAAAATGCATTGAAAGGTCAGCAGACACTGACTAAGACGTATACGTGATAAAATGTAAATGAACATCATCAATCAAAATTAGATAACATCTTAACCATTTTTTGACATATTTTGGGCAAAAGTAGCATGGAAAGGTGACACCAGAATTGTATGTTAATTGCTTCAAGTAGCATTCTTGACAGGATAAATCCCAAGACAACTGATACACAATAATACCGGAAAATATTTCTTTACAATAGTCTTAAACTGTGGAATGTTTTGGCTATAGTGGAAAATAAATTCTAGTGGTATCATTACTTATCTCAACTATTGCTAGACAAATGCACACAGATACACATACACATGGAATGTTTAGTATTGTCAGCATTGATCTATTTACAGTAAAGATTTGTATTTATAAAGAATTATGCTATATAACATACCGTGACATCTGTCATATCTATTGTTTTTAAGTGTCGTCTGTTGTTGTAAATATCGACTTCCACGTTTTCAATTTTTATGAAGTGCCCTTCATGTTCTTTGTCTACTTTTTCTGAAGCCTGGTTCCACAATTTCACACAAACTTTGTCTAAACTGGTATCATCTTCAATATAAATGTCTCTTCTCTTTCATTAGTGCCCTTCTCTAACATCATATACCTACATAGTAAAGTCAAGTGTATAAGAACGACAAAGTAAGATAGTAAAGTATTTTACTAAATCTACTAACCAATACAAATGTACATTTTTAATATATCACAATTCTTGCAAAGAAAATGTTTGACTTCACTAAAAATATGCTTTTGTGTATACATGCATATTTTATATTCCCCTAGTAGAACCATGCATACTATTTACAATATGTAATCTACTATGTATAATGTCAAAGTGAGCTTTGAAATACACAATCCATTGAAAAAGTATAAGATCTTTCATGGCTTTTTTTTTTCAAAAATCATATACATGAAGTTGTAAATTTTTGTTATACCAAATTAATTTTCAGTTCCATAAAACTGTCAGCAATTATTAACTTAATATGGCACTCTACAATAATGAATAGGTAACTGTAAATACATCAAAATAGAGCTCTCAACAGTTATATTATACAACAAAATTGAAATATGAATTGATTTATTGACATGCTTGCAATGAGTATAAATCCAAACTAAAATGATTTAACTTTATCCTCTTTTAAGTCTTTCGTATTTTTAATCTGGACGGCTTATTACAAGTTAAAACTTTTAGTTAGAACACTTAAGCCTTAGAGAATCATTTTATACTAAAACAAACTCACTACATAAAAATTATCAAGAGGCGGAAGAGGGGTCTGTCACTCTCCACCTCTTAGACCCAACTATGGTAAATATAATTTCATAAACTAAAAATTTCTTAGCATATGATCACTTAAATCTTTTTTAGTTAAAAATTTTCAAAGAATGCCCCCTCCACTTAAATCCATTCCCAAGAAGCTACGCTAGCATAACATGACAAATGAAGGATCCGCCCAGCTTGCAAACTATCGCACGCACACCTATTCGTTATATAAACTTTACAGTTGCACTGGTAGGGCTTTTTCTATAATTTTTAATGGGGACATTTACGAAAGGGACCATCTAAGGAGAGGTCTACCATTGATCAGCGGGTACTTTGGAAAAAAACATTTTTGAGGAAAACGCCTGCCCAACAGTCATGGAGTATCTAGGGTTCCGCTCACGGAGGGCCATGCAGTGTGTTGTTTTATTTTCAGCCTAGAGAACTGGGAGTCTAAGGGGAGGGACCTCTTTTTAAAATTGTTTTGAATTCTCTGAAACAGTAAATGTCCTAACATACAATCTGCTGTCAGGTGTATACCTTTGTAAGTTCAACTTATTCTAAAATATTTGCTTATTTTTACGTACTAAAAGATCGGCACCAATGTAGGGAGGGATGTCCCAATGCTCTTTTCCCTGTAAACGGTAATGTTGTCGACATAACCGGAAATTGCATTTCACATTGCTTATATGTAAATTTATCTATCCTTATTTTCTTTATTGAGTGAAGTTCAATGCTTTCCCCTAGCCTGTTTGCATAAAAGTGGGCAATATTTCAACATTTGAAAACAGAAATTTCCAGAAAAAGGGGACCATCCTCGGGAAAAAATGAGCTGAGTGGGGACTGTGTATGAAGCTGTCTCTAATATGCATGTTTAAAGGGTTTTGCAAGCACGAGGGAAGTTGCTTTACCTATGTTATATTTTTATCTTTCCATATCACTATTGCAAGTAAATAGCATGGGACATTTTTATTGCACACAGACCTTTACCTTAACTCAAGAAAACTATGGCTACAATCATGGAACTACAATAGCTTATATATGATAACATTGGGTATATACAATACTTTAATTTTCGCTACCCTACTGTGTGCGGTCAGCAAAAGGTGTTTTTAATATACAAGCCGAAACTAGTTTGTGACCTCTGTCCCCTACAATGATGCAGTTGTCAAACGATAATACTGATTGGAGTGGCATAATATAGCTAGATGAAAATAACTTATTTTTTATTAAAAGTCCAGTTTTAAAAATTCGAAGTTTCTTTTGAGTCTTCAAATTCCACAAAGACCAAATACAAAATAGAATACTGCTGAATGAACAAACTTCATTTGTTCCTTACTGTACTTCTGTCATGTCTATCAGAAGAACAGAAACTGACTAAATCACACAAGACTTCTGTCTGCAGAACAAAACTATAAACAAAATCCCTGAGGTAAAAACGACAACTAGATCACAACAGAGTCGGCTGAAATGATCAGTGAAGTAAGTTGTAGCTCCTTTTTTCTGACATGTAAATTTGCTCAAATTTAATTTCAAATCATATGATAAACGAAAAAAAAAGAGAAGCAATAAATCATAATTTCTCAACACCTGTTCGACAGGTATTAAACTCATTCCCTGCATCAAGAAAGTCGGCATCAGCAAATTCTCTCCGCAACGACTTGATAAATAAAATGGAACATTCATAAAAGGACCTATTACGTCAATATAACACAAGCTAAATTATGGCTATAGCCAGTAAATTACTCTTGTAGCGGAAAAACATTTGCTTTGTTACTAGTTACATTTTTAAGCTCTGACATACTTTATACCTTTGTATGATTATGTCCTATATGACATAAACGTCTCGTATTTTCGTTAATTCAAATCCTGTTTATCACGATACCTTTCAAGGTTAAAACATATTCTAATATTTTGATCAGAATCACCTTCAGGCATTTGACAATTTGAAGGAGCAGATCTAATGACCAGATAACAGAAAAGGTCAAACACATTTTGCCACAGTTTATTTTTCGATTACGATTGGCGTGGCTAGGATTTTCATAGAAAAAGTATTGGTAGATACAATTACATTCCACAAGATGGTAGAAACGTATTAGCTAATTCTATGTATATATTATAACATCATGAACGTTAGTGCAAATAACAATTGCAAAATTGAAAACTACATCATAAATTAAAGGCTTTTCATGCTTTTTTGTTCAGTTTTCGTTTATGCAAAGTAAGTGTATACCAATAGTGTATTTTCTAGTCGAAGTCTAAATCATTTCACATATAAAACATCTTTTTGTTTATTTATCTGTATCGGTATTTATAGCAGTTATTTACAATAGAAAACAATGGAAAACTCATTCTTACTATAATGTATGAACTTTGTACTAAGCACAGTAAACTTGTTGAAATCGGTTCCGACAAAGACACTAATTTCATAAGTCTTATTTTCAAACGCCGGAAAAGTTCAATGTCTTTTTAAGGTCATGGTTAAAGTAAAAAATTTAATACTTTAAACATATCTGATCAAAAACTTAAATCATATATACTCCGAGACTTATTTTCAAACTTAAAGACATTAATGTCATCGATAAAAAGATGCAATAATCTTTACAAAACCATGCATTCGCATAATTTATAACGAATTATAAATTTAAACAATATTTGTTAAAATGAGTGTAGCTTAATCTTTGATCAATTTTTTTTTACAATGCAATACATTCAGTCGAAAAGGTATTAATTTAATTTAAAGTCATTGACAATAGATAAAATAAAATTGGCTAACCTGATTGATTCTTCCTTGAACCGTGAGTCGACGTTTCCTTGGCGATGAAGCCACCTCAGACAAACTGCATTGAGGAGGGTGGTAAAAAGTTTCTAAAACCTCTTCTGGAATCTCAAACTTGGAACCAGTATTAAAAATCTGACAATTAAAATTAAACCGTGTGTAAATATACAAGTAATTGACACAAGAATACTTTTTAGTGCATTTAACGTCAGTACCATTATAGATCGAATTTTTAAAAAAGGTTATACATTATAATTAAATTAATTTACAGTTGGCATTGTATGTCACATAGTCAAAGTTTTTAATAGGACAGTTACATGACAAGAAAGTTACAACAATTAGCTTTTTCTGGAATCAATTTTTTAACTCTATTGCAAAAATAAAACTTTTACAACTTATACACAAAAGTTATGTTATGTGATTCGTAAAGACGTCATGTTTAACGTTAATATAATCATTAAGACAATTATGAATTTGCAATGTTTTTATTTTTTTATGAAAACACATAAACATTGACAACGCTAACAGACCAAAAACATTTCATTCACATTCTTAATATATGATTAATGCAAATTGTCTGTTACCATATCAGAATAAATTTGATGACATTAATTTGGCATAACATAAAATATTTAAAAAGATCAATTACATTTGTTACAACAAGTAAACCAGTCTTTCGATACTTTCGCTTGCTGAAAACGTAATCGTAGTATTAGAAACTGTTAAAACTACGCAGAGCACGTAATTCATCTCCGACGATTATACTAATTTAATTTTAAGATTTTTGCATTAATTTGTTAGTTAGTTAGATGGGACTTAACGACACATCAACACAAATGTGTTATGTAGTGTGAGCAAGATAAAAACGGTAAAACTAAAGAGAAACTGTTGGGCAAAATCCTAAAAGTCTAGACAAGATCAAACGCGGGAGTCATGTCAAAACTTCCTGTAAAGATTTTTGCATTAAGTAAATATGAACCTAATCATTTAATTTAAATCATTTGCATTGGAAAATATTACTTTAATACTTATTGTGACATTTAAATATTTTCAAAGTTGCAACTGTAAAGTCAAAAGTTTAATACTTATTTTTGGCAGAGACGTTATCTAGAAAAATATATGTTATAATAACTAGTCGAAAAATAAAAGTCACATATATTAATAGACATTAAATATTACAAATAATTAACTTTATACTTAAAAACACTATTCATTTTTCATTAAATAGAAAAAATGTTAAATCTTTCTTTTGAACTCGCAGAATTTAATTTGTAGTATTCTGACTCCGGAGTGTTTGTCACTCTAAATTTCTGAATGATTACAAACTTTCCTGTTTTGATTAAAGAGTTTAGTGATGATGTTTCCCCCATAATTCGACCTTCGACAACTTTTAAGTCACACTTCATAGCATAAAAGAACGTAGATTGACTATGATCAACGTGATCAGTTAGTATATACAGTAGTAGAGCCGTCATCATAGAATTATCTGTATTGAAAGTTAATATCATTGAAAAGTCAATAACTTTTTTTCTGTGAAAAGCATTATAGCTTCTTAATTAACATATTATAAAATGTATATGTTTTTTAAACTTAAACAAAACTATACAGTTGGTTTATTTTGGGGGGAAAGTTTTATGCTCCTTTTTAAAACAGAAAAAGAATTGATAACTAGAAAAACTGTATTTGCAAGCAAATACACCTTATTGTAGTGCGCGGTGGGCCTTCATGTGACGTTTTGAAGTCATTTAAAAGTTTGTGGCTTCAAGTAATAAGAATATGTGGTAAACTAGTAAAGCCTTGCATTCGAGTGATCTCTGGATCAGGCCAGGTAAAATGACGAGGAATTTTGTAATGAACAAAACTGGTCGTTTTGGAAGGTGGTTTGAAGGAGTGTTGAAGGGGTTTGGAAGTGGTAATTTCATGAAAGTTTCTGGTTGTTGACTGAAGAAAATGTTCACTTCTGGGAATTGTTAGTTTCAGGTGTATGCTTTCTCCAGGTGTTGAGCTGAAGTGGCGAGCAAGGTTCTCCAATGTGGCCATCTCCCTGTGTTTGAAAATAGGCTGAGGATAAGGAATACACTTTTGTTCTTTGAATGGGGATGTTACATGGTGGTCCTGGGAATAGGACTGGTACAGCTCGTGTCTTGTTTGTCTGAGCAGCTTGAAAAGAGGTATATACGTGATGTTCAACTACAAATGATTTGGTATAGTATTTGGCATGAGTCCAAGAAGTTTCGTGACCCAGGCAGAATTATCAACAATAAACAAGTTAACAACTTTAATTGAGGAATATGCTGTAGAGTGCGGATTAAACTTGAAGACTGAAGAGCGCCACCAGAGGAATCACAGATACTTTCTTTGCCATTTGCCTCTTTATTCAGTATTTACAGATTTGAATAATCAAGTGATGTGAGTGATTGGTTGGATACCATCGTTGTGTGATATGCAGTGCGATAGTTACGATGAGCAGAGATTAATGCGATTCACTGCAAGGAAAAATAAAGCAAGATTAAGGAAAACTGTTCAGACTTCAAATCGAGAAACAAATCAAGCAATAATCAGACAGACATTACCCTAAACCTCGAAAGATAGACCAAAAAGGTATACTTCACGTTAACACTACTGTACCGCATCGAGGTAGAATAACCAATTACTTTAACCATGGCAATACAGCAATGGAAAACCACATTTTGGAGAGTAAAACATGAATTCGGATTGTTTGTCACCAAATCCTAAAGACTAGATAGGATACTACAGAATATCCAGTAAGACCAAAACAAAGTCAGCCACGCAGGCTACTAAATACAGTGTACACTTGAACCAAAGCAAGCAGTCATTTAAACATCAACTACCAGTCCCCAATCCCCCCAGCCAACATCTACAGTAGTCATTGCATTCCAAAGTAAACCAACGGGGGGGGGGGCATAGTGCATGGCTACACTAAACTAACACCCTAAACCCTCTGGTCTAGGCCTAAATCATAACCAAACGCCCCTTCACAATCAGGCCCACTTGGCTAGAACCCTGAATAACCACCCAATGCACACGAATGGTACATAAAATACAGATATGTCAATAAACCGTATGCCTATCATAAGTCATGACCTTGCATAATATCATGATCAAGTACAGTACATAGCACTACACTCTAAATCAAACAAATACATGCCAACAGAGCTTATCCTAGCCCTGGGCTAACATCACAGTAATTTGTACGTAACGTAAACATTAAACTCCTACACACGTGCAAATCATTTTTTTTTTTTTTGCCCTAAACTCTTCAAACACCCGAAGCTAACAAAGCACAGTTCCTAAAACGAACTAAGCATTCAATTACCAAAGTTTTGTGGCCTTTCCGCAACTACGATGGACTTAAGTCACATTGTTTTGACGGAAAACAACTGACTTTTACACAAATGCTTGCGACATGCGAGTCGCCATGTTGTTCACGGGATCTTAACAAGCGCCCTCAATAAAATTGTAAACTGTACAGCAACACTCCGGCCCCTTAATTGTAACATCAATTACACAAACTTGAGATAAACTAGAATGTCAGATAACATGCAGAAATAAAGTTAATAAGCACTGCATACATGAATACTAAATGATCAACAGTCCTTTAACTACTGGTCTGTCCTACCCCTCACTTTCCAACAACAAACACAATTTATGGATAGGTCTTTCCAATGTGGAATGCTCCGTCTTTATGCTACAGGACCTCACATGCCCCTTACTATCAACTCTGGTCTCAAGCACCCGCCCCAGTAACCAACTATTTCTGGGAAGTGTCTCATCTATAACAAGGACAATGTCCCCAATTTGCATGCTTCTCTTAGGAAAAAACCATTTTTGCCTTTTCTGCATAAGTGGCAAATACTCTTTGCGCCAGCGCCCCCAAAATAAGTCTGCGAGATATTGGACTTGACGCCAACGACGTCGTACATAAATATCCTTCTTGTCAAATACACCTGGTGGCATCATGGAGGAGTTTCTCATAGTCAGCAACATATTTGGTGTCAATGGCCTGATGTCCTTAGGGTGGGTGGAGATGGTTGTCAGAGGTCTCTGGTTGACTATATTTTTCAATTTCACACATTAACGTGGCAAGGCCTTCATCATCTAGCCGGATAGACTGCTCCTTTAAGACACCATTCATAACCTTTCTGACAACTCTGATCATTGATTCCCACACACCGCCAAAGTGTGAGGCTGCGGGGGGATTAAATTTCCAAGTAATACCTCGCTGGGCCAGCCAAGCAGGGATGTCACTGTCATTCCAAGCCCTGAGTGTCTCTCTCAGGGTGCTTTCCGAGCCAACAAAATTGGAGCCATTATCACTCTGGATGGTGCTCACTGCTCCTCTCCTACACAGGAATCTTCTTAGAGCATTTAAACAGCTGTCAGTGTCAGCCGAGTGCAGAATCTCTAGATGTATGGCTCTGGTTGCCAAACACGTGAAGATGAGGCCGTATCTCTTGACCATACTCCTTCCTCTCTTTATCTCAAAGGGGCCAAACATATCCATGCCAGTATTATTAAATGGTGGCTTGTCACCTGTTACTCTTTCCATTGGCAGAGCTGCCATCTTTTGTTCACTTCTTTTGGCATGGTACTTTCTGCAGGTGATGCACTGACTCATGACACTTCGAATTATGGTACCAGCACCAACTATCCAGTACTTCTCCCACAGTTTCGAAAGGATTGCAGATTTGCCCATATGACCCAGTGACTTGTGAATGTCCAAAATAATAAGGCGGGCAACTGCTGAACACTTTGGTATGATTGTCTGGTGTTTGGATTCTTCAGGTAAATCAGCCCGTCTCAATCTTCCTCCAACAACAATCAAACCTTCACGCAACATGGGGTCTAAGGTTCGCAAAGAACTTTTCCTCATCACTGAGCTAACTTCATTCTCAGAACCACTCTTGAGGACCCTCAACTCTGCCTGTAGATACTTCCTTTGCTCATGTGACAGGATAAGAGTATCGGCTGCCTTCAAATCTTCTACAGTCACATGACAATCAACAGGTTTGGCTGGAAATTTGGACTGCACTTTCCTGACTTTCCTAATAAACCTGATTATCATGCCCACCACTCGTTTGAGTTTTGAGAAACTGGAATACCTGACAATCAAATCATCAATGAAACAGGCATGGTCACTTCCAAGGGTCATAGTACAGACTCTCTTTACCTCGGGATCATCATCGTTTAACCCAGTAGGAAAGGTCAGGGTGCCCCAATCACTGCCTGACTGGTACAGGAAACGTGGCCCATGTATCCACCTTTTTTTTGTGAGGAAATCATCAATTAATTGACCTCGAGATGCTTCATCAGCAGGGTTGTCATGGTTGCTGACATAATGCCACTGGTCGACGTCGGTGAGGTCTAATATTACTGACACTCTATTGGCCACAAATGCTTTGAATCTTCGAGTGTCATTTCGAATGTATCGTAAGACAGTCTGACTATCACACCAATAAAAAGTCCTTCCTACTTCCAATTCTAACAGGATCATACTGGAAAGACGAGCAGCCATCACAGCAGCAGTTAACTCGAGCCTAGGAACTGACACATCTTTTATAGGGGCAACTCTGCTCCTGGCAAATACCAGTGACACCTGAAGGTTTCCTTCTTTATCTTCTTGACGAAGGTAGGCACACATGCCATACCCCTTATCGCTGGCATCAGAAAACACATGTAGCTGTCTGTCCACTACTTCAGCCTTCAGGTCACACTTCATACATCTTTTGATACTCCACTCATTCAGACGCCCCAGCTCAGATAACCAACGTTGCCAGGTCTGCAGGGAAGCATCATCGGTGGGTTCATCCCATCCCAAGCCCTTACGGCATATGTCTTGTAGTAACATCTTGGCTGGCAAGACAAAGGGGGATACAAATCCAAGAGGGTCGAATAAAGAGCTAACAACTGATAACAGTCCTCTCCTTGTTGCCTCTTTCTGGACCAGCATCACCTCAAAGTTTAATGTGTCTGTCTGCGGTGACCACTGTACACCAAGGGCACGGCTGATTGGCATATCTTGCTGGTTGAGATCCAAAGACTTCAACTCTGGAGCATGGTCATCATAAGGGATGCTTGCCAGTACTTCTTTACTATTTGACATCCATTTAGTGAGCCTGAACCCACCTTAGGCACACAGTTCAGTCAGGCCCTTTGTCAAGGATATGGCCTCGGAATTGTTACACGCTGTGGCCAAGCAATCATCAACATAAAATGAGTCCTGAATAGCCTTCTGTACGTCAGGACTGTACTTATGCCCATGGTCTTCCCCAGTCTTCTGGAGTGCCTTATTAGCAATGGCTGAGGATGATATGGCCCCAAAGAGGTGACGGGTCATCCTATATATCTTTAGCTCTTCTTCTTCTTCATTCCTCCATACAAATCTAAGGGCATCACGGTCTTCTTGGGGTACTACAACTTGAAGAAACGTCCCCTCGATATCTGCCGTGACTGCAACTTTCTCTTCCCTAAATCGTAGGAGGACTCCGACCAGACTGTTTGTGATGTCCGGCCCCTGTAGAAGCAAGTCATTGAGGGAGACCCCGGCTTGTTTGGCTCCACAATCAAAAACCACCCTTACTTTACCAGGTTTCTTGTCACTGATGACCGGGTGGTGAGGGAGATACCATTCCCTGGCTACGGGTGTGGCTCCATCAACTTCCTCCATGTACCCACGGTCATACATCTGTTTCATGAACTCTACATACTTCACTTTAAGTTCTTGGTTACTCTGGAACCGTCTTTCTAGCATTTGAAATCTTTTCATGGCTTGTCCTTTATTGTTTGGTAGGACTGAATTTGGGTCAGCCCATGGTAGGGGAATAACATAATGCCCTCCCACCAGCTTTGTGCCTTCTTCAACAATCTTAACAAATTTCTTGTCTGCCACTGACATCCCAAATTGTTCTGTCCCTTTACTTTCTGGGAAGTCTATCCGTGTGGCCTTTTGCACTAGTTGTGTCAATTGAGAATGGTCCTCTATAGCTTTTGACTCCACCCTGTTGACTGTGTGGGTATTTGGGGCTGGACCTGGTCTCACAATGCTCCATGGAATCCAGCCAAGGATGGAACGCTGGGCAAACGGTGTGCCCCTGGGGCCAGTAACTATTTCCAATGGAGTGTAGGCATCTGCAACAGCATTTCCTATCATCAGTCCAATATCAGCATCAATCTGTTTCAGTAGAACTTTGCCCCTGAGGTGGTCCCATGCATCAACATCCTCTTGTGTCGGTACGTGCTCTTTGGTAACAGGCAGACGTTTTTTAGTGTACACATTGGGCAGCTCAATGTATCTCCCTCCTTCCAAGTTACTGATTGCCAAGTTAGAGACTATACTGGTTTCAAGGATGTAAGGGGCTGTGTGCACACAGGGATGATGGCCATGGTGCCACAGGTATGATGGCCCTTCGACCTCCAACAGAAATCTTGTGTTAACTTTGAAACAAAGTTTGACCCCCAGTGACCCCAGGTGACCGTTTAGCCCCGCCAAAAAAAATAGGGTTCTTCCTCTCAATATGGGGCATCTATGTACCAAGTTTGAGAACTGTCAGAGCTTCCCTTCTTGAGATATCGTGTTAACAAAGTTTTCAGGGTTGACTCCCGGTGACCCCAGATGACCTTTCACCTCCACCAAAAAGGATAGGGTTCTTCCACATACCATAATGCATCTACATACAAAGTATGAAATTCATCCAAGCTTCCTACCTCAAGATATTGTGTTAACATGGTTTTCAGAGTTTGACCCCGGTGACCCCAGGTGACCTTTGACCCCCACCAAAAACAATAGGGTTCTTCCTCTCAATATGAAACATCTATGTACCAAGTTTGAGAACTGTCAGAGCTTCCCTTCTTGAGATATCGTGTTAACAAAGTTTTCAGGGTTTGACCCCTGGTGACCCCAGATGACCTTTCACCTCCACCAAAATTGATAGGGGTCTTCCTCATACCATAATGCATCTACATAAAAAGTATGAAATTCATCCAAGCTTCTTGCTTCAAGATACTGTGTTAACACTGTTTTCAGAGTTTGACCCCAGTGACCCCAGGTGACCTTTGACCCCCACCAAAATCAATAGGGTTCTTCCTCTCAATATGGGGCATCTATGTACCAAGTTTGAGAACTGTCAGAGCTTCCCTTCTTGAGGTATCGTGTTAACAAAGTTTTCAGGGTTTGACCCCCGGTGACCCCAGATGACCTTTCACCTCCACCAAAAAGGATAGGGTTCTTCCACATACCATAACGCATCTACATACAAAGTATGAAATGCATCCAAGCTTCCTACCTCAAGATATTGTGTTAACACCATTTTAAGAGTTTGACCCCCGGTGACCCCAGGTGACCTTTGACCCCCACCAAAAACAATAGGGTTCTTCCTCTTAATATGGGGCATCTATGTACCAAGTTTGAGAACTGTCAGAGTTTCCCTTCTTGAGATATCGTGTTAACGAAATTTTCAGGGTTTGACCCCCGGTGACCCCAGATGACCTTTCACCTCCACCAAAAATGATAGGGTTCTTCCTCATACCATAATGCATCTACATACAAAGTATGAATTTCATCCAAGCTTCCTACCTCAAGATATTGTGTTAACAAGGTTTTCAGAGTTTGACCCCCGGTGACCCCAGGTGACCTTTGACCCCCACCAAAAACAATAGGGTTCTTCCTCTCAATATGGGGCATCTATGTACCAAGTTTGAGAACTGTCAGAGTTTCCCTTCTTGAGATATCGTGTTAACAAGCAAAGTGTCACAAACACACACACATACACACACACGCACATACACACATACATACACACATACATACACACACACGCCATCATGAATGCATAGGTTTCTCTTATCATCGAAACCAATAAAAACCAGAATGCAAAAATGCATTGAGGTTTCGATGATATATGTTCTATTCCAAATAATGCCATGATGTCCCATGTCTTTCAGTCGCTGGTCAAGTGCTATCTTAACATGTTGGAAAAATAATTTTAAGTTCATATTTGATCTTGGGAATTCCCGGGAATTTTGCTTTTTGCCTTCTGGTGAACTCATGAGACGATCTTGGGAATTCTTAAAATTTTGCTTTTTGACCCCAGACGACCTTTGACCTCCATCAAAAACGATAGGGTTCCTCCTCTTACCATAATGCATGTACATACTAAGTATGAAATTTATTCAAGCTTCCTATCTTGAGATATCATGTTAAAAATATTTTCAGTGTTTGACCCCCGGTGACCCTAAATGACCTTTGACCTCCACCAAACATGATAGCATTCATCTTCCCACCATAACACATCCACATACTACCTATGAAATCTATCCAAGCTTCCTATCTTGAGATATCGTGTCAACATGGTTTTCAGAGTTTGACCTCCAGTGACCCCAGATGACCTTTGACCTCCACCAAAAACGGAAGGGTTCTTCCTCTTACCATAACACATCTACATACTACCAGGGATGAGCCTGACATACAAAAAAAATCACTGAACTTTTGGGTACGTAGCATACTGACGCACAAGGCGTCAGTCTGAGCGCGAAGTGTGAACTCTTACGGGTGGGGTCCAGGGGCCTGCCTTAGGGCCCCTGGTCAGGTCCACAGGCAACGCCCTGGCGGGGGTCCAGGGGGCAGCGCCCCCGGAAGCTCCTGGCCTTTTAAGATTTCATAAGGCCCAAATGGGCTAACTGTTTATCATATTTTGTTGAAACAAATTACAAAAACAACCTAAGCATAACATACTGTATAACCTATGTGTTAAGGTTCACTAAGTTGGGTCAACATTAATACCTTGTCTTTCCCAAAACCTTGTTCATACCAACTGGCTTCTTGATTTCTTTGATCCAGTGCCCAACATTATTTTGTGGCTCACTATTAAGTTTTAATTAACACCATTCAACTTGCAGCACATTTTAGAGGCCTTTTGCCTAGGCCTAGGCTTTAAAGTATAGGGCCTACCTACTAGTAAATATTAGCCCTTTTTGTACATCAGAACATATGGCTAAGGAAAGTGCCTTGGCTGTGCTCTGTAAAGTAAAGCACATTTATGAGCCATGCCTTGCGTAGGCTAGGCCAAAACTTCAAAGGCCAAACATTAGGCCTAGGCCTAGCCTTGTTAGGTAAAGTCTAATTTAAGGCACCAATTTCTAGCTCTTTTGGTGAAAATTGGTTCCAGTTTGTTATAAACTTCATGCCAAATCCCGGAATGGCTGCCTTCTTCAGACCCAGCCAGAGACCTGTCAGCCTGTGCGAGTATGGGCTAGGCTCAATAGCAGTGCACATATACAACCTATGTTAGGATAGTGTAAGAAGACAGCCTAGGCCTAATTAATGGCAATGCCTCTAAGTTAGTGACAGATGTATGAACAGAATATGCAACCTGACTTAAACCTTATAAAGATGTAGGAAAGGGCGCAGTTGATTATTTTGCACATTCCCTGTGAATATACAAGCTTTGATTAACTTGCAGACGATCGTTCTGTTCAGTGCCCACCAAGTTACGTTGTATTATAATTCTAGTAGCAAGCATGGTGCAGTATAGTACAGTGTGCACATCTACACACACTTGCATGTACAGATACATGTAGGGCCAATGGACGTACGTACATGTATACAAAACTTGCACTAAATCAGAGCATTATAATACTGTATGTACTAAGTATATGGAGTGGACATGACTATTTGCTTCCACTTTTACTTTCCACTTTCAAGCAGCACATACACAGTATGACCTAGGAGCTATGATATGACAAGGAAAAAGGGTATCATAATTAAACATTTCGACTATGCATTTTCAGCTGCAGTGAAACGTAAACAAAATATGTGAAAATACATTTTTCGCGGAAATGAAAATGCGAAATAGCGGAAGTTGGAAAAAAATCACGGAAATCCGCGAATTCGCGGAAAAAGCTCATGCCTGATACTACGTATGAAATTTATCCAAGCTTCCTTACTTGAGATATCATGTTAATAAGGTTTTCAGCATTCGACCCCCGGTGACCCCAGATGACCTTTGACCTCCACCAAAAATGATAGGGTTCTTTCTCTTACCATAACGCATCTACATACTAAGTATGAAATTTATCCAAGCTTCCTACCTTGAGATATCGTGTTAACAAGGTTTTCAGAGTTTGACCTCCGTTGACCCCAGATGACCTTTGACCTCCACCACAAACGATAGTGTTCTTCCTCTTATCATAACGCATCTACATACTAAGTATAAAATTTATCCAAGCTTCCTTACTTGAGATATCGTGTTTACAAGGTTTTCAGCATTCGACCTTTGGTGACCCCAGATGACCTTTGACCTCCATCAAAAATGATAGGGTTCTTCCCCTTACCATAACACATCTACATACTACGTATGAAATTTATCCAAGCTTCCTATCTTGAGATATCGTGTTAACAAGGTTTTCAGAGTTTGACCTCCGGTGACCCCAGATGACCTTTGACCTCCACCACAAACGATAGGGTCCTTCCTCTTACCATAACGCATCTACATACTAAGTATGAAATTTATCCAAGCTTCCTAACTTGAGATAACGTGTTAACAAGGTTTTCAGAGTTTGACCTCCGGTGACCCCAGATGACCTTTGACCTCCATTAAAAACGATAGGGTTCTTCCTCTTACCATAACGCATCTACATACTAAGTATGAAATTTATTCAAGCTTCCTATCTTGAGATATCATGTTAAAAATATTTTTAGTGTTTGACCCCCGGTGACCCTAAATGACCTTTGACCTCCACCAAACATGATAGCATTCATCTTCCCACCATAACACATCCACATACTACCTATGAAATCTATCCAAGCTTCCTATCTTGAGATATCGTGTCAACATGGTTTTCAGAGTTTGACCTCCAGTGACCCCAGATGACCTTTGACCTCCACCAAAAACGGTAGGGTTCTTCCTCTTACCATAACACATCTACATACTACGTATGAAATTTATCCAAGCTTCCTTACTTGAGATATCATGTTAATAAGGTTTTCAGCATTCGACCCCCGGTGACCCCAGATGACCTTTGACCTCCACCAAAAATGATAGGGTTCTTTCTCTTACCATAACGCATCTACATACTAAGTATGAAATTTATCCAAGCTTCCTACCTTGAGATATCGTGTTAACAAGGTTTTCAGAGTTTGACCTCCGTTGACCCCAGATGACCTTTGACCTCCACCACAAACGATAGTGTTCTTCCTCTTACCATAACGCATCTACATACTAAGTATAAAATTTATCCAAGCTTCCTTACTTGAGATATCGTGTTAACAAGGTTTTCAGCATTCGACCTTTGGTGACCCCAGATGACCTTTGACCTCCATCAAAAATGATAGGGTTCTTCCCCTTACCATAACACATCTACATACTACGTATGAAATTTATCCAAGCTTCCTATCTTGAGATATCGTGTTAACAAGGTTTTCAGAGTTTGACCTCCGGTGACCCCAGATGACCTTTGACCTCCACCACAAACGATAGGGTCCTTCCTCTTACCATAACGCATCTACATACTAAGTATGAAATTTATCCAAGCTTCCTAACTTGAGATAACGTGTTAACAAGGTTTTCAGAGTTTGACCTCCGGTGACCCCAGATGACCTTTGACCTCCATCAAAAACGATAGGGTTCTTCCTCTTACCATAACGCATCTACATACTAAGTATGAAATTTATCCAAGCTTCCTATCTCGAGATATCGTGTTAACAAGGTTTTCGGAGTTTGACCCCCGGTGACCCCAGATGACCTTTGACCCCCACCAAAAACAATAGGGTTCTTCCTCTCAATATGGGGCATCTATGTACCAAGTTTGAGAACTGTCAGAGTTTCCCTTCTTGAGATATCGTGTTAACGAGCAGTGTCACAAACACACATACACACACACATACACACATACACACACACATACACACACACGCACATACACACATACATACACACATACGCCATCACGAATGCATTGGTTTCTCTTATCATCGAAACCAATAATAAAGGAGCACATTAAAATAAAAACTTTCATACTTATTTAGCTTTAACTTGACTTCGTGATTTTTCGGTGCATCCATTTCTAGTCAGTCTTTTCCCGACTGATCATTATTCTGACATCTTACATAGAGCAAATGTGTACATGAAGCTATCGAGACACATGGGCTGTTCTAGTCATGTGACCTCCTCAGTCATTATTCCTCTGTCTAATCAAATGACTCTTTTCTGAGTTTCACGGTACCTGTATCTCAAAATTACGGCTTTCGTGGAATGCTTAGCTTAGACTCAGTGCCATCATTTTAGCATCATTCTAACATTAATTTACGAGATTTTCTCCCCCTGAACTCTTCGATCATAAACCCTACATTTGAGCCCACCCCTCCACCATTGTAACAAAACCATTCCTACGTCATTAATGCAAATGTAACTGGGCCACTCAATTAAGAAATTGAGGGCCTTTTTTGATACAATGGAGCAGTAAAAGGCTGATCGGTTGCCTCCCCTCCATTTAGTGATTATTCTGCCGCATGAGGAATCCCCGTTAAATTAATTCGTTACTTGTGTTACTATATATATATATATATGTATATATATATGTATATATATATATATATATATATATATATATATATATATATATATATATATATATATATATATATATATATATATATATATATATATATATATATATATATATATATATATATATAGTTGAGACGGTAAAGCTCAAAAATCTGGGCGAGGTGAAAAAGCAATGTTGACTCCACCGGGATTCGAACTTGGGACCTCCCGCTTGCTAGTGCGGACGCTCTAACCACTGAGCCATGAAGCCAAGATGGTCTGGCCTTTGTTCAAACCCCATATGAAGCACTTGCAATTCACCTGCTGAGCAGGCACCTATTTTGGGAACAGCACTAGTTCTCCTTTGATGCAAGCCCTACCAGAGATCAGAAATGATGCAATTCAGCCGAACACAATTGTCAACCCGCCAGCGGATCTCCGAAAAGATGCAGAAACGTGTGACAGCACAAAGATGACGGTGAATAAACACTGACGGCAACTGCGATGTATGTAGAGTTGAGACGGTAAAGCTGAAAAATCTGGGCGAGGTATATATATATATATATATATATATATATATATATATATATATATATATATATATATATATATATATTTATATAGATATATATATATATATCTATATATTTATTTTAGATAGATAGATAGATAGATAGATAGATAGATAGATAGATAGATAGATAGATAGATAGATAGATAGATAGATAGATAGATAGATAGATAGATAGATAGATAGATAGATAGATAGATAGATAGATAGATAGATAGATAGATAGATAGATAGATAGATAGATAGATAGATAGATAATTAGATAGATAGAAGATAGATAGATAGATAGATAGATAGATAGATAGATAGATAGATAGATAGATAGATAGATAGATAGATAGATAGATAGATAGATAGATAGATAGATAGATAGATAGATAGATAGATAGATAGATAGATAGATAGATAGATAGATAGATAGATAGATAGATAGATAGATAGATAGATAGATAGATAGATAGATAGATAGATAGATAGATAGATAGATATGTGTCTGATGACCTTTCAATTGTATTTCTCACAAACCTTTCAGCAAACGGCAAAACGTTTCCCGCCTTTTCAGCACTGACGTGAACTATTGGAGTTATTTAATGGTAGGGTTTAAGGGAATTGTTTTTTAAGATTCACCTCGTTGTGAGTTACCTACTGTAATAGTTAAAAATAGAAAATATCGGAATAACTGAAAGGATTACCATTCAAGACCCCATCGTCGGTACTTAGAAAGCGCTCGTTCACATATATCGAGTTCCACCCCGACGCACCACCCCAATCTACTTCCAAACTGACCATATGAACATTCGCACATTATTTCGGAACACTGGAATTAGAGAATTTTTTTGTAAACGCTTATTCCTTTGACGGAATTTGTGTTACTCTCGTAGAAAATTTCACATACGATAAAGGGAATGATGTACCATTTAAATCACGCTAGATTAATTTCCTTTCCATAAAATCGAGGAAATGTATCGTAAACATGAAGACCGTTGCGTAAGAAGTCTGTGTTTTATATTTTTTTCTTTTGTTTAAGCTCATTAACTTTGTTTAATATTTGTTCGCGTATGAATTTTTCCACATTATTTCGGAAAATCGGAACTAAAAGTTTTTGTTAACGCTTATTCCTCAAATGAGAATTGTGTTACACTAGTAGAAACATTTACATACCGATAGAGGGAATTTTAAGGGATTTTAATCACACTAGATTAACTTCCGTCCTATAAAATTGAGGAAATGTAAGCTAAACCTGGAGACCGTTCCGTAAAAAAAGTTTAAAATTCTGTTTGCTTTGTTTACGCTAGTATACTTTGTTTAATATTTGTTCGCATATGGACATTCGCTCATTATGTAGGAACATCGGAATTAAAGAAAGTTTTTGTTAGCGCTTATTCCTGGAATGAAATTTGTGATACACTCGTAGAAAATTTTACATACCGATAGAGGGAATGATGTACCATTTTGTTCACCCTAGATTAATTTCCTTTCTATAAAAACGAGGAAATAAACGCTAAAACTGAAGACCGCTCCGTAAGAATGTTTAATATTTGTTCGCATATGGACATTCGCACAATATTTCGGAACTTCGGAATGAAAAAATGCCTTTGTTAGCATTTATTCCTCTTACGGAATTTGTGTCTTACTCGTAGAAAATTTGACATATCTATTGAGGTAATGATATACCATTTAAATCACACTAGATTAATTTCTTACAAAATCGAGGAAATGTAAGCTAAACCTGAAGACCGTTCCGTAACAAAAAAAGTTTAAAATTTCGTTTGCTTTGTTAACGCTAATAAACTTTGTGTGATATATGTTCGCAGATGGACATTCGCTCATTATTTAGGAACATTGGATTTAAAGAAAGTTTTTGTTAACGCTTATTCCTGGAATAGAATTTGTGATACTCGTAGAAACATTTACACACTGATAGAGGGAATGATGTACCATTTTGTTTACCCTACATTAATTTCCTTTCTATAAAATCGAGGAAATATACGCTAAAACTGAAACCGTTCCGTAAAAAAAGTTTAAAATTTTGTTTGCTTTATTAACGCTCATAAACTTCAACATGTGATCTCATTCGAACATTTGCACATTATTTCGGAAAATCGGAATAAAAGAAAGTTTTTATGAACGCTAATTCCTCTAACGAATTTGTGTTACTCTCGTAGAAAATTTCAGATACCGATAGAGGAATGATGTATCATTTTAATCACACTAGATTACTTTCCTTTCTATAAAATCAAGGAAATGTACACTAAAACTGAAGACCGTTCCGTAAAAAAGAGTTTAAAATTTTGTTTGCTTTATTTACGCTCATAAACGTCAATATTTTATCGCATATAAACATTTGCACATTATTTCGAAAAATCGGAATAAATGAAAGTTTTTATGAACGCTTATTCCTCTAACAAATTTGTGTTACTCTCGTAGAAAATTTCAAATACCGATAGAGGTAATGACGTATTATTTTAATCACACTAGATTTTTTTTCTATAAAATCGAGGAAATGTACCGTGAACATGAAGACCATTGCGTAAGAAGGTTGTTTTTTTTTTTGGTTTTGTTTACGCTCATTGACTTTGTTCAATATTTGTTCGCGTATGAATATTTCCACATTATTTCGGAAAATCGGCACTAAAAGTTTTTGTTAACGCTTATTCTTCGAATGAAAATTGCGTTACACTCGTAGAAACATTTACACACCGATAGAGGGAATGATGTACCATTTTAATCACACTAGATTAATTTCCTTTCTATAAAATTGAGGAAATGTATGCAAAACCTGAAGACCGCTCCGTAAAAAGTATAAAATTTTGTTTGCTTTGTTTACGCTCATAAACTTTACTTAATATTTTTGTTCGCATGTGAACATTCGCACATTATTTCGAAACATCGAAATGAAAGAAAGTTTTTGTTAACGCTTATTCCTCGGATGGAATTTGTGTTACACTCGTAGAAAGTTTTACATACCGACAGAGGGAATGATGTACCATTTTGTTCACCCTAGATTAATTTTCTTTCTATAAAATCGAGGAAATGTACACTAAAACTGAAGACCGCTCCGTAAAATGTTTAATTGTTCGCGTATGAACATTTGCAAATTATTTAGGAACTTCGGAATTAAAAAATGCCTTTGTTAGCATCTATTCCTCTAACGGAATTTGTGTTTTACTTGTAGAAAATTTGACATATCGATTGAGGTAATGATGTGCTAATTTAATAACACTAGATTAATTTCTTACAAAATCGAGGAAATATAAGCTAAACCTGAAGACCGTTTCGTAAAATAAAAGTTTAAAATTTGGTTTGCTTCATTAACGCTCATAAACTTCAATATTTGCTCGCATATGAACATTCGCACATTATTTCCGAAAATTGGAATAAAAGAAAGTTTTTATGAACGCTTATTCCTCTAACAAATTTGTGTTACTCTCGTAGAAAATTTCAAATACCAATAGAGGTAATGATGTGTCATTTTAATCACACTAGATTAATTTCCTTTCTATAAAATCGAGGAAATGTGCCGTAAACATAAAGACCGTTGCGTAAGAAGGTTGTGATTTATATTTTTTTGTTTTGTTTACGCTCATTAACTTTGTTTAATATTTGTTCGTGTATGAAAATTTCCACATTATTTCGAAAAATCAGAACTAAAAGTTTTTGTTAATGCTTATTCTTCGAATGAAAATTGTGTTACACTCGTAGAAACATTTACACACCGATAGAGGGAATGATGTACCATTTTAATCCCACTAGATTAATTTCCTTCCTATAAAATTGAGGAAATGGACGATAATCCTGAAGACCGTTCCGTAAAAAAGTTTAAAATTCTGTTTGGTTTGTTTGCGCTAATAAACTTTGTTTAATATTTGTTCGCATATGAACACTCGCTCATTTTTTTAGGAACATAGGAATTAAAGAAAGTTTATATTAACGCATATTCCTAGAATGGAATTTGTGATACACTCGTAGAAAGTTTTACATACCTATAGAAGGGATGATGTACCATTTTGTTCACCCTAGATTAATTTCCTTTCTATAAAATCGAGGAAATGTACACTAAAACTGAAGACCGCTCCGTAAAATGTTTAATATTTGTTCGCATATGGACATTCGCACAATATTTCGGAACTTCGGAATGAAAAAATGCCTTTGTTAGCATTTATTCCTCTAACGGAATTTGTGTTTTACTTGTCGAAAATTTGACATATCGATTGAGGTAATGATGTACCATTTTAATCACACTAGATTAATTTCTTACAAAATCGAGGAAATGTAAGCTTAACCTGAAGACCGTTCCGTAACAAAAAAAGTTTAAAATTTCGTTTGCTTTGTTAACGCTAATAAACTTTGTGTGATATTTGTTCGCTGATGGACATTCGCTCATTATTTAGGAACATTGGATTTAAAGAAAGTTTTTGGTAACGCTTATTCCTGGAATGGAATTTGTGATACACTCGTACAAAATTTTATATACCGTTAGAGGGAATGATGTACCATTTTGTTCACCCTAAATTAATTTCCTTTCTATAAAATCGAGGAAATATACGCTAAACCTAAAGACCGTTCCCAAAAAAAGTTTAAAATTTTGTTTGCTTTATTTACGCTCATAAACTTCAATATTTTCTCGCATATGAGCATTCGCACATTTTTTTCGGAAAATCGGAATAAAAGAAAGTTTTTATGAACGCTTATTCCTCTAACGAATTTGTGTTTTTCTCGTAGAAAATTTCAAATACCGATAGAGGTAATGATGTATCATTTTAATCACACTAGATTAATTTCCTTTCTATAAAATCGAGGAAATGTACCGTAAACGTGAAGACCGAACTGCATGCAGTTTTTCCTTTGGACAATGAAGTACATCTTTGCTGACAGCACTAAATATGCCCCCCTAATTTTTATAGTACCCCAAATATCGAAACATTTGGCAAAGTTTTGCATCTGGGCCCCCTCCTCTCCACTTCCAAAATCAAATTGACGCCCATGAATAACTATATGCATTTGTTGCTAAATTTACTCGTACCACATATTTATTCAAAAATTTACTTTTTGTCTTCCATGCAAAATTTCTTTCAAAGTAAAAATGTGATAATTACCATCTGAAAGGCAAACTGTGAAGAGCTTGTTGCGTTCTCGCTGTCATCAGGGAGGTGTTAGGAATGAGATACAACAAAAAATTTGTCAGACAATATGTACTTGAAAATGTTTTAATTATTTTCAGGCACCGCTATCTGATTGAAAAGGTTTTTTGTTCCTATTGTCAAGTCCTCCTCTATTCGCCACGTTATCTCAAAACAAAGGCAATTGTTTATACATACTAAGAAGCGAGGTTTGTTTCTACCAATCACCAAACTGTAATCAGGGTTGTTAGTAAAACGACTGGCAACAAACGTTTAAATACTGTCCTTTATTTTGACCCCACTATTTTAATACATGATGTGCTGGAAACATTGCTCAAGCCTATACATTTTTCTCAGTTTTTAGCAAAATTTTGTACCATTAAGAAATATATTAAAAAAAGCATGTTGTAACAAAAATGCTTAGCGGAGTCAAAATGGCATAACATTAAGTGTGACAAAAATTTAAAGAGTTCGGCAACGAAAAGTTAAAAAGTTCAACATAAGGGGTGAGTCTTCTCATTTTCATTTTGACAATGCATCAAATTGATCCTAGTTGATCTGAGTATTTATATAAAAATTTTGAGAAGAAACGCAAAATTACTATCTGAAACGAACATTGCTTCAAAGAGTCTATAGAACGCTGGAGCTCCTGTCCAAAACTGCCATGCTGTCATTCAAAGTCCCACTCAAAGCTCCATACTAGTGTTCCCATTTTGTTAATTTCGCGGACATTCTGTATCCTAACAAAATCTACTAGACCACGACCAAGTCTGTCTTTTGGCAGTCCCAGGTCCCCTAGCAGTTCGCAAAGAAGTCAACTCTTCACCTGCACTTGCGGAACCGAAGAAGCATTATCGGCCTTGTTGTCATCACTTTTGGAGACTTCTCACGTCTCTGCATTGCAAAAGGAGCGGAAAGTTCTCACCAGAAGAGCGAAATTTTTACCCGCTTGGAGGGCGCTTGTGACCACATAATACTGATACCTTAAGATATCTGCAGTAGGGTTGAGATATCATCACAAGTTGGCTCTACTGACCACCAACATAATCTTCGGTGCCCCCCTATGTGGTACCGGTCCCCCACCCCCCACCCCCCCCCCCCACCCCCCCCCCCCCCCCCCCCCCCCCCCCCCCCACATCAGAATTCCTGATCACGGGCCCGGATATTGTACAAATCTGATGGAATTGGTTTAGTCCTCAGTAAAGGCATGTGTATAGCAGGTCGCCGATAGCTCCCTATACAAGATTCTTGCAAGGACCAGTCTTCAACCAGCACAGTGCCAGTCGAATTTGATTTTCTTCTTACAGCAAAGCAATGTTCCTAAAGTTCCCATTTTCCTCCCCAAATCTTCCACTAATATTGAAGTTGTTTTTGAATACTTTAAGCCTCTGACAGTTCTAAAAAATTGAAATAAACTCATCGACTTTGCCACTTCATAAAATTTACTGCAGCTGCTATCAGAATGCCGTGTGCATGTGACACCACACAGAACATTGGCTGTTTTAATACACATGGCAATTTCTTCTAGAAGCATTCCATAGTAACGTGTGATGAGTGATAGTGTGACTTGCGTTGACTTGTAGACAAGTACCTGCAGCTGACTCGAGATGAATCGACCAAAATGTCTGACTTCACTCGATTTATCGAAATGAGATTAAATTTCCGACATTTACATAAATGCATGTATTCTACTTACCGTATTAAGTTAATTGACAAAGTGGAAAGGGTTTGTACTATATTTAGCCATGCTAGTAACGGAACTGAGGAAGAGTGGACAAAGCGTAACGAAAATTTTGGATTCATTGCAGAAATGACCCTCTTGAAAGCCAAAATAAGTAAACCGACCATAGGTGGGGACAGAATTTTCCCAACAGGGGGTCGGGCCATGCCAGCGACCCCAAGTTCGAACAGCCCCTATGTCGAGGGGGTGGTGAGAAGGAGATATGAAGGAACCTAATTACTCCATGCCATTGCAGGGCATATTTTGCATAATATCACTTAATACTTCCAGAGCCGAGTTTGAAATTGCAAAGCGCGAGAAGCGCGCAAAATTTTTGGTGGGCTTACACAAAAACATATGCAATCATTAAGAACAAAATGACAAAAAGAAATACTGGAGGGGTTGTAGACCGTATCGGGGATAACATACATTGTATCGAAACCACCTGGAATACCCGATGAAATAGCCAAATGTTGCTCCCTAAGTCGCTCACCAACTGACCGTACGGCAAGACACACACAAGGGAACAACAGCAAGGCTTTGCCTTATGGGAAGAAATTTACGACCTCTAAATAGACTATGAACTCTGCCTACATGTTACCTGGTAAGGTAGACATGACTTGTGCTATCTAGCTACGTGGAATGGAACTATTGAAGAAACCGGAGTCACTCTACAGCGACTCTACAGCGCGCTGAAAATTTCGGTTGTTATTCGAGAAATTGTCCTCTTGAGAGCAAAAAAATATAATCCGTCGGAGCGACTAGTCGCCGTCGGGGACTGCATACTCTATCGTATCGAAACAGTAAAAATTCCCGACGAGGGGCCCTGCCCCCATGTCCCCCATCTGGCGCCACCCCTGATCGGATTCGCATCATAACCATATAATAAAGAGTGGAAAATGGGAGGAAGGTTTAGAAAATATTTTTGGGGAAATGGTCACGTGCCTCAAATAGATTTTGATTGTACAGTTGCCTTATCGGAGTGAATGCACTCTTCGTCTCTTCTCACGTATATCATGTACAACGCCTTGATTTGCTTTTGTAATGAACAATACTGTTCGGCTGGAGACGAGCGGTCACAACCGAGCTCAGCTCTCCATATGTAAATTGCTACTACTGCATCTGAGAAAAAATATTACGACTGGTTGCAATGATGCCATAACCGATAACCGGGTAGTTTCCGTTATGGTACAATGTGAGTACTGTGAAGTGGTTTGTGTAGGTAAATATCGCATACACTTTTGCGGTCTGGGCATGCCACGGAGGCGCAAGTAGGGGATCTGGAAAGGGTTAATTAAATCAAAATTGGCCAAAAATAATGCTTCTGGCTTGCGTTGGCGACAAGTCATTTGTTGCAAGTCCAGGTCAAGTCACAAGTAAATCAGTGCAAGTCCAATTCAAGTCACAAGTCAATACGAAAATCGCAAGTCAAGTCACAAGTCACGAAAATAGTGACTCGAGTCAGACTCGAGTCCAAGTCAACAAGTGCAAGTCAACAACCCTGCGATTCAACAACTACAAACAGACAATACGTAAGAATTCTCAGTTTAATTCATGCGGTCTCTCAACACTTTAATCTTCCTACCATAGCATTGAAAATGTTAGAGATTGTTTAATAAAAGGAGGGTTCCGATCCGATTCCGAACGTAAATCCAGTGAACCAAGACTGATCAAGAAGCTAAACACCTTTCCTCAATAGGGGCTGTCACACTTGGGTGCATTTACCTGCCTTCGTTAAAATCTAGTTCTAGCTGGAAGTGGCACACTATTCGTTGTATGCTGATGAAGAAGCAGGGCTTCGAAAAGTTTGTACGTCTTTTAAACATGGTTCAAATATGTTGGTATCCAAGGCATTAACTGTTCTTTTGTAATTTCATATATTATACCAATATACGGACTCTATCACTATATGCGTTTGGGTATATATATATATATATATATATATATATATATATATATATATATATATATATATATATATCCGCATCAGCTGTTGAATATTAACTAAGTTCGTTATTATAGAGTAGACTTATTGCGTCTAATATTGACTCTGTCCTTACAAAAAGAGAAGGCTACTGACTCGCCCAATTGAACACTTTTTATCCTCTATAGGTCTTCAACAAAAGAAAGGAATTTAACTCCTCCAAAAGGGTCAGTATCTACATTAAAGGTCATGGGTCTATTTTATCTACCTTTCAAAGTAGAAGAAGATTAGGCCTCCTCAAAAAAGAATAATGTTATGTAGCCTAGTCTTATGTTATTGGTGATTGCCGATCAGTTGAAAATTTGTGCTGCAGTGCTGCATATGCACCAGTAACCTAGGTGCTTTTTGTCCAGCAGCCGGGTCAATGGGACCCTCCGTACCATTCTGCTACTTGGGCCTAGCCTAGGCCTGCTGTCACCCGATTCACATCGTAATATACAATAATATTGTGCCATAATATTAAAAGAAATCAACAACACTTTTGTTACTGTAATATATTACGGTACTATGAAATACAGATATTATACAATATCATTGTTGATATTCTTATTACAAGAGTAGTTATTTTATAACGGTAGCTCGTTATTGCCATTTGCATTTAAAAAGTGATGTCAGACAGTGCATTTTCCAGTACTGTTTGGAGATAAAACTGGAATACAAGTGTATCAGAACCAATCATTGGCTTTGTGTGGACAAATGTCAGGGAGAAGGTATGAAACAGTGGAGGTGGCAATAACCTGACATGATATAAGACAAACATGTCTGTAGGAAAGATGCAACATTTGCCACTGTCGTGGGGTATGTAAGAGCCCCCTAGTTGGACACTACCCCTTGGACGGTCCCTTCTCACCGACAATGCAATTCCCTTTTCCCTCCTCTAGTCTACAGGTAAGAGGATGGGAGGGGAAATGGCGATAGTAGTCCCCTCAAGTCCGCAGACGGACAAAAAAGAAAGGTGACAAAGAAGCTTCGTGAGAGAAATCGTAATATACGATGCTCTAAGACGTGCATAGCCCCGGGCGGGGACCTCAGGTACTAAACTTGTGTCCAGGGATCTAGGTTAATCCAAGGGATCTAGGTTAATCTTCCCAGACTTTGCAAGTAGGCTAGATGATTTCATTCTTGGTCACTTCAGCCCTCCATGGGTAAATATTGAAATGCAAATGAAATAATTTAGTTAGCGACGAAATGATTGCAAATTTGGTGTCGAGTGATTGTTGACCCACAGTTTTCATTGCAATTTTTCAAAAATGTCACGGAGGCGCTCTCGCTGCTGGAATGGGGTCCAAGAGACCATTTCAGGATCCCTGGTAGTATCAAGCGGTTAGCCCTTGCAGGTTGTGGGCAAAGGGAGAAGCCCTCCGAAGGTTTGGGATATTGACAGGCATTAGCATGAAAATTTCCTTAAACGCAGGCTAACACAATCAACATTATTATGTAACGACGATTCCACGTAAAACATTCATTGAGCGAGAGCATGCAGAAAGTTTGGCATCCCACAACGCCCTAAATGCAGACCGCTCCCTACATCCGTTAGGTCACTGATAAATGGAAAAAAAGGAATAAAACGAGCACTAGAGCAGGATACATAATTAACAATTTTACCAATGCCCAATTTCATCAATTTCTGATTCCTTGCCGAAAACAAAGGGAACTAGACAAGCTCGCTGGCGTGTGAATGTACGTTACATTCCTGCTAGTAGGTGGGCAAGCTTTGCAGTATTTACGTGTGCGAGCGTGTGTATGTGAGTGTGTGTTAGGGGTGACGTTTAACTTAAATACACGATATCTTAAGGTAGTAATAACAGGTACTTGGGTAAGGTGTCGGACTGGTGATCCAAAGCTTGCAGATTTGATTCCTGCCTGCAGGCCCGTAGCCAGGAATTCTGACGGGGGGCACCGGTACTGCAAAGGTGGGCACCGAAGAAGGCTAGTGGCTAAAGGTGCCACTAGATGATGGCAGTTTGCGGGAACCACAGGGGATGATATCTCAAGCCCTACATGGATAGTTTAAAGAAATCGGACCTACGGGTGAATGTGCGCGCGAAGCGCGCAAAAATTTCCCTTCCCTGGTGGCACCTTCCCCTACTCTAGTGATACAGAAGCGTGGAATTTGTGGAAAGTGTCACAGGTGAACGGAACAAAGCTAAGATCATGATGGTGCTTCTTAGCTCCGCAAGCGTTGATGAAGAGTTGAGTGTTTTTCGGGTGGTGAGGGGACCATGCTGTCATGGGCTTATACCACAAGGCCCTGGTGTGATTCAGCATAATTTTAGTGGGATCCAGACTTAGGGAAAATCCCCAAAATGTCAGAGACATTAATACGATGGGAACGTTAGCATGGAGCTTTGAGCTGACCTCCGAATGACACTGAAAGTACACCATACTCTTCACACTCCACAATTTAGTTCACAGTTAATTGTATTTTTATTTTGAACTAAATTTTGCATGAATAGCTTGCAACAAGATGAAATGTTCGTTGTAGCTCCATGGTACAATCACCATGGGTGAAGAAAGTATTTTTGAATTAATTTGTGGTTCAAGTAAATTCAAACCATGAAGTAATCGCTGACATGTTACGATCGAATGTTGCTTAACGTACTAGATTGCTACATGAAAACCCATTGATTCTCGCTTCTTACTTTGGGTGTACACCTAGTTTGTGCTAAAAAGTTCACCGCTACTTTTGTGTAATAATGTTCATAAATGACGCAACGTGGGTCGTGAGGATTGCGCACGCAGCGCGCCCAATTTTCGAGGTATACTTCACGGCCCAAAGAAAAAACCTGCATGGAGGCTCAGCTAGGGGTGTTGCTAGGATTTGCCAACAGGGGGCAATCGCTCTGACTGGGGGACAGCTACCCTAAGCCCCGACCAATTTAATGGGTTGCCGAAAGAATGCCGAAGTCGAAATTTAAGGCGCGCGAGACGCGCCGAAAAATTTGGGATTATATTGAAAAAAGAATTTAAATTTTTGTTTTCATTAAGAAAAGTTAGACAAGTTTGGGGTTTTATTGAAGAATCTGCCCTACTTAAGAGCAAAACTACGAAATTTGTTGGAGCGACTGCATGGTCGTCGCCGGGAATTACATTCATTATCTTACCCTTTAAGGCTCCCCGAAGAAAATGAAGAATGTAAATTCTTACAAAATATGTTTGCCATGATCGTGAGGCTAAAAAAGAACCCTTCAAAACATAGAAAAAAGAGGAGAGAACTTCACATCGATGCATTTTCGTGTTTCTCTTGAATCACTCCTACAAGAAAGAACAATATATTTGGAACCGGGAACGTTTAATAAATCCAATAGGTTTAGAACGGCCAGAGTTACCGCTAGGAAGCGCTCGTTTCGCGCGGAAATTTTTTGAAGTTTTAGAAAGAAATGTTACTGAAAACAAATAAATTCACCTTTAAAAGCCTTTTGGGATCATTTTAAATTTTGCTCAATAGTCGCTTGACGGCATGCCTGGCTACTCTTCACAGGTAGAAAAGTTTTATTTTCGATCGATTTTCCAAATGGGGGGCACAGTGGTCCGAACGGGGGGAACGGCCCCAGTGTCCCTGCCTGGCTACGGGCCTGCCTGCCTGGTTCAGTGTGTTGTGTCGTTGCGTGTGGTACTTTATCTCAATTGCCTTTACCCACCAATGCGATAAACAGGTATCTGTGAGGTAACCTGTCATCTTAGGCGGTGAAGTGCTGCAATGACTGGTCATCGTTGAGCAGGGGTAATATGTGTGAATCGCTTTCAGACCTACAGTGGTTGTAAAACCCAATGATATTATCATCGTCATCGTCGTCGCTATCGTCACCGCGTCTGTCACTGTCACGGGTCATCGTCATTATTATTACCATATACATTGACCATATTATGAAAAGGAAGGCTATCATTTTGCAGGTGGTCAAAGGTCATCTGAGGTCATCACGACATTTCAAGGTAGGAAGCATTGCTAATTCGACAGGCTACGCCCAGTTAACAACATCTGCTGTGTTCCTGGCTAATTTGAGTTCGAATACCTGTAAAGGAGTGGATACTCTGTCCGTGAGCATCATGTTTTATAACCTCTCACCTGCAAATAGGCTATGTTAGACCTTCCAGTTGCTCACGGGGCCATCGAATAGGGCCAGGAGGAATAAAGCCGAAGGAAACGGGTTGTGGTTTTGACTTCCCAAGTGAGTTTGAGCTAAATCGGACTTCATCGCAATGTAGGTCCAAACAAGGAACAAACTGAACGCAATACAGCCCAGGTATCAAGATATGCTTTATCCCCTACATGCCTTGAACTCTTTCGGCTTCAGTTCTGTTCGACCAGGGAGTTGCAACAGACTCCCTGATTCGACGTACTCAAATTGATTCGTGGTCAATCCCAATATTGAAACTAGGCCAAAAATGAATTTGAAGACGGAAAATGGGTCCTGCTTTAATCTATATCAATGCAGTACAGGGTATCCATTTCTGTGTCTCTGACTTCTGTAGATCCAGGTTCCAAAGTTTTAATAGAGGTCGAAATTGTAGGACGGGGACTCGGAACTGGCCTTTCTTGGTTTTAACTTCACCAAAGCCATTATAAGAAAATAGTTTCACAGGTTATTTTGCATGTAACGAAGTTTTACCAGGTTTCTATTCATTTGACTCTGAATATCGTTTCACCTTTACTGTTTCTTTGGACCGTTGGAAATGCTTTAAAAATGGAAATTCCAGTCCGGATTTCCCAACTTTTCTAACTCTTTAAAGTGAACTCAAGACCGTTACCCGGCCTCCCTGTCAGTGTGCCCATACTGCAAGGATGGTAGTAACGGAAGTAACATTTGTAGGAAAAAGTTGGAAGGATATAAGTTGTATGTACACTGAATATAGATGGCTGTGACTATACTCTGTGATTTCTTGTCGAAGGCGAAAGGAATCTATGCAATCACGCTAGCGAGTGCATGTGTCTTTGTGTGTAGGCTACGTGTATACATGTGTTTTTGTGACGCTTGGCTTGTAAACACGATATTTCAACTCTTAAGATAGCAATGATGGGTACTTCTCATACTTGGAATATAGAATTATCATATTGACAGGAAAAGCCCTATTGTTTTTGGTGGAGGTCAAAGGTCATGCGAGGTCAAAAGAAGTCAAAACCGAAAACCTTGTAAACATATCATATCTCTTTTTAGGAAATATGGGTGCTATTCAACCTTGGCATGTTGATGCGTTATAGCCAGAAGATGAACCCTATTGGTTTTGGTAGAGTTCAAAGGTTATCGGGGGTGAAAATACGAAATTCTAAAAACTGCTTGTATATACGATATCTCAAGATAGCAGTGATGGAAACTTTTACTTGGTATATAACTTTATCATATTGAGAAGAAGAACTCTACTGTTTTAAGTGGAGCTTAGAGGTCATTTGAGGTCATCAGAGGTAAAAAACGAACACTTTTAAATTAATCATGATATTTCAAGACAGGGAAGATGGATACTTTTCATAATTGGTATAAAGATGTGTTACTTTAAGAGAGAGGGAACCTAATGGGTTTGTTGTGGGGTCCAAGGTCATCTGAGGTCATCAGAGGTGTAACTACGAAACCCTCGTAAACTAAATAGACAGTGGGCGTTATCTCCAAATTGTGTTCGGCGTTTCATGAGCAACGAAAAGTTAGGGCTGAATTTTGCTACCATTGCAGAGAGGACACCTTTTTTTTCACAAACATGGTCGTAACAGAAATAAGTCAAATTTGATTACTTAATTATGACCACGTGTAAAGGTGATGTGACTATAGCATAATCAGAAATAGACCTACTGTATGCTTAACGAGTTCTTGATGACGAAGTGCATTCAGTGCTCAGTTTCTCACACCACTGACGGCTGGGTTCGAATCCCTTCTAAGAGATGTCCTTTATTTTCATTTTCTTTTTTGTTATTCAATATTTGGTGGGATTCAAAGGTCATGTGACGTCAGCAGGGTCAAATTGTAAAAATATCGTAAAATTTGATGTAGTCATGAAGTATAAATTTGAGGGATGAACCTCAGTGTAACAAAACACCCCCTTTCGGCAAGGAATCACTAAGCCTTTGGGCTTTCTGGTTTGATTAGTGCTTGAAACTCTATTTCCGCTCCCTTTTGGTTTTACCCTTACCAGAGCCTCTGCGAGAAGGTTATTTGAGAGTTAACAGTGATATTGTCTTTGTAAAGCTGAATATCGAGGCCTCTTTCCCTACTTTTGGTAAACATGGCCTCACAAATGGAGACATGAGCCGTTGATGACGTTACCACCGCCCTCAAGCCCCGTGCAATGGATGTGTATAACTTTTGGTACCATTAATAAACTGTTTAAAACGAGTTCACATTTTTTGTTGTTCGTTTTTGAAGCCTTGAGAAAGTTTTGAGCAAGCAGTGTTCGCTCCGCGGTCTCAAAATGAAGTACTGGTGTTTTATTTCTTGTTTCTTTTCAGGTTTATAGTTATGAGGTTAGATACAGTGTGTTGTGAAAAGAGGAGTGTTTTAAAAACTCTGACTGGCATTACGAATACACATGACTCTCGAGCCCCCAATGACAAACACTAAAGAGAAATAAATATACGTAGAACAGGAAAGAACTGAATTACAACAATAATCCCAACCCTCCTCCCCGTCACCCATCACCACCCCATGCCTACATAACGTACGAAGGAGATACTGATTAAAGATATATGGTCAAGGGCGTAGGAAGCGGTGGGGGGTTGGGGGGCTTAGCCCCCAGTCAAAAATGTGGGGGCTGAAGTATGCTTCCGCCCCCAAGATCCAAGGGCAAAAACCCCTTATTTGTCTTTTCTGTAAGAAATGTCAAAAATTTGCAGTAATTTTCCTTAAAGTTTGTCCAAACTGTTGCACCAAATTGCATCTGAGGACCCTCAAATACCCAAAAATTGTCCAAAGGGGAGGGGACACCCCCTCCCCTTAGCCCCCTCCCCAGACGGCGATCCGGAACACGGTTCAGCCCCCTCCCCAGGCTCGAAAAGCTTCCTACGCCTATGTATATGGTGCAACGCCATAAGACGTCCCTCAAACACTTCACTGTAGCAACGAATTCCGCTAAATAAATGTAAGATGCACCGTTACTGAAAAGAACATCGAAAAGGAGTTTTTTGTTGCCAGTGGCAAGGTACCTCCACAAGTTGGTAATTTGGGGGCGGGGACACGTAGAACATTTGGAGTCCATTACAAATAGTCACAGGATATTGATGTCCAAGTACAAGAATGGCTCATAGAACAGGGAGGGTCTAGGAGACTCATGTGGGCCCTCGTGTGGTTTAGGAGTAATATTTTGGTGGAGTTACAGGGTGCCATTTCCCTATAATGTTTGGTGTATTTACAAAATGAGGAGACTAGCATGAAGCTTTCAGCTGAACCCCATATGACACTGTGAGGGAATACACCAAAGTTTTCTTAAACAGGAAACTTCCATTTACTTTTTCTGACCATAGTTTTTCTTTATAAATATATTGGCCAATTGGACTGACTATAATGTTATTAATACGTTTGCACTAGTAAAACATCAGACGCATAGTCATCACGTAGCGAATGCTACTCAAGACATTTCATCTTCACGGAAAGCCCTCTGATGAGGCTTTTAGTTTTGGCTGGAGTAACTATGTATGTTATTGTTCTTATTATACCGGTACACATCGGACGCAGAGAGTAAACTGTGAGAACTGGACGCAAACAACACATTATTGCTGCACAGGAAATCATTGGCAATGGTAAAACTGCATGCAGGCTCTGCAGATACACCTTCAATTCCTAAACAAAATTCGTCTTCCACTGTTTTGAGCCCGACATCAAAATCTTCCGTAGAAAATGTGGAAAGAGGGAAGAACACACTTCTTCCCATCTTTGTAATTCTGTGTTACTTCACAATCACGCCTCAGTGTCGTCGAAAGGTCGACTGTAATATGGGGCTGAACCATTCAAATCCCGATTTAGACATTTTCTAAGGTAGTCTTCAAACTGAAATTAATCGGGTACCCCAGTCCCCAACCCCCTCCCCCCTCCATGCGTCTGCAGTAAAAACAATGTTTGCAAAACCCTTCCCAGTGTATAAGACCGATGGTTGTGAAGCAGTGTTTATCGAGAAAATTGGATTCAAAAGTGGAAGCGAGCAGAGCGTGCAAACAGTTGGTAGTTGACGAGATAATTGCGATAGACCACAGATACTATGCGTAAATCATTTGTGAAAAGATTTCCGTCGCAAAGGTCTGTAGCTGATGAGTTTACCTTAAATTTCGGTCGATAATCGCTTGATGGTACTGCGGGAGCCCCATATCCTTTGCAGGAGTCACCGTTCGTTATTAGTAAAATAAGTAATTTGGCGTTCGATTTGCCAACTGAGGGCGTGGTTTGCTGTATGTGGCACGACCCCGTGTCCCAACCTTGCCACGGGCCTGTAGCCCTGTACCCTTCATTACTAATCAAAAAACGCTGAGGTAATTATATTTTTTAAGAGAATCGGAGGCACTATTGTCTCTCAGTGTCTCGCATTGCCACAAGTTTTACTTAGGCCTATGAAAAAACCTGTGTTGGTAGTTATCACGATGTTCCTATTTCATGTTTGTACTTAACAGATACTCCGCTGTAGTAGCTAGAAACTAAGAACAGAAGGAAAGAGTCAGAGAGATCACATTTAGTTTCTCTGTACACACAACTAATCTATTTAGGAGTTTTCTCTCTGAGATCAGAAATCTAATTCCCCCTTCTTCCCATCTGCCTTGTTGCGACCCACCCCTAAGCCAGCAACAAAGGGGCCAGGGCGAAGGTCCCCGGGAAAACATCAACACTTCCCCTCGAAGATCAAAAAGTAAAATTATCTTCATTTATTTAAGTATATCTCGCCCCCCCCCCTTCAGTACCTTGCCTGGCTACAGACCTACCCAGTTCATAATGTAATTAGCTTCTCTAAGCTAAGTACAAATCACAAGACCCTTTTCCAAGCACTTACAAAGGCTGGTGAGATAGAAATTAGGTATGAGTCGTTTTTTGGCCATTGAACGACGCATACCAAAACTCTGTCCCACGATCCTTTGTAATTGCTATTTGGAAAAGGGTCTATGAGGTAATGTCAGACAGGGTCACTTCTTATTCTAGACCCACGTCCCCACACTTGAAATTTCTGAAAACAGTGGGTCCTTCTCTGTATGCATGATTTTGATGGCCCTCATATCCAATGCAGTATTCTATGTTCTCTTTGAATCAGCTTTTGTTTTTTGAAAATGCTTAAATGGGTATGTGTGAAATTTTACAAATTTCAAAATGTCGATTTATATATACTGAATATTTCAAAACTTGCTAAAACGCCCCGCCATTTTCGTTTTGGGAGTCTGCATTTTTTTGTTTCTTTACATAAAGTCGATTTGTTAACATGATTTTGCTCAAACGTTTGAAGTGGATAGTGGGTTATATGTTAACACTAAAAGTCAAATTAGGATGGTAACACACATGTACACGCTTTCACTACCAATAAGGAATTATGGCAAAAGAATTTATTTAAATTTACAAGCCAGACATCCTACGCTTTCATTGCAGTGAATCTGGAGTATATAGGCCTATGCCCCTTCTTGTACATTTGTATTTGGGAGGCGGTTAATACCGACTACGTACGGTATTATTACAAACTGCAGGGGGTTTGAAGGGAATAAATTGTAATACCATAATATATTGTATGCTCTTAATTGGTCATATTTTCTGTATTACAAAAAAAAAGATTCAAATGAATGCCAAGATACTTACCTAACGCAAAGTCCTGTATTCAACAAAATAACTTCATATCCGCCACATTAATATTTGGCCGATGTAGCCCATATGGCACTGAAAAATTCAGTGACCATAACACAACTGATCAATATTCGTATGGCTGATTAGAAGGAAGTTTAGCATTTTTCGGTTTCATTTAAAAATTTAAAGGCTATCACTGCATTTCCTTGACAACCTGGAGGTAGGGATTTGGGTAACTAAAAACTGTAGGTCCATCATCTTGAATGCGAAAAGTCAGACCTGTCATTTATTTTGTTTGAGCCCCAAATAATGCAGTCAACCTCGCTCATGAAACGTCAAGCTCATTCGAGCTTATTCTCCAGTATTATAATACAGTGTTGCCTTAAGTCGAAAAATTAAAGTTATTACCCGAAGTTTTCGGCGTCAGCGTAGTAACTTACACGGTTAGGGTAGGGTTAGGGACAGAGTGAGGTATGGCAACCGGACGATGCCTCAGCATCCTATCCAAAACACACAATATTGTGTCATTTCCCTCAGTCTGAAAAATTTATTCAATAAAGTTTGACATGTTATTGAAAAAGTTTGATAGGTTTATAGTTTCATAAAGTAAGGAGTTCGTTCTTGTAAAGCGGGTCGGAAACATACTTTAGACCTACTCTGTATTTTAAGCGGTACCATTAGGTCTCATTCGGGTTCCTTCGCCTTTATAGATATGTAACCTGCATGACGATTTAGGGGAGGATAGCAAGTGTATTTTATGGTATTAAAGCACAACCGTATGACTGGAACTTCTAATCACACGATATGTTTCGAAAAATGATGCCACGTAGTGAGTGTCATAGTAAACATAAGTTATCAATTGAATGTTGCAACATTCAGTTAGAGGTTTACTTTATATGATGTGTAGGACCGAAGTTGCTCACATGAACTTAAAATGTCTCCTTTACAACGGCATTGCAATGCCAATTGATTGCAAAGAGTGCACATTGTTGTACTTACAACTTACTACTTTCGTCATCCTTAATTCTACCTTTATTATTTTCCACTAAAAATATATCACAGGCAGGTTTTTAAAATGACAATAAATTGTGGGATGTAGAAGTTTATGATCATGACAAATATTTTTTTTTTTTTGCGAAAGTAACAATCATTTTCAAAAATCGTCCAAACAGTTCATATGTTTTGTAGGTTCGTGGCTTGCATTTATAGGCTGCAAAAATACCGTGAAAAGGCCTGGTTTTATACTTGCGCTTCGAAACGACAATGTGAAACACTTCTCAAGATGTTAAAATGGATATGTCAAAATTTATTGAAAGAGCCCAGTTTTCAAGACCACACTGCGTATCAACCCAAACCTTGACCCATACCAAAGTAGCCCAAGTTTCCAGTTGGGATAATACAAACAGATCATATGCATTTGTTATTCCTGTATGCTGCCCTCTCACCCGATAAACCTTCTACAGTTATTTCGCAGTCTTTGGGTTGTACACACGGTTAAATACCCACTGACTTAATAAGTAAGGAATGTTTACTTTGTGCATACACAATACCATTGTGCCTCATCAGCTCATCATCCTCTTCACCGAATGGAGTTCGGCAAACACGCCCGTGTATATAGTATTACTGTAAAATGAAGGGAAAAATCAGAACACATGTTGAAATAAACGACGCACGGATATCGTTTTAGGGTGTGAGCTCAGCCCACGTTATTACAAAGCTGGTGAGGGCTCCCCTTTGTGATTAAGGATCCTAAAAATTGTGCCGGATTACTGGCCGGGCTTGAAGGCTTGATCGTGTTCAATACAAGGGCAGCAGTAAGATTTTAGAAGTGCGAAGTATGGAATGTTCCACAGCCAAGTGGGGAAGATTGTGAGGCTGCCTACCTCAGGGACCCTGATGTGGCCCTGGAGTGATGGATGTCACGGGGGGGGGGGTGCGTAGTCCCCCGAAAACTGAAATGTTGAGAAATTTTCAGCACAAAATGAATCACTTCACGATCGCCTAACTATCCAATAGCCTTGAATGTGCACTTCAAAGATAAAAAAGTAGTCATGACCATTTTGTATAAAAGTAGTAAGGGGTAGTCCCGTGTTTATTGCTGCAAGAGGTTTACTGAACTTGGGGCGGGAAAGGAAAAAGGGTACTAGGAGGTGCATGTGGATTTAAAATTCTTATACCACTCAGGCCTGGTCATACCAAAGACTTTAATAATGGAACCTATACTGCTATTGTGCTTGGTGATCAGCATAAGCAGTGGAGAAGGGGAAACAAGCCAGTGAGCCACAACTGGAAACAAAGACCGTGGCCGGACGGACTTAAACCAATTGGTTAGAAACTCAGCTGTAAAACCTCATTTTACTAACTAGCTATACCACTCAGACTGTCCTACAGCTACAATCTTGGAGGAGGATTTTAGCCAAATGAAAGTATAATTTAAAATTGTTTTAATTTGTTGTTTTGTTTACTTGTTTATACCGATTTATTGTTGGTTGGCGAGATCATAATGGATAGACTGTTTCAGGTATTCGCGGGGAATGCCAGGCAAAAATGTTTACGTTCTGTAACGATGTATATGGCAGCCATATGCGTTGCATTTTTTAGCAAATTAAAAGGAGGATGACAACTCTTCTTAAGTTGTAAGACGGAAAACAAAACAATTTCTTTCATGGACAGATCGAAGAGTCTCACTGCTATTGCAAACTAGTGGTAAGAAGGCAAGATTTTAACTGAAAGAGCGCCACGATCTACCATGAAATGTTAAAAGCAGAACTGCAAGCCAAGCTTTTTATTATAACGATGGTAGATCGTTAATTAGGGCTGGTTTTAGACATATTTTGAAGCGAATTTGATGCCTATGACAACATTTTTTCATGTTACATGAAGCTGATGACGTATCTATTATGCCTTCTTTTAGCCGACTCAATTTCTTTACATTTTGCTTTCAAATTTGCTCTCAAAACAAATGGTAGACCGTTTGGTTAACTTAGCCTTCACCCCCGGTCTCGTCAAATTAGCATGTATGGCATATTTTCTGTATAGTTTCAGCTACTCAAATGAAAATTACTGCGTTATAAAGGTAAAATGAATATACATTCAAGTACTTTTTAACTTATTTCTGGTAAATTACTTTAATATAAAGTAATAGGCAGGATACAACACGTACTTCTGCTGAATGTTCTTTATATTTGGTACCTGTTCAGACAGTGTGAGCCCAAAATACGTGACTATTGAAAATGTCTTCCTGAACGAGAGGACGCTTTGAACTTAATTAGCTACCTTCCCAATGCTTTTAGCTTCAATAGTATTATATTAACAAGAACTTCAATATGGACTCAGAATATGCTGATTATTCTCTGTTACTGTTCTCTTATACCTAAAGAAAAGACACCTACCCTTTTGCGAATCAAAGCAGCGCAAAGAAACACTTTCTACCGTGAGCTGCGAGCAGTTCTAACTTCTCGAATTTCTCAGACAATCTTGGACAAAACTGTTGGGACGCTTTGTTATAATATTCTTGAATCTCCGTTCCCAGGTTTACATGAAGCCCCCGCTCCCCCTTCCAAAGTTGCGCAGAGAGAATGACTGTATGCCGTGAAAATGGTCAACTTTGTGACGGGGAGCGGGGGTGTCCCAACGAGTTTTGTCCAAGATTGTAGTAACAAGGAGATAGGTAGCCGAAATTCACGCAAATAAATAATAAATAAATAAATAAATAAATAAATAAATAAATAAATAAATAAATAAATAAATAAATAAATAAATAAATAAATAAATAAATAAATAAATAAATAAATAAATAAATAAATAAATAAATAAATAAATAAATAAATAAATAAATAAATAAATAAATAAATAAATAAATAAATAAATAAATAAATAAATAAATAAATAAATAAATAAATAAATAAATAAATAAATAAATAAATAAATAAATAAATAAATAAATAAATAAATAAATAAATAAATAAATAAATAAATAAATAAATAAATAAAAACATTTTTGGAAGAAATCACGTTTCACTTCATCTTACTTTGCAAAAGTTGTCTATTATACACAATCATCAACATAATCACTTTCAGTCAGTGTTTGCTGTCTATAAACAGCAATGAAAAATTACTTTGGGGGTTAAGTGTCGGGACAAGTTAAGTTATAACCCCGACCTTCGGCCCCAGGTAGAAGTCCGCAGATTCTCCCCAGGAGAGTTTTGAAACTGAACACTGTAAGATGTGATCTCCTGGTAACTAGCAAGTGAGGCAATCCACAAAACTTCCCAGTGCACCTAAGGAGGGAAAGCAGTAATGCCATGTTGGAAAGTTCATTGCCTGCATCGCCTATCGGCCTGATTTATGCCGTCCCTATTTTATTCCTTTTAGTGAGGAACGCAGAAATACAACTAAATGTGTCACAGGTTTTGAAAGTAATCAGATTGTAGTAAAGAAGGGCAACACTCCAGATCATTAAGAGATCACAAAATATTAGAGGCCTATCTCACAGATTGAAATATGAGAAACATGATGTTGCCTTTACATGTTCAAGACATGAATTTTATTTCACAATCCAGTTGAAAGTGAAACGTCTGTATTCACTATGGATGTACTGTAATGCCAAAAAGTGGTCCAAAGTAGTATGTGGCTTTTTATTACAAATGATGGCAATTATAGCCTTTTCTACTGATTTTATGTTTTTTCACTGTAAACCCTTCCAATTAAGTTGAGTGGGAGGGGAACTGCATCCTCTCTGTGACTACTCTTGTGTGTCACTTAGCCAATAACTCTTTCTTTGCCCTTTAAAGACAATATTTCCCCTAATTTCAAAATGTAATTTGTCATCAATATGAGTGAACGTAAAGTGTCTCTGGATATGAGTACCAGTCTGAGTGTACTTCATTCTTATAAGACGTGTAAAAATAAATTAACTTTTCTGATGAGGGGGTGGGGCTGTAGCCCCACTGTCCCCATGGGTGAGCAACACATTTACTCCAACTTTGCATATAAACAGGGGATGTCATGAGTCAATAATTTAATGGACATTGTGACAGTAAAAATTCAATAAAATGAATGAAACTTTACAGAAATATTTTCTAATGTGTCCTCTTCATTGTACAGTACTATATTTTGAAGTTGTTTGGATTAAGCAATCCATAGAAAATACATTTTGAATTGAAGGTGGCAGTATACAACACAATGTTTATGAGAGAATCTTGAGTCAATCACTACATAAAAAGAGCACCTAAAACACTATTAATTACCAACTTTAAAAATGTAATGTTAAGAAACAAAGAGTATGTTGTTTTTATTAAAATTTTGAATGAAATACCATTTTTGGAAACATTTGCAAATTTCTAGTTTCTAATTGCAAAACTTAAGAATTTGGATGGGTGTAAAGCTTTTCCTTTGGACATGGGCGTAGGAGCCCAAGTTGATTTGGGGGGCTGTAACGACTTGCCCAAAAAATATAACCAAAAATTTCCACGCGCTCCACGCGCGTTCGACATGTTAATGTATATATCATATAGGCATTCATCGGTTATCACACAGCATGCCAATTACATACTATACCACATTGGTTTTAATTTTGGCGGAAATGGTTACAATAATAATGATAATAATCAGTGGTGTTGCCAAGATTTCTTTCATGACATTATGTTGTGTGATCACTGGCCTGGGGGGAGGGTCTAAGGGGAGGGGAAAACCCCCTACCCTTTGAAATTTTTTGAAAAATTAGGTGTCCTTACATGCAATCTGGTGCCACATATGCTACCTTTGAAGTAAAATTTGTGTTAAAAAAAAGTTACGTATTTTACGTACTTAAAAAATGGCCCAAAGACTGACCCTCAAATACACCACTGATAACTTTAAGTTTAACCATTAAAAACACACTGCTGAATTAATACCGAATATATAGGTGCTGGTGGAATTCAAATCAGAACTGAAGTTACCAAGAAAGTTTTTTAAAGTGTTGATTACCTTTAGCTACATCATTGCATTATTTTTCTTTCAGTACGTGCCCAGAAAATTCTCAGCATATTGCCTCAATTTTCACAAAAATTTTTGGTTGGCGGGGCTGCTACCCCCGCCTCCTAGACCTATGCTTTTGGAAATGGAAATAACCAGGAAAATGTTTGTTTTTGTAAGAATATTCATTGCATGTCATGTTTCCATTGGAATCACATTTGTGCCTTTATGCTCTACTAGTGTTTAGAATTCAGTGACTGTCCCAAGATACCTATCGACTCAAGATACCCCTACAGTAACCATTCTTTATGCAACTGCTATGCCTCAGCACGAATGACGCTTGCACACTAGAGACATGAAAGGAATCCTGATCCCATACATGACTTATACAGTAACAATTTGATATGACTTCATGCACGGCTGGATCCAGGCATATGAGAAAGCCCCCCCTCCATTTTCAGCAAAGCAATGAATTTTGTAACCAGAATTTTACATCTCCAAGCCCATGAAAAAGGTATGATCAGCACTGCAGACAGTTACGCCCCCACTGTCTCATATCCCTGGATCCCGCCCTGTTTATGTAATACTGGCAAATTAAAAAATAGATTATTTTAATGGTATTTACATTACCATGTAGCATTTACCCTCATTATTCCTACTTAAGTCACATTTTCTCTGATTATTTTACTATTAATCCACCTACCCTGCCCAATTCCATAGTTTTGTACCCTCATATAACATAATCACACTTAGGAAATTCAAGGCAAATCTCATAAACAAATTGTAAAGAAAAAGAAAAGCATTTTAAAGCTGATTACAAGCCCAGTAGCAGTATGTTCCTTGAGCAACTCTGCCATGGTTTTTCACTCACAACGAGACTGTAAGCTTGCCTGCTGATGACCTTTGTCAATTTGTTAAAATGCAGCTGTTGTTTGGCCCAAGAACCAACAAATGCATTCTTATGCCTGCCAAGAATGGTTTTCAAATGGCACACTCTCAGGCAAGGGCATAAGAAAATATCATCTGGTGGTTCTAGGACATCCAATCACCAACCCTCACATATGACAAGACTGTGGTGGTGGCTTCCGATGTGATGGACAAACACTGAAGACGTGATATTCTGTCAGTAAAATGGGAGTGTCTACAGCAACTGAAAACAAGCTGATACAACATTTTAACATTAACTGAAGAGCTACAACTTATTTTAGTATACATCCTTATTAACACCCATACTAACATCTGCACCCTTCTTCACTTATAAGGGTGTTTTAGTACCCTGCTGTTGCAACACACTAACATTTGTTTGTCCCTTCATGCAAGCACTGCCCTTCATCTCTCTTGAGCCAGACTGAAAGCTAGAATAGAAATAACCAGTAGGATGTTCACATTGTTGACATTATGGATGTTTTTCAGCATTGTAATGACCTGAAACCCAATTTACAATAAATGAAGTTTACCCTGTATGGTAAATTGCACAACAATGATTTGAACATTTGAACTCACTGATGCAGATGAAAAGCAACAGCACTGAGAGTGAAACATATTACCACTTTTATGGGTAACAAGGCTGTCATATTCTCAAAGTCTTTGGGCCCACTGGGATGTTTCATCCTGCAATCAGTCTGTGTAGATATAAACATTCAATGTGATCAGAGGCTTGACAGAAAGTGCAGTCTATCATATTGTCTTGATCAGTTCAATACCTTCCAATTTATAATGAATTCTACTAACACCTGGTTACACTCTGAAACATACAGTTACTGTAAGTGCACCCTTAAGTCCTAACATCCATTTTGGTGAGTATGCACCTTCTGCTTCCTACAAGATGATGTAAAAATACAACACTGCAGATAATAACTTAAAAGCTTGATTCAAATTTTACAATAAGGGAACTGAGAGTAAGCATTTTGGTGAAATTTGCACTGATATCCACCTGTGGTTCTCGAGATATTACTGTAGCAGAAGTCATCCCATTTTCGACCCTAAGTGAACTTGAAGCAAGCATCTATGGCATATGGCATCATAACCTCACATTAATGAGATGTCTTTTCTTTTTCTTTGAACTTAACAACCATGTTTCTACTCCATTTGTTTTTTGAATGTGAATGCATGAGAGGCATGGAAATTTTACAAACTTCAAATTTGCAAAGGAAAACATATCTTCTATTAACTTCAGGGTCAAAACAACAGATTACTAAGAACACAAGTATTGTTCATCCATGTAAGGGGATGACATTACACCTGTTTACTTGAAGCCAACTTCAGATCACAATATTATTAACTTCCTTTTGCTGATATCTAAAGAACTACACATCGGAACTTAATGGAAATTTCACCAAGATGTTTAGATTAAGAGCGTCTTCTAAATATCCAACATAGTTCTTTGCTCCAACTAATCCTTTAATGCTTTACACAAACTAGCCAGATAACAATAAAATGCTTCTGTGTGTCGTCAATACATTTCCAGTAGTGTAAATTCTTGATTGTAAATACTGACACTTCCATACATGTATAATACAGATTGTGTGTAAATAACACTGGAGACACATTTCCCCCATCTAAATTGCTTACATTATGTACAGGTTATGTGTAAATTATACAAATAAAGAAGTTGGTTTACGATTCACAGTGTGTTAATAAACGTAACTTTGAGAGCAATGACACACCAACATATTCTGGGCCAGAAAACAAACAACAACAAACAATTCTTGCTACAGCCATACTGCCCCATGTTTAGGTGAAGCAATTCCACTTCCTGCCATGTGTAATGTGTACTATGTGTTACAACTGTAATTGTTGAAAGTGTAAATATCACATACATTTTGATGCAATTCATATAGCTGAAGATCCCATGAATTTTTCTGAATTTTTCCAGAGGGCATTATCCAAGTGGGTTGACATGTACAGTATAGTATATGTACTGTATATTACAAAGAAAATGCAACGATGAATTGAATTCCTTCTAAGAACCTCCTTGTCTGAGATGGTGTGTTTACAGCAAACAGGCCTCTCGTTCTGAAATTAAAGGTGCTGCATCTTCATGTTAGCCTGTTGCCACCTGCTCATCCCATTTGATTCTTCTTGATCAATGCAGTGTCCTAACAAAAAATAACATGCAATTATTACGGATGCAACACTGGTGCAGCACTATAAGACTATTAAGCAGTATTACTGTAAATTGCAAAATACAGTAGCCAGAGACTCATTAGAAGTTTACTTTCACTGAGCTACTTGAAATAATGTTCATGTACATGCATATATCGTATGATATGAAAGCAATGCATGGAGTTGAAACATATTTTCAGAGTTTGAAATAGAGAGGTTTAGCATGCACACACCGTATGCAAGTAACATTTGCTCTGTATGTTAAATTTTGCCTGAGCATGAATTTCCTTTTTACAGCCCATTTTCAGGGGAATTTCAGTTGTGCATAACAGTTTTATTTTCTAATTCAAGCCCTGCCCATTTTACATGAAATTTAGCTTAGACATGAGGTAAAGTAATTTAACTGCCCCAATCAGGGTTGTGCTGGACCAATTTTAGTGATAAGCTCCAAGCAAGGAGTCCAACCAAGGTGTACCTTCTGCATTCTAACATGTGATTGTTGAAGAGAGTGTGGCACTCCACATTCCTAATTTATATGGCCTTCATTCAGGTACTTTGCCATAAAGCCTGGAAAATAACTCAAAAAGGTTGAGTTTTTTCAACTTTCTCCACAACCAATTGAAACCATCATGGAATATCACAGTTGAGAGTGAAGTTACTATTAGGCAGTGCCAGGTTAATGACCATTAGTTCTAGGTACAGTACGAAGGAAAACTCCTACGTGGCACTGCAGAGTGCCACCCACTGTGCAGTAGCTACAACCCTGGCCCTAATATTAAACACTTACTGGTAAACATTGTTGTACATTACATTACCTGCTCAAATACAAGTTAATTTAATCAGAAAAAATATTGCTTTGTGGTTACAGTATCAGACAAATCGGCACTTACTTTGACTGATAAATAAACAAGTATCTACAGTACAAGAGGTAATCAAAGGGAGAAGGTACTGTAGTTGTCACAACTTTATGTTAAAACATCTGCTAAATGTTACAGATCTCCTCTGATTCATTCACAAGTATCTTTCATTAATTTTCTAAAAAAAAAAAAAAACACACAGAAAACTGAGAATAAACCAAGGACCTTTCCGCATGAATTTAACAAGTACTGTAAATAAAATGTTGTCACATTGCTAAGAGCCATTCCTGAATTAGGATGATGGGGTGCACTACAGGAATTCAAATTGGGGGACTGCATTTCCCTTTGAATGTTGAATGTCGAAGTTAGAACCTGTTCAATCTTTGACCACCCAGGACCGGCGCTAACTGTAATGAAGACTAAGGAAATTAACCAGTTATTTTGTCCAACAAACAAGCACCAAGATGATTCCAAATAGAATAGAGTACAGTAGGCCTAAGAAAGAAAGTAAAACTTTATTGCTCCACAAAGGTAAATTCATGTACTCACACATACTGCAATAAACAAAGGAACAAAATCTTGAACTTAAAAAGAAGAAATAAAAAACAAAATGTTCATATTCACAAAGAATACAGTAGAATGTAAAAATGTCAAAATCAAAAGAAAACTACAGCAAGCTCCCTGGGCTTTCACAATAGAAATGAATGACCAAATGATGGGAGGCCCGGGGAGGGGGGTGAGAAATACTGGGGGATGGCTCTACCTTCTAAGGCAAGGCCTTCAAAAAAGAACCCTAACTTTAAAAATGAAGTGCTGGATCGACATAAACGCATTAACGACTACTCCACCCACAGCAGTGTAACTGAAATGTTGAAGGATCTAGGATGGGCTAGTCTTAAAGACAGAAGATCTGTTAACAGGCTTGTACTCTCCATAAAGCTAGATTGGGCCTCCTTGCCTTGCCAATTTTCAACCTCTTACAACCGAACCGGCGGCCCTGTAGGCATCATCATTTGAACAGTTTCTCAATTATCCAAACCAACAAGGACTGCTGCAAATACAGCTTCTTTCCTCATACTGTCAGAGACTGGAACCTTCTCCCCGGCATATAACTGATCTTGAGGACCCCAAGCAATTCAAGGACTCCGCCTTGAGGTTCCTTGGACGTGGGGACTAACTCTTCTTTTGCACACCAAACCCTGCACGCACGCTTGACTCCACCTAGAAGTGTTGTGCAGTACTAGTACTGTACTTTCCAGATGCAGATCCATATTACCTGGGATTTGATAGCAGATATTTTTATTGAAGAGGCAGCTTTGCCTCAACATAGGCTACTGTACCCTCCTGAATCGTGTTTTTTCTTTCTTTTTCATAAGCAGAGTCCATACTGGAAAGTTCAAAAACTTTACGACACTGAAATAATGCGAAATTCTCTCAAGCACATGGGACCACCCCATGCCACTTTTTCACACCCAGGGTCAAAAATAGTAAGCCTATGCTACAGTACTGTACTTAGTAGTGGGTTAAATGCTTGTTAATAGGCCTTAATGTGTATTCTATTTCATTTGTGTACTTGGCAATTTCTTTTTGCATACAGTAATTAGTACATGTATATTTTTCACACAGTGTGTTGAATAGGTCACCATGCAATGTAACGAAAAAAAAGAGTACATTACTTTGACTACCTGCAAAATTTCCCGCACAAAACCCCTCAAAAACCAATCCTTCAAGATCATGATAATCTTTCATTGCATTGTCACACCTGCCAACAAGCCCTAAAAATCCGACAAATGCGTACTTTAAAACATTCGAGAGGCAGAATTAGAGAGTCTGTTGAGTCGTGTCTAATCAATGGCAATTACCCAAAGCATACTGGGTAATTTCTGTACAGCTTTGAGATTACTTAACTTCAACAGTAATATTGTATGATATCTGCATTACATGGTACTGTAATACATTACTGTACAGTAACAATAGTATCATCAGCAATCTAATCGGTACGTTGCAGTCACCCACTGGGTATAGATGCAATGGGAACTTGAGAGATGGCTAAAACATGCCAGACAATTCCTGAAAATGTCCAGAATTTAAGCATCTACTTCATTATCTGATAGTGTGTTCCAATTGACTATAGTAGAGGGGGAAAAAAATGCTTACACTGGGGGGTTCAGCAGTTAATATACTTGAGAGCTTTACCATTATTATTTCACTTGGTTTTCAATTATGTTTGCAGATGCAGAATCTTTAAAAACGAGTTGGTTTAATATGTCATCGTTGGCAGTGCAGTTAGAAATTTGTCGGATTGAACAGCTGGGAGATGGCCAGCAATAATTTTATACATTAAACACAGTTTATCAGTTTTCCTGCAATTTTGAAGTGTTGGGAGTTCCAATTTTTTTTTGGCAGGTGGGTCATGAAACCTTCCTCTCTAGATGTATTGTCACTGAAATCTTGCTGCTTTGCGCTTTACTCTTTCAAGACGGTTGATGTCTCTTTGTTGGTGAGGGTCATATAGCAGCCCCATATTCAAGATTGCTACGAACCATTGAGGATTTGAGGTGTAACCAATTTTCTTGCAATCTATAGGACAATGTTTAAGGTTTCTTTTAAGGAGTCCCAGCAAAGAACTTGCTTTGGATGTAATTTCATTAATATGAGTGGTCCATTTATAGTCCTCAGAGATAATGACTCCTGGGTAGGGAGTGCTCTTAAGTTGCTGTAGTATATTATTACTTATAGAGTAGAAATACAATGATTTGTATTTACTGTACTACTCAACAGATAACACTTTTTTGAGTTGAAACTCATTCCCCATGTGTTTGCCCACAATACTAGATTACATAGAACTTGTTGTAGTGCGATATCGTCATTTTGATTTCTTATGGGCCTGTAGGGGAGGCAGTCGCCAGCAAATAATCTCACTTGTAAGGAAACACAACGAGGAAGGTCATTTATACTGTACGTCAAAGGAATAACAGTGGGCCAAGCAATGTAACATGTGGGACACCAGAAACAACAGGAGCATATTCATAGGTTTCTCCGTCAACAACATGCATCTTACCCTGAGTACAAAAAGATGTAATCCATTTCCAAATGTTTCCATTTATACAATACGTTTTCAACTTATATAGTAGTTTTTTTATGAAGGACAGTATCAAAAGCTTTGAAGAAGTCAAGAACGAAGATATCAGTTTGTATATTTTTATCATACTGTAATTCTTGAGTAAATCATCCTTGGTTAGGCTACTAATAGTTGAGTCTTGCATGAGAACCCTTTGCAAAAACCATGATTTAGGGAGTGAACTTTTTTCACCCCCATAGTTTTCTACTGATTCACCACAACCCTGCTGTTGTCCTTACTTACATTAAATGTTGAGAGTACAGAGTGTGTATCTTTAAATAAAAACAGAAAGGATTGATTGAACTTCTTTGACAAGACTTATACAGCCTGCGGATTTTCCCACGCGAAAACGAGTCCGTTGCGCGGCCTCCGCGTGTTTTGTGTTTACGTGGAGCCGCCAAAAAAAACACACGTAACCGGAAAAAATCGGTACAATGTCCCATTTGAAACAACTCAAATTCAACTCTTCTCTGACTACAAAAAATCCTGAACAATTCATTAAGAAAGGGCATGCTAAATTCGATTAGGAGATATTATTTCATATTTATAAAGTACAGACTACCAATTGCGACATTTTTTTCCTCACATTGCTCTTGCCGTCATTATCACACAAAACCATAAAATAAGATCACATGAGAGGCTCACACCTTGGCAGCACGTGCTATCGCAAAATTGCAATTGCCGGACTCCACACTAGCTGGACCTGGTATCACGCACTACGGCGACCTGTCCAGCCATGATTTCTCGTCGTTGTACACAATGCGGATACACTGCCACAAGCTGTGGATTAACGGCCGCAACTGCTTTGACTTCGCACATAGCTTCCGATATCCATGAAAGTGTTGTTTTTTTCAAAAATCATGCCACAGTTAACACACAGTATGTCCAGTGGGGACTCATTGGATGTGCGCGAAAGATTTCTTCGTAATGTTTTTGTAATTACAATGTCAAGGAAACTTCTTTGCTTATGCAGCTAACTGTTACTGGAGATAGTTTAAGTAAATAGATGTGTCCAAGACTGTGATATTGGTTTTTATCTGTACTCCAGGTTCGACCATTACAGAAATAAATGAGAAAATTCAGCGTGTCCCTTCAACAGTAATTTGTCTATGATGGCTACGTGTACAGTAAAGCCCCGTTTTCGGAACTGGCCATCAGTATTTAACAAGAATCTAATATTCATCACACAATACGGCAGAATCCACCAAGTTTTCAGGGCTTTACTGTTGCAAGTCAAAATTCAACGTAAATTTCTGCAAGAAATGGCTACTAATTTCCTCGGGACTTTTTAAAAGTCACGACACGGCAAGATGTCAGGAGGGCTAAAATAAGCCAACATGTAGGCATGGAAAACCAATTTTTATATCTCTCTGTCAAATTTGGAAAAAAAATCGTACGTATTTATATTTTTAAATCCGTGCTAGGATCCATGAGTCGGTATAAGGCTCAATTTCTCCTTATACTAAATACGTTAGGCTATGTGTAAGTCCTAGTTTCACTAAATCTGAGAAGTGTAGTTTTCGTAGTGAGCTTACTTCCCTAAAAATAACGGGAGTAGACCTTACAAAAACATTGCGAATTTCTGTTTGGGAGTCTCCTACACATGTGTCGCAAATACTTTTGGAAATTTATGCCGAATTTATACGCTAGATACCTCTCCAGATCGTTATAGCTTCTCTTCAGCACATACACTAATTTAGTGTGTACAAAGCATTGGTCATTCAGAAGGGCGTAGGCTCGAATCTTGGGAATAAAATCCAGGTGTTTTAGAAGTCTAAAAATTTATTTGTCATATGATCGGTCACCAAAAATAGTAACCAAATATTTTCGGGGATTTTGTCTGCAATTTTGCCAGCCTTTTCGGAGTTATTTGGGGAATGTGTTCACACTCTTTCTTATGGATCCTGTTTACCGTGCTTGAGGCAAAAAGTTGAAACCCTATACATCCGAATTTCACCGATATTCGAAATACATTCGGTCCCAATGTGTTCGGATAAATGGGGTTTTACTGTACTCCAAACCATATGCTGTTACCTCCACGACATGGCCTCAGCACACACATTTACAGCATCATGTCATTTTGAAATATTGTTTTTCGTACAAGTTGGACACATGTTGTGCACTGTGGCATTGACAGTGCAAGTGATCGCTTGTACACCTACTATACGAAACTCAGTGTGGTAAACTGTCACAGAGTCGTGTTTTCTTTATATTGGGAATACACAAAAATGGGTTTTTGAGACTCAACAAAATGGGTTACGTTAGGTTACGTGGTTCAAAAACCACGTAACCTAAAAAATGGTTACCATGAAATCTGAAATCCTCAGGCCTGCTTATAGCCAATGTCATTAACATCCATGGGCCTGCTCATGCCCAATTTGAATACACATAAACCTTCTCTTGTATAAAATAACAATTTGGCATCATGTTCCTCGCATAAGTGACCTTTTGAACTTTTATATCAGAATGTGGAAATCATAGAAAACAACTATGTATGCCACAACACCATGGTTCATACAATCTTGTATATCAGCTCACTCTTGCAAATTCTCACAGCAATTACAAACATAGATCTCTGAATAAAATAATTTTCTCATTTGAATGATGAAAAGTACTGCAAAAGAGATTCAATGCAATGTCAGGGTGACTGGTTATGTATGAATACTGTAAAAATGATTATCACAGCTCACATGAAAAATATCTTGGATAAAAAGCTGGCCGAATCCAGAGGGTTTGGTTTATGGCTGTCTTCATCTTCATGAAAGTCCATCCTGTGAAGTATGCCGATGCAGCGAAACCCTTCCTGATTGAAGACAATGGCGCCCTCTATGGAACATGTCTATGAACCAGTTTTCGAGTCTCCTACTCTCCACCTGCCTCTTACAGTGCAAGTTAAGTGTTTACATTCTTTCTAAAAGCATGGGAAAAAAATACTTTACTTGAACACACTGTAAGCTCATTCTTAGAGCCCTGCCCGTACCCGAAAAGGAGTACTTACAGCAGGGATTCTGCCAGAAACTCAAAAAAAGGGGGGGGGGGGGATTTACTGCTATAAAATCCTGTGTCCAAATTGATGCTGTCCTTGGTCAAAGTTGCAAGTGGGTTCAGGGGGACAAAAGCTTGCCTCAAGGCCCCTATAAGGTGCAATGTGAAGGGTTTTAAAGGCCATTTATTTATGTAAATTCAAATATTGCTGCGAAAAAGTCCTCTTCTTAAGTAAAGAAACCATAATATTGAAAATTTTCGTATTTTTATGGAAATGAAAGTGGGTGGGGGGATTTTACCCTCCTAAGTCCCCCTTTCCTCCCTTTGACAGAAACCCTTAGGCCTAACCCTAACCTGCAGTAGGTTCCTAGGCTAATTTGTATCAATTTTTCATTGTGACCTCAAATATGGAGTACAAATCAATTATGTATGGGGTCAAGAAAACAAGATGGAGGAAAGGTAGCTCAAATGCCTGACGTATGGGCATGGTCCTACTATACTTAAGTGTTAAGACTCAAAATAATGGTGGCATATCTTAGGGTTACTTTCTACATATGCCCATTACTTTCTGCTCCCCAAAAATGGTGTTTTACAGTCCTAAAACATTAAGGCAGTAGGCCTACAGTATTCACTGTTTTGGGTAATATGAAGTTATATAATACCTTTTCTAAAACTGATCATAATTCATGATTCATAGATTTGTTAATTTGGCTGTTGTAGGAATGTAACCCTTAGGCTATGCCAGTGTGCATTCCATGCACTCCGATCTGAAGATCTTTGGCGTGGAGTTGGCATTTTCCTTATGTTTTCTATTGTTTTTCTTGGCGTAACTTTGGCGTGGGCCTGACATGGAATGCACTGTGGAGGCTACAGCTGTACGCCATTATCGGTATGGTAGAATTCACACCCAGTGTGTGATTGTTATCCTCACACTGTAGTTTGTATAGCTTTCTGGTAATCAAAAAAAAACTATTGTAGCGAAAATTTTTGGGGGGGTTGGGGGGTCAGGATCCTTGGCCTCAGATCGTGTATTTTGATGGGCCAACGGCCAGTCCAGGAGGATCGGGGTCTTGGCGCGGCTGTTATTAAATTGCAGGCTGCAAAAGTCCAGGCTCCAAAGAAGAACACAATACAAAGAAGAACACGCTTTGTACGGTTACTTGTCCGTGTTAAAATTAAATCCTTCTCAGAAATAGAACACAAGAAAATTAAATCAGCACAAATATAAATTCCAGGTCGACCCAAACAACCCTGAAGCCCAACTAAATCTAAGCTACAATAACCCATTTAACTAGACTGAGACTACTTCCTCTGCCTCTGACTTTCAGAACTTAACTGACTAGACTCTCTTGAACTCTTGTCTTGCCCTCCCTGTGACTGCATGTGTTCCTGCCTGCAGTCACTCCCCCTATGTGACAACTCCCAAATTCCTATTGGACAACTTAAATCTTGTTATTCGTCCCACCCACCCAGAGCCAAAAGGAATAAACATACCCCAGACAGATGCTACAGACCTGCTTCCCAAGCTAACAATAGATAACAAAATTCCCATCCCAAGCCCAACAATACACTATAAAATTCCTTTCCCAAGCTAACACAATGGTCAGAGATTCTAACCTTTCCCCTAGCCTATCCTTGAACATTCTTGTGGTTTGTAAACAAACTTTGTTTCACTATGTAACATGGCACTAGCTAACCATACTTTCCTACAAATCTTCAGGGATTTTGAAAAGACGAAAGTTTTTACCAACGTAGGCTAATTGATTTGTAACAAGCAATTAAGTGACTTGCACTGAATAAATTCATAAGTCACATTCACACATTACAACATCAATAACGCTAGGTTGAACTATGGCACTGACAATTCGAATTTAATTCTTCATATCGTCTAACCTAAAAACTTCTCCATAAGTTTGTCTTTTCTTGAACTAATTAACAGTTGAACAAAACAAAAGAAAATACAACCTTAGGACTAGTTGAAGAGATATTTTCAACACCAAGATTTTTTTGGAAGGCAGAGACTTTGGTGTGGAAACTACTGGGGGAGGAAACTAAACATGCAACTAAGGAGAGGACGTCACCCTATTGTTAAACGGGATTTGGTCAGGGGTTCCACCTGGGGTTCAATTATGCCTAGGGTTCAGTTACAGAAAAGGTTAGGGTTCATAGCCACTATCCAACTGGTTGGGCTAGCCCATTGTGACTATAGGGGAGTTGCAAAGTTTAATTTCAGATTTTCATGGTAGGCTAATTATGAAGTGTCCTTCTCAAAATAACTCCTCTGACACAATTTTTCAAAATTGAGTACCTAATGCCAGACTGCATAACTTGTCAGTCGCGCGGAAGAAGTTCCGCACGCATTTTCAATTTACATACTGTTTTACCACGAATTTGGCGCACAATAATTCAGTTTGGTGTGCGGCGCGCAGAGCAAGACTCCATCCCGGCATAGCGGTGGCAAAACGGTTACAGAACCTCGGTCTGTCGGCGTACTGTGCAATGCAAACTAGCCTTATCCAATACACACACGGCAGCCATGCAATTTTGTGTTGTAATGTGCCCCCACTTAATTCCCACTAGGTACCACACAAAATATGATTATTTCCTGCCAAATAGGAAAAATGTACATAAATTTTGGCTGTAGCATGATATGTATAAGTGTAGCATACGTACGTACAGTATACGTACATATAGTATGTAGTATACATAAATATAGTATACATATGCGTATATGTACAGTGTATATACGTACACATATAGTTAAATGTATTGTGTGTATTCAGTTTGTAGCAGCATTGGCGCGCAATATCAAACTTTACTATTACATTCCGCGCGCAATTAACAAACTATGCAATCTGGACCTAATGTAATACAACTTAAAGCATTTGGAGAATGACACTTCATAATCGTTATTTGTGTTAGCAAAAAGTCTTCCCATTCTTTCTAGAACCTGGACTAGGCTACCTGACAGATAATAGCCATGATCCAGTTAGGGTTAGCCTAGGCCTAGTCCTCAGTAAAGGACTGTGGTCGTTCGCCTACTGCTCACTGTACACAGTCCTTACTCCGACCATTGGAAATAGCGGGGGGATTGGCGGTCTGTGTAATGGTTGAAATTGTCTTTCTTCTCACAGCAAAATTTGAAAGAAAAATCCTTATCTTTTACCAGGACTTTTCTTCTCCAGATCTTACAGGAGTATTGCAGCTGTTTTTGATCACTGAGAATTTCTGGAAAGTGCCAAAAATATGAAATGAAATCAGTAACTTTTTCGCTCCGTAAAATTTACTGTGTCACTTTGGAACTTTGTTTACAACAGTATGCTAATGAGCTACGTCGTTACGTCAGTATAGAATGCCTGCAGAGGCAGTTGCCATGTGTATGCATAGGAACTACAGTAATCAAAATGTTGTGCGTGACGTCACATTGTTACGCACACAGCATTCAGATATCAACAAATATTTCGAGCGCTACAGTAAATTGTTAAGAAGCGGCCAAGTTGATGATTTTATTTCAAATTTTCAGAACTTTTCCGAGGATTAAAGTGATAAAAAACAACTGCAATATAAGTGTAAGACATGGAAAGGAAAAGTTATGGTAGTTTATTAAGACTTAAGGTCCTAACTTTGCAATAAGAAGAAAATCAATTTCGACCAGCATTGTGCTGGTCGAAGACCCCGGGTTTTCAATGAGTCGGAGTAAGGACCGTGTATAGGGAGCTATCGGCGACCGGCTATACACGGGCCTTTACTGAGGACTAGCCTAGGCCTAGCCTAAGTGGCCTCTTTAATATGCAGTCTCTGAAGGGCAAATAGCAAGGATATCATACGAATGGGTACTACTTAATCATATTTTGGGGTTTCGGGACGGCGTTCTCTCCCTAGACTCACTTGGAAAGTAATGTAGCCTAGGTCTAGTAATTCTCTTAGGTTTAGAACCTAGGCTACACTGTTGTTCATTTCGCATATCTGGTTATAACACTGTCGTAAAAACATGATGGAGTCTACCTAGGCCTAGGCTATGTCGGCTGGTCGCTAACTTGGAAAGGCTAAAACCGATAAGGACCACTGGCTGTTGCAAAACGTGCAAAAGATACTCTCAGTCTCAGATTACGAGATATATTAAACATGCCTTCAGACTAACGTTTGATACTCGGCAGATGCAAACTGTCGACAACGCTACAGAGGGTGTTACTGTGTTACGCCACAATTTATATCAGCTGTTTGTGATTTTAGTAGTATGTGGGGGTCCTAATTTCAGCCCGGCTCGCCCGGCGCTACCTAAATTTTGCCCGGCTATACATGAGTGTACATTATTGAAGCATCGTAACTCTACGTAATAATGTACGGTAAACTTCAGCTGTGTCAAGATTCTGTCTGTATAGTAAGTGTGTTATCAAACCACGGACTTCTTATATACATGGACAGAGCATATTGCACTAACGTCCTATGCGTAAATTGTCGCCACCGTGTACGTACACGAGTAGGCTTACCAATATGGCTGCCTGCTATAGTCTTGTGTGTAAAAGTTTGGACTTGCTCAAGTGGCTCGGTATCGACAAATTGTGTGAAAAACTTGTAATATTTTCGAAAGAATGCAAGCTCAGGTCAAATTAATCAAATAGAATGGAGGACTGTGATATTGTTCTTCCATTCATACTGATATTTTGTCTGAAATGTTGCAGATTCATCATCAAATTGGGCAAATGGTAGAAGCCCGGCGGCCATCTTGGTTAGCCTAAATTTGTTCCAACGGTGGCGACCGTATTGATTGCGCAATCCTCTGTCCATGTATTGAAGTCCGTGGATCAAACTGAGCCTCTCTTTTCTGAAATCCTGTAAAACGTTACCAAAGATATTATAAGCATAGATTCCAAACTCCTATACCTACACTGTTACGCTCAGTGACTCCTCATGGAGACGCATATATCGGGGCGGAAGTGTAAATTTGACATGCGCGTCGTTCCATTCCGCGATCTGCGTACAAAAATAAGAACGCGTTACAGAAAATTCCATTGTTCAAAGAGGTTAGCGCGGGTGCACTTTTACAACGCGTTCTATACGCGCAGAATACATTTCTCTGTGTATTATCCGGAATACTTGACGCACAGTTCTGCGCGCTCTGGAAACAAACGCGCTAGTTGCTTTCCCGTTGTGATTGCGTAAGTAACTGAACGCGCATATAAAAGTGCGTCACTTGAAGATACCATAGAAACTGACCAATGAATGTCCATGAACTTGCAAAACCAGTCATTGTGCGTTCATGTTCAAGTGTAAATACGTGGAATGCCGCGTTGAAGAAATAAGTTATTCTTGTTCAAGTGGAATTTATTGAGGCGTAGTACTTCTTCAGTCAACAACATTCCGAAATAACAAGTATTAATACTTTTGTAAAACGTTCATTTGCCTGTTTGTTTTCAAAACGACTGAACAGTGATCAGCACTTCCGCCCCGATATATTGGCCTCCATGGGGAGTCAACGCGCCATTTTAAGTTTGGAATCTATGCTTGTAATATCTTTGAACGTTACTCTGTTTGTCGCCCTCACTAAATGTTGTTTGTTTGTGCACTCAGTATACGGTTGGTGTGGACGGATGCATGATTTGCCGTGCGCGCAATTTTTTTTCCCACGAGGTTATGGGCAAATCATACATATGGACCCATAGAAATAAAAGTAGTTTTATTTCTATAATATGGACCAATCAGCTTCTTGGAATTAGGCCACACCCCTAATTCCAAAATGACAGCTTTTGAACCATTTTTTTTGTAATTCTGACGCCAGATTATGAAAGAACAGGCCAAATAACCCCAGTCCACGTAACCCTAACCTTAGAAATAACCCCAACCATGATTTAGAAACAAGTTTGAAAAAATTTTGAAAATCAGATTTGCCCATAAGCTCGTGGGAAAAAATTGGGCGTGCCGTGCTTCACCTTACAAAACAAAATATGGTGGCTACCACGGACTTCCTATAGATAGTTCTCAGTGACGTCACAACTGGGGATGGCAACCGCCATGTCATAGGGCAAGCTTGTACGTACATGCCGGGGTTGCCCTATGAGATGGCTGACATACTACACGTGAAAAGCTCCTATGACGTCATGTGAGAACTATCTATACGTATACATAAGAAGTCCGTGCGTGCTATAGAGGTTTTTCACTGACGTCACTGCGTTCGCGCGTCTCTCTATTTTGACGGCCAGGCGCCCAATGTATAACAATCGTAACTAAGATCCTGCAGTCTTTTGCGCATGAGCAGTGACGGCCAGTGAGCCAAATTGAAACGCGCTGACGTCACGTGAAAAACCTCTATAGCGCTACAGTATGACATGCATATTACGTAGATGTGTTGCCTTTGCATACAGTGCTAGTGTCTGTACACCACGGACTTCAATACATGGACAGAGGATTGCGCAATCAATACTGTCGCCACCGTTCGAACAAATTTAGGCTAACCAAGATGGCCGCCGGGTTGTCACCATTTGCCCAATTTGACGATGAATCTGCAACATTTCAAACAAAATATCAGTATGAATGGAAGAACAATATCACAGTCCTTCATTCTATTTGATGAATTTGACCTGAGCTTGCATTCTTTCGAAAATATTACAAGTTTTTCACGCAATTTGTCGATACCGAGCCACTTGAGCAAGTCCAAACTTTTACACACAAGATAGCAGGCAGCCATATTGGTAAGCCTACTCGTGTACGTACGGTGGAGACAATTTACGCATAGGACGTTAGTGCAATATGCTCTGTCCATGTATATAAGAAGTCCGTGCTGTACACACAATAATAATCCACTGATTCTGCTCGTCGAAGGTTTTACAGTACGCATTTGTCGGAATTTTTAGGGCTTTTTGACAGTTGTGACAGTGCTACGAAAGGATATCATAAAGGATCGTTTCTTTCGTGGGATTTCGTGTTTGAATTTAATATTAGTCAGAGTACTTACCTTACTCTCTTTTTTGTTCTGTGGCATGGTGACCTACTGGACAGGTTGTGTGAAAAATATACGTGTACTAAATACGCGAAAAGAAGTTGCCTTACATACAGTAGACCTACACAAGTATAGGCCTAGTAATATTATTTAACAGAATAGGCCTAGGCATACACATTTGCGTTGTTACAAGACGACCCGTCAGGAACACCGGATTGAATCCATCGACGAGCGAATGGAAAGTTCCAGAGAATTCAACTTCAACGCAGCCTTTCTAGAACTGTCTAGAAGTGAGAACTGTTTACGTTATGTCCCAATTATAGCAGCGACCTGGCAACACTTCGAAGAAGCTGCCATTATCGTTATTCAACTACTGTGTGTTCTAGAAGTTTCTATTAAGGAACGTTCTCGTAATTGCTGGACTGTGTACACTAGAAGTTTCTGTTAAATTCTGGAGAGTTCTCGAATAAAAGCCTAGCATATAAAAGGCAGTTCAACAACTATTCTGGGAGAGATTTCAACGAGACCAGACTGTCACACTACTGAGATATCATAAGCCAGCCACTGACACTGAACACTTCTGATAAATTGCCTAACACCGTTACTACGCTGTGTATTGAGATTATTATCGTCCATCATCGCTAGCCTTGTCGTTATTCGCTCGTGGAACCAGTTCCTACTCTACAGCACGCTGCAGGTCTACTACTGTACCATCGTCAACGTGCATGCACTACCAGCCCTTGGACCAGACCAGGCAAATATTAATTAAAGGATTGTGAGTAAGTCTAATTAATTATTGTAAATTTAAGTGAGATAAGGAGATTGTAAATAATCATTAAGTTGTTGAATCTTAATCTCGTTCGTCTGTGATCTTTCGCTGTTATTGGTTAGACTCGCGACCACAAGCCGTAACAGAATTGGTGGCCTAACATCCGGGAACGAAAAGTACTAGAAAATTCGAGAAATTCTGTTGTAAATTGTAAACAACTTCAAAATGCCATTCAACTTAGATAAATTCGTGGCTAGTCCCTGAGTCGAGGAACTAGATTCATTGAAGAAGTCTGAGATTGTAAAGGTCGCAAAACATTATGGCATTGAATTTCAGCCTTTAATGCGGAAAGACGAGATTAAAAGATATGTTCAAGAATATCTTGTGGATGAAAGTATCCTACCTAGTACAGTATTGGAAACAGCTATCACTGTGCCAACTGACAACACATTTGAACTGAAAAGGCTTGAAATGGAAATGAATAAGGAGATTAGATTAAAAGAAATGCAAATGCAAAAGGAAAAAGAGGAAAGAGAAATGCAAATGCAAAAGGAAAAAGAGGAAAGAGAAATGCAAATGCAAAAGGAAAAAGAGGAAAGAGAAATGCAAATGCAAAGGGAAAAAGAGGCAAGAGAACATGAATTTAGGTTGAAGCAACTAGAGCTAGGGGTCATAAAAGCCTCAGACCCTAAAATAGGCTTGGATACTGGGGGATTCGATGTTTCTAAGCACGTAAAATTTGTCCCCAAATTTCAGGAGGATAATGTGGAGAAATTCTTTAACCATTTCGAAAAGCTGGGTGAGCAGCTAAAGTGGCCCAGAGATAAATGGTCCATACTCATCCAGAGTAATTTCACAGGCAAGGCTCAAGAAGTGTATTCCGCTCTGTCAATAGAGGACAGCATGGATTATGATAAGGTTAAAAAGGCCATATTACAAGCCTATGAATTGGTGCCTGAAGCTTATCGCCAAAAATTTAGAAAGTATCGTAAGGCGGATACACAAACATATGTAGAGTTTGCTTATCAAAAAGAAAGGCATTTCGATAGATGGTGTGCTTCCAAAAAGGTCTCCACATTTGACACTTTAAGACAACTGATGCTGGTCGAGGAATTCAAACGGTGTGTGAATGATGACATTAAGACTCACCTTGAGGAAAATAAGGCTGACAACTTAAAGGAAGTTGCAAATTTGGCTGATCAGTATGCACTTACCCATAAGTTTGGTAAAGTGGGTCAGACTCAAAACAAGGGTCAGTTTAGTAAGCCAAATAAGAAATATGGCAATAGTAGTGGCACAACAGGTAACAGTGGGTCTCAGTCTGGTTCTATCTCTCCAACAAATTCTGGTAAAAAACAACCAGATTCGAGTCGTCAAAAGAACGACCAGGTCAGCTCAAACAAAGCTGCCTTTAAAGACATAACTTGTGGTTTCTGTCACAAAAAGGGCCACACAATGGCAAATTGCTTCACATTGGCAAAATTAAAGGAGACTGAAACAGCTTCTAATGCCTTAGCCAATGCAGAGAATTCTTCTGAGGTAGTCGTGACTTTACGGCCTAATTCTAACGACCAAATTAAGGAAGAATGCCTTCCATTCGTGTCTGAGGGGTTTATTTCCCTAGATGGGAATTTAGCTCATCCACCCGTCAAAATTAAAATTTTGCGTGATACAGGCGCAACTCAGTCATTGCTTCTTGATGGAGTTTTGCCATTATCGGACTCTACTTCCACAGGGGCAAATGTACTAATTCAGGGGGTTGAGTGTGGATTTATTTCTGTCCCTCTCCACAAAATTAATTTGAAGTCAGATTTAGTTTCTGGGTCGGTCATAGTAGGGGTCAGACCTACTCTACCTGTAAAGGGGGTATCTCTGTTGCTAGGCAATGACCTAGCTGGTGGAAAGGTAGTAGCCAATGCAATTTTGACAGATAAACCATGTGATTATAACAACACAGAGCAATTAGAAAAGGAATTTCCAAATTTATTCCCTGCCTGTGCTGTCGCTAGAGCTATGTCACAAAAGCTCGCTATGGATGATAATCTTAAACATCCAACCTCCAAAAGTGAGGATACAGTTCCCAAAAGTGGAACAAGTAGGGAATCATGTAAGGATGATAATCTTGAACATCCACTCTCTAAAAATGAGGGTATGATTTCTGAAAATAAGGATGATAAACTTAATCATCCACCCTCTAAAATTGAGGAATTAGTTCCTAAAAATGGAACAACACTCCCAAAGGAGGAGTCAGAGTCTGGAAAAGATTCTAGTAAAAATATTCATGAAAGTGAAGATTCTTGGTATGATCTCAGCCAATCTTTTATGACTAATCTTAATGATAGTCAGGATTGTGAGTCTCCTGGCCCCACACATAGTGAGGGGGTAGAACAGGAAAAATCAAAAATGTCTGACACACTCCACAGAGACCAGTTGTCAGTCCAACAACAACATGATGAAGAGCTTCAGCCATTAATAGCTGGTGCACTCACTGAGGATGAATCGAAAGACGTCCCAGTCTGCTTTTATTTGAAAAACAATATTTTGATGCGTAAATGGCGACCACCTGATGCACTATTAGATGAAGAGTGGAGAATTTACCATCAAATTGTGGTACCTAGGACCTATAGAAGGGAAATACTGAGTATTGCTCATGAAATGCCATTTGCAGGGCACCTAGGAGTCAATAAGACTTACCACAGAATTCTAAATCACTTTTATTGGCCAAAACTTAAAAGTGATGTGGCCAAATTTTGTAAGACCTGTCACTCATGTCAAATGGTTGGGAAGCCGAATCAGAATATTCCGGCTGCACCCTTAAAGCCAGTTCCTGCTTTTGAAGAGCCATTTAGTAGAGTCATCATTGATTGTGTAGGTCCCTTACCTAAGAGTAGGGCAGGGCATCAGTATATATTGACCATCATGTGTGCTTCTACGAGGTTTCCAGAGGCAATACCTCTAAGAAATATTAAGGCTCGGACAGTCTTACAAGCTTTACTTAAATTTTTCACATTGTTTGGGTTGCCGAAAGAGATCCAATCAGATCAAGGGTCTAATTTCATGTCAACTGTATTCCAGCAGATGTTGTATGAGTTAGGCATAGACCAAATTAAGTCTTCGGCTTATCATCCGGAAAGCCAAGGGGCTTTAGAAAGGTTTCACCAAACATTGAAGAATATGTTAAAGACATATTGTCATGATAATGAGAGAGATTGGGATGAAGGCATTCCATTTGTAATGTTTGCTGCCAGGGAATCTATACAAGAGTCACTTGGGTTCAGTCCATTTGAACTTGTCTTTGGACACACAGTTCGTGGACCATTGAAATTGTTAAAGGAGAAGTGGTTATCAGATCCAGGTGAAGACATACATCTACTTGATTATGTATCCCGCTTTAAAGATCGTCTTCATGGAGCATGTGAACTTGCTCAGGAAAATCTGAGACACTCTCAGAAGAAAATGAAAGCGTGGTATGACAAGACCACTGAGAAAAGAGAGTTTAAACCTGGTGATAAGGTGCTAGTGTTTTTACCTGTTTCTGGTCAGCCACTTCAAGCTCGCTTTCAAGGACCTTATGTCATTGAGAGAAAGGTCAGTGACACAGATTACGTCATTTTGACACCTGACAAGCGTAAATCTAAAAGAGTATGTCATATTAATATGATGAAGAAATATTATGAAAGAGAAGATTGTGACATTTCTAAGAATGAAAGTATACATGATGTAAATAGCAACACTAATGATACAGGTGATCAAGTGTGTATTATCAATACTGATCATGAACTCAGTAATGATGAAATCAAGGCTAATAATGTTCCTGACATGTGTATTAAGTTACAAAATTCTGATGTGTTGAAAAATCTTGACCAGAAATTAAGTCATCTGGATCACAAAGAAAAGTCAGAAATGAAATCATTAATCTATGAATATGCATGCTTGTTCTCAGATGATCCTACTAGGACAAATTTGATTGAACATGATGTTGATGTGGGAGATGCTACACCAATCAAGCAGCATCCTTACCGAGTTAACCCTCGAAAACGACAACATCTCAGGGATGAGGTTCGGTACATGTTGGACCATGACATTATAGAACCTAGTAATAGTGAATGGTCTTCCCCTTGTATATTGGTCCCCAAGCCAGACGGTGGGTACAGATTTTGTACTGATTACCGAAAGGTGAATGCAGTCACAAGAACGGATTCCTATCCGATACCCCGTATCGATGATTGCATTGATAGGATTGGGAAAGCTACGTATGTGTCAAAGTTTGACTTACTAAAGGGGTACTGGGAGATACCACTCACTGAGAGGGCTCGGAAAATCTCGGCATTCGTGACGCCAGATGGGTTATTTCAGTATAAGGTTATGCCGTTTGGTATGAAAAACTCACCGATGACGTTTCAGCGCTTAGTAAATAATCTTACGTCAAATTTGGAAAATTGTGAAGTATATGTTGATGACCTTATTGTGTACAGCAACTCGTGGGATGAACATGTACAACATGTTAAGGCATTATTTGACAAGCTTGCCAAAGCTAATTTGACTGTCAATTTGGTCAAAAGTGAGATTGCTTGTGCCCATGTGATATACTTAGGGCATGTGGTTGGTCAGGGTAAAGTTAGACCAATAAAGGCCAAAGTTGAGGGCATTGACAAATTCCCTGCCCCAGCTGATAAAAGGCAGCTCATGCGCTTCCTAGGCATGGCTGGTTACTACAGACGTTTTTGTCCGAATTTCTCTGACATTGCTGCACCATTGACAAAATTGTTAAAGAAAAATGAAAAGTTTGATTGGACAGATGATTGCCAAGCAGCATTTGAATTATTGAAAAAGGCACTAATGAGTTCACCAGTGTTGATTGCTCCAGATTTTGAGAAGCAATTTAAGTTGGCAGTAGATGCCAGTGACAATGGCATAGGAGCAGTTTTGCTTCAAGCTGATGAGCATGGTGTTGATCACCCTGTTTGTTATTATTCTAAGAAATTTGACAAACACCAGAAAAATTATTCAACAATTGAAAAAGAGACATTAGCTTTGATACTTGGTCTTCAACACTTTGATGTTTATTTGGGAACTACTAGTTTCCCTATCACTGTATACACTGATCATAACCCTTTGACATTTTTATCTAAGATGAAGAATAAGAATCAAAGATTGATGAGGTGGAGTTTATTTCTGCAATCGTATAATGTAGATATTAAGCACATTAAAGGGAAAGACAATGTTATACCAGACTCTTTGTCAAGAATTTGATCTGATGCAGTATGTCGAAAATCTCACTGTAAGTTTTGAAATTTTGTGTTAACTATGGCACAATGTGTATTGATGATGTTACTGTATTCATGTATCATCACCTTGCAAGACAAGTTATATGTTATGATTATACCTTCCATTGAATATTGGACTACATGATATACATTCTGCAGTTATTACTGTAAAGTTATACATTGTAAATATTGTAACTTAAGTTTTGTCCGAGACGTCCAAAACTTTTTCAAGGGGGGTAGTGTTACAAGACGACCCGTCAGGAACACCGGATTGAATCCATCGACGAGCGAATGGAAAGTTCCAGAGAATTCAACTTCAACGCAGCCTTTCTAGAACTGTCTAGAAGTGAGAACTGTTTACGTTATGTCCCAATTATAGCAGCGACCTGGCAACACTTCGAAGAAGCTGCCATTATCGTTATTCAACTACTGTGTGTTCTAGAAGTTTCTATTAAGGAACGTTCTCGTAATTGCTGGACTGTGTACACTAGAAGTTTCTGTTAAATTCTGGAGAGTTCTCGAATAAAAGCCTAGCATATAAAAGGCAGTTCAACAACTATTCTGGGAGAGATTTCAACGAGACCAGACTGTCACACTACTGAGATATCATAAGCCAGCCACTGACACTGAACACTTCTGATAAATTGCCTTACGCCGTTACTACGCTGTGTATTGAGATTGTTATCGTCCATCATCGCTAGCCTTGTCGTTATTCGCTCGTGGAACCAGTTCCTACTCTACAGCACGCTGCAGGTCTACTACTGTACCATCGTCAACGTGCATGCACTACCAGCCCTTGGACCAGACCAGGCAAATATTAATTAAAGGATTGTGAGTAAGTCTAATTAATTATTGTAAATTTAAGTGAGATAAGGAGATTGTAAATAATCATTAAGTTGTTGAATTTTAATCTCGTTCTTCTGTGATCTTTCGCTGTTATTGGTTAGACTCGCGACCACAAGCCGTAACAGCGTACATACATTAAAAAACATTTAACGCACTACTAGTATTATTGTTAATAGAGCTTACTATTTCTGAGACTGGGTGTGAATCACAGGTGTTCCGATTTATATATATAGGCCTAGGCCTATAGTGTATTATATATGTACATATAAATCGGAGAATTCAGTTATTTTCCACCCCCGTTACTTTCCGCCCCTAAAAAAAGTTATTTTCCGCCCCTGGTTTTTAGGGGCGGAAAACACCGGTTCGAGGGGCGGAAAGTAACGGCACTGAATGGAATACCTGCGCGAGTTGAAGGCTTGACAAACCAAAACTAAATTTTCTTATCATTGAAGTCTCTCCATATACATTGATGTCTTTTACACAACAATCCATAGCCTAGTAGGCTACATACTTATGCTGACTTTTTTTCTCGCTAGCACTTAGACTTGTGCATTGCAGTGTGTACGCGAATACAGTACGTATATATACACGTACGTTACGTTGGGTGTGAATAAGGTCTAATACACATACAACTGCAGGTAGCTGCACTACATAGGCTAAGGCTTGGTAGATCATACGTACACATATACAATCCATTCTTCTCTACGTGATTTCTGAAAAAGTCCCACAATTTCATCATTTTTTGGTCTCCGAAATGAAAAAAGAAGTAGATACAAGTGTAAGTTAGTCTTTGATTCCAAATGTTGTTTTCCGCCCCAGAAATTTTAGGGGCGGAAAGTCAGGGGCGGAAACTACCGGGGGCGGAAAGTAACGGTACCCTAAATAAATCGGAACATTAGCAGTTACGTACATAGGCCTATACTACACACTATATGTATATAATAAGACAAGGTATGACATTTCTCACGACGAAGCACGAATGTTGGGCAATTTTTACACTCTTCTTCTTCTTTCGGATCACGGTGACACATCCAAAGGACATTACTACACCGCAGATGCGTCAGGGGTGCCCTAATTTGCCCTAATAAAATTAGTAAAATAATGAACAGGATCTCTATGACTATCTAAACCATCAATCAAAGCAGCAGGAAGGTTATTCCAATCTTTCAGAGTACTAGGAAGAAAACTAAATTTATAACAATTTGACCGAGAGTAGAGTTGACAAAAATGGAGGTTGTGCATCCCACGAGTTTTCCGAGTTGGATGACTGAGTTTGTCCATGGGAATATTAGCCTTACCAAAAAAACCTTTCGAGAAGAGAATATGTCTGTTTTGCTTGCGACGATCTGCTAGCGTGGGGAGATCAAGGTCCTTCAAAATAGATGTCATCGACCCTGGCTCGCGAGAAAATTCGGAGCTTACAAAACGAGCCGATCTCCTCTGGATGCTCTCTAGCTTATCTTGTAAATAAGACTGATGTGGGTCCCATACGCAACAAGCATACTCCAAAACAGGCCGAAGGAGACCCTTGTAGGCAGCTAACTTCACATCGCGAGAGCAAAATGATAAATTTCTATAAAGTATGCCCAAAATCTTATTACCCTTATTGCAGATAGATTGAATGTGCTTATCCCAGTTTAAGTCGTTAGAAATCGTGACACCTAGGTACTTTATCGAGTCAACCTTAACTAACTTCACATCGTTCAAGACATAATCGAAGTTGACCGGATTTTTTTTTCTAGCGAAAGTAATGATGTTGCACTTAGAGGGCTGGAATCTCATGCCCCAAGTCTTGGCCCAAAGACCTAGATTATGTATGTCTTTCTGGAGCAAACAACAATCATTAACATTCTCTATGACCCGATAACAGACACAGTCATCAGCAAAAAGTCTAATATTAGAGGAGGCAGCATTTACAATGTCATTAATATGAACAAGGAAAAGAATGGGTCCTAGGACAGATCCTTGAGGAACACCAGAGACAACATCATCAAAAGGGGACCGAGTACCATTAACTACAACAGCTTGCTTACGATCAGAGAGAAAGTCGTCTACCCACCGAAGAACCTGTTTGGAAACACCAAGGCTAAACAGTTTGGTTTTTAGCAGTTCATGAGGCACGGTGTCAAAGGCCTTTTCAAAGTCCAAGATGAAGACATCAACCTGCTTTTGTGAGTCTAGGGCCGAAGCCCAGTCTTCGACGACTGATACTAGTTGGGTATCACAACTATGCGACTTTCTAAAAGCATGCTGCTTTGTTGAAAGTGTATTGTTTGCCTCAAAGAAGTCCATCAAGTTGGAACTTATAATATGCTCTAACAATTTACAGCAAATACAAGTGAGCGAAACAGGCCGGTAATTACTAGGGAGAGAACTGTCATTTTTGGTTTCGATGATAAGAGAAACCAATGCATTCGTGATGGCGTATGTGTGTATGTATGTGTGTATGTGCGTGTGTGTGTATGTGTGTGTGTGTATGTGTGTGTATGTGTGTTTGTGACACTTTGCTTGTTAACACGATATCTCAAGAAGGGAAACTCTGACAGTTCTCAAACTTGGTACATAGATGCCCCATATTAAGAGGAAGAACCCTATTGTTTTTGGTGGGGGTCAAAGGTCATCTGGGGTCACCGGGGGTCAAACTCCGAAAACCTTGTTAACACGGTATCTCGAGATAGGAAGCTTGGATAAATTTCATACTTAGTATATAGATGCGTTATGGTAAGAAGAAGAACCCTATCGTTTTTGATGGAGGTCAAAGGTCATCTGGGGTCGCCGGGGGTCGAATGCTGAAAACCTTGTTAACACGATATCTCAAGTTAGGAAGCTTGGATAAATTTCATACTTAGTATGTAGATGCGTTATGGTAAGAGGAAGAACCCTATCGTTTGTGGTGGAGGTCAAAGGTCATGTGGGGTCACCGGAGGTCAAACTCTGAAAACCTTGTTAACACGATATCTCAAGATAGGAAGCTTGGATAAATTTCATACTTAGTATATAGATGCATTATGGTAAGAGGAAGAACCCAATCATTTTTGATGGAGGTCAAAGGTCATCTGGGGTCACTGGGGGTCGAATGCTGAAAACCTTGTTAACACGATATCTCAAGTTAGAAAGCTTGGATAAATTTAATACTTAGTATATAGATGCGTTATGGTAAGAGGAAGAACCCTATTGTTTTTGATGGAGGTCAAAGGTCATCTGGGGTCGCCGGGGGTCGAGTGCTGAGAACCTTGTTGACACGATATCTCAAGATAGGAAGCTTGGATAAATTTCATACTTTGTATGTAGATGCATTATGCTAAGAGAAAGAACCCTATCATTTTTGGTGGAGGTCAAAGGTCATCTGGGGTCACGGGGGGTCGAATGCTGAAAACCTTGTTAACACGATATCTCAAGGTAGGAAGCTTGGATAAATTTCATTCTTAGTATGTAGATGCGTTATGGTAAGAGGAAGAGCCTTATTGTTTTGGGTGGAGGTCAAAGGTCATCTGGGGTCTTCAGGGGTTGAATGCTGAAAACCTTGTTAACACGATATCTCAAGTTAGGAAGCTTGGATAAATTTCACACTTAGTATGTGGATGTGTTATGGTAAGAGGAAGAACCCAATCATTTTTGGTGGCGGTCAAAGGTCATCTGGGGTCACCGGAGGTCAAACTCTGAAAACCATGTTGACACGATATCTCAAGATAGGAAGCTTGGATAGATTTCATAGGTAGTATGTGGATGTGTTATGGTGGGAAGATGAATGCTATCATGTTTGGTGGAGGTCAAAGGTCATGTAGGGCCACCAGGGGTCAAACACTGAAAATGTTTTTAACATGATATCTCAAGATAGGAAGCTTGAATAAATTTCATACGTAGTATGTACATGCATTATGGTAGGAGGAAGAACCCTATCGTTTTTGATGGAGGTCAAAGGTCATCTGGGGTCAAAAAGCAAAATTTTAAGAATTCCCAAGATCATCTCATGAGTTCACCAGAAGGCAAAAAGCAAATTTTCCCAAGAATTCCCAAGATCATCATCTTGAGTCATCAGATGTCAAAATGCAAAATTTCCCAGGAATTCCCAAGATCAAATATGAACCTAAAATGATTTTTCCAACATGTTAAGATAGCACTTGACCAGTGACTGAAAGACATGCTACATCATGGCATTATTTGGAATAGAACATATATCATCGAAACCTCAATGCATTTTTGCATTCTGGTTTTTGTAAACAGGGCAGACGTTTGCCATCTTCCAATCAGCCGGTATCCTTCCGCTTGTAAGGGATTGCTGATACAAGTGACTTAACATAGGAGCAAAGTCAGAGGCAATTTCACTAAGGACCCAAGGATGAATGTTATCAGGTCCAACGGCTTTGTTTTTATTCAAGCCCTTTAACAGTTTTTCAACTCCATGAGTAGATATGGTAATATCAGCCATTCTGCTACAAGCTGGTCTGCAGAAAGGGATAACACTAAACAAAGTCTTGGTAAATACACTTGTGAACTGAGCATTGAAAGCACAGGCCTTATCCAGATCAGTAATAGCTAATTTGCTATTCGTCTTGAGAGGGGGGATGCCATGTTTATCCTTTTTTTGGCCATTTATGTACCTCCAGAAAGGTTTAGTGTCATGTTTTATATCACCAATCATACCATTAACATAATTTGTATGGGAGATATGGACCTCCCTTTTGATTCTAGACCGCAATTCAGCCCATTTGTCATGTATCTTGGTATTGTTAGTTTTTTTGAAGATAGCATGCAGCCTGTCCCTTCTTCTAATCAACTTACGAATGCTATCGGTAACCCACGGGAGAGATGTTTTAGCTCCAGTTCTTTTGGTGGGAACATTCTTCTTAACAGTTCTTTCGAGAAAGGACTTAATCAGCTGCCAGTTTTCGTCCACAGTACGGTTATTTTGCCCCCCATTGAAGTACCCTAAATGTGAAACTCCGGGTATCGTTTCTCATAGCACCATAGTCACCCTTAGAGAATTGCCAGATAAGCCTACGAGGTTTTCCTTAAGTCTACTCTTACTGCGAACCTCAAAAGACTTGTTCGATCACGTCATCTGTTGCAGCAGAATATGTGCATCACCTCTTCGGATGCAACTTTGTGCATTTTTTAAGATAAATTCTAAACAGTAAAAAAAGGTGACAAAATAAAATAAAAATAAGAATAAAAACTAAGTAAGAGCAGCGGCCCAGTCGCACAGCCAGTGCTTCCACACTTTAAAATCATTTTTCCTGAAATGGCCAATTTCAGGTAATTTTAGATTCCATTTCAGGAAAAATGAATTTAGAGTGTGGAAGCACTGGGTGGCAGTGCAGCGACTGGGCTAAAGTCTTCTCTTATCGAAATGTCATACCTTGTCTTATTTTATATATATATATATATATATATATATATATATATATATATATATATATTTCTCTAATTCGGCACTTAGGGGGAAAGTTGTTGTTGAAAAGTCGACCTTAAGGGGAAAAAAATTTTCGGGTGAAATATAAGTTTCGCCTTAACGTTTCCACACACTTTTTCTATAGGAATACGTAAACTTACAAGGGCGCCCTCTTAGATTTACAAACTAGATGCCATTACTTCAAAGTTGTCAAATTTACGGACACCTAGCTGTTAACACGAACGGATGGCTGGCCATTGAAATAACGTTAATCATATGTTTAGACGTTAGGGCGAATTTATTTCTTATGTATTCTATTATCTTTTTTTCGCCCTATGTACAAGCAGATATAACAATTTCCCCTTAAGGTGGGAATTAGCGTGTTATATATATATATATATATATATATATATATATATATATATATATATGGTCAAAGTACTGTGTAGCACTTATGAAGTAGGTAGGTAAAAATGAAGTAGTAAATAGTGCTAAAAGTTTGTGAAAAATTCCACGACGTTTCGGGTTTAAACCCTTCATCAGGTGGCAAAAATGCAACTGATCGTTGACACGGCCAAACGTACAATTTAAAAAATACACAATAAAATTGGGCATGGTAAACCTCGGCACGGTAAACTGTCTGTTTTCCTAGCCGAGGTTTACCGTGCCCAATTTTATTGTGTATTTTTTAAATTGTACGTTTGGCCGTGTCAACGATCAGTTGCATTTTTGCCACCTGATGAAGGGTTTAAACCCGAAACGTCGTGGAATTTTTCACAAACTTTTAGCACTATTTACTACTTCATTTTTACGTATATATATATATATATATATATATATATATATATATATATATATATAGTGTAGTATATGTACGTAATATTTCGAACGCCTGTGGTCCCGTGTGCTTGACAGAAATTTGCGTTATTGAGTGGCGTAAAGCTTTCGAACTTTTCAGTATGGACTTTGCTTGTGGAAAACAAGGAAAAACATGATCCAGGAGCAACCTCTTGAATAAAAAAGTTATCTGCCATCAAATTCCAGGTAATGTAGTTCTTCATGCTTAAACTTAGTGTTCTTATATGAAGGTCTCACCTAAAAAGATAAAAGCCTTCCCCAAAAATTTCCTCCCTGCCCCTATCATCATTTGGTCATTTATTTCTTAATTCTATATATTCTTTGTGGATATGAACATTTTTATTTTTCTTTATCCTTTTTAAATTCAAGATTTCGTTACTTTGTTTATTATTGTGTGGTGTGTGTGAGAGTACATGAATGTACCGTTATGGAGCAATAAATTTTTACTTTCTTACTTAGGCTTCTGTACTTACAGTAATTCCATTTTGTAACATCTCGGTGCTTGTTTGTTGGTCAAAATAATTGATTAATTTGCTTAGTCCTCAGTACAGTTAGTGGCTGGATACTGTAGGTCAAAAGATCGAACAGGTTCTAAAGTTCTTTGACATCTAGAGGGAAAAAGGAATCCCCCAATTTGAATTAATGTAGTGCACCCAATCATCCTTAGGGTTTCCCTTGGGTTTTAGAGGGTGTGAGGTGATATGAATATGGTGCCAAGTTGGCATCATCAAGGAGTGGCAACTCTCAATAATTCCATAGCTAGTACAGTATAGGTGGCAAAAACTGTGAGGTGGCCACCTCACAAAAAGAATGCCAGGGGAAACCCTGATCCTAAGTCGGGAATGGCACCTATCAATGTGGCAATATTTTCGTTACAGTACTTATTTGTTAAATTCATGCAGAAAGGTCCTTGGTTTTATACACTCAGTTTTCAAAGTTTTTTTTTTACAGAAACTTAATGAAAGATACTTGTGAGTGAAATCAGAGGAGATCTGTAATGTTTAGCAGATTTTTTAATATAAATCTGTGACAACTATCCTCTCTCTTTAGTTACCTCTTGTAGTATGGATACCTGTTTATTTATCAGTCAAAGTAAGTGCTGATTTGACTGATACTTTAAACACAAAGCAATATTTTTTCTGATTGAAGGTACCTGTAACTTGTAGTTGAGCAGATACTGTAATGTACAACAATGTTTACCACTAATATTGGGGCCAGGGTTGTAGCTACTGCACAGTGAGTGGCACATGGCAGTGCCACCACAGGCGTTCGAAGCTTTATGTACATATACTACACAGTACACACTATATGTTTGGTTCCCAAACTGCCAGCAACACAGAGGATAGTAGCCTGCGCAGCTATCCATGCCGTCTTTCTCACAAAAACACGTAACAGAAGGTGAAGCGAAGCTAAAGAACGAAAGTTTGCCATGCAGATTAAGGCATATTTATACTAATGCTACCATCACACATTACGTGTGCTGTGATTGGCTAAGAGTAATGAACCTGAGTCTTTGTACCTTCCTGTGTTATACTTAATAAAGTGTCAGTTATTACTCTTAGCCAATCCACAGCGCACATTATGTGCGATGGTAGCAAATAGTATAGATATGCCTTACGCTGCATGGCGAACTTTCGTTCTTTTGCTTCGCTTCACCTCTGTTACGTGTTTCCTTGAGAAAGACGGCATGGATCGCTGCGCAGGCTACTGTCATCAGTGTCGCTGGCAGTGAGGTGCGACTTGGCCGAGTCAGTCCCAGTTTTCATTTTTTTCACATTTTTTGATTCCTTGCAGCGACTACGGAGCAAAGTTTGGCTATTTCATCGTGTAGTCCAGGTGGTTTCGATACAATACGGTACATGTTACACCCGGTACGGTCTACAGACCTTACAGTTTTGTTTTCTTTTCGTCATATGTTTTATGTGTAAGCCTATCAAAAATTTTCGCCCGCTTCGCACGCTTTTCAACTTCACGATCCAGATTCAAAGAACACTTTCCGGATCTTGGAGTATTAAGCGATATAATGCAAAATATGCCTGCAATGGCATGGGATAATGAGGCTCCTCCATTTGCCCTTCTCATCATCCCCTCGAAATAGGAAATGTCGGAACTTGGGGCAGCTGACATGGCCCGTCCCCCTGTTGGGAAAATTCTGCCGCCACTCATGGTCGCTTTACTTATTTTGGGCTTTCATCGTTCATAAGGGTAATTTTTGAGATAAAAACCAAAATTTTTGGTACGCTTTGTCCACTCTTCCTCAGTTCCGTTATACCTGTAGATAAATATAGTACAAACCCTTTCCACCTATTCAAGTTAATAAGTAGAATACATGGATTTACGTGAATGTCTTGAATTGAATCGCATTTCGCTAAACCTGGTTAAAGTTCACTTGTGTCTGTCGTACGGTACGGCTAGTGACTCGAGGAGGGAAGTACAATTAAGTTATGCCCGATAGGGCCCAACTGTCCGGACAATTGTCACATTGAGTTGGTTCATGAAATTCACCAAAATTGCCAAACCTGTTAAGTTTTCTTCACATACTAATGACAAATGGTCAAACTTAAACAATCCCCACATGTTGCGTACAAATAAATGTTTCATAAGTGAGTAATAAACAATTCAATTCGGTTTTCAAAAAATCGTGAACAGACACTTTTTCAAATTATGCACACAACCGTTACGAGCTAGGATACCAAAAAATTTTCAAAATTTTAACTTAATGCGTTACTATTGGAGGTGAAACTTGACTTATTATGCTAATAATAATCATTGTCATGTGGTAGTACCCTTCAACACCCTCGTTAAGTTAACGATATCAACTCAATATGTCCCTTTAAACTTTAAATTAGTACAAATTCTTGTAAGTGTAGGCTTACCCAAAAAATTTCGCGCGCTTTGCAAATTCCCCTTTTAGATTCTTTAGACTCCAGGTTTTGATTCCAGTTTTTACATGTCTCTTAGTTTATCCTTTCTTTGTCAATATGCGGTAAATTGTATAATCGCTGACGTTTATGGGAACCAAAATTAAAAAAAACAACGAATGTGCCCTTTTTTATGTTGGACCCCACCTCAGAAAAGACCCTAGATCCGCCCATGGAAAGGGAAAGGTCATTTTGCAAGGTTACCTTAGCCTTATATTAATATTATAGTAAAAGTAATTGCAGGGCGTTAAAGATAAGTGCTCAAGTGCTTTTTGCCAATAAAACTATTCAAAGGTTTTATGATTCATAACCTCAGCAATTATGCGAGCTTTGAAGGCAGACCTCTGTTAATCCAGGGGCGGATTTAGGGGGGGCCCGCCCCCCCCCTTCCAAAAAATTTTGAAAGTTTTTTCAGCTTCATAAAACAAAGGACAAGGCCCTATTCCAATGAAATAGGCCTATGAGATGTGTCAGAGTGAAACTCAAACTTGTTCATTATTTTCTACCTCAGAAAATAAGTGTTATGTTAATAACTCTGCTACTGACTTTTCAGCTGATAACATTTTGGCTTATATTGGCCTCAGTAACTTTCTCTGGGCATTGCAAGGAGTTACTCATGAGCGTTGTATTAATGGATTGCTAACTTCAGTCTATTACCGGCAAAGCCCACAGCATTGGTCGCACTGCTTCTACTTTCAAGGGAATTTCAGAATTCTTTAATATTTAGACGAATATTTTCGACAACATCAGGCTTTTAATTATAACTTGCTGCAATATTACCCTGTAGTGTCTTATTTAAGCCTTGTAATTTATTTTAATGAAATGCACTGTGAATTTAGGGTAAAATTTAAAATTCATTAAATTATGAACATTTTCTAGCGATATATGATCAGTTCAAAAATATGCTAAAAACATCACCATTTTGCATCTAAGCAATCTTAAATTAACAAAATTTCTCAAAGGGGAGGGGACACCCCTCCACTTAGACCCCTCCCCAGAAAAGCATCTTTCACCCAACCAAAAATTAAAATTCACTGAATTATGAACACTTTCCAGCCATATAAGATCAGTTCAAAAAAAATGCACCACAGACATCACCATTTTGCATCTTAGCAGCCTTAAATTAACAAAAATTTCTCAAAGGGGAGGGGGTGTCCCCCTCCCCTTTGAGAAATTTTTCTTAGACCCTTAGACCCTTCCCCCAGGACGGCGATTACTCATCACATGCTTTTGCTCCCTATCAAAATACCCTTGCATTGCCCCTGGGCCACCCCTTCTCCTTATACCCCTCCCCAGATCGGACTTTTATACAAACTACTATGACCTGGGCCCCCCCCCCTTTTGCCAAATCCTGGATCCCCCACTGTAATCCCTGTTACATGGTGTCTGTCATGACTTGAATGAGTAAGGGGACACAACAGTGCGACATAATCATCACAGATTCCAGCTCGATTACTCAACAGTTTTTACCTGTGCAATCAATTGAATCAGGCCTGTAGCCAGACAAGGTACTGAATTGGGGCAAGCTAGCTTCCGGGGGTAGTAATTTGTCAGGGGAGAGATGCTAAAATGTCTGAAAGCAGTGGTATTTTTTTATTTTCTAGGGACAAAATTTTTTCCAGAGAGGACACTTTCCCATGCCCCAACCCCCTGCCTCTTGGCTATGGTCTTGAATTTGAGCTAAATGCAGTTATGAAGTTTTGGTTCTGATTCTGTTTATAAAGTGCGGTATTCTAAATAAATTTGTGCATTAAAAACGTTTGTCTTCAACAGGGTGTTGAGTGTCTCTAGCCTCCTGCGCGGCCAACTAAGCTTTTCCTTTTAGTTATTTTGCACGGTGGTAATCATTGTGTATTTTTGTTTTTGGTTTTATTAACTTATTACTTTAAGGGTAAACTTCCAGTAATAGTGACCCAAGTTGGATTCACATACCAGAGACTGTTAAATCAGGATTGAGGAATAATATTGTTCAATTCCATGAGGGTTCTGTCTTTATTTAATGAACACATAAATGAAGGGACTGGTGCATCATCTCAGATAGTTCAGTTCTCCCAAACAAGTGTGCTTCTAGCCCTGAGTACTCCACTTTTAAAGACTATCTTTGGAACCTCCCAGAGATAAAGCTTTAAATTCCCAAGGCCAGTCCTGAGTAAGAAGAGGCAGAGTTGCTATAAAACGCCATAGTATTCACAGTAAAAACGTTTGTAATTTTCGAACTAGGCTGTAGAACAATAGCCAGAAATGTGCACCTAAAATGAATTTCGTGAAAGTCATGGAGGTATTACTTCAAATTTGGTAGTGAGTTACTGACATATGCGAGTAAAATTCAAAATGTCCCTTTGAAATAAAAATGCTCAGTTGTGAAGGGAGAAATGGCCAAAATTTGCATATTACGGGGAGGTTTTCAGTTGTAATTGTTTTGATAATTCCACCTTTATGGCTATCCTGCCTGCCATGCAATTTTCACTACATCTCAACAGTGAGTTGCTAGTTAGGCTTATTAATCACAACAGCCCACACATTTGCAGACATGGTTTGAATTTGTCCACTGTATAGACAATCTAAGGAAGGTGACCTATTGTAAATTGCTAGGGCCGAAAGCCTTATATCAAAATATAGGTCGGATGGTAACTTATATTACGAACGGCACCTTAAAGGGGCTGTTACATCACCCCAAACATACTTAGACACCCTAGGTTTCTCTAATCACAAGTTAGTGACTGTACTTTGACATATATTCAAACAGTAGCTTCGCTCAGGTCGGTAAAGACTCGTGCAGATCAGTGCAATGTAATGTAGCCTGTTGCAAAGCAGGCATGACACACACAGTTGTGTACCTAACAGACTATGGCCTTGAGCAATTAATATTCAGTGCAGGTTACTTAAACATTTTCAGGGAGGTGCAGTAGTCAGATTTGGCTTCTTAAAATTTGGGGTTTTTATTGAAGAAATCTGCCTTCACTATATAAGCGAAATCATGTAAAACGGGTAAACCGTTAGGGCAACTGTTCACCGTCGGGGGTTATCTGCTTTATCGTTCCCATCAAGCTCCCCGACGGAAATGGAAAATTTCCCAAACGGGGGGAGCTTTCCCCGACGGGAGCCATGGCCTCCTGTCCCTCCACTTGGCGCCTGCCCATCTTCATCCTCATTTCTCGTATGATAATCAACACGAGAAAAATTCCGTTCGCCGTGCAAGCCTCCACCGCACATTTGAGAAACGGCACCTGTCTCTCCCAACTCGAATCTGACGGTCGATCTCACATCCGTGAAAACGTCCTCACCAGGCAGTAACTGGGCGGAGCTGCTGGCTTGCCCCCCCCCCCCTTCCCACACACACAGTTTGGAAAATATATCGAAAATGATCAAATTGTTCTACCTGCCAACAGTGGCGCCGGCATACCTCTAGATGAATTTCGAACATAATTTATAGGGATATCAAAAGGCGTTTAATGATGGCCCTTTTTTGTTTTCTGTCACAAATCTATTTAAGTATCGAAAGTTTCCTTCTGTTTGCTTCTACACCCTCGCTTTAAACGTGTTGGCTTTATTCATGGTAAAGGTTTTGCAATTATTGTACCTCCGTGCAAAAATTGCAGAAGATACGAAGGAGTTCTATCTGTTCTTCTCCCGCCTAATGTCGAGTGTAACTAAAAAAATATTCTGTAAGGTGGACCACCTTACAGAATATCTTTTAGTTACACTCGACATCCCCCCCAAAAAAAAAATTCGCCCCCTCCCTAGAAAATAAAAAGTTACAATTGTCTTAGTGCATTTTACTATATCTCACCCCCACCAAAAAACATCGCCCCACTAGAACCTATCTACGGATACCTACGGATACACCGTACAAGTAGCTATGATGACATCGGTATAGCTAGTAGGTATACAGCTACAAGCCGTCTCTTCTTGCTTACCGATTAGCTATACCATGCTTGTACGGTGTATCCTTGAACAGTGACGACTGCAGAAACATGTCAAGAAAAGGCTGACGTCACAAAGAATATTTCAAGACGACTGATCACCTTTAAGCTATAGATTTCTGTAGGGGGTAGGGTGATTTGTGTTTCTGAATGAGTGATGGATCTATTTTAATGTTTCCCTATCACATGTCGTCGCAAAGTATCCAAAATCACGAAAATCCTACGCAAACTCAAAATTTTTACGCGCTTCTCACCGCATAGCTGTTTTTATTATCAATACCGTCTCAAACGTATTCGCATTATTCGTCCGCGAGGGGTTTTTAATTCAGTAAGGCCAACAGTTCGTGTGCGTTGGAGTCATTACGGAGGAGTACAGCACTGTAAGAATGCAAAGCAGGGAAATTCAGGGGAAGACAGTTTTATAAAAATTTGAAGTTTTTACAAATGACAAGGCAGAAGACTCGCCTTCTAATTAGGGAAATGAAAGTGTTTCGGTGCAGAGTCTGCATGCAATTAACCTTTCTTATAGAAATCAGTGATTTTAGTGCAAAATTACTATACGCGCTTCAAGCGCATTCGTCACTTCGCCCTCCAGAGTTCGTCCTCTGACTCCTCTCATGACCATTATTAGGGCAATCATGGGCGGCTCTAAGAAATTTTGTTTGGGGGGGGGGGGGCAAACTCAAGTCCGTATTCAGGGAGGTTCGGAAGACCCCCGGCAATATTAATGGTCAGCTCCGGATAGTGCAATAGTAGCATGGTTATTATTATGTATTTCAGCGATCGATTACACATGTAGTTTTCAAGAGAACTTCAAAAACAATTTCGGGCAGTCAGTCATGAGCTGACTACTTTAAAAATAAAAATACAACCATAGCAGCCGATGGCTACTCCACAGAGGGAGTAAGAGGCAGGTGAAATGGGCAAAGCGACTTGATCCATTTGTATAAAATAAGCTCCACCCTTAAAGATTTTGTCGTTCTTTCATTGTGTTACAAATACGTTTCAGCTTTGCCAAGAAGCTATAAAGTGGTGGTTTTCTGGATTGTTTCCTTAAAATAATTTCGAACATGAAGACGCTTAAAAACGATGAAATGATAGCACCATTTTGGATCTCAGTACCGTTCCGAAACGAAATTTTTAAAGAGGGAGGGGAATTTCCCTAACTCAGTACGACGTCTCATCCTACATAAAAATAGCTAGGCCAAAAAGTCTCACTACACTGAACTTAGATTGACTGTTTGGTGTCTTTATTTTAAATCAACTGAAACGGTATACTTTAGCACGGAGGTGAACCTTTTGCTTTTAACATGCCATTTGACAGTCATAACACCGCTCGTGGGCCAACGGCGCTGTCATTTTGGACAAGGGAAGGGAAACCTCTCCTTCTATGGGAAACAGTATGTTTAGGCTACATGCCCGTTACAACTTTTTGTAGACAGATATGTATGCTAATCTGGCCAGGTGACACCGGGCAAAACTGCTTTTAGTCGTGGATGATGATAATCAACACGGCTAATGGGTTGTGTATCTAATGACCCCGAAAGCTCTCAAGTGTCTGCAAAATTATGGGCATTTAACTCCAGCATTACCGTTACCCTCTGTAAATGACATTATGATGTCTAAGCTAATCAGATTACAAATATCACAGCGTGATCATTTGTTTTGATCACCTTAGCTCGCACTAATAGTAGGCCCATTTGTGATGTCTGAAGTACATATAGTAGCAAACAAGCAACTAAGAAAACGCGCGCGAAGCGCGCCGAAAAAAATGTGGTTTTGAAAGCACTTTATTAGTTTTTAACCTTCGCATTGCATTGGAAAGTTATTCACTTCTTTAATTTTAAACCGAGTCAAGGAAAAGGGAGGGCCTAACCTATCTCGAATTAAATGTTTTATTTATTTATTTCTTATTATTTTTTGGGAAAATTGCTTTGCAAACTTTTTGGGGGGGGGGGGGCAAGTGCCCCCCGTGCCCCTATGGCGAGCCGCTAATGAGGGCAATAATAGATTATTCTCACCAAAACACTTCTCCGAAAAATCGATGTACATCTCCAACCTCTGTAGGGAGCCACCATGCAGAAAGGATGTTACTCTTAGAGCCAGTGGCGTGGATCCATCTCCAAAAGTGGGGAGGGGGACTTTTCACCACTTGCGAATCGCCGTCCTGGGAGAGGGACCTAAGGGGAGGGGTGTCCCCTCCCGTTTGAAAAAAATGAAATTAGAAGGTGTCTTTATGGAAAATGGTGCTATATTTGGGCGCAATTTAGCTCTTAAAATGTAGTGTAAATTCGTAATCGATGTTATATTACAATTCATCACAGTTTTAGTTTTCATTATTTTGAAAAAGTGGGGGGACTTTTTGGAGATGTCCCCCCTTCCAAAAAAATGAGGGGGACTCGTCCCCATCCCCCCCCCCATGATCCACGCCCATGCTTAGAGCAATCTAATATCATGAGCAGCCTACACGGTAATGTGAAAGATTGGAAGTATGCATTTGTTGTTTAACAATTTTTGTACAAAGGGTGCCATGTCAGAGCCAAACTATCACTAAATGAAGAGAATTTCAAGGCATATAATTAGTTGAAAGATTTTCCCAAATATAGCACAATTTTGCATCTAAGCGACCTTAAATGAGCAAAAAATTTTCAAACTGGAGGGATTACCCCTACTCGTAGGACCCACACCTCCAAGGTACCTGAATAAGATGACAAAGGAGGGATCATCCTCGGATCCAAGCCATCTCAGGTACGTATATGCACAGTTTACACCGACTTTCTGGGCTTTATATCTGGGGGTAGAATATTACGACATCATCATCCCAAAATAATTAACTCTCCTTTGCGAAGCTGAAGAAACATCATTATAGCTTTCCTCCGTTACTCGATGAGACTTTCTTTGCCTGCGGCTGTGTAGCAGGGGGGGGGGTACCTGATCCTCACCGGGTGCACACATACTTTTTTGAAAGACAATGAAAAGGTCTCGAGGTCTTGTCCTTCGCAGAAACAGATTAGTACACATGGAATGGTAATACGTTTCTAGTTCACGGCAAATGCAGAAACCCCCATTTGAAGAGTAGCCCTGCTATATCCCAGTATGCTTCTTCATGTAGGACTATAAGATATTTAAACGTTGTGCTTGTGCATAATTGTTTTAATGGCCAATATCATTTGGGAGCACACGGGAGCAGTCAAAGATTTGGGGGGCGTTGCCCCTGCCACCATCCCACCCACGCAAACACCCATGACTTCTCCCAGACATATAGCTATCACGTACATATAAGCCTGACAATCATTTCTCGTTACTGGATTTTAAAAGTTAAGGCAGACTAACTCCTAGGCTAGTAGGCAAAGTTACCTTTAAATCAGGCCCTTAGCCGGACAAGGTAGTGAAGAGGGGGTAGCTTCCAAGGGGGGTATTTTTTTAAGGGGAGATATATCAAAATGCATTAAGGCAAAAGAAAGTTTTAATTTTCTAGGGGGTGAAAAATTTTCTAGGAACCCCCTATCGGCCCCATCCCCCGACGCCCCACCCCATGACTACGGGCATGAAACTGTGAAGATATTTTAAGGGAAAACGAAGGACATTTGTAAGATTTTTGGATGTTCCAAAGCTGAAAGCACGTCTATTGGGCCGGGGTTGTCACCTGTGCAGTATTTGTCATGGTAAAGTCTCGGGTATGAAAAACCCATCGTTATAAACTTGCAGATAAATTCAAAATTAGAAGGCCTACAGATTACTGTCAGTGTAGCAGGTGTTGCATATGTTATTACGAGTGCAGCCAATATAGACAGCTGTGTCACGATTTTGTCTGTGGTGTGATCAAACTGAGCCTCTTTTTTTCTGAAATCCTGTAAAACGTTACTCTGTTTGTCGCCCTCACTTAATGTTGTTTGTTTGCGCACTCAGTATACGATTGGTGTGGACGGATGCATAAGTGCCGTGCTCCACCTTACAAAACAAAACGTACGGATATAGTGGCTACCACGGACTTCCTATACGTATAGATAAGAAGTCCGTGCGTGCTACAGTATGACATGCATATTACGTAGAGGTGCTGCTTTTTGCATGTAGTGTCAGCATGCAGTGTCTGTACACAATAATAATGGACTGATTCTGCTCGTCGATGGTTTTACAGTACGCATTTGTCGGAATTTTTAGGGCTTTTTGACAGTTGTGACAGTGCAACGAAAGGATATCATAAAGGATCGTTCTTTTCGTGGGATTTCGTGTTTGAATTTACTGTTAGTCAAAGTGCTGTACTCTCTTTTTTGTTCCGTGGCATGGTGACCTACTCGACAGGTTGTGCGAAAAATATACGTGTACTACATACGCGAAAAGAAGTTGCCGTACATACAGTAGACCAACACAAATACTATAGGCCTAGTATTTATATTTAACAGAATAGGCCTAGGCGTACACATTATGGCGTACATATATTAAAAAAACATTTAACGCACTACTAGTATTAATAATGTTAATAGAGCTTACTATTTCTGAGACTGGGTGTATTAATGGTGGAAAGAAGTTACAAGTGGAGTTCCACAGGGTTCTGTTCTTGGCCGGCTTCTTTTCTTAATTTTCATCAATGATATTGATAGCTCTCTCACATCTAACAGTTAGTATTAGTAAGTTCGCTGATGATACTAAGCTCTATAGGAAGGTTAGTGATAAGGATGATGCCTCATTACTGCAAAAAGACTTGGATAGGTTATTTTCCTGGCCTCAGACTTGGCAAATGTCTTTTAATGCAGATAAATGCAAAGTCCTTCACTTTGGTCCTAAAAATTTCAGCTATGATTATAACATGAATGGTAGTATTCTGAGTGATGTGACTTTTGAGAAGGATTTGGGTGTAGTTATTACAGGTGATTTAAAGCCATCTAGACAGTGTGCAGCTGCTGCTGCTAGGGCTAATAGGGTGCTTGGATTGATCAAGAGGAATTTTAGTAGTTTTAGTAAAGAAATTGTACTAAATCTGTATAAGCAGTTGGTAAGACCCCACCTCGACTATGCAGCCCAGGCTTGGAGTCCCTTCTATGAAAAGGACAAGCTTCTTTTAGAGCAAGTTCAGAGGAGAGCCACTCGGCTTATACTCGAGGTGAGACACCTACCTTATCATGTTAGACTTAAGCATCTTGGGCTTACCACCCTGGAGTTGAGAAGGATTAGGGGGGACATGCTTTAGGTGTACAAATTTCTCTCTGAAAGGAATCCTTTGTCCTCTTGCAATTATTTAAAGGTTCAATGTAATTCTCGGGTTCGAGGCCATTGTAAGAAGCTAGTTAAGAATTTTGCAAGGCTCGACATTAGGAAGTTCAGCTTTTTTCATAGAGTTGTTAACGAGTGGAATAGTCTGCCTGAGTGGGTAGTTAACTCCACATCTGTGCACTGCTTTAAGGTTAACATTGACAAGTTCTTCCATAAGTGTGGTAGAATCTAATTGTGCTGGGCTCGTTTGGTGTTGGTTGGTTCTTTGTTTTCAGTTAAGGTTGTATGGACATCAGGGCATCTTATGGGGCCTTAGCCCTCCTTTGCCCTTTAACCTGTTATGTTATGTTATGTTATGTTATGTTATGTTCATATAAATCGAAACGCCTGTGGTGTGAATAAGTTGGCATGGGGTGGTCCTGTGCACAGACGTTCGAAACATTACGTACATATACTACACACTATATATATATATATATATGTATAATAAGACAATGCATGACATTTCTCACGACGAAGCACGAATGTTGGCCAATTTTTACACTCTACTCTTACTGCGAACCTCAAAAGACTTGGTCAATCACGCCATCTGCTCCAGCAGAATATCCAACACCTCTTCGGATGCAACTTTGTGCATAAGATAAATTCTAAACAGTAAAAAAAGGTGACAAAATAAAATAAAAATAAGAATAAAAACTAAGTAAGAGCAGCGGCCCAGTCGCACAGCCAGTGCTTCCACACTTTAAAATCCTTTTTCCTGAAATGGCCGATTTCAGGTAATTTTAGATTCCATTTCAGGAAAAATGAATTTAGAGTGTGGAAGCACTGGGTGTCAGTGCAGCCACTGGGCTAAAGTCTTCTCTTATCGAAATGTCATACCTTGTCTTATTACATATATATATATATATATATATATATATATATAATATATATATATATATATATATTATATATATAATATATATATATATATATATATATATATATATATATATATATATATATATATATATATATATATAGTGTGAAGTATATGTACGTAATGTTTCGAATGCCTGTGGTCCTGTATGCTTGACAGAAATTGGCGTTATTAAGTGGCGTAAAGCTTTCGAATTTTTCAGTATGGACTTTGCTTATGGAAAACAAAGGAAAAACATGATCCAGGAGCAACCTCTTGAATAAAACATTATCTGCCATCAAATTCTAGGTAATGTAGTTCTTCATGCTTAAACTTAGTGTTCTTATATGAAGGTCTCACCTAAAAAGATAAAAGCCTTCCCCAAAAATTTCCTACCTGCCCCTACCATCATTTGGTCATTTATTTCTTAATTCTGTATATTCTTTGTGGATATGAACATTTTTATTTTTCTTTATTCTTTTTAAATTCAAGATTTCGTTACTTTGTTTATTATTGCGTGTGTGTGTGAGAGTACATGAATGTACCGTTATGGAGCAATAAATTTTTACTTTCTTACTTAGGCTTCTGTACTTACAGTAATTCCATTTTGTAACATCTTGGTGCTTGTTTGTTTGTCAAAATAATTGATTAATTTGCTTAGTCCTCAGTACAGTTAGTGGCTGGATACTGTAGGTCAAAGATCGAACAGGTTCTAAAGTTCTTTGACATCTAGAGGGAAAAAGGAATCCCCCAATTTGAATTAATGTAGTGCACTCCATCATCCTTAGGGTTTTCCCTGGGTTTTAGAGGGTGTGAGGTGATGTGAATATGTTGCCAATTTGGCATCATCAATGAGTGGCAACTCTCAATAATTCCACAGCTAATACAGTACAGGTGGCAATTATAGCAAATTTCTGTGAGGTTGTGGCCAAAAACTGTGAGGTGGCCACCTCACAAAAAGAATGCCAGAGGAAACCCTGATCCTAAGTCGGGAATGGCACCTATCAATGTGGCAATATTTTCGTTACAGTACTTATTTGTTAAATTCATGCAGAAAGGTCCTTGGTTTACACTCAGTTTTCAAAGTTTTTTTTTTACAGAAACTTAATGAAAGATACTTGTGAGTGAAATCAGAGGAGATCTGTAATGTTTAGCAGATTTTTTAATATAAATCTGTGACAACTATCCTCTCTCTTTAATTACCTCTTGTAGTATGGATAACTGTTTATTTATCAGTCAAAGTAAGTGCTGATTTGACTGATACTTTAAACACAAAGCAATATTTTTTCTGATTTTAAAGACAGACTGTCATCACCCCAAAGTATATTTTTAGTGTATGTATATCAAAATTCTCAGTTGGTGACTGCTGTTTGATTGACATAAAAGTTTGGAAATTTGAAAGATGCAGAGTAGCTCACATTCCACACAAGGCAGAGAGAGTACTTTTATCACATTTTATAGCCTTGTGTGCTCACCAGGACATGGCCTTAAGCAATAAAACAGGTTTATTCTTGCACAAGGAAGAGCCTCATACAGTTATGGGAGGAGCTAGAAGATGCATAGTTGGGAGAATTGGAACTGTCTGGGATCATGAAAATTCCCCTTTAAAGTTACAGTACCTGTAACTTGTATTTGAGCAGATACTGTAATGTACAACAATGTTTGCCACTAATATTGGGGCCAGGGTTGTAGCTACTGCACAGTGAGTGGCACATGGCAGTGCCACCACAGGCGTTCGAAGCTTTATGTACATATACTACACAGTACACACTATATGTTTGGTTCCCAAACTGCCAGCGACACAGAGGATAGTAGCCTGCACAGCTATCCATGCCGTCTTTCTCACAAAAACACGTAACAAAAGGTGAAGCGAAGCAAAAGAATGAAAGTTTGCCATGCAGATTAAGGCATATTTATACTATTGCTACCATCACACGTTACGTGTGCTGTGATTGGCTAAGAGTAATGAACCTGAGTCTTCGTACCTTTAATAAAGTGTCAGTTATTACTCTTAGCCAATCCACAGCGCACGTTATGTGTGATGGTAGACCTCAGTAAAGGCCCGTGTATAGCCGGTCGCCGATAGCTCCCTATACACGGTCCTTACTCCGACTCATTGAAAACTCGGGGTCTTCGACCAGCACAGTGCTGGTCGAAATCGATTTTCTTCTTATTGCAAAGGTAGGACCTAAAGTCTTAATAAACTACCATAACTTTTCCTTTCCATGTCTTACACTTATATTGCAGTTGTTTTTTATCACTTTAATCCTCTAAAAAGTTCCGAAAATTTGAAATAAAATCATCAACTTTGCCACTTCGTAAAAATTTACTGTAGCGTTCGAAATTGTTGTTGACATCAGAATGCCGTGTGAGTAACATTGTGACGTCACGCACAACATTTTCATTACTGTAGTTCCTATACATACACATGGCAATTGGCTCTGCAAACATTTTTAGCTGACGTAACCATGTAGCTTATTAGCATACCGATGTAAACAAAGTTCCATAGTCACACAGTAAATTTTACGGCGCGAAAAAGTTGCTGATTTCATTTCACAATTTTGGCACTTTCCAGAAATTCTCAGTGATCAAAAACAGATGCAATACTCCTGTAAGATCAGGAGAAGAAAAGACCTGGTGGTAAAATAGGATTTTTCTTTCAAAATTTGCTGTGAGAAGAAAGACAATTTCAACCATAACACAGACGGCTTATCCCCCCGCTATTTCCAATGGTCGGTGTAAGGACTGTGTATAGTGAGCAATCGGCGAATGACCACAGTCCTTTACTGAGGACTAGTGTGATGGTAGCAAATAGTATAGATATGCCTTACGCTGCATGGCGAACTTTCGTTCTTTTTGCTTCGCTTTACCTTTTGTTACGTGTTTCTGTGAGAAAGACGGCATGGATAGCTGCGCAGGCTGCTGTCATCTGTGTCGCTGGCTGCTGTCATCTGTGTCGCTGGCAGTGAGGTGCGACTGGGCTGAATCAGTCCCAGTTTTCATTTTTTTCACATTTTTTGATTCCTTGCCGAAGGCCAAAGGAATTTATGCGATGGTGATGTGTGTGTGCGCGTGTGTGTATGTGACGCTTTTGCTTGTAAACATGATATCTCAAGAAGGGTAACTCCGAGGGATCTCATACTTGGCATGAAGATTGCTCATAGGGAGTAGATGATCCTTATAGTTTTCGGTGGAGTTCAAAGGTCATTTGGGGTCACCAGAGGTCAAAAGGTTAAAACCTTGTAAACACTATATCTCAAGAAGGGTAATGGTGAGGGATCACATACTTACCATGTGGATTGCCCATATGGAGTAGATTAAGGTGACCATATTTTGGGGGTTTAAATCAGGGACACTATGAGACCAGGCAGTGTGTAAGGAAAACATACATCGTTAGTGAGCAATTGGCTACAATAAATATGTGCGGTTAAAGCAGTAATAGAACATCAGTGATGCTCTTGACTTTCGATCTCTGTGATTGCAGATACCTGTTATTTGTTAGCCTATGTACGTTGTACTTGGGGGCTACGATTTATCTCAACGATGTTGATGTAATACTACCAGGCCTATAATACTAGCTGTCCGGCCGTTCAGCTCCCGTCCGAAAGGTACACAATAGGCAACCCAATCGACAAAAGACTATTTTTTACAATCTTACATTATAATTAATATCTTGGGAAATTTCAAAGACATTTTTTTCAAACTGGGGACATTTTCGGGGACACTTGTTATTCAGGATGTAACACTGAATTCGGGGACTGTCCCCGAAAATCAGGGACGTCTGGTCACCCTAGAGTAGATGATCCCTGTCATTTTTGGTGGAAATCAAAGGTCATCTGGGGTTACAAGAGGTAGAATCATAGATACCCTGGAAATTGCTTGTAAACGTGATATCTCCAGAAGGATAAATGTGAGGGATCTCATACTTACCATGTGTATTGCCCATATTGAGTAGGTGATCCCTATTGTTTTTGGTGGAGGTCAAAGGTCATTTGGGGTCACCAGAGTTCAAAAGGTCAAATTATGTCAGCACTATCACAAGAAGGGTAACTGTGAGGATCTCATATGTAGCATGTCCATTGCCCATATTGAGTAGATGGTCCCTCTTATTTTTGGTGGAGGTCAAAGGTCATGTGGGGTCCCCAAAGGTCAAAAGGCCAAAATCTTGTAAACAGTATATCTCAAGAAAGGTAACTGTGAGGGAGGAAAGTGCACTCACCAGATATTGTATATGAGAACAATAAAATACATAATTACTCCAACCAATACTAAAAGCATGGGCTGGGCATCAGAGGGCTTTCCGTGGAGATGAAATACCTTGAGTAGCATTCGCGACGTGATGACTACGATCTGATGTTTTATGGTGCAAACGTATTCATAACATTACAGTTCAGTCCAATTGGCCAACATATATATATTATATATATATATATATATATATATATATATATATATATATATATATATATAATATATAATATATATATATATATATATATAATATATATATACAGGGGCGGATGCAGGTTTTGACTAAAGGGGGGGTTTTGCGATATAGTTACTATCTAAGCGGAGCGCCACCATGTGTTGGCGCGAAGCGTACAGAGAAAATTTTTGCAGGAAATGGCATTTCCCACGCGTTTCCTAGGCTCTTTGATCCGTATAAAAACAAGCTTTCATTGAAATTCCCTGTGTCAGAAATTTTATGATAAATGTCCTGTCAGAAAGTTGTCTCCCTCCTTATGAGAGATGCATGCTGTACAGCCCGATAACGATCTTGGGCGTCAGGAGTTCGGAGCATTCAGTCATTTGTTGTGCTCTCTCTAGGCACTCACAGTGACTCACTCAAAGTTGCTCGCTTGTGCTCAATAAAGAAAACTTGGTTTCTCTTTTTGAAATCTTCTGAAAGTATTTTGGCATGGGGCCTTAAAATTAAACTGGTAGGCTTAATCGCATGCATGGGATTTTTGCTTGTCTCGTTATCTAAGCGGAGCGCGACCATCGGTTGGCGCGGCGCCAGGGGTGGTGCCAGGATTAGTCCGAGGGGAGGGCAGACTCCCCGACGGCGGGCCAGCGACCCGAAGCTCCGACAGCCATGACTGTTGTCGAGGAATTGGTGAGGAAGGATTTAAAGAAAACTTGTGTATTAGATTATGACATTGCGGGGCATATATTTCATAATATTTGTATATACTAGAGATAGGCCTATATATTTCCGCCCTGATTTATCGTTTTTCCTAGAATCTAAACTGTGAAATTTCAAAGCGCGCGAAGCGCGCGAAATTTTTTGGATAGGCCTACACTAAAAAGAATCTGTACCTATTTGAAGCGTATATATGGGTCAATTGTCAAGGCAGTTGGGCCATATCGGGCATAACCTACGCTGAACTTCCCTCCTCGAGTCACTAGCAGTACCGCACGACAGACACAAGAGAACATTAACTCGGTTTAGCAAAATAAGATGAAATGACCGACATTTACATAAATCCATGTATTCTACTTATATTAAGTTACTTGAAAAGGTGGAAAGGGTTTGTACTATATATTTAGCTATTAGTAACGGAACTGAGGAAGAGTGGGCAAAGTGGACCGAGAATTTTGGATTTTATCGCAGAAATGACCCTTTTGAAAGCCAAAATAAGTAAACCGACAAGGTTGGTAGCGACAGCATTTTCCCGACAGGGGGCCGGATCATGCAGTGACCCGAAGTTCCGACAGCCCCTATGTCGAAGGGGTGGTAAGGAGGGGATATGAAGGAGCCTATATATTCCAAGTCATTAAAGGGCATATTTTGCATAATATCACTGAATACTTCATGAGCCGAGTTGCGCACTGATAGTGTACTTTTGAATCTGAAACGTAAAATTGCAAAGCGCGCGAAGCGCGCGAATTTTTTTTTTTTTTTTACACAAAAAATATATGAAGCCTAATCATTAAGAAAAAAGAAAAACTGTAGGGGTTGTAGACCATATCAGGGATAACATACATTTTATCGAAACCACCTGAACTACCCTATGAAATACCCAAACTTTTCTCCTTGAGTCGCTCACCAACTGACCGTACCGCATGACACACACACAAGACAACAGCAAGTAGACTTTGCGATATGGGACGGAATTAACGACCTCTACATAAACTGTGTACTCTATCTACATGTGACTTTTTAAGTTTGACAGGTCTTGTGCTATCTAGCAATGTAGAATGGAAGTACTGAAGAAACTGGAGTGACTCTACCGCGCGCCTAGCGCGCCGAAAATTTTGGGGTTTTTTTAAGGGAAATTGTCCTCTTGAGCAGTGGCGCTGCCAGGATTTGGTGATGGGGGGGGGGGCACCACAGATGACGTCCAAATGACACAGATGACGTCCAACATTAGTGAATTCTAATTTTTGGTAAGGTGAAAGAGGAGAGTATGTTGTCCAACAGAATGGTATGTTGTCAGCAAACCTCATGAAGTCCCACTTTTGGTTACTTTAATTAATGCCTTCTATTCGGGGAAAGTTTTTACTTAATAATACGTGCGTTGAGTCCACGGAAACATTCTTGGACTGTTACGAAAATTTTCCTTTGCTTCGTTGTGCATTACGAAAGGGTATTTCTAAGGCTGGCAGGCAGCTGTATAGGGCCTCCTGGAAGCTCTGGATTAATTATATAAAATGGGGCACTGACATGATGCTTATTACCTGACATCCAAATGATACTATAGAGTATGATGCCGAGCACTTTGCAACTGTCGTATGTTTACTAAGTTTGAACGAAAACCCAGACGAACGCCTTCTAGGTATAGCAAAAGGGGTGTAGGACTAAAAAGCGCATTTCAAAATGCTTTTTCGTCGTAAGTGTATTAACAATCGCCATCTATAGGCCTACCGGTAATGGCTGCATTTGAAAAAAATGTATAACCGACGGCAAATACGTACTTTCAACCTTCCAGATCATGCTACAAATTAGACTGAAAGATCCCATAGGCCTAGAGAGGTTGGAAATGTTCTTATGTTTCTCGGAAAAGTGTGATCAGAATAGTTGCATGTATTATAACCTTAATAATGGCCATAAGACGGGGTGCAAACCGTGACGAATGCGCGCGAAGCGCGCCGAAATGTTTCATTAAATAAGATTACAATGACAAAACCTGCATTCATGATCCTCTGCATCGAAACACTTTCAATTCCTCAACAAACCTATATGCCAATCACAAAGCCAATCTTTTACTGAAAATTCGTAAACAGCCTTCAACTGTGCTTCTACGGGAGTTGCTACCGGAAATTATTGACAATAAGGATATCACTGAGGTAAGGTTTGGAGCGCGCGAAGCGCGCGAAAATTTTGATAGTTTGCGAAAGATTGGGGATAATTCTGATAGTTTGAGAACCATTTGTGATTGAAAATCATAACCACAGATCCATCACTCGGCTGAAAACACACCTCACCTTACCCCCTACGGAAATCTATAGCTTAAACGCCTCTTGAGATCATTTTAAAATTCTCAAAAAAAAAAAATCTGAAATCGATTGGGGGGCACGCGTCCCCCCATGCCCCCGGTGCCGGCGCCACTGCTCTTGAGAGCAAAAAACAGGTAAACCGTCGGAGCGACTTGTCGCCGTTGGGGACTACACACTTTAACGTATCGACTAAGACTCCCCGACTGTAAAAAACTGTAAAACTTCCCCCTGTCCCCCACCTGACGCCATCACTGCGCGGCGTGAACCAAGAACAATTGACCCTTCTCAGACCTTACAATCTATACTTAGGCCATCTTCATGTTTCATGCTTTGTATGTTTGTCATTTCCATGGAAACATTACGTTTTTTGATACCCTCTCTTGCTGTACATACAACCATGCCGTCTAGAGGCACGAAGGAAAATATGCTAAAATACCGCCTACAGGTCACTGGCACTTCCCATGTGCAAGAAACTCCAGGCAAACACCCACTCTTTTGCATGGAATAATGTTTAAACGTGATCTTGGTCATAACGTACTCTTGGATACAAAAGGAATATATCTTGTGTAACAAATGAAAGGGATTCAGTATATAAGCGAATTTTGAATTATAATACCTTCCAGAACAATGGTAACTTCTTTAGATGTATGTTCCAACTGAACAGTCTATTTTCCCTGAACGTCTTTACATCCAACGCATGTCCAAAGTATGATTAGCCTTCTCGATTTCTGATTATATTAAGTGATTCCAATTCAACGACAACCACTTTCAGTCAACACAATATTTGAATTTTTGAGCGAGAGTACAAGCGAAAAGCTGGAGTCGCGTTCCCATTTTTTAAAGCAGAGTTAGGCACTACTGAATGCGATTTCATTGCATATGGGATCCAAGATTAGAGCTGGACCTCCTCTTGAAGGACTCACTGACTCTATAAGGATTTTGAATGAGAGAGAATCGGGACGATAGAAGGAAATATACGCTGTCAGCAAACTTATAATTATGGCATGTTAATTGCATTGTTGTAACTGAAAATAACATTCAGAACATACCTGGGAAAATAAACAATATATTATACAAAATGAAAAAAAAAATCCTCGAAAATCAAAGGGGGGGTTTAAACCCCTAAACCCCCCCCCTTGGATCCGCCCCTGATATATATATATATATATATAGATATATAGATATAGATATAGATATATATATATATATATATATATAGATATAGATATAGATATATAGATATATATATATATAGATATATATATATATATATATATATATATAATATATATATATATATATATATATATAATATATATATATATATATATATATGCATATGTATATATGTAAAAACTATTGTCAGAAATGGCTATATCCCCTTTAAAGAAGTGAAAGTTTACAATCTGATATCTTCCTGTTTATGAAAATATTTTGGTATACTTCCACTGTCATTTGGGGTTCAACTAAAAGCTTCATGCTAGTCTCCTCATTTTGTAAATGCCCCAAATAGGGGAATCGCTTTCCTGTACCTCCACTAAAATATTACTCCTAAACCACACAAGGCCCCTATGCCTCTCCTAGACCCTACCTGTTCCTATCGGAAAGGACTTCAACAGCGTTTGCGGAACTGACGAAGGACAATTGTTAGGAGGGGGTGTATACATTATACAATCTATGAGCCATTCCTGTACTTGAACATCAACATCCTGTGGCTATTTGTCACGGACTTCAAATATTCTACGTGCCTACGCCCCCCCCCCTTCCCGATTACCAGCTTCTGGAGGTACCTGGCCAGTGGCTACCAAACAACTTTTCGATGGCTCTTTCAGTAACGGTGCATCTTACATCAGCGGGAATTCGTTGCTACAGTGAAGTGTTTGAGGAGCGTCTTGTGGGGTTGCACTATATATCTTTAATTAGTATCCTCTTCCTAAGTTATGTAGGCATGGGGTGGTGATGGGAGATGGGAGGAGGCTTGCGATTTGTGCTGTGATTCAATTCCTTCGACATATAGGCCTATTTATTTATGTTTATGGAAGCGAAGCTTCATAAACATATTGCTATTACCCAGGTTCAGGTCACGTGACAGTTTCTTTGTCCCGGGTTTTCGGGGAAAGTTCTTCAGTATTAGGCATGTCGTTTGCATCATACATTTGTGACAAATTGTAGATCAGAACGAAGCAAGTACAGTCAGAATAAAGGATTTTTTCACTAAATAACGAGAAAAATATAGAATATTTCATTATAAAAACGTATGAATGTTGTAGGTTAATGATATCGTCTTTTCGTAGGATACGTTCAGTGAGCTTGGAATGAAACAGCACGATTGTCTACTGCGCAGGCAGTCTTTCCTTCGTACGTCCAACTACACAGCACACAGTTCTGTGTACGTATGACAGCTGTGTTTATCGAAACAGCGTTGCAGCATGCAGGTTGTTTCTTAGTACTTCCGTATCACAGCCACACAGCCATAGAGCATTATGTTATCACAGCCATAGAGCGTTCCATAATCACAGCCGCGTTTATCGAAAACAAGCCATTTCAGCGGCATGCATAGTTTATGTTATCGACCCCTGCAGTAACTGGCACAGAAATAAACAACTGAAACCAACTCAGGCCATATTAATTGTTAGTACTTAGCCTTCTTCCGTCAAAAAGGATACCATGCACTTTGTGTTGGCCTTACTCTCGTTGTATATAGGCCTACATGCAGAGACTGTTAGTGGCCTACAAGGATCTTTTGAAAATGTCGGCAGCATGGCCGTGCGGGCCGCGTAGTTTTTTTTCCCAGGACGAGTCAGGGAAAATCTGGCCAATGGACCAATCAGCTTCTTGGAAATAGGCCACACCTCTAATTCCAAAATGACAGCTTTTCGACCCTTTTTTTGTAATTCTGACGCCGGATTATGAAAGAACGGGCCAAATAACCCCAATCCACGTAACCCTAACCTAAAATCTAACCCTAACCTTCATTTTGAAACAAATTTAAAATTTTTTGAAAACTCGATTTGCCCACGTTCGTCCTGGGAAAAAAAATAATGCGTGCGGGCCAGGGGGCTGGGGGCGGTCGCCCCGAAATGTCAGACACCTGAGTGACCTGACTAAATCGGGCAGATATTTTGTCTCAGTCGGGCGGGAAACTGGACAGTTAATTCTGTACTCCAGACTTAAGAGTCGGGCAAAACTCACCGCCCTCCCTAGGCTGAGAAACACAGTCTCGTAGGGCCATGGTCTGCAGCCGAGAGTGTGGTTGTCATTACATCACCCTTTTTGAAGTTTTTGTAGTAATGTAAGAGATTTGTATTTTAGGCCTAGGCCTATAACGCAGTGATATTGTTGCAGCCTGGACAGAGAATGAGGCATCTGAGTGAAACCATCATGGACTGGGCTTAAATACTAGTAATTTGGCAAGATCATTTTTCTCAGTGGGCCAATTTAAACTGATATGGTGAACAGTTTTCATACTGCACTGCCTTATACCCTGCACCAGACATAGTGTGTTAGTAACCTTGTAGTCTGATTCTTTGAAACAAGACAGTTCTGTTAGAGTGATCCTTTGTAAGGTGATTTCTTTTTCAGTTCAATAATATAGTGGAGTGAAAATTCCACATATAGTAATCGCTTCCATAAACAGGGGTTACGGTTCCCGAAACCACATTTCTAGTTCTTTTTGCTGTTTGTTATTGTGGGCCCCTGAGTCATGTGTATTCGTCATACCCGTCAGAGTTTTTAAACACTCATCTTTTCACAACATATATCCTTCTAACCTGATAATTATAAACCTAAAAAGAAGCACATGAAATAAAATATCAGTACTTTATTTAAAGTCTATACCCAGCGGAGCGAACACTGCTTGCTCATACCTTCTCAAGGCTTCACAAACAAACAGCAAAACTCGTTGTACACGGTTTATTAATGGTACCAAAAGTTATACACATGCATTGCAACGGAGTATGAGGGCGGTGGGAACCGCATCAGCGGCGCATGTCTCCATTTGTGAGGCCGTGTTTACCAAAAATAGGGAAAGAGGCCCCGATATTCAGCTTTACAAAGAATATATCACCGTTAACTCTCAAATGACCTTCTCACAATGGCTGTGGTAAGGGTAAAACCAACAGGGAACGGAAACAGAGTTTCAAGCACTAATCAAACCAGAAAACCCAAAGGCTTAGTGATTCCTTGTCGAAAGGGTTGTTTTGTTACACTGAGGTTCATCCCTCAAATTTATACTTCTCGACTACATCATATCAAGATGTTTTCACGATTTGACCCCTGCTTACCTCACATGACCTTTGAATCTCACCAAACATTGAATAACAGAAACTAAAAAAAAAAAAAAAAAAATGAATGTACTACGCCATCAAGCATACAGTAGGTCCATTTCTAAACATGCTATAGTCACAGTACCTTTACACGTGTTCATAGTTAGGTGAATCAATTTGATGTATTACTGTTACAGTTATGCTTGTGAAAAAAAAAATATATGTTCTCTATAACTTTATCTTTACAATGGTAGAAAAATTCAGCCGTAATTTTTCCTTGGTCATGAAACGCCGGACACAATTTGGAGATAACGCCCACTGTCTATTTAGTTTATGAGGGTTTCTCAGTTACATCTCTGATGTCTTTGGATGACCTTCGACCGCCAACAAACTCACAGGGTCCCCTTTTGCTTAAGATAACACATCTGCATACCAAATATGCAAAGTATCCATCATCCATGTCTTGAAATATCTTAATTTAAAAGTTTTCGGTTCTTTACCTCTGATGACCTCGAATGACCTCTGACCTCCTGAAAACAGTAAACTTTTTTCTCTCAATATGATGAAGTTATATACCAAATATGAAAAGCGTCCGTCATTGCTATCTTGAGATATCGTGTTTACACAAGCAGTTTTTAAGAATTTCTCATTTTCACATCCGATGACCTCATATAACCTTTGAACTCTTCAAAAATCAATAGCGTTTATCTTCTGACTATAACGCATCAGCATGCCAAGGTTGAATAACACTTATGTTTCCTAAATAGAGATTTCATGTTTACAAGGTGTCCGGGTTTGACCTCTGTTGACCTCGCATGACCTTTGACTTCCACCAAAACAATAGGGATCTTCCTGTCAGAATAATAATTCTATTAATATTCTAAGTGTGAGAAGTATCCATCATCGCTATCTTGAGAAATATTGTGTTACAAGCCAAGCGTCACAAACACACATACATATGCACGCGTACCCACACATACACAGGGATTCGCTAGCGTGATTGCATAGATTCAGGGTTGTTCCCGTTACGCTTTGAAAGTAACTCGTTATAGTTACAGTTAATTCCGTAAAATTGTAACTCGTTACAGTTACTAGTTACAATGTTGAAAAAGTAACTAGTTACAGTTACTTTTGACTAAAAAGTAACTAGCTACATTTCAAAAGTAACTCGTTACTTCAAGGTGAATATACGGTACCTCGGTACCTGAAATGGTGGGGGGGGGGGCATAATTAGATAGTAAGACGGGGGCACATGAGACGACCGACACCTCATTTGTGCCGGTTATCCTTAGGTGTTCCCCAAAGAAAGTCAATGAAGCTAGCTGATCTTCAATGGGCATTGTCGCAGAGGCTCCTAATGCTCAACATGAAGCAGCGAATCATGATACTGTGTCGGAGCTTACGCAAACTATTTGTTTAGAGGAATATGGTTATAACCAAAACTTTTCCAGTTTACCAAAGTACTTCTTTGAGGGTTGAAATCTTTATACTCCCATCACACAGTCGGCTAATTTAGAGAGGTTAGCGGCTATGCCGGAAAGGGGAAGAGCGTTGTTTCAGCAGTAAAGTCTTCACCCCTCAAGAGCATAAATGGTATAATAAGAGGATGAAATACATTTTGTTAGCAGTAAAATTTTAAAACCTCACCGCTAAGGTTGGGCTAAGTGATATTTCCCCATAAATTTCAAGGTTTCACATTGTGTCGATATAAAACAGTGCATAGAAATGGGTGATACTATGCAGTTTAATACATGCAGAATCATGTGCACATAATTCACTTTCCCTTTACAATAGGTAAAGCTTTAAGTCGGACACTTCTCTTTCCAATTAGCTTTGTTAGGATACTTTTAACGCCATTGACCCATTTCAATATTCTGCTGTTTTTTTTATATTAAACCGTACTACTATTCCAGTGTAAGGAGTTGCCAACATTTAAGAGACTATGATATAGCCTAAATTCATACGTTAGACTCATCAAATAAGGATATCATACATGTTAAATTAGAATGCATAAATGGATGCACGGTGTTTTACCCAACGCTTGGCACCGTATAGATTTACTGGGCTCCAACGCAAGAGTCCGGATTCGGTTAGCTTAATGCCGGTCCCTCAAGAGCGTTTTTTCTAGATTAGGAATTTTGCCCGGGATAGAAGGTTCCGGAATCGAAATTTTTACGGAATGTGATGTAACTGGATTCGGATTCGGAGTTCCTTCCAGCCCGCGTTCTCAAATATGAAAGTTAGATTAAAAGAGTTGAAAGTTCCATTTGTGCACAATGTACAGATCTAAGGTATTGTCACATACAATCAACTAAATTACTCAGGAGGCCAGGCTATGGAAGTGAGTACAAACGATGACCTTTTGTTAATTAATGGTGGACATGTACGATAGAATTATAAACATCTGTATGTGTGATATGATATACATTGGCAAAAAGACTGGTCCTCGGAATTGGTGCCATTGGAATTCAAAACCTGGCAGAAATTTGAGGATCCTGAGTAGTACCATGCTCGGAAAGATTCGGGAATCTAGAATCGCAGTTAGCTCCGACTCGGATAGGGTGAACACGGGGTCCAGCCCTAACGTCTCAAGAGGCAATGATTAAACTTTCAAAAGTAAGCTGGTATTTGAATGCCCATGGGCCAACCCGTTTCTCACGGTACACTGTCTCCACTGTGTCCTCTAAAGGACAATATGAGGTAAAAACCAAGGCCCAGCTGACTTTACTTAGAATACATAAAGTCAGCTGAGCCTTAGAGGACCGTTTCAGTATTTTTCAATAATCGCACAAATCGGTCTCATGGATAATAAGCATTGATCTGTCCTAATAAGTATTTTGACATACAGATCAATTTTAAACTTATTTCAATCAGGGAGTTGCTATTTGACAACTCCCTGGTTCAATAGACAATCAAGTGGCCCGGCCTGTAAGCCTGCAGCGTGTGCATCTAATATCAACTTCTGATTCTAATCGTGAATAAAATTTGATGTCGGTGAGGGCGACGTCGATAATAGCGATGAATGATAAATAGCCTATATCGAAAATAATTTTACATTTTACTACCAAAGTGTCATCAATTTGAAAATTTTCTGTTATTCTGTTATTCTGTTATTAGCTCAAAGAAAATGCAATTTGTGGTCATTTTGACTATTTGTAACGGGAAAGTAACGGGACCCAAATGTAACGCCGTTACAGTTACTTTTACACAGAATTGTAACTAGTTACTTGCTCCGTTACTGAAATGCAAATGTAACTCGTTACAGGGTTCCGTTACACAAAATGTAACTCGTTACAGTAACGGCGTTACTTGTAACTCGTTACTTCCCAACCCTGCATAGATTCCTTTCGCCTTCCGCAAGGAATAAAAAGGTATGTCACAGCCTTCTATATTCAGTGTAATATACAACTTATATCCTAGCAAATTCTTTAAAGGAAAGTTACTTCCGTAACTACTATCCTTTCAGTATGGACATACTGACAGGGAGGCCGGGTAACGGTTTCGAGTTCACTTTAAAGAGTGAGAAAAGTTGGGAAAATCCGGATTGGGCTTTCCAGTTTTAAAGCATTTCCAACTGTCCAAAGAAACAGTAAAGGTGAAGCGATATTCAGAGTCACTGGAATAGGAACCTGGTATAACTTCTTTACTTGTAAAACCAGAATGCAAAAATGCATTGTGGTTTCGATGAATATAGCACTTAATGTGTAATCCCAAATAATGCCAAGATGTCCTGTTTCTTTCAGTCATTGGTTGAATGTGATCTTAAAGTGCTGGAAAATTACAGTTTAATGTTGATATTTGACCTTGCAAATTCTTGGGAATTTTTGCTTTTTGGCCTGTGGTGATTTCAGCTGGCCTCTGATTTCTGACAAAAGTCGTAGGGGTTTTTGATGCAACACCATGGGAAGTATCCAACCTTCCTAACTTGAGCTATCGTGTAAACAAGGTTTTCAGAGTTTGACCCCAGATGACCTTTGACTTCCACCATAAAAAGGGTACTTCATCCCACTATAAGTCATCCAAATACTATGTATGAAATCTATCCATACTTCCTAACCGTTCCTGGATGTCATGTTATTCGAGCTTTTCAGAGGTTGAACCCAGATGAACCCATTTGACCCTTCTCGGTTTCTTCGTGGTATGAAAAAAAAACACAACTAAATTATTTTGTTCCTCAACTGTAGGTGGTAATAATTGAGGTAAAAAAATCCTCATTTTAAGGTGAAGCAGTCAGCTGATTGCGCAACAAAATATTCCTGTCTTCATAACCTTGAAAAATCTTCCAAAAGCAGTGATTTTTCTTACCAAAATCGTCCAAAAGGCGTAGGGCGAAATTAGAAGACGACAAAACTTCTTCCAAAATCTTAAAAAATCGTCCCATATTTTGCAGGGAAGGAACATACATTTACACTAATAACGTAAACACAATTATACCTAAGCTTATTGCAGAAGGTCATATTTTGAGAGGGTATCATATTTCAAGGTTAAGTTTCAATAATGTCTGCTAATGGATTTGACCAAAGGTTGCGATATCTCTTATTATATAGCACCATGCATTCTGTTTGGAATAATATCTGATCCCCTTTTCATTTTCAGATACTACACCGTGCAATTGGGGATTTTACGTAGCTACTGGAGCTCTCTTGATTTTAGCTTTACCCTATAGCCCAGTTATTCGCTCAGCGCGATGGGAGAGTAACCTAGGGTGGTGTACAGGGTGCAGTAAGCTCTTTGAAGGTGACTTTAAACGGTGATGGGAAGACAGATCTTCTTTTTCACAGATCACGTGACGGAATATATATGGATCGCATTCGACACGGGCCAGGGGTACGTTCACAGGAACAAACTGGGAAAGAAGGAATAGGATGGATGCAGCAGTGATGGATCTCAGATTTCAAAATGGTGATTTCAACGGTGATGGTCCCGATCTGACATGGTGTGCCACACATACACACAACGGAATTTCAAGGCGGGTTTGCAATCGCCTAACACAAACGGGGACTTTTCGGGCGAACCTCTTGGCAGGCGTCTCCTGGGATCGTGCTATCACGTTAACTCTAAACTTTTAACATCGGTGATTTTAATGGGGATGCGGAGGGACGACAGTGTTTGTGTCAACGACACCACCGGGTACTCAAGGCGATCGCGTATGCCAGCCGCAATGGGTCATTTAGGAGGTAACCGATTGGGAAAGAAATATGGTGGTGGGTGTTCTCATACTTTTAGAAAAAAAACAAAAAAATAAAAAAAAAAAAAAAAAAAAAAAAAAAAAACAAAAAATATTCATCGGTGACTTCAACGGTGACTCCAAGTCTGATCTTCTCTGCCATGAACAGCGTGCTGGGTACAAGTGGTATTGCTTACGCCAACTCTGAGGGAAATTTCAGTGGACTGGACCGGTTGGGAGGGAGGACATTAAATTTTGTCATCGCACCTACGACAGGAGCTGTACATCGGGGATGTTCAGTGGCGATGGAAAAGATGACTTACTTTGTGCATAAAACCTCATACAACGGTCACAAAAGCGTTGTGGTTGACCAACAGTCGGAACAACCTCAACGATGGAAGCGGTTTGGCAGGTGGATTGGGGAATGGGTGTAACTTCTACAGTGAAGAATTATATGTTGTGGGACTTTAACGGCGACAGACATGAGTCCGATTGGGCTGTGCCATGATGCCGTAAGGGCAAGGAAATGATATTCTACAGCGAGTTTACGCCTTTGCCTTAGAGGAATTTTAAGCCTTTACCCTACGGGACATAAAAGTGTTATGCTTTCATTCGGCTCTGTTTAGTAGTCAATGCAAAATGGCTCCAGTGAAACAACTTACTTTTTTCAACAAAAATTGACGGTTAAGCTCAAAAAGAGAAGAAAAAAAAACTTGGTGCTGGGTTTAAAATACAATCGGACATGGTAGAATGCAAACAACTAACTACAGTAATCAATAATAACAAAATATTAATACGAATTCAATCCACGTTTCAAGTTTCCAATTGAATCCCAGTTGCCAAACACCTTAATTTGGGTTTTACTTGATTTGCAACAGTGGGGTCCCGGGTGCCCATAAGCCGTTTTAAGATCGACTGGGTTTGGTCACTGATGCTTCCAATGGGTCAAACGGCGTTCATGATAGTTTGTCCTGACTGAGATCATTTAGACCACAATTCTCAGCAAATAACTACAGTAACATTTGGTCTGAAGGACAAGAACCCAGCTGAACCCCAGATGAATCCAGACTTGAAAAACCGTCCAGCTTTAACATGTAATCAAATGGAATTCTGAACAGAATATAAAGTACAAGTAAACATCATGCATATATTGGCTGTATGAGTATGCGTCCTATAGGAGGTGAGGCAAAAGAAGAAAACCAATGACCATTGTTTGATTATGAAACGTTTCAGTTTTAGAACAGGTACTGTGAAGAAACTTTGGAATTTAGCTAGAAATGACCAAAATAAGACGTTGGCATTTTTCATCTTGGCAACCGATCTAGGAACTATTGACCCATATACCTAACTGATTGAAGTCTAAGACAGAATGTCCCATTTTTGAATTGACATACTTGGAGGGGGACAAGGCATTAATGACACCGGTGGCATTATTTTCAATTTTTTTTTTTTTTTGTATTTTTAATTTTTTGGTTTTTTTTTTTTAAAAATTTTCCACTTATGCGCAGGCATCAAACTAGCATTCAAATCGGGAAATAGCCATGGCGATATTGCCACTGAGGAGGGGGATGGAAATTCACCAACGAAAGATTAGAAGTCCCCATGAAGGGAGGGGATTTTTTGGGACTGGGAAACATAAAATTAAATTAACTACGGAAATTAGTACTCAGTAAGTGTTAATTGACCACGGTTTTTTTTTTTAAGACTGCATGCTTCTCTGTCATGACAGCGCTAGGTACCAGTGGATTGCCTACTGTACGCCAACTCTAACGGAAATTTCCTGACTGGACCGGATGGGCAAAAGGCATCCAATTTTGTAACAATAATGTATTGCTGAAAAGTTGTTTATTGTGTGCACGACAATGGAGATAGGAAAGACGACTTGGCTTCGGCATAAATTCGACCAAAAGGATCCAAATATGTTATTTCTTTGCAATGGACAAAACAACTTTAGAGGCGACAGGAAACGAGCTGACCAGGTAGATTTAAAAGTCTGCATACAAGAGGCAAAATTTTTAAACAACCTTCTCAATAACGCTACTTCACTGGCAACAAACTCTAAACACACGCTTGTTTTTGGTTTATTGCACAGAGTAGGACAGGACAGCAACAATTTGACAAATGGTTTTTTGAAAAGAATTGACAGGGCATTACTTCTGCAACATTTTCAAAAAATGTTGTATACCCTGTCTACACTTGTGGCAACAAATCCGAAAAAACAAGCATGTTTTTGGATTTTGTTGCCAGTTGATGTTTTGGAAGTGTTTTTGCAAATGTTACTCGTGTAATACAGGCCTTTAGTGACGTTCTTTTTTTCTACACAGATGAACCCCAACGTGGAGGTTACTTTCAACGGCTGCCAAGGCCAATTGGCTTTCGTCACAAGCTTATGTAGTGGCAAGAAAATGATTATATATGCCAGAGTTTACCCTCTTCCACTGACAAGTACCAAATTGTATGGCTAGTATAATCTTCCAGTCTCAAATCAAAGCTTGGCCTCAACTTACAACTCTAGGCTTATTTGCAGGGAATTGGAAAGTAAAAGAAAAGGAAAAATTTTTGGTGGGTGATTTTATAAAGAAAAAAATGGACACGGTTTGAAGGTAAAAAGCTTCAGCAAACTAGATTCATGTAAGCTATTATTGAATTAGGACGTAAATCCCTAGTAGAGTTGACCTAGTTTCAACGGGAATTAGCAAAATTCCAACCACTAGGCCAGCACAGTTGAAACTAGGGTAAAACACTTTCTTAAAATGGGTTGATCCTGTTTACTTGGGTTGTGTTGTGGTTTGTTTTTGGAGCGGGCTACTGAGGACCGGACTTTTGCCAAATTTTCAACCCAAACGTGGCGGAATTTAACTGCGTCTTTCAACTGCGATTCACCAGTGTTGTTAAAGGAGTCAATCAGTTTTTGTAGTCCAAGTCAAAATCATTTACTACTTTACAATGTGAACTCGAGTCGAGTCAGTGAATCGAGTCACCTGTATTTCTAGGAGGAAAAATTCTGATTAAAATTGCTCGAGTTCATTTCCCTTCTGAAATATTAGCGACTCCGAGTCTGACTCGTTAAAACACTGCGATTCACTGATTTCAGTGGAACTTCGATTGATCTCAGTTTAAGTGTGATCATCTGTTTTTTCAAACTGCATTGGATACCATACATTGAAAAAAAAAAAAAAAAAAATTTAAGCTCACCAGTCACATCATTTTGTTGACAGTGTTCCTCAAGTGACGAGTAAATCGTAGCACCATTTTGCATTTTGAATTCCATGCAAAACTTTGAGATCAAGCGTTAAGTAACTTGACACTTAGCATGCAAATGTAGAGATTGTATTGTTAACTTGGCCAACCTTAGCGTCCGGTCCTACGTAATGATTTATTTAGCTACTTGAGACCTTAGGGAGAATGCCACAGTCCACAGTTTCGTAAGTTATGTAATTGTTAAGAAGGAAAATTAGTAACGTCCGCTATTTCCTAGTAAAATAAAAATAGTTTTTTCGACTTACGCGTATTCCTTTCACTAGTTACCGCATGAAGAAAGGCTAACACGATTTTGCACCCGTCCCACGGAGAAGAAAAGTTGTATTGCTGCGCGGTGTCAGCAAGCTACATTTTACGGGTACGGCCGGGACGTTAGGACTGGGTGTGTACGTAGGTGCTAAACAACCCCACCGTATTGGCAGTAAACATCGAGTCCTAATTTTGAGGCTTAATAACCGTATCTCTGAAATTAAGGTTGGACTTGTTTGGTAGAAAGTTGCCTGTAGGTAATGAGGATGTGTGATATTACGTTTCTAGGTTTGGGACCTAACCGACAAATTTTAAGTCTGGACGGTAATGATTGCCAGAAAAGAGCCTATTCACACACATTCTTTGCTAGCGGAAAACCACACTCATACATGACGCAAACACACAAAAAATCAGAACACAATTTCAAATGCTCTTTCACGAAGACACTCGAAACATGATCTTAATTTCTGATGTCAGTTGAAGTAAGGGTACTACATTTTTATCTTATCTTCCGATTGAAGACACTCTTTCTTTGCGCTTCCAAAGAAATGTTTGAATGTTTCTTTAGGATTAATTGAACCAATAAAATACTACGAACGCTTAAAAATGGAATCTGATTAATAGAAAATATGCCAGTAAGTACTAATTTGTGCGAACACAGGGGAAAGCAAAAAAAAAAAATAAATAAATAAATAACCAGACACTATGTAACTAAAAATTCCGGAAATAAACAGTACAGAACAACTGGAAGATCTAATACTGAAAAGGATCTTTACATAGGGTTATCGTAGTTGCTCTATATACACTAGATTGACATCACCCTGCGTAAAATTCAGAGTGCATACTTTTGTAACCACATAACAATTTTTGGTACTAAAAGTTAAATTTTTACAAACTTCATACCTTAATTCACCACTGATGTAAAAAACTTTGTTATGAAACTCGTAACGCAAAATTTAATGTTCAATTTATTGCAAAGTAGTCATCATATTCACTTCTTTATTTACAACTTTAACACCACAATCAAGAGATAAGGAAACATCCAAAAAAGTAAATTCAGTAAATTAATAACACAAGATCTAATGAGTAGGAAACAATGAGCTGTGACAAATTGAGTAGCCCGTTATCTCAAAGTTATTTAGGCAAACAATCCTTGATGAAAGATTCCACAACTTTGCACACAACACTGGTTAAACTGACCGGCCGGAAATTGCAAGGCAAGCTCCGATCCCCCTTTTTTAAAAATTGGAGTATCATTAGCTCTTCGCCAGTCAGCAGGAATAAAGTCTGAATCCAGAAACGTCTGAAAAATAATGTAAAGAGGAACTGTCAAAATCCCAGAACATTCATGATGAATGGCAGGATGGATCTCATCTGGCCCAAGGACCTTACTAGCCTTTAAACCTTTTTAATTCATTACAGACCAGTTCCTCAGATAAAACATCACTGATTGAAGAGAGTTAGCAGAACCCCTACAAGTGGCCAAAAGAGAATATTCCTTGGTAAAAAGAGAAAAAAAAAATAATCATTTAACAAATTAGCACCACTCACACCCCTGTATTGATCACACTTTAATATTAATGGTTCGCTCCTTCATTGACACTGGAGAGGCCACAACACTGCCGTAATATTTCTGCCTTAGACCCGGGCAAGGCCAGAACGATTTGGATTTACCTTAAAGTACCATAACTGCTTGTAAAACCTAACTTTCTGTGCATAATTAATTTTTACCTACAAGAAGGTGATTCTTGTACACCGCAAAGTCATTCAGGAATTCTTACTTGACCCTATAGGCGACGCCACCTGACGTTTCTTTCGTGGCTGCTCTAAGTAACTCTCTAGAAATCCAGTTTGGCCTATTTTAACACCACAGTTTCTTGAGCAGGATTTAAACAACTTACTGTGTCCAAGTAATAAACATTTACGGAAAACTGAACACTCCATGCCCTGCATGACCTACGTGACGACAAACGTGCAGCCACAAATCCTATGGCAAGAGCTCTTTTGCGTGAGTAACGTTAGGCCTTGTTGAAATCTAAAACAGTTTGTCCCTAAACTTTGAAATCCCGGTTCCTTAAAATCTGTGGATTACGAGTTGTCAGAATGAAGAAGAGAAACCACTTGTGTGCCTGTCATAGGTTTAAAATATTTGATTGTCAGCCACGTGGCAGTACTTCTGGATAAAAAAATTGAGGGTAAGGGGTATGTTACATATCTGAATTTTGGAGAAGGAGGGAGTGCGGCGCCTTCTGTAGGCTATGTAATGATGTGTAACATATTTAAATGGAACATTAGCAGGCTTCTGCAGTGTTTGTTCAAAACCACTTGGGTGGCAGTCAAACATCTGTTTAGCTACCCTGGATTACAAATTGTGTTATAACAATTTTGCTACAGAGAGTTTATCCTTGACTGGCCACAGTGACGTTAACTTGGCCTCCTCCACTGATGATAATCATAGTGTTCGTGATTACTGTCTTAGTTTGATCATGGAGCTAATACTTGGACAGGAGAAACTTCACAAGACCCTTTGCAGACGACGATCGTGCCGCGAAGGTCAAACTCATAAAACTAGTTAAAGTGGACCTAAAGTCTAAAAATTCAAAAATATATATTTTAGAGGTTACAAAATTAATCTTATTGGTCCAACTCCCACTGTCATAGCTTATTCCATTGCTGAGATATTAAATGTTAAAATTTATTCACTTAAATCCAAACAGTTCATTGTGCAATAAGTTTTGACATTCTTGTTGTACAACTCACATTAAATGCTTTGTTTTCTTTTAAAATTAAAAATCTTTATATGACCTTGACTGCTTCCTGTTTTCTTGCATGACATGCTGTACAGAGAGGGCTTATATAGTCAAGTCACCCCAAAGCTGTAAGAACGCGATCACATTTTGGCACAAGGTGCGGTGGCTTTCAGAAAAACAAAGAAATACAAAGATTGTAATTTGAGTAGTACAACAATGACATCACAAATTATTGTGCAATCTACCTTTTTAAATCGAGTGAATAAACTTCAACATTTTATATCTCAGCTTAAGAAAGTCCTGTGAAGATGGGAATTGGACCATTGGAATTCAGTTTTCATGCTCTGTAATATATATTTTTGAATTTTCAGACTTTAGGTACACTTTAACACCATCAATCCCTATCCCTCTGTACTTCAGTGAAGATTCAATAAGCTTAAAAGGTGTTAGGACCTGTAACTGGCGCTAAGGCCACGTGTCCTGATAAGGACATGTTGGTGAGTGCACCCATACGCATGGACATACACATTGCATCAAGAATGCATACTGTTAGTGTCTGAGACCTAATTTCAATCAATGATGCACTTTTCACATTGACTCATTGCCCATATCGTGGTAAATGGTTCACTGACACAGAGAAAGTACAGTATGTTACTGTACTGTACATCAAAACTGCTGGTTCCATTATTACTGACTCTTTGGATGGGTCATTTTACTTGAGCAATAGAACAAAATGTAACTGAAGAGCTATGTGTGTCAATGAATGGTATACACAACGTTTCATTGTCTCCTGTTGGTGTAATGGCTGACCAAGGTCATATGTATTATTCAGTGTGTTCCATTACTGTATATTGATAAATGGGTGTTAAATACTGTATGAAACTGACAATTTTGGAAATTTACCTACCCTGTATATTACCCTGTAAGGTAATATAGAGAATTATCAACATTTACTAAAATTAAAAATATTTTTGCATACAGCCAAGTGTGTATGCATCACGGGCGTCAATCTTTACTTGAATGTGGGGGGGACATGGCCACTTCTGTCAAAAATTTACTGTGTAAAAATCTTAAGTCAATGGGCGTTTTTCCAAAATGTGGGGGGGGGGACGTGTCCCCCTGTCCCCCCCAGGATTGACACCCATGGTATGCATTAGGACACTCATTCAAACATATACATGCCAGTAAATTGACCAACATATAAACAGGGACACCAAAGCAGGGGTTAAGTTCTTTTAAGAAGAATAAAGAAAAATCATTAATGGTTGAAAATTCATATTTGAGTGTGATTTAGGACCCTTTGTAACAACAACATGAAAAAAATTTGAAAGAATTCTCCTAAACTTGAAAAAAGCCAAGTTTCTTTTCTTTCCAACAATTCCACATGTCAAAAGGTCTACACTTTTACAGTACATATTTTATACAATATTGACTGCTTTTACCTAGTAAATGGTATTTAACTATTTAAATTTTCCTGTTTGACACCCACAGATTGTTAGACTTGCCATTTGGTATCTTATTTTCTATCACTTTATGGACATGTATGGTACAGTATTTGCAAGATCTTTTACTTCATTTATGTACGTAGACTGTACGTCGCGTGTAACAGGGTGACCTAACATGTAAATTTTCAAATGATAACAGTTTAATTTTACATGTTGAATTGACCTGGAAATTTTCAAATGCAAACCACTGTTTGTAGTGAAAAGATGATATCAAAAGCCCCAGTTTCATTGAATTTTTGTTTGTCATACTGTACATCCAGAATGGGGGACATACATGTAACTATGGCATCATGGGGGACACCAAAAATATCAAATGTCCATCAGCATGAAATACATGGTGCAAAAGACTGGAGATCATGTTTGCTGGTAAGTTCATTCTGACACCTACTTTTCATGTAACTTAACTGACCTAAAATTGTAGTGGTTTGTACAAATGGTGAAGCCTTAAAGTTTACCACCATAACTCACAAAGGGGGACACCAAAATTCTGTTGATCATGAATGTTGCCTTGAACCATGTTTTTTTTTTTATTATTAGTTCTTTATACACATGTGCTTCTTTCTAAAAAGAGTTTGACCTAATTCTTACATCAAATGAACTTAGCTACCTGAGAATGACCATATTTATAAAAATGGTAAGAAAGACATTAGAAATCCAACATACTGTAACTAGGGTTAGTTACAGTATGTACAGTAAAGAGTTATGGTTGTCAGTTAATGTTCTATGGTTCTGTTTGGAAAACTGGGTGAAGCAATAATACTGATATTTTGGAAATGTGGATGCTTGGTCATACCCCTACCATGGTAAATGAGCAAATCAATTCAATCCATAAGAAGTATGTTTTTCAGATAAATTCAGTTTATGCTTGTATGTCCCACAGGTCTGTTACCCCAAAATCATGGGGGGAAATGAATCCAAAGAAGGCTGTTTTCTAAAAAAATACTTACTGCTGAAAATTAGTTTATATGTAAGGTAGCCCTGTTGGTACTGTAAGGTACAGTCTAATAAAATACCAATTATGCTGGTTTGTTGTTTTCCATGCCTTTGAAATTTTGTACTTTGAGCCCTGAACGATATATACAAAACTTAAAGCAAGCACAAAATGCATGCACAAGCACAATATCAACTTTTCAACAGAGATCAACTCTACATTTTCTTGTTATTTAATAGCTTGACCTCATATGACCTTTTGTATAATGATAGTGAAATCACCACTGGTACCCTAATTTAGAGAATTACCCTTTTTCAAATTTTTAAATCAATATTAACACTACTGTACAGATTAACTATACTATACTTGCTGCTTCAAGTAGTGGTGATGGGTTTTCACTAATCTTCCCTTGGAAAATTTAAGTTGTCCTTGGATTGAGGCATCACTATATTTTGATGGGAGGCTATACAGACATTTCAACCCCTTGTCTCTCCAAACTGGGACATTCCAGACGTTTAGACCCTAGCTTCAAACTGGGACACCTAGATATTGCACAATTTACTGAGTAAATATTGCATAACACATCTCAAAATTTCAAGCATAGTAATATGCTTGGGATATAGCCATAGGGATATAGCCTAGGCCTAGGTCCTCGCTTCTACAGGCTTTCTTATCATTAATTTTCCTGCCAAGAACAAGGACAGTTGGTATTTTAGATCAGGCAGCTTATCTCAAACTGGGACTGTCCCTGTCGAATGGGTCCCTTGGAATCTGCGGCGGTAACCCAATGCCCATGCATCCTACACCTAACGTAGGCCTATGCTTTGTACTGTACAGTATGTAGTGACCATAACACTGAGTGGGCAAACTGCGTACTAGATTTAACTCAACTCAGGGTTTTCACTGCCCCAGGCGCCCCGGTCAATGATGCACAACTTTTGATTTTGACTCACAGACACAAAACCTCTAGGGTCAAACTGACGCACAGCTTTTTCACCCCATCAATAAGAAGTGTGTCCGATGGACAGCGGGTGTTTTGGCGGGGAAACTGTACAGTACGATCATAATCCCAGTACATGGGAAGTTTCCGGTTACAGTGTACATAACATAACAGGTTAAAGGGCAAAGGAGGGCTAAGGCCCCATAAGATGCCCTGAAGTCCAAACAACCTTAACTGAAAACAAAGAACCAACCAACACCAAACGAGCCCAGCACAATTAGATTCTACCACACTTATGGAAGAACTTGTCAATGTTAACCTTAAAGGGCAAGAGCAGTCGCCCCAAACTTATTTTGAAGCAACAGCTAAATCTCACAATTTTCTTCTTATTTCTCTCCGAAGTATCTTTCATAATATTTTAGGACTTCAATATTGCATATTCAAGGTAAACCAATCAGTTACTTCTTGTAAATTCCACATTTTAGGAGAAAAAATATTGTCACATGACTCTCAAGAGCCAATCATGAAACAGGACAGTCTACTACACTACTTCAAGTTGGGGTGACTGCATTTTCCCTTTAAAGCAGTGCACAGATGTGGAGTTAACTACCCACTCAGGCAGACTATTCCACTCGTTAACAACTCTATGAGAAAAGCTGAACTTCCTACTGTCGAGCCTTGCAAAATTCTTAACTAGCTTCTTACAATGGCCTCGAACCCGAGAATTACACTGAACCTTTAAATAATTGCAAGAGGACAAAGGATTCCTTTCAGAGAGAAATTTGTACACCTGAAGCATGTCCCCCCTAATCCTTCTCAACTCCAGGGTGGTAAGCCCAAGATGCTTAAGTCTAACATCATAAGGTAGGTGTCTCACCTCGGGTATAAGGCGCGAGTGGCTCTCCTCTGAACTTGCTCTAAAAGAAGCTTGTCCTTTTCATAGAAGGGACTCGGGGACTCCAAGCCTGGGCTGCATAGTCGAGGTGGGGTCTTACCAACTGCTTATACAGATTTAGTACAATTTCTTTACTAAAACTACTGAAATTCCTCTTGATCAATCCAAGCGCCCTATTAGCCCTAGCAGCAGCAGCTGCACACTGTCTAGATGGTTTCAAATCACCTGTAATAACTACACCCAGATCCTTCTCAAAAGTCACATCACTCAGAATACTACCATTCATGTTATAATCATAGCTGAAATTTTTAGGACCAAAATGAAGGACTTTGCACTTATCTGCATTAAAAGACATTTGCCAAGTCTGAGACCATGAAAATAACCTATCCAAGTCTTTTTGCAGTAATGAGGCATCATCCTTATCACTAACCTTCCTATAGAGCTTTATAGTATCATCAGCGAATTTACTAATACTAGATGTGAGAGAGCTATCAATATCATTGATGAAAATTAAGAAAAGAAGCGGGCCAAGAACAGAACCCTGTGGAACTCCACTTGTAACTTCTTTCCAAGAAGAGAAATTACCATTAACAACAACTCTCTGAGATCTACCATTGAGCCATGAATTTATCCAGTCAGCACAACTGCCGTTGATGCCTAACCTATGCAGTTTAACCATAAGTCTACCTAATGGAACTTTATCAAAGGCTTTTGAAAAATCAAGGTAAATGACAACAACACTGTGACCACAGTCAAGAGATAAGGAAACATCCTCAAGAAAGCTTAGTAAATTAGTAACACAAGATCTACTCGGTAAAAAACCATGTTGTGACAGATTGAGTAACCCATTATCTAAAAGATATTTAAGCAAACAATCCTTGATTACAGATTCCATAACTTTGCACACAACACTGGTTAAACTGACCGGCCTATAATTGCAAGGCAAGCTCCGATCCCCTTTTTGAAAATTGGAGTAACATTAGCAATCCGCCAGTCAGCAGGTACAAAGTTTGAATCCAAAAACTTCTGAAAAATGAGCTACAGTCTACACAAAAGTTCTTATCATACATAGAAGTGATTTCCCACCTTGTTTCAGTAAGTTTCAGCTGTGTCAAGATTCTGTCTGTAGTGTGATCAAACTGAGCCTCTCTTTTCTGAAATCCTGTAAAACGTTACTCTGTTTGTCGCCCTCACTAAATGTTGTTTGTTTGCGCACTCAGTATACGATTGGTGTGGACGGATGCATAATATGCCGTGCTTCACCTTACAAAACAAAACGTAAGGATATGGTGGCTACCACGGACTTCCTATACGTATACATAAGAAGTCCGTGCGTGCTACAGTATGACATGCATATTACGTAGATGTGTTGCCTTTGCATGCAGTGCTAGTGTCTGTACACATAATAATAATCCACTGATTCTGCTCGTCGAAGGTTTTACAGTACGCATTTGTCGGAATTTTTAGGACTTTTTGACAGTTGTGACAGTGCTACGAAAGGATATCATAAAGGATCGTTCCTTTCGTGGGATTTCGTGTTTGAATTTACTGTTGGTCAGAGTACTTACTGTACTCTCTTTTTTGTTCCGTGGCATGGTGACCTACAGTACTGGACAGGTTGTGTGAAAAATATACGTGTACTAAATACGCGAAAAGAAGTTGCCGTACATAGAGTCGACCTACACAAATACTATAGGCCTAGTAATATTATTTAACAGAATAGGCCTAGGCATACACATTTGCGTACATACATTAAAAAACATTTAACGCACTACTAGTATTATTAATGTTAATAGAGCTTACTGTTTCTGAGACTGGGTGTGAATCACAGGCGTTCCGATTTAAAATATATAGGCCTAACGGCTATATTGTATGATGGCACAACCTAACAAGGCCACTCTAAGAAAGTTTTCGTTTTTAAAAAACAAGACAAAAGAATATGAATCTGTTTGTACCTGAAAAAGTTCTGGCGGACTTGACCTTATTTGAGAGCTATAAATCTTTACCACAGATTTTTCCTTTCAAGAGATACCATTACGACAAGTTCAGCGTTTCCAGCTCAAGCCTAAAATCAGAAGTAACCTAATATTAATAAGGCCAGCGGGCGCTGTTTACAATTTTTGTACAGAGCTGTATGTACAGGTTCAGTGTAGGCAGTTTGTGCGTTTAATTTGAGCTGCATATCTTAGCGTGCAAGTGCTTGAAAAACAGGTTCACGCGTGTTAGCAAGGGAGTTTCCTATATGCGTGCTGCATCAAAAATCGACGCACTGATTGTGACAGCAGTTTTGACGCGCTTTGTTGACTGTATCGATGCACGACATTCGAAAGTGGCCTTATTAGGTCATGTCACTATATTATATATGTACATATAAATCGGAACATTACCAGTTACGTACATAGGCCTATACTACACACTCTATATAGGCCCTATATAATAAAACAAGGTATGACATTTCTCACGATGAAGTACGAATGTTGGGCAATTTTTACACTCTACTCTTACTGCGAACCTCAAAAGACTTGTTCGATCACGTCATCTGTTGCAGCAGAATATGCAACACCTCTTCGGATGCAACTTTGTGCATTTTTTAAGATAAATTCTAAACAGTAAAAAAAGGTGACAAAATAAAATAAAAATAAGAATAAAAACTAAGTAAGAGCAGCGGCCCAGTCGCACAGCCAGTGCTTCCACACTTTAAAATCATTTTTCCTGAAATGGCCGATTTCAGGTAATTTTAGATTCCATTTCAGGAAAAATGAATTTAGAGTGTGGAAGCACTGGGTGGCAGTGCAGCGACTGGGCTAAAGTCTTCTCTTATCGAAATGTCATACCTTGTCTTATTATATATACATATATATATAATGTGTAGTATATGTACTGTACGTAATATTTCGAACGCCTGTGGTCCTGTGTGCTTGACAGAAATTTGTGTTATTGAGTGGCGTAAAGCTTTCGAACTTTTCAGTATGGACTTTGCTTGTGGAAAACAAGGAAAAACATGATCCAGGAGCAACCTCTTGAATAAAAAAGTTATCTGCCATCAAATTCCAGGTAATGTAGTTCTTCATGCTTATAAAACTTAGTGTTCTCATATGAAGGTCTCACCTAAAAAGATAAAAGCCTTCCCCAAAAATTTCCTCCCTGCCCCTACCATCATTTGGTCATTTATTTCTTAATTCTATAGATTCTTTGTGGATATGAACATTTTTATTTTTCTTTATTCTTTTTAAATTCAAGATTTCGTTACTTTGTTTATTATTGCGTGGTGTGTGTGAGAGCACATGAATATACCGTTATGGAGCAATAAATTTTTACTTTCTTACTTAGGCTTCTGTACTTACAGTAATTCCATTTTGTAACATCTCGGTGCTTGTTTGTTGGTCAAAATAATTGATTAATTTGCTTAGTCCTCAGTACAGCTAGTGGCTGGATACTGTAGGTCAAAAGATCGAACAGGTTCTAAAGTTCTTTGACATCTAGAGGGAAAAAGGAATCCCCCAATTTGAATTAATGTAGTGCACCCCATCATCCTTAGGGTTTCCCTTGGGTTTTAGAGGGTGTGAGGTGATATGAATATGGTGCCAAGTTGGCATCATCAAGGAGTGGCAACTCTCAATAATTCCGTAGCTAGTACAGTACAGGTGGCAAAAACTGTGAGGTGGCCACCTCACAAAAAGAATGCCAGGGGAAACCCTGATCCTAAGTCGGGAATGGCACCTATCAATGTGGCAATATTTTCGTTACAGTACTTATTTGTTAAATTCATGCAGAAAGGTCCTCGGTTTACACTCAGTTTTCAAAGTTTTTTTTACAGAAACTTAATGAAAGATACTTGTGAGTGAAATCAGAGGAGATCTGTAATGTTTAGCAGATTTTTTAATATAAATCTGTGACAACTATCCTCTCTCTTTAATTACCTCTTGTAGTATGGATACCTGTTTATTTATCAAAGTAAGTGCTGATTTGACTGATACTTTAAACACGAAGCAATATTTTTTCTGATTTTAAAGGTACCTGTAACTTGTAGTTGAGCAGATACTGTAATGTACAACAATGTTTACCACTAATATTGGGGCCAGGGTTGTAGCTACTGCACAGTGAGTGGCACATGGGAGTGCCACCACAGGCATTCGAAGCTTTATGTACATATACTACACAGTACACACTATATGTTTGGTTCCCAAACTGCCAGCGACACAGAGGATAGTAGCCTGCGCAGCTATCCATGCCGTTTTTTTCACAAAAAGACGTAACAGAAGGTGAAGCGAAGCTAAAGAACGAAAGTTTGCCATGCAGATTAAGGCATATTTATACTATTGCTACCATCACACGTTACGTGTGCTGTGATTGGCTAAGAGTAATGAACCTGAGTCTTCGTACCTTTCTGTGTTATACTTAATAAAGTGTCAGTTATTACTCTTAGCCAATCCACAGCGCACGTTATGTGCGATGGTAGCAAATAGTATTGATATGCCTTACGCTGCATGGCGAACTTTCGTTCTTTTGCTTCGCTTCACCTCTGTTACGTGTTTCCGTGAGAAAGACGGCATGGATAGCTGCGCAGGCTACTGTCATCTGTGTCGCGGGCAGTGAGGTGCGACTGGGCTGAGTCAGTCCCAGTTTTCATTTTTTTCACATTTTTTGATTCCTTGCCGAAGGCCAAAGGAATCTATGCGATGGTGATGTGTGTGTGCGCGTGTGTGTATGTGACGCTTATGCTTGTAAACATGATATCTCAAGAAGGGTAACTCTGAGGGATCTCATACTTGGCATGAAGATTGCTCATATGGAGTAGATGATCCTTGTAGTGTTTGGTGGAGTTCAAAGGTCATTTAGGGTCACCAGAGGTCAAAGGTTAAAACCTAGTAAACACTACTGTATATCTCAAGAAGGGTAATGGTGAGGGATCACATACTTACCATGTGGATTGCCCATATGGAGTAGATTAAGGTGACCATATATTGGGGGTTTAAATCAGGGACACTATGAGACCAGGCAGCGTGTAAGGAAAACATACATCGTTAGTGAGCAATTGGCTACAATAAATATGTGCGGTTAAAGCAGTAATAGAACATCAGTGATGCTCTTGACTTTCGATCTCTGTGATTGCAGATACCTGTTATTTGTTAGCCTATGTACGTTGTACTTGGGGGCTACGATTTATCTCAACGATGTTGATGTAATACTACCAGGCCTATAATACTAGCTGTCCGGCCGTTCAACTCCCGTCCGAAGGTACACAATAGGCAACACAATCGACAAAAGACTATTATTTACAACCTTACATTATAATTAATATCTTGGGAAATTTCAAAGACATTTTTTTCAAACCGGGACATTTTCGGGGACACTTGTTCATTGAGGATGTAACACTGAATTCGGGGACTGTCCCCAAAAATCGGGGATATCTGGTCACCCTAGAGTAGATGATCCCTGTCATTTTTGGTGGAAATCAAAGGTCATTTGGGGTCACAAGAGGTAGAATCATAGATACCCTGGAAATTGCTTGTAAACATGATATCTCCAGAAGGATAAATGTGAGGGATCTCATACTTACCATGTGTATTGCCCATATTGAGTAGGCGATCCCTATTATTTTTGGTGGAGGTCAAAGGTCATTTGGGGTCACCAGAGTTCAAAAGGTCAAATTATGTCAGCACTATCACAAGAAGGGTAACTGTGAGGATCTCATATGTAGCATGTCCATTGCCCATATTGAGTAGATGGTCCCTCTTATTTTTGGTGGAGGTCAAAGGTCATTTGGGGTCCCCAAAGGTCAAAAGGCCAAAATCTTGTAAACAGTGTATCTCAAGAAAGGTAACTGTGAGGGAGAAAAGTGCACTGATCAGATATTGTATATATTAAAGGGAAATAATTGTGTTTGTTTTAAAGAAAATTTTAATAATTTTTAAACCAGTATTAATAGATACAGAATGATACACATTTGAAAATAACGCAGCACGGTAGCTTTCTCTTTTAAAGAATTAAGGCTCTTACAGGAAGAAATTCGGTTGTTTGTTGCACAAAAATAATTTGTTCACCCAAACTTTCAAAAATTTGAATGATGCAACATCCATTACTCTTGTAATGCATAATATTTTGAGGTATTAAAGCTATTGCAAGAGTTTTTTGGTGAGACTAAACAGTTTAATAATGATTAGAGGTCCTTTCTTTGTATGCCATGGTGGTGCATTTTAAATGCAATATTTCACTTTCAAAATATTACTTACCTGACAGAAGTTGATTGAACCACGGGGTCCAAATGTCAAAATTCTCACACACGTCACAAGTGAAATGCGATGTTTGGAGCCCTATATCTTTGTAATTAAGCCAGATACAGTGTTTTTGATACCAAATTCTTAAAATTTGGGCAAAAAATACCCTAGGCAGGTATTTTTAGCATAGGATCTCTTTTCCTGTAAAGTTATAGGCTCTCAGAAATGGCCGAAATGGTAAGCAGGCGAATAGGGCATGCGAAACAGGGGATCCAGTCCATCTTTCAATGGACCATAACTCCCAAACGGCTTTAAATTTTGACCTAACATTTTTGGTGTGTTCTCTCTACTACTTGAACCATACTAGGGAACTTTTTTTCAGCAAAATCTGAGTCGGTGCCCGACCATGATTTTCTGAAAATTTGTTGAGTTGGCAGAGAAAGACCCGAAGGGTAACTGTCAGGGATCTCATACTTAGCTTGTGCATTACCCACATTAGTTAGATGATCCGTATTGTTTTTGGAGGAGGTCAAAGGTCATTTGGGTCACCAGACACCAAAAGGTCAAAACCTTGTAAACATGATATCTCAAGAAAGATAACTGTGAGGGATCTCTCAGTTGACATGTAGATTGTTCGAGTTGTTCAAGTTAAGGAGATACTTCCTGTTGGTTTTGGTGGAGGTCAAAGGTTATTTGGGGTCACCAGAGGTCAAAAGGTCAAAACAATATTTCAAGAAGGATAACTGTGAGGGATCTCATAATTAGTGTGTGGATTGTTAATATTGAGTAGATGGTCCCTATCATTTTTTGGGAGGTCAAAGGACATTTTAGGTCACAAAATGTCGAAACCATGTAAACATGATATTTTATGGAAGATTACTGTGAGGGATCTCATACTTGGCCTGTAGTTTGTTCATATTGGCATGTAGATGTCCATATAGAGTGGCTGATCCATATTGTTTGAAGTGGGGGTGAAAGGTCATTTTGGGTCACAAGATTACACAAGGTCCAAACCTTATGAACATGGTATCTCAATTAGGAAGGATAACTGTGAGTGATCTCATGCTTGTCATGTGGGTGACTCATATTTGTTACTATATATCAATATGGCAAAGAATCACTAAGCCTTTTGGCTTTCTGGTTATATTTTTTGTCGTGAATTTCGGCTACTATCTTATTTTACTAGCTGTAGGACAGTCTAAGTGGTATAAGAATTCCAAAATCCACATGCAACTCCTAGTACCCTTCTCCCTTTCCCACCCCAAGTTAAGAAAACCTCTAGCATCAATAAACACGGAACTACCCTTTATTACTGTTATAACTTATACAAACTGGTCATGATGATTTTTGTAATCTTTGCAGTGCACATTGGACAGTTAAACGATAGTCATGTGCTTTTTGCTGAAAATTTCGCAAACTTTGAGTTTTCGGGGACTACGCACCCTTCTTCCCCACCGTGACATCACTCCAAGACCACAGCAGGGACCCTGAGGCAGGCCTCATAATCTTCCCCACTTGGCTCTGGGACATTCCATACTTTACACTTCTAAGATCTTACTACTGCTGCCCTTGTACTGACCACGATCAAGACTTCATGCCTCAGTAATCCGGCAAAATCTTTAGGATCCGTCATCACAAAGGGGAGCCCTAACCAGTTTTGTAATACCCTGGACTGAGCTCACACCCTAAAACGTTATATGTGCACCCATTATTTCAACATGTGCTCTGATTTTTCCTTTCATTTTATAGTAATATTATGGTATATAAACGGAAGTGTTTGCCGAACTACATTCGGTGAAAGGGGATGATGAGTTGATGAGGGCCAAGTGGTATTGTGTGTGCACAAGGTAAACATTCCTTACGTATTAAGTCAGTGGGCGGTTAACTGTGTGTGAAACCCCAGACTGGAAGTAACTGTAAAAAGTTTATCGCGGTGAGAGAGCAGTGTACAGGAATAACAAATGCATGCCCTCTATTTTTATTATCAGTACAACTGGAAACTTAGGTTACTTTGGTATGGGCCAGGGTTTGGGTTTAAAAGCAGTGCGGTCTTGAAACTGGGCCGTTTCAGGAAATTTTGACAAATCCATTTTAACATCTTGAGAAGTTTTTCACAGTGTCGTTTCAAAGCAAGGATAAAACCAGGCCTTTTCATGGTGTTTTTGTAGCCTATAAACGCAAACCACAAACTACAAAACATATGAACTTTTTGGACGATTTTGAAAAGGATTGGTACTTTTGAAAAAAAAATATATATATTTGATCATCTACTTCTACATGCACGCATCCCACAATTTATTGTCATTTAAAAACCTGCCTGTGATCTATTTTACTGGAAAATAATAATGGTATGATTCAGGGGCGTCAATCCGTATTCAAATGTGGGGGGGGGGGGGGGGACGGGGGACATACGTGACTTAGCACAAACCAATACCTTTGGTTTTGAAGAGGGGGCGTCTTCCTATAGGCCCTTTCCTCCCCCCCCCCTTATGATGACTGACGTTGTCCTATTCTAATAAGAATTATCATTTCAAAGTTAACATGACCATCATAGACGATCTGCCAGGTGAAATACACGGAGTCCACGGATCGAATTACTTCAAGATGTTATTTTCAGCATGTCCCAAAATAGCTGAAACAACGCTTCGCAGCGTGGATCATTGTCGGAGATCATGGACCCGACCAGGCCCGTTGCTAGGGTGATATATTTGGGCGTGTGAAGGTTCCAAATTCCGACCGGCTGGATGTTTTTTTCCAACTGAGTGGAGGCGTTTAAATTGCACTTTGTTATGTGCTCTGCGTTTTGTATACAGCAGTGGGAATCCTTCCTTTGTCACTACATAAATGTGTGGTCCTGGGGGAGGGGTCTAAAGGGGAGGGGCTCCCCCTCCCCTTTGAGAAATTTTTGTTAATTTAAGGCTGCTTAGGTGCAAAACGGTGCTATCTTTGGGATATTTTTGGAGCTAATCGTACGTGACTGGAAAATGTCCATAATTTAGTGAATTCTAATTTTTCCGACTGGCTGGATGTTTTTACTAACTGCAGTGGCGGCGTGTAAATTGCACCTTTTTTATTCACCCTGCGTTTGTATACAGCAGTGGGGATCCTTCTTTTGTCACTATATAAAGGTGTCATCCTGGGGGAGGGGTCTAAGGGGAGGGGGTGTAACCCTCCTCTTTGAGAAATTTTTGTTAATTTAAGGTTGCTTAGATGCAAAATGGGATATCTTTGGGGTATTTTGGAGCTGATCGTAGTATAGCAAAGGTGTGAAGGATTAGCAAGGGCGTTTCAGAATGCTTTGTAGTCGTAAGTGTATTAACAATCACCATCTGCAGGCGCGGATCCAGAAATTTTGAGGGGGGGGGGCCAAGATGGAAAATCTCATGTGCACCGAAGGTTCACCACGAGCGCGAAGCGCGAGTTCCTACGCGTGGTGTCCAGGAGCCCGCGATAGGGCCCCTTCGGGGTCCAGGGGGCGAAGCCCCCGGAAGCTCTCGCAGTATTGCATTTTAAGAGCACAGAAATCGGCTCCATTCTTATGTCAGTGAGATTTTATACCTTTTCATGTTGCATGGAATTTGATGTGTATGGCTCAGTATAAGTTACTATATGTACCTGCAGAAGTTCCGAAGAATCTAAGTTATCTTAAAACTTACAAGCCAAAATTATGAGCCCATGCAGGTAACTTGAAATGATTTTGCCATAATGAGTGTTTTATTTTCGTTATACGGTATTCAGGTATAAGGACGTCAGATGAAACAATTGCCCGCGAAAATTTGAATTTACATTTAAAACCATTGCTATTACAACAATTCCCTTTACGTGTGTCTATCAATTAGAAGGTGGGTTCGATACTAATTTTTCAGTTCACATAAGAAGAGGAGGGTGAAAGAATGAATATCAGTTGCTTTACATCCTTTCAATGCTGGCTCCTCTGAAACCACGTTTATGCACACGAATAATTGGCTTATGGCAGAACCCCACCGATGAGTAATGCGAATATTTTTGGGACCTTATTGATAGTGAAAGGAGTAATTCAAGGCTAAAACTGCGCAGATCAAGCGAAAATCAAGAAATATTGAGAAGACTTTGCAAAAATCGTGACAGGTGTCAAATGAATTTTCGTAAAAAGTGATAAAAATAAATCCATCACTCAATAAAAACATACCTCTCTCCGTAAGCGTAAACAATTGCGCGTGAAACGCGCCGAAAATTTTCGGTATAGAGCCTCCCGGGAGTTCTGCATTAATTGTACACTGAAAAGGGGGAACAACAAGACTCTCACAACCTGACGTCCATATGGGAGGAGAGATGATATATCACCTTCTTTATGGATTGCTGAAGGGTATACCCTTCAGAATCTATGACCGATGGTGCCGGCGGGAGTTGGTGATTGGGGGAACAGCAGATAACTGCAAAACCGTGCCTTTTTAGGCAGTGGGATTTTGTATACGCTATATACAAGAGTGGGAGAGCCTTTTCTTGTTAGTACATGAGAGTGCAATCCCAGGAAGAAGTTTACCCTCCCCTTTGAGAAATGTTTGATAATTTTAGGGAGCCTATATGCAAAATGATGGTATCTTTGGGTCATTCTAAAGTGTATGTATGTTTAAAAAATGTCCACAATTTAGTGAATTCTAATTTTCGTTCAGGTGAAAAAGGGGAGTAAGAGACGGTTAATATATTGTCTTCAAACCTCCTAAAGTCCAAGGAAAAATCATGGGCGTGGATCCATCTCCAAAAGTGTGTGTGTGTGGGGGGGGGGGGAACTTTTCCACATTTGTGAATCGCCGTCCTGGTGGAAGAAGCAGTGGTGGTAGCCAGAAGCGTCACGGGGAGGCAATAAGTTTGTGATCGTCGGCGTGGGGGAGGGGTCCTAAAAGGGAAATTTTTCAAGAACCTGAATGCCGTCAGAATGCGATTTGTTGCAAACAAAAGTGTAAGGATTCTTAGGATATTTTTCATTCTAAAAATTTCGTTTTCCTAGGCATAATTGCAGATCTGTTCTATCATTTTTGAAAAAGTGGAGGGGGACTTTTTTGACGATGTCCCCCTTCCACAAAAAAAACGGTGAGAGGGACGCGTCTCCCCATCCCCCATGATCCACGGCCATGGAAAAATTGTACACGTGCAATTATCCTCTACCTGCGTGGAATCCACAGAAACATTCTTGACTAATAATAAAAAATATTTCCTTTACATTTTAAAAGGATGATCCGAAGGTTGACAAAGGACAGTATAGCGCCTCCCGGGAGCTCTGAATTCATTTACAGGTATACAAAAGAGGGACCAACGGGATTCTCACTACCTCGACATCCCTATGGGAGGAAATGTATATTCACCTTGTCTTTTTAAAGTTATAGTAAGAGGAGTTGGGGACAGGCAAAATTTCGTTTTTCAGAAAAGATTTTAGTCGTTATTGAACGCCGCGGTAAAATGTTTGGAAAATAAGGCAATTACGTACTTTGAAATTCCAGTCTTTTCAAACCATGGGTGCTAGACTAGATTAGTCAACAGATCCATAATGATGATGCCCTACAGAGAAGGAGATGTACTTTTTTAGAAAAAAAAAAATGTTTAAATTTGAATAATTCCTTGCGTCATAGCTTGTGTCAATGGTATACGAAATCGGGTGTAAACCCTGTCGTATATATGCGCGCGATCAAAGCGCGGCCGAAATTTTGAATAAGATATTAAGCTCCGATGACAAAACCTGTCATTTAGAACCTGCATCGGACACTGGTCATTTTCCCACCAACCTATGCTATTCAGAAAAACGAATCTTCCTGACTGTAGCACTTTTTAAAAGGCACTTTTGCTCCTTGGTTCCCCCGTTGAGTTTACCGAAAGCTATTGAAAATAAGGACAAACTCTGACACAAGGCTTGACGCTAGCGGAGCGTGCCACAAAATTTGGAATTTGTCAAGAATTTCCAAAACTTATGATAGTTTGGAGAAACAGTTTGTGAAAGAAAAAAGGGGTAAGACAAGTGAACCAATCATCAAAAATACATCTCACCCTCCACCCTCCACAGAAATCTGTGGCATTAAACGACTTTTGTGACCATTTTAAAAATTTTCAAGAATCGATTGGGGGAGGGGGAACACACGTCCCCCATTGCCCACTGTGCCGACGGCAACTGTCCTGTAGCTTAACAAGCCTTTTGAGTTCATTTTAAACACTTTTCAGACAGTTTTGAAATCGAATAGGGTATGTCACGCCGCTACTTTGCCTGCAACAGCTGTGCCACTGTGGCACAATAGCACGTCACCTGACAGCTCGTCTTCTGTAATTCCATTCTGCAAGCGTCTGCATGGCGAAATCTTATGCCTCTCATCCCTTTTAGATTACAAAAACTTTCCTCGCTTTAACCAAAATTTGTTACTGATTTTCAGTGGCAGCTAGCAGGGCTCATACTGCACAATGCTCACGATGTTTACTTATTTAGATCTTAAGTCAAGGATCCATTACTCAGGCTATTAACCTTGTTTTCGAACATTTATGGTTGAAAGATATATCTTAACGAGATAATCCAGCTATAGCTCCACCCAACCCCTAGAGAAATTATACAACTTTAAATACTTTCTTAGACACTTTTATTAATTTTTTTTGCTCTTCATTTTTCTTTTCTCCTTTCCTTTTTTCTTTTTCTCCCCTTTTTCTCCTTTCGTGGGGGGGGGGGGGGGCGGTCTCCCCATGGCCAACCTGGATCAGCGCATGGACCATCTATACCGATATTGGCGTCGGCGAAGCACTTTAAAAATAATGGCTTTGCCCACGCTCGGTAATAATTCTTTTAAAGTTTTTAACGGAAACAACGTACTTTCAACCTTCCACAAGGAGGGAGTGGGGGGGGTGGCAATGTGCAGGATGTTGTGTGACCGCTGGCCTGGGGGAGGTATCTAAGGGGAGGGGGTGTCCCTCTCCCCTTTGAAATTTTTTGAAAAATTAGGTGTCCTTACATGCAATCTGGTGCCACATGTGTTACCTTTTGAAGTGTTAAAAATTTACGTATTTTTAGGAACTAAAAAAATTAGGCATCAGTGAGGGGGACATGGCCCAATGGGGTGTCCCCATCCCCTTTGAAATTTTTTGAAAAAAAAAAAAAAAAAAATTTAGGTGTTCCTTACATGTAATCTGGTGGCCAAATATTCTATCTTTTTTAAGTAAATTTGTGTTAAAAAATTTACTGTTTTAGGAACTTAAAAAAATCGGAATCAGTGAAGGTGGGCATGGCGGCGGAATGGCCCTCCCCTCTGCGTACGCCACTGATTGAATGATCCCATATTGATGCGAGGCCCCTACAGATGTCTGGAGATGTATGTCTGTTTTCGGAAAGTGTTGTGATCAGAATTGTTCCATGTATAATTACCTTTTTAACGGTCATGAGAAGAAGTGCAAACCGTGACGCATGCGCGCGAAGCGCGCCGAAATTTTGCCGTTAAATACGATTTCCCTGGACGAAATCTACATTCATAATCTGCATCAAGACCACTTAACAATTGCCCAACAAACCTACATGTCACTCAAAAAGCCAGTCAAATAGAGCCACGACACTACTCTTTTACGCAAATGTGGGGGGGGGGGGACATTTGATATTGTGTCCCCTACCCATCGAAATGTGGGGGGGGGACATGTCCCCCCGTCCCCCTCAGGATTGACGCCCATGCATAATTATATGCACCCAAACAAAGAAACGCGCAAATTATTTTCCAGCCAACGAACGACCTAAGTCCATATCAACGGTTTCGGCACACTTGATCCGAACAAACCGTACGCATCAAATAAAAACAAACGTGGCCGAAAAAAAAAAAAAAAAAAAAAAAAAAACAATGGTTGGCATAGTCGCATAGATTCCTTTTGCCATTAGGCAATGGAATATCAAAATTAAAAATAAAAGTCCTTTCACGATTCCTGTATCGTTTTATTCAAAACGGGACAGTTAAAATGTATGACATTTATCATGTTATTTACAGGTAATCAATCGACTCAAAGAAATCATGAGTATAGACCCTTGACAACAAACAGTTTGTAACAAATACAAATCTGATGTTTTTGTGAACAACATCATGGGCATTCCGTCTTTGAAAATCGAGGGGGCTTATAGTCAGTGGTCACTAAGCGTAGCGCCACGATCGGTTTGGCGCGGAGCGAAGAAAATTTGGCCAAAAACTATCCCCCAGATCGAGCGGAAAACAACGGCCCTTCCAAGTCTTTGCAAAGTGATACTATGACACTAACTCTCAGAAAGTATTTCCTAAAAAAATAAATAGGCCTAATGTAAAAAAGTCCTAGAGAAAAGTATTAAAATTGGTTTCTGATTTCCGGGTCTGCCGGGGTTGAATTTCATGGGGGGGGGGGGGTGGGGGGATATGTGATGTATAATCTAGTGTTAAGGTTTCTTTTGTAAACCCTCTATAAATTATCTCTTAATTATTGATCAGACAGTTTACAGTTTGGTGAGAGATATCACTATTTTTCAAGAAAATAATTTCAACTTCCAAAATGAGTCCCTTGGGGGATAACAATGCTACAAAATGGAAGTTGAAAAAACAAAGGCTAACATTAGCCATATTTGTTACGTCCATCTTTTGAGATCACAAATCTGCATATATAGCTCACATTTTTCATGCCACAAGTGTGAAATAGTAATTACCCTGTAAAATGGTCAACATGTGATGGATTTTAATGACGATTGCAGCTATTTTCTGGATTTTTAAGGCTTTTTACATCAAATATCCAAATATGTAATTTTCATGTCACCAGGTCTTTAAAGGCAGACAATCACCATTATAGAAAAATCTTAAGTCTCAGGAAAGTGCATTTCTCTACTGGTGACTGACTATGATTGTCAAAAAAGCTGATTGGTCAATGACTTAAGCAGACCACACACAGTAATGTACTCAGCAGAATATGGCATTGAGCAATTACATAAGACCTGTGTCTGTAAAATGCTGAAGACAAGTTACTTTTGAAATTGGGGAAGGAGCCAAGAGTAAACTATGTTGGTAGAATTTCAACTGTCTGGGAAAAGGAAGGTAACCTTAAAGGAATGTCATCATTATTGACCCCTCTGATCTAACATGTAACATGTGTGGTAACCCCACATTATTGGTGATACAAATGGCAGATTAGTAGTACTGTGCCCCTCTTGTGGTCCTTGTCCTGTGGTTCTTGTCTCTTGATCCCATCCTCTACCAACTGAGTGAGGTTTTTGATTTCTTTCTCCTTTGAGTCAGGAATCAGTGGAGTCTATCTCAGTGCCAATTTTTCTTACATATGGGAGATAGGAAAGGAGAGGGCTGCACTGTACTGAATTCTGTCAACTCACCATCCTTGGACATGCCAAGAGAAAGACATTTTTTGAGTCTGCAGTACTGGCAACGGTTTCTGTTGATCCTCATTATAAGGCACTCATCACCCTTTGAACAAACACGGTACTTGACATTGTGTTGTATACTCCTTCGGAAGAAACCCTGCATAAAGAAAACAATCCAAGAAAATGATTACCTTGCAGGGCTAGATATGAACGGTCTTAGCATGGTCCATAGTGACCAAAATTTGTAATAGACTTGGAAAAAGAAGCAGGGTGTCATCTCATAGAAACCATTTCATGGCAGGAGAAAACAGATGGTACAACAGGCAACTTTAACATTTCCTTTCAGACAACCAAGTTTTTCTTTTGGATAACCAAAAAGGCAGACAAGTTTCTTGAAATCAAGGCTGTAGTATGTGATTCTTACCATAAAATAATTAGGTAGGTCTATGGGACCAATGAACAAATAGTTTTAGGAGAAAGGTACATCAGCCAGATTTAAAGTGACCACATGCAGCATGCTTATATGATCTACAGTGCAGTATACACAGCAGTACACACAGATTGTCATTTATCTATGTAAACAACAAGGTTAGAGTTTACTCATTTGTACAACAACTCATACACCTTTGAAATCACATGAACTTTATATATTACTAAGCTAAAAATGAACTTAAATAGGCAACAGACCCATGTGATATTAAAAGATTAGGGCTACTTCACAAAAGTTTGCAGAAATACAGGAATCTGAAAGTGGATACAGTAGAATTCAATCCCAAGTTGTCACAATTTTCATTTCCGACACTATCTGGGTCTTTTGACAACAAAAAACACTTTATTGCAGTATTTCTTCAAAATACTGAACACTGAGCCTTTACAGAATGATAGGTGTCCACTCACTTCTAATGATATGAAATTGCTATTGTGCCACTCATTTTGGTAAGAATTTTTTTGACCCATAGCATTTTTAAAGTAACACTTTCATAAAGCATTTAGAGTAGAGTTAGATGAGGTTTTACAGTTCAGTTTCTAACCAACTGGTTTCAGTCAGGCCGGCCATGGCCTTTTTTCCAGTTGTGGCTCACTGGCTTGTTTTCCCTTCTCCATTACTTATGCTGAGCATTTTAACTGAGCTGTGTAAAGCCAACTTCTAAAATCTTCCACTCGTGATCCTATGACATACTGTTCAACTGTACATTTTAATTTTCAATAAATGACACAGAACCAAACTGAAATCTAGTACCCTGACCTGTTACATACAGTACAGTAATTATATCTTACAGGTCTCTCTTCCACACCTGTGCTCATTTAGCAGCCTCAAGTTAAAAAAAGTTAGTTCTTCCAAGGAATGAGTCATACATTATTAAAGATTCTGTTCTTTTAGTTCTAAGCATACTATGCACTATGAACTTTCCACCTCAGTTCCTTCTACACCTGATTGCATATACTTTCCTCTCACTATTAACAAGATCTACTGTATTACAAGAGCGGTAAAGACCTTCACCAGATCCAATACTGTACTTCCGGAGTACAGTTTTTAACTGTCTCCCCCCCCCCCCCCCCCCGCCCACAAAAAAAAAAGATCTGTTTACTACAGTAGAAATCATTTAATTTTAAAGTCAACTTATCACAGATTTTAATGTGGTAAAACACTAAAGATACATGTATACTCCACATACTGTACATTTGTACTGATGGGGCTCACCAAGAACATAAAGACTTGTAATAATAAATAATAATAATGGAAATTTATAATGCGCACACATCCTCAAAAAGTGCTCAAAAAGTGCTCATGGTGCATGCAGGGCCCAAAAGAGATACAAAATAAAACACAAAACTACAAAACAAAACAAAAACTAAATGAATTCCTAAGAAAAAGCAATGTCCATCAAATGAGTTTTAAGCCTAGATTTAAAAGTCTGTAAAGTTGAACTGAAACGAATACGAAGCTTGTTCCATAGGTGAGGAGCAGCAGCAAAGAAAGATCTGTCACCCCAGGACCTCAAAGTTTTCGGCTCAGCTAAGAGATGTTGGGAAGCTGATCTCAAACCAGAGTATGTTTGGGAGAAAACCAGCAGTTCAGTTATGTATGGTGGAGCTAGGTTGTTTATGGCATGATAAGTGAGGAGAAGTATCTTAAATTGAATCCTGAAACAGACAGGAAGCCAGTGCAGATCAGACAGGACGAGGGATATGTGCATGGACACTTTAGTATGAGTAACGAGACGAGCAGTGGTATTTTGTATCAATTGAAGTCGATGAATTAAATTGTTGGGGAGTCCGAACAGAAGGGCATTTCCCATGTCGAGAGGGGAGGAGATGAAAGCATGTACCAAATGTTCTGTAGCTTGTTGGTTGAGATATTTTCTGACTTTGCCCAAGTTCCTAATATGGTAGCTGCATGATTTGATAGTCGCATTAAAGTGCGATTCCATAGACATTTTATTATCCATTAGGACACCTAGGTTATGCACTTGGTCAACTGGAGGGATATCTGAATCTCCAACTCTAATATGAGGGACACTGATCTTCCCTAGCTTCACCGGGGAACCAACAAGTGGTGAAGTGGTTTTGTTGTGAAAATGAAGTGGTTTTCTCCTGCACATAATAGGCCGGGCAGTGAATGCTCCACTAAAACCATAGAAATAAAAGGAAGGGAGAATGCCGACACAATGCACCCCTGCATGTTTAACTGGTGAAGCCAAGACAATTGTGAGGGCACTTTTGCAAAAGGCCGGTTGATTGGTGTGTCTTCGTATGTACAGTGTACATTCTGCTGCAGAAGTTACAGCTTATTTTATCCATTTTTTGGAAGATTACGAGTAATTTTCACAACAGGAATAAGTCATGGTGCCTGAAGTATTTTGTTTTACACTTCTAAATTGAAAACTTGTAGTTTATTTGCCAATACTTGGGGCAAAAGCAATGACGTGGTATTTGTATAAAGGGCCGACCGGTGCTCTGTTGCCGTACAGCCTAGTCAAATCAATGGCTTCAGTCCAGATCGGCAGAAGTCATTCTCCCTTACTTTAATTTCTATGACTAAAACTCAACCCACTTAACAGTCATTTGAATGGAAATTTATAGACAATTTGCATGTCTCTTCATCAAAACTCTTTAAAAAACTTTTCACCTTAGCAGTATGTGCACAGCTAGGAGGGCTTTCTCTCTGGGTGGGCCACCGCTGAGCATTTTTTGCCTTAGAAAAGCCTGTACTACATGTACTTGAGGAAACTGCCTGATTTTCTCCATAACTATGCCTGAGTTATATGTTTTGTTCAAACTCTGGGGGTTGCAGCCCCTCCAGCTTGTACACCAGTACAAGTGACAGACCATGACTTTGGAGTCTTATAAGTATTGAACGTACAGGTACAAGTACAAGACTAGTCCATGGTATGCTATTATAGAAACCAATTACTTTTATATGACAAGAAGAATCTCCATCACTCATACCTAAATCTAGTTAATACTAGAGATGGATATTTTCTACAAATGAAAGGTTTACAGCAAAAAAAAAAAAAAAAAATCTCACCTTGCAACCTTCACAGGCATGAACACCATAATGGAATCCTGAAGCCTTATCACCACATATTCTGCAAAGGATGGTGTACCCTGTCATTGCAGCCAGCTGTCTAGAAATCTTCCGTGTGAATTTTATAGCTTAATGACAAAACATTTAGCTCTAGATTCCTGATGAATACAAGCAAGAAAAACAGAGAAAAGACAAAAATGTAAAAGCCAGAGTGCTTTCTGTAGTATAGTACTGTACTTCTCTGGTGTACAGTAGGATGACAATTTCAAGCAAATTTAAAAATAATGATTTAACAACAAGCCTACTGCAGAAGTCTTCTTATGGCAAACGAGAGCAGTGTGTAATACTAAGTTTTCACACTCAAAAGAACAAACGCAACCATCCTACTGTTAGAATTGTTTACTCTTAGTGAATTAGGCAACTTCACACAGTAGAATGCCATGTCAGGTAGTCTGTACCCCTCAAGTAGAACTCAAGTTCTGCTTTTCTTCACCAACCAGTTTGCTATGCTTTTCCCCTTCTTTGTTTATCCCAAGAGATGAACACGACCACTGCACTCAGTCATGTGAGGAACTAGTGATACTCAACCTGCAGAGCTGTGGTGAGCACATGGGTTATGGGAGATTGACAAATAAAAACAACCCACAAGAATATAAATATGATATTACATACTGCAAGTAGGGCATGCAAAGGATATCAGTCATTACACTGTAGGCCTAAAGCAAACAGGAAAGCAGGCATGCTCAGATTCAGATGGAGGGGAGCTGCGAGATAGTGTGAGCAGGTCTATAAGTCGTTGTTTACATACTGTATTATGGGTGACAGGGAAAGTGAGTCTGTCAAACGTGATCACCTACAAGGAGTGGATAATCTTGATTATGAGTATATATATATAACCACATCAGTCAGAAAAATGATGGCCTACCATGCACTACCAATTTTTTCCAGCATGGAAACTTGTAAAATCTTACTACCTTCTTCAGAATTAGAGCTCTGCTACCTTCACGTGACTAACATTTCTATTCTTTTACAGAGAAAAACCACTGAAATTATTTTCACACCTTAACTTTTTAAGATTCTTAAGATAAACTTTTGTCTTGTCAAGGTTTGACAATTTCAAACAAAACTTGTCAGCTATGCAAAAGTAATAATGAGGTAATGGTCCCTATTGTTAATATTTCTTTTGTGAATCCCAAATCAATTATAGTAAGATATCAACTAGTTTACAGGTGGGTGTAACGTTGACAAACAAACTGCTACCTCCAGAGCAAGCTCATTCGGGCATATCAACATACGTAACAACTGCCCTTGAAATGACAGTTTAACATAAAATATTAAATTAACAAATTTCTTGAAAATCTCTCTTTTGTGGGCAATTCATACATTTCACAGATCTTTAGCAAAGATTCATTTTGATGCACAGGTAAAACAGAAATTACCTTGTAAATTACGTGTGTATATTTAATGGATTTTGATGAAAATTATGACTATGTAAGTTTATGTTTTCAATCTTTTTTACAACAAATTTACTGTAAGTGTACTAAATGATATTTACACATGCCCACATAATCCTTCACCTTCTACTGAACAAAATCTTCAATTACAACACCCTAAACTTTATCCCCTTTCCCCTCCCCCCCCTGCAAGCAAAGGCTCTTGTTAGCAGAACAAAAACAAAGTACTGTACTGTATACAGTAGTATCATATTTCTTAAAGGGAAAATGCAGTCTCCCCAATTTGAATTAGTGTGCCCCATCACCTTAATAGTCCCTTTTCCAAATAGCAAAATTACAATGGATTGTGGGATTGGATTTTGGTGTGCGTCGTTTTTGGCCACAGTAGAATGCCATTGAGAAAAACGTCCCACTTCAAAAGTGTATCCCACAATCCTTTGTGACTGCTCTATGGAAAAGGGTCTATTCAGGAATGGCTCCTATCAATAGTGACAATATTTTTGCCACTTTTTTGTTAAATTCATGCAGAAAAACTCCTCTGCTTACTTTCAGTATTCAATGGTAAATACAGACACAGAATGAAAGATACAAGTGAGTGAAATAAGAGGAGATTTATAAGATTAAGCAGATGTTTGAAAATAAACTTGAGCCACCTGCTTTCTCCCTACTGTATATACTGTACCAGTGACAGTACATTTCTATTTAAACTATAAATAAATGGATTACTACATAACATGTTTAATTGAATACACTATGTACATTCTACTGGGAAGTCATAGCCTACAGTATTTACTGATACCCTGGAAGAGACATGACTCAATCAATACCAGTACGCCATAATTACCAGTAATAACCAGGGCTCAAAGTCACAGTTGTATGCTTGCTAGTAATGACCAAAATTTGTGAAAGAGTAACAAAAGTACTAGGTTTAAAATTCCATGATAGAAGAAACCATATGCCTAGGGGTTTGTTGATATGAAAAATCATTATCGATATAATGCGATAACATCGCCAGAATTTTGGCAATATATCGATATATTGCCAAAATGGATAAACCTGTTGTAGACAAGGCCAAATGTGCCAAATGTGCCTGAAATAATCCTAAAAAAGTTTCACAGCTCATTTTCTAAATCAGGATGAAACTGTTGATGAATACTGACATCTTCAAAATTTACAGTAAACTATTGAAATTTCAGTATTTTGAACCCCAACCATGTTGTACATGTTCTGGATGGTGTCAGGCAATTACAAAAGCCTCACTGGCTGGCTATTATGAGGAAAGATATGAGGCCTGCACTACATTTTCATTTTGCTAGCTATGTCATTAATTCTGTTGCTTGACTGTTTTGAACAAGAAGATTTCTAAAGTAAGCATACCCTTTCCCATTCAATCTTGGAATTAAAGGATCCTGCATTTATACCTAGAGGACAAAATAAATCCCACTCTGTACAATTTCATTACTAAATTTCTATGAGCCTTTAATGAACTGCACTGGATTTCATCCAACTCCAAATCTGCCTTGCCTTTGAGGTCACCTACAGTGCACCAATAATGTGTACTACAATATTTATAAATTAGTATCACCACTGCAGGCTCAGGAAACCTGGAGTTAATATTTGATGTTGGCCTAGATAATGCAAAGGTGAACCTTCTCATGTGAGATGCATGGCTCCAACTATATGTAGGACATGACTATGACAATGAAAATGGAAATAAAAATCTAGTTACTCAGCAATCATAATATCTGATAGCACCCAGTCATGTCATTAAACTAGCTTCGTCAAACAAAGCATGCACACTGCACTCTAAGATTTGTCAATTGTGTATGGGATTTTCCACAGAGGTCAGACCAAAGTAGGGCACCGTGTGCAGCAGCAGAGGTGACTTCCAGACAGTGTGTCTGTAGTGATTCATGTAGGAGTGATTTGCAAAATAGCTGGCCTTGTTATCTAGGGCACTGGATTAAGTAAAATGCATTCATCCTTAGTTAAATTTATGAGATCAATCATTGGTCACGGGGGACAGTTGCAACATTCCTGTGGCACTTAATGCACATCACGTACTACACGTACAGTTCATACTGTATGCAGCTACGATACTGGATGCAAGGTGCACCACAATAGTATTTATACTGTAAGGCACAATATACACAAATATAATTAAAAAAAATAATACAAAAATGACATTCTCTACTTTTTATTTTTGAAAAGCATGGGATAGCAAAGCAAAGCATAATGCATAAATTATTGTAACAGGGGAGAGGAAATTATTGGCCTATATATAATGTAATTCACAACCAAAACAAAAATACAGTATTCTCATTTCTTCTTTCTTGTGGAAGATAATATGTTCTAGGCCAGCTATGCAAAATTTTCAAGTGATTTTATGACATATTAAAATGATTTATACATCTTACCAAAATATCAATAAATCAAGTATGCTTGTGATAAAGTGTTACAGCTTCTAATTACTTGTTGTAAGGTGTGATGGTCCCCATCTATTAAAAAAGCGATTAAAAAAAAAAGCACTGCATGTGCACCACCATTCTAACAAACAATTTAAGTATGTATAGCCTACCTACATCCTTTACTCATTTCCATGGGTTCCCGGACAACTCTCCACGACTCCACTGGACAATTCCCACCCTCACAATTTTCCTCAGCCAACTCCCTCTGGGGCAATGCTCACCCCAGAAATCCCCCTCCTCCTCCCCCCTCCTCCTCTCCTCTCCCCCACAAAATTCCCACAACGAACACTTCTAAATTTTCAGGTGGAAGTATGCTGTAATTTTCATGGTTGAAAATTGTTCTAGAGGGAATTGTCCCGGATGGGAATGGAGTGGGGGAGGTTTTTCAGGGTCATTGCCCAGGGGAAAATTCTGAAAAGGGAACTGTATGGGAAAGGGGTTTCTGTATCAATCCATTTTCAAACTCAATTTCTTTACTGTAAATCATGTCCTTTCAGGCTTGTACCACATGATGAGGTATTAATATTTGAGATCCAGTGTAACAACATAAATCAAGCCATCATATCACCACATGCAAGTGTTTGTAAAATGGAAATGTATGCAGTGTTAAGTGTCTACCCACACTGAAGTTCTTTCATATTGACATTGGAACTTAATCAGAATTAATCTGCCCCCAAAGTAAATGAGCTAATGAAAACATATCACCTAGACTATACTCTACATTGTAGCAGTCTTATGAAATGAGAGCCATACCTTGGTTTGCCATCTTTAAGGTGACTACATATTTGTTTTATGAAGAACATATATTAAAGTGATAAGAAAATACTTCACATGAAGTAAATGTAAGCCGTGGCATATGGTTTGTCACATGGCTCGGCACAGCACTCTTGGGCCTAGCGCGGCTTCTTTCTGGAAAGGAATTATGGCCTTGGTTTTACCATACATTCCATGTACTTGCTAAAAATCAATTATCAATTCTGCTCTTTACTGTACAAATACATTTCAGTAAGTTTTAACCATGGAGGTGTTACTTTGGAAGAAGGCAGAATGGAAATTTAAAGGCAGTAGGCAGTCACCCCAATCAGAGTGAGTGTATCCTGTCACTCTAGTTCATGATTGGCCTATTTTGATCATGTGACAATATTTTTGTTGGTGAATTGTAAAATTCAAGGAGAATTTCTCCTTGTTTTACCTATTGTTTGTAATAATTATGTTCAAAACATCTTCAGAGGTGCTTGTAATGTAATAAGAGGATCGATTTGCAAGAGTTTGCTGATTTTTCAAAGAAAATTTTGGAGCGACTGCCTATTGCCTTTAATTTAAATGCTAATACTTTAAGGCACTATAGTTCCCAAGAAGATTATCAATGATAAGCTACAGTACTTAGTTTACTCATTATGATTTCTTTCTTTTATTCCTTGGCTTCAATTTGGCTAGCAACATCATTCACATCTAATCCTCCTACTAGTCACTTACTCATAACAAGGCTTTGATGAGTGGGTTGGTAACGCCAACATTTAAATTAAGGGCAGGTACTATACCGTTTGAAACAACAGTTGAATCAAAAACAAGCAATGAAATTTTTCCTTCCTAATGAATGGATCTCATACACAGAGCTGCAGAGGCAGAAGTCTAATTTTTGTCACAACAATCTGGAAAGTTTCCAGACGTTTCCTGAAAAGACCAGATATGAAATCGTGTTCACTTTTTTACATACAACCAAACTGATATGCTCTCATATGTGTCACACTGAGTCCAAAGATGCTGTAACTTTTATTTCCCTACATATGGCAATGTAATGGCTGTTGCAGCCCAACTCATCTCACCATACTGTAGATTAAGCAGACAACAAAGCACTTACCATCTGTACCCCTTGTGTCTAAGCAGACAAAAAACCCCTTACCTTTGTGTCTACTTCCTAATCCTGTGTAAGAAAAGTCTTACAGAAATGTCAAGGAAGACACAAGAAAGAGAGTAATGTCTGACCTTGGCAAAGCAAACCTCACTTCTACACTATAGGGTAGATCAAATACAATAACTTAATACCATCTTGCATTAAGGGGTAAGCAGCCAAACCAATCTGAATCAGTGTACCCTACCACCCTTGTTTACAGCTCATGCATGGCGACACATTTTATTGAATAAATCTACACATTCAAGCAACTCTTTAGTGAGCCTTAAGTTCATGGATGCAATATTTAGGCCCTACAGTACTCCTAAAATATCAGGACAAAGAAAAATATGTAGTTTATGTACAGTAGGAGGAGGTTTGTAAGATTTTGGTTTCAGACTTAAGTTGGAATTCATGACTGCTTATCCCCTTTAAGTGCAATAAAGGGTGTACTACCCTGCAGTGAGGTATTTAGGGGGCCACTGGGCCATGTACCCCACTGACGCCAATTTTTTTTTTAAGTACTTAAAACATGTAAAGTATGTACATTTTGGAACACAAATTTTACTTCAAAAGTAGCATACTGTATGTAGCACCAGATTGCATGTAAGAACACCTAATTTTTCAAAAAATTTTCAAAGGGAAAGAGGGGAAGGGGGACACCCCCTCTCCTCACACCAACCCCAAGCTGGCAATCACACAATATGGCATGTCCCCCTCCCCCCCTCCATCATGAAAGAAATCCTGGCTATGCCACTGCTACCCTGGAACCACCAGTAGGGCTCTCAAAGGCTTACAATCCATGATCACTCAAGCAAACAAACATTGCATAGTTTACCATTCAGGAAAATAGGATTAATCATCGTGTAATACAGACATAACAAAAGCAAGTCACAAACAGTAAGAGCTTAGAGCAGTCACTGTGGTCCAACCTTTTCCAGCTCATCGCCCCCTTTCACAGAATGGAGGTGGAGCTGGGCAAATCCCCCCCCCCCTCCCATGTCAATAACACTGTGACAAACCTTACCATGAACAACTCAAAGGAAAGAATAAACACATTTCAATATGAAGGGTACCGGTAGACATCATTTTTAGGTGTTGGCCATGCCAAGGGGAGAACAAAAGCAGACTGGAGCTTCCTTCTGTAGCGAAAAATCCTCAGCCCATGATAAACGAAGGTTTGGAGCCTTGAACGGGGTCAGGGGCAGTTAAACCCATTTTGGAAGTGAGGTAGATGTTGGCAGGCTCCACAGGAAAATGATAATTTTCCCCAATTGTACGGCGTCTCGGGGTACGTCTATGGGGCCCTCAATGGGATCAACAGGAAACACTGCAATGAAGAATTGGGGCAAAGCCCCTGGAAGCTCTGGAATATTTACAAAATTGTGGGCACAACTATGAAGCATTTCACAATCTTCCACTGTCAGATAATATCCTTGTCATTGTTGTTCATAGACAACATAAAGCCAACTGAGGAAAGTGGCAGTTGGAGAAAATTGTAGCATAAATAGATAACTTGGGCAATGCGTCATGAACGAAATGTTATTAAAATGTTCACATACATGTTAATTTTTGACGAAATGAACACATCAACCACAGTAATTGTATTCTGTGACTATATGAGGTGGTCACATGAATCAGATGAAACAGTGCCATTTCTTTTCATTTACTTGTTGAGTTATCACAACACAAATTTAACATCAAATCACAGGAACATATAGGTAACAAACTGTGTGAAAGGAAGTGCACTACAAACCTGTAGGGCTTGCTATGTAGCGACACTCCTGAGATAAACTAAAATTGACAATTACATACAAAGAATGACGTCCAAAACTAACAGACGAAAAAAAAAATAGATAAAAACTCAGCCAACCATCATCCCATCCCCCTGCTGACCCACACTGTTTGAGGAGAACTAGCAATAGATACACAGAAAGAGTAAAAACAATACAATTTGGGGTAATCACATCAATCAGAATATATATGGATGGGGAAATCACATTCATCCAGATTGCATATGAGGTAATCACACAAATCAGACTGTACTGGGTTATTGTAGGAACCAGACTCGGTATTTACGTGCATATGGAATAGATTGACTTTTTCCACATATGCCAGAGCTCAATTCATCTTGGTGTGCACTCTTCCAACAAATAAGCAAAGGCATACATAAGCAGTAACAGCAGTACATGCAAAATTTACTCCACTGTTATGAATCTCAACTTCTTTTTTAAAATTTATCCCACCTTTGTGACTGAAATGCTGACATTTGAAGAAAACACAAAGTCAAACAGCCAATGCTCGACAATGGTCCATAATATCTAATTAAAATCCATGCAACTGGTTTTCTCATGGTTAAAAATTGCATATTTTCTATTGGACAGTACAGATCTATAGCCTATAACTTTGTATGTTTTTGAAGACCAAATAGTTTGTAATTTTAATAACAAAAAAAAAACAAAACGTATTGGTGAACTTGCATGCCCAGGAAAAAATTCCCATTGAGTCCCATTAGATTTTTTAATGGGATTTAATGGGACTCTTATGGGATGTTCCAAATTACGTGTTGAATCAATAGGACAATGGATTTTCCCATTGACTTAATGGGATTTTATGTTGTGACTGTCCAAATTACATATTAAGTCCCACTAAATTCAACTGGAACTTATGGGAATTCAGTGGGAATTAATGGGATCCCATAAGGTCCCATTCAACTGGATTCAATGGGACCTAATGTGAATTTTTTTTCTGGTAGTGTACAGTGCGTTACCCAGAGATAATGAACAAGTACCCAAAATTGCAACATTATACTCACAATGTAAGCCTGAGACTGTACAGTATGTGAAGTGCTCACTTCCTGCCTTTAGTTACTTTAAAAGAATGGTTGATACTTGTAAAGACCATGGTTCCACTTAGCCTAAAATCAAACTTTTGGTCAACTCAAACCAGTAAAAATTAAGCTTCAGTTGTATGTTAAATGAATGAGAAAGCTTAACAATTCATGAATTTAACTAGTAACTCTTAGATCAATAAGTGAAATTAGCTAAAACTACATTACTTCACTTACCAGTCACCAAAAATTTCAGTGCATTAAACTGCTGACTAAACGCAATCACAGATCTCAGGACTGCTTTTTATGGCGCAAACAATCCAAGTAAGCGAGCACAACTGTTTTTTGGAAATTTTTCTTCAAAAATTTGGGTGAAATCTTTGAAAAGAGTGTTAGCGTGATTATGACTCACAATCAGCTCTGGAATGCACTTCCTTATGTACACAACCTGAGTCATAGGCCTACAGAATAGCATTGAACAAAATCTATTTGAGCTTCAAGATGGAACAATTCCAAGTGCAACAATGAAGCTGCACTGATGCAAATCACAATGCCTTTGTACCAGTAGACCCTTAAATTAACTTTTAGGTCTATTGTTAGGTCATATATAGGTCACAGTCATGTAAAAGGAACTGAAAGTGGACAAAGTTTGCCGAGTAGAGCAAACTTTGTAAGGAAGTACAATGTTGCTGGCACATGTACAGTATTAAAGGCATACTGACTAAGTACAGTATGGTGTACCAGTTCCTACTTTCCAACAAGGAACGTACTGACGCTAAAGCTTCCAACACAAATATCCTTGTACTTGCTTGGAAATTTACCAAGTGTTTCTTCAAAAATTAACCTCAGAGACATTACATATTGTCAAACATACAGTATATATATAATATATCATTCCAAACTGAAAAACATATTTGTCACACAGTATGCCAAAGAACTGTGCCAAAATGGCACGTGACAAATTTGAATATCCATTTTGTGATGCACTCAGCAGTCAAAAACGTATTCTGTACCAGGAATCAGTAAGTCAAATCTATCATTAATGAGGCCATTTGAATCAATTGCTGGTAACGAATACATTTAGTGTCCATCATGTATGACAACTAAATGAACCCAATGCCAAATTTGCCATGTGTTTGCTCCCAATACCAAGATTCATCATACTTTTCAGGATGATGTCAACCAGTTGAATGTTCACATCCCCATTACCTCAACACATTTTATGGCAAAGTTTACCATAGACACTTTTACAAATAGCAATGACAAAGGATTGTGGGATAGAGTTTTGGTACCCATCATTTTTGACCACCATAAAATGCCACTGACAAAAACAACACATACTGTACTAAACCTCTATCCCACAATCCTTTATAACTGCTATTTGGAAAAAGGTCTGGTATAGCCAGGGAGCTACCACTCAGAGCAGCAGCTCCCGGTAAATGCATTATGAACAGTAAAGGCAATGAGACAGAGCTGTCAACTGTGAAAGAATTTCTGTAGTATACTGTATGTACAGTACATCGCCCACCCAGCAGATGTGGTTTACTGCCGACTGTATGTTTATCTGCCCCACTTATAGTACATCAATGTTTGCAAAACTTGTGTTACAGAAACTCTATGCTGATTTGCATACAGATGATATGAACACCTTGCAACAAAGAACAAATGTTTAACGAAATGTCACCTAAAGTAAGTCTGACTTCATATTGTTGCATACTGTACATTTTCAGGCCTGATTTTTAAGGAAATTTTCAGGTTGCCCATCGGACAACCTGAAGCTAAATTTAGGTTGTCCGAAATAGTTTCTGGTTGTCCGAATGAAAGTGACGAACAAAAGATGAACAATTCTATTTCCTGTCTCTGCCATAGAGAACAAATATTTACTTTAAATTCTGCATTTTTCCATATTTATGGGCATGGTACAATGATGAATGGTAGTAAATACCATTGGCTCAATGCCACTTGTTAAGGGGGTTTTTATGACATACTGTACTTTCCTGCTGATGTAGGGAACTATTCAGTTACAAATAAAATCTACTCGTCCATCGGACAAGTTCAAAGAGACAAAGTGGTTGTCCGATGCAAGTTTTACTCGTCACGGACGATCGGACGAGTGCTAAATTTCAGCCCTGATTTTACAAAGCAAAGTCAATGGTGTTGTAGTATGTGACTTCCCAGTTTGCTTACAATTCATGCAGTGAAAAGGCCCCACTGACTTAATTATTGTGTAAAAGGAAATGGTCAAAGAACAATGATGTCGTTTTATTTTGAATTGCAGTATGAACATTCATTTTAGAAACAACCAGCAGGGAAAATAACACCAAAACAAGGCTCATGAAATATACCAAAATTCGATGGACGATCCTGCCTGCTATTGTTTGCAGAGAGGTTTTGCCAGGATTTACCCAACAAGGGGGCCAGCACAGGTTCAGTTTCTTCCTGAAGAAACCTATTTCTTCCCAAAGAATGGAAGAAACTGGAAATAACTAGTTTCTTCCAGTTTCTTCTAGAAGGAATTGGAAAAAACATGGAAGAACCTAAGTACTTGTACTACTAGAGACAATAAAAATTTCACACAGGGTCATGAAAATTGAAGAGGTCATTTAAAATTTGAATTTATGTTTTCCAAGTTTTTGGGGCTACTGTATTTTAGAAATTACTCAGATACCATTTTGGCGATCTTCTTTCACTGCTTTAATTCTTCAACCTTTGGAACTACTTGTATGAGCAAATTGTTGGCTCCCCACTTGAAGGAGATAGGCAAAATTGTCAACTGACATTATTGCATGCAATTAAGTTGACATAGGACATACTCTACAAAGCATAAAGCTTTGGAAAATGTTTAGGAAGAAATTACCTTCTCAGTACTGTATATATGGGCTCCCATGCAGAAATTCTGGCCATAGTGACATTGAAAAATTTTCAATAGTTGAAGGCTGAACCTTTCATAATTGCTTCTGGACTGTCACATTTTGTAAGGGATGGTAATGTTTGGTAGTTTTAAACACAAACTGATAATATTTTTTGGAGGAAGCAACCCAAGAGTGCAATTTATTGGGTGTTACATACATATCCTCATATCCATACAGTTCAGCCCCACTTTCCACAGCCCTAAGCTAAACCACAGCACAGTGTCCCAAGATCACAGTGTCCTAAGATGCACTGTTTTTTTGGTGACAGATCTACTGTCATTTTTATCAGAGTTCATGGTTATCCTATGACTCTGTTCTACTTAGTGCTTAGGTTTCACATTAATCATTCACTGCATTTCATAAATTTGCTGGAGACTACAAGGTACAGGTAATTTTACATATCTTTTTTTTAGTTTTTTTTTCCAATTTTAGTGGAAGAAACCCATTTTTTCCATCTGGCAAAAACCAGGGATCTTCTACAGTTTTTTCCACCTTGGAAGAAACTTTCAAACCCTCAGCCAGCAACCCAAAATCCAGACATTGGTTGCAGAATGGATACTGAACGTAAACTTTTCGGCGCATGAAATGTGTCAAAAACTTTGTGACTTCTACAGTAATTTCAAAAATTTGCAAAATTTGGATTTTTATCGAAGGAAATGGCAAAAAAAAATTGATATTTAGTGAAGAAAGTTTGAAATATTTGTATTTTTTATAAAAGAAAATTTGTAAAATATGTGGTTTATTGGAGGAAAATACGAAAAATTTTGGTTTTCATTGAAGAATCTGCCCTTCCTGGCAGTTAGGTTAACAACAATGTGACCATGACTTCCTCATGAGCCATTTGCCTTGTTGCTCTGGCTAATTTCTCCCAAAGAAAGACTGTTGACCTTGTACTTTTCTGATATTCTGTGCTCCTATTGAGTTTGTACATTAGATTTCCCTGGAGATGGTAGGTTTAGCAGTAAATTTTTATTCTATCAAGAATGATAAATTTCATGCTTACAGAAAAATAATTACTGTAAGACTGATAGGAGCAATAAAACATATGAGTCATACTGACATTACTGTATATCCTGGGCATAGGAAGTACAGGTCTGTAGTTTAATAAGTCCTTACCTAGACAAATGGAGAACCAAAAACATACCCATGTAAAACTTCAGGGCTTATAATGGTATGTGGTTAGGCAGAAATTATACCCTAGGCTATGACATGTTGTGGTACAAAGTTAGAATTCTGGGCTGGCCAATGTCTAACACTTCCTGGCATCCAGATGCACAGATGGGATGTGTCACTGGTTATCTACTGTAGCACCATAAACTTTGACTGTGCACCTGAGCATCCACGAATCTACTCCAAGGCTGATATTGGCGAAATCATTCTCTCCACATCTGCGAATCCACTCCAGAATATTGGTTGTGGTCTTAGTAAGAAATGGACATTCTCACATTAAACCTGTTTCATATTCCTTTCAAAATCATTCATGTTTGTCTAGCAGCCCAAAATTTAAATCCACATCTGAGCACCCGCCCATCCACATGTTCCCAAATCAGACTAATGCACAGGGTTGGGAAGTGATGCCATTACTGTAACAAGTTATGTTTGTGTAACAGAAATGTTTAATGACTTACAATGGCAATCCTTTGATGTAGCAAGTAACTACTGTAATATTTAACAATTCTGCTTTAAAAGTAACTGCACATCAGCATCACATTTTGGTTCTGCTACCTTCTCATTACAAATAGTCTCAATGACCACAAATTACACTTTGTCTAGCCAAGTAAAGGAAGATTTTCCAACTGACGGAGTTTACATATTGAATTCAATATATATATTGATCATTTAGGCCTACCTCTTTTATCTTCGCCATTCCAAATATTGTCAAGTTTTCTTTAAGATTCAGGATCACAAGCTGATATGTGAAGGCAGCTTGCATGCATGGTCACCTGATTTATCATTGGTTAGGATTTTGAGAGGCGTACTCCTTCATAAACTTTATCTATATTACCTGTACTTGCATAACTCATGTTTGCATCGGGTACCTGACCAACGATGTCAGGACCCGGTTCTGAAATTGCTACCCGGATCCAAAGTTTCACTAACATAGATTGCACGTGTGACAGAACACACTTTTCCTGGCAAAATTTATCACGCACACGGCTAAGAACACTTGTCATGCCCATACGTAAGATGCGATGGTGTTATATTATATCAACGTGCAAAGCAAAATTTCTTATTATGACTTTACAACAAACTTGTAGCCTAACAGAAGTTATATTTTCGGGTACCTGGGTACCTGACCGACCATCGACTTCGATTTTTGGACCCGGTGCAAACACTAATGTAGCGTGGTCGGCGTGGGTATAGATGAGAGGAAACGAGTTTGTAAAAAACTGGCAGGACAGCAGGTTTATCTTGATGCAACACCGTTTATTAAACGAAAAAATCGAAACACTAAACACTGAGTACAAAGGAGACAGGCTAGGAAGGCAAGGCAGGCAAGACAGCACTAACTGCCTCACCCTACACTTATATATCAAATAACTAACAAAAGACTATTACGTAGCAACTATGTCAAGACTTCAGTTGGCCTGAACCACTACTAAACAAAAACAAAACACAGAACTTGCTACACTAATAACTCAGTTAAAACTTGATTTGTGTGCCAAGTGATTCTTTAACAAAAGTGTGCTTATTCTCTATGTGGTGTGTTGCACTTTATGACTTTCATTGTAAGGTACTCAGCAATCCTCCAGTACTTAACCTATTTCACTGCGTCATTGAGTCAACTTAATTTACTTGGCAGGAAATGGATTTCATACTTTCAGAGGACATAGTGAGGATATTGCACATAAAAATTGGTTTCACCTACAGACATATGGAGCCAAACAAAACTTTACCTTTCTTCTTTTGAGACTTCAGGGCTGTACCCAAGTTCACCTAATCCAAGCCCAATGTTAGCAGCGCAGACATCATTGGAAGAATTTGTTTGTTCTCTGTATGGACAGTCTGTGTGCCAAAATGGTAATGAAGCAAGGTACAACATATTTAAGCTAAATGCAAGGTCTGAAAGTGCTATGCCACCTAATCAGGATGCTTTGAGGAAACATATTTTACGGGCAAATTACCAGGCAGCCATTCACAAAGCTTGCTTGAAACAGTTTCCAGATGTACCATCCCCCATAGGACATGGTTGGGTAATTAGTGAGAATGAACTGAGTATTGACTGGATGGACCTCCCCCCTGCCCCAAGTGGCATACTTGAGTATGTGCAATGTAGCTGCAAAAAATCGAAGTGTCGCCAAAGGACATGCTCGTGTACCCAGAGTGGCTTGCCATGCACAGACCTTTGCAAGTGTAAAGACTGTGACAATGCAGTTGAAGTTAATGAAATAGATGACATTGAAGAGTATTATTCTGAGGAAGGGGATTTGTAGATTGACAACACACAGATACACTGTAAGCCCCATTAATATGTATACTGTAATCAAAGTTATATGTTTTCCACCAGTGTAATGTAGACTAGACGTACAGTATGCTATCCTTTTTTTCTTTTTTTTTTTGCAAATTCAGTGGAATGTTTCACCTTGAAGTTCAAAAGTGTAATCTAATTTAAGTTAAGATGTTCAATAAGAAACTGTGACATTGTTTTCTATAGGTTTTACCAGGGTTCTAGCTAGAGCATATTTAGTGCCGGGCGGCAGGTGGTTTACGAAACACCGTCCTGGGTTCTAAGGGGAGGGTCGTCCCCCTTTGAGAAAATTTTGTATCTTTAAGGGGGCTTAGATTCAAAATGGTGCCACCTTTTACAATTTTTTGACCTAGTTATATGTGTAATTTCATTCAGTTTTTTAGTTGATGTTTAATTATTTTTATGTTTTTGGTATTTTTTCCATTTTTTAGCTAATGTTTTTTGAATGTAATGATCATCTGAAGGTGCAGTATAGAAATGGCTAGAAACTGTTTTATTAACTCATTATCAATTAAGTTTGTATCTTTTATTTAGCGTTTCCATTTATCATATTGCAAAATTGTAAAGCGTGTGTTTGGAATACGATGAAGCAACGTTTCAGTTTAGTTTGCGGAAAATCTGTGCCGGGCGGGACAGTACATTTGACCGTGAGTGCCGGGCGGTCCCGCCCGGCACCGCCCACCGTAGCTAGAACCCTGGGTTTTACATACCATGTTTGGGTTTATGAAGGAAAAATTAAATATTAATGGCGGAAATTTTATTTCTGATGACGTAATTTTCAGCTTGATACAGTACTTGCCAAAAGTGTACAATTTATGTGTATTATAGTCATATTTTGTGGTGTATGGTCAATGTCTTTCAAACAGAATACTGCAGCTTTTGCAAACTTAGGAGAACTAATCTTGTAAAAGGACACAGGTGTAGTGTATTATTTTCAAGCTTAGTGTTGTGTGATTTCTTTCACAAAAAGAAGTTTAAAAATTTTAAGAACCGTGTTTTCTTAAACCTTCAGGAATTGTGATCCTGGGAAGACTGTTGAGTAGCACATGTATTGTCTCTGGTAAAGGTTTATTTCTCATAAGAAGTTACTGAGGGTGACACTTGCCCCAGTAGTGCATTATATATGTGTCATTAGATTTAAACATGATAATGTAATGCAGGATAAAAAGTATGTCTAAGATTTGTTCTTCACAAATTCAGAGGATGTCATACTAAAGATTAACATTTGCTTATCTTGCATCTTGTAAAGATACAGATGTAGTGTATTTTTAAGCTTAGTATTGTTCAACTTCATTCACAAAAGGAAGTCCAATAATTTGAAGAAGTTTATCTCTTCCAGGCATTGAGAGACTATCAAGGTAACACATGAATTGTTTCTGGTAGAGGTTTATTCCCCATTTTTGAGGGTAAAACTTGCCCAAGTTGTATAGAACATGTGTGATATTAAAGTGAAGTTTAGTAAATGTAAGGAAGAATGAAAGTTTGTCCAAGATTCTTTTCCAATTTCAGGTTTGTGGGTACTTAAAAAATTACAGTATCATGTTGAAAGGAGGACACTGTTCTCACATACAGTGTATCCTTTAGCTCAGTACAGTAGCCTGATCATATTTATGGAAGACGCTTACAGCATGGAAGAACTTCCATGCTTACAGCAAAACATTATGAGTTTTACTACTCATGGGAATGATGTTCCAGAGGAAAGTTGGTCAAGACCAACTCTATAATTCGTGAAAGTGGATTTTTATGCTTGTAATTTTTAATTTGAGACCTCTGTTGAATCATTATTGAAAATGAGATGTTCAGAATGGGAGGAAAATTAAAATATGCCAAAGAACTTGAAAATCTTGTTTTGTATATCAATTGTTTCAAAGTACTAGTAGTCAAGAGCTGTAGGGCAGGTTAATTTCCCTTCCTCTGATACTACAACAAAAGGCATGCCCATAGAAAAATTTTATCCTTTGCTGAAATGTCACTTTCTGCTATCATAGATTTATTTAAAGGGAAAAAGCAGTCATCCCAAGCTGAATTTTTATATATCTCTCTATGCTAACTCATGAATGACTCATTTTAATCATGCAATATCATTTTGTTGTTGAATTGGTTACTTTTGCAGCAAAACACCTTGCTTATGCAGTACTGATGTTCAGAAACATGAAAAAAATTGTAAGAGAAATGAGAGGAGAATTGCAAGATTTTGATTTTTTTTCAAAATAAAGTTGGGACGACTGCTTATTTCCTTTAAGTGAAGGACTGAATTATCTCTTTCAAAACGGCATATATTAAAACAAGAATCGTCCTTCTCTGCGTGTCCACCCCTCTCTCAAGGAATTTTCCTTAAACCATCTAAAGACAAACCAAGCTGCATGGGTTGCATGGCTGTTCCTGCATCATCGTCCTTAACGACTGAATCCATACATGGCCATTGTATTTTGTGACCCACTGCCCACTCTTCTACTTCCTCCCTCAGCAATATAGCATTGATCTGGGGTATTTCAGTGTGTTGATTTATTTACTTTCATGAACATAAACTGTAGGATACTAGGATCATCTGATATGTAAATTTCCCTACTGGATGAGATCTGAAGAATACCCAAGCAAGTCTAACTTGCAAAAACTATAACCATTTCGAGGAGTTTGATCTTTCAATTGTATTGGTTGTGGGGTGGGGTGGGGTGGGGGTGGGGTGGGGTCTGGTACGGTCCTGTGGGTAAGGTCAGGGTGGTAGAGTGAGCATCTTGTCACCAAGCCTCTCAATGACAGAGTGCGTGCAAATCATTTTTTAGATGGTTTACCATAAAGAAATAATGTTATTTCTGCATTAGAAGCGGTATAGGTGCTGTGTACAGATCCTTTTGACAGCGCCCTCTATCAATTATCCTTTAATATTCTTGCCCCAGATAATCTATGTTGGAAAAAACAGGTGCAGATGTTATAAGGAAAACTATTTTGATTGCATCTCACCTGCAAAATCCAATTTTTGCCTCTACTTTGAACACAGGAGAACTTTTTAATTTTGTACACAAGTATATGGGGATGTGTCGGCCATTTTGTCTCATTAATCATGAATGTGCAATTTTTGAATGTGGGAATCATTCGTTTCACTAAATTTGATCAATTTTCTTCGATTTGGTGACAATTTTGCGTAGTCCCCATGATGTTGCCACGGAAGTCAAGATTTAAAGCTTTTTTTAGACTTCGTCCCATGGTCTAAGGTGATCTCTAATGTGCTCGTTTCTGTACTTCCATGGTAAAAGACAAGTCCTATGTGTAATTGACAACCAGTTTAAATCCTGCCACAGAAAAAAATTTTCCAAGACCTGAGTCTGTTGGTGTGTACACTTATTTTCTCCCATTTTGAAAATTGGAAAAGACTATGTTTCTGGTTATTTTGCAGGACCTAACCCTCACTTTATCTGTGAGGTAGGGGTTGGGGCTTTCGTTTATGCCATGGTGTGTAAGCCTTGAGGGCATTCAGTACAATGGCTTTCTTTCTATACTAAATGATGTAATTAAAGGCTCTCTCCAGGCCTTGCTCATTTTTCGCTCAATTGATGGTACACAATAGGCATGCCCGCTCTCAAAAGCTGTTGCTGCAAATTTGGATGTGATTGAGAATATCCTCTCTCATTGGTTGATTCATTATATCCCAGTTGTAGAGGACATGTTGCCCGCAGAGTGGATGGAGTTTTTTTATTCAGTTCATTGCTTTTAATGCAAAACCATATAGCCAAAGCTGCTATCGGGGCTGCCGATTTAATCCTTCAGAAAGTTTTCAACAAGCTGCAAGAAATTGTTAATATTCCAGCCTACTGTGTAGCTGTTTTCAAAAGTGCACGAGTAGCCCTTTTGCAAAGTGCGCCACAATGCTTGTATCCGCTTTGGTTGTGATTTCATTACATGCAATGCAGTGATGCTGTGCATGTATATGAACACTCTGACATAAAGAGTACCAAAGGCCTTGTGCCTCATTTCTGCAACAAGCTGCAAGAAATTGTTAATATTCCAGACTACTGTGTAGCTGTTTTCAAAAGTGCACAAGTAGCCCTTTTGCAAAGTGTGCCACAATGTTTGTATCCACTTTTGTTATCATTCCATTAAAGCAGTGTGGTGATACTGTGCATGTATACGAACACTCTCACATAAAAAGTACCAAACGTCTTGTGCCTCATTTCTGCAAGGGTTTCTGCTCCTAAGGGTGTCTAGTACCATACGCTTGTGAAGAGGGGTCATTTGGGAAACAAATTTGTTAACAAAGCAAATGTGCCGACAACCTGACAACACATCAGTTTTGGAAGCAAAAGGGGTGTGCGAGGTTGCATCTTGGTTAAACTGAAGTCTATAGATTGATCTGTATGGACTATACCATCACCAATCCCTGTGTGCAAACTGTACCATAATCCAATAATCACCCACCCGCTCACCCACTCACATGCTCGCTGCAGTCAAATCAACAGGCCATATAGTTTGACATATGCAATCCAGTGGTGGTGAGGGGGAGATAGGCAGGCCAGTTGAATTGATCTTACGAAATCTTATGAGACCATATGCCCTTTGATAGAAACATGTAGGCCAAATTTTATTTTCTTTCCTCTTATTTGCCTTTTCTTATGTAAACCGTGCATTTCTGTGAATGATATTTTGGAATGAAGAATACAGTATCAAGATACAACTTTTGCAGCCTGGTAACTTGCCACTCATGGTAATCTAGGAGGCTTTTTTGGCAAAAATATTCTTGTTACTCTATACGAGCCAACAGATAGTGATGCTCTGCTCAGATAAAATCATGCCAAACCAGCTTCTCCCCAGCCATACACCTTTCAAAAAGGATTTGCACCACTTAATCTGACATGATTTTATTTGCTACTTACTCTGTTAGGCATGGATTGGGCCTAATGGTCAAATTGTGATACTTGTGATCAAGTCAAGTCAAGCGTGCATTCAATGTCATTTACAGATAGTGTAGATAACTGTTCAGGTTTATGTCCACTATTTAAAATACCCTCAAAGCTTCCGGGGCTACACCATTTTTATTCCATTCGATGCTGCTCTAAACCTAGGGCCTTTTGACGGACCCCAGATACCACACATTCAGGTGGAACGCTAACCGTTTCAAAATGAGCCCTAAAGGCAAAATCATGGATACGCATCTGGCTGTGGCCTATGAGGTCTTCTAATTAATCATGTGCGCCACAAGCAAAAATAATTAAGGACCCCCATGTACGTTTTTACTGTAGGAATTTTAAGATATCATCTCCACTATACAACGCATATTGCAAAGATGTAGATACCTGACCAGGATACCGTGTGGAGTTGTATAGAAACTGCAGAGTACAAGGTAAAGCTTTGTGATGATAGGCTAAATGCATAAAAGTGACTCCCAAATTCTGCCGGTCTTCGGAAATTTAGAGCTGAGTCATGAGTCCGGACTGTACTTGACTGAGTCAGAGTCCTTGCCTTCCGAGTTGAGGCCTTAAAATTGTGACTGAGCCTCCGCGTCTGAGACCGGTCTTGAGTACTACAGCACTGCTGTTTAGGCGTTTTCATAAATGACATTGGGAGCAAAATTTCTTATTGACCTTTTTTACCCATATCGTCATACTGTAACAACCCTAATGTACAGTTAGTTAAATAGATGAGGATTTACGGCTCAGTTTCTAACCAGTTGGTTTAAGTCGGGCTGGTCATGGCCTTCTTTCCAGTTGTGGCTCACTGGCTTGTTTTCCCTACTCCATTGCTTATGCTGAGCACCAAGCACAATGGCAGTAGGTTCCATTTTTAAAGTCTTCGGTATGATACTTTGAAAAAATTTGTACAAGAATAATTGTCTCTGTTCACTGGGTACTGTTGGGGGATATTTGAAGAACACTATTTCATCCGTAATGGTTTGTTGATAGTGCAGTCCCAAATTTGACGTTGAACTCATGTTCTCTTTCACAAGGACAAATCAACCAATCAGGAAGACTTTCCAGACTACGACTGGAGGTGGACCATCGAGCATGTTCTCTATCCAGCTCTGAAAAACATGTTTCTGCCACCAAAGGAGTTTGCTGAGAATGCTAGCATTTTACAAATTGCAAACTTACATGATTTGTACAAGGTATTTGAACGATGTTAGCATCAGGCAGTAAAAGGACTAACCGGTGGTTGATGGTATAGTTAGATGTGTCATGTGACCAAACCTGTGCCAAAAGGTGACATGAATGAAGAAAAAGATATATACACAGGGACGAATGGGTTACCTTTGGACTGGTAAAACTACTGAAGTCAGTTTTAAACAGAGGGTTTCACCCTCCTTGGGATATGACTGGTTGTTGTCTTGGAGCACTTGAAGTGTGACTTTGTCAAAAGCCATGAAGGAAGGAATGAGGTGGGAATTTTGAATCCTTACGAAATGAAATACCAGCAGCTGTGATAGTGTTGGACAGTTGAACCAGATCTGACCTCCAAAACTCTGACTGACAGATGTTTGGGGGCAGGGCTTTAGCCAGCATGTTGAGATAAGGGCGTCCAAACAGCAAATTCTAGTGAAGTTTGTGTATTAAAATGTATTATACATATGGGGCAATCCAAAATTTTGGGAGTCCAAATGACTCCTGGACTGCTCTCTGGCTTAAGCCTTGTTTGGGGGTAGGCCCTAAGTTTCCACAGAGAAAAAGATATGGCCATCTTATGAAATTTTTCGCTTTAAGTTAATCAAAGACATTCAAAAAAATAAACATTGAAAAGTAGACCAGTTTAACAATACTGAAATCACTCTGATCAAGTTGCTGAGAAATTGTGTGCTGTCCTCGAAAGTTTGGAGTGTCAAATAATATTGTGTGCCATGCAAACAGTGGAGCAGACTATGATAGCCCTATAACTGAATGAATGGTGCTGAACACATGAACCCATTGCATTCTGACAATTACAAATTTAGTCATCAATACCTTGATATTACAATTTATAGGAATGAGATTTGCCTTTTGAAACAAAGTTATGTCTAGCCTGAGGAAGGTGATCGTGATGTTTACAGTAGTATGCTTTAATAGCCCCTGATTTGTTTTAAGTGGTACAAGATATATGTCACTGATAAGTGATAAACACAAGTAAATACTCCTACAAGGGATTACCAGTGAAAAATTTTTCCTTTCAAAATAAGGATTGAATGAGGGTGCGAGTTTTGTTCGAGACATGCATCAGAAATGCTGGACGGGAACGGGAACCAGTGATATCAGATACATGCTTATCAAAGGACATTTTGTAGATTTATGCATTTGCAAGCAAGTTTGCTTTTAAGCTCAGGAACAAAGAACACATGAACCCATTGCATTCTGACAATTACAAATTTAGTTATCAATACCTTGATATTACAATTTATAGGAATGAGATTTGCCTTTTGAAACAAAGTTATGTCTAGCCTGAGGAAGGTGATAGTGGTGTTTACAGTAGTATGCTTTAATAGCCCCTGATTTGTTTTCAGTGGTACAAGATATATGCCACTGATAAGTGATAAACACAAGTAAATACTCCTACAAGGGATTACCAGTGAAAAATTTTTCCTTTCAAAATAAGGATTGAATGAGGGTGCGAGTTTTGTTCGAGACATGCATCAGAAATGCTGGACGGGAACGGGAACCAGTGATATCAGATACATGCTTATCAAAGGACATTTTGTAGATTTATGCATTTGCAAGCAAGTTTGCTTTTAAGCTCAGGAACAAAGTGATATTTGAAAGGCCATGTTAAATTTTTCATCTTCTTTGAATGCATGGTGGACAATCCGTTAAAGCAGGGGTTGGCAGTCTGGGCATGTGCCAAGGAAATGCTTTAAATCAAAATTGTATTTCTAACATTTAAAAATGGTGACTCTTTTTATTGCATATCATAAGAACAACCTATGCCCCACTGTCATATTGATTTTTAGCAGACTGATTGCAGCCCAGGCTGTTGTAATTAGCAGTGCACAGCTTTTGTGAGCCCCTGTGTGGGCCAGATTGATCCATCAGTTGGCCAGTTTGGGCTTGCACACTGTGGTTCCATGACAGTAGGCTTCAAAGTCTGGGACGTGTGATTCAAGGATCCCTGGTTCAATTCCTGCCTGGTTCATTGCATTGTGCCGTTGGAAAAGATGTCATTTCTCAATTGCCTTCCTCTTCCTAGGGAATTAATAAATGGGTACCTGTGAGGTAAGCTGTCTTTGGTATTAGGGTCTGGGTGACCACTGCCAAATTCTCAGAAAGGAGGGCAAGACCGTCATTAGCCATGTCAGATGTTGCAAAATATATCTGCAGATTTTTTGACTCTGTAATATTGTATGCAGTAGAGATGAATCTGTTCCTAATTTTTTTTGTCTGTAACTTGTAAGATTTTTCAGTGTGACCTCGCATACTTTCAAAGGAGGAAAGGTCAATGTCCAGTGTCTAGTAATGCTGGATTGAGGACAGCATGCTTCAAAGCCTGACAATCTTGCAAAAGGTGACGTATGGCCAGCCTTCTTTGGGCGTGCCTTGAGGGCTGCTGCTACGCTAAAGGAATTGTCTGGGGGACAATTTTTCATTGAGAAGGGGGTGAATATGTGCAGCTTCGCTGAATTAAGATTGCATTAAATATTGGCAACAGTAAAAATGCAAATATTGTTTTCTGTCTGTAAGTATATACACTGAATTTACTAGATATTACAAATCTGGAGAGTCAGTGTATAATTTTAGTGTTATTACTTAAGTTGTTAAGTAAAATCATTTTTACTTTTGTTCACGTAGGGGAGCATTTTTATTTTGTTGTAAAGAACAGAATATTTGTAAAGAATGAAATAGCTCTTTGAAAACAGATGATGGGTCTGAGTTTCATTACATATTCAGCAGCTAATTCCCAATACACTTACATAGGCAGTCACTGAATCCCCTTAAAGGTCTGGTGACATGAAAATTACATACAGAGTTGGATATTCGATGAAAAAGGCATTAAAAATCCAGAAAGGGCTACAGTTCCCATCAAAATCCATCAAATATTGATCTTGTTACCATGTAGTTTCTATTTCACCCCTGTATCATGAATAAACATGAGCTAAATGAGTCAATTTGTGATGTCGAAAGATGGACATACCAAACTTGTCTAATGTTAGCCTTTGTTTTCTGAACCTTTATATCAAGGACACTTGTAGCACTGTTATCCCCTGAGGGATTAATTATGGAGGTTAAATTGTTTTCTTGCAAAATATTGATATCATTCCCCAAACTGTAAACTACCTGATCAGTAATTTAGAGATAATTTGTATACTGTTTAAACAAAGAAATCTTTACACTGTGCAACACTCTGCATCACAGTTTTTGCATAGGTAATTAGTTACTTCAGAAACCCTCAAACTTTGAAGAGGTATAGGTTGAGAATACTAAAAGATTTTGAAATACTTCCAACAGATCTTTCATTGGGGGGATTTTATTCTTTAACTCCGAACCAGAAACAGCTCTTTTTACTGGCTAATGCCGTTCAAGGTGTGCGACAGGTAGTATTTATGTGATATCCGAGTTTTGCGCGTCACAAAATAATATTTTTGAAAGCAGTATACTAACGTTTTACTCCAATTTAATTTGCCAAAGTACATTAATGTTACACCCTTATAAAATCATCACTATCAGTATGTGTTGTTCATGAACAGCAAGGAGAAAACTACATTCGAGGCGGGACAGTTTTGAGTCATGACCCCGCCCAACTAACGACCACTAGTGGAGGTCTAAGGACCTCCCCATGAAAATTTGGAAATTAAACATTGTTAGATGCTATATTTCCTAGCATTTGGTGATAAAAATAATTTATAAACGTTGAAGTGCACGTAAGGGGAAACGTTCCTTCTGGTCCTTGTCTTGTTGACTTCGTTTGTGTCTCAGTATAATGAGTAACATTTTGAGAGCGTAGCTGCAGAAAACTGTTTCCTTTTCCAGCCCGATATTGAAGTTTCCCCTTTCACCATGAGTTGTCAAAACGCCCCCTCCCCCTTGGGATGGTACCCGGAACGGAGACCTTTGGGAATCACGTAGGGTATCAAGATTTATACCAGTGCCAGTCAAGAGCTGATCCAGTATTTGAAGAAATGGGTAAACTAGTAAGGGCGAGTCGCCCCACTTATGAGGCGTCTACAGCGGTAAAGGGACCACCTCTGAGAAATCTGGGAAAATGAGCAATAGCTTACTTGCTATTCTCCATTCTGAGGGCATACAAATCATAGTCACACCAAAGGATTGTCAGCAGTCCATGTATGATTTGTAAAGAGACCAACTTTCGTCTGTTCATTTACGATGTGAACAGCGGCCTGCATACCGGCCCAGCAGGCTGCGACTTAGTCTGTAGTCTGTTGACCTAGTGGGTTGCTCTTGGGCTTCCCTCACTACAAAACTGGACTCATCGTCAAAAAGTTTGACTCGTTTCAATTCTTACATTTTTTTTAGCTCAAACCAGCTCAAAGAGCTGTTTGAGCTATTGTGATCTGCCACCGTCACTCTGTCTGTCTGTCTGTCTGTCTGTCTGTCTGTCTGTCTGTCTGTCTGTCTGTCTGTCTGTCTGTCTGTCTGTCTGTCTGTCTGTCTGTCTGTCTGTCTGTCTGTCTGTCTGTCTGTCTGTCTGTCTGTCTGTCTGTCTGTCTGTCTGTCTGTCTGTCTGTCTGTCTAGTCTCTCCACAATTGCCTTTTATGCTCTCAGGCGCACACTCGTGGACGGATTTTAACGAAACCCAGATACATTGGTCGTTGAACTTTAGGCTAACAAAGGCTTTTCTCTTGCATAAAACAGCTTACCCCTTCCTGATAAAAAATCCCCTATACACCTGTGTTGGTCAGAAATGCGGCTTTTTCAGTTTTATTTTGATGTGGTTTCTTTAATTGGAAGCATCCGTCGACCGTACACTTGGAACACAAGACATGCATATATTAGTAAGTATACTGAGAGGGGATCTCGTTGTTTAATGCTCGTGACCATAGTTTTTCTTTTCAAATTTGTAAGGAACGCCTAAATTGTCATGAAATACTTTTTGATTCCTTGCCGAAGGCCGAATGAATCTATGCGATGGTGATGTCGTGTGTGGGTGTGTGTATAAGTGTGTGTATGGGACGCTTTTGCTTGTAAACACGATATCTCAAGAAGGGTAACTCCGAGGGATCTCATACGTAGCATGTAGTTTGCCCATATTAAGTAGATGATCCCTATTCTTTTTGGCGGAGGTGAAAGGTCATTTGGGGTCACAAGAGGTCGAATGGTAAATAACCTGGAAATTGTAAACACGGTATCTCCAGAAGGATAAATGTGAGGGATGTCATACTTACCATGTGGATTGCTCATATTGAGTAGATGATCCTTATTGCTTTTGGTGGAGGTTAAAGGTCATTTGGGGTCACCAGAGGTCAAAAGGTCAAAACCTTGTAAACACTATCTCTTAAGAAGGGTGACTGTGAAGAATCTCATATTTACCAAGCGGATTGCTGGTATTGATTAGATGAGCCCTATTATTTATGGTGGAGGTCAAAGGTTATTTGGGTTCACCAGAGGTCAGGAGGTTAAATTCTTGTAAACACGATATCTCCAGTAGGATAAACGTGAGGGATCTCATACATACCTTGTGGATTGCCCATATTGAGTAGATGATCCCTATTGTTTTTGGAGTTCAAACGTGATTTGGGGTCACCAGAGGTCAATAGGTCAGAACCTTGTAAACACGATATCTCAAGAAGGTTAACTGTGATAGATCTCACACTTGTCATGTGGATTGTTCGTATTTAGTAGATGATCCCTATTATTTTTTGTGCAGGTCAAAGGTCATTTGAGGTCACAAAAAGTCAAAACCAAGTAAACATATTTTAAGGAGGGTAACTATGACGGACCTCATACCTGGCCTGTGTATTGTTTATATTTAGCATGTAGGTCATTTGGGTCACAAGATTTCAAAAGCTTTTGACTTTAACATGATATCTCAAGTAGGATAACTGTGAGGGATCCTATGCTTGTAATGTGGGTGATTCATGTTGGTTACAATTTATCCATATGGCAAGGAATCACTAAGCCTTTTGGCTATCTGGTTAGAGATAACTGTTCGAAAAGGGTAACTTGACGGAGGCACCAGATTTCGAAATGCCCCCTAAATTATCTATTTTAGGTTTGTTTCAAATCATGAAGGTACGATATTGGAAAATCGTGAGATGGAATCGTTTCTGCCAAGTTTAGATGCATTTAGAACAGTATCGTTCTTCCCACCTGGTAGAATGCTTTAGTGAAGTCCAAATAACACAGTTTGAGCATGGAACTGATACTTTTTTTACGGTATAGTCGCTTCATGGTGTGAGTATAAACATGGTAATTCATCATACAGTCTCTGGAGTGATTTTGTTTTACCGTTTCGCAGGAGTTACAGTAAATTCTTCACTTGGACTGTTCGTGTATGACGTATTCATTTTATGAAAGTAGACATGGATTATCACCATGCTTTTTCGTGACAGTTTGGGACATCTTGACTTTTCCCACGAACTAAGTGACTTTTATAACGCATTTCGTATGGTTTCTCTTACGTATTTGTACAGCTCTGTCCCTTGCCGTGGGCTAGTCGGTGCCTCTAAATTACGTTCGTGCATAAAGAGACACCACATGCTCGAAACCTTCGCGGCAACAAGGAATGTCACCCTTAAAGCGACATTCTTCTTGACAAACTTCTAGTTCATCTTCCTCAACGGGGTTTGAATAGTCTTGTGCGTTATACGTTCCGGGTAAAAGGTACATCATAAATGGCCTACCAGATGGCCCAGGGTGTAATCGTGATGTAGTAATGAGATGTGTGTTCCACTTGCAAAACTGTTTAAGTTCTTCCTGCGGAGAGAAATATTTAGAAGTTTTCATTGGAGCATATGAAACTGAGCTAATTTTATCGGGGAGCTGTCAATCTAGTGGCAGCTCCCTAATTTTATGACTCCATTTGCTGTTGATCAGGGCCTACGTGTGTTACCTTACACGGCCTCATTTTATATAGGCTAACATAAGGTTCGCCAATTTAAAGACAGGCAAAGCAATGGCGGATTGGCGTCAATAGCTTCTCAATGGATGTGTATGAGTTTGGGGGGGGGGGGGGGTATGACTTGACCAAGACTGTTGTTGCCGAGAATGCGGAAGCCTCAGCAGCGTATGGCCCTTGCTGCTTTAGGTCCCTTAAATTTTGGATGCGAAATACCCAGTGGTGAAATCTTAGACATGTTCCCATCATTTTAATCCATTTTCCCCACTGTTTCGTGCTTTATTTTCGAAAGCGATCACCGCAAGCTGCAGGATCAAACACTTTTACTTGTTTTACGGCTTTTAAAACACTGCTAGGAGAAGACAAACTCCACAGGTGTACAAACTTAAGGGAAGGGATCTGAGGCCCCACACGTAACACAGTTGGGTAAAAAGCTATGTTGAGGGCACATTTTGAGGTAAGTAGGGCAATATTCTCTAGCGACAAGCATTTTATCTGGTGAAAACGGTCGTTTCAGCCCAGCCCCACCAGGGCCGTGACCTGGGTGAAATTCCGGAGGGGCACATTTCATGACACTATGCAAGCGGATCATCAAGTGGCGTACATATAGATAGTTGACACCCTGGCGGGCCCTTCTTTTGCCGTCACCCGTGGGGAAGGTACTATGGGGAGGGGGCGCTACATTTATTTGAGGTAGATTAGGTGAAAACGGTGCTTTTTGGCAAAGCTTTGAAATGATAGCATGTTCATAAATTGTCATTATTAGTGACTTTTTCTAATTTTTGGCTGGATGTACGGCAAAAGGAGGGGATGCACCACTACTCTTTGAGACTTTTTCTTTCTGTGTGAGGTGGCTTAGATGCAAGATCTTTGGTAAAGTTTGGTACAGCGTTGTATTGATTATATGCTCAGGAATCCTCATTACGAAGTGATGATTTCTATTTTTGATCGGTTGTAATTGTAAGGGATGTTGCCTGTAATGTTGAAAGGGGGTGGGAGGTTGACACCCCTACTCTTTGAGAAATTTTTGTTGTTGTACTAAAGTTTCTTAGATAAAAATGCTGCTATCGTTGGAAAAGCTTTGAAATGACCATATATTTAGAAATTCTACTCATTTAGTCAAGTTTTCGGTTGTGGCATTGCACCCATACAATGTTGGTACAGGGTGCGTGCTGCCCCGGCCGTCTTTGTACGCCACTGGGGATCCACATTCGGTTGGCGCGTAGTCGAAGCAAAGGCCTTCCCAGGAAAATTTTTGGTCGAAAGTTCCTTCCAAATGGGGGAAATGGCTCACTATACACCTTTCAACATCTGTTTTATCTAAACCATTCCGTATTTTTAGATTTCATGCTTTTAGAAACAGACGTAGATGTTTAAAACAAGAGGTTTGGTTGAAAGTACATAAAATTATTGGTAAATATGGCTATTTTATTATGGCATGCTGTGGCACAGTAAGAGAAATAATACTAAAGATCTTTAGTTGGGTGTGTAAGCTTCATGTACATACTGTGTATCATGTATGAGGGAGAGGGTTCGTTCATTCATCCAGAAGAGTAACTCAAGTAAGATCCCTTCTACGGCGGGGATTCGAGGCCCTCCACGGGAGAATTTGGAAAAATGGACGCCTTATTTATATGATATTTTCCAGGTTGGGCCTTAAAATCATAATTAGGATTAGTTCAATATCGAGGATTTCATATTTTATTCAAGAACACAAACTTCCATTTACAGTTGGGAATCTCAGGAGCAACTTTCCCTTTGCCCCCCCCCCCCCCGCAGGCTAGGGCCCTACCGGTACTCCTCCGGCCCGAAAAATATCCCGTTCGCGTATAGAAAAACTGTATGATACCTGCTCATTTTCAAAAGTGGTAGATCAACAAGTAACTGATAGGGTACGTACCCTGTTCATCCAGCCTGCAGCTTCAATTAACCTCCTTACAAGTGAAAGGGAAAAGAAGGAACTTGCACATTCTACAGCCTACGCCAGAATTAATGGAAGTCTCTGTACATGTACTGCAACGCTAGTGGCCTTCTGAGGCTGACTTTGAAACATATGAAGGAAACATAGAAGTGCTGATATTACATACCGTACCTGGATCATATTTAAGAAGTAAAACTGATTTGAAGCCTTGTAACAACCAGTTTTGTAATAACAACCACTTTTGTAATAGGTCACCACTTTTGTAATCGATTCAACCACTTTTGTAATAAATTCGCCCACTTTTGTTCTTTTCAAAGTCACCACTTTTGTAATGCACACCGACCACTTTTGTAATCGAAATTTCTTTCAACCACTTTTGTAATCCCCAGTCAACCACTTTTGTAATTAAAGTACAGCAGAGGGCACTATTTTTGGAGAATTGTGCTTTTTTGGTACAAGCATGAAATTTGGTACAAAGTTAGAGTATAACCTAAGGTGAAACATTTGGTTATAAGGACTTCGCAGATTTGTCCAGTGAGAGCAATGGCGGCCATTTTAAACTTCATAAAACTTCGTTTTATGAAGTGAGGGGGAGCGTCACCCATGAACCCAGTGATATTTTTAGGAAGAAAATGGCAACTTGCTACCCCCCTCACCCCCGAAGGAAAGAACGTCAGCTGCCCCGTTGCCCCCGTTAGGTCTGGCGCCCATACCGACAACTGAGAAAACAGGAAGAAGGGTTAGTGGTCTATGGCCTCTCATGTGCATTTCGTTTCATGATGGCCATATGATCTGATGGCAGTCTGATCGAAGGATTAACACGGTGGGGAGGGGGGGGGGGTACCGCATATTTTAGGGGCGGACGACGGGAATTTGATGATTCGAGGAACATTAAATTGCCTACAGAAAATGTGCGTGGTTTGGATCAGCGGTCGTGAGACTTGTGGTTGAGCTATGAATAATAGTGTATGCCCACGTAGTTGGGCGCAATTATGCGCACTGACGCAACTATGCGTACTGACGCAATTATGGCTCATTAGCATAGCCTACTCAGGCGCGGATCGACATTTCGTAAAAGGGGGGCTAAAAGCCCCTTCTCTTATGTATTTGAATTTTTATGTTTGAAATCATTGTCTCTTTATTTTTGTAAACCTTTTGATATGTTTGTATTTTTATGTTTTCACGGCGAGCATTGAATTTCCCTCTTGGGACTTAATAAAGTTGAACTTGAACTTGAACTTGAACTTGAATATTCTCCAAGATTAACATTATGCTAATTTTCGCGTATTTGTTATTGTTGCCATGGCGAAAAAGGGGGGGGGGGTGCTGAGGCCGGGAAAGCCCCCACTGGATCCGCGCCAGCTACTGATGTAAGCAAAGTTCTTTATTAGCCACACACAGTAAATACTACGCCGCGAAAAAGTTTCCGACTTCAATCCAAGTTTCTGGCCCTTTCTAAAAGATCTCAATGATAATAAACAACTGTTATACACATGTAAGATCTGGAAAAGAATAGTCATCAAGTTAGTTAAGGAATTTGCTTCCAAAATTTGCAAATAGAAAATCAATTTCAACCATCGTACAGACGGCAGATCCCCCTCTATGTTCATAGGTCGTTGTAAATATGAGGACTGTATAGTGAGCTATCGGCGAACGACCACACAGTCGGTTAATGAGGATCATAGAAATAAAAGTAAGGGAGAATGACGTCATCCGATCTGGACTGAAGCCATTGATTTGGCCAGTCTGTACGGCAACAGAGCACCTGCGCGTAATACAAATATCACGTCATTGCTTTTGCCCCAAGTATTGGCAAAGAAACTACAAGTTTTTAAGTTAGGAGTATAAAATAAAATACTTAAGGCACCATGACTTATTTCTGTTGTGAAAATTACTCCAAATCTTTCGAAAAACGCATAAAATAAGCTATAACTTCTGCAGCAGAATGCACACTGTACGTACGGAGAGACATCAATCAACCGGTCTTTTGCCGTACAACGAAAGCTCCCTCACAATTTTCGTGGCTTCACCGGTTAAACATGCATGGATATATTGTGTTAGCGTTATCCCTTACTTTTATTTCTATGATGAGGATTGAGCCTAGCCTAGGTACAGTCGCTACGTAGGCTACCTCACAAAGTCATTTGATACATTAAGTGCCTGGACCCAAAGAGCTATTGGAAACGTGCATTGAAACCGTTGAGACTTTTTATGCAAAAGATTGCGAAAAAATCTGAAAATCGTAGATTTTTTGAAAAATTCACAAATAAAAATGTGATGGGAGCGGGCTGAATATTAGGGGCGGCCGGTCGAGGGCAAACAAACAATTTTTTTTCTGCTTAAGGATCGATTCAGGGCCCTTTACACATACTGCTATATTGTTCATTCTGATGCTCAAATTAACTTCATATCCCAATAGCTTCACGGGCTTTGCCCCCTGGGCCCCCACCGGGGCGTTGTCCCTGGATCCCACCAGGGGCTCTAAGGCGGGCCCCTGGATCCCACGCCGTGAGGGGAAGCTCTTCGCGCTCCAACGGCGCCTCCGGCGCCGTCCCAGCCCTCCAGGTTCCAAAAGAAATTTTCGCCACTGTGAGCAAAAAATGTTGAAACTTTGATATGGGGTCTATAATCAAGTCCAAAATATTTCGTTTGTACGGCTAAAGCAACAGTTTATACACAGAAATGAACCAAGATAAGGGTGAAACAACAAGCCCTTTTAAAATGGCCGCCATTGCTCTCACTTGACAAATCTGCGAAGTCCTTATAACCAAATGTTTCCCTTAGGTCACACCCTGTGTACCAAATTTCATGTTTGTATCATAAGAAGCACAATTCTCCAAAAATAGTGCCCTCTCTTCTCAGCAGAGTCAACTGTACTTTAATTATAAAATTGGTTGACTGGCGATTACAAAAGTGGTTGAAAGAAATTTCGATTACAAAAGTGGTCGGTGTGCATTACAAAAGTGGTGACTTTGAAAATTACAAAAGTGGGCGAATTTATTACAAAAGTGGTGAATTTATTACAAAAGTGGTCAAATCGATTACAAAAGTGGTGACCTATTACAAAAGTGGTTGTTACAGCCTTGTTTAAATCGCCACCGTCGAAGAGCCCTGCATTATCCCTTAAATGACTGAAAAGATCGATCCAAAAGTCGCCACATTCCTTTCGCAATATACCTCACTAAAACTCTATGCGTTTGTTCGAGGTGCTTTTTCCATAAACGAAACTCCTGTCAGCTGCATGTTTGTCCTCTTCATTTCGTCGAAGAAAATATTGCATGTCCCTTACAGCACAATTTTCCGTTCCGAGGTCTCCACCCACTATTCGAGGGCACCCTCCCACTGAATTTATGGTTGTCACAAAATATCCTGCAACTAATCGTGGATCGCTGCTTAATTGTTGTACACCCTTCAACCAGGGGCGTCAATCCGTATTCAAATGTGGGGGGGGGGGGGGGACATACATGACTTAGCACAAACCAGTCCCTTTGGTTTTGAGAAGGGGGTGTCTTCATATAGGCCCTTTTCTCCTTCCCCCCTCCCCGTTATGATGACTGACGCGCCATTGTAATAAGAATTATCATTTCAAAGTTAACATAACCATCACAGATGATCTGCCAAGTGAAATACACGGAGTCCACGGAACTACTTGAAGATGTTACTTTCACCATGTCTCAAAATAGCTGAAACCACCCTTCGCAGCGTGGATCAATGCCGGAGATCATGGACCCGACCAGTCTGTGGAAGGTTACGCTCCCTTTCTCATATTCTTGGATCCGGCCCTGCTATATACTCATTGCAGTTCGTACTATAGGAGTTGCTATTCGAATACCCAGGCAACATACCCATATGGGTTCCTTGGGGCGCCATATGGGCCAACATATTGAGCCCATATGTGTTTGCAGCCAAGACTCATAAGGGGCCCATATGGGTCAGCCCATATGACCCATATGGGATAGTTCTGGGGACCGTGTGGGCAACTGCCCAACACGGGCCCCAGAACTATCACATATGGGTGATATGGGCATATGGACTGGCCCATGTGGCTCCTTATGAATCTTGGATGTAAAATGTAATAGGCCCCATATGGGTGAACCCATATGTGGCCCATATAGGTTTGCTACCTGGTTAACAACTTCCTGATCTGTAGAGCTGCAAAGATATACAGGAATGCATAAAAAGACAATTCTCAATTTTCTAGTGGGGATATTGTCTGACGAGTATAATGGGTGAGAATTTTCCGAGGGGTGGCCCGGGCTGGGAATTGTCAGATGGAATTGTCTGCGGCGAAATGTCCCGAAGGAGTTGTCCAGGGGAGTTGTTCGGGTGAGAGCTGCCCGGAGGCTTTGTCCTCTAGTTACGCTTGTATAGTACATCGAATACTTCAAATAGTTAATATCATATTCATTACAAATTTCGCAATGTGCAAGTTCCCTTAGCAACAAGGTCCTCACTGACCTCCCCACGTATTAATATGGATTCAATTTGTCAAGGAAGATATTTCGTGGATGAATTTCTTTGGATTGGTAGAACATTAACTGCACAGGCGTAGGAAAGTGCCCTTGACTTGAGGGGGCAGAATGTTGTTTCGGACGTCGTCTTAGTGAAGGGATCTAAGGGGAGGGAGTGTCCTCCTCCCATTTGGAAAATTTTGAATATGTGAGGGCTCTTAATGATTGAATTTGGTACAATACCATGTTTGAGCAAATTTTATGGAAAATTACTGCCAATCTTTGACATTTTTTTTACAAAAGAGAATTGAGGAGACGAAAGAATGCTTCCGCCCAACACATTTTGACAGGGTGTTTAGTCCCGCAGCCCTCCCTGTTCCTTACGTCCTTGACTAACTGTTACGGTTTTCGAATTTCAGAAGAAGCTATAAAATCTGACGTCACGTTGGAGTAAAATTGGTCTGTGCTATTTATGATTTTCAAGCAGTAGACTAATTTGTGTACGTATACATTCTGCTTCAGGACCTTTAACGTCACCATTGTATGAATTTTACGAAAACAACTGTTGGCGGTCGAGTTTGATTATGTTATCAGATTTTGTCTTCGTATTTCAAGAATTGCAGGAATATTTGTAAAAGGATCTTTCCAAGTTATATATGTTTCAGAGTTCATAACCCAACGACCATCCCCTCGGAACAAAAGGTGAAGCAAACATATCCTGTTTTTCATTGTGGTCCTTTTATTGAAGATTCCCTTTACGTATGCTCATAAGCGAATCGGCGAGAATTTTAGCATTTTGTCCTGAACCAGGAACCTTTTTATCTGCCAGTGTTTCCTGTAGTCGTGATCTCTAGAACCTCGACATCACTCGAGACCTCATGATGACGTGATATTTGTCGCTGTTTGAATACAAGGATTTTTACAAAGAGTAAATATTCTTGTTGGTCGTGTTAAGTTTTAGTGTCCCCTCAGGGGATGTTAACTCGGGGGAATGGAACTTCTTCGGGAGTAACCCTAACTTTTCACCCTTCTGCTCTTCGCCAAAGAGTCTAGGGGGCTTTAAGAAAAAAACATTTATTTTGCTGAAATTTGATATGTCGGTGTCTTCTCCAAGACCGAAGGATTATTGTGCGTAACGACTTCAACATGGTAAAAAACAAAACCACACGGACACTAGGTAGCTGTCACGCCTCCATGAAAGGAATACAGTGGTGACGTTAACTCTTGACATAATTAGTATGAAAGAATTTTTTTTTCAAAAGTGTGTCTTCGTTTTAAATATCAATGTTATTTTCATAAGTACATGAAACTCTCGGTAACTTAAGGAACTTTCATCTGCTCCAGCAGTGTTTTTTCAAACTACATGTGGGTAAATATCTGAAAGAACTGTACTGGCCTACATCCCTGTCTTGAGTTGTTATAGACCATATGCACTGACGTCACGTGACGTCATGGCACTGTGTCAGAGGACAAAAATCGAGCTCAGATAAGACAGTTTACATGACTTTGGTATTCATACACTGTACGTTAGTGCACGTCGTAGTATCCGCATACGCGCGTATACTGTATCCGACCGGTGCAAAATTAGCTGTCTGCATTTGTTGGTGCAGGGAGGTGTTATTAGACACCTCCCTGGTTGGTGCAAGTTGCAATGCTAATCACTTATCCCCGCCGACGTAAGTAATTTGTTTTATTACGTCATATACATGTCTATTGACTTGACATCATGAATCGGTTTCATAGTAAGTTAGATGCATAGTTAGATTCGGAGGTTTTTTTGAACACCCCCCCCCCAAAGTGACACACACACACTCTTTGTTTTCTCTCGACTTTTATCACTGGGTTTATTTCCCTCCCTCGTACACGTCCCATCACGGCTGGACAAACATTGAAGCTGGCAGTCGCGTTAGAAAATTCCCACTCTAAACAATTCCCAACCACAACAGTTGACTCCGGACAATCCCCACCCCAAGGGAAATTCGACAACGATGAATTGTCCGGAGTATCTGTGCGAGACAATGGGCCAGGAGGTAATTGTTGTGGTAATTCAGTCGCATTTTGAGCAATCCACTAGGCAAGTTTGTCCCGGATACAAATTTTGAATGGGAAGGAATCGCTTCTCCCAGGGAAGTTTTAGTTGGAGGGCAGCTGTCCAGACACGGTCACGGAGATTTTGTTCGTCGTCGCCTATGTCAGACAGTTTTGTGTGTCAAAAGTTACCAGTACGAGTGCTAGTGTCTCTGAATGGGAGGAGGCTACCAGCATGCGTAATTCCATGCAGAAACAAAAACAAAAAAAAAATTGTGCATTCTTGTAAATGCTTAAAAATGCTACATATAGGCCTAAAGAAATAATTTTAAAAGAAAGGTTTTGTGCGCATATAATTATCCACAATTAACACCGATTTCTCGAGGATATTTGGGTAAAGCTTAAAGAAACTATCCCTAAACTTCCCCTAAGTTACCATTTCGCTCTGGTAGCACAACTGGCTACGAAGAACCTCGGTTCAGTGCTAGTGCCACCTGTACAGGAGTTTCTGGTTACGGGGCTAAATATGTACTCACTAGAAGTTTGTCATTCTTTCAAAATAGGTGATCAAAGTATCGAATGCATTTGGCTTTAGAGTTTTTCACCTTAAAGTACCCTACCAAGTGAATTGAAAAGCAAGGGCAAATGCATTCAACCCAATCTTTGAATATGCATAGGCTACTCCTTCCCTGTTCCAGTTCATGTATATAATATGCTTCCTTTTTACGTGAACATCATTGTGCTACCGAAGTGTTTTATTTACACAAGCTAAAAGGGGGTTCAATAACCTTTAACTGAAATTTATTTCTCTTTTTACCACACCATAAAATATACTTACATGGAAAATAGCACCCTGAAAGTCAGACAACTTTAAGGAAGTGCCATGTTTCAAAATAAGTAGGTGGTGACTGATTATGCTCTTGAAAAGACCTCTATCCCAGTCCTCTAGACAGACTTACCAAAACATGCATGGTCATTTGTCTCCTGCCACCACAAGGGAAGCGTCCTGCATGTCCATTCCTTGAAATATGTAGGCCCATAAAGACGACGAGTGCAGTGCTAACGGCGTAGGGCAGCGATGTGAGTTGAACAGTGCCGAAACATTGATATATGCGTAGACGGACGCGCATAACAGTATAAGTTCACTTATACATATGCATACAAGTATGTGTAGTCTTTGCTTATTTGCTTACGTATATACCTGTTTGTATGTATAGTTGAACCAGGGAGCTGTTATTTGGGTGGAGATACATCGCTTTGAAGTGGGGTATGTGCCGCCAAGGCCAACTCAGTAATCCATCGCTTGTATCTTTCTTCAGTGGCGGATCCAGGATTTGGCAGAAGGGGGGGCCCAGGTCCGATCTGGGGGAGGGATCCAAGGGGGGAAGGCGGTGCGCCAGGGGCGTTGCCAGGGTATTTTGATAGGAGGTAAAGTATGTGATGAGTGATCACCGTCCTGGGGGAGGGGTCTAAGGGAAAATTTTTGTTAATTTAAGGTTGCTCAGATGCAAAATGGTGATGTCTTTAGTATATTTTTTGGACTGATCATACATGGCTGGAAAGTGTTCATATTTGAGGCAATTTTAATTTTTGGTTGGGTGGAAGATACTTTTCTGGGGAGGGGTCTAAGGGGAGGGGTGTCCCCTCCCATTTAAGAAAATTTTTGTTAACTTAAGATTTCTTAGATGCAAAATGGTGATGTCTTTAGTATATTTTTGAAACTGATCATATATGGCTGGAAAATGCTCATAATTTAGTGAAATTTAAATTTTTGGTTGGGTGAAACATGCTTCTCTGCGGAGGGGTCTAAGGGGAGGGGTGTCCCCTCCCCTTTGAGAAAATTTTTGTTAATTTAAGATTGCTTAGATGCAAAATGGTGATGTCTTTAGTATATTTTTGAGACTGATCATATATGGCTGGAAAATGCTCATAATTTAGTGAAATTTAAATTTTGGTTGATTGAAAGAGGAGAGTAAGTAGCCTTTGTTGTCCACATATTAGGATGGCAGTTTCCTGAATTCAAGTCTTCTTTTCCCTTATATTACCCTAAATTCGAAGTACATTTCATTAAAGTAAATTACAGAGCTTAAAGAAGATGCTCATGTTGCAGCAAGTTATAGTTAAAAGCCTGAGGTTGTTGAAAATATTCCTCTAAATATTAAAGAAATTCCCTTGAAAGTAGAAGCAGTGTTCCCAATGATGTGGGCCCGGCCGGTAATAGAATGAAGTTAGCAGTCCAATGCAGCGCTCATTGGTAACCCCTTGCAATGCCCGGGAAAAGTTATTGTGACCAATATAAGCCAAAATGTTATCAGCCGGAGGAGAATTATTAACATAAGACTGAGTTTCTGAGGTAGAAATTTAAATAATGAACAAATTTGAATTTCATTCTGACACATCACAAAGGCCTATTTAATTGGAATAGGGCCTAGTCATTTGTTTTATGACGTTGAAAAAAACTTCAAATATTTTTGGAAGGGGGGGGGCCGGGCCCCCTGGGCCCCCCCTAAATCCGCCCATGTTTCTTGACAAGTGTTGGCGGCGCAAACCTACATACTGTACCAAGGTATTGTTCTGCGCAGGCCACTTGTTAAAGGATTGCGCGACATGAATGATGTTGCTTGGAGAATGATGTCAAATTTGAGCCACCAAACAAAGGAAATAATCCTCCTGTCTTATCTTTGATAATCTCGATTTTGTAGGTCTTCAAGTATTAACATAAATTAAAGTGTTCGATATATCTCCATCCAATTGACAGCTCCCTGGTTGAACTGTGGAAATAGACTACTGTTGTTACATGAAAGTTCTACCTCGGAGGCAGTACTTCCATGGTTGTCATGAATGCATTTGTAAAACGTCTGCGCTAAGTACGTGGACAATACGACTTTCTTTGATCATGCAGTTGACGAAATATTTTACGACAAAGTCACGGAAGGCACTCCGCTCCTTGTGATTGCTCTTGAGGGGTATTACGAAGTTAATACACCAACGTTCAACAAAATGTATTTTCTACGGAAAAGATAAATGCGGTTTACAACTAATTTCAGGTGCAAATTTCTTCACTTTTTGGTTCTTTTGCGTTCCTACACATGTCCAGTTTTAGGTCAACTTTGAAACAAATCTCTTTGCTTACAGTGGACGGAGGGTGGTCAGATTATGGTGAATGGTCAGAATGTTCCCAGACATGCGAAGAAGGAATACAGACCAGAATAAGAACTTGTACCAACCCCCGACCCCAATACGGTGGTCTTGAATGTGTAGGAGTTGACACGGAAACGCAAGTTTGTCGAAATAGACGCGTCTGTCCAGGTAAGTCATATTTTCAAAAGAAATGGTGTCCAGGGAGTACAACCTGCTATACTCTTGCAGGAGTGAAGAATTCCGTTAAAAATATATGAAGCGTTTTTCACTGAAATACTGCAACATCAGCGCTAATTGTTATGAGTAAGGATAATCAAGCCCGGTAAACGCAGGATTTTCCTGACGAAGAGCCCAAGCCGTCAACTACGGGGGGGGGGGTGTTTTGATGCCCCGACGAAGGCTGTTACCGGAAGGACGACGAAAGCGACATTTGTTGTGCTCCGAAAATTTTGAGTTTTCTTTTTAAAGAAACTTTGAAAATTTTGTCTTTTATTGAACAAAATTTTGAAATTTAGGTTTTTATCTGCTTTCCTTGAAAGCATTATCCAGTAACCTCCGTCGAGGTCGCCGTCGGGGATTGCATGCTTTTTCGTATCCGTAATCTCGGCGGACGAAATCTGGAAATTTCCCGACGGCGAGTAGCCTTCACCGACGAGGGTGCCCTCTGCCCCACCCCTGAGTGAGACCATTTTCATCGACCACAGCGACTGCCGTTAATGAGTAATGAAAACAGTAAAAAGCCTAAGTTTTAATATTGTCTTTAAGTCATCCAAGTTATTCAAATTCGTCGATGTCCCTATGATATTTAAAGAATTGTTTCAATTTGATCTTCTTTGTTTCACAGTTCATGGCGGATGGTCGGACTGGGGGCCCTGGTCACCATGTGATTCTCCCAGGTGTGGAGTGGACGGAACAAAGTTTAGATCCCGTAGCTGCACCAACCCCAAACCAAAGAACAGGGGCAATTATTGTGTTGGACCAATTACTAACAGACAGACCTGTTCTAAGTGTATAAGTATGCATCACATCTTTGATTTTGGATTTTCTTGCATTGTAAGGAAAAGATGAAAGGGTAGTATTTGACCTAAAAACTTAGGACAAATTTGTCATTAGTTAGTTTCAAGTCATAAAGTAGCATTAGCAAGATTATCTAAATAGGAGTATAATAGCTCTCATGGTAAAGTTTTACTGATGTGATAACTGATCATAATCAGAACAAATTACTACCCTGGTTAGGTTCCCTGGGATACGATGGCTTATACCCACGCTTCATGTCAAAGTCGTCGATTTGAGGATTATGGGACAGAGAGTTATGTCCCCTCATGTTTTGTTTAGGGGGACTCACTCATTCCCCCGAGTTTTGCAACCTGACGCCCTAAACTTATACTTTAACATGCATTTTGAAACCTTTCTCATAGTCACCCAAAACCACTACTTTGAAAGGTCATTATCGCTGATTATACCCTAAAACATTAAAAAGCATCGCCAGGGGTGGCGCCAGGATTTCCCCGACACGGGGGCCAAGCTCCCCGACGGGGGGGGGGCAGCAACCCAAAGTCTTAACGAAGGAAATAAAGTGCCGAAACGATGTTTGAAGGAAAATTTTGGCGCGCAAAGCTCGCCGATAATTTTGGGCTCTCTTTGAGGAAAATTTGAAAAAATTACCGGCATTTTCCAGGGAAAATTTGAAAAAAATGGGGCTTTGAAGAAGAAAATTGGAAAATTTGGGGTTTTTATTGAAGAATTTGCCCTAATTTAGACCAAAATTAAGTAAACCGTCGGGCCGACTGGGCGTTGTCGGGGACTACATATTTTATCGTATACATAACACCTCCCCGACGAAACCGAAAAATTTCCCCGACGGGGGACCAACCTTCCCCGACGGGGGGCCATGGCCCCCCTGCCCCCCCCCCCGCTGGTGCCACCCTTGAGCATCGCACCATTGTAAGTTTCATTGAACGCTGAGTTGCCCTCAAAATCATTAAAGGGAGGGTTTTAACCCTGCAATAGAGGAAAAAATCTTAATTTTGCCATTTATATATACCGAAATACACCTAGAACGTACTTATGAAACAAGTTTATTACAGAAACAGCCTGCAGCTATACTGGCTGCACTCGTAATACAAACTAGAACGTCACTAAAACAAGAGTATAATCACACCTGCCTTACACGAAGGTGACGTTAGGTCATGAAAGTGTATTCATGCAGAGGAACTCATCAATGCATTTTCACCATTTTGAAACATCTTTTCATAAAACCAGTGAAACATTTAGCCACCGAAAAGACTTGAAGGCTATATTAACTAGTTAAATGAACTTTTAACTCTGCTGTATGTTACATTTCAATGCAGGGGCTAGTTTATTCCTCTAAGATATTCAGAAGCTCACGTGAAGAATTTATCATGAACAACAGGGTGCACTACCGTTACAGTAATTCCAGTCATTATGGTTACCTTTATATATGACAGTGGGCAAAATGTTAGCCCCTCTATATAATGCCCTATCATTCCACGCAATGTTTCAGAATGAAACCATTCATGGGGGTACACCAATCGCTAACCTTCCACCTTTCTGATCCGTGACCTGCTTTCTTGACAATTTCATTACTACGTTTGCAAGGGATTCTTGCAATTTGCAGGGTAGGCTTGAGGGCGGTGCTGTGTTTTCTGCGTAGTCGTCTTTCAGTTAGTCTGCAGACTGTCGATGCTTAGTGTTTTCGGTTTTATTCTTCTCGTTACTCCTAGCTAGCGTACCGTTACGATAGTATGCCATACAATACCATATATCACCCGATTCTCACTATACATAGCAGTGGCCCTTTCATTCCAGTTCCACTGTCCAATAAGCCATGTACAGATATACGGCATTTTCCTTTGTAAAACATGTCGCAAGAACGTTACCAAAGTTGGTTTTCCCCATGGTTTACATCAGCCGAATATCTAGGGTTTTACAATAGGGGAGGGAGAGGCCTTCGCGCGGCTGAGGTAAAGATCTTCGGCCGCAGTCTGAGGTTCTCCGTGAGAACAAAACCTGGGAAAAAACCTGAAATTAAGCACTGCTAGTTGCGATTTCCTGGCATCTAGCAACCACGGTAAGTACACAAAGGAGCATTTTTATGAATCGTGTACTACTCACTATGCAGTGTTTATACGTTACAACTCTGGAATTTTGGAATATGCTGTCCAGAACTAATTGCGGTAAAAGATAAAATTACCAACTTGAAGAAATGCAAAAGTCAATGACAAAATAGAGAAAAATTCCGTGGAAACACCTGTCTACCAAAGGTATGGGTGGATCCAGCATGTGTATGCAGCAAGGAGGTTCATCATACAAACCACTCTAGGTACAAGGACAACAGAATTTCCGGGGCGAAAATAATTTCAGGGAAACCTGTAAAAAACTTTCTATAAATTACAGTAACTTTCCTGGTTCCGAGGACCTGAAAATCAGAGCCACGATACTTAGATTCTCCTTACCATGTGGTAGCACACGCAACCCTCAGCTACCCGACATAGATAAGTGGCGAAGTTGATTAATTTGTGGAAAAACAAGGATCTCTCAGCAGAAGGCCCCCTACTTCGCCCTCTCGCCTGACAACTAGTTTTGAAAAATTGACGAGCTTTGTACTCTTTTATCCTTCTTGGATTCAAAAGTTTTTCTCCACGACTTCGCTGTCTGTTGAAATGTGATAGAAAATTTTGAACATTTCTTCGAAGTTTAGGTGAGTAAACTTTCTCTTTTCAGGAAGTTGCAGTTTTCATCGTAGTTTTCCCACACGTTTGGGGTTTCCAAAGTCTAAAAATCACATAGAAGACAAGTTCTAAAGCTTTGTCATCAACACCAATAAACAACTCAGCGATTTAAGTTCACAATCATTGAAGAAAAGGGTCTGTGGGGGGGGGGGGAGGCAACAACCATTGCGCAAAAGTTAATAATGGGCCTATTTGATACTGATATCATTTCCATGAAACAAAATAAAAACAAATAATACTTGGCAAGGGTAAAATTAAAAGTGCCCCTTCCTAAATGACCAAAAGATCCCCGGGGAAGTTTTCCCGGTTAGCAGCTACTAATCATACCCATCCCTAACTTACTTCAGTTTCCCTCCCCACCTCGCCCCATCAACCATAACTATACTACCAATCATACCATACCACACCACCAACCATACCTTACCATACCATCGTTAGTCGGAGTTGAAATCAATATATTCACAACTAGATTATAACATAGTTTGTATCATTAACTTTCAAGAATAAACAGGACAACACTATGATGTTTTGTATTTTTTCTCTTCTGAAAGAGCCTGGAGGATGGAGCGATTGGTCTCAGTGGGGGCCTTGCAGTGGGAACTGTCGTAGATTTGACTTTCGTCAACGCTACAGAATTTGCAATAATCCTCTTCCAGAAAATGGTGGCTCATGTGAAGGAGACTACAAAGAAATCGGCGAGTGCGAAGGCTTAAATCCTTGTCCGAACAGAATTGACGGTATTTTAATAAATTTATTGTTTTGTGGCTAATTAACACTGTAGGCAACATGAACTCAAATCGAATTAAGCAAGAAATGAAACATATGTTTTACCGGTTACGCAAAGAAGTTATCAACTGAAGGCCGGTATGGTCAGAGGGTCAATTCCTCGAAATATTAAACTCTCAGTTCCTGTATATATGACAATATGTATAATATATATATATATATATATACATTTATGTAATATACATATACATTATATATATATTATATATTATATACACACATATGTATATATATATATGTATGTATGTATATATATATATACATTACAGAGAAAATTTTTTATGTAAGATACATAGATGATATTTTTATGTTATGGGACAAGGGGAAACAGGAGCTTGACCTTTTTTTCTCCATTGTTAATAATTTACATAATTCCACAAAGTTTACAATTGAATCTTCTACAAAAGAAATCCCGATTCTCGATGTACTTGTTATGATTCAGAATGGTAGGTTACAAACATCTGTCTATTCGAACCTACAGATCGTCACGTATACCTTCACTTTAATAGTTTTCGTCCTCGTCACACCAAGGAATCAATTGTATATAGTCAATTGGTATGGTATCGCCGTATCTGCTCACTGGATCATTTGTTCATTCGTAAGGCCACTGAACTTAGTTTTTTCCTTGACAGAGGTTACCGTCCTTCCCTTTATTGAATTATCACCTTAAACGGGTGCTCTCCTTGAAGAGACATAGCCAACTGGTATACCTCGAGAAAGAAGGCCCCAACCGTCTGCCCCTTGTAGTCACTTACTACCCGGCTTTAGCGCCGATCGTACGTGAGGTCAAAAGGTCATGGGCCATTATATCTTCTGACCCCTCACTATCGAACATTTTCAATGAACCACCGGTAGTTGCTTACCGTCAACCACTTACTTCCCTCCCCTCTAACGATTTACAGTCAATTAGTGGCAATACTCCATGCAAAAAACCAAGATGTCTTGTTTGTGGACACCTTGACCCTTCACCTTCTTACCTCCACCAGGCCTCCAACATCATTCTGAGGCCTGGATGTTTTAATTGCGACTCTGACAATGTGGTCTATCTATTGTATTGTGCTAAATGTCCCAGGGCTACTTACATTGGTGAAACGGGTACCACACTTAGACTACGGTTTAATAACCACAAACAGCATACATACTAATAGTCCAGGCTTCCCAGTTGCTGAGCATTTTAATCTCTCCAGTCACCAGATATCTGACCTAAAATGTATTATTCTCTATGGCAAGTTTAAAAACACACAGGAAAGGATCAAGCAAGAGCTGAAATCCATCATACGACTCAATACCCATATTACAGGGACCTCTTTTTTATGAGCAGTCAAGCGAGAGTCACACCTGGTACTACATAACGTCTTGTAGCAACTATGCATTAGCAACTGAAGAAGAGCAGTCGTGACGCTCGAAATAATTTGTAATTGTTCAAGTCATTAAATTCAAGTTGGAAATGAAAGTATCGTTTTTTGCTTCTCTTTTTGTTTTCATATATTGGCTTTTCCAATACACGTATCCTAATATATATATATATATATATGAAAGTATTAAAAAGTGCTTAAAGTTTAGGAGAACACTCCGCAACGTTTCGGGTACATACCCTTCATCAAGCGGCAAAATATCAATTGATGTTTTGCGCAGTAATCGAACTTATATATATATATATATATATATATATATATATATATATATATATATATATATATATATATATATATATATATATATATATATATATATAATATATATAATGACAGGACTTAACAAGTGCTCAGTTTCGCTAACAAAAGTGCTAGAATAAGTTAATTATTTACCGTATGGTATAAAAGCAAAAACCTCTACTCAGAGTTCACGCAAGTGCGTTCATCAGAGGTCTACATGAATGATTTTCGAGTCAGCCGTGTCCGTTTTTGGTGGGCAGCCACCAAGATTAAACGGTGAAGGAACACTTCCCCAGTGATCGACTGGTTAAGTTCCCTCAAGGATAAACAGTTTTGCACCTGTATGGTCTTTGATATTGTAGACTTCTACCCCTCCATATCTCAGCAGCAACTCACTGACGTGGGCAAAATCACGTCTGCCCATCACTCAGAATTAGACTTCTCTGTCATCATGCATGCCAGAAAGTCTGTTTTGTGTAGCAACGGTACCCCTTAAACAAAACGAGGTAACTCCAACTCCTTTGATGTCACAATGGGCAGCTTCGATAGCGCTCAGGTATGTGAACTGGTCGGTCTTTACTCACTACATTCTGAATAACCTTAGTAAGCACTGTCATATCTCCGGTGTCGGCCTCAACAGAGATGATGAGCTAGCATCCTTGAAAACGCGCTCCGGAAGTCTCGCCGACAGAGCCAGTAAGAATTTCATTAAAACCTTCAGCGAGTTCGGCCTGAAAATTACAATTGAGACTAACCTCCACGTCTTTAACTTCCTCGATGTTACCCTTAACATGAAAGATGGTATCTAAGCCCCCTACAGAAAACCTAATGATACCCCTCTCTTTATTCAAACCCAGTGAAATCACCCACCCAAATTCCCATGGCAGTAAACAAATGTGTGGCCGAGCTTTCTTGCAATCGAGCAGCTTTTGACGCTGCAGCACCTGCCTACCAAAAGGCACTGGATTCTAGCGGTTATCTTCACAAACTAGAGTACCCAGGTGACAGCCTACCAGCCCAAAGACGATCGAAGAGACAAAGACATAGAAAGGTTACATGGTTCAACCACCCGTACAGCAAAACAGTCAAATCAAATGTCGGTAGAACCTACCTCAAGCTCCTAGCCAAACACTTCCCTCGAATCACAAGCTGCACAAAATCTTCAACAAAAACATCGTGAAAGTCAGCTACAGTTGCCTGAAAAACATGAAATCCATCATAGAGGGTCACAACTCCAAGGTGGTCTCTAGGAAGGCTCTACCCGGCCAGCCCCAAACCATGGCAGTAATTGCACGGTCAAAGATTCTTGCCCACTTGAAGGGAAATGCCTAACACCAGCACCGTCTGCAAAGCCGAAGTTACTATTAATATAAACACACAAATACATAGGCATGTCCGGGGCCCCTTTAAGGAGAGGTATAACAACCACAAGAAATCTTTCAACCTAGAGCTTCACGAAAAAGAAACAGAGCTATCCAAACGTGTTTGGTCCCTCAAGCGGAATGGCCGCGATTTTTCAATACGTTGGTGCATACTGGCACGGTCAAACATCCACAGGAACTCTTCTGGCTTTTGCAACCTTTGTCAAACCGAAAAGCTTGCAATTGTCGACCACCGGTCTCTCAACCTTCTGAACAAGCGATCAGAACTCCTATCACAATTTCGACATCACACCCCACGTAAGAAAATCACTCAGGCGGACAATGGTTAAAAAAGACACACCGACAATGGTTAAAAAAACGGACACGGCTGACTCGAAAATCATTATTCATGTAGACGTCCTGATGAATGCACTAGCCTGAAACGAGCATTATCCAAAAGGAATTTCCTCGTAATATCGGTCATTTTCAGGAGGGAGAATAGGAGGTGCCATGGTTTGCAAAATTACTACATTAAATTCACTAGGTGAATGTTCCGACAGGTGTGAGTACAATCTAAAACATCCCTTCGTGAAATCATTAACCTCTCCCCCATCCCCTCTTCTAACCCTATGCTTAAGGGCACTACGGTGGTTCGCCATACGTTCTTTAAAATTAGTAGTCATCCCTACATACTGCACCCCACACTTAGGACAGAAAATGCAGTACACCACCGAATTAGCCGTACAATTGACATTAGCAGCCTTAACTTTAAAAACTCTACCATTGGATTTACTGGTCACCTTTCGTAGGAAACTTGCGTCATTTGAAAGATTATGGATGTGGAACAAACTTGGTACAATTTGGCCGGATGGCCTAAATACGAGTGATGGTTTTGACAGCCAAAACAGAAAACCCAGGAGAAGGGCCTCACGGGCTGTATAATATAGGTTTCCTATTTTCCTTTTTTACGCTTTTGGATTCAGCTTTCTCTTTATCTAGGTATTCAGATACTACCACTGCAACTCTTTTGTACACTTTTGGTAGCGGATTTAGTTTCGGTCTAGTAATTTTCTATTCTTCTGTTTATACCTTGCTTCATATGCCTATTTGTGTAGAGAGTTGGGACGTAGCTTTTACTTGCCAATTTGTGTTGTATTCTTGAGGAAGGCACTGTGTTGCCGAAAATTCGAATAGATTCCTGAAACCGAAAATACAAGTTTTACTTGTTTTTCACAAATGGTTTTATACTTATTGTTTCGGGTGATGTTCCTTTTTGGACTTATCGCTATATATATATATATATATATATATTAATATTCCAGTTATTTATTTCTATATCTTCTCTGACAGGTGAAGGATCCGGTTCAGGAGCTGGAAGCGGCGCCCTTGACATTTTTCCTTGTGTATGTATGATTTCCTTCAGGAGATGATCTCACTACTTCGAAGATAAAAATCAAACGTTGAAGCTTCTTCTTATAATGAAGATTTAAAACACAAATAACATGGGGACAGCAAGAAAAAAAAACAAAAAATACAACAAAAAAAAATCGTTTGGTTATCCTTCGAGATATTGGCATTCAAATGAGGCATACCAAGGATTTGGTATAATTCTAAACCATAAAAGCGCTGTACTAGACACAATTTGCATTTCACAAAATCTACAACTTTGTAGAAAGTGGTTATTTTACAGTAAACTTTGATTGCATCAAAGAATATATTTGAAACAGATTACAAAGAACTACATAGAAGATTCAAAATAGCCACGTTGTTTTAAATATTGCAGATTGACCAAAAGTCATGTTTTATACAAATGATGGTCTGTGTTGTAGCAAACAGTTCCCGGACGATACCACAAGACCATAGGCAGGACTACGGGGGGCACTTGTCCTCAGTACCCCACTTTTTCAGACCTAAAAAATAATGATAAAAATAAAAATATGAACGAAAGGAAGCGAGAGCAGAGAAATTATGAGAGAATTTCTAATATTTTGGTAAATTTTGTAATGTAAAATCAAGGCAAACATTCACATCAAATAGCATAAAATGTTAGAATTTTTCCTAGGCGCGCTAAGCGCGCACTTGCAATGAAAACTAAATAATACAGTGGGGAAGTTCAAAGATGACGCGGCAAGTGGCAATTGTTGATAAAAAATCCTGTTTTGTAATTCATTTAAAATTTCTTCAAAGCAAGAGGGTCAGCTCCCAGCCACACTTTTGTGACTTGAAGCCTGAGATGAGGGCGACTGCACTCTGTTCCGAAGTCTCTTTATTCCGACGTTTCTATGTTCCGAGACCCTACCCGTAACACTCTCACCCTAGTCTAACCTAACCCTTATCCTAACACTGACCTTCATGTAGACTCTCGGAACACAGGAGTGTAACCAAAAGGAGGGATACTCGCAGTTATAGATGTACGTCATTACAGGCACAATGTTCCTTGCATACACAAATCAGAAACTTACCCTTGTATATAGGTATCGCCAGCTCGCAATTCATTTTCGGCGTTTAAGGTTTCACTTGAATACAATGTAAATAGATGTCGTGGGGAAACTTTTGTGGAATTGCCTCATTATTACATCATGTAGCGTAGCTGAAGTAAATTACTATTTTCAAAACCCTTGCGACCCCTCTCGCTATTCACTTCATCTACCAAGTACAACAATTTCTCACCAAATCTATAGCGGTTACTATCTTAAATTTGCAATCATCCTAAGAAAAATATTTCATAAGCATTTTGAATTATGCCTGGTGTACGCAGGATTTTCTCTAGACATGGTCCAGAATGGCGGCAAAAGCAATTATATTTACGAAAAATTCTCACGGGGGACCCTCCGTACCCCGCCTCCGGCTTCGCGCATTCGGCGCTAGCCGTTAAAGGCTTGACTGGCTATACCTTACGAAGATGCAGCGTCTAATGAAAATGCTTCCCTGGCACTTTTTCTGACGCCCCATGGTCATGTCTTTGTAATAACTATACCAACATTTCCTCGACTTCGGAAAGTTTTATATACCTATAATTCTCCTCTTTGATCGTGCTTACAAAATCATGCAGATTTTCAAAATTTACTTATTTTTCACAGTAATAACTTGGGGGTCCCTATGTCCCAGACCATAGACAAAAATGAAATACAAAAGAAAGAATATGTGTCTAGGGAAAGTAGGTGAATCTTTTATGAAATAAATAATATCGCAAAATAAAGAAGAACCACAGGCCACAATAAAATGTCTTAACTCTGATTTGAAGCGCGCACTCGCTTTGAATATTACTCTGTGGTGACTTCTTCTGGAACATCTTGCCTGTTCCATATTCACACACTTTCATTATCATTGTAACCACCCACAAGCCAAACCCTCTACATCATAAATGTGACCTGTTATTCTGAGTAAGGTTATTATTAGAATGGTCAAAATGTGATTTTTGTAATTGTTTAGTGTGCAGCCGATGAACTTTAAGATAGCCAAATGCTTCATTCTCATAATTTCAATTATTTAAATACCTCAAAGCTTCCGGGGCGTTTCCCCTGAGGGGCACGGGGGGCGTGCCCCCAATCTATTTCAGATTTTTTTTTTTTTAAATTTGAAAATGATTTCAAAAGGCGTTTAAAGACCCAGTCCGACTTTGTATAAAGAAATACTTAAACCGCCAAAAATCGTCATAGCACGAGAGCCAGATATATGAAGTTGGTAACAGAGTAACAGGTTCTAACATACCTAGAAGAACAGTCTTAGCTTCTTTCGGGAGTAATCTTTTTCCGAAATGCATATGTTGAAATCGGATTTCCAACTGATATTCGAGTTCTCTCCTCGTAATGAGCCTATCAGTCAGGAGTATGAACCAATGAAAGTCTGTTTGTTTATGATTATTCATGAATAAACAACTATAGGTGCCTTGCCTACATGCTCAGCTGTAGTGAAATGTACGCACGTAAACAGTGCAGAGCATTTGCTTGTATATTCGACGGATGGACTACACAAACAGCCTAGGACTATACTCAGGTTAGTGTAGGCTTAGAATTGAATTGTAGTTAGAAATAATTACCCACGCTAACAAAATTGCTGCACAACTAACATGGAAAAGGAGGAAAACCTCACCTGAAATCCTAAGCAAGATAACGTTACCTGGCACAGCAAGGCAAATACAGGCAGGCTATTCGAACAGGGAGTTGCTATCTAGCAACTCCCTGATCGAACATGCACAGCCGCAGCCCGGCTGCCAATGTCACGCTAGTTGACTGCTTGTGTGTTACGGTCCTATAGCTACATTCCGGCTTCGTGCATTAAGCACATCGTAGCCTAGCATTCGTCTTTGATTAGTGCACAATGAAAATACGGTACGCGAGTGCGTACGCAGTAGATGTACACTGGCTGCATCGTGCTGGACAGTCGTCCACATGATTTGATCTCGAAGCAGCTGAGTAATGAATATTCATAATGATCTAGAACTTCCCACCGTGATGAACCTTGTGCATATTGAAACAGCCGTTACATTTACAGTCACGATTTGTTTAAAACAACCTTTCACTTTCGTAAATGTCTTTTTTCTCCAACAAATCATTTCTCTGGTTATATTTTGGTTTAAGTAACCTTAAGCACCACTCGTTTCTCTTATCCAAATTCGTATACAAAGTCGTATTGGGACTTTAAGCTATAGAATTCCGTAGGGAGGTGTGAGGTGTGTTTGAGTGATGGATGTGTGTAATCATTTCAAACACAAATGGTTCTCAAACTATCAGAATTATTCTAAATCTTTCGCAAACTATCAAAATTTTTGCGTGCTCCGTGCGCTCCAGGCCTTACCTCAGTAATCTCCTTATTGTCAATAATTTCTGTCATTGTAATTGTTCGCAGGCGTCAGAATATGTACGTCAATTTAGGAGTACATATTCGACACCTGCTATGAAGGTTAATTGTCTGGTGGAATCTTCATTCCGGGTGGGAGTTGTCCGGTCACTTTTAGATAGCCATACCAGATAGCTAAACTGTGCACAGCTTGCTTCTTAATTCTGAAGGGTCTTCCAGATTTGCATTGTCTCATCTTTTTCGCCCTGTGTTCTCCTTTCAAAAAGCGAGTTAGTATATTTTAACGGATGCGTTTGCTTGTCTCTTGTAACATGAGCACTGCTGAAGGGTATAAGTTATGGTGGTAGTGGTACAAATCTTGTTCCTCTCTAAATGTCTTTTAATAAGGTTTTCGTAGACTACAATTTTTTGCGGACGTTTTCTCTTCATTACAGGACGATGAGGAAGGTTGTAATCCTGGAGCGGGTGGTAACGAAATTGAAAATTCATTTTCGTACAGTCTTGGGGATTCAATAGTGAAACCAATAGATGCGACACCTACTCCGGAGCCCTGTGTCAATTACGATTTGTACTCGATCGATGATTACATCCAAATTGAATGCCAGGAAAAGGGCCAGCCCGAAGTTGCTGAGCTCGACTCAATCAGTTTTGATTACTACCCAAATGGTGATGATCAGGATGAAGATCAGGGACCAGGGGGAGCAGGTAATGGTGGCAGCAGCGAATCATATAGCTTTGATGACATAGAAGTTAACCCTGGTAACGGTGGAGCTCCAGAAAATGTTCCACAGGTAGGGGAAAGTAATGCTGACAGTGACTCGTACAGTTTTGATGAAGGAGAGGGTAATGCTGGTAATGGTGGAGCGCCACAAAATGCCCCACAGGTAGAGGAAAATAATAGTGACAGTAACTCGTATAGTTTTGATGAAGGAGAGGGTAATGCTGATCCAGTCGAAGCAAATGGAGAAAACGCAGGTAATGGGCAAGACGAACAACTGGGAGATTACAGTTATAGTGTCAGTGTTTAACTGGGTGTGCTAGTACTAGGGACTAAACAGCTGGACTGAAACTTTTAAGGTGCGGCAGGATTAACCAACTCGTACATTACATACATTTGATTGCAATGAGTGGATAAGCCCTTTCATCACATGTTATTCTTAATATGATGAGTTGGAGAGAAGAAGAAAAAACAAAAACAAAGACAAGGAAGCCATCCAATTTTCTCAAGAACATAAGACGGACGTTCACAGGCAATTAGGTACCGTACCACCCAACAAAATTGTGATCCAATCAGGCGATGATTTGCACATAGAACAAACGCGAGGGGAAGGATTATTACTATAGTGCTACCTCTATGACAGCATGTACTAAGTCCTCGGTAAAGGACTGTGGTCGTTCGCCTACAGCTCACTTTACACAGTCCTTACGAAGACCTATGAAAATAGCGGGGGATCGGTCGTCTGTGTGATGGTTGAAATTGTCTTTCTTCGCGAAGCAAGCTTTGGAAGTAAAATCTTTATTTACTACCATGACTTTTTATTGCAGCTGTTTTTGATGACTGAGATTTTCTGGAAAGTGCCTATAATGTGGGAAAAATCAGCAATTTTTTTTTCGCCCCGTGAAATTACTGTGTGACTAAGGAACTTTGTTTACATCAGTATGCTAATTAGCTATATTATTACGTCATTGTGGAATGTTTGCAGAAGCAACTTGCCATGTGTATGTAAGGCAACTAGCGCGCACGCGGGATTCTGATATCAACAAATATTTCGAAAGTAAATTCTGGCTAGGACAAATATAGTATAAATCTCGTCAGGGTTTTGGATTAATTAAGTTACCTTCAAAAGAATGTAACACTTCTCTTGTAGATTTATGAGATACAAAATGTATAAACCTTGCCTGTATACTGAGTATGTCTTTAGAAATATGGTTTTACTACTTTTTAGCTTTAAGGAATAATGTAGTGTTAAGCGTCTTGTCTTTTCAAATCCTTGAGATTTCCTGAACTCCAGTGGACTATGGAAACTGTATTCTTATTCCTTTTGACGTAATAGGACACTGGCTGTCTCCCACTCGTCGTGTAAATTTACTGAAAAAATGAAGTGTTTACCTGCAGATACGTAGAATAATTTTAAAGGACGCGATTATTTGTGCTAACTATTTACTACTATGTCTACTATTTTAGGTTGATTAGAAAAAAAATCATCAAAAACGATGTTCTTTTCGACATGTAGCCTACAAATCTCTACCGTCGAATATTCTCTACATGAAATTGTTTTTTGTTCAAAAAAGATCAATAATTTATTTTTGTTGTTAATACCTTGCAATCAACCCTAATATCCGCTTTGTCATCAAAATGACCTACACAAAGACGGCATCACCCTCACCCCCCACCACCGCCACCGCCACCGCCACCGCCACCGCCACTATCACCATCACCATCACCATCACCATCACCACCACCACCACCACCATCACCATCACCATCACCATCACCATCACCATCACCATCACCATCACCATCACCATCACCATCACCATCACCATCACCATCACCATCATCATCATCATCATCATCATCATCATCATCATCATCATCATCATCATCATCATCATCATCATCATCATCATCATCATCATCATCATCATCATCATCATCATCATCATCATCATCATCATCATCATCATCATCATCATCATCATCACCCGTTAAAAAAAGCTTGCACCCAGAGAAACTGACAAAATACAACTACGATACGTTCTATTGCATGACCCTTAAACTTTTAGTCGGCGCTGTATAGTAACTTTTGTGAAGTAATCAATGTATCATAGCCTAATTGATGGCATAGCCTAATTGATAGCATTCAGTTGTAAACAGGAGACGACAAATGTTTTCAGGATGTGAGGCGATCGTTGTCTTTTAAGCAGAATATTTATCCCTTGTGGCCCATTATACTAACAAAAAGGCCTCAAAAATACAAAAAGAATTGGTGAAATTGTTTTACTATGCATATAATTCTAAGTTATCAATTTTTCTAGGCTGCTTCAAAATGCGAAAAGGCTGATACATTTTGCTGACGTGACTCACTTATAGCTTTCAAAGGGTGAATTTGTAGCAATTATGAATGTGGCTGTAGTTTCCTTCGTGCTGCTACATACCCACACTTTGTAGGTGATAAAAAGTTCTTAATTGGTTTGATAAGCATTTCAGTACGATCCGTACGATTTTTATTTTTATGACTACTTTATGCTTTCTTAAATTTATTTCAGCTATTAGCAATAAACTTCGCTATAACGTATCCAGCCGCGATGTAGCAAACAAAGTTTACTGAATCTGTTTGAAAAAATAAGCAATGTCGGTAAATTTGTCGAAGTCTGATGTAAAATTCTTTTTGTATTCTCGTTTCATAACTTCATTCTTCGTTAATTGTGGCAAAGATAGAATATATTTTTAATTGCGATTTATATTATAAAGCAATTGTAACAAATAAACGCTAGCTGGCAATCGTTTGATTAGACAATTCTGAATGGAGTCAGTGTTTTTCAGAGTTCACAGTTTTACTTTTCAATGGTTAAGTTCATCGGAAATGGATAACGAAAGGTTCATGAGTCACCTTCAAAGCTTTTTCAACTTCATCCTCTGTGTCTAGAACCATAAGAAGACCTCTGATGCAAGATCGGTCCTCAACTCAAGTAATTCCGACTTTCCACTACTCTCAAAGGCTCTCTCGAAGGCTCCCCTTTCATACGTACACATGAACCTGTTATCAGCTACCAACAACGTCTAGCCCTCCAACCTCTTTGTCTGAGTTCCATCTCTACATCAATACTTTCCCTTGACTAACATTTGTAAACGCATCTAAGGCCCTCTTCTGCAGAAACCTAAAATAAGAGTCCATTTTCCAAGCTAAGGGAGCCCTAGCCCCGCACTTCTGCAAAAAGTGAGAGGAATATATAAATAGAAAAAGAATAAAGAAGAAAGTGAAAGGAATGGAGGTAAAACTTGAAAAAAAATATGGGGTTTTAGACGAGAGTTAGTTGGGGTAACGGTACATTTGTTACTTATGCTCGTCACTATAGAGGAAATGAATGTCAACGACTTCCAGTAAGCACTGTATGGCTTAGAAATGGTGTTAGTTTACAAAGATATAAACGTAGTTTAAATGATATACATATGGGGATTGAGATCAGCTTGCTTTATTGATCAATTGTGAGGAAGTTGATTTACAAAGTAGAATTATCTGCAGTCTAGGGAGTCAAGGTGCCGTATTTTTGTCATGCGAGCTACGTAGGATGATGAGATGCACGTTCTTTATCTTGGCCGTTCACTGTACGTGCAACCAAGCTGCCCTACTGATCACTCTCCGTTAAAATAAAATAAAAAAAAAAAAAACGCTTTTAGATATTCAATGAACCCGGTTCCTATAGCACGGGAGTGAGCCTACCACTAACAACCTTCAACCGAAATTAAAACTCTAAAAGTTGAAGATTTCTACTACAAGTCTCCTGCAAACTAAGTTTATTTCTGCGCATTGACAACTTCGGTCCTATACGTTTTCGTTTCTTTCTTCAGTGCTGACTCAAACGTTTTACTTCTTCCAACATTCAGTATGTTACATTTATACGTTCATCTGCATAGGCAAGGTTGTGGAGGAGCGAAGCTTTGCAACTCGTGAAAAGGGGAATGGTTTGCTCTAAATACTAATTCTTCATGTATGATAAATTCTCTAAAATGGTCAAAAATGCTTTGGAAAACACTACTGAACATCTTAAGTCCAAAACTTACCGGACTCTTACCTGAGATCCGGACATCCCCCTCTAGAGCTTTGGTATGGGATTGGTAACTCTATCACTTTTCATTGCTGGCGAAAGGCAAAGACAAATAATCAATGTAAATAAGCGCGAGTGTTTGTATGTGCGTGTGTCTGTGTGCACTCACAGACACCTCCTTAGCGGCACATGGACAGCCGGCGAGAGCTAAGCTCTCGCACGTCTTTCCTAGCTCACGCGCGGCACGTGCCTGCCTTGCGAGCAGCCCGCCCTCCAGACACGTACGTCTACCGGGTGAGTTGGAGGTCAGCCAAGCTCGTGGGGGAAATCCCGTGAATTCCTTACCGGGTCCTGTGTACGTGTACCGGTAAGGCAGCGAGGGTGCGTGTCTGTGAGCCGAAGCTGTGTGTGTGTGTGTGTGTCTGAGGCTGCTGTGGGCATGGGTGTGCACTCACAGACGCGGCTCGAAACTGGCGTAGCTGCCCGAGAATTCCGTCACTCGAATGAGAAGTCTCGCGCGGCTGCACGTGCCTGCCTTGCGAGCAGCCCGCCCTCCAGACACGTACGTCTACCGGGTGAGTTGGAGGTCAGCCAAGCTCGTGGGGGAAATCCCGTGAATTCCTTACCGGGTCCTGTGTACGTGTACCGGTAAGGCAGCGAGGGTGCATGTGTGTGTGCAGGTATGTGTGTGTGTGTGTGTTTGTGACCTTCAGCTTGTGAACGGGAGATTATTAACTGGAAAACTTTTGGAACGCTTAATATTCATGAGCCTGACGTCATTACATTACTACCTGAATAAAGGACACCGGGGTGGGAAATACGATACGCAGTGCATGTGAGCTAATAACAGGTTGTGAACAGTGTGGGATGGGAAGTATGCTGTCACTTTGCCGTGTTTATTTGCGGTATCGTTCATCGTTTCCCTTGTCTGAGTGAATGCATGGAGCTGCGAACATTGTCTATTTTCCAACATATGCGTTTTGATCATTTCAATGATTCAGATACATGTTGACATAGAGCTGCGATTCTCAAACGCGGCCCTTAGGGCTGCATGCAGGCCCCTTGCCCTGTCAGTGCGACCCCTTGGTTTCACGTTTAAAAGAACATGTCATATTCGACAAGAAAAACTTAGCGAAGTTGGAATAAGGGTCAATAATCCGTGCTGACATATATTTTCAGGTATGTATTTGGAAGTGACTAGGCCTACTTTACTCCTTCCAACTGTGTTCCCCTAAAGTGGTGCTAGGTTACTTCCTTAGCAGTCTGTACAGCATATTCCTTGTTCAGTCATATCTAGCCACGATTGGGTACTTTGTTTTGTTTATCCGGTTTTGTTTTGTTAATGGTGGCATATAGTTATGCACTGCAGTCAAACAATGCTGAGTGCGTGTTGCCTATTTCTAGTGACAAAGCTTCTCGCAAAGGTGTATCTAATTTTTGGGTGAGGTGATTGTGCATTTGAACAGTGTATTTTGGTGAAAGTGTGTTGATTGATTTCTAAAATTAAAATCTCTGCAACATGTAGAAACAACATCAAATGCAATTGCTGAGTGGCATCAGCTGCGTGTGAGAAGTTTTATCTGCGCTCTCTCTTTCCACAGCTCTAGTAAATGAAAAAAAAAAAAGAATCATTCGATCAACTTTAACTTTTTCCCGACTTTTGGGATGCAACCCTCGACCTCAGCCCCGCTTCTCTGTCTGACCGCGTTTAGTAGGATAACTCTAAGAGTTAATTTCCTAGCTCAGATAAGTGCGACCGTCGTTATTTCATCCGTTTCATGGACAGTTTTCCGCCGCCAACTTAGTTTGGGAAACCAATTAGGTGGTTCCCTTCAAACGATCATAATAGTTACCCACGAATGCTGGGTACAGAACTGTAGACAAGAATGGGGTAGGGGGACATGAGCCCTGACGGGGAAGGCCGCTACCTCAGGGAAATGCCGGTATGATAAAGTAAGCCTAATCCCCCTTTATTGACCAGTCGCACCGACGAATTTCTTAGTTTTATCCTTAGGGAAAGCAAATTCTTCAATGGGAGCTTTAAAACTTTTGCAACACACGTCCTTTCAGCAAACCGTTACTTTTTTAGGGCTTCGGTTTGACCCCCCCCCCCTTTGTTGGGGAGTTTGTTTGGCCCTTGTCGGGCAAATCCTATCTCCACCTGTAATTGTAGACACAAAATTGTGGTTTAAAGTGCGCTTTTCTGCGATCTAGGAAGTCTGGAAAGGCACATTTTCTCACCTCACCCGCAACCATGTTGGGGCTTAAGTAGGGCTGCTCCCCCATGACACTTTAAAGGTGGAGATTGCCCTCTAAAGAACCCACTTCCAAAAATTCGTACCTCTGAGGCTCTGCCACCGCTTGCCATAGATACAGCTGCGGAACCTCTTAAGTATGGACTTCGTTCCCGAGGTCTTCTCACTAAGCCTGAGGTCATTCCCTGCGGTCATCAACTTCAAACCAGGAAGTTGCTACGGCAACTCCCTGCTCAAAGTAACCTATGCATTTGGTTCTCACCCTCAGAAACTTTGAGAGTCACTGACATAGAGAAAAATGTGACTTGCACACTATTTCATCTGCAGTGAGAGATAGCCTGCAGGACTTTTCTTGAGAGGTCTTCTTGGCCGAGAGTTTGGATACGCCCTCAGAACTTTTGTAGGACTTTCGAAAAAAGTGTATAAAGGTATACAATAGCAGTTAACCACTGCCATTAGCAGCAGTGGCGTAGCTGCTGGGGAAAGGGGGCAGGGGCGTCAATCCGTATTGAAATGTGAGGGTGGGGAATAAATGACTTAGCACAAACCAAGCCTTTTGGTTTTGAAGAGGGGGTGTCTTCTTATGGGAACTTTCCTGTTCCCCTCTTATGATGATGACGACTGACGTTGTTCTGCTCTAATAAAAATTAGGATTCCAAAGTTAACATGACCATCATAGATGATCTGCCAGTTGAAATACACGAAGTCCACAGAATTACTTCAAGATTTTATTGTGATAATGTCCTAAATAGCTGAAACCGCGATCGGCACCATCGATCCCAACAGTGAAATAAGGGCAATTGACGTAGATTCCAGATGGGAAGGTTTTGGTGGTGTGGGGGTACCAAAATTTTTTTTCGGATTTTTTTCAACTGAGTGGCAGCCTCGTAAATTGCATCTTTTTTGCGCGCCCTGGGTCTGTATATAGCAATAGGCAGGGGCGGATCTAGGGTCTTTTCTGAGGGGGGGGGGGTCCAACATAAAAAGGGCACATTCATTTTTTTTTAAGTTTTGGTTCCCATAAACGTCAGTGATTACACAACTTACCGCATATTGACAAAGAAAGGATAAACCAAAAGACATGACAAAAACTGGAATCAAAACCTGGAATCTAAAAGGTGAAAATGCAACCCCGCGAAGCGCTCGAAATTTTTTTGGGTAAGCCTACACTTATAAGAATTTGTAGTAATTTAAAGCTTATATAGAACAATGGAGCGGACAGTTGGGCCCTATCGGGCATAACTTTATTTGCTTTCCTTCTCGAGTCACTAGTCGTACCGTACGATAGACACAAGTGATCGTTAACCAGGTTTAGCGAAATGCGATTCAATTCACGACATTTACATAAATCCATGTATTCTACTTAACTTGAAACGGTGGAGAGGGTTTGTTCTATATTTAGCTATAAGTATAACTGAACTGAGGAAGAGTGGACAAAGCGTACCAAAAATTTTGGGTTTTATCCCAGAAATTACCCTTCCCCCACCTGGCACCTGGAGGTTAAAATACTGTATGTTGTGTTCCCTATATAGTTGCGGCGCAACTGTCAAAAACACTCTGTAAGAACAGATGACTGAAGTCGAATGTTTGCTTTTCATTTGCGACATCAGACCGGTCATCGGCCCAAAGACGTCAAAAAATTGCACCGACTGACATTGCGTTATTTGACCTGGTGGTGATTTTATATAGTAATTTTAAAATGAAACAAACACCGATTCGTCTATTGTGACTTCTGGTCAACTCTTGGCTGTGGACTTTACCTAAGACTGGCTTTTTATTCCCATCACTAGGGCAAAACTATAAAAGAAGAGAGTAATTCCAGACTATAAATATCATAGCGAAACATATTTACCTTCTCTCTCTTGTTCACGAGAGGATGGATACTAGAGGGTGGAGGGAAGGTTTCGTAGATGTAGCGTTTATGGAGTGTGAACAGATCATTATTTTGTAAGACCAAAAGACTTAGCAGTGACGTTTTGGGATCAATATTAAAACCCAATAGTAACACGTTGCATAAAGCACTAGCTAGTGAATATGACGTAATATCTGCGTGTTTTGTATTACTCTGAATGCCCAAGCAAGCCACACGTAGTTCCAAGCGAAAAGTGATTAGAATGCCTGATTGTCACGCAGACATACTGTAGTCACATTCTCTGTAAAACGATTGCACTGTTCGGGTTTTGGGGCGGGCAATATAGACTACTGTAGTCATATATATTGGCAAAAGTTTCTGCGATACATGGCTAGACTAGTTGATCGATACGGGATGGGGGTAACCAAAATCTCCTCGGAATTGGACAACACTGTCATTACCTGTGAAACTGTCTCGTTTTTTTTTTTTTTTTTTTATTGTGAAAAAACATTTTTTGAAAAAGGGCACACTGGAAAATTTGAGAGGGGTCCGGACGCCGGTGACCCCCTGGATCCGCCACTGAATGGGGATTCTTCCTTTGTCGCTACATAAAGGCACTGTTTTTGGGGAGGGGGTTTTGCCTCCCCTTTGAGAAATTTTTGTTAATTTAAAGTTGCTTAGATGGAAAATGGTGCTAAATGTTTGACACATTCTGGGCTGATCATATATGCTGGAAGATGTCCATCATTTAGCGAATTTGGCAGTGGGAATCATTCCTTTGTCACTATATAAAGGTGCCGTCCCGGGGAAGAGCTGTCTCCCCCTTTTGAGAAATTTGTTTATTTAAAGTTGCTAAGATGCAAAATGGTGTTATCTTTGGGAAATTTTGGAGCTGATAATACGTCTGAAAAATGTTTATAATTTAGTGGATTCAGCAGCGGGGATCCTTTCTTTGTCACTACATAAAAGTGTCGTCCTGGGGGAGGGTCCCTCCTCTTTGTAAAATTTTTATTAATTTAGGTTGCTCAAATGCAATATGGTGCTCTCTTTGGGACAAATTTTGAGCTGATCATATATGGCCGGAAAAGGTCCATAATTTAGTACATTCTAAAGTTTGTTTAGGTGATAAAAGAGAATAATTTGTCTCAGAGAAGAATACGTTGTCAAAAAACCTCCTGAAGGCCCCTTTTGGCTACTTAACTGTTTTCTATTCGAGGGAAATTTTTGCCCCAAAACACGTGCGTGGAGTTAACAGAAGCATTCTTGGACTATTGTGATTTTTTTTCTTTTCTTCATTGTGCATTATAAAAGGGTATTTAAGGCTGGCAGATACCCGTAAAGGCCTCCTGGACGCTCTGGATCAATTATATAAAATGGTGGCAATGACATAAAGCTTACTACCCGACATCCAAATGATAATGTATGGTATGACGCCAAATATTTTACATCTATCGTATTTTTACTGATTTTGAACGAAAATCTAGACAAACAGCTTCCAGCAATGGAGAATGGGCAGGAAGTAGAGAATAGATGCAGGAAGATGATATTAGAACTCCCTGATAGGTATAGCAAAAGGGGTGATTGAAAGACTAACAAGCGCATTTCAGAATGCCATTCAGTGTATTAACATCTATAACATCTTTATATACCGAAAATTGCTGCGTGCGGAGCGCTCGGTAATTTTTTTGAAAAATGTGTAGTGGCAAATACGTACTTTCAACCTTCCACATCATTCTGCAAATTAGATTTAATATATTTCGAGGGGGGGGGGGGGGGATATTTGGAGATTTATCTCTGTTTCTCGGAAAGTGTTGTGATCAGAATAGTTTCAGATATATTTACCTTCATAATGGTAATGCGATGGAGCGCAAATCGTAAGGCATGCGCGCGGAGCGTGCCGAAATCTTCCATTAAATAAGACGGCAAAGAACAGTTTTGATTCGATTTTACGTTAAGAAAATAACGTTTGGCTTTATTCTCACTTAATGAGTTGGAAAATACAAACAGAGCTGGAATAGACTCAGTCGGAAAATGTGCTAGACTGAGATATCAGAAATTCCTAGTGGAATTTCAGATTTTACGACTATCGTCGTTCTGACGGACTTGGGGGAGGGTGCGCGTGAGAAATCTCCCACATCCCCGGTCGCGACGGCCCTGTTTCCACCCTTTGTCGCAGTAACAACGATATTATATGGACAGATATCCTATCACCAAACATTGTACTTTTGTTTTCGCTTGATTTAGTCCCTTTCCCACTGTTACAAATTTTGAAAAATCATTGGTTTAGCGTAGCGTGCCGAAATCTTCCATTAAATCAGACGGCAAAGCACAGTTTTGATTCGATTTTACGTAAGAAAAATAACGTTTGGCATTATTCTCACTTAATTTAGTTGGAAAATACAAACAGAGCTGGAATAGACTCAGTCGAAAAATGTGCTAGACTGAGATATCAGAAATTCCTAGTGGAATTTCAGATTTTACGACTATCGTCGTTCTAACCAACTTGAGGGACGGGGTGAGGCATCTCCCACACCCCCGGTCGCGACGACCCTGTTTCCACACTTTGTCGCAGTAACAACGATATTGTATGGACAGGCATCCTATCACTAAACATTTAAGTTTTGTTTTCGCTTGGTTTGGTCCCTTTCCCACTGTTACAAATTTTTGTAAAATCAGGGGCGTAGCCTTGTTTTGGTGTTAGGAGGCAAGTTGACTCATCGCCCCCATTCTTGACCGGCGTCATAGGGGAAGGGTTTGCTGTGTCAAATGGCATAGATGCAAGATGGTGCTTTATTTTGCTTTTTTTTATACTAGATCCCAGTATTCCCCACAGGGAGTTTTAGAGGGGCGACACGCCCTCCGATTGAAAATGGCCGCCAATGAAAAGTAGTTGCCACCCTCAAAAAAAAAAAAAAATAAAAAAAAATCAAGCTCCACTTTCAAGTCCATTGCTTCATAACACATATACAAGTCACATAGTATGAAGGAAAACTTTCCCAACCCCAAGGGATGGCACCAGGATTTGCCCGACGGGGGGGGGGGAGGCAGCGACTCGAAATCCCGACAGCCACAATGCCGTTGGTGAAGGGATTTGAAGAAAACCTGTATACTATATTATACCATTACTTGGCATACATTGAATAAAATTTGCATATACAGTGGAAAATAGCTCCGCGCAGATTTAATGTTTCTCCCGGAATCTAAACTGTGGAAAAGCCCGCTAAGCCCGCGAAACTTGTTTGGGTTAGCCTACACTAAAAAGAATCTGTACTTGCTTAAAGCTTATTAACGTCAATTGTCTGAGCATTGTCGGTGCAGTTGGTCCCTATTGGACACAACGTATATTGTACTTCCCTCCTCGAGTCACCAGCCGTACCGCACGACATACACAAGAGAACCTTAACTAATAGGTAAATGAGATGAAACTTAAATCCATGTATTTTACTTATTAACTTGAGTTACTTGAAAATATGGTGAGGGCTTGTACTTTATTAGCTATAAGTAACGGAACTGAGAAAGAGTGGGAAAAGCTTACCCAAAATGTTGGGTTTATTCGCAGAAATGACCCTTTTGAAAAGCCAAAGTAAATACACCGACCATGGATGGCGACAGAATTTTCTCGACAGGAGGCCTGGTCATGCCAGAGACCCCAAGTTCCGACAGCCCCTATGTCGAGGGAGTGGTGAGAAAGGGATATGAAAGAGCCTAAATATCACATGCCATTGCAGGGTATATTTTGCTCGATATCACTTAATGCTTCGAAAGCCGAGTTGCGCATTGATAGTGTTCTTTCGGGTCTGAATTCCGAAATTGCAAAGCGCGCGAAATTTTTTGGTAGGCTTACACAAAAAAACAAAATGTAATCATTTAAAAAGACAAAAAGAAAAGAAACATAGAAAATGTAGGAGTAGACCGTATCGCTGATAACATACATTATGTCAAACCACCTGGGCTACGTATGAAATAGCTGAACTTTGCTCCGTGAGTCGCTCACCAACTAACCTACTGCATGACACACACAAGATAACAACAATTAGACTTTCTGATATGGGCTGAAATTTACGACCTCTGCATAACCTGTGTATTGTGCCTACCTGTTACATGGTAAGCTTGACAGAATTTACGCTATCTAGTCATGTGGAATGGAAATATTGAAGAAACTGGAGTGACTTTGGGGTTTTTATTAGAGAAATTGTTCTCTTGAGAGCAAAAACAGGTGCCGTTAACTTCTCATATACGATGATATGAATGCAGAATGCTGAGACACGCAGGCCCTAATCAAAAAGAGTCACGACACTACTCTTTTACGAAATGTGGGGGGACATTTGATATTGTGTACCCCACCCATCGAAATGTGTCGGCTCCGTCCCCCAGGATTGACTCCCATGGCAGGGGAAGTTGCCCTCCGGAAAATAATTTGGGGAAATTTGATGAAATAATATTTCCTTTTCCTTTTTCTCAAAAATTTTCCTTGAAATAAGACATTGTGAGTCATTTCTTATTCATAATGCGTATTTCCATGCAACATGTTATCCCAGATTTCGTCTGTGATACTGCGACATGAAGCGTGCCTGACTCGCGTTCCATGGAAATGCCCTCGCTGAAGCAGCGTTAATGTTCTCTTGTATATGCGTGAGTATTATGACCAGTACAGTATAGTGGGACTACAGGAGCTCAGGATATAATCAACCTTGTAGTTGTACACTTATGGAATTCAGTGAAAGGACAAGTAATTCACCAACATAGGTTTAAGCTTTGAACGACCCCTTGTCCGACAAGCTAGTAACGGGCAGGGTAAATACTATAGGCTGTGCCCCCCCCCCCCCGTCGTCCCATAATGTGATTTTGGGTATTTAAAAATATGCACAAACACATTGTTTTTCGATATGAGCAGAGCAGAAGGACCACTGTCACTTTAACTGTCAATCATCAGGCTAACATGGCATGCACCACACGAGGGATCATACAATGGCCATACCTCCAAAAGGAATACAAGTACTAAAACGAAACTTTTGGTGGATACTTATTACCAGAATTTTCTGCTCGCTTTGTCGCGGCGTTCATCATGGGTAGTTGCAGCTCGTACTAGCATTTTTCATCTTTCACTATTATAACTTTAAGGCGCACAAAACCCAATGAACCACATTCAAGGGGGTCTTTTTGCAAATTCTCCCGGCTAGCCCCGCTTCTGCAGCCATACGTAGATCGATGCCACCTTCGATGCTACTATGGAGGCGTTACGTGAACATGTGGCGCTGATCTCATTCAGGCGTTTTAATAATAGACTAGCTAAATTGGTTGGATGGTTAGGCCAACTCGAAAAGAAATACCGCTGGGACGTTTGAAAGTTGTGCAAGTTCTTGCAAATATGTGGCCTTGTGCGAAACAGTGGTATAAGATAGGCCTACACATTTTTGTGTCGAGGTAGGAACAAGTATTCAAATTAGCCTGATTTCTGAATGGTTTTAGGAGTTTGGCTTAAAGTTTAAAAAGAATATATCCAGTCGCCTCAAGTTTCAAGTTATTTGTGAACATTACCTTAATCTTTCAAATTTTCTTGTATCTCCTTTACAGTGGCGTAGCCAGGGGGGACGGGCGAGTTGCCCCCTCTGGAAAAATCTTGGGGGAAATTTTGAAAGTGAATATATGGTGAAATTTGCGCACGATCTGGTAAAATTTTAAATTTCTCAACCAGTACACTGTACTTATTTAAAAGTATATGCCACACTGGCACAACCAGTCCTCATTAAGGTTTTCAGAGATGGAATGATGACACCATGCTAATAGTTGTACTAGTAATGTTTTACTATCTGTTTTATACAGCATGGGATCTCTGGACCTCTGACAAGGGACGCTGTCCTTTTACTGTATACTTCCAATGTTTCTTGATAATGAAAGCAGCAGCATTGTGGTATATTCACTTTGTTAGAATGGGTCAGTGGTCAAGTGGTATACTGTGCTACAAGGGCAGGTCCTCGTAAAATTTGGACTGATTGGGGTAAATGTGGTGAACTGGTGAAGGGAAAGGTGTACCAGGGTTCACTTAATTAATAACTGTACTTCACCCATTGTGATTCTGATCTACCAGTAGGACTCAACAAAAATTCATCAAGACCTGAAGACAAGCAAGATAAAAAAAAAAAGCTTCCTAAAAAATAGGAATTCTTGGTGATGTATTCAGTTTACATTTAGAACCAAATGTGGCACCATTTTGCATCTAGCCGATCCTTATATGAGCAAAAATTTTCCACCCCCTCCCCCAGGACGGCGATCAGTCACATCAGCCAGGTCAGAGGACAGCACCCGGACAAAATTTGGACCTGCGGAGAACACTGATTATTAGGAAGCAGATCACTAATTGGGGGAAATCTTGGTGCTCTTGCCCCCCCCCCCGGACAAAAATCCTGACTACGCCACTGCTCCTTTACAAACATTTTTCTTAGCATTTCTGGACAAAAACTATTTAGTATGAAAGGTAAACAAATGACTTATCCTTCCTTAATAGCAAATTAGTTTATATTGTCACATGAAGGAAAGAAGCGACTCGCCGCGTGAATTGGGATGCCGGCGCGGGGTACACTACTTCAAGTTAAGGTGAATGTTGTCTAGAAAATGTCGTAAGAGGAAAGAGGAACCCGCCCCTTTCTTTTAAACAAAGAACATAGCACGTTGATTGAAAATTCAATGCTTCATATGGTTTAAGCTTGACGGTTGTGTTAACATTCCAAAAACAATTTTCGCCGGGTTTGAAAAGGAAAAAGTGCTTTTTGAGGCGTGTGCTATATGTCAGTCTCGGTGCCTGCAGGAATTGTGCAGCTCAGTCTTCCAGTCAAGCGGACCAATGGGGCGAATCCCTCTTTGAAATTTGTTCGCCACCTAGCAAGTTTTCAAGTTGCCATTGGCTTAATGGCATTTGCATACATTTGGCCCCCTTAAAAATTTGTTAGCCCCTGGAAGCCATTTCGCCCCCATTCAGTACTTTGTCAGGCTACGAGCCTGGTACAGTCACATGGGCGTCGACACTGCAGGAACCGCTTCAGTCTTGTTCTCCGTTGCCGAAAGCCCCACCAAGTTGGTAAGGGGAAGCCATGGGGGATGATATTTCAATAGCCTTAGTATACGTGTGCATTTTTCCCAACGCTCATCTCTACAAACTGTAGTTAAACTCTGGCCTGTTGCAACACATTCACCAGTCCTAAAAGCGATCGACGATTTATACCTGGTAGATCCCAATCATAAAAATTTTATGCAGTAAAATAATTTTGTGGGGGAAAACGGGACTAAAGAGTACTCAGAATATGGCGCATAAAGAATTTAATTTAGATTTTGTCCCTTTATATTGAGTAATTGAGCAGTTTTGGTTTTTCCAAATCATAGTGGCAACACGTATTTAAACTTTTGTCCCTGGACAAGTTCAAGGAATATCTTTGGGGAAAAATATCGCTTTTAAGACCTTTAACCATTTGTAAAATTTCTTCATCGGAAGTTACTATCTGGGTCTAATTATGGAAAACAAATGAGGTCTACAAAGCAGCTCACTCATAAACATTCATTATTTGTATACTAACATCTGTGCAGTGTATGAAGTTAACTTTGTGTACCAGATTTAGTCTTTCAGAGACTTCGGGAGTTCAATACATATTTCATTGCATTCAGTTTATATTTATCTTTGTTTTCTAACGTACGTATAAACAACATGAGTTACAGACCCAACCAAAATATTGACTGCAGACTTTTAGGTCAACAGGAAAAGCTGAGCTTCGGCAACATTGTTGCGCTTGTTCTTAGTCTTTGTGGTCTGCTTAGAGCGAATCCAGTACCATTTGGAGAACTAAGTTGTCATCATTTTGTACATACCCCAGTGCTGTCCCTGTATCCCATCAGGAGCTATATGGTGTCCTACTTCGAAAAGTCTGGCGACGCCACTGGTACAGCCTTTCCAACACCCTACGCTGGTCCGGAGCTGAATCGTGGATTCTACTCGGAGACGTTGGTATAAGTAGAAAATTGGTCATACTTTGATTGCTGTGGTTTGTTTAGTGTACATCAGATGCTGTTTATATAAATTGTAGGTTTCTTTTAAAGCCAACAACTCTGGGGCGCTTCTCCCCTCGCTCCGAGTGCCAGGGGCTCTTATTAATTGAAGAGGATATTACATCAAAAACAAAATACTTTAGTACGCTCATATCCATGCTCGCATGAAGGCTTCCCCTCGGTCACATACCTGGAGGGTAGTTGTCTCAACATGTATGCTTGTAAAGTAACAAATGAAGATTTTTTACAAGCCTCGTGTAACTTGAAATCCTAACAGGATATACGTCGTCCCCACCCACACCCCACCCTACCCGTTTCGTTTGAACAAAAATCCAGACGAATAGCTTTCAGAAATGGGGAATGGGACGGAGGGAGTATAGGTGCAGGGAGGTGATATTAATTCTCCCTCATAGGTATAGCAAAAGGAGTATTGGACTAACAAGCGTGTTTCCAAATGGTTTTTCGTCGCAAGTGTACTAACAAACCATCTGTACCTACAATGGCTGCAAAAAGCGCTCGGTAAATTTTTTTTTAAAAATGTATAATGGCAAATACGTACTTTCAACCTTCCACATCATACTACAAATTAGGTTGAAAGATCACATATTGATGCAAGGCCTCTACAGAGGTTGGAGATGTATTTCTGCTTTTCGTAAAAGTGTTGTGGTCAGAATAGTTGCATGTATTATTGCCTTATAATAATGGTCATGAGATGGAGTAAAAACCGTGACAAATGCGCGCGAAGTATTAAATAAGATTTCCATGACAAAAGTTCCGATAGTTTGAGAGCCATTTGTGATAGAAAATGATTACAATAGAGCCATCTTTCGGTCGAGAACACACCTCACCCTTCCCCCTATACATGTCTATAGCTTAAATACTTTGCGGGATCATTTTAAAGTTTTTCAAAGAAATCTGAAATCAATTGGGGAACGCACCCCCATACCCCGGTTGTCGGAAGTCGTTGACATTCATTTCATCCATAGTGACGAACATTAGTAACAAATGTAACTTTACCCTAACAAATTCTCGTTTTAAACCGCATACTTTTTTCAAGTTTTCCCTCCGCTCCTTTTACATTCTTCTTTTTCTTTTAATATGGGGGCTAGGGCTCCCTTAGCTTGGAAAATGGACTCTCATTCTAGGTTTCTGCAGAAGAGGACCGAAGATGCGTTTACAAATGCTAGTCTAGGGAAAGTAATGTTGTAGATATGAAACTCAAACAAAGCGGTTGGGGGAGTACACCAGGGCTAGACGTTGTTGGTAGCTGATAACAGGTTCATGTGTATGAAAGGGGAGCCTTCGAGAGAGCTTTTGAGAGTAGAGGAAAGTCGGAGTTATTTGAGTTGAGGACAGATCTTGCATCAGAGGTCTTATTATGGCTAGACACAGAGGATAAAGTCGAAGGCGGCCTTGACGGTGACTCATGAACCATTCGTTATCCAGTTCCCGATGAACTTAACCTTTGAAAAGTAAAACTGTGAACTCTGTAAAAACACTGACTCCGTTCAAAATTGTCTAATCAAATGATTGCTAGCTAGCGTTTATTTGTTAAAATTGTCTTAATACATTAATCAAAGTTAAATACTATATTCTTATTTTTGCCACAATTAAAAAAGAATGAAGTATAGAAAGGAGGGTGATAAGGGAACTTTCGAAATCTCCCGAAATTGCTTAATGTTTAAAACAGATTCAAATAACTTTGTTTGTTACATCTCAGCTAGATACGTTGAACGCGAGCTTTCTTGCTATTAGCTAAAGTAAACTTAGGTAAGCATAAAGTAGTCATAAAAATGTCCATCATACGGGTAGTACGGGAATGCTTATCATATCAAGAACGTCTACAAAGCGTGGGTATGTAGCAGCACGAAGAAAACTACAGTCGTATTTATAATTGCTACAAATTTACTCTTTAAAAGCTGTAGGTGAGTCATGTCAGTGAAATGTATCAGCTTGTTTGCATTTTGAAGCAGCCTAAAAAAAATGATAGATTAGAATTATAAGCATAGTAAAACAATTTCGCTAATTTATTTTGTATTTTCAAAGCCTTTGTTTATTTTAATGGGCTTCAAGAACAAATATTCTGCTGTATACAACTGAATGCATCAAAGTGCAATTAGGCTACGATATATTGATTATTTCACAAAAGTTACTATAACGCGCGGACAAAAAGTTTAAGGGTCATGCAAAAGAACGCATTGGTTTTGTACTGTCAGGTGTTTATTAACTATTACAGCATATACAATGGCAAGATCTTAAAGCTGGTTTTGGTTACAGAAGTCTTCTCCAAATGTGTAATCCAAAGGTAATAATGATAGAAAAGAAATCCACTTAATGTAAGTCAATTTGATGACACAGCGGAAGGGATGGTTGCATCACAAGGTATTAACAACAAAATAAAATATTGATCCCTTTTGAACAGAAAACAGTTTCATATAGAGAATATTTCACGGTAGAGATCTTTAGAATACAGTATATATATATATATATATATATATATATATATGTATATATATATATATATATATATATATATATATAGATATATATATATATATACATATACATATATATATATATATATATATATATATATACATATACGTATATATATACATATATACATATATATACATATATATATACATATATATTTATATATATAGATATATATATATATATACATATATATATATATATATATATATATATATATATATATATATTTCTGTTAATACCCTATTAGGGAGACAAATTCACGTCTCCCTAATTCTTTGCACCATTATTTTAACCCCTTCTCTACATTCTTTCTAAAAGATTTTTTTTTCTATGGTAGCGTATTAGCGCCCTCTTTCTTATGCCACTGTGTAAACTGCATAAATACATCATAGGTGCTATTATTTACCATAGAAATACGGGTGTGTTATGTGCTGCATGTAATTTATATGTATTATAGGAGACAAATAAGTATTCCGAAATACTTTTTAATATTTTGTTTATTTAATTAAACCTTGTGTGTAAATGATACAGTTAAAACAAACAAACCATAAGTTAAAGGCATTCATTAAGAATTATTGGTATTTTTGTGTGAATATTTGTATGTTTAGATATGGAAATATATTAAATTTTATGAATATAACCGATTGTCTCCCTAAGGAAGGATTTTATTCCAATGTCTCCCAAATGTTTAATTTAGTGTTATATATATATATATATATATATATATATATATATATATATATATATATATATATATAGATATATATATATACATATACACACACATATATATTTATATATATATATATAACACTAAATTAAACATTTGGGAGACATTGGGATAAATCCTTCGTTAGGGAGACAATCGGTTATATTCATAAAATTTAATATATTTCCATATCTAAGCATACAAATATTCATACAAAAATACCAATAATTCTTCATGAATGCCTTTAACTCATGGTACGTTTGTTTTAACTGTATCTTTTACACACAAGGTTTAATTAAATAAACAAAATATTACAAAGTATTTCGCAATACTTACTTGTCTCCCTATAATACATATAAATTACATGTAACACATGACACACCTGTATTTCTATGGTAAATAACAGCACCTATGATGTATTTATGCAGCTTACACAGTGGCATAAGGAAGAAGGCGCTAATACGCTACCATAGAAATAAAATACCTTTAGAAAGAATGTAGAGAAGGGGTTTAAATAATGGTGCAAAGAATTAGGGAGACATAAATTTGTCTCCTTAGTGAAAATGTCTCCTTAATATACCAATTATAACTGCAATTTGTCTTCCTAATAGGGTATTAACAGAAATATATATATAATATATATATATATATGTGTATATATATATATATATATATATATATTTCTGTTAATACCCTATTAGGAAGAAAATACATATATATAACGCTAATTCCCACCTTAAGGGGAAATTGTTATATCTGCTTGTACATAGGGCGAAAAAATGATAATAAAATACATAAGAAATAAATTCGCCCTAACGTCTAAACATATAAATTAACGTTATTTCAATGGCCAGCCATCCGTTCGTGTTAACAGCTAGGTGTCCGTAAATTTGACAACTTTAAAGTAATGGCATCTAGTTTGTAAATCTAAGAGGGCGCCCTTGTAAGTTCACGTATTCCTATAGAAAAAGTGTGTGGAAACGTTAAGGCGAAACTTATATTTAACCCGAAAATTTTTTTCCCCTTAAGGTTGATTTTTCAACAACAACTTTCCCCCTATGTGCCGAATTAGAGATATATATATATATATATATATATATATATATATATATATATATATATATATATATATATATATATATATATATATATATTTGCCTATTTTTCACCTTGGGGGAAAAATCATGTGAAAAACAACATCATGTCGGAAACAACATCGATTTTGATGATTCTTTTCTAATCAGTAAATCTAAAATAGTAGACAATGCATAGTAAATAGTTAGCGCAAATATGGGCGTCCTTTAAAATTATTCTGCGTATCTACAGGTTAATGATTCATTTTCTATGTAACTGTAAATTACGTGTTGAAAACAGCCAGTGTCTTATTACATCAAAAATAATTAGAATACAGTTTCTATACGGAGTCAACTGGAGTTCAGAAAATCTCAGGGATTTAAAAAAGACAAGACGGTTACACTACATTATTCCTTTAAACCTAAATATTTTTAAAACCACACCGTGATGGAATGAACTTGGAATCAATGGGTAATTACAATGTGAAACGTTCACAATAGAAAAGTATAGTTAATATCTTAACCTTTTGCTTTAAGTCGAAAATAATTTTGCGAAACCATAAATTGCGCACTTACGAGCAGTTTGCATGCCACAGACTTTTTCATCTTACACTTTTCAGTCTAATAATGACTACCAGTGAAAGATATGTTTTACACCAATTTGCATTTGCTTTTAAGGACACAGAAAAAAAGTTGAAGACAGACAAATGTCTCGCATGCCAAAAGAGCTGTTCTGTCTCGTGTTTCCATAAACCAGATTTTACTTCTGGTTTTCCATTTACAAATATATCGTAATAAAAGAATCAAGAGTTTTGCAGTCGGCATCAAACTTAGCGTTAGGTAGTAGCAGTCGAGGTAGCCATAGAAAAATGAAGATACAAGCAATACGGTATAAAAATTACACCTCTAAAGACATATTGGAGTAAAAAGGCAGGTTACATACATATTGAATCTTATAAATCTGAAGCTTTTACAATAGAAAACTATGGTTAATATAATAACCTTGTGCGTTCAGTCGAAACCGATTTTGAGAAACCATATATTGCGCACTTACGAACAGTTTGCATGCCACAGACGTTTTACATCTTAAGTTTTGCTAACTTCTTCTGAAGGTTTTAGTCTAACAATTATTAGCAGGGAAAGGTACGTTTCACACCAATTTGCATATGCTTTTCAGGACACAGAAAAAAAGTAAAAGACAAATGTCTCACATGCCAAAAGAACTGTTCTATCTAGGGTTTCCATAAACCAAACAGGCGCGGATCCAGGATTTTGAGAAGAGGGGGGGGGGGGGGCACACACCGTCGGCCGAAGGCCGATGAGCGAGGGCCGAAGGAGCGAAGCCTCGGCGGGAGGTTTGGGGGTCCTCCCTCCAGGAAAATTTTTATTCTAGATGCGCTTAGATGCGTTTTCCCAGCATCTGGGAAGCATTTTTTCCATATTTACTCATTTTTTCGGAGTATTTATATCGTTGGTCAAAAAATCGTTGGTCATCAAAAACAGAGGGGCGTGCGCCGGGTGCGCCCCCACCTGGATCCGCGCCTGCCAAACATTACTTCTGATCTTCCGTTTTCAAATTTATCGTAATAAAAGAATCAAGAGTTTTGCAGTCGGCATCAAATTTAGTGTTAGGTAGTAACAATCAAGGTAGCCATAGAAAACTGAAGATAAACGCAATACGGTATATAAATTATACCTCCAAATACATATTGAAGTAAAAATGCAAATAACATACATGTTGTATTTCATAAATCTACAAGAGAATTGTTACATTCTATTGAAGGTAATGCAAATTTAATTTATCCAAAATCTTGAAGAGATTAATCCTCTACTTGCCCTAGCCAGGGGCATTTTAAAAAGTTACTATCTATTAGAATTAAGTTCATCTCGATCAGACAGGACCAAACTACTAAATAATTGCAGCAAGTACGGTCAATTCATAAATCGACTGGTATGAAACACATTATTGGAATATCAGTAGCGTACGTGGTGAAGGATGGCTGGTCCTTAGTGGTACATTTGGTCTACGGCACTTCAGGTTAACTTAGTAAAAGAAAGAAGGTTGTAGAGTCCTTACACTTTTACTGGGGGCTTCTTAACTTCATTTTAGGTTTCCAGAACGGTAAATGTTGTGTTGTTTCTATTTTGGTTTAAGGGGGGGGGGGATTCAAGGACTGTAGAGGGCGTCAAAAACGCCAATGCGGTGGGCGACTTGCATCAATCAATAGGACGAACTCAATTAAGGAAAGATAATGAAGCAGCATGATAACAGCAATTTGCAGGCATGAGTAAAAATATCTCAGTAAGAGTTGTGAATGACAAGTACTTTAGTGTTTGGATACGATGTGGTTCTGTTCATAGAGAACGCTGTGTGGTCCTCATTTCTTCTACTCATGTATTTAGTTTCCCATGATATTCATTTATTTAGAGTTAGTTTACTCACCATTGGCAATAAATTACACAAGATTTGTTCACAAGCCTGATTTTCTCAGAGTGTTCTTTGCTTTAATTTTGGCATGTTAAGCAGTTGTTATGTATACTTTCTCTCTCCCTCTCAAAAATAAAAACACTTATCACCATCACCGTCAGCGCCAACGCCAACGCCAACGCAACCGTCACCGTCAAGGTCACCATCACCATCACCCTCACTCTCACCCTCACTCTCACCCTCACCATCAACATCAACATCATCATCTTTCACTCTGAAAAGTGACTCATAAATTTGTGAAAATATAAATATAACAACATAATGTAAAAACTGGAAAGGAGCAAACTGTAGAAAAATCTGATTCGAATTAATCCTTAAATGAGTGATTTTGAATCAGTTGTGTATTTCATTGCGACCTACTTATTTCTTATTTGTCTTATTATGGTTCTTTATACCGAGGAAAAAGTTTTAGACGGACTTGATCTCATAAACTATTCTTAATCATGCTTCCGATGAACTTAACCTATGAATAGACAAACTCTAAACTCAGGACTTGCAGAGCGTTTGTTTTTTGACTTCAAGTGCCTACAAATGTGGGAAAACCCCGTGGCTGATAAACTATATACAAATTCACGTCGAGTAGCTAACCAACTCAACAAATTAGAGCAAATTGTGTTCCTGTTAAAAGGCCAGCAGTACAGATGGACAAAACTGTAGATTTTTCTTGGATGAAAACCCACCTTACTTTGACCTAGCCAGGGATTCAAAACCCCGAACCTCATTGTCGCTAAGCTACATCGCCTCAAATGTCACCGCTTCTTTCCACTCGTCCATAGCACCTTACAAAATTGTGTAGACAAACGATTGCACCCTTTTTTCAATTGTCGTAAAATATTACTGTATGATGTATTCACAATTGAATAATATATTCTTATTTTTGCCCCACTTAACGTTAAATGAAGTTATGAAAGGAACGTAAAAACAACTTTCATATTAAAATTCGACAAATTTTCCGAAATTGCTTATTTCGTAAAATAGATTCAACTAGCTGTCTTTGATACATCTCGGCTGGATACGTTTGAAGCGAGCCTACTTGCTAATAAAAGTTACGATAAAAATGCCCATCGTACGGATCGCACGGAAATACTTGTCATACTAAATTAGAACTATCACCACCTTCAAAGTGTAGGAATGTAGCAGCAAGAGGGAAACTACAGTCACATTTATAAACTAATTGCTACAAATTCACTCTCTTAAAGCTGTTAGTGAGCAATGTCAGCGAAATTTATCTACTTTTACGCATTTGGAAGAAAGTTAGAAAATTCGACAGATCAGAATTATGTATACAGTAAAACAATTTTACTAGTTTACATTTTACACGCCTTTGCTTAGTATAATGGGCCACAAAAATAAACATTCTGCTTTAAAGACAGCGCGTTTGCCTCACATACTCTGGCAAGAAAATTGGCTTCTGTATAAAATTAACGTCGCAAAGAGCAATGAGGGTACGATATATAAACTGTTTCAAGAAAGATACTGTAAAGCGCCAAATGAAAGTTTCAGTCTTATGCAATAGAGCGCATCAGTTTTGTACTTTTTATTTTCCTATGGGGTAAAAGCTTTGATAATTTTGGTCCAATAAAGACAACTGGCTTCACTTTTTATAGCATATACAACGGCAAGGTCTTTAAGTTTTTTTTGTTTGTAGGCCTACAGGTCTTCATCAAATGTAAAGTCCAAAGTTAATAATAGAAAAGAAATGTATCTTTATGTTAGTCAGTTTGATGACATAGCAGATACCGGGGTTGGTTGCATCACAAGTTATCAGCAACAAGAACAAAAAATAAAATATTGATCCTTTTTGAACAGAAAACAGTTTAACATGTAGATGATATTTTGACGGTTGAGATCTTTAGGTTTTATGTTAAGCAGTTGTAATGTATACTTTCTCTCTCCCTCTCAAAAATAAAAACACTACGTAATAAATTACCGGGTGTTTGGTATCACCATCACCGTCAGCACCAATGCAACCGTCACCGCCACCGTCACGGTCACCATCACCATTATCATCAACATTACAATCATCATCACCCTAATCCTCACCCTCACCATCAACATCACCATCTTTCAGTTTGAAAAGTGACTCATAAATTTGCGAGTATAATAACATAATGTAAAAACTAGGAGAGAGCAAAATGTGGAAAAATCTGATTCCAATTAATCCTTAGATGAGTTATTACACATCAATTGTGCAGTTCATTGCGATCTGCTGTCTTCTTATTTGTCTTATTATGGTTCTCGATACCAAGGATAAAGTTTTAGACATACTTGAAATTGACTCCAGAAATATTTTTTATGAAACTTTCAATGAACTTAAGCTATGAACAGACAAACTCTAAACTCTGAAAATTAATTCAGGACTTGCAGGGCAGTCGTTTTTCGACTCCGAGTGGCCACAAATGTGGGAGGGCCCGAGGCCGACAAACCATATATAAGTTCACGTCGGGTGGCTAACCAACTCAACAAATTATAGCAAATTTTGTTTCTATTAAAAGGCCAGTTCAGATGGGCAAACTATAGAACTTACTTTGACCCCGCCAGGGATTCAAAACCCCGAATGTCACAATTGAATAATATTTTCACAATTTAATAATATATTCTTACTTTTGCCCCACTTAACGATAAATGATGTTATGAAAGGAGCGTAAAAACAAGAACTCGACAAATTTCCCGAAACTGCTTATTTCGTAAAATAAATTTAACTAACTTTCTTCAATACATTTCGACTGGATACGTTTGAAGCAAGTGTACTTGCTAATAAAAGTTGTCATAAAAGTGTCCATCATACGGATCGCACGGAAATGCTTATCATACTAAATAAGAACTATCACCACCTACAAAGTGTAGGTATGTAGTAACAAGAGGGAAACTACAGTCATATTTATAAACTAATTGCTAGAAAAAGCTGTTATAGTGAGCAATATCGGCGAAATGTATCAGCTTTTACGCATTTCGAAAAGAATTAGAAAAATCGATAGATCAGAATTATGTACATAGTAAAACAATTTAACTAATTTACTTTACATTTTACACGCCTTTGCTTAGTATATTGGGCCACAACGATTGCCTCACATCCTCTGGCAAGAAATTTGGCTTCTGCATAAAATTCAAGGCCGCAAAGGGCAATGAGGGTACAATATATACACTGTTTCAAAAAGATAATATAAAGCGCGAAATAAAAGTTTAAGTCTTATGCTTTAATAAGTATTATGATCGAATAAAGACAGTTGGCTTCACCTTTTTACAGCATATACAACTGCAAGGTCTTTAAAAAATTTTTTGTACTGAACAGATCTTCATCAAATGTAGAGTCCAAAGTTAATAATAATAGAAAAGAAATGTTGTCTTTAAGTAGTTTAGTTTGATGACATAGCAGATACCAAGGTTGGTTGCATCACAAGTTATCAACAACAACAGCAACAACAACAACAACAACAACAACAACAGCAACAACAAAAATAAAATATTGATCCTTTTTCAACAGAAAACAGTTTCATGTGAGGATATTTTGACGGTAGAGATCTTTAGGTTATATGTCGAAAACAACACCAATTGTTTTCGAATATTCTTTTCTAATCAACTTATTCTAAAATAGTAGCCGAATTAGTAAAAAAAAGTTAACTTAGCACGAATATTTGAGTCCTTTAAACAATTATACGTTTTTGAAGGTGAACCCTTCGTTTGTTCACAACAATTTACATTACATTTTGGAGATAACCAGTGTTTGATAAAGTCAAAATAATTTGAACACAATTTCCATACGGAGTCCACTGGAGTTCAGGAAATCTCAGGGATGTGAGGAGCAAGACGTTTTTCAATACAGTGGTCCTTTAAACTAAACTATTAATAAAACCAAGTAATTATGCAATGGGACTTGATAATCATGTGTAGTTCATATGAAAAGCTTTTACAATAGGAAAGTATAGTTAATATAGTAACCTTTTGCTTCATGTTGTAAATGATTTTGAGAAAAGAGATATTGCGCACTTACTAGCAATTTACATACCACAGACTTTTTACATCTTAAATTTTGTACAACGCGACAGTTATCCTGATCTATTCAGGTTAATTATTAGCAGAGTGAGAAAGGTTTCAAAACAATTCGAATATTTTGTTTTAAGAAAACAGAAAAAAACTTTGAAACAGACAATTATCTCACATGCAAAAGATTTTTCTATCACCGGTTTCCATATATCAAACACTAGGTCTGATCTTCCGTTTTCAAATTTATAATAAAATAATATCAAGAGTTTTGCAGTCGGCATCAAAGTTAACGTTAGGTAGTAGCAATCAAGCAATCATACAAATCTGAAGTTCAACGCAGTACGGTACATAAATAATACCTCTAAAGGTATATTGAAGTAAAAAGGCAAGGTATATACATGTTTTACGTCATAAATCTCCAAGAAAAATAATATTTTTTTTTTGAAATTAGTACGAATTTAATTAAAATTGAACTTAATATTATAAAGCTTAGTCCTACATATGTCTTAGTGAGAGACAGTTTAAAAAGTTACCATCTATTAAAATTAACGTCATTTTGATCAGATAGGACCAATCTATTAAACGATTCCAGCAAGTACGGTCAAGTCATGAATCGATCACGTTATTGGAATATCAGTACCGTGAATATTGAAAGTTTACCTAGTCCTTAGCCACCTTCACCGTCACAATCACCACTTTTTACTTTTAAAAGTGTGAACTATACTTACATAAATTTAATAACTGGGAGGGAGCACAAGGTGGAAAGATCTGTTTCCAATTAATTCTTACAAAAGTGGCTTTACACCAATTGTGCATTCCATTGTCCTTTTACCTGCCCTTTAAGTCAAGTGAATAATTAAACCGTACCTGTTCTTACTTGATTATTACATTTATATTCTGTGTTGAAATATCTCGGCCTTTCAAACGACAAAGAAAGATTATAACCAAAATGTTCATCTGTCTTGTCATCACTCGCAATGGAGCGTTAAGGTTAAAGGATGTGTTTCATTATTTTTCCTATCTCCTGAGCTCCCTGGTCCTGCAAGATCGTTTCATGGTCTCCGACTGTTGTATAAACTTCAACTTTTCCACTGCAAAGCTGTAATGGAGAATGACCATTTTTGGTTTTAAATTTATATTAATGTGTTCACTTATTAATTGATAAAATGTTAAAAATTATTAATGAACCGTTCCCCATCAGGTCAATCCTATTTTGGCTTGATGGCCTGTTCCTTGAAAGGTTTTTTTTTTTTCATTTCTTTTGTAAATTAGTATTGATTGCATAAACAACTGTCTTGCATGTGGGTGAAAATGTGCGGGTATAAAGCCCTGGAAGCAAAATTTACTGTTTTAAAAAGGTTATTAATGAAATAATCGCAAGAAGTCCGGAAAACTATAGGACTTCTGACTGACAAGAGAGCATTCTTCTAACACGGGTATAGTAAAACAAACAAAATAGCAAAGTCGAAAGGTAGGGTTTCCAAGCACCCCAGTACATTTTTGTAATACTCAAAGCTTCTAGTTGAAGGACTTGGATGTTTCCAAAAAGACGTTGTGCCCAGTGGGGCTCCTTTGGCGTCATTTCTACCTCCACCATCGATTTCCGATTAATATAAAAAAAACCTGTATAACTTTTCAACTAAACGTTGTATAAAAAAGTGATCACATTGAATTAGCTCATTTGCCATGAGAAATTCATTCATTTAGTTGTCTTTTTTATTGACTGAAGGAAAATAAACCAGTTAAAGTAGGGGAAATTTTGTTCAAATACATGAAACCCTAAGATACTATTCTCTTATAAAAACGTCATCTTCTGCCATACGAGCGGTCGGTAGATGAAAGAAACCGTCTGGGTCTCTTCATTATTTGACAAAACCACATTGTTTCTGACTGTTTCGTGTCCGTACTTTAATTATTGTGATGTTAAATGGATAATGTGGAACTTTGGGTTTTATTTCAGTTGTTATACTCACTAAGTCAGGGACTGAGTTGGCCAGATATTAAGGGTTAGGGAAAAGTGAAAGATCAACATCTTTACAAGCAGGAACTGCAAAACAACAGCCTACTACTCAATATATTAGCCGTTACGTGGTCTTTTAGATGGTATGCATAGAACGATGAGCTATGAAGCAAAAAGAGGTCAAAAGTCATAACTACGACCTTTGAACAAAATTTACGCTATGTCTATTTGTAATGTAATTTTGAGCAATACTTAATAAGTCAATTTGTCTTATTTTTACGGGAACCAGTCTTACCATATGTTTACACAATGTTAGGACAGCATAGCTTAAAGAATAGGTTTTTTTAAAGGACCTGTGTCAAATATGAAGTCAAGTTATTGAAACGTTGTTGAGAAAAAGCCATTCAAAATGCGAAAAGGCTTTCTATTTATATCATTTCAACTTCTGAATGTTTGAATTTTTGCATTTTATTATAAAACATCCCCTTGTAACAACAGAACAGTAAACGTTTTGTATACTGTGTGTGTGTGTGTGTGTGTGTGTGTTTTCTAAATTCACTTTGAAGGGGGTGACATTACAGAGCCTGAATATGGCAATGCCGACAGTTCGCAACCCGGGGGTCCCCTCTCCCTCACTTCCTCAGAAAATGTAAAAATTTAACACTTAGATACTATTTTCAGGTAATTGGAGTAAAGATATGCACAACAAAGATGTACTTCTGACAGAGGTGTTCGTAATTATTGTGTAATACTAGGCATACTGTAACTTCGGATTAAATGGGGCAGCAAGTAACGATCACATGCAAAAGAAAATGTCCAAGACAAGGAAATTTAGGTTCAAAGCCCAGGGAAATGTTGAAATGAAACTCTAAACTATGATCTCCTGCCATCTAGTTAATATAGATAAATACACATAGAAACAATTTTATGTAATCGCGCTTTGAAAACAGTGTGACTTCTCACAATTTTATAATAGTCTTGCCAGTAAATGGTCATGTATTCACCAAATAGCAATGCACTTAGACTCTGGGGTCTGTGCCCCCATCCTCCGGAGATGTTTAAACGAACCATGTTAGATGTAACCTACTGACATAGAGTAATCAAAATAAATATAGGTAAACACAAGAAAAAAAATTAATGCAATCATAAGAGTTCTACAGCCTGTTAATTCCCGGGAACACTTTAAAATATTCCATCCAGTAAAAATCATTACATTTTCAAAATAACAAAAGCTCCCTCGCCGGGTCTGTGTTACCCCCTCAAAATTTTGAAAGTGATGCTGCAAGATTAAATTTCTTGGCATTTGGAAAGCACACAATGTTTGAACTAAAATCTAGAGATCCGTAGCAAAGAAAAAAGTAGTGCAGAAAGGGAGCCTAAAAAGGAGAGCTTTGGTTCCTTGGCCTGTGTCGGATATCTACATGTCGTAAGGCGGAAAACAACTCTGTTATCGTTAACATGGCATAAGTGTATTATGTATTATTTTAAAGAAATCGCAAGCATTTCTGAAAAAAAAGACCATAACTTCAGTTGCATGAAAGCAGATACATCATCATCAGCTATTTCCATTTCCAATGTCGTACCTTTTGACCTCTAATGACCTTTAAAGTCACGTGATTCTTTAAATCAATTAAAATTCAATTACTCGGCCCTTAATATGAGGGGTCGTTTGTCGCTCTCGACTTTCTGGATGAAAAATAATAGCCAATTAACTTTCCCCTACTCATAAAATTTTTGACTTTTCAGCACCTTAACTCTTGGCAGAAGACCCGCTATATGTACCAAACCCTCTCAAAGATACCCATACACCTGAATTTTCTGTTCCTAGACATGTTAGAAAATCGATAAAGAAATGGCGGCATTAAGGCCAAGTAAAAAAAATATGTTTCCCGTCCGGAATTTTTCAGAAAAGGAGGATGCGGCCCTCTTTTTTAAGCACGTGTCAAAACTGCCTGAAAAAAGAAGACAAAAAAGTTGCATGCACAACTGTAAGTGAGTATATACTGAACAAAGTAAGCAACTTGTCTTGTAGTTATCAAATCACATTCATGCGCTGCTCGTTGAAGTTTCAGTAAAAAAGAAAGACTGTAGTCGCTCCTTTTTAGGTATCAATAAGAAATATCGCCGCAATTTGTGGAAAAGTCCAGAAGGTGCTGAAATAAAACGTGATTCCGCTGTTTATAAATAGATAAAAAAAATGCGGCCCCCAAAAAGGATGCGGGCGGGGACGGAAAATATGTTATTTATTTTACTTGGCCTAATAACAATTCCAGGTGTCACTAATGACAATCTGGATCTGGACTATAGGGTAATGCAGGGGCATTCAAAGTCATAAACAGTGCACTGACAGTGTCTTCACAGTTTTACAACCTTAAGCGTATTACAGGCAAGGCGTTAAAATACCGACGAGGTCCACATGGTTAGTGTTAAGCACAAGTCCTTGGTAGGGCAGCAAAAACACAAGATCAATGGCCTTTCTGCTGTGGGTCTTAGTGGTAGTGAACCTTTGTTGACCTCTTCCGAGGTTCTTTGCTGTTTTATCGCCTAATCACAACATGGTCCTAGGATAAGCTAACAGCGGGGCTATCCCAGCTTTCCCTTAGCTGCAACATGTTCCTGTCAGCGTTTGAGTGCAGTTTCAGTTGCTTCTAAGGTAATAAGAAGTCCTTGTGTTGCTGTTGAATAGTGCTCATGCCCTTCGTTTATTTTTTTTTTTTTGGTTTTTACGTTTTTGGTATGCTTGTTTTCTTACTTTACTTTTATAATTTTCTAACTTAGACTTTTAATTTCTCATTTATAATTTTTTTTTTAGTCTTGTATAACGAGCACCGCAATTTCCTCTTTTGAATGAATAAAGTAACTGTTACTATTACCCGAACCCCTTTAAAGGTTTTCATTCCTTTTAGGAGTTGAAGCCTCCCTGCACCCCTCAAAAGGCCGTGGCAATATCCTGAGCTTTGTGTCTCTGTTCTTCTCCTAGCTTCTAGCTGCTTATCCCCACGGTGCAGCATCCTCCCTCCCCCGTTCAGTAAATCACGACTTAAAATACCGCACAGCCGTACAGCGCGTATACCCATAACACACTAAAGGTATAGGCATACCCCCATAGGCCAAGCATAGCAAGTAACCTTACTACGAACTTGAACATTCACGGTAAAAGTCATGAAAATACTCCCACTCGCCTTTCTATTATGATATTCTTACTCTTCTAGACGGCTCTATCACTCCATCTTGCTATAAAATGGCCGAATATTTGACTAAGAACACCACATAGTCGACATAAAATAGGATTAGTGTGTGTAGTTGTAACGCTACAGTGTAAGTAACGCTACAGTGTGTAACAGGGTTGCCAGATTTTCTGTGGCGAAACCGGCAAAATTGCTGGACAAATCACATGACAAAACACCACATCAGAAGAGGAAACTTGACCCTGTATTTATGTACAGTATAGAGTCTCAGTCGTGATTGGTTATGTCAACACACGGTAATACGATATACATCATTACATACTCAATTTATTATTGCTACAAGTGGAGTGCAAATAGTAAACCCGTTACGTCCCACTCGGGGTGACTATTAAAATCGGGGAAAAGAAGGGTTTTCTTGAAATTTTGTGCAAAACGGTGTTTTATTTTAATTGCCATTAGACCCCCCAAACGCCCCAAAACACCGAAATACGGTTTGGCGTACACTTTCAATTTTTACGGCCAACAAAGGTTAAAAACGCCAAATTTGCCTATTTTGGCGATGAAAACGCCAATATGGCAACTGTTGTGTGTAATTCAATATGGTCTTTTGACCTTGTCGCTGTTTGTACAGTATGAGTTTTCGCAGTCCGATGGCGCTAGACCTATTCTGTTTAGGTCTGTTTTAGACTAGAAAAGATTGGAAGGCCGTGTGAAGCAAAATGCTTCTAAGAACCTTGAAATCGGTTGTAAAATGACGGAGCTATGATTTTTTTCCCCCGGAGCTTGTTTTTCGGTGCAAAATTGGGCAATTTCTGGTTACTTTTGAAACATATTTTTATAATATCTCCGAAACTACATAACCCTGGAAATTCGGCTTTCTAAATGTGTTTTTACATGTATAGTGTATTTGAAAAAAAAAGGTAGTGAAGTATTGGCCGATTTGTAGGTACCCTTATCGATTTTTGACTTATATGAATAATTTTCCCAAAAATTGCAGAATTTTGAACCAAGACAAACATTTTGACCTAAATTTCCCCCAAATCGTCGGTGAGGCCCCCCAAAACGTTGGTATTTTTGGAAAGGTCTTTCCTTTATCTTTTGTTTGGTACCGTAATATTGCTTGTAGGATGTACTGTTATAAAATTGCAGATTTTCAAAATGAACATGTCGCTAGGGGGTCAGGGGTAACCCCCAGTCTGGTAATGGGCCCATGTAATATACCAGAAAATAGAAATAACCGGGGACAGCCTTCTCCGATAGGCCATAGCTGACTGCCTCCTCCCATGGTTCCGCACCTGAAGCTGCATTTATCGAAATTAAAAGTTGTGATGTTTCTTTCTATCTCCAATAGCCCCTACGCCCTCGACGAACTGCCCTCCTCAAAAGATATTGTTGACGAAAAAACTTGAATTATAATCTTAGGGTGGAAGATAATTTTCGGATTATAAACGAGCATTTTTATTCTTCAATTTTAGGAGATTAGACGTAGTCCAAGAAAATGAGATCCAGATGGCTTACGAACTGCCTGTGCCAGGCAGCGAGGATGTACCATTGATTATCGAGGTTATCGAGGTATTCTTGTTGGTTTTGTGTAAATCATTCTTTTCGAACACAACTGTTGTAATATCTTTACTGCGGGGTGTGACGTGGTGGGACAGGGTGGGTAAAAATGTATATATCCATGACTTACATGATGCACTAGAGTAGTTACAGACATTCTAATCATGGAAGTGGAACGAATGTGTTGTTAAGCAAGTAATGCCTGAAAGTGCGACAGAAGATAGGTTAAACTAGAAAATTGATGACCAAAAAAACAGAAAAAATTTTTGTAATGTAATTGCAAATGAAACAATGACTGAACGTTTGACCCCATTCTTTGATTACGACAAGTTAACTTTGTTGTAAGGAAAAAAAGTTCCTAGGGTAAAGGATCGGTAGAAAATTCGGTATAACGTTGAAGAAATATAGTTTCATGTGAAACATCTGATTAGCATGTGTTCATTTTCTTATTCATGGTGCAAATTTCGCAATTGTGTTTTTTTTTTATATTAGTACAAAGAGGTATGCAAAAATAAACAGACTTTCAACCTAGTAGCTTTGTTTTTAAGTGACACCCCAACAGTTTGAACCATCACCCTACAACCCTACAGCTGTTAATGGACAAGTTAATTGAAATACCCATGCATTGCAAAGTGAAAGCCCACTAACCCCACCAGAAATTGGTAAAGTCGGTCTAATAAAAGCATCTGTTCACACAAAATCAGCCACCTATCAGTGTTGCTCTCGTAGAACGTGCCATTTTACAGAAATGTATAAACCCTCCGTCATGACCACTATATTTACGTTCGGGTTTAGAAATATTTCGACCCGGAATTTAAAACAAATGTACATCAATAAAAAAAAAAAAAAGGAAAGTGAATTATTGCCAAATGTGAACACTGTATTACTGTTACAGGATCACTTGGCTGTACAAGGTCCCTCTGTAAAACTTGATAGTATTTTTTCTTAAATCATTTCAACATTTTTATTTCAAAAGGAAGAAAAACAGGTAATGTGAATGTAAGCAAACGGGATGTCATCAGAAGTTACTAAACAATCGAACCTTTCAAAATAAATTATTAAATTGAAAGTTGTTATATCTCAGCAACGTAATAAGATATTAAAATCATAGGTGGATAAATTACATTCATTTTCTAATCTCTGAAATATTTATGCTTCCAATTAAAGACTTCAGGAACAGCTTAAAGTAATTCAGAGGTCCACATTTTTCAAATCATAGCATTGACCTATATCCCAGATCTGCCCTATGTTATATTTTCTATTGAGTCATTACCTTTGTTTTTCATGGTCAATCCTAAAAGTCAAAATATATTAAAATGACACTAACCGTTGACAAATTATAGTCGTTGGAGCCAATTCTCTTCAATAAATCTTCAGGACATGATTCAGCCTTGAAAAGAACCATGTCCATTTTCCAAGTGTCTTCCGGTTGATACTCCGGTATTGCCAACATACGTTTTACAAAACTATCAACCGAGAAGACCATGTCTTCCTGGTTAATATTTGTGGTCACCTTCAATAATATTTCAACTGCCAAATCTAACCTTTCCCTGTATGTAGCCTTTTGAAGCAGTTGATTCTTTAACTAAGGGTAAAAATAAAGAAACGACAATTTTTCAAACCTATATCGCCTTCTGAATGCTATTTCTGTGATGAGAACACTACTGTAGTGAAATTATCCAATGTGGTATCCTGTGGTTTTATGCACAATATGCTCTTGTATTCAGTATTTTTTGTTATATATATATATATATATATATATATATATATATAACGCTAATTCCCACCTTAAGGGGAAATTGTTATATCTGCTTGTACATAGGGCGAAAAAAAGATAATAAAATACATAAGAAATAAATTCGCCCTAACGTCTAAACATATAATTAACGTTATTTCAATGGCCAGCCATCCGTTCGTGTTAAAAGCTAGGTGTCCGTAAATTTGACAACTTTGAAGTAATGGCATCTAGTTTATAAATCTAAGAGGGCGCCCTTGTAAATTTACGTATTCCTATAGGAAAAGTGTGTGGAAACGTTAAGGCGAAACTTATATTTCACCCGAAAATTTTTTTCCCCTTAAGGTCGACTTTTCAACAACAACTTTCCCCCTAAGTGCCGAATTAGAGAAATATATATATATATATATATATATTATATATATATATATATATATATATATATACATATATATATATATATATATATATATATATATATATATATATATATATATATATATATATATATATATATTTCTCTAATTCGGCACTTAGGGGGAAAGTTGTTGTTGAAAAGTCGACCTTAAGGGGAAAAAATTTTTCGGGTGAAATATAAGTTTCCACACACTTTTTCTATAGGAATACGTAAACTTACAAGGGCGCCCTCTTAGATTTACAAACTAGATGCCATTACTTCAAAGTTGTCAAATTTACGGACACCTAGCTGTTAACACGAACGGATGGCTGGCCATTGAAATAACGTTAATTTATATGTTTAGACGTTAGGGCGAATTTATTTTTTATGTATTTTATTATCTTTTTTTCGCCCTATGTACAAGCAGATATAAGAATTTCCCCTTAAGGTGGGAATTAGCGTTATATATATATGTATATAGATATATATATATGTCTATATATATATATATATATATATATATATATATATATATATATATATTTATTGTGCTACATTTGTCTCCGTTAATGCGACATTGTAGAAACAAATAGGGGCTGGCTAAAACACTTGGCTTGCCTTAAGGCAACTGGTGGGGGTCCAGGGGGCAAAGCCCCCGGAAGCTCTGAAGTTTTAGCATAATCTCTGGGTACAAAAAATTAAGTCTTATGCACGATAGGTATGTTTTGGTTTATAATACATTAGCCAATGCAAAGATTCCGGATAATTTTAATGTGTTAGGCTATTCGTCCCGTCATGCCACTATACTTGAGGAGCTGTCGTTCAGAACTGGAACACTATGCATTCAGCATTTGAACACTAGACGCGTCAGGCGTTCAAGTACGGTAAGTGTTCAAATCGGCGTCCGGCCTTCAAAAAAGAGAGAAAAAGTGTTCAGAACCTTAACACAAGCGTTCAAATTATGCTTTGAACGCCAGGACGGGTTCTGCATCTGTTTCATTTTGGTGGTTAAAAGCCTGAGCCCATATTTTTTTCCCAGGATCTATTATGTTTTTCCCAGGATGTTTGTGGGTAAACCGGATCCTCTGGAGTTCGCACAATGTGTTTAATTCAAGGTTAGGGTTTAGAAAACGGGCTAAGGATGACTACTCCATGGGTAATAGGGCGCTGCCCTCCATGGTGATGATTAAAGAGAGGAATAATGTGCAGAAAGTGGTTTTTCAAGAATGTCATATGACCCGGAATAGTGCGCCTATATGAAAGCCTTTAATTCCCTTCAGGGGTGGCGCCAGGATTTGCCCGACAGGGGCCAAGTTCCCCGACGGGAGGCCAACAACCAAAGCCTCAACGAGACCGATGGGGTGCAGAACGATGTTTGAAAGAAATTTTAGCGCCGAAAGTTTTGGGCCCTATTTCGAGAAAAGTTGAAAAAATTGGGCTTTGACCATGAAAAATTTGAAAAAAATTGGATTTTTAGATAAGGAATTTGAAAACTTTAGAGGGTTTATTGAAGAATTTGCCCTAATTTAGACCAAAATTAAGTAAATCGTCGGGGCGACTGGCCGTTGTCGGGGGCTACATACTTTATCGTATACATAACAGCTCGCCGACGAAATCGGAAAATTTCCCCGACGGGGGGGCAGCCCTCTCCGACGGGGGGGGGGGCATGACCCACCTGCCGCCAATATGCGCCACCACTGATTCCTTTTCTTTCTCCGAGTTGCCGACGGACTCAGTCACTCGTCTAATTACACCGACAGCCGTATACGGCCGTCACATGCACAATTTATTTGCCGACGGGTCTTCAACTTGAATGGGCCAATTAGATGAAGAGCTGAAAATCGAAATAGCCGGTAACAGACTGGCCACGCGCTCCCGTTCTCTCTTTCTCTTTTTTCCTTTCATTCTCTGTCTTCCTTTTTACTCCCTTCCCTTCCTTTCCCTTCTCTCTTTCTTCCTCCTTTCCTCTTTTCCTCTTCTTTTCCTTTCCCTCTCCCCTTTTTGCCGACAGACCGAAAATTTGCCTACGGCGACCAAATATTGAGGGGTGTAACACCACCCCACACCCCCGCTCGCTACGGCCCTGCATGCTAGTATGCCCCAATGTATGGAGAAATCGGGGCCATTCCGCTTGAGAGACCAAACATGTTTGGAGAGCTCTGTTCCTTTTTCGTTACTTTCTAGGTTGAAAGATTTCTTGTGGCTGTTATACCCCTCCTTAAAGTGGCCGCCGGACATGCCTATGTATGTGTGTGTTTCGTTATCACTAGTAACTTCGGCCGATACCTCAAGATAGCAGTAATGGATACTTTTCATACTTAATGCACAGATTAAGCATATTAAGAGAAAAAACCGTATTAGTTTTGATAGAGATCAAACGTCAGTTTAGGTCACCAACAGTCAAAAGACCTAAAAACTTGTAAACAAAATATCTGAAGACAGAAAGCAAAAATACTCTTCATAATTGGAGTCTGGAAACTTTATAATGTTCAGAAAATAAAACTATAACTTTTTGGTAGAGGGCAAAGGTTATTGAAGGTCACCGGAGACAAAACTATGCAAAGCGACAGAATGGGTTGTGAGTACGTTATTTCAAGACACAAATGATGAACTCTTTTCATGCTTGGCTTATAGATTTGTAATATTGAAAATAGCCCCTTTCTTTTAAGGACGGTCAGAGGTCATTTGAGGTTACCAGAGTTCAACAACCGGTAACTTTGTGAACACGATATTTCAGGATAAGAATGATGGGTAAGTTTCATACTTGGGATATAGTCCTGTTATAAAATGTGATAGAACCGTACATTAGAAAAATCTGTCCCTTGAAACTGCCCGTCACGACTTGGCCGATAGCGTCACGACTAGGCCGATTTTTTAACGATAGAAAACCGCAAACAACAAACTGGCCTTGGTAGTTCTACCAGCTATTAACAGCCCGAACAAAGAGAAGGGGTCTACCTCATTGCTGAAAATATCAAGAAATAATGCTTGCCTGCAATGATAAGCACGCTATTTGTTAATTCGGAACATGCACTTACCTATTTAATGTGTTTTTGTCTCAAATATCAATAATTTGACAGATAATTGAACTTTATTTGACAGATTGTTGCATTTTACTTCCTTGCATAACTTCACTAAATTTAAACCGATTTTCATGATTTAAAATTCATTCTGTAACTACTTTAGCCACTGAATCTGGATTCTAGTCACATAATACGTGGAAATGCAAATCGATCCTTAAAAATCTATTGAAGGCGGATGCCCAGTGTCTTCAGGTTAACCACAAAAATGCGTTACTGCACCACTAAATTTGGAAATTAAAGTCAAAGTGTAAATGTCCAGAGTCCAAGCCGACGGAATCTGTAATGACTGTGTTTGGTCGAGATCAAAGTTTATCTAAGGTCACTCGACCAGGTCGTAGTATGTGGGGGCAAGGAGGCACTTGCCTCCTTAAATATCCAAATTGGTAATGAAAGAAAGAGAAAGAAACTATGTAAAATGTTCTAAATTTCATATCCAACTTATGATATCAAACCCCCAGAACCCGAAAAATCTCACATAAGGGTTCCTCTTTAACCATTTTTTCCGGGTAGGTCCCCGAACCCCCGCCATGGACGCGTTCTTATGCTGGTTTCTCCTCCTGACAAATGAACCATCTCGTTCCTACAACATACATGTTTTGACTACACCATCATATAATCTGGCTAAATATAAAATAGCCCATGATTACCTTTAGTTATTAGCTAAAGTCAATGAGCTGGTAAAGAAATTTTCTTTAAAGGGCATAAACAGTCGTCGCAAACTCCTTTTAAAACAATAACTAATCTCATAAATCTTCTCTTATTTCATTTCAAGTATCGTTCATGATATGCTAAAACATAATTTTTACAAAAATATGAAGGTAAACCAAGGACTTACTCTATTCGTGAATTTGAAACATAGTGTAACATGATTCTCAAAAGCCATTCATGAAGTAGGATGCCCTGGTATACTTTTGGTGACTGCATGTTGCCTTTAAATCAATATAAATTTCTTTTTATAATCTAAATTTGTTTTTAAGGAATTAAATCTAAAAGGAAAGATTGTTTGGAGGCAGCTTTATGGTCAAAATATATAAAGACTTCCCCACTCAGCTGGGAGACATTTTGATCGAATGTTTTCTTGCAACGCCTATGCTACCGATGGTGGTTCTCGCTTTGGCGTACTTAGAGCAATAAGGAAGAAGCCCGTACATGGTACCAGCCTCGTAGGGTGCCATGTAATAGCCGAAAAAATCAATAAAAAATACATAGTCCAAAAGCCAAAGCGTTACCAAGATAATAACTTATTTCTAGGAAAATTAGATTTTTTTAAAGTAGAGATGTCACTCATTCCTCCCTTGAGGCAACACTCCTTTAAGCTTTACCCTCCCAGAAAAACAAAATCACTAAATACTCAATTTGGAGTCACTAGGAGTGGTATGATGAAAAACTCGTTTTCGGATATCATACTTGGCATGTGCATGCTCCATATTGTGTTCAATAATTCAGTTGGTTTTGCTGGAGGTTAAAAGTCGTTCTAAGTCAAAAGAAGTCAAATTGTGAGAACCCGGTAAGTGTGTCAAGAACCTGATACGCAACAAGCCGACGACGAATGTTGTGTAACCAGAGCTCAAAGTGAGAAACATGTGTAGGCATCAGAGGCCACATTGAGAAAACATCGCTCCACATGATATCTCAAGGATAACTTTGAGTAGTAAAATTCATTGCCATAAAACATTTCTTTCGGCAAGAAATCACATAACATTTGGGCTTTCTGGTTCTTCAGAGAAGGAGAAAGCAGGAAGTGAGCTCCCTCTTTTTAGACTCTTGGTACCTTGGGAAAGAGCTGTGATACAGAAAAAATAAGGCTAAAATAATTATTTATTTAAATGTGATGTGCACCCGGTCGAATCGTGGTATTCAGCACTGGAAGTCGTATAGGTTGCACCTGTAGGTTACATATCTCCCGAAAGGTTACCTCTTTAAATCTCCCGAAGCTTACAGGCTTTCAAACAAGCACATGGCCTCTTTATCAAAGATTCGGTAATATAACGAATGGGTGCAATCCCCGTCACTACAACTTCGTTCGCATTTTGAAATGGTAGTAAAGTATAAATGTTCCCGTCTTGAGTAAAAAGTATTAAACTTGACCTTGGATCTCATTGTTAGACTCTTTAACTCATACTTCGAACCTCTCTCTCATACATACTACTTTGAAACTATCTTTCGAGTTTCATATATTACGTTCAGTCTAACTGCTATAAAGTTGAACGTCTGAATTTTTGAAAAGACAATCTAATAAGATTAATGAGACCAAAAGGCGCTTGGTGATTGAATGCACATAAAATTATTTAAAAGTCAAACTGAGATACTGAAAGTAACTTTCTCAACTTTCGAAGTCAAAGTTATGAGACTCAAATTTAAATCCCATTAAAGTATGATATAAGGTTATTAGAATGAGATCAAAGGTTCTTATGCTACAATAGATCAAAATTCTGACTTAAAGGTCAAAAGTTGTGACATTTCAAGTCAGTTGCATAAAATAGAAACAACACTTACAAAATCAAACTCAGAACTGTAAGATAAAAGGTCCAAAGTAAAATTCAAAGTCATAAATAAGACTTTCAACTCAAAACATTATTATAAAACGTTGAATTATAACCAATCAACTTAAATTACAGGCCAGGCTTTTCAAAGCCAAACTAAGTAGAAATTACTCATCAGCCAAAATAAAAAGAGAATTATATAGTATAAAGCTTAAATTAACCATTTTTCTCTTTAGTCAAACTCCTGTATTCGATGACTACTAGCACTTTTACACATGATTTAATAAAAAGGTGGTCACTGAGGTCATCTCGAGGCCATCTTTTGTGTGGTAAGTTTAAGGCATTTTCCTACCACTCAAAAGAGGGTTTGTTGAGCTCAAATACCTGCATTTCATAAGGCTTCTTAAACCTTCAAACACTTGTAGTACAACATGCTGAAAACGCCACTTTAGACTTGACCTAACTAAGGTTTTTCCAACCACCTATGGCTACGTTACACACTTCATCGAAAACAAATTCACAACAGAACACACTTTCATCTATGTTTTGTCAGTAAAGCTTTTTACTTGAAGCTAAATTCTACACCTAAGACAAAATGCAGACAACTGAACTTTTTAGATATATTAAAGCACATCCTTACCTTATCAAATTTAATGTTCGTAAACAGTTGAACAAAGTGGATCAAGCCTTGAACCTCAAGTGTTCCATGTGGTCCTAGTGTCTTTTTGTTTGCATTGCTTAGAGGGTACTTCTTCTCTGTTGTGAACAGTATGTGAGTTGTCAGGAAACTTGGGGATCCATCAAATAAAAATAATTTGGTTTCAACATGAGCTTTTTCGTCTTTGTGGAGAATACGAGCGACTTCTAGAGCTAATGCAGCACCGAATGAATAGCCAGCAAGATTGTATTGTTGGCTCTTTGTAACTGAGCGAATTGCCAATACGTAATAATTTGCCATACTTGATATAGAGTCATTTGGAACCTCTTTTGTGAACTGAACAGCAAAGACGGGATAGTCTAAAAGGGTGTTAGCTAAAGGACGAAAGACATCAATTGAACCTTCAATGGGATGAAACAAAAAGATGGGCTCCTTTTCAATTGAGCCAGTATTTAGTTGCACTAAACAATCAGTTGTTTTGCAATTTAGAATTGGAGATATAAGTGGCAGAAGAACATCGCTTTCAGAGTTTTCGTGTTCGTAATTTTCTTGTTCATTTTGGGCGCGTTCCTTTTCAAAGTTCAGTAGTTTTCGCAAAGTTAGAGATCGAATCTGTTTCACACTAAGTACATACGAGAAGTTTCTCTCAAGTGTTTGTTTTACCCCAGTTACTAGTATTGAATCCAATCCAAGCTCAGCAAGAGTTTTCTCCTGGTTAACAGAGGAAATGTCATCGATACCGAAAGATTTTGATATAAAGTTACGAATATCTTCGTTCCTGTTGACTCCAGTAGTGTCTCCCTTAGATCTTGCTTTTACAAAGGAGGAAAGCACAGGCTTTGGGATGGATAAAAACAAATCCAAAGTAGATAAGCAAGAACGTATTCCCTGAGCAGTGCAACCAACGATTACGGTGTCATTTCCAGCTTCGGTGTCTGCGACTACCCCAACGTCTCCAATTACTCCCCATTGAATGGCAAGAGCTGTAGAAGTCAGGATAAGAAAATTTAAAAATACAAAAGTTATGATGAAAAGTTTCTTTCTTTGTTTCTATTTTTCTTTTACCACCTCTTAATTCCTCCCTATCTCTCTGAGGAAGAACGTAAAATTATTTTAAAGGAAGGTACCTGGTAGTTGATCTTCCCTTCTGTTTTCACAAATCCTTTCCATAGCAGAGTTTGCAAATCCGTAGTTTGACTGACCGGGATTGCCCCTCCCTGAGCTTACAGAACTAAACATTACAAACCAATCCAACTCAGGGCCACAGAGTTGCCGTGTTGCCTGATCAAGGTTGCATGCTGCCTCAAGTTTTGGCTTGCAAACTTGTTGAAAATCTGCTGAAGTAAGATTTTCCAGGAGGGAATCTTTCAAGACCTGAAATTCCGAGTCGAAAAGTAAGTATTTAAACAATGAAAATAAATTCCATGCTTCTGCGAGACCTTTTTTTCATGTCTATTGTATGTTTTTGTCCTGAAAATAGCCATATAGCAACTATATAAAATTTGAATTTGGAGGATGCAACCGCTGGATTGTTTTATCCCTTAAGTAATATAATATATTGGAAAATACATTTTGTTTACGTTAAGGGAATAACCTGATCCCTAAAAACATTCTTGACGAAATACTCTCTGTATTACGATTTTGACATTTTCAAGACATCTGAGCAAAGATTCTGAGGTAGTCAGGTACGCTATATCATGCTGCTACATGCTTATTTTGATTAAAAATAAATCCTGCTAAATGCTAAGTGTCATCACAGTAGTAATAAACTTCATTCCTGTCACATTCACTATTATTATTATTATTATTATTATTATTATTATTATTATTATTATTATTATTATTATTATTATTATTATTATTATTATTATTATTATTATTATTATTATTATTATTATTATTATTATTGTTATTATTATTATTATTATTATTATTATTATTATTATTATTATTATTATTATTATTATTATTATTATTATTATTATTATTATTATTATTATTATTATTATTATTATTATTATTATTATTATTATTATTATTATTATTATTATTATTATTATTATTATTATTATTATTATTATTATTATTATTATTATTATTATTATTATTATTATTATTATTATTATTATTATTATTATTATTATTATTATTATTATTATTATTATTATTATTATTATTATTATTATTATTATTATTATTATATTATTATTATTATTATTATTATTATTATTATTATTATTATTATTATTATTTATTATTATTATTATTATTATTATTATTATTATTATTATTATTATTATTATTATTATTATTATTATTATTATTATTATTATTATTATTATTATTATTATTATTATTATTATTATTATTATTATTATTATTATTATTATTATTATTATTATTATTATTATTATTATTATTATTATTATTATTATTATTATTATTATTATTATTATTATTATTATTATTATTATTATTATTATTATTATTATTATTATTATTATTATTATTATTATTATTATTATTATTATTATTATTATTATTATTATTATTATTATTATTATTATTATTATTATTATTATTATTATTATTATTATTATTATTATTATTATTATTATTATTATTATTATTATTATTATTATTATTATTATTATTATTATTATTATTATTATTATTATTATTATTATTATTATTATTATTATTATTATTATTATTATTATTATTATTATTGTGATGACGATGACGGCGACGGCGACGGCGACGGCGACGACGACGACGACGACGACGATGATGATGATTATTATTATTTGCAATTTATTACTTTTTTAAGCAAAAGTTCAGTTAGTACGTTACTACCACAATGACATTAAAGTAAATAAAGTCAAACGATTTTCGTACCATTGCCAAATTGAATATACCACCAATTGGACCCAAACTCTGACATTGTTGAACAAGTTTGTAACAGTCATGACGTTCGGAAACATCCAACTTTGTAAGCTCTACATCTACACCAAGACTAAGCCAGCGTTGAATACACCTGTTTTGGTATCCCAGCTTTATGCCAGACCTCGTAGTAATTACTAGCTTCTTGCAGTCTTATAAAAAGTTTTAAAAGAAAATTATTTCGTGGTAACCTTTTCTCTCTTGGGTTTTACAATGTGAAGTGAAAATTGACATTATGCAAGTATTAAACCTCCTTCAACAGTCGAAAGATAACTTCACCAACGGTTTGTGTTTACTTAGTATTGAACATAGGGAAGTGTTAACAGATGATTTCGTGGACACAAAACTAAAAAAAGAATGACAAGTGCTTCACGAAGCACTTTAGTAAAATAGGAATCCCAACAACTTTAGAAAAAATCAAGAAAATATCAAGAACATATACAGAGTTGACACAGAGAGTTGTTACGGATGTAACACTTCTCCCTTCTTTGACACTATGTGGTTTGCCGACAATAAACTTCCGTTTGCCTCTCTCTCTCAAAGTCTTTACCACTTGAAAGGGATTACAGGATGTGACGATAATAGTTGTTGTCGTCTGCTACACCTGAAACAGTTTTGGGATGATTTTACTCATTGCCATGATATTGCTAGTCGTTAAGGTAAACAAAGATGATTTCATCTCTTTATGCCAATTTACACTTTTTTTAAAGAGTTCAGTCAAAGTTCAAATAACTTACTGAACATTGATTCATGATTCTTAATTTTAGGAACAATGCGGAACGTTTTTAACTTTTGTAGACAAAATATAGACTTGGCGGATTCACCGGAAAGGGACGCTAATTTACCTAAGTAAAATTAGAATAATAGAGAAATCAGATCCCTTAAAAGTGCAGTTTCAGTATTAGAACAATGAAAGTACAAAAACAAGTATTAGAAAGATGACAAAGGTTCAACATCTGTCGGTGGAGCAGATCACTTCGAAGCATTGTCTTCATAAACTCTTTGTCTGAGAATTACCTTAATATCAAAGGATGAAATTCTGATAAGGAAGGTTAGGTCATACAAATCCAGAAGAGAATCTGAAGGACCTGTAAATGAAAATTTCTCTTAACAGAAAGGACTAAATTATTCTAAAAGTGCGTATTGTCAGATGGATTAGAATCTTTAACTCCATCCGTAATAACTCCTTGGCTGAGGCCTGATTGATGTCAAATACAGTTTCAATATTTCACTCTATAATCAGGACGTGACATCATTTGCTAAGCTTATACTTCCCTCTTTACTTTTCTCCATTGCAAAGTTTAATGAAGAATGGGATGATCATAATTTGGTCCGTATGATAATTCCTGAACTGTTGGATAAGAAACTACCCAAGTTGGTTAAAAAGTTACCCTTTACTCGATGAAACCTTAAAAAACATGGGGATTTTCTTGAGCAACTCTGGGTAAATTTTTTACCCAAAATTTTAGCAGGAGGTATAGGTGCCCAACAAACATGCACGCTTACTATGGTTTTCGCAAAAAGTCCCTTGTAAGTTGTTACCGATCCCTACAAAATGATTAATCGATTCATATATCATGAATAAGATTGATTGCAATGTTTATGCAGTCAAATTCTTTGTACATACCTCTTAAAACCAACCAATTAGCTAGTTCTAATCCAAAGCCACCCAAACCTCCAACAATCAAGTAGACCTTGTTTGGGTGACATCTCTGCCTAGGCTTCGCGGACAGCAATTGGTTTGGTCTTGAGACTGATTTTTCCTCTGGAGTTAACTGGTTAGTAGATAAAATGAACCTTATACTTAGTAAGAACAACATTGTTAGTTCTTTAGCAGTGATCAAGAATCTCGGTTGCGAAACATACACGGCGTTGGGTTCTTAAAATGTAAAGAAAATTTCAACATTTAATATTTGGGAAATATTGTATGCTCACATGTGGAAATGGGGAAGTAAAACTATTTGCAAGTTCTTAATAAAAAGCCAGCTAGAGCAAGTGCAGGTGTAGCTTTAGAGGAAAAACATATATTTAATGATTACTAATGTCTCCTTTTAAAAGATACTTTTCATAGAAACCTAAGATTTGTAATACCTTTTGTGTGCAAATCATTTGAGTGAGGAATAAACTTTTGATACAGCACTGCAAAACTTTTCTTTGCTGAGAATCCCGCAAGACTTATGGCATAGGCTTAAGATTAAAGAGATTGACAACGGTAGTTTTATACTCCCCGTCAAAGGTGGAAACGACTTTTCCTGCATGGTGCAGCCGGGGGGGGGGGGGGCACATGCTGTATTCAAGGTAAAAATAGCATTGTGTTACCGGTTATTCCCATCAGCGGTTATGAATCGACCTGCAGTGATAAGAGCGGCACACGTAAAACGGTGAAGTATATGTAACCGTATGTTTTCAGGCTGCTATTCTTTAAAAACTTTCCGAAATTGGAACACGATATATCTATCAACCTTGGCATAGTTTAAGTTCTTAAAACACCAACTGAAATATCTACTACTCTAAAGTTATGTTTACTTATGTGGTCTTAATTCTCCTCTGTTTCCTCTTCGTTTTTCGAGGTTTTCAGGCAGGTCAAAGGGCACAGAGCCATAATTTCTTATCATGGAATATTATTGAGTAGCCCTTCCCCTCTGGCCAAGGTTATTTAACTCCATGGAACTCAACAGCACATTCCTTGATTTGAAACTAAACACCCTTCCACACTTCGGGAACTGCTTGTGGTAACACGTGGAAACGTCATTTAAGCCTGAAACAATTGAAGCCAAGTCCCTTTAGTGTCTTATAACGTTTACATTAACAATAACTGTAAAACTACCTTAGAACTCCACCTTAATTACTGTAGGTAATTAATACTCTTTTACATATCAGTAGAGATTTTCAAGGGATTTCACCGCTTTAGAACCACCGAATGAAGTATGCAACATTTTTAGATACGATGCTTATTCAGCATATCTAATTTTTCCAACCTGCTTTGGTCGATTGAGGACAAGTTCGTTTCTCCTTATCTGAAATATGTAATGCTATTACTGGTGGGTATTTACTATGGCAGAAAGCTGCACAGATAATACTACTCCACAAGATCGACATAGTTGGTAAGATATAATCATAGAAGACCAAGAAATGAGTTGGATACCCAAATCAGTGCATGGAAACTCATTATATGTAATTTTTACTCCATCTAGTAGCACCAACAGAAAAGATCAAGTTTAAACTAGTACTCTTTGCGTTCTTTAGAGTAAAAAACTCTGTCTTTCAAGCACTTAATGTCACCTTTACAGCAGTTTAACTACAAATAAATGATGAACATACGACTAGATCACAGTACTAAAAGATTAATTAGGGAACTGGAAAGCAGAATTAACACAAATAACTTTCATCGCCAAGCCTTAGGATGGTTGTTTAAAACTTGTCATTTTCTTAGCTATACAATATCTTTACACAAAAATGTAAATGTTGACGCAATCTTTGTTGATAACGCAATTTAGTATGTTCTAAAAAGGAGCAGATACCTTAGAACGGTGCTTTGAAAAATTTGGAACCAGATTTCGTTTAATGAACTGTCAGTTCACTAGTTTAATGAATTCACAAACTCAGTATCAATTAACTATTTTAACGATTGGATTGCTCATATGAAATAATTCCAATTCCACAAGCATAAACCATCCACTCATCTACTGTGAACATTTATCTGTCCGGTAAACTGAGGTTTTACTTGCTCTTTACCTTTGAAAGCCTAAGACCTGTTTACATTATAACGAAAAGGGTGTCGACTAGGTGGATATGGTATCCGCATATTTTACACTTTCCATAGAAGCTAGCTTCTACCGTGCTGCTATACATTCTCAGACCTATAAAAGTTGCTCTTAAATAGAAAGAGAGCGAGAGGCAAATGTATTCTTCTTATTAAATATATTGAAACATTAATGGATGTAAAAAGTTTAAAACTATAAACATGCAGCACCAACTTGGTCAGTCGACTACCATCCAGATTTCATTATTGTATGCCGAGGAACATCCAGAAAATGGCATATTTTAAGGTCCGGGTACTTTGAAAAGTCGATGATGTGTATCATTTATACGTTATTGATGGCTGGCACCTAATGTTACTCTAAGCCCAATTGGACGTGTCCTATTTCGGAAAGCAAAACCTTTCTGGCAGGAATGACATATTTTGTGGATGAAAGTAAGCAATGGTTAGACTTCCGTGGTCAGTTTGTTGCTAAATTTATCATATCTATTTGCCTAAGGGATAGGTTAGCGTGTTACTGTAATTATTCACTAAGTAGAACTGTAATTTCGGTTAGCATTAGACGTCCTACCATGTAGCTGGTAAAGACAAATCGTCTACGGAAGTGTATCGTGATCAATATCCTTGTGCCTTATCTCTGTCATATTAATGACTATTATCTACAACGATTGATTGATTGTAATTGATACTTACATTAATTAATACCTTTCCGATGTGTTTGCCTTTTGCCATGTATCTGAAAGCATTTTCAACCTCGTGACGGAGGAAGACAGTGCGTGGCAGTGGTTGCACCACCCCATTACGTAAACCTTCCTTCATCAAATTGGCAGTAGTTAACCAATCTTGTTGAACTTTTCCAAACAGGCGATCAAGATGAATTCCGTGAAATGCAATATTGTGCAAGAATATAGACGAACCTGAGAAAAAGGTATTTTTATCTAATTATACAGTTGTTAGTGTACACTTGACTAGGTGGTTAACTATAAAAATTGTAAATTGAATGGAGAATAAAACACAGAATCGGTTTAGCGTGTTCATACCTATTTGCTTATTCTGCGATAAGTCGTACTTCCCAATTTCTAAGAATCGCCCAAAAGTAGACAAGCACCTCAAACTAGCTTCAAACATTTTTCCAGATAATGAGTTCAAAACGAGATCAACCCCCAAACCATTCGTTTGCCTCATGATGTGTTCTTCAAAAGATGTGTCACGTGAATTTGCAAAGCAATCTTCGGTTAAAGAGGGGAACTTTTCCTTGAGGAAAATTCGTTTTTCCTGCGTTCCTATGGAACAAAACATGGGTAAATGGTTTAAAGGTTTAGATACTGTTACGAAAGGAAGATTGATTTGAAGCAAAGTTTAAGATTTTTATTACACTGTAAATAAAACTTTACCCACCTACTGTTGTATAAATTTTGCACCCATAACTTAGGGCAACAGCTATTGCCGCTTGGCCAACACCACCGGATCCAGAGTGAATCAAAATAGAATCTCCTTGTTTAATCTGGCCACGAACAACAAGGGCATAGTAAACAGTGCAATAAACTGCTGGAACAGTAGCAGCATCCTCAAGGGACCAAGATTTGGGAACGTCAAAAAGGAAATAAGGTTCAGCGAAAACTTCCAAAGCTAATCCTTGATTTTCTACCATACCCATTACTCTCTTTCCTTCTGAATTGTGGCCTGCAAACTCTATTCCAATGAGACATTCCTTATGAGCGAGATCATCTGAAGTGTGTAAAATAGGAGAAGGACAATGCTCTAACTGTTATAAGTAGTGTTTTTCTTTTATTATGCCCAAATCTGGCTACAGTAAAACTTTAATTTTTAATTCGTTTTTATAAACATGATAAAAACCTACAAACGAGATAAATTACCTCACCTTTCAGTGCTTCAGCAGGCAGTTTTCCAGAAGCTAGCATAACGTCACGGAAATTAAGAGAAGAATAATGCACAGAGCATCGTTCACGAGATGTAGGGGTCACTGGCGAGTTGATCCATTGTAGACTAGAAAAGTCCCCTGGAGTAAGGACGTCGACATAGGCATTTTGATGGGTGGCAGAAAATTCCTCTGGGAAAGTAGAGTGTGTGCAAATATGCTCAACCGTGAATGATATCCTAGCAGAATTCAAATAACATTCATACCCATGCTAAGGATGATCACGACATACAGGGAAACACTTGAAAAACGCAGCATTCAAGCCACCTCTATCTGTTACTATCAAAATAAATAAATAAAACAACAGTAAGAATAATGCTGATCTACTATCTGTAGAAGCTAGAGTACATGGGATAGTGTTTATAAATTTTTGTCACATACTAATCTTAAGGAGCCTTGTTTTCTTGTCCCAATAAAATAAAAAAAACTAGCTTTAAATTAAAAGTAAGCGTTCAAATTGTTCTCCCATAAGGTATGTTGTTATGTGTGCTAAGTATAATTATCAATTAAAAATGATTAACATAATTTTATCATAAGTTACCTTCCTTTAGAATTTGATGTCTGTAAGAGCCCCAGCAACCATTTTTAAAAACATTCATAACAAGATCAGTCTTCAAAAGCTGTTGCATGTTTGGCAACTCGGCTAAAGGTTTTGAGGAGTCTGATTCATGACTAGCATTAAATCGGCATCTGTGATTGGAAAAATACATCTAAGATGAAAATTAGGAATTTTTAGGTGAATCACTGAAGCTATATGCAAAGTTAAACACTCTGACACAAAAATGTTTAGAAACTTCTTTTTAAGCCCACCTGATTTTGTCTCCGCCATCTTCCTGCCTTAAACAGTTTACCAATCCAACGATGCCGCTTTGACAGTTGTTTTCAGAAATTAACCAAATGGTGCGAGAATCATCCTGGCCTTGCATATTACGTAACTCATTCTTAACGTCTTCAACCCAATTAAATTCTTTTCCTGATACTGAAATAAAGATACTGTTGCTTTTGGAGGCGTCTTGCTTCCTTTTACGACACAGGAACAGAGTAGACGAAATTTCATCAGAAATTTGTTGAATCAACTCAAATCCAGTTTTATGAATCATTTCTTCCCACTCTGCACATATTGAGCAGGATCTGAATGCCATATCCCATGAATCATTACATGATACGCGGCACATGATCTCGTAGAAATCTAGCATGCCAAAATCTGAGGTAATTTCATGAAGTATTAAAAATCCCCCGTCAATAAGCATCGAATGGATACTTAGCAAAGCTTTTTCGACATTTTGTGATTGTTGAGCTAGTCCTCGGACAACAACAAGGTTTTTTGTTTCTAAATCATCACAAACTTCTCTATTAATATCGAGAAAGTCAGTTTTCACTTTGAACATGTCTAGTTGACTTTTGAAAGCTTTTGACAACTTTTCAACATGAATATCAGTTGCTGTAAAGTCTAACTCTAGCAAAGGTTGAAGCATCATACATGGTGCTACGTAATTGAAAAGTCCACCAAATCTTGCCCCGATTTCAACCACTTTCATTTTGTTAGTATTTGAATTCTCCCAAACAACATCTAATAGGCTCTTAAGGGTATGGCTCTTGGGAAGATGAGACAGCAGCTTATCTTGTGCAAGCTCAAGTGCATGCCCGTCAATGATGTCCAGGACGGTTGTTAAGAAACCGTTACCTTCTTGAACCTTACTAATCTCATGCAGCATCTTGAAATAACCGGTATCATTATGAGACAGGTATGATGTCAGCTTTGTTTTGAACTCGTTTTCGTCAAATTTGTTAGACACACCGGCATTTAAGCCTTTTATTGGAAATGGGAAATTTTCCATTACGAGTGGAAGGTATTCTTTACAGAACCTCCCATACTCTAGAACATCATTCGGTAGTAAAATGTTTCCTTTTCCATAGGGAACAAATTCAAGGGACTCCAGTGTAGCAGTTTCCTTGATTTGCCTCTTCTGCAGTATTGTTGCCGTATGTAGGCCTTTGATTTCTACCCCACTAGAGCAGCATGTGTCCAAGACTGCGTCCACAGAGACGGGAATTTCTGTTGTTATTGTAGTGAGCATAAAAATAAAGTGAGTAAAGATTCATTTTCCGAAACAGGCAAAGCAGCTGTTAATAATTATGTTAATTTTATCAATACTAGGAATGAAACTACCTGCATTCGGACTTTCCATTATCTTTCTGGAGTGATATGCTGGGTTAATGCGAATCCTCCGTACTCGAGTGGGTAAGAAAAGGCTTCTGCTTGGGTTTTCCCTTCCAAAAACAATCACTTGAAGCATAGCGTCCAAGAATGTGATCCAATTGCCGTTCCATTTAAGAACAGCAACCCTGCCTGTAGAAATGAATTAAAAATAATTTCGTTTTTCAACTATAAATTTACTCATACATTAAAGTATCGATCTGGTAAGACACACGAGTACCACTTGGTCTTGTAGAATTTTGAAAGGGATTGAGACTAACATACACTTGATCAAAAACACTTACTGATTAAAATTTCTTTTGTTAGTCCTTAGTCCGGTCAAGAACTATATGAATTAGCCTTTAAAAATCTATAAACCTCATATTAGGTTTTATGTGCAATGAGCTTTTATAGTCCCTGGGATCACTTTGATAATCAAATTCTTGGTAACATTGCTTTCATAAAAGGAAATAATAGGACGGTGTGTTATGAAAAGCTCTTTCAGGCAGAAGTTATCCACTTTAAGGATATTTTCTCTGGCAATAACAGGCCTTTGACTTTCAAACTGTTGTGTGAAAAATAAAGCATCACAAGGTTTCTTTTTTAGCATTAAACTGGTTTAATCTCAGCAATTTCTAATAAATGGAGAGCTAATTTATTTGATGAGGATATAGAGGATACTGAGGTAGTTACCCAAAGAGTTATCGCTTCTCAATTAGCCTATTCAAAACTTATATCGGATGTTGTTTGACCTCCGAAGTCGTTGGGGAAATGGAATACTGATAAAGACTGGAAGGTGATTTTTAAAATTCTTTCATTAGTACATTCTGGAACAAAAATATTTTATTTTCAGTTCCGTTTCATTCACAGAATTTTAAGGACAAGTAAGCTTCTGTGTTTTTGAACAACCTTGATAACCCTTTCTGTAGCTTTTGTAATATCGAGGTGGAAACTTTAGAACATTTCTTTTGGAACTGTTCGTTCACATCCTTGTTTCTCCTAGATGTTGAACAATATCTTTGTGGGAGACAATTTATCCTTTCTTAGAGTGAATTCTTTTTCAGGAATATATTTAGTAAATAGTAATATGAATTTTTATCTTTCATTCTAAATACTTTATTTTTAGTTACCGATTACAAAAATGTACGCATAATGCCTTTCTGTTTTACAACAAACTAAAATGAACCTTGAAAGTAAAGGATTTCTCTTACGGTTTTACTTAAGAACATTAACTTTTGTACGTTATCAACTTTTATATCTACAGGAATGTTAACTATGTCGATTTATATAGCATGAAAATGTTTGCAAGTTACACTGATATTAACGATGGAAAAAAGCTTGTTCACTTATTTTTGCTCCCTAGGAAGGTTTGGTTTGCAATTATGAACTAGCTTTCCAAATGTCTTCAATAACAACCAAAAATGTCTACTTTTTTCTGAAATTAAAACATAAACTTCTCTAATTGTGTGCAACACAAGTCAAACAATTTGAATTTCTCTTCCTTCCGTCAACTCGTCAACTTTGTTGGGGATTCTAGTTTGCTGCACCTCCCTTTCGGTTGGAGAGCCCACCCAAATTCATGTCCACCACTCGTATTGCTATCCTTGAGACAGTTCTTACTACTCAAAATTTAATTGCATCTTCCTACCTCATCACCACAGATGTTTGAGGTCCTAAAATGTATGTATACACTTTTATCACTTTACAAGTAAAAGCTTTGATACAGCTTGTTTGAAAACGTACATTATCATCTAATTACAATTTGCTCTTTAACACAAACTTTTAATTAACCTTTCTTCTCTCAGTTACGTTCATTTCTACTTCCCTCTTTTGCTCATTTTCACACTGTATTTTCCCAGAGTTAAAAAAAAAAAACTAGTTTAGATGTTATCTTTTCTATGTTCTATTAAAGACATTTATGTAAGCATTTGTCTAATCTTCCACAAGACTACTTGTCTAATTGCATCATTTCTGCGAGTCCGTTCTGTCATGAAAATGTATGTCAGTGCAATTCAGAAAGATAAATTAACTTGTGTGTAGATTTTGGATTTCGCGTGAAATATCTAGATATGAAAAAAACCTCGCGTCATTCTGTATCGAGAGTATCTTATTAAGTTCTGTATTGTTTGATTTGGACCGCAACCTCTCAGTGGTGATGCATCCACTCTCAAAATATGGTGGCGGCAGCATCCACAGCAAGCTATTTGGAACGAATACATAAACTACCAAGAAGCTTCACTCGCACAATTTCTTCTCTTATCGCATCTGGTTTCCATTGAGAACTTGGGGATGGGTTATGTCTTGGACTAGCTGAGGGTTTGGAAAACCTTTTGTTTATCTTTTGGCGCTGGCTTTTCATCCTAGGTCAGGTCAGGTATCTGGGTCACCCCCCGGAGGATAGTTAACGTAAGGTGCCAGTCAGTGCTGTCTTTTATGACCTTACTCGGTAGTTTGCGTGACGTTGTCCTTCCACAAGATCTAACCTGTTCTACTTGAAAACAAAGTCATGCATGATGTATGAGCTTTTAATCAGCCGATATTTTGAAAATAGAAGTCAGTATGAAGAGAAAAAGAAGTGTCCCTGTTTCGCGAATACCAGGGAGGGCCAACTCCTAGGCAGTGTATCGATACGTTTTAGTTAATGAAAGTGTTAGTAAGTTTGCCTTCCCAAAAATATGACTCTTTACTTCATATTTACATATTTTACCGACGAAATGTAATACATGTAAAGTAAAACCAGCACCCGTTTCCTGTGTCTCATTTGATTTTTTTTTGAATCTATGTTTGATCGCAACAGTTATCAAAAAACGGTAACGTAAAAGAGGATATAGCTGTGCTTTGATGTTTAAGCTAGAAAAGAAGATTCTTACCAATGGTTCGTATAGTTGTAACTCCAGACCAGGGGCTTAGCTAGGATGAGATTTTTACGGGGCCTAGATATCAAATGGGGGTTACGGCAGCGATCGCCGTCCTTAATTCTTACACATTTTATTAGGACACGCACATTGCGGGGGTGGCAAACATCTGGGGACCCGCCCCCACACGTAGCTACGCGCCTGCTCCAGAAATTAACAAGGTAAAACTTCATACAGTCTACCTAACTCTACAAATAAAATCCAAAGGAAAATACCGTCAACTGTTGATCTTTTCACTCCTTGAAAACTTTGGCCATAGTTGTATCCAATTAGCCGTAATTCCTTGTAAAAATCTTCTTGAAGCATAGTGTAGGAAGTGTCATGCACAGGTGGTCCTGGCTTGGTTGAAACGAAAGGGTTTTCCGGTATGGTAAACTTCCCCGAAGCAACTAATTCGTCTGTTTCACTTATATTAAACAAATTGGCCGACTGTATAATTTGTACCGTCAATGTTGGATTTCCTAAATGAGAAAATAGACCAGCCTTATATTGCTATGGTTAACTACGCAGAGAGAGTATTTCGTTTTGTTTAAAGTAACTGATATTTTATACCGCAAACCATATCCCTTACGAAGTACATAAAGAAACATAAATTATCAGCTTCAATGTACAACTTGATCGTAAGGAGGGAGAAAGTATTAACGATGACTTTTCCTCTCTCTCTCTCTCTCTCTCTCTCTCTCTCTCTCTCTCTCTCTCTCTCTCGCCCATCGTGCTTCTGCTAATACATAACTTTATTGCTCTATCTCCTCTGATTTCCCTTTATAAAACAAGCCATATATAGGAGGAACCTCTAACACATTGCTAGGCAGCAAACTTAAGATCTACCTCTACCTGCTAAGTGTGAGTAGTAGCAGTAGAAATGGCAGCGGCTGCGGTAGTGGTAGTAGATATGTAGTGGCAGTGGCAATGGCAGAGGCACTGCCGGTGGCAGTAGCATTAGTAGTTTTAGTAGCATTTGCAGAAGTAGTTAAAATTGCAAAATAACAGTATCAAAGTGGTAGCATCAGTAGCAGTATCAAAGTAGTACCAGTCGTAAAGTACTACCAGTAGCAGTAGTAGAAATTTTGACAGTGACAGTAGTAGTAGCAGTTTCGAGCTTGGCAGACATTACACTAAATAAGAGCTGAAAGTTAAACTCGTAGTATTTACGTGACTAGGTAATACCAAGTGCAATAAACACCAGGCCTAGCAGTATGACTGATGATGGCTTTAAAACCATAAAATAGGGCAGACGAAATGCAACTAAAGGTTGAGACTTAGCATAATTTACTGTTCATCGAGTATATAACTGGGAGACAGAGGGCCCTATAAGTATACCATATTGTACGAACTACTAGTGACAGGAGTGACATTTCTTTCCTCGTAAATTGAAGCAAATATTAAAGTAGACGTTTTTTATTAGCACCTCTAATACTTCGATCCTTATTGAAGCTAAAGCCCATATCGGTGTAGGGAGTTGTTATTTGGACAGAGATACATCGCGCTGAAGTGAAGTTTGAACCACTAAGTTTACTCAGTAATCCATCGCTTGAATCGGTCGTGGCGTTTATATATGACTTACGTTAGATTAGGATGTTAACACAAGATGTATTTATTGTCTGCTACATCTATAGTAAGACTGGTGGTTTTCTCACACTGACACAATATTGCCAGTTATAAGGGAAATGAAAGATAGTTACATTTTTTGTGGCTCCGTGACACGCAAAATAGTATAACAGTTGGTTTTTATGTCGACATATGAACTTGAATTAATATCCGGTCATTTCAGAAAATTTCCGGAAACTTTCCATATTGTTGTACAAAAATTAGACTTTTACCTCAACAGCTCATTTGCATGCGGTGTCTTGTGGTGGAAAGGGCTAACTGTATTCTTTTATTTCTTTTATAAAATCCTTTTGAATTTATTACCAAATATAAAACATACATGAGGTGTTTCTGCCGAAGGGGACTGAGTTTGCCACTTGTGTTTGTCTCCACACTTCTGCTTAATCAAGTATAAACTAACTGTCAGTTAATCCTGTCTGGTCAGCAACCTGTTCACTCAGCCATGAAATGGACTTGCAGCAGATGTTTGCCTAGCCATTGTATTTCCACAGAGAGGTCTATTTACGCTTGAGTGTGTTTGTTTACACAAGAGCAACAGGAAGGAATCTTATCTAGTATTGTGGTTTTCAAACACCGTCGATCGGCGGTAATTTCAGTGGATGTGAGCTTCGGAAGAAACACGGCATGATAATACAAAAATGTTGGTAGTGCAAACCTACACATCAAAGTATTGTTCTGCGGGAGCCATTTGTAAGGATTACATAAATTGAATGATACTGCCAAGTAAATGATAATACGTTGTAGCCATCAAACAAAGGGAGAGATCCCTTTGCGTCAAATAAACAGCTTATCGTTTAAAAAAACATTCTCTCGGTATAGTGGGTCTTAAAGTAATAACATTAATTGAATTTTTGTTGTATTCTCCATCCAAGCAACAACTCCCTTGTCAGTGCAATTTCACCTGCACCGAACACCAGAGAAAAGGAAAGACTCAAACTCATTGCCTAACGTTTTAGTATTGTGACGTTTGAAAGTTAATAACTGAAATTCTGTTGACGTTTGACCTCTGAATTGTCATTGCCATGTACTAAACCCTGCAATTACCATCTGAAGTTAGCATTTGCATTTGACATATAGATGTTATCTCTGTAGGATATTGTATGTAAACTAATAATTGAGGCAAGTTCGCAATAGTCCGCATATTCTGAGCGAAATATATTCAGTATCTGATAGGTACAACTTGTAATATCCATTTGCAGTCGGCTTTTGGATACGAAACTGTGAATTAAGGTTACCGTGTTGTCATACTGTTTTTAAGCATAAAAGGAACATGGACTTGGACAATACTTTAACGACAAGGAAATCCCTATACGCCTACATCAATTGTCTCTATTTCCATCATTAGGGCACATTAGGCACTCATTTTGTTTCATTAATATTTTCAAACGCTTGTATCAGTGCCAGAGCATATGCAAAAGATGTTTTAGTAAATACGTTTTGTTATTCAGGGTGAAACCTATATAGCAAGACAAGAATCGCAAAATTTATGTTTGCGAAATCTTTTAAGAAAAAACAGAAAAAAGTACATTTATTTATTTTTGTTTATTTTTGTTAAGGTACAGAAACAGAGTTGACAGCCTGTCATAGTGATGAGGGAATTATTGTAAGGATTTGGAATAATTTCAATTTCTAAAGTACGGTACACAAATCAGCACTACTAAGCAACATTTAAATTTCAAATGGATGGTGTAATTTTTATCCAGTACTTATTTATTTTTGCTTACCAATTTCACAGGGTAGGGGAGAGAGGGTAAGAGGGGAGGGAAGCATTTTATAGCTTCCTCTCTACTGGTTATGCAACTGCCCTACACAAACTGGTCGCATTTATGCATAATGGCAGTCTAGTTTTCTGATCCCTGCCCTTACATAAGGAGATGAACTTCATGAAGCTATAAAGATTTATCCCTGGCACGGTCCAAGTGCTAGGTGAACAGTGTATACCATGGCGGTTGATACCGAAGATGGAAAGTTGATTACCTTTTTTGATGGAGAGATATTTGTGTGAAATATTTAAATCGTGACAGTGCCGCATATCGTGACCTAAAAGACGTGGTACAGTTATTTTCGTTTGGAACAAAAGAAAAGTACTGGCAGTTTTATCAGGAACCGGTAATAATAACCACACAAATATCTTCAGTACTTTCATTACCGGTACGGCTGGTACTGGTATTTATGTGAAAACCTTTATACTCCCTAACCCTAGGGTCGAGCGACTGCAGCCTTGCTGCTCTAGTTTAAATTAGGATTTGGAAACTCGAAATGAAAGCATCAGGGACTAAGGCCTAAGGACTAAGGAAACGTAATCTTTATGAGCAACTTGAAGACATAGCGTAGTATTTCGAATTAAGAATATGGGTTTGCATCAATGGCATCCCTGATTCAGCACTTGTACTATAACATGCCAGCAAGAACTCATGGTTGGTAAGAAAAAAAAATAAACCAAGCCAGTACTTCTTTATTATCCCTAAGTAAGACCTACCAGATTTCGAAATGACAGTTGCTCGATGGATGGTGATATCTTCAAACTCTATTGGCAGTTTATCTGATGCAGTTTTCATCATATAAGCTATGGCCTGCCAGGCAAGGACAATATAGCCAGTTGCTGGATATAAGACTTCACCATCTACCTTATGGTCTTTTACAAACGTATCCTTGCCATCTTCACCAGCATCTAGTAGTTAAAATATGCATTACAAAATGAAGGTGATTACTCTGATGCTATTACTACCTCTAATGATAAAAACAAGTACTTTAAACAACACCTTATAATAACGATATAATTAACAATATAATGGATTTGGTTTATGATAAGTAACGAAAATAAAGGTCGCAGACCAAACAGTTATATTTTGTGAATAATTCTCTTAACGGAACGGCCATTAGAATAATGACTAATGACCGCACCACACCACACTTCCTTTGAAGTGAGTTGAATTAAGTCTTCATTGGATTAAGAGGTTGGCACAAAAAGTGCACTGCAAGTGTCGTATTTTCAGCAGAAAAGGGAGATTTTATCCTCTTGCATAATACTTACAGTCCTCAGATAGATATTACATCACCCGACGCATCAAAGCGTTGTGACATTTTAACTTATTCATCTTTAACTATATGTTACATCCAGGTAATCGAAATAATTTTAAAAACACCAATCACTTTACGAACTTGTAATACTAGATACCAGGTGATAATTGACGAATGTTTTCTCGAGGCTCTTAAATTATTGGCATAACTTAGGGGTTGGTGCCACCCCTACATGAGTATTGGAATAATAACTAACTCTCTTACTTCATAAAGACTTGTTAAGAGCAGAATATTTAGAGACATTTACGTTGTCTAAGTGTTTAATCCCTTTTTAAAAGGCGATATCTTATCACATGGAAAGTCTTCCAAGATTTTGTAGAAGAAAACAAGAATTTCTCCGTTAATGGGGGGCGAGCCCACGGGGGTTACAAAACTTCATTGATTGATCTCTCGACCCTCAAAGCTGTAAAGGAAAGGTAAAACACAAAGCTTATTCAAAATGCCTGAAGATTATTCGAAGGTAAATAGCCAGAGCAAATTTATCATACAAAATGAAAATATTCCACTCACCTATTGTTTTTGAAGATATGGCACTATCTGGAAGAAATTCTTCCCATGAAGGAACAACCCATTCTTTGGAATGGTCCCATTTTATTCCTGGCGATAGCATTGGAGTGCCCGTTCCCACAGGGTATTCAATTGGTGGGTACAACTTCTTTAAATCCAGTGTTAAGCCAAGTGTGTACAATTGCCCGACGTTTGACAGGAAGTAATGAAGGTTATCTGACTCTTTTCGGCTCATAAGAGATATACACTCTGATTCTGCATGAAGACTCCGCTTCAATAGAGCCCGCATCAGACCGTGCGGGGCAATTTCAATTACAACTGCTTTGGGAGGTATCTTTCGCACAGCATCATAAAACCTGACTGGACTTACAAGGTTGTTAACAAGATAAGATGAATTGAAACTTTTCGCTTGTTCTGTTTGTATTTGATGTTCAGGAACCGAAGTACTTATCCAAGTAGTAGATCTGGGGAAGCTGTTAGTGATAACCTGCATTTGGAACAAAGTGCAACTGTGCGGTATAAATTTTACCCGATACTGAATGTCACACACTTCTTCTTAACCATACTCTGAATCTAGGTTGAACTAGTTGTTTTGGTTAAGGTAAGACTTCAGCTATTTAAGAGGATTTTCTGAATTTTTTTTATGAGAAAGAATCTGTTTAAATTCAATTGCAACTATAGTATGATACAATTATAGGCAATGGTTTCAATATTTGGGGGCGTCTTTTGTGATACAAGTGCAGTATGACATAAACTACACAGGAAGACTAGAACTGCATTTGCTTGCAAATACGCAGAATTGTAGTGCATGTTAGACAAGCCCTTGCAGTTTGGAGTAGGCCGGATTTAATGTGAGTTTGATACGGCGTTTATTTAATCAAATATTTTTCACTTCCTTCGGAAACGTTTGCAAAATTCTTTGCATACATAGTACATTTAAGGCATAAGAAACGACTGGCACAAGGCTAACAAGGTGATTTTATTGCGCAATCATGTTTTTCTAACGAACTTCCGAGCGGCTCTGACGTTGCAGAAAATCATCTTATTTTCAAGCTAGGTAGTGTCATTTGTGTTTTTGTATAATCTTGCTAGTTTAGTGAAAAGGTAAAACACATTGTAGGCCTAAGGATTTCTGATTTGATTCCGATTTGAAGTAAAGATCTTGAATTTTGTTGTTTTCGTCTTATAGGTACCTGTAACACTACTATTGAGAGGAATTTCGTTTGAGCCTATACTGTGCACATTGAAGGTGACGCATACAGTATACCATATACTGTACAAAGTATACCATATACTGTACACATTGAAGGTGACGCCGCCCGTATATATCCAGCTCCCATCACATTAAATTTTACGATAAATTCATCCGCTGATTACTTCGTTTGCGAATTTCAAGTTATGTAGGCAAGTTGTGTTAATGAGAAAGCAAGCGCAAATTCAACTGAATTTTTTCTGAAATAAAGACTGTCGGCATTTCATCAATCAGTAACATTTCACTCTACATTACAAGCTGTTTCTGTTTATGAACGAGTCCTTTGTCGGGACGAATTTAGAATGTGTGCAAGAAAGCGGTAAAAAATCATAGACAAGCTTAACATTAGCTGCCTGCACATTGATAGTACCGATAGTAAAAACGGACCGAAACGGTGTGGAACTTCCAGTCTCAAAGTTCAGTCATGTAGGTACGCCTAGCTTGTCGTGCAACGCCAAGATTGTAGCGCGCACGCGCACTACAATAATAATGACCCAACAAAGGTATTTGGCTACAGTGCCATCCTAGACTCTTTCTGCGACAAAAACAGCAACCATGTTTCAAAATTGCCCCACTGGTGTTTATTTGGTTTTATTTTTTATTTTGAAACATTTCCGTGTACAATGAGTTGTCGTGTACTCAACAAGTGGTATTTGACACATGGTTAAATGCCCATGACTGTGGCGCTAGAATGTATTTGTCGAATGACTTCAAATGCCGTCATCCTTTACAATGGCCTCCATCGGTTGTTGTGTTACCCATAATATGAACATTTCTGGGAACAGAGTGTTTTTGCTATCAAGGTCGTTAAAGACTGGTCTTTTGCACACAATAAAATTATGTCATTCAAAATGTTCATTTTTGAGAAGGAGATTAGTGGGAAGAACACTTTACAAGATCCTTTTTTGATTGTTTTATCTGGTCGTAACCATAATCATAAACCTAAGGTAGGTCTAGTTTCTATGTTGATTCCTACGGTCACTTAGTCCAATAGGTACACCAACCAGGTAAATTCTTACTTGCATTGAGCAAACGTAAGTTCCCCATTTGATTCTGGTTTCTCCTTCACCTTGACTAATGACATGGAAAGAAGTGTAAACCGTATAATCCGTGCAACTTTCGTTGGACCGGAAATTATGTTAGAGTGGGTAAACATTTTCTTTTATCATTCAGTAAAGATGGGTTATTTAATTTATCCATTTTAATTTATCCCATACCTTCTGCAATGCGGCTTGTAGAGCTGGAACAATGGGCAACATGTCGGGCGAATGGTATGCTATGCCATTCGTATTGACTATGCGGGCAAATACGCGGTCTGATTCCATTTCAGAAACAAAGGCTTTAACAGCTTTTGCATTTCCTGATATTGTTGTGTTATCCTCAGCATTGTGGCAGGCAGCAACTATTCCTTCAGGAAGTCTAGATTTGACTTCACTCCATCCCAAGCCTGCACGGTAGAAAAAAAAAGTCTTCACTGACGACAGAGTAAGACAACAAACGTGTACTTCCATATTTAGACCATCTTAGTATTTTGCGTTATTGCTGAGAGCTTTAATGCAACTTTTTAGAGCACGTCTGCGCTTCGTCAGTGTACTAAATACGTCCTGTTTGTGATAGATGTATACGAAGATTATTACTAGATTTGACAGACGATCGTTGGTAGATTAACCGTCGAGACATTAAATTGTGCAAAAACGGAAAAAATTGAAGGTCCAATTGACCCAAAGGAACAGACCTTCAAAAACTTCATCCTAGAAAAATCAGAAATTACAATGAAGGCCACCTACACCTTATCTAAGACATAGTGATTGGAGATCCAATTGACCTCATATACATTGATTGTATGGAAATACAATGACAGCCACCTACAACTTATCTGAGGCATACTGATCCAAAGCTATTTTAGTTCATTCCTTTACATAAATTTGCAAAAGCAGTCATGGCATACACCGCAGGTAGTCAGGGAGGTGATTGCCCCCAAAATTTCCAAAAACAATTTTATCGTACTTTTTTGAAATACTCGGTTTTTGAAAATACCAAAAGATTGTTTAGCTGCGACTTGTAAGGCAAAGAAAGTACCATGTCCGGCGATATGGGGAATATTACTTGCTGAGGCCTTCAACTTTTTTCTCCAGACCGTTTTTTCTCTGTTTTTATTCTTTTTTTTATTCTTTTATTTTTCTTCAATACCATCTCAGCCATTTAAATGTTGTGAAACGGTGGGATCTTGAAATTGCTTCGTTCAGGTGTGTGAGTGTGTGAAAATGCGAGGCTAGAAAGGTGCAGAGGACTTCACAAATGCAAAGTAGTCGCGGAAGTTAATTTCCCTTCCTTGAATTTGAGAAAACGAAACGTATGAAAAGGGCTTTAAAAGCACAATACTGGGCATTCAAAATATCCAGATTCTGCTTCAAAGCAAACATATGTAAAGGTGTGGGCTCCATTGGAAGGACATTCTGGTCTACAAGACCCTTCTTAGCCTGTATGCTTCCTTTGGCCTCTATTATTTTTAACAATACCTTACCTGCCCTATAAATTTGTTTTACTCATTTTGATTGGCAGATGCCGCAAAATGCTATCGCCACACAGAAAACCGTTCTTGATTTTCACTAGTGAAACGCCGAAGGTTGATTGTGTAGGCTTCATTGTTAAGGAAACTGTCCTTACGTCCCAGCTTATTTCAAATTGCAAGACCTGGCACTACGGTATTCATGCACAATACTACACAATGTCTTGAAAAACGTTTGTTCATAGACTTAGCATTAATAATAAATGAGAGATCATTCCATTGAACAGTACGATAGTTATTCTCCGTAAGTTTTCTTGGAAAAATCTAGATACGTGTGTTGTCATTGCAAAGGATACGTGATCACTTGCGTGTTAGACTTATTCGGTAATTTCGACACGGAAGCAAAGCTTGCAAACTTATGTGTAGTCTGACTACAAAACGATTTTACCAAAACATTTTTTCATTTTAACTTCATTTTCGAAGCATTAATTTCACCACTCTTAAATCCCCAAAATATCGACGTTCAGGTTTTTTTTCAACAAAATCTAGGAAAAGTGTAATCTTACAATAGATGGGAAACATCTTCAGCAAGCCCTTTTTCCAGTACGACATGCGCGCATAGTAGGGCTTTCTACGGATATTCTTGCATTAATAAACCAATCGTTAAAGGGATGTGGGAAGTAATGCTCACAAACAAAAGATGGGACGAAAAATTTAATACACTACATAAAAGATATCCGAATTTGGGTGAATTATTACTTATAATGCAGTACCGTAGCAATATAAAATAAATTTAAAGCAAATAAATGCGCATGTTTGAGAAAAATGCTAGTTTTCGATTGGTTGCACGCACGTCTAACAATTGCCTAAATATCTTATTGTTACTTGCCATAGAAAACGGTGAGTGGCATTGTGCAACCTCCACGATCACACTAGCTTTTCATCATGAAAATAGTTGTGTAATCGAAAATCGTCTCACCTTAGTTCGAATTAGTTCATTGTGAAAAAGAAGTCGTTAAACTGCAATTTTGATGGTCAACTTGAGGTTCTTGTGTTGAAATGTAGTATTAAAAATGAAATGAAACTAGTGGATTACATTCGACCATGGTACTTTGTAGGGGAGTTTCACTTTCTCTATAGAATTATTTCATAAGTTGATTGTTATTGCAAGCTCTGTGCAACAGTTATTGCAAACTCTACGCAACCTTTACAAACATATATCCTCCTTATCATCAAACTCAAAGCATCATACAAATCGATCGGCAATAGTCCGAATTAGTTTTAATGAAAATTTACAGATATTATTTAGTCTAGGGTTTCTTCACATCAGTATGAATGGTATATTGCAGAATCAGAATTACACGAAACTGCAGTTATCCATTGTTCCTATCATTAACCCCCTTACATCATGACAAAATCAACAGGCCGTTATTTCAATCGGTAAATTTATTACGTAAAAAATTAACATAGCAAAACAAAAAGAAGAAAACTGCACTAAGCTTCCTTTGGTCTTCAATGAGCTTTGTTAATATCTAAAAGCCTTATTTTGATGACCGGAATTTTGTAGATAGCCCTCGGCAGGCTTCCTCGGGATTTAACCTGTAGCTCTGTACCCCATCCGGAGTATTTACAGTGGGCCACTGTCCCATGCAGGGGTTGGCACTCCAGGAAGACTGCTGGACCGTTTCGTCATTTCTTAATTTCCCCCCTCATTCAAGTAAAGTTTCGCCCCTATCGCATGTATATTTTATCTCTAGATATAATGTAAGAAATATCCCAACTGAGCGTACTGCTTTTCGGATATCCTAGCCTACTTGCTTAGGTAAAGAAAACTTTATATCGGATGGCTAGAATGTGAAGTAGTTTGTATTTATATGGCGTTGTGTGTCCGTTCTGAATTGACACATTGGCCAAACGAGAACCTTAATCATATACATTAAAATGTTGAATCTTTTATCCCAAACAAAAATTATCATCACTTAAGCGCAGGTCACCCTAGAGCGATTTCGGATACGATTTCGGTCCGGCTTTTGTGAGTTTTAGTTAAAATCTTCTCAATCCCTGGTCGGAAAGAGCCGGAAATTTGAAATCCTGTGTAAATATATGATTTGCATCAGAGAACTACGAAAATAAAATGTAAACTAATTATTTCTTGACCTCACATCGGCAGACAGCGTTTATCGGACACGCGTACAAAAATCGGATTGCTTTTTGAACAAATACCGCTCTGTTGAGCGGTATAATTGTAGTTGAACAGTTTATCGTGCGTGATACAAACTAGGATGAGTTATCGATATAGCGTGACCGTCCTTAAAAGAAAGTCTGAATAAAAACTTTTTGTCCGATTTAGAAAAATTCGGATAGGATTTCGGATTGAAAATCGCTGTAGTGTGACCCTCCTTTTAGGTTTTGAATACGTCAGACCGTTTAATGACAGTATACTATAGCCTGAGGCATAGTATTTTCTCCTCTACATTGCTTAACAAGGCGGTTGTCAAAGCATACCAAATTTCTTAGGCGAAGCAATCCCTGTTTAGCATGTCTGCATTACAGAAGTGTTAAATTGATTGGTAGTACATACCAACTGAGGCCATACATCCGGGAGGAGGATTGCTATCTAACACGCAGCGAGCTCTCCAATAACATGCCAATATCGTCTGTTCTTCTGTCATGAGCTCGTCTGCAAATGCACATGCTGTTTCTCCCATTGAATGTCCAATCATTCCGTCAGGATGTATTCCCAAATCTTTCAGGCAATTCACCAGAGCTACCTGTGAACAAATACCGAAATATGTTAACCTCCTTAGTAGTTGGTAAAATAGATATTAACCCCGGAGTAAGCAACAGTGATATTTCCTCTTCACACACATTTTCTGCCTCTGTTTTTCATTCGATTCTAAAACCTCCGTTAGGCTTGGCAGAGAGCTGTTATCAGATAACAACTCCCTGGGCTTGGGACGCTATGGCATGAACACTTTTGGAAAGATTTCAAAATTATGTCTACGTTATCATTTGGAGTGCCTAAATTTCTATGGAAAAAAGGTTAATCTGGTATTCAAAATTTAACAAGGTCATCCATTACTCTTGGTATTTTATGATTGTGTATGGGTTGTTACATAGAATTCCACTTACTGATAGCGTCTCTCTTTTTGGCTAAGGCTCTTACCTAGGTTAAGTGTCCCTGAAAGTACAATGAGGAACACTTTATAAGGAGAGCCTGTCAAAGATCGACAATACTCTCCTGGGTGACCCTACTAACATTGCAACTGTGAAACAAAAAAAGAAAAACAATAAACAAATTGCATTACTGTGAATTTACAAAATAGATCCGCGTTTTGTTAGGAAGGCATGCCATTTCAGCAATGCATGTTTTATTGTTTATTTAAAGTACTTGCATCCAGCGTCAGTGTCATGATGGCTATTTAATTGATCGTATTTTTCATCTGGAGCAATTGAAAGC